>BSBM01000316.1:9555000-11012500 GCA_027924585.1 Larix kaempferi | reverse complement strand
GATAAATTTAAATTTTAAAATTAGAAATATTGGATACATTTAAAATTTAAATTATTAATAATTAGAAACAATGGACACATGTAATGTTAAAACCATAAGTTGCAATTTCAATAATTAAAAATTTGCATATTTTACAATAAAATTTGATAATACCAAAAGGAATATATAATTTCTTTATAAATAAATTAGTTGAAAATCTCTCAATTATGGAATTTTATAACATTCTTTATAATTTATCTTTATTATATAAAAAATATTACTCTGAAAATTAAGAAAATGTTAAAATTATTATCCATTCTTTATTATAACATTCTTTATAATTTATCTTTATTATATAAAAAATATTACTCTGAAAATTAAGAAAATGTTAAAATTATTATCCATAACTAAAATCACAAATTCACAATTTATATTTTATTATCATTATAATATCATAATTTTTTTCTCACATTCATCTATATTTATTTATATTTGTTACTTATTTTACATAATAAAAAATCATGTAAAAATTAAATTTTAATTTTATAAATAAATAAATTAAAACATTTTGTATTATTTAACTCTTAAAAATTACTAATTATAAAACTTAAAAAAAATATTATTATTTTAAATTAAAACTATTTAAAAAACTTTATCACCTTAACTTACAACTTAACCTACAAAATTTACAAAATATGAAATGTTAAATTAAGAATGGCTAGATGCCTTCACAGTTTTGCAATCTCTTGTTATCAAAAACTCTATATACAAATGTCTTCGTCTTAATACAACTATCATATAAAAGGCTCCTTAACTTTTACTTCCAACACTTTAGTGGATTAATTGTGTGATGCAATTTCCATATCGAACTGCAAATGGACTCTCATATAATTTAATTAGGAACTGGTCATCCGTGAATTGGAATCGATATTGTTTAAGAGAAGATTTTCCTAAATTTTGAATCGTCTGGAAGCAAAAGTGTAAACTTTATTATTTAGACGCATTTGAAGATGTGCTATTTTATTGCATTGCAGGTTATCGTTCTTTGTGATCTTCATGCCCAGCTGTATTCGGGAAGGGTATTGATCCATTAGAGGATTTAAGGGTTTTGTTGTAACTTTCAGGTGCTCATATTACATCAATATTTTTCTGAGAAGCGACGGAAGGATTGGATAATCTACAACCCCAAGGATTTAGTGTGAATTTCTAGAATCCATTAGTTTGATAATACGAAAACAATTTGTTTCACAGAGTCATTAATATTCCATATATAAATATTTACTATGGTTCTCATCTTATTTCCTATGGGATAGCTCAAGTTTACATCACGTTTTCGCTATAATCAATAATTAAGTTCTAGATTCTCCGTGGAATCCATATGCCTTGCATGGAGTTGATCCACATAGCAATAATATAATAAAATCGACAAGCCTCTCTCCAGAGTTCTCAAGTAAATGAAACTGGCATCCCGGTTCTCTGGATTTTATTGAACAGAGAGTGAAAAGCTCTCGCTTAGATTTAGCAAACATAACAAACCATAAGCAGATTCTTGCCTTCATCGGTGTTGGCCTCGGGTTGTTTGAGGATTCATCTTTGTGTGTGATCGCCATAAATATACCCAACATTGTGCGGAACTGATCTTTATTAACTCTCCAACTCTCGAATGGCTTCTGAAAAATATCTCAACGCATTTAACGTTGTGCATCTCCGAATCACGAGATATGTCCGCATCTGTAAAATCAATCTCACCTTAGCTCAGGTCAATACTACTTATTTACGGTATTGATGAGAACAGTAAATAAAAGAGGACGGCCCGCATAATACATAAATTGAATCGATGGAATGTGTAAGAGAAGTTACCTGGTGGTTGTGATTTCCTGGTTATAAACCAATGGAATTTTGTTTGTCTGTGTAGGGAATGAATCCTGCCCTCACCACTTTACCCATTATTTGCTATTGTAGGATGACTCCAAGGAAACATAGACGTGCAGACTTGTAGTAAAGTAATGCCACCAGAGCCAATAAAGTTTTGGCCTAGAAGCCTGTTCTATTTGTCGATCGAGTGAAGGGAGCCGAATGAAAATGAGTTGTCTGTGAGTGAAGAGAGGGTCGTTCAAAGGCGGTCATGTAGCGCGGCATTTTAAAATTCAAATTTGATTCAAATATGTAGGGCGGCATTTTAAAATTCAAATTTGTGGCGGATGAGACGTTTAGGTCACCATGGCATGCGCATGCATGGATATGCTTTGATATGTCGATGTCTTTGGTCTTTGGCCGGATGTTAGCACGAAGGGTTCGCCGGAATGTTCGCATGGACGTCGAGGATAGGTACATCAAAGCCCCTGCAGCAGACTTAAATTGTCTGCTGCGGGGTGCATATTTGTTGCCCTAGTTTTGTATTCTCCTACAATTTGATTCCTAGGGATTCTAGCATCCCCTTAATTATTTTTTCTACCTGCTCTTTATAGGAAATACAACGAAGTGCTTTATAATTGTGCCAACTTATTGAATACACATTTAAGAGATTGACAACTTTTTCAAGAAAATTAGGGCATGGCTTATGTCCTAGATTATAACATGTATATTTTAGTCGTATTTTTATGTTGTGGCTATATTGAAATAGCCAAGCAACTATTGTAATCCATATCATATTGAAAATGCAATGGTGTACATTTATGAACCTAGATGAAATTAATGCAACCAATGCCTTGGATGAGTCTTGTGGGAAATTTTGCAAGTTGTGATGTTGTTGGTGAAACATGAGGCCGATTTGAACTTTGTCTTGGCATGCAATTTTTCTTCTAGGGTCTTGAAACTCACCAAAGTTTTCATTGTCTAACTCCGCTCCCTCGAGTTACAATGACAAGATTTGGGATCAAGTTATTATTTCCAATATTTAGCAACTTTGTCTAGTGAACAAGGGATATGTATGTCCTAGAGACATGGAAAAATAAACAACCATGCTTTTGCCTCACAACTTTGTATGAGGGCTGCTATTAAATCCCAAAACTTTGGTCCCTAGATTAGCTTCATAGAAAAACAAGCCATATTTGTGAAACTAGGCCAATTTCACACAAATTGGTACTTGCATTCATATATGGCATTGCAAATTGCACTGATCTCTAACTATGTGTTGGACATGTGAGTTCCATATTCTCCTATCATTTCCCCCCTAAGAATACTAACAACATTCATACAATTTCCATAACTCATTTCCTATTCCCAAGGATATAGTGAATGGCTTACACTCAAGTCAATATTGTAAAAAAAACATGTTATAAAGGAAGTTGGGATCTTGTGAGATCCATGTGGCCATTTGGGATTGCTTCCATCTAAAAAAATGTCACGTTAATTCTCATATTTATAACAATTTGTGAGTCATAAGATTTCGATGCATTTTTGGGCCCTAAACAATATTTTATGGGGATGATCGCAAACTAGGCATAAAGCCTCTACCTTTTCTTGGTTCGAACCTCCCATCCTACAAATCTCACCGAGATGTTTCTAATAGGATAATTAAGGCCCCAAATGGAGCTCACATGCATATGTTATGGCCGTGATAAGTTGACAAACCAACTAGGCTTCCCATGAACCACATTATTTTCGCCACCTTGAATCCTATGGTTGCCCGATTTTGGGACTTTGTAGTTCTATGTCATAGGGTTTTTTCTGGAATTATTTAAAAATGTGACTTTAGGATCCTTTTATGGTGTTTTTGTGAATGGGGTATCCATCACATCTCTTCTCAATATGAGCTACCACCATTCCACTAGCCATTTTGTCTTGCTATGCATATTGCAATGCTTTTCACCATTTGATTCATTAATAAAATTTGGCTCTCACTCTAAAACTTTGCTTTTGATTTTGTGTTTGTGTTCTCTATGAAAAAAATGATTTTTCTTTTATTTATTTTCTCAATCCAATCCACATCATTGTGCATCTCCTGAAGGCATTGACACGTCCTATTTTTTGTGAACATGTATCGAAGAATACAAAGGAAAAACAATGTGTCTCGATTAAGCTTCACAATAAAATGACATACATGAAACAAGGCAAAATTTTTGATACAGTGGGACTTTGATAAGTTTCTTAGGAAAATTTTAAACTGACATTCCTCACAAATCATTAGGCCAATCCAGGTTTTTTCTTTTCTTTGATTCCAAATATCCCTAGCTAAAGTATTGTCTAATTAACTTCTCTACCAATATAAGATAGAATCAAATTTAAATCCTTAGTTTTCTTTAAATTCCATTTAAAATTTGAAGGCTATAGAAGGGGAGAAAAAGGATCATAAAAAATTTCCACTTTCCTTTGTTGTTTGAGGCTGAATCCCTTACTCCTGGTGCTTTTCTTGCCAAGGTTAGGTCTAGTCCATGGATTTACCACTTAATCTTTCCCCTCCCAGAAAACCCATTGTGTCATGTATCAAGGCCTATTGAAGCGTGGTATCTTATATTAAGGGAAATGTGCATCATAACCCATCATTCATCAGTATCGTAAGGGAGAACCGATTATAAGAGCACATATGCAAGTAGTCCTTGGATGAAAATACCGAAGAAAACCACATCACCTTGCTTCGAGTGTGAAAAGATGGATAACTTTCAAGTACATAAATAGAATGCAACTGACTTTGAAAAAAATACGATGACAAATTATAGCTTCCCACCTCATAACGAAGCCTCCTAACCTTTATTTTAAACACTTAAAACAAGGCAATCAATTTTATCCCTCTCCAACACCGTTTGGTCCCTCTCTTGATGTAGTGAGGTCCATCTCGTGTATTGGTCATCATAATTTCCCAAAGGCTAATATTGTTCCTTAGAAATCTGACATTGTTTGGTCCCTCTCTTGACGTAGCGTGGTCCATCTCGTGTACTGGTCATCATAATTTACCAAAGTGTAATATTGTTCCTTATAAATCCAACACTGTTTGGTCCCTCTCTCGATGTAGTGTGGTCCATCTCATGTACTAGTCATCATAATTTCCCAAAGGGTAATATTGTTCCTTAACGACATCTATAATAGAGGCCCAAGTGGGATCGAACTCAAACATTTCAGACTCTTTTGTTAAGTTTTACTCACAATAATTTTCCCACCAATTTTTGACAGTGGGGACAACCTTGAAGAGCACAAATGTGATCTTTTCCCTATCAGGAAAATTGTGGACAGAGAAATACCTTTCTAGTAGACTCAACCATTTATCTAAGGCATTAACATCGATCTGGCCTTCAAATAAATGAATATCAAAGTTAACTTGTACCTTGAAGGGTGTGGTTCCTCTGAATGATTGCTTGATGATCCCTCTATTTCTGTTGGCATCCGTTGAAGGATTTGGGTGAAATTGTCCATCATCGCATTCCTATGTCGCGCATGGGATTCCTCGAGCAATAGCTTGATATGATCTCCTGCTCTGTCTTCTCTCTTTTCCTCGGCCATGGGAGGAGGTTTGGGCCACCAAGGGCGATCTTTCTCAAGCTTAACTAGTTCAAGACCCATCTATCTATATTCCAGCCTCGTCAGGAACATGTACAAAGAAATAACAAAAGAGAAGGCTGCTCTGATACCACTGATCTAGATTTATTTGAGAAGTGAAATGAAAGAGTATATATAGCACCACATACATAGATATATTTAAAGGAACACAATGATACAACAAGCTCAAATTATATTAATTGAATAAAATAGAACAGACTGTAAAATAAAAGTAGTTAGAATGGTGGTAGCCTTATCTCTGAGAAGAGATGTGGCATCTATGCTCATTCGTCACAAGTTGATTACAAAGGAAGGCCGAAGGGCCTTTTTATCATAAGCATGAAGGAAAAAACCCTAACATCCAAAAAACCTAACCCTAAAAGATGAACTGTAAAAAGGTTTGAGGGCCTCGAGGTGGTTAGTTGATGTGTCAACTTCCCAAGGGCATAACTTTTGCATATGATCTTCGTTTAGGGCACTCGGTAGCCCATTGGAAAGGTCTAGATGAGAAGTACACATTTTTCGCATCCAAGTGTGTCTTCAATTATTTTTCTGGGCTGTGGCATCACCAAAAAATGTCATTCATGGCCATAAAATGACCATGGAAGTTTTGGGCACAAAAAACCATAAAAAACTACCAAATTGGAAAAACTTGTTTTAAGTCAGTGGAATAGGTGGGTGGCCACCGATATCCATCTAGATCATTATTTCCCTTCAATCTTTCATATTTCAATGATATATTTAAGTACTTGGGTTTCAATTTGAAGCCCAATGGACATACTAAGATAGATTGGATGTGGCTTCTTGCAAAGATTGATAAAAGGGTAAAATTCTAGTGTAATAGGTGGCTTTCTAGAGGGGTTATATTAGTGTTAAACAACATAGTTTTAGAGGGATTAGATTGGTGTTAAACAATAGGCATCTGGAAATAGGGTTGGATAAATGATCAAGATATAGGTCTAGTGGATGCACATGTACGATATTGGAATTCTTTTAAGGATGAATTGCATAAATCTCACAATAGACTTGAGGATGAAGATGGTTCCCTAGTGTGGGAAAATAAAAATATAGTGGACAATATTTTTCTAAACTTGGAGACAAGTTACTTTACGAGGATATAGAAATGCATGTAAAATGGTGGTGGGATAAAATATGGAAGAACAAAGCACCCATGAAAACCAAAATATTTATATTGTTAGAATTGAATAACAACGTGCTTACTTGGGAGATGCTAGATAAAATAAATAAGGAATGCCTTAATATTTGTCTTTTGTGTAGACATGATGGACTTGAAACTACTACATTCATGTTTTAGGATTTCATTTTTTCCCAGCAGGCTTGGAGTGATGTTAGACATTGGATGCGTTTCAACAATATATGGACTAAGACAACTAAGGAAGAATTCCTTAAGAAATGGTATTAACAATGAAAATTTAAGATCTTTAAAACTATTTCTTTCTTAGTCTTGTGAGGCATTTGGATCACCCACAATGCCATAATTTTCAAGGATAGGATTATACCTACCTTCCAAATTACTACCCAATTATGTGTTATTTATCAACAATGCAAAGTTAATTCAAATGTTAAAATTCCTTGCCAATTGGGTGATATAATTTATCAACAATGCAAAGTTAATTCAAATGTTCAAATTCCTTGCCAATTGGGTGAAGTGTTGATTGAATAGACAATTTCATGGGGCTATTTTGACAAGGTTTTTAAAGTCCCAAGGGAATTATGTATGTCAATGAAAATCATTATACACAATTCAAAACAAATCTAGGTTAAGGTATAAACAATTATGGGGAGTTCATGGCACTACAAGAATTGATGTAGATTGTGTTGTATGAGGTATGCCATCATTTACATGTATTTTATGACTAATTGATTGTTATTAACTGGATGAAGAATCAATTATAGTAGTACAAACTATTATGATTCTCCCTATTGTAGAACAACTCAAGGAAAATATCCCACTTTTTAACACGATATCCTTCACCCATGTATATCATGAGTTGATTATTATTGTTGATGCTTTATCTAAAGTTGGATTGTTGCTTACCGACAAGACAACTTTTGGAAAAGTCATTGAATGGATCTATTTATGAAACTAGGCTTGATGTATAGCTTTGAAAAACAAACTATATAAGCTATGACATTCACTTAATTTTGAAATTAAAAACAAAATTTCGACTAGATAGTTATAGTAGGTGTTTATGTTATCTTCTAAGATCCATGAGAAAACTAAGCAAAAACTAGGCATTCCTAATTATTGAAAGAAATTCACATACTCTAAACTAGATATTACTCATACTTGCATTATATCAACCCTTTCATATAAATCCATGTCATAATGACATCCATGTATTATAATACCATCTCAACTAGATTATTTATACTTAAATTATATTAAAATTCCATAATTTTCACTATAAATAAATTGATGTATAAGATCTTATTGGATTTCCATAATCTAAAACTATCTTATTTATACTTACATTATATTAATATTAATAACCATACTTATATGATTGACTTTTTACTTAATCTCCTTCCTAGAGAGCCTCAAAATCTTAATCTTGATTCAAATTTATTTTCATTATTCTTTATCATAAAAACTCTCTATATTATATTATATATATATAAGTTAATTTCAATTTATAATTTTTTTATCATATTAGTTACAAAACTTTCATTTCTCATTTTTAATCAAAAGTTACATTTAGAAAATGAAATATTTTTTTTTTAAGAATCATTTTTATTTTGCATTGGGAAACAAATTATGACTTTTTTTTTCAGCAGAAAAAAGCATACCAATGTTATTCATATTGAATCAAAAGGTACATAATCATCCAAGTTTTACGTAGACTCTACAAGAAATGTAGCAGATAAAACTTGCTTACATATCAAAACATCAAAAATCATAAAATAACACTTAGATAAACTAGTATCACTTTAGTTCTCTGCATAAGTTCATAACTAAAAAGACTTTAGAAAAAGTTGCTCAAAAAAACCTCAATGATCTCAAATCTACAATCTGGGAATTAAGGAATTCTTCCCAAATTAAAAAGCCTTCCTCACTGCTCAAGGCCTGTTTGGAAAGTTTGTCTGCTAAAAGGTTGTGTTTCCTGTATATATGCTCCAAAGAGATGTTCCTAAAATGAAGGATAGTTTATTTGATCATTTTGCTCCGGTGGATTAAAGATAAGACTTTGAGATTGTATTCACCTTGAGCCCATTTTATAGTGACCCTCGAGTCCCCAAAAATATTTAGATCATCAATACCAAAGACACTGGCCACTTTTAAAACACACCAAAAAGCTAGAAGCTCTGCCTTCATATTTGTCCCAGCACCACAATTTAGTCTTAAAGTAAAGTAATGAAACTCATTCAAGTAAATAGCACCACCGGCTGCACACAGACCATCTTGAGCAACACCGTCAAAGAAGAGGGTAGGAAAATTAAACTGTGGTTCAAAGGATCCAATACTCTTTATCTTTAAAGGCTCCTGATCTTTGAATATAGATTGATACACACTAAGAATCTGACAAGAAGTCTTCTAGATACAAGGCTTCTGATATTCAAACACAGCCTTATTTCTAGTGCACCATATAAACCTGGAAATAACCATCGGCAAAAGAGAGTGTATTCTGCAGTCCCTATACCAATTAAGTGTGCAGATATCAAAGTTTTCAATTCCCTAGTCCTGGATGATATTTAATGCAAAGCAAATATTCCTCCATATATTTCTAGTAAAGTTGCAAGTCACAAGAAGATGTTTAGTAGTCTCAGCATCAATATTACATAAAAAGCATCTGCTGGGACCATTTCATCTCATTTTAACTAAGTTGTCCCAAGTTTTTAACTTACCTTTGAGTGTAAACCAACCAAAACATTTATATTTTAAAGGCATCTTCCACTTCCAAAGTCTTTTAAATCACCACGACTGAGGACTGTAATGTCTGAAACAAATTATGACTTTACCTTGTCGTTTTAGACAATATGTCAGAGTTATTTGTAATTTAAGTTTGAAAGATACACAGTTGGACTCTATTGTATAAGCATTTTCTATATTAAAACTAATAATAAGATTACATTGTAAGTTCTTCCGTTTGAAAAGAACTTTAAAATGCAGAGAGGCCGCGAATAGTCCCACACATGTTAGTGAAATAAAAAAAAGAAGCACTATGCCGCTATATAAGACATGCAGTAGACATAAATAAAGTGCGACCTTACTTGAAAAGGATCTGCTCTATAGGTTGTATGTCTTAGTTGCGATAGATTACTATCGACAAGCACAACAATCCGGAAGATGAACGATGGCTCTCGGGCCAGAGCAACGAATACTATAATGGTTGGGGTGTTCCCACTCCCACCCTTCTCTCGATGAACATCTCGTCTCTGTGACATTTCTAGTTCCAGATGGTGAAGGCCTCAAAGCTATTCCCTTTTCAAAGCTATCCCCTTTTAGTTCCAGATGGTGAAGGCCTCAAAGCTATCCCCTTTTCAAAGCTATCCCCTTTTAGTTCAATTCTCCACATGCAAGCTTACAGAAGATTACAAGCCATGTCACTGTGAACTTGCAAGCTTACATAAGGTTTTAAGCCACGTTATGATGAATACAAGATGAGATGGACTACAATACTTAAATGGGTTGTGTGTGCTATGTGATGTATTTGGATGGTTGATTGGTCGAAGTTTAAGGGGTAGTCTAAATATTTTACATTTTCAATCTTTTTCAAGCATATTTTCCGTCTTATTTTGTTCAAAGTCTGGTTGGAAATATTTAAAAAATCTTAGAATCACATATATTAGCTATGAAAATTGCATAATTTGGGTGCCATGGGGATATTTGAGGGTGCTAAATCAATTTATGTATTAAAAAACACAATTTAAACACTTCCAGATTTGGATTTTACCAAAAATATTTTATCAGATTCTAACCAAATCCCACTATAAAGTCTAATACGTAGAATAAATAGACTACTCCAAAGTTTAATGGGAGCACCCCCTCCCAAAAGAAAGGAGTTTAAATGTAGATAAATAGAATAACACTAAAATAGCCAATGATTTGGGGTACCTCAAAAACTTTAGTTTTCAATGACATCGACATAATATCCTTTTGTAGATCGAGGTGTAGATAACAATATTTTTGGGTACATTCAGAGGCACTAAGGACCAACCCATGGATGAAAACAAAAGACAAGATGGCATCACCATTTGTGAAGAATTACACTTTCATTTTTATGAAAGAAAATATACTAAATTGAAAACACATCATATTGGAATAGTTCAATAACTACATTCCATATCACTATATAGTCGAGTTGGGGCATGCGACCCTAGCATTGGGTACTTCCCATTGATTGTGTTGTGGAGATTAAGACTTAAAACTATTCCACACACTAGAAAAGCCTCGTTCTGCTCGAAAGAGATGAAATATTTACTACGTCGGGTTAAAAACAATTTGACAGCTCAAAAGTGTGCTAGTGTATCTAGATGAGTGGGGATATACAACAATATGTAGGGCCTAGTTAGGGTCGTGGGGATATACAACAATATGTAGGGCCTAGTTAGGGTCGTGGGGGGTGATATTACAGTGACGAGAGAGTAGTGGGGGCAAAAAGTGGATCATGTATTACATTGTACACATATCTATGTGTCTTCTATATCACATTGCAATGCTGCATTAAAGAAGGCTTCCCATTCCCCGAGTTTGGGAATGTAAAAGATGGGTTGGCCAAATACAAAGAGAATAAGTAATCGAATTGGGTCAAAGTGAAGCAATGGAGATAACAAAGAATTTTGAAATTAAATCCAATTGAATTCGAAGGAGACTGGAGCACTTTTTCAACAACCGATCATAGAATTATGTACCATCTCACACGGAAACGATTTCCAACTTAAGGCAAGCTTTTGGAGAAATCCCGAGGGCAGACCAATATCAAGGCTAACCTCTCTCTCTCTAATTGACATCCTTGTTCTCGGATTTTTTCAACATGAATAAAACCACTAATATTGCTTTTTTTTGGTTATAATTAAATTTTATCTCCACAACAAAAAAATATACAATGTATTCGTTTTAAGGCAAAGAGGAAATATAAATACACAATGAACAACCATAATTATCTATGTTTATTCGCTTGGTTGACAAACATTTTTATCATAATGTTAGCATTACTAATTTGACAACATGGAGAATTGGAAGTGTAAAACAACAGGAGTTGCAAAATGGAACAAAGGCTTGTGGATTACATGTGGAAAAGTTAGTTTGAATCAATTTTAAGTCAAAAATTGTGGAACAAAAGTCATAGAATGGAATTATATTTTTTTGAATTTGTGGAATGTGTTAGTGTGAAAGTTATACTTTGCATGAGGCAATTGATATTTTGATAGATGAAATCAACATAAACATATTTTCAAGTATATGAATATAATCCAAAGTAGGTTTGCTTCCATAAAAGTTATCTACAACAACAAGACTAAACATATAGATACTTGAAATCTATTTTCAAGATTGTAACTTTCTACATGGAAAATGTGGAAAGTACTCATTGTCTCATCAAAGACCACATTTATAACTAGGGTGCATATAATTTGTTTGGAAGTTTTATCAACAAGAACTAAGTGAGTTTTGTGAAAGCGTTCTGGTTGTTGAAACAATGTTTCAATCTCTTTCGAATTCAATCGAATTTAATTTCAAAATTCTTAACTATCTCCATTGCTTCACTTTGACCCAATTCAATTATCTATTCTCTTCATATTTGGCCAACATATCTTTTACATTCCCAAACTTGGAGAATGGGAAGCTTTCTTTAATGCAACTTTGCAATGTGATATAAGAGACACATAAATATGTGTACACAATGTAAGACATGATCCACTTTTTGCCCCACTACTGTCTCGTCACTGTAATGTCACCCCGGGACCCTAACTAAGCCCTTGATATTGTTGTATATCTCCACTCATCTAGATACATCGACACACTTTTGAACTATCAAATTGTTTTCAACAAGACGTAGTAAATGTTTCACATGCAAGTCGAGCAAAACAAAGCTTTTCTAGTGTGTAAAATAGTTTTAAGTCTTAATTTCCACGACACAATCAATGAGAAGTACCAAATGCCCATTAGGAGAATTTTGAGGTCTAAAATGAGCCTCCTAAGAGATATAATAAAATATTACAAGTTAGACATTTTGTGGGGGAGGTATATTCACAAATCACCTTTTACACTACAATCAATGTAACTATGGTTAAGTTAAATTGAAAAGATATCTAAAATAAAATCAATAAAAAAATAATTCTTTGATGTAATAAAGGTATTACTCTTAAATACATAAATTGATTTTGAATATAATATGATGAATGCACTTATAAAGTAAAAAGTAATGTACTCATAAAGTAAAAAGTAATGGACTCATAAAAAATATACAATGTATTATTTTCAATTTTGAAATATAATTTATTCAATATTCAAAATATGATTAAAATAACATTTATAATTTTGAATTTTAAACATAAATTAAATTTATATGAATAAATTGTTATTTCATTTAAAATATATATTAATTATATAAATTTAACTTATATTCATTAAAAATAAAAATTTGTCATATAGTCATATAAATCCAACTTATATTTCAATATTTATCAAATATATTGACTAACTATTATATAAATCTAACTTAAATTTATTAAAACTAAAACTTAATAATTTATTTATATAAATATTAACATTATTTAAATACTAATAATCTATTTACATAAATATCTACATTATTTAAATATTTTTTTATTTACAAAATACTTAATCAACTTATATATCTATATTAATATTACATATCTATAATTTAAATAACCAAGTATTTATTTTATGTATTCATTTAATAATTAACATAGTCATTTTTCATTTTTTTTAAAGTTTATATCTTTTACAAATTTATTTTTCTTTTTTATTATTATCTTGTATCTCATAAAATTTATCACATTTATATTAATATTCTTAAATTTAAAATTATGTATTATATAAATAGTAATTATTCCACATATATTACATATCTATGGATTTAAAATTATATATCATATACTAAACTAAAATAATATATTTATGGATTACGTCTTTATAAGAATCTTATTTCCATAACATAAGATTTAAAAAGTTTAAATCCCAAATATTTTAAAAATTTAAATATCCTATCAATTATGCCAAACATTATGTAGAATGATAAGTATTCAATAAAAAATTTGAAGTTTAAAATAATTTTAAGAGTTTAAAATAATTTTAAATTATATATTATATACATATTTTGATTTTAGTTTAATAATACATATTTTTATATCAGGTTTTAAAACTTCATCAATATATTGTAAATTATTATAATTTATACATTATCATTATATTGTAAATTTATCTATATATTATCATTTATGTAAATAAAGTTTTAAAATTATATAATGTAAATTATTTATATGATTTTGAATAGAGATTTTAATTTTTTTAGTATTAATAATTTATTATTTAAAGATATATGTTATATATTGAAAAGTAATTTTATAGTTTTGATTTTGAATATAGCATTCACTTTTTTGGTATTTGTCATTTATTTATTTTATATTGAAACATAAAGAGTATATTTTTCTAAGTACTTTAAGGTACTTTATATTATATTCAAAAGTAATCTAAGAGTACTTTTTTCATTATGAGTACTTTACTTATAACATTGATATAGTTAACTATGGGTTTTCATTCATTATTTAGAATTTGACAAATAAGTATCTTTAACTCAACCAATGCCAACTCGACTATTATAGATGATGTCATCATCTAGAATGTGATTGATTATTTAAAAGTTTATTTTTATAGTATATTTTGTCTTGTTTTGAAGCCCATTTTTTACCTCAAAATTATCTTAATGCAAGGCCATATGCCTCAACTCAACAATATAGTGAGATAGAATGTAGTTATTCAACTATTCCAATATAATGTGTTTTCAAATTAATATATTTCTTTCATAAAAATGAAAATGAAATTCTTCACAAATGGTGATGCCATCTTGTGTTTTGTGTCCATCCATGGGTTGGTCCTTAGTGCCTAATGTACCCAAAAATCTTGTCATCTACACCCCGATCTATAAGAGGATATTATGTCGATGCCATTGAAAAATGAAGTTCTTGAAGTACCCCAAACCGTGGGGAATTTTTAGTGTTCCTCCCATTGATATACATTTTAAACTCCATTCTTTCAGGAGGGGGAGGTTGCATCAATTAAACTTTGATCAATCAATCAACGGGTGCACACAACCCATTTAAGTATTGTAGCCCATCTCATCTTATATTCATCGTGACGTGGCTTAAAATGTTTTGTAAGCTTGCATGTTCGTCGTGACCTGGCTTAACCGTGATGTAAAAGGGATGAATTTGTCAGAACGCTCCCATCTGGAACTGGAAATGTCACACATGGGGTACGTTCATCGAGAGAATGGTGGTAGTGGGAACCCCAACCATCATAGCATTAACGCTCTGGCTCGAGAGCCATCGTTCATCTTCCGGATTATTGTGCTTGTCTGAATAATATATGGTTTGTTGTGCGTTCATCTTCATAAGATTAAGTGAAAAGTCAATAATATAAGCAGGGTTATTAAGCTTCGAGGGGTAGCTCAGTTGGTTGAAGCCTTTGGGACCAAGTCATTATGAGGTTGAGGTCGAGGTTCAATACTCTAGGTCCTCCGGGGTTAGGCACCCAAGTGGGACCCCTTGGATTATTTCTGTGGATGTAGTGGCCCGATCCTCAAACGTGAACCACATTAAAAAAAAGAAAAAAAAAGAGCATGGTATATTTGAGATGGAATTATAATACATGGATGTCATTATGAAATGGCTTTACATGAAAGAGATGATATAATGCAAGTATGAGTAATATCTAGTTAAGAGTATGTGAATTTCTTTAAATGATTAGGAATATTTAGTTTTTTCTTAGTTTTCTTCATGGAGCTTAGAAGACCACATAAACACCTACTACAACCATTTAGTACAAATTTTGTTTTCAATTTCAAAATTAAGTGAATTTCATAGCCTATATAGTTTGTTCTTCAAAGCTATATATCAAGCCTAGTTTCATAAATAAATCCATCCAATGACTTTTCCAAAAGTTGTTTTCTAAGAAACCAACAATCCAACCTTAGACATAAAGCATCAACAATAATATTCAACTTATAATATACATGGGTGAAGGATATCCTATTAAAAAGTGAGATATTTTCCTTGATTTGTTCTACAATAGGGAGAATCATAATAGTTTGTACCTATAGTCGATTCTTCATCTAGTTAATAACCATCAATTAGTCACCAAATACTTGTAAATGATGACATCCCTTATACAACACAATCTAGAACAATTGTTTTAGTGCCATGAAATCCCCATAATTATTTATACCTTGACCTAGATATGATTTGAATTGTGTATAATGATTTTTATTAACATACATACTTATCTTGGGACTTTAACAACCGTGTCAAAATAGCCCCATGACATTGTCTATTCGATCAACAATTCACCCAATTGGCATGGAATTTTAACCTTTGAATTAACATTGCATTGTTGATAAATAACACATAATTGGGTAGTAATTTGGAAGGTAAGTATAATCCCATCCTTGAAAAGTATGGCATTGTGGGTGATCCAAATGCCTCACCAGACTAAGAAAGGAATAGTTTTAAATATTTTCAATTTTCATCATTCATACCATTTCTTAAGGAATTCTTCCTCGGTTGTCTTAGTCCATATATTGTTGAAACCCATCCAATGTCCAACATCACTCCAAGCTTGTTGGGAAAAAATGAAATCCTGAAATAGGTATGTAGTAGTTTCAAGTCCATCATGTCTACACAAAATATATATATTAGGGAATTCCTTATTTATTTTATCTAGAATCTCCCACGTAAGCATGCTGTTATTCAATTCTAGCGATATAAATAAAAATATCTTGAGCATTTATCCAACCCTATTTCCATATGCCTGTTGTCGTAGGATATTTTATCAAATTAAGTTAACATCTTCTTATGTTCTGTAGACAATTTATCACATCTTCAGGGAGGAATACTTGATCTCCAATTCCCATAATCGAAACTACTCCAACTCTTACCTGTTTTCCATCCCCAACTTTCCAATCTGGATAGGATCCTATAAGTGGAAAAGTAAGAATCAATGATTTCTATTGATTGGAAACATTGGTGATACTTTTTCTATCATCATTTCATAATCCGACTAACAATGTGCTTTGAGAAATATATTTTTGTATGATAATTCTCTTCCAAAGGATCTCTTTAGTAATTGTAGCAAGTGAAAGTCCAAACATATGTATATTCTCAAGTCCCCATCCTCTATCATTCGAAGATATGGCAATAGTATACCATTTAGCAAGACGAGTTCCAACCTTATCTAAACCACCTTTCCAAGCGAAATTGAAACAAATCCTTATGATTATATCTAATATGCCTTTAGGGATATGTGCCAAGGGATTCCAATAGGCATCGACGACTTATAAAACTATCATTGAAATCTAAAAGAATCAACGGGAAATAATGCTTTAGTACTTATCTAGTTTCCTCGGTAATCTCATTAAATGCCACATCATACTTTTGTATGTTAATTTCCATGCTAGTAGCAGTCATGTATAATTGTAATATCTCCTTGACACTCCTTCCCTCCACATTTCCATTGCAGAATAAAATCACATCATCCACAAATAATAAATGAGATATTTATTATTTACCTCCAATCCCGATACCTTGAATGTTCCTTATCCTTTTAGCTTCACTTCTCAGCCCCTCAACCACTAGTAGAAATAAATATGAAGATGGTGAGAATCCCTACCTCAAGCCTCTTATATGTTTGAAAAAAGGAGAGCTTGATCAATTGATAATAACATCATAGGAAATAGATGTGACATAACACATGATCCAATTGACCATGGATAAGTTGAATCTAATGTGAATTAACAATAACCTCAAATAGAGCCAACGTACTCTATCATAAGCTTTTGATAAGCACAACATGATAACCATTGTTGGAAGATGTTTGGTATTGATTGAGTAAAATCCATGTTAGGCCAATCCAACTTCTTTGTGTATCTATAGACCTTCAAAAAACCTAGATTGTTCTCTTGAGATAACCTTGGACAACAACTTATTCTTTCTTACAACCAATTTTTTTGAAATGTCATATACACAATTGCACATTGCAATGGTCCCGAAGGAATCAAAAGACTCTAGTTTATCAACCTTAGGAATAAGTGTAATGAAATTAGGATGTTTCCTATTTGTTATGACTTCATTCATTGGTTAAAGTAAATCATCCCCAAGTGCCTCAATAACTCCCAATAAGAACTCCATATTCCACCCATCCAAGCCCCAAAATTTATCTGTATGAAAGGATTACAACAGATTCATGAGCTCTTATTTTGATACATTTTCATATATTGACTAATTATCATCCTCACTGACTACTCTTGAAAACTATGTGGTCGATGACATATGCAACATTTTCCCTTTTTTATTATTTGCACATATTTGAAAAATGAGTAATTCCTAACTAATGCAAACCTTAAAAAATCTTAATTGGAACACCCTCCTCATTCACCATTTCCCAAATATTGTTAGTACTCTTCCTATGCTTTGCACATATTTGAAAAATGAGTAATTCCTAGCTAACGCAAACCTTAAAAAATCTTAATTGGAACACCCTCCTCATTCACCATTTCCCAAATATTGTTAGTACTCTTCCTATGCTTTGAAAATTTGTGAAAATATTTAGTATTATGATCTCCTGGGGCCAACTAGGTGTACCTACTTTGCATTCTCTAGTCCATCTCCCTATCCCTCAATAGATTTCTTTCTTGGCTTCTAAATTTTTTAATCTAGTTACTTCATCCACATAAAATACTCCTACCTCATTCCCAACAAAAATATTTCATATATCACCTTCAAATTTATTTAGTAGGGAGTCTATTTTCATACATCTTTCCCCTTCCTAGAAGGCCACTTTTTCCTTTGTGATCCTAAGAGATTCCACAAATTGTTCACTAGCTAAGGATTCTAGATTAGCATCAAAGTGTTTCCACATATCCTTTACTATAGAGTGAAATTCTTCCTCCTCGAGCTAGCTAGGATTGAATTTAAAGGGAGTTCCAAGTTCAGGGTTTCTGAATTATAGCTCTAGAAAAACTAGATTGTGATTTGAGCACCTATTTGGGTCAATCTATGATATATAGTTTCCCACCCCTTGAAATAAGTCCTTTGAAATAAGAAATATGTCTATAGTACTCTTTGAGACTGAAACAATACCCACCCTACTATTTCTCCAAGTAGGGCCCATAGATATATGATTAACATCATCTAAACCAACTACATCAATTTGGTAATTGAAGAAATTTGCATATATGTATGTCTTGTTCACTATACCTCATATTTCTCTCCCATTCAAAGTCAAAATTCAAGTCCCCCCCATGATAACATTACCATCCTAGAAACGTTGAACTAAAAAAAATCCTTTCCTAGAAAGTTTATTTGTCCTCATAGGGTCCATACACGTTCAATAGAGTTTAAGAGTAGTCCAAACTTTAACTCAATGACTCTGTGCATATACTTGAAAAAGTGGCATAAGAATTGATTAGTTCCAAAATTTGTGTCCACCTATATATAATGCCTCTAGATAAACCATTAGATTTCAAAGCCATAAAATAATAACCCATTAAATAACTTCTCAATTCACCAACTAGAATAACACCCCTCCTCATTGTCTCCTACATGAGCAAGATGTCATGTTTCTCTATATCTATAAGACGTTTGAGTGCTAACTTTTATGGCTTCCGAAACCAAAAATGTTCATTGAAAGTATCTTTATTTAGAACAATTCTTATGGGTTATCCCTCTCTAAGTACCCTGGTTATCAAGTGTTTTCGCCCTTGTTTTGTTTTTTTGTTTTTATAAATTTTAAGTCTTTCTCCTATGTGTAATGGAGAAGTGAGTTTTTACCTACCAAACTAAGGCCTGCATTTTTAATAAGTTTATTTACTAATCCCCCAGAAAAAGGGCTCTTCTTAACATGCTTACACTTATGTATCATGTGATAGTAACCACCACCATGAGATAAAGAGTCAACTTTATAGTCCAATATTTCCCCAACTAATACAACATTTAACATAGAGCTACAATATATACAAAAGAGTGTGAGATATATTTTTCCAAACCCTTATCGGTGTTATGATTTTTATCTTTAAACTTGTGATCTATCTTCTCCCCACCTATACTTCCTTCCTTGATAAATATATCCCCTAGTGTTGTTATTATATCCTTGAAGTAATGCAAAGAAATTTTAATATTTAAAGTGTATGTATCCAAGGACTTACCATTATTGATGCCTCCAATGGTGGGAGTTGGACCAATGAATTCTTCCAATGTTGTTAATGATTTTGTTGGATTTGCATCTACAACCTTTTTGGCTCTCAACCTGCAAGGAAATTAGTTCACAAGGTTTATCTAGTTTTCCCGAGAAGTCTAAATAATCCCAGCTACAAGAGCAAGAGCCCCATACTATATATTCTTTTATAGTTCTTTATGAATTTTACAAGAGCTCACCCCTGCACCATCCAAATATTTCTTAGCTTTCCTTTCAACCATAGTTTCAATGTTTTATGCTTCCACTTGTTGAGTCGACATAAAACGCATTTCTTCCTTTTCCCTTCAAATCTATCTCACAAATGTATACTCACAATCTTAAAATATAAGTAGATATTTGTGGTAGCAAAAACAATGGAAGGGAAATTTTATATAATCCATAGTTTGTGTATACATAGTATTGCCAACTAATAAATCCATCGAATCCTATTATCTATCCCTTCCATCATTTTTCACTAGAAACCAAGATATCAAGTGTTACGGACTTGTAATCATCCACCATAATAGTCTTACCCAACATGTTCTTGATTGATGTTAGGGTTTTGTCATTCCAAAATTCTAATGGAAAGCCTAACACTTTGACCTAGATTGGGTTACTTACTAGTCACCACCTCCCTTGAGGGATAAGCAATGGTGTTAGGGCTCATTGGGGCTTCAGAGCTAAAAATTACATTTCTTCAAACCACTTACCACCTAAAATCTTCATAGAATCCTTTATAGATCAAAATATGAAACTTATCCATCTTCTGGTCAAGAAGTAGTAAGTATGTTCATAAATAATTGATAGAAGTTACAAAGAATATGGTGAATTTTTTATCAAGTTCATTGGGAATCGTGAAGGGAATGATGTTATATCCCTTGTTCATAAGACCATACAAGATAACAAAATTAATGTTACTTGTTGTTTATCACTTTGAATCACCAACCCATTTGAGAAACATTCATGATGTATTTCATGTTTTAGTACTTAAGAAGTACACGCCTAATATATCTCATATTTTGAATTATGATATTTATAGGTTTCTAAGGAGGGAACTTTCATGGTAGAACTATGTAATATTAATGGATCATTGAGTCCTTCAACTTTGGAATCTACTATTGGAACATGTCAAGGTCCAATGGGACCATTGTAGTCCAAACTCTTCCACTTGGGAAGATGCAAATGGCATGCATTGAGACATTTCTCATTTTTTTCTGTTTAGGTTTCACTTTGGAGTGAAGCATTTGAAAGGGGGAGTACTCAAACATGAAATTTTGATTAGTATATATGTGCTCAGACATATGTTTCTTGGATATCATATGACTTTTAGGCCTTTAATATATATGTGTGTGTGTGTGTGTGTGTGTGTGTGTGTGGTGACTTTATGTGATAGGTTGATTATTTTTACGATGATGATTAATGTTTCATGTTAATTGTGTATCCAATCCAATGTCTCAAGTTAATTGTGTGAAAATAATTGCAGTTTCCTTTGACATTACTAACAAGTCATATACAGTGGATAGTGTTTATTAAATATAGAATGTGGAATAATTGATTATGCATTTCAAATTATTCATGTAGAGTAACATAAAGAAAAATTGAAATATGATGTTTGAACTCCTAAATATAACATGCAATGAGATTATGTGATACTTGAATAAATGATATGGTTTATGTATAAATTTTGATAATTAATATTGAACCAATATTGACATATGTGTATGTGTGTATGCCTTATGAGAATGAGAGTTTTGATACAGATTAGGCTAAAAAAGGAATAAAGAATATGAGTTCTTTATGGGAGCCCATAACCTCGAGAGTGTTCATAAGATTTTCTAAATATGGGTTGATGATAGAAAAGGGTCTCCACTAAACCTATACTATCTAACCTAGACTTATGTGTACCATCATAATCTAGCCAAGTGTACAATAGGTTGCAAGCCTTATAGATACCAAATGTTGATTATATCCTCAGATCAATACTATGACTTTGGATGCTTGTTACAATCGCCTATGGAATGATTTGATATACCATTTGATGAGGAATAGAGACTAATCTTAGTAAAGGGACCTATGCCATGGAAGTGGGGTCACTCACATACTAGGAGGGGGAATTAGTGGATGTGAGTGCTTGGCAATTGATAGAGTATTTGAACATCGGGAAGGGGGAAAACTAGGTCGTAGATGAAGAAATGATGAATTAAGAAACTTATGTTTTATATATTTTTTCTAAGTTAATCAAAATTATTTTATAATCACCCTACATTACATGTGAATCTATTAATAAATAAGAGGTTAATCACAATCAGGCAAGCTAGAGATAACCAATATCTAGGCATAGGGATGGAAATCCATCGAGCATTTATAATTGGAAGGGGACAGGTCACTCTCATGTTAGACATTTATCAATGAACTCACAAGAGTGTGAGTATGACTAATTCAAGAGCACGATCAATTAATATGTAATTATAATGATTTAGGTGGTGAATACACAACAAGGATGGGATACAAAATTTCATTGGAACCTACAAAAGATAACAAAATTTGGTGGATAAATAAATTGTGGAAGACAATTGCTCCCTTGTACGAAAAAATACTAGTATGGCATGTTCTTTTTGGCAAAGTATTAACCTGTGATCAACTATTAAAATGGGATAGACAAGGCCCGAGTATATTCTTGCTTTGCGGGTCCAATATAGAAACAAATTTATATCTTCTTCTACAATGTCCCTATACCTTATGTGTCTAGTCTAAGCTGGAACCATTGATGAGGAAGCGATCACTTTGGGCAGGATCGTCTATTGACTCCAGTATGAAAGTATGCTATGAAAATAGGGACTTAAAACACTGGAGGTCCCTAACATTCATTGCTACATGGGGGTATAGATAACTCGGAATCAATTGATTTTTTAAGATGTACTAAGCCCATCGTTCGAAATGGTGGCATAGATTTGGGCTCTAGTGCCCCCATTACCTAACTGTGGAAAGACATGAGGCCCCAAGATATATGGTTCCTATCATTTTGGACCGCTCCAAACCGTGGGATTATTTTGACAATGCTTGTAGGACACACGGCTTATTGGTTGGTATGGGGTTTATACTATGTCTTTATGAGGCTCAATACTACAAACTCTAGGCTAACAACAGTCGAGGAACAAACAATAACTTTATAAGTTTGCTTCACACCTTAATCTAAATGCACTACAGTTTAAAGGGGACTCTTTACTCATTGTAAGTTGGATGAAGGATATAATCCATGTTTTCAACAACTCGCCATTTGACTTGGCAAGACAACTAAAGGAAATAAAAGCTCATTTTCTAGACTCTGATTTCCAGCATGTTTTCAGGGAATGGATCATGGAAGCGGATAAACTATCCAAGATAAGATTAGAACTAGATGAAATCAATTTTCTTTTGGAGTAGTTCAAAGCACATATTTTAAGGAAACACAAGATTGATCATTTAAATAATTTCTAAAGGATTAAATGTAAGTATAATATTTTGGAGCATAGGATATGGATTCTAAAAAAAAATCAATATAGTTTAAAAGCAATTAATAATGTGACAAAATCATGCCATTTATTATCAAAACAAGAGATAATAAGCAAGAAATCTTTCAATAACACATTAAACTATTATATTCCATTAATTGTAGGAAAATGTGACAATATGTTACATGAAGGTAATTCAAATTGTTCTCTGGTGCCTAAAACCTGGTTAAGGCTTAACTACAGCCTAAATTCCCTTTGTTAGCCATGCAAACTCTTTAAGGTGAGTTAACAACCTCAAAACCAACCTAAGTGGTCTTGTACACCTAAATTCAAGGGGCAACTGAATGATAAGCTCATGCATGTCTGGATTAACCCTCAAAAGACTCAACAAATGTGCTACTAGCTCAAAATAGCCATGACAATCAAGTGAGTCCTTGAATAGTGGAGTAAACAACCATGATTTACTCTACAAATCTAACCACAATGGAGCTTTCCTAAAATTAGGGAAAATCCCCAAAATAAGGAATGCACCCTCAACAATTGTAAATAGATGTTTATGAGCTCAATTATGGCCTATAAATGGCAATTGACCTATAAATAACATATTGGTCCCTTGGATCTTTGGAAGGAATCTATAAGGTGGCTCAGATGGTCAAATTGAGTGCAATTTGGACCAATGGATTCATTGATACCAATACCTTAGTCCCTAGGTGATATATTAATGATGCAGAGAGAGTTATTATGCTCTAATGCCCCCCCATAAGCAAAACTGTGTGAAATAAATGCAAAAAGGAAACAACTTCCGACAATTTGCATCCATGTTAGGTACCCATGTACAAAAAATTGTCTTAATAAATAAGGATAGAGGGAAAACCACACGAGAAAAAACCCCTCCAAAAAAAGAGAATGTGAATGAGAGTCTATTAATACCAATGAATCTTGAAACATTGGGAACTACTTCTTAGCAAAGGTCTTTATGAATATGCTGCAATCTTTTGTGAACCCCTTCTTCTCTTGGAATGAATGTGAGCTTGTTCATGGGATCCAAACAATCACTTTGATATGCTTGGATATTGTTCTTGACCACTCCAAGCTTAAAATGGAGAAACCCTTTGAATCCTTTATGAGGAACTCTATGAATTGTTGGAGAAAAAGATGGAGAATCAGAGGTAATTGAAGATACATTCTTGAGATCTTCATCAATACGAACCTAATTTGTGACAAGTTCTCCCTCAACCGTGTGGTAGATTTGACTCGATGTATTATCTCTAAGGTCTTGATCTATAACAAGTTCTCCAACACAAAGTAAAAATCTATTGATCACCTCTTCTTATGGGCCTCTAAAAGGATCTTCCTCAGTTGAATGGAAGATCTTAACCTGTGCATCTCACAAAGTGGTACGGTTTATGCATGGCTCAATGCAAGCAAACATGTCCTTGTAGACCATGTGTTTGGAAGGTTAAGAGTCTAGGATGTATCCGGATGGATTTGAAGTATAAATTGTTGCAAGAACATGGCATATGTCATTTTATGGTGTGGAAGCTTCCTTGTTGTGCTTCTCCTCTTCTAATTCTTCATTGAACCCCTTGTATCTACAATCTTGTTCTCTATGTGGGCCCTTCTTGTAGTATGCACATAATTACTACTCGTCCTAGGTATTTCCATCATCAGAGTCTAAATCTTCATGTGCAACCCTTGGATTTAGTTCACTTTTTCCTTTGAATGGGATATTTTGGTTGCTGCGTAGTAAAACTACGCAATAGAACACTCTTATGAATTGCGCACTAAATGAAAGCTAGGTTTATAACATAAGTTATAAATAACATCATTATTTAAGATTATAGTGTATATCATAATTACTAATCTATATATCTTAGGAACTACGTGCATAAATGGAACAAGGAAAATATAACTTTATTTCCATATCATCATGATCAATATCCATTTAAGCTTACTACACAATAAGAAGTAGTAAACATTATAAGAATTGCACAGTAATTCTAGGTAGTAAATTCTTTCATAGGCAATATTGGGTGCGCAAGAGTTCAACCTATGTTTTTTTGCATGCAACCCAACAACATTATTCCAACTTAATAAAATTTAAGACACAATAATAATTGTGCAGTAAAAACTATATGAGTAGTAAAACTAGATCTGCGCTGGGAAAAAAAGTTTAGGTTAAAATTTAACTTTATCATAACACTTAACCTTTGTTGAAACAGGCAAATCACCCTATGATTTTTAAATACCATTAATTACAAGGCATATTAGTTAAGCCTTAACACATGGTATTTATTTTCAATCTACCAATTAATCAAGATGGTTAATTTTGTGCATCTCAATGGAAATACCACATATTTTTTCCTTGGATTGGAAATACGACATATTACTCTCATGTGGTTTATAATTTCAGCCTGCGGTTTTCCAACGTGGTTGTTCTTAAGAATTTATTAAACAATAATAATTCAAACATGGTTAAACATTGCACATAAAATAACCACTTTATAAATATTTCATTTTTCTTAATGAATTGAGATGTGCACAATAAACCATTGTTTTATAAATATTTCATTTAATTCTTTAAGAGTTATTTTCTCCCATTTATATGAAAAATAAGAGTTAAATTCTCCAACATATTATAATACATTTTCATTTGAACTGCACAATAAGTAGTAATCACGCGACAAGCATCGAAGTTATAAAGGAAATTAAAAAAATGAATAGGATTTCAACTTAATTATCCATTCATAAACTTTCATTCTCATAATTATAAATTTTTAACATAACTTGTACACATTCCATCTACATGAATTTTAACCAAGTAAAACATGAAATCATTCCTTGTATCAAACTCAAGAAAATTAAACAAGGAAATTCATATAAATTTTTACCAATAATCAATTAAATAACATTTCAGAAATTAAAACATAAACTATGGAATTGTTTCACCATTCATCAAATAAATAATTTTGAGACTCATGCATTCACCAAACATACATCTCACCAACTCCATAATTTCTCTCAAGATTTCCTCACTTGGCAAACATGATTTACTAGTTTGTTACCAAATCCATGCCAACTATGCAATCCCTTTCCTTAGCTTCATTATAACTAACACCATAGTGAAACCCATCAGTGCATTTGTGCTTAGAAAATTCTAAAAGAATTTCTTACGCCATTGCCATTTCACAGGTGCAACCAAAGGCAAAACAAGAGGAATTTATCAACCAAAAATTTAACAAAACCGGCTTGGGCTTACATGTACTCTCAAACAAGCCAACTGCCACATACTGTGCACAAGTAGACACTTTGCAACTTGTTTCTCTGTCCGCCAACAAATTCTTCTCACTAAAACTAAATTCATGAATGAATATAATCATAATCACCATAAATAATATTTCTTTCCCTTTGCATGCATTACTTGTATGCATGTCAAGAGACCCGCATTTCACCATTTTTTTTAAATAAAAAGATATAAACTCTTCATAATCCCACTTAACCCACTTAATCATAATTAATTGATAATTATGATTTTAAAAACATAACTAAAGTAATTTAAATGGGTCATGGCATAGTTTCATCCTAAGCCACTTGTAGATTTTAATATTAGTAATTACAAAATATACATTTATTTTGTCATGCAGCCTTTGCATATCAATATTTATCATTTCAAGAATCTTATACAAGCAAACCAATTCATGTTATACATGACTAGAATTGACCAAAAAATATTTATTTTGTTATTTGTGTCTTCATTAAATTGATTTTTTTTAATATTACATATAATATATTTATTTATATTAACTATATTATATTAATATTACATATTTTATCAACATACTAACTATAATAGTATATAACTATATATTAACATACAATATAGTATACATTAACTTATGTGTGTGTCATCGCAATAGGGCACGTTTGAACCCTTTAAGGACTGACTAAGATCGATCTATTACAGATGCATTGGCATATCTAGAATATAGTATTAATATAATTAATATATACAACAAAATTCCATTCAAATTAATCATGACCAACATGTTTCTGAACACTAAAATGATTAATATGATTAATATATTCATAAAAATCAATCATTTATAGCTAAGAAATATTAATAATTCATATTCATGATGTAATTGTTATTTAATCATATTATTTATCCTTTAGATTAAATTAGTAATTAGTAATTTTATGTTAATCATTTTTAATTATAATCACTTAAAATTACTTAAATTTGGACCTCCTCCAATGATCTTATTTGTTTAATAATTTCTCGGTGGGAATGGGCTTTACATGTTTTCCTTCCTATGTAAGTATTTAACTTAATAGCGTGTTATGTAAATATTTAACTTGATAGTGTGTTATCCAAGTAATGCGTAGGCTTTTGTTACACAATGCGCAGATCGCATACTTTCTAAATTAACTAATATTGCTTAGAGATGATCTACAAGCCAGACGTTATCTAAATGCATAGACTCCAGATCACAAATTTAAAAATGCGCAGACATTATTTATACACTAACATTATCGATAGGCACAAACTTTCAACTCTGAAAACCAATTTAACTTTAAGAATGAAGAAATCCAACAATTAGTAATGGGACTGTATTCAATCTATCTTTGGAGCAATGTAATCGTTTGTTAATATTAAGTATTTTGAAAAGCCAAGCGATAAATTTTGATGGAGAACCAACTGAAATCAATATTATAGTTTAAATTTTTTACCTACGTCAACATTATTCGCCAAACTTTACGTTACAACATCTCACAACTCCTCCATACTAGACATAGAGTGTCGCTTGGCACAATCAACCTAAATCCATCTAAATATGGATGTCATTTGATATTTAAAGTACTCTAAATTTAAAAATAACACCACAAGATAAAAGCATTCCATGCAATTTGAAAACAACTTTCTTTAAATTTGAATTTCAATGGATTTCATGGATAGACACACATTCAATTTTTAAAAAAAATCAATTAAATATTGAAACCTTAGCTATCTTAAAAATTCAAAGGAAAAGGTGCACCGCCCACTTAAAAAGAATTAAGTGCGTAGATGATGAATACTTTCTTTTTCTTTTGCTAAGGTCATGCGCTAGACCTAGCACATACTTTGACTTAAATTTTTTTTCCACTTTACTTTTCCAATTAATTGCGCGTCCCGCATTTCATCTTTTAAAAGATTCACGATTTCAGTTTCTACTGCTCAGTTGAACTTTGCACTTTATACAAATTACTTTTGCACACACTTTTAACTTACTTTGTATATCTATCTAACTACGCATAACCCAAACTTAAACAAACTTTGTATAAATGAATTTCATGCAAAAACATAAGAACCGAAATATATGAAGAAGTTACTGCACTTTAGACTAGGGCATTCACCGCGGTGAAATACTTAGGAATCTTGATTTAGGGCATTCACCACGATGAAATACTTAGGAATCTTGATTTCTTTTACTGCGGGTAAATGTAAACAACATTTACATAGGTCAATATGAAATAGATACCCAACATGCATAAACAAACATTCTTGAAAATGAATTCACAAAGCTAAATACTTCACACAGAGCACGGGATTTACTTCTCCTCTTCTTCACTTATCTCTATCTCTTCATCTCTTGTGCTATTTCTGTGAATGATTTACATTTATAGAGTTTCATTTCACCGACTCAAGATGGCTTCGCTTGGAAGCTACAGGGTTGCATTAAACATAGAAATAAAATCCTACCTAAGAAGTTATGAGCCTGCGAATACAAACCCCGGCTACTTAAATACTAACATGAGGTGTGCGAGATCTGCGACACAAACTCACTGACAGGGTGAGTGACAGAGCCGGCATAGATAGATACGATATCAGCTCAGTAATTTCATTAATTGTGATATTTCCAACAAAAATCCAAATTCAAAATTTAACTTACCTAAAATATTTATTATAAATTTGTAAAATTGTTGTATGTGACAAATTGATATCAAACATAAATTTGTTTAAAGAATAAAGAATTATAATTTAAATATAACCCATAAAAATGTGTCAATCTCATATTTAAACCCAACATTGTCATATTAAGAATCCAAAGTCAAATTTCACCCAACAATAAAAATATATGTTAACTCGTGAGCAGTGATTAATCAAAAGCATTCCAGTGAGAAATGAAATAATATAATTTATATCATTTTTCTAAAATTGGGTATACGGTTATTGGAAACTTTGAGAATGCAAAAATATTGGCAGCTTTATTCAAGAGTCTTCATTTTTGGAAACTATCATATTATGAAGCTTTTTCGAAAAAACTCATTAATTTTTGGAAATTTTTAGAATCCAAAATATCTGAAACTGTGTCAAAAACTTATAAAGACGCTGAAGTACAAAAGCTGTCTTCATTTTTGGAAACTATCATATTACTAAGCTTTTTAAAAAGACTCGTTAATTTTTGGAAACTTTTAGAATCCAAAAATATCTGAAACTTTGTCAAAAACATATAAAGACGCTGAATTACAAAAGCTTTTTGAAAAAGCTCATTAAATTCTGGAATCTTTTAGAATCCAAAAATATCGAAAACTTTCTCAAAAACTTCTAAATAATCTGAATTACGGAGAGCTTTTTCAAAAATCTCATTAATTTTTGGAAACTTTCTGAATCCAAAAAATCGGAAACTAATCTGAATTACAAAATATCAAAATAGAAAAAAAATCGTTTCTTTAAAAAAAGGAAAATATAGGATACCGTTTGGTTGCCGTGAAGATGAGTGAAACCTGTAACTTATTTTCTTGTTGCAGTAAATATAAGTGAAACCTTAACTTATCTTCAAATAAAAAAGACAAAGGTGCCCAATTTAGCTAATATTTTAGGTCAATAAGAGGCAAAACAATAGAAGAGCCCTTGAAGATGGGTGAAGGCAACATTTGAAGTTTGAATTGTTTAAAAATAAATTAAAATATAAAAATTCTTCATTGTTTTATGTAGGGTAGTTATGAATTTTTTTTGAAGGTGACAAAATTTATTATAATTTAGTTGTGAGTTTATTAGTGAAGACAATCATGGCTCACTTTTGTTATGCATAATACATGCTGACTAACTCTTAACCAATTAGAAATAGTTGTACATCTTTACTCCAAGACTTAAAAAAGCTTTCAACCCTTTATGATATGTCCAAAATATCCAATATGCCATAATCACTAAAACTAGAAAATATCATTTAGTATCAAGTATCCACCAAAACTTACCTCCATACATAAAACCAGGATACTATACCCCATTGAAGCTTTGCACATTTACTTCATGCATATCCAAAAAAAGCCATCAAATACAATACAACACTCAGTACATCAAATACAAATACAATACAACCAACACAGCCAGAAGTAAGGTGGCCGGTGAACACGGATAGGTGTAGCCAACCACTTAATTTTGTGCAGATAGTTGGTTGTTAAACAAAGGTTAAACATTAAACTAATTAATATAAACATAAAACAAATACTATTTAATAAACATACACATTTTCTTAACCACTACATAATCTAGCTTATTTAAATCTTAATCAAGATGCATTTGAGCATAAACAACCATGAAATGAATCCCCAATATACACTTATTACACTTCAAATTCTTCTAGTCAAACTTAAGCAGGCGGAGCGCAGTGACGGTGCTTGTCGTTAACCCATAGGACGGCTGGCTGACAATTCATTAAAATTTTGGGAGTTGATTCCAGAAAGGAAAACGCCGATTAATTTTTGCACTGTGACACATCCATTGAAATGCAACAGAGACCTTCCTTCAGTTCAGAAGAAACACGAGCAAGAGTGGATATTTACCAAACCTGGTTCTAATAACTTGATAACATTATACAGAGACATAACTTTGAACCATTTCTGTTAATGCAAAGTTGATGGCATATTAAGCACTGAAACACATTACACCATAGCAAAAAGAAGAGCCGATGAACTTTGTCGATGTACATTTTACCCAAACAGAAGTACAATTGAGAAGTAAGATGTTTAGACACCCTTTTAGTTCTAACATCGTGATGCTTTGCTGACAAAACTGCTAAACTGGTCATTTGCCGAGCTAAACTTTCTACCTTTTGAATGAAGGGGGCTTCATACACATTGACAGACCGTCATAGCTCAGACAACGGAACTAAAAGGAAAGAGAAAAGCATACCTACTGCAAATATGAAGATGGGTAAGTGGGAGGACCCAGAAGAACCCATATTATTGCCTGAGTAAATGTAACATCTTGGAACGGGTGATTGCCTGTCATACCTGCTCTGAGAGGGTAAGTTGTAAGCATTATGACCAACTGCTGCAGTAGGATATGGAACTCTATCAGCAGGTCGATAGAAGCTTCTGTCAAAAGCATTAGATGAAGCATAGCCACCAGTTTTTTCAATACCAGGAAGGAGTGGAGGTTTAACAATTATCAATTTCCAAGTTTGATAGTTTCCAATTTTCATCATTTTCTGATTCAATTTGCAGTTTCCAAATTGCAACTAGTTGCCAATTTAAAGAGCTGTTTCTGGTTGCCATTAGTAATTGAACCCCCAAAATGGAAACCTTTGATTAATGTGTTGATTAACTGGACTGAAAATATGGAAGAACATAAATCTCGGGCAGTGATTGATCATGATATGATCAATTCTATCAAAGTTGTTATTGATTTTGCTTCATATTTATTCATTTTGTTGGAGCACTGGTGTTTTTGCCATTGAACCTGTTTCAGGCTAGCTTCTTCATGGTACGTTGAATATTCATGCATTCATATTTTGTATTGTTAATAGACAAGTTTAGGTCTATTAAAAAACTGAATAAAAAGACTCAAAATCCATTTAGATTGATTTTTTTTACATGATCAGGATTAAAATGCATCTATTATTATTCTGGTTGCTTTTTCTTTAACTAATTTATGTTTTCTTTTAGTTCAGAGCATTGATGGCAGCAGTTTGTCTATACAAGAAGTAATAATTGGAAAAAACAATATGGGAAGTTGTAGCAGGCACATGAGACTGTTCCTCTTCTCCATCCTGTTATTCTTATGGACTGCACGCAGATCAAAACATCCATCATGTCCAGTTATTGATATCAAGGTGTTACCAGGGACATGGAAAGTGGAGGTGCAGAATGGAGGAGTGTCAGCCATGCATATGGCCACGACCTATTTAGACACTGTGGTGATGTTCGACCGCACAGATTTTGGGCCATCCAAGCTTCTGTTAGACAGACACCGATGCCGGAATGATCCACATGACCTGGTGCTTAAACATGATTGTTGGGCTCACTCCATAGAATACAACGTGGCTAACAACAGCATTAGGCCTCTTATGATATTATCTGATACTTGGTGTTCATCAGGAGCATTTGCAGCAAACGGTACTCTTGTTCAAACCGGGGGGTACAATGATGGAGACAAGACGATTAGATACTTTGCCCCTTGCAAGTATTCAAATCCAAAAAGAAAGACAAATTCAAGTCTCTGTGATTGGCATGAGTCGTCCAAAGTCCAGAAGCTCAAGGATAGACGCTGGTATGCATCCAATCAAATACTCCCTGATAACAGAATCATTGTGGTTGGAGGCCGAAGAGCTTTCTCTTATGAATTTGTTCCAAAGATTTCATCCCACGAAGGATTTTACAGACTGCCATTCCTCCAAAAAACTTACACTCCATTTTCAGAGAACAATCTGTACCCTTTCCTGCATCTTTCATCAGATGGCAATCTGTTCATCTTTGCTAACAAGGACTCAATTCTCTTCAACTACAAGAAAAACAGAGTTGTGAAAGAATTCCCCAGAATGCCTGGAGGAGGAGCCAGGAATTACCCTGCATCTGGGTCATCGGTGATGCTGCCACTTCACTCCGCAAACTCGTTCCAAATAGTAGAGATTTTAATATGTGGAGGTGCAGCAGAAGATGCTTACAACAAATCGAAATCTGGCAATTTCAGAGACGCTCTCAATAATTGCGGCAGAATAGTCATTACAGACAGAAACCCTAGATGGTCAATGGAGAAAATGCCCAGGCCAAGGGTTATGCCAGACATGCTTATTCTCCCCAACGGAGAAATCCTAATCATCAATGGAGCTCAGAAGGGTAGCGCTGGTTGGGAGCTTGCTATCGAACCTTCTTATTCCCCATTTCTTTACAGATCAAATGAAACCCTAGCTTCCCGATTCTATGTACTAGCTCCTTCTACCATTGCTAGACTATATCATTCTACTGCTAATATTCTTCGCGATGGAAGGGTTCTGGTCGGGGGTTCGAATCCCCATGTTGGTTACAGCTTCTCTGGAGAAAAGTTCCCCACTGAGCTTCGTCTAGAAACCTACAGCCCTTATTATTTAGACATGTCTTATAAGAATCTTCGGCCTGTTATCACTTCAGTTAAAGCGCCGCACTCTTCCATTGCCTACGGCTCCAATTTTACAGTTGAATTCTTGATTGAATGTGGCAGAGCTGTTCAAGATTTTAATAATTCCGACGAGGATATAAGGATCGAGTTTAATATATATGCTCCTCCCTTTACAACACATGGTTTTTCAATGAGCCAGAGAATGCTTAAACTTGGAGCTACCGACCGTATGACAAAAGAGAAGACTTATGTTGCTACTGTAATGGCTCCTCCTACTTCTGTAGCCGCACCGCCTGGTTATTACATGCTCTTCGTTGTCAACCATGGGATTCCTAGCATAGGAGAATGGCTTAGATTTTCTTGAATGCCTGTATCTGTCATTGATGATAGGCTTTCAATCATTCTCCAAAAATCTGTATGTTTTTGTGTTGAGTGTAATTGTAATTAAGAAAGTGAATACAATTTTCTAGGAAAATATCTGAGAAATGTTTGCCAGCCGAAGTTCCGGCGATTAAATTTGTCACAGGGTATACTGCATAATGTGTTTATTTCGCTGTATAGTGCAGTTACTTAGAGTTTTATATAAATTATTTAGCTGTAGAGTGCAGCTGCTTTCATTTTCTTCATGTTAAATATATGGTGGAGAAGAATAATATTAATATTAATATTTTGATATAACATTTTTATTAAAATTTTAATTATTTCTAAATGTGGTTGATATTAGTTAATTGGCCGATTATCAACTATTTTTAAATGTGTGGTCATTGTTGATATACGTTGATCTGCCAATATCAATCACATTTAAAAATATGGTTGCTAGTATTAAATAACCAGTGTGCGCATACATATATCTGAAATATTAATAGAATAATTTTGTTTAATAATTTTAATGAAATACATAATTTAATTGTTTGATTTATAACATTATTTATTCAAACAATATTATTATTTTATAATAATTAATTAAACATAATAATTATAAAATAATTTAATTTATATTATAGTTATTTAGTTAATAATAATATTAGTTAATTAATGATTATGTAATTAAAAATATTAATAGATTAATATTATTTAATGATTTTAATGAAATCAATATTTTAATTGTTTGATTAATAATATTGTTTAATTAAAAAATATTATTAATTAAACATTACTATTATTAAACAAAATAATTATAAAATAATTTAATGAATGATAATATTAATTAATTAATAAATATTGTTATTTAGTTAATATATATTAAATAATTATTTGTGATTTAAATAATTACTTATTATATTTTTATTTTTTTTCAAAGAAAAAAAAGCGTAATTTCATTCATCATTAGAGATCAAAATTACATTCTGTATTCACTGTGACAGTGAATTATCAAAGGCCTATAGTTCATAGGGATCATGATGAGACTCTTACGTCTGCTTTCAATCAAAAAACATTTCTGTTTTCCACAAAAAAAGAAGTACAGTCCCACTGGACTATTTTGCTGTTACAATTTCAACTATAAATGCCGAAACAGTGACATTAATTTCATATAAATATAAAAAGCATACTGTTATATAACAAGTATTCTAGATCAATCTATAAAAGTTCTGTGGTAATATGCAGAGCTCCGTCCATCCCTTATTTCAATATTTATCCAGTTACCGTTTGCCAAGTCGCAGCCCATCTTTGGATAAACAGCAATGTTATGTAATGAAAGGTCTGAGCATGCTCTCAGTTTTCTGTCCATCCAGTTCTTCAACTACTTTCCAAATGCCAAAAGCCAAGTTATGCCCTTCTTTGGATGCCTGGTCCGCTTTTTGGTTATTTTCCCTGTATACATGCCGGCATATGAAAGTGTCAAAAGTTTGTTTAAGCCTCTGTACAGTGTGAAGAATATTTGCAAGTCTAACAACTCTGCAATCCTGTGTTTGATTGGTCCAGTTTATAGTATTCATGGAGTCGCCAAATACCGCCAGTCTATTGATGCCTCTCGCAGCAGCAAAGATAAGCAACAGTTTCAAACTCATAACTTCAGCAAAATTGTTTGTACCCAAACCCAGTCCCATGGTGATAATATAGAAGTGTGAATCCGTTAAATATAAAACAGCGCCCCCTCCACAGACCTCATTGCTAGCAGCTCCGTCGAAAAAACCCCACGGGTAGGTTATGTCGATCTCCACTTCCATAATGCGTCTCTGATGAGAAGCCCTAATATGTTCGGGATATGCCATGTAGAGACCCACCGTCATTGTGCCAATAACCTCAGGTGTGTAAGGTTTATCCAGGAATATAACTCCGTTCCTAGCCAACCATATCCCCCACATGATAAGTAAAGGTAGGGCCTTCAGTTTCTGAGTGCGCGCCCAGCTCCACCAGCGTTCCCATGCTTCGTTAACAGTGGTACCATCCCAACGACAATCTAAGTTCAGCAACCTTGAACATTCATGCCAGACCGCCGCCGTGAATGGACACTTGATAAAGAGATGTGTAATATTTTCCATATCCTTCTTACACAGGGCACACCACCCCGGGCCCTGAAAGCATCTCTTCTGCAAAATATCCCAAGTCGGGACCCGATTTTCCAATGCACACCACATGAAGATTCTGTTTTTCGATGGGCATTTTAGTTTCCATAATGATCTCCACCACCAGGCCCCATCCCGTGCAGCCTCACCAACACTAAGTACATTATAACCCGCCTTAGGTGTATAAATCCCCGCCGGATCAAGTTCCCATATCAATACATCCTCCTCCTCCGTGAGATGTATACCAGCCCGATTCAAACCATGTATATAATTTCCCAAGAAACCAGCCTCCGGTTCCCCCAAGCCCAACATCTCAGCAGTTTTCCAATATTGAATCCACGGTTCATCAGGACGCAGATCAGCCAGATGATTAAGAGTGTAGATACCCCGATTTTCCAGCGAATGGATAACATGAGCAGGCATGATATGCAGTTGTTCACACCCATTCCATGGATCTCTGCCAATTCTAACCTTTTCTCCGTTGCCAACATCCCAAGCCAGAAAATTTTCCACCAATGTGAAAGATTTAACCACAGCCTTCCATATCACCGAGCCCCCAGCATGAGTTTTCCTAGGGCTCCGAATCCAGTCCTCCAGTGTAGTATCAGATAAATATTTACAAATAATAACCCTGGTCCAAAGACTATTCGTCTTGATAAGTCGCCAGCCTCCCTTAGCTGCCAATGCCTGGGAGAACAGAAAAATATTCTTTAATCCCCAGCCCCCAAGACCTTTAGGGACAGCAATCCGCTTCCAATTGACCCAGGGTGTGACCAGACCCTCCTTCTTACCACTCCACAGGAATCTAAAGCAAATTCTCCTGATCTGTTCCAGTATTCCTTTGGGTATCCAGGACAGGGACATCCAATACACAGGGATGGCTTCTAAGACAGCCTTAACCAGAACCAGCCTACCAGCACGCGACATCCACTTATGACTCCACACATTCAACCTTTTTTCCACCTTGCCGATAAGCCACCTCCAATCCTTCTTAAAATAAGTATTAGCTTTAAGTGTGAATCCCAGGTATTTTAATCCTTCATCAAGAGTAGAAACCTTAAAAGGAAAGTATTCAACAAGTGCCCGTTCCTCCTCCTGTCGAAGCAGATGAGTGGTAAGTGTGGACTTATCAGCATTAATGTCCATCCCTGTTGCCAAAGAGTACAAATCCAGGATCTCCTTCAAGGTCCGAGTATCCCTTCGATCTCCTGAACAGAAGATGATGATATCGTCCATAAATAAGAGATGAGTAACAAATAACCGATCCCCAATGTTAATGCCCCGAAACCGCCCCTGTAATTTAGCATCAAGAATAGCCCTGCTCAAGCCTTCAGCCACCAGCAAAAAGAGAAGTGGGGAGAGCGGGCAGCCTTGTCTAAGGCCTCTTTCCGCATGGAAAAAGGAGGTGGCAGCACCATTCAATAACACAGAAAATGAAACAGTAGTTATGCATGACATGATCCATCTAATAAAATCAATACCATAACCCAAGTGGGTTAGAAGGAGCCGGATGTATATCCAACTTACCTTATCGTATGCTTTGGACAGATCGATTTTAAGAATAGCACCTTTGATGTGCCGCGTCTTCATGCTGTGCATTCCTTCCTGTGCCACCCCTATAGCCTCATGTATCTGTCGACCCTCAAGAAAGCCAAACTGTTCAGCAGTGATATGTTCTGAAAGTGAAACCTTGAGTCTCCGAGCAATGACCTTCGACACAATCTTGTAAATGCAGTTGCACAAAGAAATAGGTCTGAATTCAGAGAGGGTAACCGGGTTATCGTTCTTAGGTATGAGGGCTATAAAGGTAGAGTTGAAACAGGCAGGAAGCCTCCCATTCAATCGTGAATCCTCCACCACCTGCAGTAGATCCAGTCCCACAATCTCATACAGCTCAATAAAAAATTCCACAGACCAGCCATCCGGCCCAGGGCTCTTGTCTTTCTGAAAGCTGCCAAGAACCTCCTTCAACTCCTCCTCAGTAACAGGTCTCATCAAACGCCTATTGTCTTCCTCCTCAGCAAAACGTGGGAAAAGTTGAGCAATCCTGATAACTTCAGCAATGGAGGCCTGTGCAGGAGCCTTGAACAGTTGCTGAAAATGACCCACCCCACATCTAGCTTTGCCTTCAAAGTCAAAATGTTCATTACCATCTGCATCTTTCAGGCTCCAAATAGTATTGACCGCCTTCCTTCCCCTAGCAAATGCATGAAAAAATTTAGTATTCTCATCCCCACATTCCAGCCATACCGCCCTGCTCTTGAGTCGCCAGGTTTCCTCCTTTTCCATCAATAGTTTATTTCTGAGACTTTCCATCCTGGCCAATTCAGCCTTAGTTTCCTCGGTCAGAAAACCCCCACCATCCCCCTCATAAATCTGTAGAAGTTCAGCCTCAATTGATTTCAGTTCAACTTCGTCTCTAATTTTCTTATCAAAGGCCCATTTTTTAACAGCTCCTTTTAACCGTTGAATATTCTCAGCGAACTGGAAAGCCCCAGTACGAGCATGTTCCACATCAAACGCCCTCCAAGTGTCCTGAAAGAGCTCTTTAAATGATTCATCTCTAAGCCAGTTCTTGTTAAATTTAAGAGAGCTAGGTGGATTATCAGGTCCATGCCTGATCTCAATAAAGATAGGAAAATGATCAGAATCCCCACCGTTCCCCACCCACTGTCGGATTTGTAAAAATCTGTCCACCATCTGTTCAGCCACCAAGAAACGATCAAGTCTTTTAGCCACCCGAGCCTCACCACTCCTGTTGTTCCTCCACGTGGGTTTCAACTTGATAGGTTCAATATCCAGCAAGTTTTTAAGAACCAATTTCTGCTGAAAAAACCCAGCCATAGGATCCACAAGTGCCCGGGGTCCCCAAACTTCTGAATTTCCCAAAGTGAAATTAAGGTCACCTCCCACCACAACCGATTCACCTTCAAATAAAGGATCCTGCAGCAAAGAATCCCAGAAAAGGGCCCTATTTACATAAGGCCCGTAGACATTAACCATAGTGAAGCAGGTGCCCAAGTCAACAGAGCGAAATTCAGCTCCTAGCACAGAAACCCTTCCCCAAGCATTAACCAGTTGAATCGCACAATTCCTCCAGCCCACCGCTAACCCCCCAGAGCGACCCCTCGCATCCAAGGTCAAGAAAGACCATCCTGCCAACCAAAGTTCCAATTTCTCCTTGATGATAGTACCTAAACCTAAAGTCTCTTGTAACAGAATCACATCAGGATGTTCAAGAGTAAGCACCCTCATGAAGGCTGATTTCTTTTTAGGCCCAGCCAGACCCCGGCAGTTGAAAGACATAATCTTCATAACCGCACCTTCGTCCGGGCATTCACTGCTCTAAGTGCCCTTTCAATTGAAACCTGTTTCCCATCCCGGAGATCCAAACGGGCCCTGCTCTGTGCCTTGGATAAGTGTGATCTCCGGCCCCTGCCCCTCCGGGCCATCACCACCGTCTTACCCAAACCCCCCCCAGAAATTTTGGTGCAAGAACGGAGATTGTACCCAGAAGCAGAAGATTCTGGTGAAGACCCTGGTGTAGGGGGCTCAGGTGTTAAGGAGCCAGGATCCGGTCCCAAAGGAGTCAATATGTTCTCCAGAGGAGTCGTTGACAAAGTAGTGATGGGTTCAACAGGTTCGTCCACCGGACAGATACAATTCCCATAAGAAGGCTCAACAATAGAAAGAGGGGTAGTTTCAGGCAGACCCGACAAAGTTAAATTCTTCAAACCAGCAACCCAATCAAACCCGACCACAGAACACCGATTGATAAAAAGATGTACAGAAGGTGTAAAAGAGAGCGAAGAAATACCCGATAAGATAGGTCCCGGCACAGCATCCTCATCATACGAAACAGAGCCATGAAAATCCTCAGTTGTATCGTTGAGGTCTCCAACAATAATGTCCAGTGCCGCATCCGAGTCCGGTCCAGCCACAACCGAAACACACAAAACCTGGTCCTCATCCACCTCCATCCGATTAGTCACCGGCTCGTTGTGCATCAAAACCGTGGGTTCAACCCCAGTCTCCAACCCCACAGGGTTATACAGCCCCGCGTCCATGGCGCGAGCCGAAAGCTGACATGCAGACTCCGGGTGTCCATACACATGACACCGTCGACACCGAAAGGGTAAATTCTCATAATCCAGCATTTGGGTGATAACAACAGGCCCCCATTCCAGCTTGATATGCTCCGGCAGCCCCTCCCGTACATTCAAATTGACCAGTATACGTGCAACCTGCTTGTAGTGTGTCTTCAAGAAGGAGAGGTCGGCTTCCAGAAAATCCCCCAAAATATCCCCAATCTGACGGAAATGGCGGATATCCCAGAAATGAAGCGGAAGACCCGGTAGTCTTACCCATACCGGAGACGAATCGATTCTCTCCCGGCTCGCATCGAACAGGGGGTGCCAAGGCTTCAATAGAACCGGCTTCTGTTTAAGGTGCCAATTCCTGTTCAAAATTTTGTGCATATCATCCTTATCACGGAGTACCACCGCAAACCAGCCGCGAAGGAGCATGTCCACCTCAGGAGTGTATCCCAGAACCCCGCTCCACTGTGAATCCACCCATGCCATCACCGTGGGCCGAGCAAAAATCCTGCCCAAAACCCTCCCAACCAGCGTAACACAAGACATCTCAAGGACACGTTCCCAAGCAATGTCCTCTCCTACCGCATAGCTTCCCACCGAGCGGGTTTTGACCCAACTCCTCTTCCTTCGCCACCTAGAACCTTTAAAAGCAGTCCCAGTCCCCAGACCGTTCCCAGCGCAATCCTTCAGAAACCCTGCACCCGTCACAGGGCTACCACACCCCCGTAGCTCATGAAGAGACAAAGGCACGCGAAGATCTCCGCCATTTTCCCCAAAAACCGACCCTGTCAGTTGTTCAGCCTGACGGGTCACACCAGTATCGGCAAGCCCATTACAACCTTCCTCAGCTACCAAACCCACCTGATACCCTGGCACCGGATAAACCAGGTTCTCAGCAAAAAAACCGTCCGTCGCTCTCCAGTCCGGGCTCCCCAAGAGCGCTCCAGGTAAGCCAAACGGTTCCAAACTGTCCGGCAGAAGGTACCCAGGGACGCAAGGCGAATATACCGGTGACGAAAAACCAAAATCCGGGCTCACCAGCCCCACCCCGGTCGCTGCAGTGTCGTCATGCCCCAGCTGAGGGTAGACCTCCAAACCCCTCCTCAACTCACCAACTGGCGCCCCCCTGTCAACAAGTGCCTCCATCTGTCCATCATCACTGGAAACCAAATCCATATCCTACACCAAAACCAAAGCCCAAGAACCACCCGCAACCTGCAAGACCCCACAATTCCGGCACATACCTCAGAACCCTGACGCCTCCTCAGAAAACAACAGCGAATCTCGAAAAAAATAACTCAGGTATTCTCCCACGGCCATCGTAATCAGAGAACAGGTCGACAAGGACGTGTGTGAAGCCGTCATCTCCAAAGTCCAGTGGTCGGTAGCTCACAGCTACCAGCCTCCGCACCAAACCCTACCCCCATCAACCTCCAGAAACCCTCCCAATCCACTTACCAAATTATGATTGTTATCAATTACTTATTATATTATAATTAATTAACATTATCAATTTATTAATACTGGCGATATGTGTAATATATTGATATATTTTGTAGATATTTATTAACATTATGATATATTTGACATGTTAATAATATTCTTTTACAATAATTTAATTATTTATAATATAACAATATATTATAAAAACTATTATTATTATTATATTATAAAAACTACTATTTAATTATATCATTTAATTATATTTTAGTGAATAAAATTAATATAATAATTACTTAATTAATTGTAATTCAATAATTAAAAAATGTAATAATTACTTAATTAATTGTAATTTAATAATTAATTAAATATCCTCGAATGCACATGCCACCACGATAATTGAGTGGTACGTGTTAAAGGTTCCTCGACATGGGATCCCATGACTTGGCACCATACATTACATGCATTAATCCACGTGATGCCTTCCTTCTCTCGTGGTATAATGATATTGTTTAATTTTTTGAGAGATATAATAGTATTTAGGAAGTTCAAATGTCAAAATACAGTACAAAATCTGTGAAATAACTTATTTGATAATTTAAAACTTTTCATTATTTTTTAAAAATTATTAAAATCTTTTTTTATAACGATATCCAAACAAATTTCACGAGAAAACCTAATTTTTGTTCACCTTGGTTCATGACTTTTATTCTCTACTTAATAGCCCAAACCACCTGAATGTGGAAGTTCATCTAACCCCTTCCACACACATTACTCTCCATTCTTCAAAATAATTGAAATTAACATGACATAATAAAACATATAATATCCATGCATATATATATAGTAGAAAAACAAAAGTTATATTAACTTTTTAGGGCTTAAACCAAGGATATTAACTTATGGTGTAAATGTATGTGCATAAATAATGTAATTTGTGTATACAATGAAACGTAAATGAAAAAAAAAAGTTACCATATGATACATTTTCAAATAGTTTACTAATTACTCCTTGGCATTGATTAGTGAGAGAAAGAAAGAAAATTGAGACACGGTGTGCCATTTCCTTTGCTCTCTGTATATATAAGATCAAAACTGGAAGTTAATGTTGAATATATGGCTATGTGGAGGTGTCAAGTGGTCTTGTATGTTAGACATGTACCTTTGAAGCCACTAAACACAAAGGGTTTGAGATCCTTTATCCCTTGAGAACATTATTTATATTTTTATTTTTACAAAGTTTATGGTGACTTTATTTTAGCTATGTTATTTTTATTTTAATAAAATGTATATCTTGAAATTTGAGAATAAGTAGTATATTAATGTTGTTTATATTATAAAATTAATGTTAAATTATTTTTATTTTATAATTGATAAAGTTTGTTAATTTTTTTATCACTTTTTTTTAATATACTTTTGGATTTGTGTCTATGTTTGGTATGATATATTTGGAGTAAAAAAGACTATAAAACCCTATAGATTGAGTTATGAGAAATCTTAGTTGGGGATTTGGTAACATGGTTTTTTGTTTAACAACATTAGATAGGAAATTTGGAGTTAAGTTAGTTCAAATGATTGGCCTAGTATCAATCAAGTGAAAAAAGTGGGAAGTCTAGTTTTTTACTATTTTACTACAATTTTTTCATTAACATTTCTATTCTAGGGTTGTCTGAACTCATATCCCTATTTCTCACCATTTTCTTTACTAGTTGTTATCTTTGTTTTCCATCTAGGTTGGGTTTCCTTTTACACTAACTTGGTTACTATTTTGGTGGAGGTTTCCAAATTTGGGAGAGTCTTGGGTGGCTTTTTCTAAAATTATTCTTGTGTGGGCTTTCAAAACGTTTCGCAGGCCCTTTGATGTGGATGTGACGGCTGTCGCCTGCCTTATGTTGTGGTGGTGACGGTTGTCACTTACCCTTACATCTGGTTACCCATGATGGATCCGGTGGGAAATAACACTCCAAACCTTCCAAAATCTACCTTTCCCTCAAACATTCGATCAGGGCTACCTTACTCAGTGAGAGGCGGTCGGTGCAGGATGTTGGTGACCAAATTAAGGTAGATAATGGACTACCTGAGCAGGGGGTTTCAGAAACAATTCTAGTCCAAATTGATCATTCTGAGGGAAAGGTGAATCAACGCCTCATTGGTGAGAGGGCTCAAGCACACAAAAGATTGAAGACATACAAAGCGCGGAAGTGTTTACAGAGGTATGTGCTTGGGGATTATGTGAATTTGGATCGAGTAGGGGTCTCAACCAAATGTGCTCTTGTTGGCCAGTTAGAATCTGCTGAGGTTACCAGGATGGACATGGTTGAGTGGGTCAACCAAACTTGGATTCCATTATACAGATATGCTCTGATTTGCTTTATATTTCCAGGTGAGGATCATATTCAACAGATTTTAGATTCCATATGGTTAGTTAAGGGTGGTTCCTTAATAAGTCAATGTACTTTTTAATTCACTTTTGGTATGGCACAACTCCCTTGAAATGTGGTCATAGTGCCCTGAAAGATGGGACTGGAGCTTGAGGCTCATTTATTCCAAACTAACCACTAAAAGACCTAGGCAGTCTATATAATAGCCATCAAATATTGAACTGAGGTTCATCACTTTTCCTGATGAGGAAATTTACCTTGGGGTTTTGCTGTGTTTGCACCCAAGAGATTTGATGAGGGGATATGCTATTGTTGATCATGTTGTGAGTCTGCCAAACTCTTATTGAGTTCAGGAGTTTGATGCTGAGTGGAGAAGGCATTTGTTTCAGGAGGTTGATACCGAGTGGAGAAGGTATTTTTTTAGTGCCTTGCTTCTACACAAATTCCACCCACTTACTGGATCAGTAAGCAGGCTCGGAGGTTCATTACAAGTCAGCAGTTGAGTTGCTTCTTCTGAAGTAGGTTGGGAGGAATAGGCCTCCTTGGGTGTTTGTCGGCCCTATCATCAGTTACAGGTTCTATGGTCTTATCTGTTTCATTTTATTTTCTGTTATTTATTTGCATATTACAGTTCTTCTGATTATTAAATTTTCTTTGTTAAATTACTAAGCAAATTTCAGTTCCCTGTATAAATTAAAGATTCTGTATAATTGTGAAGTGATTGAAATAGAATTGTTTCTGTATTTTTCCCCATGCAAAAAGAAACAGCATCGTACTCCAATACAGAAACAGATTAAGATAGATAAGATAGGATAGGCAAACTGCCATGGTGATGGAAGTACTATTTTTATATTATGCTAAAATTATCTGTTGTTATTATTTAGTAATATTTACTGTATTCTACTCACAGCAATAGTTTTATTCCATTCTTTTCATTTTTGTTTTCCCAATGTTTAGTTTCAACAGAATAAAACTATAGTTTGCTTTAAATATCATTATTGTACATATAGGACAGTTAGACAAATAAGAAGCATCACATTACTAATTAGGGTTTGAAATTATACATTTAAATACTTTCAAAGTTTACTGTTATTACTAATGTTCCTATTATTGTACACACAGAGTAGTTAAGCAAATAAATTCTTTTATTATATAGCTAGGGTTTAATGTTTTCTTTTACATGCACAAAATCACAAACACACAATTGACATGCTGTTACAAGATCGAGCTAAATTGATTAAGCTCTCTGTCATTTTCTTGTTTTACTCACAGTATACAAATTAAGTAAATTTTCACATCATAAATCATCACTGTAGATCGAACTCATTGATTTCAAATATCAATACAAAGTTAAGACATTTTTATGACTGTAGGAGCAAAAGTCAAACAGTACACACAAATTCCACTTGACGCTGAATGTATCTTTAGTCATCCTCGTTTCATCCAATCTAAACTTAACTATAACCCTAAACCCTGACAGACTTATAGTTGTATTACTTAATCTTTAACACAATTAAAGACGAGGCATTGGCTGAAGCATGTCACATAGTTTCAACACTTAGCTAAAAATCAAACGACAGTAACATGCGTTTTCTTTTCCGATTTGTATAACATTTTATAAAACTCACAGTTCCTAAAGAAACAAAAGTAGCAGCGTTATTCGAAACCCAGTTTTTAAATCTTCATCATACATTTTTCATAACTTCACAGACTTTAAATAAAACTGTTACGGTGTTCATAAATTTAGCTACACAGTTGCACATTTCGTAAATACTTAGTATTACCTCCACATTTTGTAAAGACGAGATATAGTTTTGTTCACGGGCCAAGCCCCAACACATTTTTAAACAAAAAACAACTATCATAGCACAGGATTGATAACGGTTATTCGATTATCTCAACAGAGTTTGAAACCCCAATTTTTTTGGAACAAAGGATCGTTGCCAAGATCGAAACCCTAAACTCAAAAACCTATGCAATTGCCAGCTATTACATCGACGGCACAAACTAAAACAACAACCCAGGGTTTTACAACCACGAGTTCCAGTTTTGACGAAACACTGTTTGCCATGACTTCTGCCAGAAGAACCTACGAGGGTTTTCCACCGAGCTTACCGTTTTAGCTACAATGCTATCCTTTGATCACCGAATCCTATTGCCGTCAAACCAGAGCATGGAGTACAGAACCTTGGCATTTCCTGCCAAAGAAAACTATGAAGAGTTAGTAATATTATCACTTGACTGTAATCAAATGAAGAATACGTTACAGATTTGATAAACATAAAACTTACCCATTTATTGACAGTCGATTGGAATGCATTCAGCTTCCAAATCCTTTCTCCAACACAGTAAAGTTGCCATGCAACTAAATCATAACCAAACTCGAAATCAAAACCTCCCTATTAACTTTTGCCACCAAAAGAAAGCTACAGGATTTCATTATTACACTCTCAGCAAACGCTCAAGCACTTATACGATAATTCGCAATAGAAATTATTGAGTTTTTGAAGCACATTTCCATCCACAACTGCCCAGGGTCGAGCCCTATAAACCAGCGGCCTGTCGGCCTTCTTCTCCAGAACCAAAACCACAAAGTGAAAACACGAAGGCAAGATTTACGTTAAGGCAAGTCTAGCTAGGGTTTACACATCTCCACTATCGAGGTATTGAGATCAACGATCGAGATCAAGCCAGCAACTACGGAGGTACCAAGGCAAATATACGATCAAGTATTGATCATTGAATTACATTTATTACTCAGAACTTTTCGGTTGCCATATCACCGTAGCTAAGCTTATAGCTCGGTGGTGTATCACCCTTCCTTACCATGGTTATCACAGGAAGCTAAACACGTAGATGCCAACGGTGCAACATCTGACATCACAGCAGGGTCGAATTCAATGCTGAAGATCACACGAAGATTTAAGCCAGAACCTCGACTGCACAAACATTTAATTCATATCAGAGTGCAAGTCTTGTGACAACGAAGGCCTCGGGGTTTTAACAATGCCTTACAACTGTTACAACCATGTTATAAAGCCATTAAACCATAGGTTAGTACTACATCAAAAACCAAACAGCGATGTATAGTACTATTCATAAGGTAGCATCACGACCTTTCATTTACACTATAAGTATAAGGGTTGTTCTAAGAACACTTAACGTTTATACATTGCACATTTACGCTATAAGATCCATTTACATATTATTCAAACATGTTATTATTATAGTTTCCATAAGTCACCAAACTTGGAATCGATATATGTTAATATATCAACTATAAACCATGCAACGCCATAGTATAAAGAAGCTATCACAAGGTTCACTTTTAACATAGGCAACTTAACAAAAATGCGTTATATTCATAGCTAGGCCACTTTGTATTGTATAAGATAAGGCCATGTTACATTTAAGCTAGGTCACCTACATAAGAATGTTGTAAGGAGAATCAAAACTTTCACAACTAGAATTGAAAGTTAGGGTGTGACATTAACTCTAAAATGTCGTAGGTTAAAAGCTCAATCGCATCTCGATTCACATATGGACGCAATACAAACATTATATTTAGTATTCCAAGACTTATCGTTTACAGCCGTTAGTTCCAGAAGAGTCATTAATTATAGGGATGACAATATCTTTCACAAAAACCAAACATGTTACAAATTCAGACAGTTAAACTAGGCTATTACCACTGATCTCACCGATAGTTATAACGAGTCTAGTGCTTAAACATGGTTGACGACACGTGCAATCATAACCATAAAAGACGATACAAGTGACGAAGTTAAACTGAAGATACATACCATCGACATCTTCATGCACGGTAGATTTTATAATCATCTTAAACTGGAATTATTCTATAATCTTTACCTGCAGATCTGCAAAAGAAGAATCCAATGCTTTAGCTTTCAAAGCTAAGTAAACCCAAGGGCACCCGGTAGGAACCCCTTCAGAAAACATGCAAACAACTTCATCAGTATTGTTAACAGATCCTTACACTTAACAAAACAACCATTGTTCTGTTGCATCCTACTTATAACCAAATACATATTCGTGTTTAAAACAATTAAGGCAATTGTATGAGGCAGTTATCATTGTTAGCTAATTATTATCATTCCACGGTTAGCATTTATCTTATAAACTTAACTACATCAAAAAAAAAAATTGCGATTTTTAGGATGTTACAATATATATATATATATTTAATTTACTTTATTTATGAATATTTAATTCAAGACAAATATTTCTCCACAAGAACAATTTCATAACTAAAGGACACTAAATAACTCTTGAGCACGTGAGAATTGGAGGACCAACACAATGTACGATCAATAGCAATGGCCTAATTACCAGACATAATATTACTTCTAACAAAGATTTTGTCATGAATGGTAAGAGATATATTACATTCTCTTTTTGATATATCATCTATTTATAATCATTTAAATTTGAGATATATTAAGTTATATAAAAAATCAAATATAGTATTTTATTAATATTTAAAATATTTAGATTTAGAATATATATATATATATGGAAATTTTAATTAGAAAATTCAATGAGTATTTCCACATTCATGGAAGGTGTTCGTGGTAAACTTGTAAGTGTAGATTAGTGTACATTATTCAAAAGAGATTTGAACAAGGAATATGGTAGTATAGGTTGAAATTTGATTAGTCATTTTCCATTTTATACTTAAAAATACTCCCACTTCATAAAATTAAAAATCATTAATGAACTGTGAATTTTAATTTCACTAATCAACTTCACAAAACATATATCTATTTATTTATTTAATTTTTTCAAATACTTAAAAAAGATGAATCACAAAACATATATTTCTCTATTTATCTATCTTTAAAATACTTAGAAAAGATTAACAAATTTATATCTCTCAAATTTATTTTTTTTCAACGGAACGGGGACAAACTTCCTCACATATCGTGGATGGTAGGTCGAGCAAACCGTCAGTCGGTAATCCAAGCCAAAAGATGTCTCAACGGAATTGAACCCAAATGGATGGAATGAAATCCATCTAACTCCACCAACAAACCACTATATCCTGTATGAACACTTCATCCATCAACAATAAATTTAAAATTGTTTTTAATAAAAAATAATAAAATCAAAACATATTAATAATATTCTATTATAAAATATCACTATAAACTTTAAACATCAAATTTAATAAACATTTAACATTATAAATATTATAACAAAGTCATGTATAATGTGTTATGACTCCACTTGCATATATAATGTCATTTATAATGTTATGTATAATTATATATAATCATTCACACTTGCACCTTCTCTCTCTCTATATATACTTAGAAAAGATGAGCAAATTTGATGTTATATAAAATATATTTAATTATATATAATCATTCACACTTGCAACTTCTCTCTCTACTATAGACATAGAAAAGATGGGCAAATTTGATATTATATAATATATTACATAATGTATGAACATTTCATTTATCAACAATAAATTTGATATTACTCTTAATAATATAATAATAAATGCATGGAGAATGTTATGACTTCACTTATATTTATGGCAATTTAATATGATCATTAAGATTAATATCTCTTTCTATATACGGTGCATTATCGCTGGATTTGGGGGATAAGAACACCAAGTTTTTTCATGCCTTTGCTTTGCATCGTAGGAACTCAAATGCCATTTGGGATATGGTGGATGGCGATGGTATTTGTATTTCTGAGCAAGAACAACTTCAAGATGCTGCTATTGATATTTTTAGTAATATCTTCAAGGATCCTGGGGATAGTGATCTCATGAAGCAGTTGGAGATTGCTCACTTATTTCCTATTTTCTTTAACAATCAGGAGGCCAAGGATCTGGACCAGGCTGTCACTTTGAAGGAAGTTGAAGACACTTTACAACTTTTTGCAAAAGAAAAAAGCCCTAGGCCTGACAGCTGGACTGTGGAGTTGTTCCTTCATTTTTTTGATATTATGGGGGATGAAATTCTTGCTTTGATTGAATTTTCCAGAATCAATGGGATTATATCTGGCGCTTTGAATTCTACTTTCTTGACTTTGATTCCGAAATGAAATAAGCCTCATACCTTTGGAGATTACAGGCCCATAGATTTATGTCACCTGATCTACAAGCTTATTTCCAAGATCATAGTTGTGAGAATTAAACCTGGGTTCTCCAAATTCATCTCTTCATAACAGTTTGGTTTTCTACATGACAGGCAGATCTTGGATGCGGTTGGCATCACTCAGGAGATCATCCATACTATCAAGATTCGGAGATCAAAAGCATGTCTACTCAAGATGGACCTTGAGAAAGTATATGATCGTGTCAATTGGTGTTTTCTCAGAATTGTTCTAATTCAAATCGGTTTGTCTCCATTAATGTTGAAGTGGATTGTGGCATGCGTGACTTCCATTAATATTGCAATGTTAGTTAATGGAGTCCCCTCTAATTTTTTCAAGTGTTCCAGAGGGATCCGGCAGGGATGCCCAATGTCCCCGCTTCTATTTTTGCTCATCATTGATGGTTTTAGCAGGCTCCTTCTTAAAGCGAAATCAGAAGGATTCATTAAGGGGATAAAGTTGTCAAAAGAGCTCTCTATTTCCCATCTTCTTTTTGTTGACAATGTGCTCCTTGCTGGTTCGGACTCCATCTGTAAATGGTAGTGCTATATGAACAATATTAATGTCTTCTGCATCGCTTCAGGTATGAAGGTCAATGATAAAAAGTCTATCCTTTATCAGCACAATTTGGGTGAATCTCAGATTGTGGACCTGAATAAAGTTATGCCTTATAAGTTTCATATGTTGGTTGATGGATTCTAGTATTTGGGACATATTCTGAAGCCCAATAACTACAGAGTTAAAGATTGGTCATGGTTGTTTAAGAAATTTGAAAACAAAATTCGATGTTGGGCAAATAGATTGCTATCTATTGGTGGGAGACTTGTCAATTTCCATATGTTCTTGCAAATATTTAATATTGTTATTGCTACACCATCCTCCTAAAGTGGTATTCTAATCATCCTCGCCTTCACCTTCATCATCTTCAACATCAATTAAATTTGTTTGTAGGCCATCTATATTGTTACTTGATGTATTTTGGATCATCATTTTCTATACCATCCATATTGTTGTCTTCTATAAGATCATCTAACTCTAGATTTTGTTGATTATCATGACCGATGGTGTCATCAACTTCACATTCTTGTGCCTCAACATAATCATCTACAACATCATCATGGATGTCTACTTCTTCGATGTTCTCTAATTCCTCATTCATATTTTGTTGGCCATCATTGTTCTACTCCTTATCCACTAAGGCATCATCAAATACAGGCCTTAATCTTGGATCATAATTTATGACAAACATCCATTTCAGGTCCAAAATATCTTCATAGAAAAATACCTACACATGAACCACATACATATATTAGACCTATGTTATAACATTTTTATTGATTAATAAACACACACACACACACATGTTCACAATAAACTATGAATTAATATATTATTATTCACTACCACTTCAACTACCGCTTCTTGTTGGAGTTAAATAAATACCTACTCACAATGAATTGGTAGAACATAAGGATCCTTATCCTATGGTAGGAACCTTGAGGAATCTATAGAAAACAATACACTATGGGTATCATGTCTGTGTGTCCTCTCAAATGATTCATACCATCTACACATAAAAATACAACATTTAAAAGAGTGGTAATCCAACTCAATAATTTCTTGGATTTTCCCAACATATTGAAGATTCCAATAGTATTCCTATCTTTTGAACTTGCTCGATTGGATTGCTTGAAATCAACCATGATGCCACAATCAAAGGATCATCTCTTTACATCTACACTTTCTACATGATAATGTTGAGCATATGCCCACATTGCAGGCTATTTCCTCGCCTATGAAAGACCATTTATTTTAGTGAAAATACATATAATTATGCATATTTAAACAGTTAATAGTGTCAAAACTGTATTGAAACAACATTTTGTAAAATTCCAACTGTACCTTTTTTTCACATCCTCTAGACATGTTGATTTCATATTCTGTTATGTTTGCATCTATACCTACATCATCCGTTCAATTTTGGATTTGTTCACTAACCCATTGTAGTGTGCAATATTTTCCCCATTCCCCAAGCAGATCAGTGGGAAGTGGAGTATTCCTTGGGTTTAATTTCTTAAAATGTCTCCTTTCTTCTAACACTTCTTCTCTTTTTTTATCATACAAATCAATCCATTTGTTCATACATCCCATGTGGTATAGAACGAACTTGTCGAGCATAACACTTTCATCTACACCTATTAAAATCAACACGTATATTTCAAAATCCAAATGTCATGTTGTTAATTTGACAAAAAAATTATAGAGTAAATAATTGTAATAAAAATAACTACAATTATCATGAATTTACTTACTAATTTCTACTTGAACACCATTAGATTGCAGTTTTTCTCCATCAATAATATCTTATGCACGTTCTTCATCCCATAATTGTGGCCCATATCAAAATCTTTACCAAGGAATTCACATAGGAAGAAAAATATTCATTCAAACATACCCTTCATCGATGCAACCCTCTAGATGTACCTTTTTTTCGGACATATCGTTTTAGAGTTTTCATATACCTCTCAAAGAAAAGCATCCACCTCATTGATATGACACCTTCCAATTCAATGTCATCAACTAGGTGTATAAGTAAATGGACTTATAGCTCCATGAAACTTGTAGGGAGTTCCTTCTCAAATACACATACAATTTCTACAATGTCCTTCTTCCATATCGGCACTTCACATTCGTGGATCTCCTTGGAGGTCACCCACCTGATAAAATAATACTAAATTAGTATGACCTTTAGTCAAAATTAAAATGCAATATAATATCTTTATGTCCCTCACACATTACCATTTCACACCACATACCTTGTAAATGTTGACAATCGACATATGGCATTCCTTAAGTCAACGCTAAGACATGAATACCCCCTAATTGCCATTGGCATGATATGATATCAAACACATTTATCAAAGGTCATTAGTAATTTTTATCACACAATAGAATATCAAAATATATTTAGTACTTAATTAATGTTAATAGTAAAAGTTAAATGATGATAATACCTTCATAAAATTATGAAAATCATGTGTTTTAAATCATGTAATATGTCCATCAACTATAAAATATTTATTCAATGATGACCCGTAGCCAGTAGCTGTCCTTATTGAATGGATGGAATTTTTTAGTTGGTCTAGCTCTTCCTTTTTCAAAGTCCACAAAGCTTCTGCATATGTTTCATTTTCTCTATTTGGACAAAAATGTCTTCTATCAAATTTGGTACACGAAATAGCAATATATATCCTAGAAAACAAGTTGTCCTTCTCTTTTCCTGATATATGTCGAAATATAGAATCTAGGACTTTTTGAAGATGTGCTAAGGATATAATAGTTGGTATATTAATATATTCTTCCAGCCTGTAAGGGAGCTCATAAAATACGGATTACCTTTTCATTCCTTCTGGCATATTAACTACAACTTGTTATCGTTCTTCAATTGAATCACCTCGTTCAAAAAAATCCTCCCGATACATTTAAGCATCCAGGACTTGCTCGGGTTCCCCCTACTCAGTGGAAGGATTCGCCTACAAATACATGTTGTTATTGAGATTATCTCGCCTCCACGATCAGGATTTGATCGCCCATCCACAAAATTTTGAGCAGAGGGAAGGAAACAATCATTCAGCATACTAAGGTAAGTCATTGTGAATTTATAGATATGTAATTGTTTCAATTTTCTCTTTGATTTTCTAGATTTTTGTTTTTTTATTACAATTTGTAAAAGAAAACGTTTATTTTATATTTATAGGGAGATGATACTGACATGGAGAAAGAGGTTGTGGATTCAATATTGGGGGTAGACATAGTAAACAAACTTGACGGTGTGGACTTGAAAATGCTTGCTAGATTCAGAGAAAAAATATCATATAAAACCAATGAACCATTGCAAGCAAAAGAACCATTACCAATCGAATCAATTGATTCCCCAACCACTCCTGGGAAAAGCAAAAGATCAAGGAAAATCATTAACCATAACCTCTAAGAATCGGGAACAAGGAACAAAGACTTCCAATGTTTTGGCCACTCGTAGGACACAAAACTCTTCTTCCACCATGCCATGTTATGGATCTTGCATTGGTAGCTATGATACAAGGATAGAATATGAGTTGGTTTCAAGTGAAATCCATACATCAAATATTATAAAAAAATTGAATAGGTTGAAGGAATCATGCCTTCAACGATTCAAATACCATCTCCATTTTCCATTCTCAAAGATATCGATGCACCTATAGAAACTTGTAATTCATGACATGGATACTGAATTTGGTGTAGGTTGGCCTGTAAGAAAGGTCAAACTACAAATGTCTCAGAATTGCAAGCAATTTAGGTGCAATCAAACAAAGAAGATTAAAAAACTCCCGCCCAAGCAATGGCTCAGAAAAAGGCCAATGGATGTAACGTTAAAAGTATGGAAAGAACTTTTCAAATCGTATGAGAAGTTGGATACACAGAGAAGTTCTGATGAGGAGAGTGCACAGGTATTTAAATTTACTCATAAAGTTATATTAAATTTCTTAATAGATTTTTATATTTTATTTGTGCATAGTTAAATTCAATTAGTATATGTTTCAAGGCAAGGCCTGGAAGGCTAGGCTTGCAAAGCGAAGTGCCATACATCACATTGTCCAAAAAGGGATGCAGCCCTTGATTTGTACATTCATAAGTATATTTAATATGTGAAATTATATTTTTTTAATTTCCTAGAAAAAAGTAAATCATTGCATATTAACTAGTTTAATTAGTCCATGTGCCATATTTTGAAAGGAGCACAAATATGGCCAGCATCCAACACATTTTCAAAAAGAAATGTTATAAAACAAAAAGTGGACAGATTTTGTTATCTGGATGGAGAATGAGGTAACAATAGTTGACTTTGGATAACTTATTTGGATATTGTTTTTTTATATGGCTGCCCTCTCTTTGGAGTTGGATTGCATTCTCCTTTTAAGTCTCTACTCAAGTTATTCATCCCCATTGGAATATTACACTCACTTTGAAGTTGCTATAAGTTATTTGTTTTTGTTCATATTAAGTGGTGACCCCCTTCTTTCATAATGATACCCTCTCTTTCGATTGGCAATAATTTATAATTTGACCTTCTTGGTTTCCATGCCAATGGCCTTGATGGCGCCTCTACCTTTTCTAAGCATACTATGGGGCTACATTTGATCTTAACCCTCTGAATTTTTAGCCTTCGGGCATGAAATTTGAATAAAATAGCAACATAAAATAGAACAAGATTTGAATTCTTAACCATCCAATCTTCTAATCAATTCAAGGAGAAAAGATCACACAAGTACACTACATGTCCCATCACACATGCAAACCCTAGCCATGTCACATCACACAATCGGGTAGTTTAAGGTTTATGACAAAGTGCTTATAAGGTTTAACCATGACGAATTCAAGCCATCATCATGAAAATCACAATCTTTGTTGTGGAGATTTCAAGGCCTCGGAGAAGTTAGGAAGTTAGGAAGTTACTAAGGGGTATATTGATGTACTAAGCAACCAAGTGAAGGGTGGAAATGAATTGTGTGTTGGACATTAGCATAGTTAGTGTGCCCATGAAGTGGTCCCAAACACCAAAGAAAATGGGACAAATATCATGTTTGGAGAATAGGAAGTTGTCCCAAAGTTAGGTGAAGGCATCCCATGCTTGATATATATAAGGTAGTCAAAGTTCAAAGGTTCACTTGGAGGCATTTCATGCATAGATCAACAAGAGTGGTTATATAACAATATTGAAGGGACTTGGAGTCATCTATGGGATAAGGTGACCTCCTTCCTTTCAATTCCTGGGATAAGTTTCATGGGTGCAGTTCTTTTATTCTCTTTTGTATTGTTGACTTGAATCTATTTTCCTTGTTAATATCTATGAAGAACAATTATAGAAGGGGAATTTACCTTGGTCTACTCCACTATAGAAACATCTTATGTTGGGATTATTTCAAGGAGCTTCTTATTCCCTTTCAATTTCCTTTTTCATGAAGGAATATTCCACTTTTATTAGGTGGTATTTCTTTTACACACCCTTCCACTAGGTACACATATTGTTTCACTTCTTGATATTTCTTTCCAAAGAGATGGATGGCTTTCCCTTGTCCATTTTTTGATTTGGGCATGAAGCTACAAAGTGACCCTACTTTAAGTAATATTTGGCCTCTAAATAATATATAGCCTCCATTAAGACGTTTTGTGCATGAGGGAGGGGTTGTGGGACCTTAACCATGGATGAGGAAGAAAATAAGGTTTTTTCACCCTAAATCAATATTCTACGGATTGGATGGCTATGGTGTTAGTTTTTGGTTGCTTTGATATGTTCTCCTAGTACAAGTGAACATGAGTGTTAAAGGGTATTCCTTGTATAATGGGCATGCCATGTGGAAGAGATTACCTTACACTACTATGATAGATTCCTTGCATTTATTACAATTAACACCTTCTATTTTTTAGTGCAAGGTTATGTTATATTTTTTCACGGTTATGGCATATTACTCTTAGACATCACGGTACATTTATGATGAGAATTACACATGCTATATAGGGTACATAATATTTTATCATGCAAACCCTAGCCATGTGACATCACAAAAGTACACCAAAAGAGAACTTTAGTTCTAGCATCCAATTCTACATGTTCATTCTAGTATTTCAATCATCAAACCCTAGGTCTTATATTCTTGCATCACACAAGAGAAATCTCTCCAAGAAAATCTAAGATGTCTCTCTTTCTCCTTATCTTCTCTAGTGGTTATATATTTGGTATCCCTAGCGTCTAACTCCTACGGATTCCTCATGAACCCTATAATCTCAAAGACAGGTAGGAAGTCCTCATTGGATTCAACAACAAGCTTATGTCAATCAAGCCCTCCCCACTAGCATTATTGTCTTTTTTAGGGTTTGCAAGCCCTATCCATGTCACATCATACAATTACACTGCAAGATAAATCTAGTTCTAGAATCCAATTCTACATGCCCATCCTAGTATTTCAATCCTCAAACCCTAGGTCTTATAGTCTTGCATCACACAAGAGTAATCTCTCCAAGAACGTCTAAGATATTTCTATTTCCCCTTATCTTCTCCAGTGGTTATATATTCATGATCCCTAGCATCTAACTCTTAGGGTTTCCTCATGAACCCTATAATCTCCAAGATAGGTAGGAATCCCTCATTGGATTCAACAACAAGCTTATGTCAATCAAGTTATCCCCACTAGCAAGATTGTATTTATTAGCGTTTGCAAACCCTATCCATGTCACATCGCACAAGTACACCGCAAGAGAACCCTATTTCTAGCATCCAAGTCTACATGCCCATCCTGTTATTTCAATCCTCAAACCCTAGGTCTTATAGTCTTGAATCACACAAGAACAATCTCTCCAAGAACATCCAAGATGTCTCTCTTTACCTTTATCTTCTCCAGTGGTTATATATTTGTTATCCCTGGAATCTAACTCCTAGGGATTCCTTGTGAATCCTATAATCTCCAGGACATGTAGGAAATCCTGATTGACTTCAACAACAAGCTTATGTGAATCAAGCTCTCCCCACTAGCAAGAGATTCCTTTATTGATCTGAGAATCCCCACTTGCTCTATTGTTAATTTCCCCATAATTATTATTAAAATGCTAGAAAAGAATCCCTTACTAACCAAAGAACATAAATATTGTATCAAGTGATTAAATACAACCTAAATCCTCGGATAGAAAGAAAAAAAAAATCACATAAAAAGACATATTATACCATGAGGAGGATCGTCTTGATCAACAAGAAAGGCCTTAGTTTTCTCCTCACTAACAACCACCACAGCAGCCTATTAAAAAGTGTCCAAGCATTAAGGAGTATTGTTCGCTGCTTGTGAGCCAAGGTCTACCAATCCATCTAAGTAACCAAATGACAATCAACAAATCAAACTCTCCTTGCCTACACTAAAGCATTGGTGGGGATGGATTCCAAAGAAACTGTATAGCAGGGAAATGACATCTTGAACTTGTGTGGTCTCTGGCTCTAAGGACTCGGGAAAGGAGTTGGACAATTAATGTTGTCCAACTACCATTCCCACGCAAAAACAACAACCAACCTCTATATAACCACTAAACAATTTCCCAACAACACTTAGTTAAATCATTGTTATTTTAATTTCAATTAGTGCTATGTGAATTTGGTGTTGTTCAATTAGAGTTTATTACAAATGTAGGAAGTTCTTTGTAGACCTACATCAAATTCCATATTAACATATTGTTGTTTGTTATAACAATTGGAAGAAATCTTTGTTGGTTTTCATTGAAGCTTGATGGGGAGTAAAAAAAAAACGACAAAGGAAGCATGCTCATCAACAAAATGACAATGAAGAGCGTGAAAATAATAGAGAAAGAATGAGACAACAAAGAGCAAGATTGAGAGAAGAAGAAGATGCACCTTTGGTGCAACAAATTCCAATGGAGGACAACCAAGGTAAATTTTTGAATTACATGCTACCTAATTTAAATTTCATATTTTATATTTCTCTAATAATTAGTTGTGTACTAACTATTTTTTTTCATCTTGGCCTTACTATATTTTGTTTGTAATAAGATTCTTAACAATTTGTTATTTACATTACAAAATTAGTAACAATTTTCAAAAAAAATTAACTATTTCCTAATCAAATGTCTTTACTATTTGTTTGTAATGAAATTCTTATTTATTTCATAACTTTGTTATTTATATTTCAAAATTTGTATCAATTTTCAAACTAAATGAATAACTTTCAATGTTATTAGAACAACTTTCAAATTAAATGTACACTTGAATCCAAATTTCAAGTTAAAATGTACATATTTAGCTATTTTCAATTCTCTAAGTTACTAACAATTTCAAGTTAAATGTAATTACAATTCGTGTTTTGTTATTTGTTAAAAATATATTTGTATAGCCTCATGTGAGCCCCAAGTCTCAACATTTGTTTATTGAAATAACTATTAACTTCTAATTTTAGTACCCTCATTTTATTTGAAATTAACATTGTGATGGTATGTATCAGTTGGAAAAATCAATTTGAAAACAAATGAAATGAACATTTTGATAGTTATGTAATAGTTGTAAAATTCAATGGCAACAAATAAAATGGACATTGTGATAATTATGTAGTAGTTGAAAAATTCAATTATTTTGTTTTTAATGTATTTTCAATTCATGTACCAATTTTTTCTATGCATGAATGTAGGGATAAGTTAAATATGTGTTTCCTTATAGTAAGTATATATGTTATTTGTATTTCAAAATTTGTAACAATTTTCATGTTAAATGGATAGTTATTAGTTGGAAAATTCAATTTGAAAATAAATAAAATGAACATTTTGGTAGTTATGTAGTAATTGTAAAATCCAATGACAACAAATAAAATGAACATTGTGATAGTTGTGTAGTAGTTGGAAAATACAATGACAACAATAAAAATGAACGTTGTGATAGTTATGTAATAGTTTGAAGATTCAATGACAATGAAAGGGTTGTAGATTTTGTCAAATCTCAAATTATTCCTATCATTTATCTAATTAGATTTGGTATCTGCTATGTGGTATGTGTATATCATCATATCTTAAACATGCACTAAAAATATCAAATCGTGTTCTTATAAATTTATACATAACAATGCGTAATAATTTGTAACAATTTTCAAGTTAAATGGATAAATTTCAAGTCACACGCAATTTTCAATTTGTTAATTTCCACAACAAATTTCAAGTTACTGGAAATTTTTAAGTTCAATGTACAACTATCAAGTTATTAACAATTATCATATTAAATACATACTTGTACAACTATCAAGTTATTAACAATTATCAAATTAAATACATACTTGATTTTCAAACTTTACTAACAATTCTCAAGCTAAATGTACAATTTCAAATTACATACATATTTAGCTATTTTAAATTCAAGTTACAAACAATTTTCTTGTTTTTAATGTATTTTCAACACTTGTACCAACTTTTTCTATGCATGAAGGTACGGTTAAGTTATATTTTTTTCCTTATATTACCATAATAAGGAATTACAAAAATTTATTTGCATATCCTCATGTGAGCTCCAAGTCTCAAGTAACTAGCAATTTTCAATTTGTTAATTTGCATATAACAAATTTCAAGTTACTAGCAATTTTAAAGGTAAATGTACAAGTTCTATCAAGTTATTAACAGTTATCAAGTTAAATACATATACTTGATTTTCAAACTTTATTAACAATTCTCAAGCTAAATGTACAATTTCAAGTTAAATGTACATATTTAGTTATTTTTAATTCAAGTTACAAACAATTTTCTTGTTTTAAATGTATTTTCAATTCTTGTACCAATTTTTTCTATACATGAATGTAGGGATAAGTTATATTTTTTTCCTTATAGTACAATAATAACGAATTACAAAAAATTATTTGCATAGCTTCATGTGAGCTCAAGTCTCAAGTCACTAGCAATTTTCAACTTGTTAATTTCCATGTAAAAAATTTCAAGTTGCTAGCAATTTTAAAGTTAAATGTACAGGTTCTATCAAGTTATTATCAAGTTAAATACATATAATTGATTTTCAAACTTTACTTAGAACAATTCTCAAGCTAATGTACAATTTCATGTTAAATAAATATTAATTATTTTGAATTCAAGTTACAAACAATTTTCTTGTTTTTCATGTATTTTCAATTCTTGTACCAATGCATTCAAAACACTTCAATTTGGTGCTTTAAAATTAACCTCCTTGCATAGTGCATTTCTGATTGAAATTCCCTTCACATGAATTTTGATTGTGTAGCGATAGATTATAGTTAGCCATCACATCATTATGATCAAAAATCACATGACCCTGTGCCCCATCAAGATCCTGATCAGGCATCACATGACACTTTCCCTCTCACATTTCAAGTATAATTGGGAGTTGCAGTGGGGTTGGAAGGGGTGGAAATTGTCTAGAGTATTGTGAAGTTGTTGTTGCACGAGAAGATCTAGGGAACCCAATCCGTAGTCAGATAGTCAGAGATCATGTCAGTAACATAATCAAGTCATATTTTGAACAACATTCATTGATGTCACAAGCTCAAATCCTATATGGGTTGATAAAACACAAAAAATTGAAACGTGCCACAAAGTTGTTGGGTTTTTAAAATGCTAAAACAAAAAAGACATGCAAGAATGCAATAGAAAATGTAAGAACTGCATTATCTTCGTTTGGAAAATCAAGAAATGATGATATCCAAGCTGCTCATAGGGAAATTACAACAGTTATTGTGGCACAAAGCACCTCAAGAAATCAAATGGTAGCAACAATGGCATCATTGCTCAAAGTTTCAAGAATAACATTGTTCAAATATACAAAATTCAAGGTCCAAATAGATGAAAAGTATGAAGCTGCTTGTTGGGATCTTATTTGTAGGGAACCCTATCGAGGCAGGATGGCAGAGGGCATTAGAGAGAAGGTGATAGAGTTTTGGGATAGCCATTCTCATGCTATTCCATATCGAAAGTATGTCTTGCGACAATGTTTATCCAAAGGCATTTATCGGGAGCATTGTAAGCATGTGATGGAGATGACAGGAGTTTCACTTTACGAGGAGTTCCAAGAAACCAATCATGGTGTTTAGATATCATTTAGCATGTTCAACAAATTGAAACCGTGGTATATTAGGCCGAATACGATTCACAACACTTGTTGCTGCCGATGCCATGTTGAATTCTAACTATACTATGACACATTTTTGGATTTTTGCAAAAGGCACTGGAACGGTGAACCAACTCCTCACACAGTGCGAGATTTTATTTGTATGATACTATGCAACAGTAATCTTGAACAAGTGTTTTTCAATAAGAGGTGTGTAGGTGGGAGAACATTCCCTGAATGCGGTGATTTGACATTGTTCCATAGGAAATTTCCTATCGATCCAACACACCCTGGATTGTCAAATATCACAGTTATGTGGAAGAGGTACGAATTTTTCTCCATGAATCCATCCTCTTCTTCATCTGTGCCATCTAAGAGGATCGACTTGCTCGAGGATGAGATTCATGTTTCAAATTTCATGGAGAAGTTTCAAAGTCATATTTATAAATACATAAAGCACTCCCATAGGTCCAGGTGGAAAGCTTCAGAATTCAAACATTCTTGTGAGGTATTTGAGACGGGCACAATCTTATCAGTGGTAGACTTTGTTGAGAACTACACATTTTCTCCTCAGAGAGAGATATAGAGTGAGTACTATCACTCCGACCCGGTGTCTATCTTCGTACATGTATTGTACAGACATGCTCAGGCAAGCATTGATGGTAGGGATAGCACTCCTTAATCACGCGAAGTGATCAAGGAGTACCATTTTTATGTCAGTGATGATCATGAGCATGAAACATTGTTCGTTCAACACTGCTTTGGGTTGATTTATGATTCATTCAGACAGAGAGGTGTATCATTTACTGAACACTGGATTTGGTCAGATGGGTGTGCAGGGTAGTTCAAATTGGCATTCTCTTTTTATTGGTTGAGTCACCTTCACAAAGATACAGGAGTTCGAAAAACCTAGATCTTTTTTGAAACAGGGCATGGAAAGGGTGAACGAGGTGCATGTGTGAAACGAGCACTTTGGAGATACTGGATGAGTCATGGTGCAACCCGACTCAAATGCTCCGCAAAAGTAGTTGATTGGTGCACATAGCATTTGGGACATCAAGTTCACGAACAAGCAAGGCCGGTGTACAAGTAATAAACTCCAAACTCAATTAATAAGGTAATAACATTAAATATCATCATTTCCAAAAGAACACCTGCTCAGTAGGAATTTATATATGACAAATTGAATTCCATGCAGGTTCTTTTGGGATGTTTCCCTTAGTGATGTGAATAGATCCATGCCATGGTATTGTGAGACCAAACTTGGTATGAGGGAATTACATTATGTTCGAAGTAAAGACATGGGTGACATATTCTCCATTGAAACGAGGGAGTATGCTTGTTTTTGCGATTTTTGCATTGATGCAAATGGATGCGGGCTTCATCACTATGAAAATGATGTATATGTGAAACCATGGAAATATGTCCCTTTTAATCCAAAGGGCCCACATCCAATTCCAACATGGCAAGAGATGCACACTGACGAGGGAATGGTCTCACTAGATCATGATCGAGTTTCTGATGTGGTTAGGGAAGGTACAAGACTTCATTAAGTTAATTAGTTCACTATATATTACACATATACAAATCCTGTAGAAATGCGCATAGGACATTTGAATAATATTTGTAATTTCTCTTGCAGGTGATGTATTCGTTGTCATTGCATCCCCTCACAATCAAGAAAATGTGGCATATTATTTGATGTGGTGCACACAAATTAAAAGCAGGTTGGTGCGACCTTATCAAGATGGAGAGTTCACATACCAAATTGAAGACTTGGTTCTGATGGGCCACATTTTTGAAAGAGTGAAAAAACAGGGTGCTTATATTATTTACAGATATTTTATGCCTGAATATATATCATGCCAATACAGTGATTCGGTGGTGGCAGCTCGGATACATCTAATAGAAATCAAGGAGAAGAGAGGTGAGCCAAAGAGATGGAAGATGGCAACAGCTGACCATGATCGTATTATGGAGACTTGCATTCCTATAATCCATTGGCCAGATGAATGAGTTACATATATGCCACTTGCAACATTGACATAGATGTCATGTTGACTTGTTGAAGATTTTATTGGAGATTTTTGTGGAAGTTGTTTTTTACTCGTTTATATAGGGTTTGTTTTGCAAGGTGACCAATAGTTTTATAAATGTATTTTTTTAGATGCTTTAATGACAAGATTAAAAATACTAGATGGGAGGTTTTTGTGAAAATTGGGTCATGATGCTCCAATGTGACAAGCACATTGATACTTTGAATACACTTAAATGTGTGATCAGTGCACCATGAACTTCCTCCATAATAGTTTTATAAATAATTTTTTTAGATGCTTTAAAATCAATATTAAAGATCTACTAGATGGTTGAATATTATAATATCTAGGACAAACATGTGTTAAAGAGCCATAATCTCTAAAAACCAAGAATTATTATTTAATACAACCACCTAACCTTATAAAACGGGTAAATTTTATTTGATAGTAGTTCTAGGAAACAATTTTTTATTTAAAGTTTATGTGGATGGATAGAAACTAAATCCTCCAAGAAAGATCCCTAAGTTGCGTGTATCCATTCATAGAATGTTTCATACACACTTAAAATACATCTATACAATGTAAAATTGTAATGTATTCGAATTTTAAATTTTGATTTCAAATGCAATTGTAATGTAATTGAAATTGTAACTACACATTGAATTTTCAATTGAAATTACACATTAAATTTGAAATTTTAAATTGTAATTGAATTGTAATGTGTAGACTACATAATGTAATTGTAATTTCAATTTTAAATTGTAATGTACAATTGAATTCTAAATTTGAATTTGCAATTGTAATGTAATTGAAATTGAACTTTTAAATTGTAACTACACATTGAATTTTCAATTGAAATTACACATTAAATTTTAAATTTTAAATTGTAATTGAATTGAAATGTGTAAAATGTAACTAAATTGTAATATGTAGACTGTAATGTAAAATTGTAATGTAATTGAATTTTGAATTTTGAATTTGCAATTGTAATGTAATTGAATTTTGAATTTTGAATTTGCAATTGTAATGTAATTGAGATTGAACTTTTATATTGTAATCATTGTACATTAAATTTGCAATTGAAACGACAAAACATAAATGTAACTATAATAACTACATCTAGATGTAATATAAAAGACGATCGATTTCAAATCAAGATTCAAAATACACATGAAGACCTCAATATGATAAAATATACAAAATATATAACAAAGTGTCCAAAAGTCCATATCCAAATTCCATTTATGATAAAAGTCCATATATATCATAGAAGTCCATATCCAAAACATGAAAATGTATACATACATCATCCAAAACATGAAAATGTATACATCATCAAGTCATTGGCCGCTACCCCCACCAGGCCCTTGATCGGCCTTGTGACTGCCTTCACTTGCACTAGACCCATGTTGGCCTTGAGGCGGTAAACTATGAAAGAAGGCCTCGATCTCAACTTACTGTAAAACTTAAAATTGTGAACTCTATAAGTTAGTTAGATTTTGACCAATGTATAATATTCAACAAGAAGTGAAATTTTTTTATGGATGGATGTGAAAGCTGACTTGAGTCAATGGTAATATCTAGCATCTGGGTCGGAATCAGGGTAGATAGGCCCTCATCAGGACCACGTGGACGAGCTGCATCCCAATCATCTGAGAAAGTGATTACAACATCGAAGCCCACCTGTAGCGATTCATGTGTAAGATTCCATTACATGTAATAAGTTAGATTTATTAAAAATTAAAACTAAAACATAAAAGTTATAATTCAAGAATTAAAACATAAAGTATAAATTGAAATTACTAAATGTGAATTGAATTGGAACATAAATTAAAACTTACCTTTGTGCCTAGGCATGGATGGTCAGGACCTTCACGGTCCTCATGTGTATCATCTCGAGCGTCCTTGCCTTTGCCCCGTACAATTTGAAATTCAAAGTTAGGATCTAAAACATAAAATCTCAAATTAAGAATTAAAACATAAATTATAAATTAAGATTAATAAACATAAATTATAACTTACCTCGACGACTGTGTCCGGCGGGCTAGGACGAGTGAATGGATTGACCGATGATTCACTACGAAAGAGCTCATCCATGTGTATGGTCCTGTGCATGGAGCAATAAAATACACCCCTTAAGTATTATTGAGCATTCAATTTATGACATATAATATGATGTAACATGAAAGCATATATACATAATTGTACACAAATATGCTTGTCCTGGAGTATTGTATCTATGATACATCCGAAAGTATGCATCTCGGGCTAACCAAGCATACCCCCGTAAGGCCTCCTCATCAAGAAAATTGAGTAGGTCATCGTCGACCCACTCTATCTCTAGCTGTGCAGGTGCAGAGGGTGGTTTAGACGTCTCTCCCTACACAACAACAATAACACTACCCATGGCAGTGAACAACGAGTTTGCAATCCCCTGTCTAACCTCTATAGCAAGCTGGGGTGGTTGTGCTACGTCCCCTGACCTAATAACCATCCTATTTGGAATCGATACCAACCTCTAAGGGGGTGGCACGAAAGCAGGGTCTCTACGAGCTCCAGGACGTTGGTAAGAGCGTCCCCTACCAGTACCAAAGAACTCAGATCCCATGCTGGTGTAGTATGGGTGCATATCTAGAACAAAATCTACATATATATGTTTTTCAAAGTACAACGAGACCTGGTCATGGTGGGGTAACATGCCCCACGCTCCATTGAATCTATCATACACATACGGTGCAGCGGCCTCAAGCTTAAACTCCTTGAGTCTAAGTGGTTGACCGGCAAGGTGATCAGGAGGGATGTCAAACAAAAACAAACTTCCCTTAACATCATGCCCTCTTGTGGTGGCTTTGACATCGTCCCATTTATGGGGACCCATGACATCTTGTCTTCTCCTCTGGCATGTAAAACGCCAGATGTCACTCAAAGGTCCCACTTTCTTATAGAGGGATAGCATATCATCAACTGCTCCAGCATCATGAATAATGAGCATCTGGTAGGAGAATCATCCATGAGTGTGCAGACGCATGTGCACCCACTCTCGCTAGGTGGTAATATCAACAAGAGTGATACGGGAAACCTCATCATCGTATGATCCTCCCGATGCACCTGTGATCCAAACAAAAACACAAATGTTCGTTAAAATATATATTTTAACTTACAAGTGAAATTAAATGCATTCTATATTAAAAATTTACTGAAAACGTATCTAAAAACAAATATGCACCTAATGTACATGTGTCTTGGCACACATCCCCCTCTGACCCCGATGTGGCCTCGCTCCTCGGTGAACGAGATTGTTGACGATGGTCGCCCTGTGGGGCAACATCGGATCCTCTCGTGCTCCGCCGAGTACGAAGCAATGAAGGTCGCTCTTGAGAACTCTCTGCATCACATTTCAATTTCAATTTCAATTTCTATTTCTATTTCAAATTTCACATTTCAAATTAAAATTCTATTTCAATTTCAATTTCAATTTCGAATTTCAATTTCAAATTCAATTTCGATTTCGATTTCAAATTCCAAATTCAAATTTCCAATTTCAATTTCAATTTCAGATTACAATTTCAATTTCAAATTCAAATTTCAATTTCAATTTCCAATTTCCAATTTCGATTTCGATTTCGATTTCGATTTCAATTTCAATTTCAATTCCATTTTCAAATTTCAAATTTCAACTTCAAATATCAAATTCGGATTCAAGTTCAATTCCAATTTCTATTTCTATTTCAAAAATTCAAATTCAAATTTTAAATTTCAACTTTCAATTTCAATTTCAAATTTCAAATTCAGATTCATTTTCAATTTCAAGTTTCCAATTTCAAATTCAAATTCCAATTTCAAATTCCTGATTTCAATTTCGATTTCAATTTCAATTTTAATTTCAATTCCAAATTCCAAATTCCAAATTCAAATTTCCAATTTTGATTTGAAATTCAATTTCAAGTTCAAGTTCATATTACAATTTCAATTTCAGGTTCAATTTCAAGTTCAAGTTCATATTACAATTTCAATTTCAACTTTCAAATTTCAATTTGCAAATTCAAATTCAATTTTAATTTCAATTTTCAAATTCAAAGTTCAATTTCAAGTTTCGATTTCAATTTCGATTTCAAATTTTCAATTTCAATTCCAATTTCCAATCCCAATTTCCAATTTCCAATCCCAATTTCCAATCCCAATTTCCAATTTCAATTTCAAATTCAATATCAGTTTCAATTTTCAAAATCAATTTCATTTTGAATTTCAATTTCAATTGCAATTTCAATTTCCAAATTTGATTTCGATTTCAATTTCGGATTTCCATTTAAATTTCAAATTTCAAGTTCAATTTCAATTTCAAATTTCTCTTTCAATTTCAAATTTCGAATTTCGAATTTCATTTTCATTTTCAATTTAATTTCAAATTTGTATTTCAAATTTCAATTCCAATTCCAATATCAATTTCAATTTCCAATATCATTTTCATTTTCAATTTCATCTTTTAGTTTTGAATTTCAAGTCTTCAATTTCCAATTCCAATGTCAATTTTAGTCTTCAATTTCCAATTCCAATGACAATTTCAATTTCCAATTTCCAATATCAATTTCAATTTCATTTTTAATTTGAACTTTCAATTTCAATTTCAAATTCCATTTCAATTTCAAATTCCATTTCTATTTCAATTTCCAATTCCAATTCCAATTCCATTTCCATTTCCATTTCCCAATTTCCATTTCCATTTCAATTTTCAATTTTCAATTTTCAATTTCAAATTTCTATTTCAAAATTCAATTCCAATTCCAATTCCAATTCCAATTCCAATTCCAATTCCAATTTCAATTTCAATTTCAACTTCAGTTTTCAATTTCAAATTTCAAAATTTCAAATTGTAATTGCAATTTCAATTTCAATTTCAAATTTAAATTTCCAATTTCAATTGCAATTTCAATTTCAAATTTAAATTTCCAATTGCAATTTCAGTTACAAATTTCAATTGCCATTTCAATTTCAAATTTAAATTTCCAATTGCAATTTCAGTTACAAATTTCAATTGCAATTTGCAATTTGCAATTTCAACAAATTGAAATTGAAATTGCAAATTGAAATTGAAATTGCAAATTGCAATTGAAATTTGTAATTGAAATTGAAATTTGTAACTGAAATTGCAATTGGAATTGGAATTGCAATTGAAATTGGAATTGTAATTTGCAATTTCAATTTCAATTTGATGAAATTGAAATTGCAAATTGCAATTGAAATTTGTAACTGAAATTGCAACTGGAATAGGAATTGCAATTGAAATTGGAATTGTAATTTGCAATTTCAATTTCAATTTGATGAAATTGCAAATTGCAAATTGCAATTGAAATTTGTAACTGAAATTGCAATTCAAATTTAAATTGCAATTGAAATTTGTAACTGAAATTGCAATTCAAATTTAAATTGCAATTGAAATTTGTAATTTTAATTTCAATTTCAATTTCAAAGGTTTTCAAATGTTTTTTTTAATATTAATGGTTCTTGTTACATGGTTATATGACCTTATTGAAATTTATTGGAAAAAACCGGCAATGTTTATGTTGTCAGTTTTATTTTGAAATATGTTTTTTTTTCAATCCTCCTGTCATTCTCAGAGGATTGAAAAAATCGGGTAACATTTATGCTTTCCAATACATATTTTAAAATAAAACCTGCAGCATAAATGCTACCGGTTGATATAAACATAGATATTCATAACTTGAATAAATAAATAAAACTTAAATTTAAAATTTAAAACATATTTAATCTAATGTAACTCGTTTTACTACACATGTTTTCAATCAGTTTTCACATTATTCTTGGTAATTGATAGGTTCATAGGTATAAAAAATTTAGGTTTCAATGGTTTTTTTTACCCAATTTGGTTAAATTTATTGAAGAACAAAAACAACAACATTTATGTTGCTGGTTTTATTTCCAAATGTGTAATCCGGCAACATTTCTGCTTCCCAATACACATTTAGAAATAAAATTGGCAACATAAACGTTGTTGGTTGATATAAAATTATAAAAAACAAACAAGAAATTAAATTTTATTTAAAAAATAAATAAGTGGGGTTTATGGTCCACTTACCTGGTGGAGTCGACGACATGGTGCATGGTAGCGTGGTTACGGTCTCAAGTCCTCGGTCGAGCTGTTGGTTGCCAGTCGCTTTCATTGGAAATGGATTGGGCTAGCCACAGACCTGTTTTTTATTTTTGTTTCAACAACTCGATCAAGCAATTCCTCGATCGAGGGTTTAACCAAGCCCTCGATCGAGGTTTCAATAGTTCGATCGAGGTCTTTGTTTAACCCTTGATCGAGGTTTCAATAGTTCAATCGAGGTCTTTGTTTAACCCTCAATCGAGGTGTTTTAAAGCCCTCGATCGAGGTTTTAATACCTTGATCGAGGGCTTTAAAATACCTCGATCGAGGGTCAGATGCACAAATTTGTGGCTCCCTGCTTGCCAAAAATCGTGAACCACCTTCATGGAATCACCCCTATGGCTTATTGGAACTAGATAGGGCTATGTTTTAAAGTCTTTTATCATCTTATCTCTTTTAAAACACTTTATCTATGGTTTTTGAATTGGATTACTTGAATGCACCTATTGTGAATAGGTCAGTATAACACAATTTGTTATTTAGCGTAAGCTTGGAACTTGAGTCTTGTATAATAGTTCATGTAGGCAAGGAAAATTAGTTTTTCACTTTATACTAAGATCTAGATATGGAACGAAGTATACTTTTCTATAGGTTATTGCATGATTAAAGGATGATTTTATGTTTGATATTGTTATATATTACCAATATGAGTGTTAAGAGGCCTTAGGACTACAAGGCAATGTTATGGATTTGGAGTCTTTATGGCTAGATTTGTTAGTGGTAGTCTATGTGAGCTAGAACAAAAAAAAAATAGTTTTGTATTTGCTTCAATTAGGATCAAGCACTTTACTATTTGTAGATTACCTTGGAATCATTAGGATCGTAATTTTTTGTATAGTCTTCAAACACACAACCGGGTGCATAATCTTTGTAAATTTATATGAGTTGCCTTATTTTTTTCTATGATAAAAGATAGCATGCCTCATGGGTTTATAGTTTCTATCATCACACTTTATAAGTATGTATAGAATGAGTCTTTGGAGGCTTTAGGGCTACATGGTAGTTTTTAGCATTTGATGGCCATATGAATAATGTAACCTTATTCTAGCATGTAAGTTTGACTGTCATCTTTCCCAAGTTTGTCTTGTAGTAGTATGATTTGTTTTATGTAGGTTTTTTGTTTAGTGCAGCTTGTCATTAATTAAGACACAACTCCTAAGTGTCACTTGTAAAACCTATAGATATTCCTTTCTTGAAAGCAAACATATATTTTCCTAGATGTAATGAACAAGTTTCTAGTGTCTCTCTTCAAATCACTTCAAGGTCTCTATTTTAGCTTTACTACTCTCTCTCTCTCTCTCTCTCTCTCATGGGGATAAATAGTTTGAATCATATTATGGGATCATCTTAGCTATAGTTTGAATCATCTCTCTCTCTCTCTCTCTCTCTCTCGTTATATATGGGGATAAATAGTTTGAATCATATTGTGGGATCATCTTAGCTCTAGTTTGAATCATATTGTGGGATCATCTTAGCTTGTGATCCATGCATAAACAATCCCATAAGGTTTGAACTTGACCCATAATTGGTTCACACTTGGCATATATCAAAATTTATACACATAACCTATTGTTCAAACATTGTCTATTTGGACTATTGTGAGTCATGATAGGAAATCCAAGGTCCCTCCACTGGGTTGACTTCCTTCCATTTTCATTATAAACAAAAACCTTTATTTCCTCACTCTACTAGCATCATACTAATTTAAGGCTATTTCAACTGGAGTATGAGTGAAAGGTTTATGGTTCTAATGGTTTTCCACACATCCCTTTAGTGGGAATGCTACTAACATTAAAATGTATATGCAATTTCATGCAAATTGTGGTGGAATTATACCCTTGAAGGTGGATATAGGGGACATTACAAGTAAAACAATGGCGTTATTCATGGTGTTTTTATGCATGCCTAGCTTGGGTTAAAAAACATATATTGTAGCCCCTTAAACAATTCAAAATGTCAAGTATATATGTAATTTTTAAAATTTGTTATAAAAATATATATGATAGTATTGAGAATAAGAGAATTTTTAAGGTGGCCTTTAGATTATGCAGAGATCTAGTGTGAATTCGTCCTCCTTTAGTAGTTGGAAAAAGAGTATAGGAAACAAAGGGGTGATCTTAAAAAATTTCCAAGCAAATAGTATAAGCCAACTATTTTGGAGTGTTAAGACTGCATGCCTCTCAATGTAATAGATAGAGTGCAAGTTCCCAATGGGGCAAAGATTAAAAATAAATAATTAGACTGCTGCTAGGATATTGAATTTGTTGATCTTTCCACATACGACAATATAGAACTGTATAAAAATTTCCACACCATAAAAATATCTAGTGCTAACACATTTCATAAAACTAATGTTTTGCTAGAAATGGAAGCCAAGTATGATCTTTCAAATCCCAATATAATATGATGTAAAATCTTCAACTTATATGGATAGTAGAGTAGGCTCTTCCTATCAATGCTAGAGTTACTAATTAGTATCAAAAAAAGAATTTACATGGGAAGTGGATATGTTGGTTTGGACTATGGACAATTTCATTCCAAGATGCTACAACAGATCCAATGCAATATATCACTTAAGCCATTGTCTAACCTTGCAAAAGCGACACTGGTATGGAGGCTTATGAGGACCAAAATTATAGTAAAACTTATAAGGCCTGCAAAGCAGGGTATGAAAAGCAACATAGAATGATCCCAATGTTTTTGCAAAGGCATACAAATACAGTTAAATCTTGGTAGCTTAATGGAGTGTGGCTAAACCTCCTCTAATACATATGATAATATTTCACAAGTGAGAAGATTATTACAAGTCTATAGCTTATTGTGTTTAAATTCGACTTATTTTAGTGGTTGAAACAAATTTATAGGTTTGTAAATGGTTTGTCCATACAACCCACCATACGATCCCTATAAATAGAATATATGGTCTATAAATGGAATGTCACCACTATGCCAATCGTTGGAGCAAGAGTGACAAGTATTAGGGCTTAAGGCAAGGTTTGGAGCAATAAAATACACACTTAGGCCCTAATAATTGCTTCTAGGGATCATCAATCCATGTAATGGAAGATAGTTCCATGAACCAAGGAGAAAAAAAACAAGAGTAAGGTGTCCAAAATAGCTAATCAAATCCATGAGATAGGGCACAACCCTTCTTCAAGCCAAGAACATGCATTCACACATGCTAATATAGAGAAACAAGTAGACTTCATACAAAATCAATTATATTTCTATTGCTTATCCCCTTTATACTCAATCAACAAATTTTCCCAATGAAAAATCTAGAGCTTCAAGAGAATAATGAAAGCACTTGCTTATTTGGGGGGTCTTAGTTGGAAATACACTATCTTCTTTGTGATACCTTGTATTTGCTGACATAATTGAATTGTTGAAGATATGTCATCCACTTGGTCTTGTGTTCTCTGCAATATTATTGTGCTTACTCTGTTATTTGCTTCATTCATTTCGTTCCTGCATAAATCCAGATCAATGGTATCAGAGCAGACTGCTCTTTTGTCATTTTTCTAGTGCATGTCATTGACGAGGTCGGGATATAAGGAGTTGGGTCTCGAATTAGTTCAACTTGAGAGAGAAACCTCTCTCCGGCGCAGACAGCCTCCCATGGCGGAGGAAAAGCGAGATGACAGAGCGGGAGATCCTATCAAGTTGTTGCTCGAGGAGGCTCTCGCATGACAGCGGAGCGAGATGATGGATAGTTTTGCGCAAATTCTTCGACGATTTCTGACTGCCACGGAAGGAACCTCGACCAGTAATCAATTTGGAGGACCGACCCCTTTCAAGGTACAAGTTAATTTTGATATCCCCTTATTTAAAGGTCAAATAGATGCAGATGCTTTGGACAAATGGTTGAATTAGCTCAAGGGTTACTTCTCTGTCCATAATTTTTCCAACAAAGAGAAGATTACATTTGCACTTCTTAAGGCAGTCCCCCATGTCAAAGATTGGTGGGAAACCCTTCGCGAACAAAAAGAGGGTGAGGAACCCACACTATTTGGGACGGAACCCACATGGGCATCCTTCGTTGATGCCCTCAAGGAGCAATACTTCCCTGTGGGGAACTATGATGACCAGTACACAAAATGGGAAACTCTGCGACAAGAGAGGGACCAAGCGATGATGTATTACACTAACAACTTCCATACCCTGTGCACGAAGCTCGACATTAAACACTTCGAGCGACACCTAGTTCTAAAATATTGCAGCGGCCTGCATCGGTACATCTGTACCGAGATGGAATTCCTGGACATCTAGTCATTAGGCACCACCTACAGGTATGACGTGAAAATCGAGCAAAAATTTAAGCAAAAGAACAAGCGGGAGTTCGGGTCGGCAAACCAGAAGCAGGGTAAGGGAAACACTAGTTCACAGAAAAAAGGACATAGCAAAGACGCCCAACCCTCGGACAACCAGCCTAAGCCACAGGAGAAGAAGGGTATATGGAAGACAAATAAAGACACCAGCAAATGGTGTGAGCTCCATAAGAATCCCACACACAACGTTGATCATTGTCGTGCAAAAAAATCACTGCTTGCTGAGATGAAAGCGCCGAAGTCAGATCTGGGATCTAAATCGGAATCAAAGATAGATCATGGAAAGAAGATAATTGATGCGGAACCCAGCGTCACCATTGCCACCACAAAGATCCATCCCGACGATTCAGAGGAGACAGAATAAGGGGAGCGCCTCTTCCACTCGTAGATGTGGGTACAAGGAAATCCATTACATTTCATTGTCGATAGTGGAAGCCAGAAGAACCTGATTTCAGCAGAGATCGTCAAGCGTCTGAACTTGCCAACATCGCTGCACCCGCAACCATACAACATTGGGTGGCTCACCCCGGGACGATACATCCGCGTCAACGAGCAGTGCTGCCTACCGTACGGCATCAAGCCCTTCAAAGATGAGGTAATGTGTGATGTTGCTCCACTTGAAGTTTTTGATGTTATTTTAGGATAGCCATATATGTGGAAATTCCATGTTGTGTATGAATCCAGGCCTCGTAGTGTCATTGTTACTTTGAGAAAACAACGCTACCGGATACCAGAGGTAGTTCCCACTACCGCGGTCTCCCTCATCACAGCTAAACAATGCAAGAAGGTGATCTCCTAGACCGAGAAATTTGTCCTCCTGATGATTCGTCCAAAAGGGAAACGAAAGATCGCGGCCACATCTACCACCTCTACACAGGGTCCCTCTACACAACACAGACAATTGGACAAGCTCGTGGACGCATACCAGGACATCTTCACTTCCCCTGCCGGAGTGCCACTCCATTGTCGGGTCAAGCATTCCAATGATTTGATACCCAGGGCACATGTGCCTAATGGTCCATTTTACAGACATTCCCTCATGGAAAATGAAGAGATCAAGCACCAGATCGAGGAATTAATCCAAAAGGGGCATAACTCTGTATTGATTACAGAGCCTTAAATAAAATCACAATACAGAACTGGTATCCTATTCCCCATATCGATGATCTCCTCAATCAACTAAAGGGCGCCAAGTATTTTAGCAAGATTTATTTGAATTTTGGTTATCACCGGGTCCCAATTGAGGCGATTGATGTCTGGAAGACTGCCTTCAAGTCTCGGGAAGGCCTTTTCGAGTGGTTGGTCATGCCTTTCGGCTTGACTAGCGCTCCAACAACCTTCATGAGGATGATGGATGATATATTGCGACCATTCACCAATTCTTTTGTGGTCGTCTATTTAGATGATATCCTCATCTTCAACAAAATGTGGGAATACCACTTGCAGTATATCGAGCAAGTCCTTAGCACCCTGCGACAACACAAGTTATATGCCATTCTCAAAAAATTCTCATTCAGGATGAAGGAAATTCGGTATCTGGGATACATCGTGAATGAACAGAGTGTGCATGTGGACCCGGCCAAGATCCAATTCATTCGTGACTGGCCGACCCCAAACACCATTACAGAGCTCCGCGGCTTCCTAGGACTGACCAACTTTTATCGCAGGTTCGTGTTGGGGTTCTCTAACATTGCTTGGGCCCTTAATAACGTGACCAAGGGTGGGGCTAAAGCCAAATTATTTTGGGCCCCAACTTAGCAACAAACATTTGAGGAACTAAAGTAGCTCTTATGTTTAGTGCTCATCCTTACCCTCTCGGATCTGCAACAACCTTTTGAAATTGAGACAGATGCTTCAGATTATGCTATTGGCACAGTCCTCACGCAGCATGGCCATCTAGTGGCATATCACAGTGAGACACTTTCAGATATAGTCCGCAAGTACCCCACCTATGACAAGGAAATGTACTCCATTGTCCAAGCTTGTCGCCAATGGAAGCATTACATCCTAGGAAGAGAGACGGTCATTCATACTGGCCACAAGCCCTTGTAGTTCATGCAAACACAAGGGAAATTACAAAATGACCGCCACCAAAATTGGTCTGCATACTTGCAGCAGTTCCACCTGAACATCAAATATAAGAACGGCAGCACCAACCATGTCACTGATTGCCTTAGTTGGCCTCGTGTGGCCACACTCACCACGGTGCTTAACTCTTGTGGCCACGAAACCTCCAAGTGGTCTCAATTATATTATAGTGATCCTGACTTTTCGACCATCTATCGAGCAGTTTGTGCAAACACTCCAGTGACCGACTTTCATCTCCAGGATGGACTATTATGCCACCTAGGCCACCTCTGTGTTCCTTCAAGCGAGCGCGCGAAGCTGATCTGGGAAGCGCATTACAGTCGGGTCACAGGGCACTTTGGCACCGAAAAGACAGTAGCAGTGTTGTAGAAGTATTTTTATTGGCCAAAGCTCCGGCAAGATGTCGGAAAGTATATCATATCCTGCACTGCCTGCGCCATCACCAAACCATCCATTAAGAAGCAAGGGTTGTATACCCCTCTGCCTATTCCCAATGGGCCTTGGGAATCCATCTCCATGGATTACATGTCAAGACTACCTCCAACCAAGCATGGTAATGACTCTGTGTTTGTGGTCGTGGATCGCTTCTCTAAATTGACCATTTTGTCAGCCTGCAAGAAAGTATCTCTGCCGAAGCCACTGCTAAACTCTTCTTTGAACGTGTCTGGGTACATTTCAGGCTTCCTCGGACTATCATTTAAGATCACAATAGTAGGTTCCTCAGCACATTCTGCTCCAGCCTATGGTCACTGATGGATACCAAGCTCACACAGTCGATGGCCTTCCGTCCCCATACTGATGGACAAACAGAAGTAGTCAATCGGATGATTGTGCACATTCTGAGGATGTACAATTCTAAACACCCCCGCACTTGGGACGAGAACCTGCTGTATGTTCAGCATAGCTACAATAGATCCCTTCATAGCTCTATCGGCCATAGCCCTTTTCAAGCATGCCTGGGGTTTCAACCATTGGCCCCCATAGATGTAGCTATGCCCATTACCTCCACACCAGAAGCATCTGCTCGTGCTCAGACTGAGGTTGATAAAGCCACCAAATTTGTTGAACGAATCCAACACATTCGCCAACAATTCCATGACATTCTAGAAACATCCAATACCAAGTACAAGCAGTGTCATGACCAACATCGGGTGCCACACAAGTATCAAGTGGGTGATAAGGTTTGGTTGCATTTGCAGGAAGAAAGGCTCGTGGGACCTCATCGCAAGCTTCACCCACTTCGTTGTGGGCCATAAACTATCACCAAGGTTGTCAGTGATAATTCTTTTGAGTTAAGTATCCTTCCATTTCTTGGCTTGCACCTTGTATTCAATGTTGAGCTCCTTCGCCCCTATTTTCCACCATTGTTGGACACCTCAAAAGTGGTCGAACAGGTGGCACCGACAGAACTCAACCCTAACTTCTTGGAGTAGGAAACGGGTGATCGGATCATGGATTCACAGGTAAAGGGCACTCGCCAGCAACGTGTCCAGCTCTATCGAGTCGTGAAAGATGGGCAGTTCCTTCATCGGGGCAAGTGGCTGACCAAGAGCCAAATTCAGGTGAAGTTCCCCCATCTTATCCTGGCACTTGACGTAATGGGGATCATTGCTTCTTAAGGGGGGAGGAATGATCCAGATGGGTATCGGTGGCCACCCACCTATCCCTCTGGCTCAAATCAGTGTTTTGTCAAAATTTATATGGTTTTTTCGGGTCCTAAACTTCCGAGGCCATTTTGAGGCCCTAAATGATGTTTTTTTGCGATCCATTTTCTAAATGTTAGCTTAACACTAACATTTAGTCGGAGCTCTCATCTTGTAGTTCTCGGGCAGGCCTTTCCAACGAGCTATAATTCGCCCGAAACGAAGTTTGTATGCAAAAGTTATGACCCCGGGAAGTTGACTGCTCAACTAACCCCCTTGGGTCCCACAAGCTTCGAGACGGTTCACCTCCTAGGGTTAGGTTTTGGATGTTTAGGGTTCCTTGATTCATTTTTTTGATAAATAAGGCCCCCTTGCCTCTTTTTTGAATTCAACTTGGCCACGGATGAGTGTAGCCACCACATCTCTTATCAAGGATAAGCTACCACCATTCTAGCTATGTATTGCTCAACAGTTTTTATAGTCTCTCTATTTCATTAATTAATAGCAGTGTGTGTTTACTGTATCACTGTGTTCTCTGCAATATTATTGTGCTTACTCTGTTAGTTGCTTCATTCATTTCGTTCCTGCATAAATCTGGATCACGAAGGCAATGAGTAGACGTCCCATGGTTGGCCTAGATTTTGCTATTGGTTTTCCATTCAAACTTGAAATGTGCAATTGTTGCCTAGATTGAAATGCTCTTTTGTCTTGTCCTTTGTACTATAGCAACGAATGGATTGGTTGTGTGTTGCATTGAACTTGTAGCGTGTGCCCATGTAGTTGTTGCTTTCTAGGACAGACTAGTGCGATGTAACCTGCTGAAACACACTTTATTTTGATTCAAAGTGGGAGAAAACATTTGACATTGTCCATTGTAATGAGCAAGTGACACATAGATCTTCTGAACTTTGATAGCAATCTCCTTTTGTTGTTGCTTTGGAAGCATTTGATCTCCTTCATTTTGAGTAGTGGCTAGATGAGCAAATCTTTTGAGTAGATTCATATCTAAGAAATTTCTATGAATTATATTGGAAATCTTTGATGTGTGGCTATTAAACTCCTGTAGAAAGAGAGATATGCAATTTGATAGACTTCAATGCAAATTTTGCATCTGAATCAAAATAGCAATTTAGTTTTTTTCTCTTTTATAGAGTTCTAGAATCATGTGACTTTTATTCATCTTTCAATTTAACCGTTACTTTGTGCAGTGCCTCTTTTATAGCCTTTGCTTGTTTCTATGGATCAATAAACAAAGAGCTCTTCCAAAGGAGCCTGCTCGAATAGGGCATGTTCTTTTGCAATGTGTAACCTAAAGTGTTTGTTGCGCATGGCATGTTTCAGTTGAAAGATTTATATTATTGCCCAGGATATTTTTGTTCAATGCATTTGCAGTGTTATTGCACTTTTGATATTCATCTACAGAGATAAGAGAAGGAGTAGTAAATCACTTTAGGGCAAAATTAGATTGCAAAGACCAAGAAGCTCTTCATGCAATGAAAACAAAGTTAAGCAGTGTTTTTTTGCAGGAGTTGCATGGTGTCAAAGATTCAAATGCATTTTTGCATCGAATGGCTTTGTTTGCTACAAGCTTGCATGGTACTTCGGAATCTGGCCAGTGGGGTGATATCTTCTGCTGAAATGGTTTTCAAAATGGATAAATGTTTATGTCCTTGTACGGTCATTCAAGAAAAAGAAAAAGTACTTGTGTTTCAAAGGCAATTGCAGTGAATATGAGCTGAACATTTTGTTCCATGACAAGGTTACATCATGTGGACACTTTGAACCGTTGTTGTCATGTAGGTCAAAACAAGACATTGAGCATGTGCAAATAGCTCCAATCATATGTCCATTTGCAAGTGATCCTATAGCAATTCAAATAGACATGTCATCAACTACACATGAATTGTTGAAACAACATCTTCTTCCAATTGATTTTTTTTTTGTTGATTGCTATGACTTCTTGTTCGAGTCAATTTGCAATTGATAGTGAGTTTTGATGCTACCTCTTTGTGGAAGACAATTGCATAGGCCTTTTACAATTTATATAATGCAAATGGCATTAGTGCAATAAATTGCTTCAATAAATCTCTTCTACATCATAATATAGTGAATGAAAAATGCAATGCTAATCCAGAAGGATATACTGTGAACTTGTCAAATCTATATAGAGAAGGAAAGATAGAAGGAGGTGCATTTGCATTGCAATGGGTCTTTGAGTTTTTCAACATCAATATAGATATTTGGAGCATTTAGTCAAATACAATTGCCAAAAGATTACATCTGTTGTATGCCTCTTCAAATACAATCTATCTGATGCACTTTGCTATTGACAATTCGCACATTCACTTTTGGCCATTGTTTGAAGAACATCGAAACGATGCCAATTCATGCAAGCTTCCTCATAGCATAAATACTTGCACTAAAATCAAGAGAATTGTTGGTGCAAATAACATTTTGCCCCCCAAATTGCGATAATATTGACAATAGAGATGGCAGGGAGATTTATCAAAATGAGTACAAATGTCCATGGAACAAAGGCATATTGACCGTCAAAAAAATATAGTGCAAAATGGATCAAAGGTTGCAGAAGAACAAGAAATAGAATAAGAACAATTCCTAAAAACAATTTTCAAGGAAACAAAGAGCATCTGTAGGAAAAAACATGGTGCTAAAATTAAAAGAGTGCATGACCCAAAACAAAGAATAAGAGAATGGAAACAACTTCCCCTAATTAGGAAAAAGAAATATGCAAAGGCCTCAACAACAATTAAAGCATACTTGATAGTTATTTAGGACATGCCAACACATCCATGCGTCGTTTGTGAGCGTTTGCAATTACAAAAATACATGGGCATAGTTGATAATACTGTGATGCTAAATAACAATTACAATCAACCAATAAATATGCAAACCATGCAAGAGGGCTTTGTACAATGAAAAGATACCTACATTTGCAATTCCTTTGCAAATTTGTCGTAGCCGAAAACTAGATTATGTTACAAGTTTAACACCATTAGAAGAAATACTAGTGTCATTGAGGTTGGCCTTTGCTCAAATAAGGCAACTAGGCTACAAAAGAGCTCAACTTGCACTTACAGGATAACTTATAAATGTGCCTGCAACTCTAAAAGATTTCATCTCTTGGGACATTCATGGCAACTGGAAAGGCTAGAAAAATACAGTCATCCCTCTCCATCTCGAGTCTGCCAAAATCTTACTCATCAACAAACTAAAAGGATGCGCTCCCATACACCTTATGGCCAAAGACGAACAAGGTTGGGGTGCCACATGATCTTATACCTGTGTTCTCGGTTACAAATCTCTTCAAACTCATGCTAAAACAAGAAAATATTTATGGAAACTTGCATGGGATCCATTTGGACTCCCTAAAATCAACTTCTTTACTTGCACTTTAAGCCATTGCAAAGCTATCACCGGCGACAATCTCAACAAGAGAGGATTCCATGGGCCTTTTTGGTGCCCCCTCTGTCACAACAATCTTGAAACGCTCAACCATCTATTTCTGGATTGTCATTATACCAAGCTTGTCTGGAAACATCTGCTCCTTGATCTCAATATTATCATGCCTCCCTTCACCTCCACCACCCAGTTCTTTAAAGATTGGAAATCCACTTATCCTTCTCCCCTCTCCGCAAAGAAACTTTGGCACCATATTTGGATATCCATTCCCAAATACACATGCTGGAAAATATGGATCGCAAGAAACAATGCCATTTTCCAAGAAAAGTATTACACCCCTTTATAAATCGCAGGCCAAGCCAAAGGTTTATTGATCGAATGCCTCAATACCTCCAGATACAAGACTAATGCAACCCTCAACATGAAAGAAATGAACTGGATAGGAGCCACCCTCTCTAATTTGAGTAAAGAGCTTCGACCGAGACACCATCCAGCATGGCAAATCAGACTTACTAACCCCGATTTCCAAGAATGGAGAAATAACCAGGCTATGGACAGCTTACAATTCGATGGTGCTTCTAAGAAAAATCCTGGCAAAGCAGGAGCTGGGGGAGTCTTTTGGACAAGTGAAGGAACATTGAGATTGAAGTACAAATGGGGTTTTTGCATCTGCTCAAATAATGCAGCCGAAGCCTTAGCCTTGTTGAAAGGATGCCAGCTCGCCAAAGAACATAAGATTGACAATTTACAAGTGTTTGGAGACTCTATGATCATCATCAGAGCTCTTAATACAAATACTAACATTAACAATATAGCTCTTAATCGAATCATCTAGCGCATACGGCAAATTTCAAGCACTTTTACCCATTTCAGGGCTTTCCACATCTTAAGAAATTTAAACAATGAAGCTGATATTGAAACAAATGCTGGCACCAGGCTCAGCCAAGGGATTCTTAATCTCTCCAGCATTGATAGTGAATCTCATCATATTCCATGAGCCTGGCTCATCACATCCGAAACAGGGCACTCGGTTTTCCATTGTCTCAGCACTTGAGACTCCCTTCTGTCACACATTCAATCTATCATTCAGAAATTAAACGTCTTCTTAGAATCGAGACTTCCTCCTGGCTCATCGATCAGTGTCGATTGTCTTCCATCGATCACTGCAGATCAATCATTGCAGAACGTCTTCCACTGAACATTGCAGAACGCCTTCCATCGATCATTGCAGAATGTATGCCATCATTCATCACGGATGTCTGTCTTGGGTCGCTGATCCTCTTGCAACATGAAATTATTCACCTTTGCAAATAACAGAATGCTCTATTTTTGCTTGTTAGACCATAACCCAAGCTTGTTAGATAACATAAATTATTCATCACAGATGTCTTCAGCTTGTTAGATCACGACCCTGCTCTATTTTTGCTCATAAGAGACAGCGCTCTCTCTCAGTACTCTCTTATTCATTTTAGCATTTTTATATGCTCATTCAGCTATTGCTTTGTTTTATTCATATTACAGCATGTCATATTCCAGCTGACGAATGCCAAATTGGCCATCAAATTGTAATCTCTATCAATGACTATATCTATAGTCACACATCTCGGTGCTGCTGGAACTTGCTTACTGCACCCTGCTGATTTGGTTCACAACCACAACTTTTTTTTAATTTTTAATACAATATTCGTTTTAGTTATAAAAAAAATGTACCTGTAAACGTGGACAAGATACATAATTCATTGCCTGGAAGCTTGTTTGATTCAAAGACAATTATAGTCATGTTGAAGAAGAAATTAGAATACAAAAATGCTTATCTATCTCGAAATGTCCGTCTGCATATTGTTATGATTGACTTAAATGAATTGTGCAATACTCCGCTCTATAGATCTGAAGGCATTGTTATTGATGATAGATGGGAGCAAATTGTTTCCAAACACATTGAAGTAGAAAATGACTCTCTGATGCATATAGGTTCAAGTGATTCTAGTGACAATGAGATAGACCCAGAACTTGCAACTGAAACAATGATACATGCTATGCGCAACCTCACCAAATAGACGATCTGGACAAAGAAATTATACAAATAGAACCTTCAGAAGGTTTTCAACCATTGGGTATTTTCCAAGACAAATTTTCTAAAGAGCTCAACTTCCCTACACTGTTCTTTGGATCTACCTGGCATGAAGATATTACAAATTAGTTTACTTACCGAAAAATATCACAATGGGAATTGCACCATTTCTCAACAGAGTTTGCAACTCACAATACAAATACATTCTTTAAGGTAGTTCAAGTTCTCATTCATCAAATTTCGAATTTTGCATGGATTTCAATACGGAAAGGAGAGCTTAAGGGGAAAACTCTAGTTGCAAAGGACGTAAGAAACAAAACAAATATTGGGAGGATACTGAAATCGCCAGTTTCCTAAAGATGCCTAATTAGAAGCATATGCACATCTCCTGACTACTTACAACACATTAAAAAATATGTGTTTGCAATGATTCGACATCTAGGTTTGAAGCTATTAAACAACGCTACATCATTAGCAAAGAAGCCTACTATGATATTAGAAAAAAGCCTTAACAAACAACAACAAGCAATAACAAAGGGATTCATACTGAAAAATAAAAATGATCCAACAACCTTGTTCTTGATTGGAAGTGCAGGCATAGGTAAAACATTCATTGCTAAAGAAATTTACCATGGTCTTTTGCACTTTTACAACAAGGACCTCCACAATGATCCTTTGAAGAAAAAGGGCATCATAGTCTAATTTATTGGAAGATCCGCACATAATGCAGATGGCATTACTGTGCATTCAGCACTCCATCTACTATTGACACTATCAAAAATGCTTCCACTAAGTTCTAATTCATTAGACTTGTTGAGCAAGGACTTTGAACAAATCCGGCTTTTGCTAATAGACGAGGCCTCGCTAATTAATGCTCCAATGCTATGGAACATTGACAAAAGGCTGCGAGAAAATTATGCACACTCCTAACTTTCCTTTCAAGAATCTCGATGTCATTTTTTGTGTTGACTTCTATCAAGCACCACCTGTGAAATATTCCTAGATATTTGACCAAGTGACTATTCAAGCGCACCCGATTCCCTATTGCTTTTGGCAATACAATGTCAAATACTTCTAGCTCACAAAAGTTGTGAAACAACAAGACCCAAGCTTTGTCTCAGTTCTGAACAGAATCAGAACATGTTCATAGACAGACAACGACATTGACTTCTTGAACAAGCATAGTTATAGACCACCGCCAAACAACCTAACATTTGCTTATTTGTTTTATAGAAACAAAGACATTGAGGAGCACAACAAAAGGATGTTGGTATTTGTTCAGTCAAATTCATACACACTAGAATTAGTTGACTCGAAGATTGACACAACAGAACTAAACTTTCATCATAAGGACAAAATGGATTTGCCATCTACAAATGTGCTAAAACAATGCACACTAGTTGAACTAGTTGGAGGAAACTTTGCTACTGACGATGGACTAGTAAATGGTGCAGAGGGCATCTTCAGATAACACACAAACTATAAACTTGACATAGTATGGATTGATTTCAAATCACCATCAACTGGCTCAATGCAATGAGCAAAATTGCAAGAACATTTTGCACCAAATATTCCATGTACATGGACACCTATCACAAGAATATATAGGCAATTGGTGTCAATGAGCAAAAGACATATTCTTTGACAACAATTCTTGATTCATTTAGCATGTGCATGAACAATATATCGGTCACAAGGACTCACAATGGATGGCTTGGCATTTGATCTAGAAGGAATTAGCCAACATGGACTAGTATATACTACATTATCCAGTGTTAGAGACATAAACAATCTATACCTTGTAAACAAATTGCAACAGAAAAAATTACGCATGTCGTATAAAGTTTATAAGGAAATAGAAAGGCTTCAAAATCAAGCTTCATTGGAACTTCAATATGGATTTTCGTCAATGGAAAACAAAGAGCATATGCTTATATGCTCATTGAACACACGAGGTCTCACATTGCACATTGACAATTTTGTCAATGACCATGACCTAATGAAAAGTGATATCTTATGCCTGCAGCAAACACACACAAACTACTTGCCAAATAATAACTTCCTTGAAAAAAAATATGGCTATAATTCTACGTTCAAGATACATGGCATTGTTATATGTTACATGAAAAACATAGTTCTTGAGAAACAAAATAGTTATACAACAAACTTTGCCGAAGCAATTATTTCGCAAATCCAAATTAAGAACACTATTCTCGGAATAGCAAATGTCTTTGTCACGCCAAATGCACTAGTTAAAGAACTATATTGCTTGGTTCTTGACATCATAAAAAATAATTATCAAAATGGATATATTGTTCTTGTTAGCGACTTTAACATTGACATGTTGGAAGATTGCAATGAACAATAAAAAATTGCCTTCTTAATGGAAGAACGCAATTTTGAATTGCATACGACGAAAGCAACAATTGCATTTGGCTCGTTTCTTGACCATTTATGGACAACATTGCCACTTGACAATATCAAAGTTCAAATCTTTGAAGCTTATTGGACAGACCACCATGCCAGTTGTCCTTTAATCCCTTTGAAAATATTTACATATTCTTGCCAAAAATAAAGTTCAAACTTTTGCTACACACAACATAGTAATGCTATTGACACACTCATTTGCAATATCCATATCCACACCTTTATTTTTTCCCTGCATCTTTAGCAACTTATTGCTTCCCATTGTCATTGATTTTTTTTTCTTCTTTTTTTGAATATCAACAAGCCAACGAATTTCTTAAAAAAAATCCAAAGGAAAAAAACAAAGCATAAAAGTTAAGGTAAACATCTACTGCAATTTTGCTTCTTGCTAGACATACTTAGATCAAAGGAAAATGCTTTATTGCAAAGATCTTGTAGATATTCAGATCAACAAATATATCAAATTATGCTTCCACTCTATCAACATCTTTAACCTAGTTAGTTTAAAAAAACTACAAAGGGAAAAAAGGTAAACATGCAGTGGAAGTTTCATTGTTTCTATTGCTACGGTCGTTTACTTTATCCACAACTTGAAGTAATATGAACAGTTTGATATTAATAACAAATGCATAACAGGGAAATTCCATCAATCCTACTAGTTCCCTAGGTTGGATGGAGACATAAGGATTTGCAATAAGGGAGCTAATAAATGGTGTTTGGACATTAGAATGGAATAAATATTTAATAAAGGATCTAAATAAATAAATACAAGAGAAAATCAAAGTGGCAATTGATCATGAAGACACATGGAGGATGTGGGACCCACACAAAGCTAGATTCCTCATGCCACATGGCATTCTATTCTCACCCATTCGAATCCAAGGTGGAGTCTAATAGTCTTGGGTAGTTGGAAGGTCAATATACTTGGCATGACTCATTGCAGGTCGAATTGGAGTGGAAGAGGAAGAGGCATTTTGGAACTAGTGGGACACTTGGACTAGATTCCCTAGCTCTATGACAACAACGATGAAGATTCTATGACACCTATGACACAAATCAGACCTGAATGTTGACATCTGACTTAAATGACATGTTAGGGCTAAAAATAGCCTCCAAGAGGGCGCTCAAGGGATTTAGGGAATCCAAAGAGACACCTATTCGAATTTGGTGGAAGAGGAGGCTAGAATTGGAGGGACAAGTGGCACACATTGGAATATCTTCCCAACTTGAGTTGGCATGAATCCCTTGGAAGGAATTCGACTCAAGGAGGACCTTAGAAGTTTATAAAATACAATAAGAAAATAGAAGGATGGCTTTTGATCATTTTCAGAATTTGCATTTGTGAAGAGAGCTAGTGGAGTGCTTCTCTACTTGCCTTAGCCAATTTCAAGGGCGAAAGTTTCCCATCCTAGTTGGTAGTGAGAAAGGCCATTCAGAAATTTCATGAGAGCTTCAATGGAGTCTTTATTTGCAGGTGTAAGCTACAGGGCATCTCTTGATCACTCTTAGGGCAGCTCATTCCTCCAACCATTTTCATTTTGCTTGGCATATTCACGATCCTTGAGGAGCAGCGCATTGGGTGAGATATTGTTCTCTTTGGGGGAGCTTATAATGCCCCATTTATTTTTTCATATAATGTAAATGATCTTTTATTCATGTTCATAACTGTACCAAGTCAAGAATGCAAGTGGAATGATGTAAAACTGATTATTAATGAGCAAATGGTGCCTATTTCCCCACTATGTTGATGTATGCCAATAATATGTTGATGTATTCGAATGGACCAGTGAACTATTGATGGATTAATGATGTATGGATTGTTATTTATCTGTTCTACAAGTTTCATGTTCAGTGCATAAGCTTTGGGAGTCATATTGTTCATTTTTAAAGCATTTGGAGAAGATTGCCTATCATTTCCCCTAAGGTCGAAACTCGTATTTTGCTTCTGATTTGGAGAGGGTTGTAGTAGAGTTAATTGACTGAATAAATATGCATATGAGTCCATATTAATTTCCCCTATATTTCCCCTTCCTCTGTCATGAAATTCGATAGGGTCCAATATCACTTGGAGAGCCATCTTTAGCACCTACCTAAGGGGGATTCGAACCCCAAATTGCTAGTAAAGTTCCCTACTTGGGACAGAACTTAAAGGAGAGTTGTAGAAGCTAATTGATTACTCTAAATCATCCATGAACCTCATATTTATGTACTAAAACCATTCATACACCTACTGTGACAATTTGGGAGCATTTGGATCCATTTGGAGGTCAAGAACCCAAGACTAGTCAAAGGTCGAACTAGTGGGAAAAGTTGAAAATTCACCATTTTAATCAAATTCAAAAAAAGGGACATTAAAAGTGGTATCAGAGCATGGTCTTGGAATCTGATGTGGTTAGACATTCATGAATACAAGGAGTCAAACAAATAAGCCACCACCCTTAGAACCTGAAATTGAAGGTGTTGTTGTTGAAGAGGAAGAAGTAGGAGAAGAGTATCTTGTTGAAACTATGACTAAGGATGAGAAGGGACTCTCTGATGATAAGGAGGAATTTACTAAATTCATGAAACCATTCTTTGAAGACACGACAAAACAGTTGATGAAAGGATTCGAATTGTTGGCTAGCCAACTTGGAAGCAAAGGAGTGATAGGAGGCAACAGTAGTTCACATTCAGAAGAAAAGAAGACTATGGGTGAGCATGTTTTCTCAAGCAAAGGACCCCATAATAGACCTAATAAATTTCAGAGCACACCAAGGACTACTACACCTAAATTTCTTGTGCCCAGAGAAGAACCCAACACCCAAATGGATATGAATACATTGGTGACTGAATGGGAAAAATTGAGTGAAGATTGTAGAAGGACTCTACCATTTGATCAATACTTTACTGTTTCAAACAAACTCAAAAAGAAGGAAGATAATAGAGCTCTATTCCAGAACAAAGAATTTAATTGTGCTGTTGGTAAAATGCCACTTCCCACTTTTGATGGTTCCTCTCAAAGTTCTGCTAACACTTGGGTGCAAAAACTAGATGTGTATTTTCAACTGAATCCAATGGCGGAAGGGGATGCCTTAAAAATGGCTATTTTGCATCTAGAAGGAGATGCCAATGAATGGTGGTTTCATGGTATGAAAAATTTGGGACATGATCAGGTTACTACCTATGGAGAATTTGTTGACAGGTTATTAGATAGATTTGAGCAAAAGGACCCAGAATTACCTTTCAAAGAACTAGCCCAATTGAAGCAAGTGGGAACCCTTGCTGAGTATATGATGGAATTTCAAAAATTATCAGTCAAGGTGGCTGATATATCTATGGTAAGATTAGTATTGTTGTTCACTAAAGGTTTGGATGAACCCTTAAAATGTTTAGTTAAGGCCCACAAACCCAATTCATTGAAGGATGCTATGAGTTTGACAAGAGATCTACAAATTGTACTACCTAGGACAAGGTTTACTCCCAACCCCAACTTACCTCCCCAATTCAGATCTGAAAAGAAGCCATGGCAAGAAGATGAACGTGGAAAGGATAATAAAGAGGAACCAAGCAGGGAAGAACTCAAAAGGAAGAAATTGTGTTACTCATGCTTCCAACCATGGGCACCGGGACATAAATGTGCTAAGGGAAAGGCTCAATTCATTGAAGTATTTTGTGATGATGAGTATGAAAGGGGCATGGAGGAAGAAGGACACATTTCAGCCCAAGAAGAGGGATATACTACAACAGAATAAGGGAAACAAGAGGGAAATCATCCCTCACCTGACAAAGTAAGAATGGCAGTACTTTCAGCAGTGCCTCGTTATCAGACTATTCGATGCAAGGGTGTGGTACTAGGACAAAGGACCTCAGTTTTGGTAGATGGAGGAGCCACACATAAATTCATTGATGCATACATGGTGGAGACAAGGAAGATACCTACTGAACCATTCGATGGCTTCACAGTTGTCATTCCAGGTCACAACACTATGGAGTGCAAAACGTGGGTTCCAAAGCTGCAAATCACCATAGGTAACTATACTTTTTCTGATAGATTTTATGTGGTTGATGTTGCTGATACTAATGTGGTTTTGGGAGTGCAATGGTTGTACTCTATAGGGGAGAATACAATGAACTATCAAATTCCTGAAATGAAATTCCAAGATTCGGAAGGAATACTAAGGGTTGTGAGAGGGAAGCACACCTATCCGAATCAGGTAGTGTCTTCCCACAGTATGAAACACAAGAATGGAAATGTTTTGGGAGACATTCCTCATGGAAGGCCACCTGATAGAGGAGGAACAAGGTTGCAGCATGATAAATTCAAATTGCTTGAGTGCAAGCAATCTTGGGTGGGGAGGATTGTAATGTCCCCATTCAATTAAATTCATAACAGGGAAATTCCATCAATCCTACTAGTTCCCTAGGTTGGATGGAGACATACGAATTTGCAATAAGGGAGCTGATAAATGGTGTTTGGACATTAGAATGGAATAAATATTTAATAAATGATCTAAATAAATAAATACAAGAGAAAATCAAAGTGGCAATTGATCATGAAGACACATGGAGGATGTGGGACCCACACAAATCTAGATTCCTCATGCCACATGGCATTCTATCCTCACCCATTCGAATCCAAGGTGGAGTCTAATGGCATTGGGTAGTTGGAAGGTCAATATACTTGGCATGACTCATTGCAGGTCGAATTGGAGTGGAAGAGTAACTCCCATGGAAGAGGAAGAGGCATTTTGGAGCTAGTGGGACATTTGGACTAGATTCCCTAGCTCTATGACAACAATGATGAAGATGCTATGACACCTATGACACAAATCAGACTTGAATGCTGAAATCTGACTTAAATGACATGTCAGGGCTAAAAATATCCTCCAAGAGGGCGCTCAAGGGAGTTAGGGAAGCCAAAGAGACACCTATTTGAATTTGGTGGAAGAGGAGGCTAAAATTGGAGGGACAAGTGGCACACATTGCAATCTCTTCCCAACTTGAGTTGGCATGAATCCCTTGGAAGAAATTCGACCCAAGGAGGACCTTATAAGTTTATAAAATGCAATAACAAAGAATAAGGATGGCTTTTGATCATTTTTATAATTTGCATTTGTGAAGAGAGCTAGTGGAGTGATTCTCTACTTGCCTTACCCAATTTCGAGGGTGAAAGATTCCCATCCTAGTTGGTAGTGAGAAAGGCCATTCAAACCTTTCATGAGATATTCAATGGAGTCTTTATTTACAATTTTAAGATACAAAGCATCTCGTGGTCACTCTTAGTGCAACTCATTCCTCCAACCATTTTTAGTTTGCTTGGCATATTCATGATCCTTGAGGAGCGGCACATTGGGTGAGCTATTGTTCTCTTTGGGGGAGCTTATAATGCCCCATTTCTTTTGTCATATAATATAAATGCTCTATTATTCATGTTCATAATTGTACCAAGTAGAGAATGCAAGTGGAATGATGTAAAACTGATTATTAATGAGCAAATGGTGCCTATTTCCCCACTATGTTGATGTATGCCAATAATATGTTGATGTATTCAAATGGACCAGTGAACTATTGATGGATTAATGATGTATGGATTTTTATTTATCTATTATACAAGTTTCATGTTCAGTGCATAAGCTTTGGGAGTCATATTGTTCATTTTTAAAGCATTTGGAAAATATTGCCTATCATTTCCCCCAAGGTCGAAACTAGTATTTTGATTCTGATTTGGAGAGGGTTGTAGCAGAGTTAATTGACTGAATAAAGATGCATATGAGTCCATATTAATTTCCCCTAGATTTCCCCTGCCTCTGTCATGAAATTTGAGAGGGTCCAATATCACTTGGAGAGCCATCTTTAGCACCTACCTAAGGGGGATTCGAACCCCAAATTGTTAGTAAAGTTCCCTACTTGGGATAGAACTTAAAGGAGAGTTGCAGAAGCTATTTGATGACTCTAAATCATCCATGAACCTCATATTTATGTACTAAAACCATTCATACACCTACTATGACAATTTGGGAGCATTTGGAGCCATTTGGAGGTCAAGAACCCAAGACTAGTCAAAGGTCGAACTAGTGGAAAAAGTTCAAAATTCACCATTTTAATAAAATTCAAAAAAGGGGACATTACAATGCAACATCCCATGCATCTTCTAAAACCAAGTCTTTGTAACTATAGCGACGTTGGACATATGGATCCAGACAATAATTCCAACGATAAATCCCAGGCCAAAATGTCGTAGACAATGGATCATGGACAAGCAAAAAGGTGCTTGTAAATGTGTCTCTTTGTTCATCTCTATAATTTCCCCCCCAAAAAAATGCATATTATACTTCACAAACATATTATGTTTTGAAACTGATATCATGTTGCCAATTGTTTCATAATCAAGCAAATGCCAAAACCACCATCTTCTATCCTGTAGCTCTATTCAGGAACACATACAAATGTCTTTGAAGGAGATGTGGTAGGCTTGTATGGACCTGCACAGTATAAAAATACAAACTCTCCAAGCAAGGCGTAGTTGTTACATGTTGGTTTAGTAGATAAATAAGGTTAGCTAACCATAACAGTGAATATGATCGATGATCTTATTTCTTGATTCATCAATTACTTTAGTCCAGGTAATAGTGTCTGGATCTCGTACTTTGGAACTAGACAAAAGGGACAATACGATAAAGGCGATGCAAAGTATTGTATTCAACTGCGACACCAAACTGCTGTGGAATAATACCACAAATTTTCCAACAACTATTAGCTCCAGACACAACTATACATGCTATCTCCAACTCAACAAACTCCTACTCTATGGGGTATGTTGCAGCACTTGTAATTTCCTGTTAGAAAAACAATAGGAGCTATGAACTATTTATCAAAGATGGAACAATAATAAGCGACATTGCAACTGTATGTATTTCTCCAACCTGAAAGAAATTGTCTGTTTCTATTTATAGTTTCTAGATGTGATTTACATCCCACCTCTATTCCATTTTGCTACTAACTTCTAACATATTCCAAATTCATCCTGCTGTAATTAAATGAAATCTCCGTTGATATTTTATCCAAAGCAAGGCAGGATCTCTTATCAGAAAAAGTACCAATGTACCTATTCAAGAATGTTGTTAGGACTGGGCCAAGGGGTTCTCAGCTCTTGCACTTTTCTCTCGAAACATTTGCCGATGTGCCGAATGATGACTCTGCAAAAACACATTTGATCTTTGTTCTGCATTCAAACGGAGAGGCAAGTATCTACTCTTCATTTCCTGCTATTTGCCCCAACTAATATTGTTGCATTTGATATTTTCCCTTATGATTTTGAAACAACTTGTACTAAACCTTGTACAAGACCATATTGCAACAGTTCCATTCAATTAATTTTCAGATTTCAAAATGATTTTGCTCAATCTTTACAGTAAATATCTAAATTCAATTTGATTTTCTTAAATTCTACTTTTGGCTCCTTATTTTTATATGCCTTTTCCTTCAGTTTCCAAAAAAATATGATCTGCTACCTATGTATGTTCTATTTGTTCGTTTGTCTGATTTCATGGATTTCGATTGCCATTAGTAATGACGATAGCTATACAATTACCTAATATCCATGTCCATGCTACAAGTACAAGAAACCTTGAAAGTAAAAAATGTATTTTCAATTCCATTTTGATGAGTTTGCAATACGTGCAATCTCCCAATGCCACATAGCTTGCCTAATTGTGTGACTTGCAAACATAACAAAACAATAATATATGAACATTTCCTAGAATGTGTCTTGGAGACGGAAGACATAACAATTGATTGTACCCTAAAGATGCCATTGTTACAACAACACTACCCAACAATTGCGATGATTTATCACAAGAGCTTTACAAACAATATCTTAGCCATAGTCTTCCACTTGCGCAGTCTCGCAATACGGGCCGATATCAAAGTTCTTGAATGATTGAAGTTGTTTCCATTTTTTCAATCCTGTAGATCAAAGGCCTGCCAACAAATGAAAAAAAAAAGAGAACGTGTTTCGAAATATTGCGGCAATCTGCATTTTGACAAACTCTTGCAAAAAAATTTTTTTTGTTTTTTTTTCAACACATCAAAGTCTTTTTGTTGTCTCTCTGCAACATTTTTTGAAACTTTTTTTTAACAAAAACAGTTATAATTTGTATTAAGAAACAGTGAAGTAATCGCTGGTACAGTTACAGCAGAATAATAGTCTTGTTCGGAATGTCAAGATTCAACACCCCCTGCATAATCCTAAAACTAGATCAAACCAAAACCAATTCGAACCTGCTCCAAACACCACAGAAAACAAGGGACCACAGGGATAGTCCAGAGAGCCATTGAGACCAATGCAAATTGCCGAACTCTAATATAGGAAGCCCAGAACATCGGGCGAATTCTCCCAACGAAGACATCGAACCTGACCTCCTTTATGCTTCTTCATCGTCGTCCTTTCTTTCTGACTGAAAGCCTCGACCGGATGCCTACCCAAAATACGGGCATTTCCTCACGTTCCATTCTTTCAGACTGGGGATTCTTGTGCTGGGATGATCCAGATAATTCACAGGCTTGAAAATTGTCCTCGCTTGAGACTACATTATGTCCTCCCACGTGCTTTGAATTCTCCACCTGTCCTCTATTAAAAAACCATCTCCCAGTTTAATACAAGGCCCTGCTTGTTGATTCCTTTTCATAATGCTGAGTTTCTTATGGAATGGTGAAGGGGTTGGTAATCCCATTAATTTTCAGGATCCCTTTGCTTAGAGGGACTGCTTCATTAGCAGCAAGATCCGCTTCTCCATTGAGGTTTCGAGGTTTCGCAATATATGGAAGATCTAAATTCTTTGAAAGAATTTCATGATAATCTTACTTTTTTTAAGAATGTGCCAGAGTCTCATATTGTTGGGTTATTTTTTGTTAATGAAAGCTTGGATCACCATCCTTGAGTCGCCAAAGACATTAATTTCTCTGATTTTCCTTGTCTTAGCTTAATACAGACCTTGCCATAAAGTTGAGGCTTCAGTTGTGTTATTGGTGTCTTCACCAAGTCCCTAGGAGAATTGAAGTTCAAGAACATCATTGGGGCCTAGCAGCACCCCTCCTCCTCCAGCCTCCCCGAGATTCCCTTTGGAAGCCCTATCAAAGAAAAGGGTGTGCCCCTTCAGTGACTTCTGCCACAGTTTAAAGTTTAAAGAATCCATCCGAATTTCCCATTTTCCCAATTTGATATTAGCAGGGACAATGGAATGAGGGGAGGGGAGGATTTTATTCATCCAAGTTTCTTCATCCCCATTCAAAGTACATTTATTCTCTTGGAGTGGAAGAGATTTTAAACAGTCTCCCATCAGGGCTTGTGCTTTCGTAGCCACATGGGCTTCATGAGAAGATTTGTCCCTGAAAATACGGGCATTTCTTTCCAACCAAAGTTCCCAAAGGATAAATTTAGGGAGAGTTAACCAACAAGCTTTGATCCTTTATTTTTTGATTAGGGAATAGGGATACAAAGAGACCCACTCACTTAGTAGTGAAGAAACCGCCTCTAGAAGAGTTAACTGAGTTGACCAAGAGCCAGGGCATATGTCCAGACCCTTGCTACAAAGGGACAATTTAGCAATATGTGATCGGCTGTTTCTTCTGACAACAGACAGAGTGGGAATCTCGTCGGTCCTTCCCAACCCCTTTTTTGAGATTATCTCCAGTTAAAATGCTATTATGGGCCAACGTCCATATGAACATATATACTTTTGGGAGACTTTTGAATCTCCATATTTCTTTCCAGAGAATTGGATTGGGGGGGACATTCAGAGTTGCTTTGATCCGCTTATAACCTTCTGCAGCTGTGTAAAAACCAGAATTTGAGCCCCATCCATGGGTATCCTTCACCTTAGCAGCTACAAGGGTCTTTCCATGAAGATAGGAAATCAGAATGCATTCCTCATCAAGCATATGAATTGGACAGTCTCGGAATTTCCATTCCTTCCAAGACTTGGAGTTATCCTCATTCCAGGCAGAGATATCCCAAAGGGAGAAAATATTGAGAGATTTGTAATGGATTTTTAGATTGGAATTGTTTAAGATTGAGTCTAAAGAAGGTCCTCCAAGAATTGAGTCTTCCTAGATAAGAATGTTTTTGCCATTCCCCGGAATCCAAGTTAAAAGAGTCTGGAAGAACCCAAAAGCTTTTTGACACACGTTAAAAATCGGGGATCCTTTCCTTACCTTTGGGGGATTATCAGGGCAGGTTGTTTGGGGTCCAGAGTAATATTTCTTCCAAAGGGCATGCTTGCTCTAGGTTAATTTTCCTGTTACCAATTTTCAAAGCAGCTTCGCACCAAGAGCTAGATTTTGAGCTCTAATATCTCTGATATGGAGACCCCCTTCTAAAAGCGACTTGGTGACTTTTTCCTAACTTACCAAAGGAAGCTTGTTTTCACTGTTTTTACCCCCTTTCCTTAAAAATATTCTTAGGATCACTTCCATTTTATTGATGAATCCAATTGGGGCCAATAGGATTGAGCTTTGAAAAATTGGTATGTTGAAGACAACTGATTTTATCAAGACCAACATCTCAGCTTTGTTGAGCCACTTTGCTCCCCAAGTGTTGATTTTGTTCTTTAGTTTATCGAGTAGAGGAGTCCATTGATCTGATTTTATGTTTACTCTGGAAATGGGGATTCCTAGATATTTAAAAGAATTCCATTGTGTCTTCCCCTCCATTTCCATAATTATGGTTATGTCCGTCATTTCTCTTGTGGTGCAAGTCCACCCGTAAATTTGGCTTTTCCTGTAATTTATCTGACTACCCGAGGCTTCCTTGTAGTGATCGAGCTCCCTTTGATTCTTTTAACAAAAATATTAATAGCTCCTCCCAAAAGGAGTGTATCGTCTACGAACTGTGCATGGTTGATCTCCTTGACTCCACGAGCTATTCTGATTCCCAATAGATCTTCTTGGATTCGACAATGCTCCAATTGAAAGCTAAGAATTGAAGCTTGTATAACATACAACAAAGGTGACATCGGGTAGCCTTGACGCAGCCCCCTGGTGGCTTGGAAGAAATCTGCAGCTTGCCCATTGACCAACGGGGCTATCCAAGGGGAGCCTATACAATCCTTTACCCAATTGATGAAATCCGAGGCAAATCCGAATTGGAGCATAACCTGAAACAGAAAGTCATGCCGAACCCTATCGAATGCGTTAGCTAAATCTAATTTGACAACCATACCTTTTTCACCTCGGGAGTTGTTTGAGTGAATAGCTTCTTGGACTAGGATGATATTATCAACAATTTGTCTGCCTTTGATGAAACCCCCTTGGTTCTCTGGAATGATGGCAGGAAGTATGTCTTTGACACGATTGGCGATTACTTTTGTGATGAGCTTATAACCAATATTGCATAGTGAAATTGGTTGGTATCGGTCAAAGGAGGAGGCTCCTTTTTCTTTAGGGATCAGATCCAAGAACGCAAATTTTGTGCTCCCTCCGATCTTTTGACAATTTTGAGATTTCAAGACCATTATGTGTAAATATTTTTTGATGATTGGCCGACAGGATTTTATGAACTTGGTAGGAAACCCATCCGGGCTAGGGGCTTTGTCTTGTTCCATATTTCCCAAGGTTGTCTTGATTTCTTTTATGGTAACCAGTGCCATAAGTTTCTGATTGATTTCTTGCGTTACTAGGGGTGGGACAAGATCTATAATATTCTTACTTCTTTCATCTTGAGCATTTTTTTCTTTTCTTTTCTGAATACATCTCTTTGAAATGGAGATGAGCAACATGTTTGATTTTGTTGAAATCATTTATGATCTGGTCATGGCTTTGAATTTCTTTAACCGAATTATACTACTTCCTATCGTCAGCTTGTTTGTGGAAGAAACTGGTATTCTTGTCACCTTCTTGAAGCCAAAGGCTTCTAGACTTCTGCCTCCAATAATATTCCTCCTCTCTACATGCAGAGTGAAGCTTCCTTTGAAGTTCCATTTCATGTTCCATATTCTCATTAGTGATTGAGCTTTCTTCCAAAAGAATTTGGTGATTTTCCAGCTGAATTTGGGCTTCCAACCTCTGATGTGAAGGAGGTTTTATGTTTTTAGCCCAACTCTTGAGTTCTGTTTTAAGATGCCTCAAATTTTCTTCCCATACAAAAAAATGGTGATCCTGAGACTGGTCTCGACTAGACTCCGAGGACAATTTCATGGAAGCCTTCCTTCTGGATCCATGACGGACTAAACTTGAAGGGAATGGGCCCCAAGTTTTTGTCTTTGGAAACTTCTAAGAGAATAGGCTTGTGATGTTATGCGTTGAAAGGCAGGATTTTAGAGGTGACATCCAATCCTAGAAGTAGGGAGGAGCTGTGGACTAAAAATATGTCCAATCTAGCGGCGATATGCCCTGGTCCCATTCTCTTGTTCGTCAAAGTAAATTTACCTCTTGAGGGATTAATGTCTTCAAGCTCCCATTCATGAATGAGATCCTCCACTGTTTCCCGAAATTGGTCTCTTACAATGGACCCCCCTCTTTTTTCCCCTAGGGACAAAGTGACATTTAGATCTCCAGCTAAAACTATATTCTCCAATTGGTGGATTCTGAGGTAGTCTTGAATGAGATTCCAGCAGTCTTTTTTTTTTTCGGAAATAAGGGTCGGGACATAAATGTTAAAAAGGAAAATCTGGAGACCTAACTCCTTGGGGAGAAGTTTAGTGTAAATCCAGTGAATGCATATATCTGGGGCCAAAAGCTCAAATTTGGCCTTGTCCCACAACGTGCCTAATCCACCAGAGGCTCCTCTTGCACTGACCGCTATTCCGTGTCCATTTTTCCAAAAAAATTCGTTAGTTTGGAGAAAGACTAGTTCCTCCATTTTTGTCTCCTGGATAAGTAGAATGTCCGGGCTTGAAATGCGAAGGAGATCTTTCATCGACTCTTCCTTTGTTCTACTTCCCAACCCCCTACAATTCCATGAGACAACCTTCGTCACTTACTTTTTTGGGATGGAAGAGGCCCCTTTGGAGGGATGCCCCTGGTGTCTTGCACTGCGAGTGTTTAACATTTTTTCCAAAGTGGGTTGGGAACCTTGGAGCTTCTCTTTGTAACTGGCCTTTCTCTTTTTTCCTTTGTCGATTTCCTTCCTCGAGTAACTTGCTAAATAGAGTTTTGAGATAATTCTATTTCTCCTTCCTCTTCCTCCGTGTCATCTTCCTTTGTTCTTAGTTCATGACTGTCTATTTTTTCGCCTTGTTCTCGAGGAGACAATATTTCCTTGTTTGCTTAATTTTTCTTTGCCGGATTAGTGTTTTTTTCTGAGGGATCGTCTGAAGCATTGGCCTCAGGTTCTTGATTTCCTAACATTTCAAAGTTGTTTCCCGTCGGGAGTTGTTCCTTCGAAGGTTCTTGTTCCTTTCCGTATTTGGCTATGGGCGAATTAGGAGTTTTGCCATTTTTTAGAGAGAATTTTTAGGGTTTTCCTTCGATTTTTTTTGCTAGTTGCCACCCTTCCCCTGCCTCTTTTTCTTGTTGATTTGATTGATTCTTTGGAAAGTTCTTTTGGAAGTGACCATGTTCATGGCAGCTTTTGCATTTGAATGGCAATTGTTCATAATCCAACTTTTGAAAATTTTGCCATTCCCCTACTGTGAGTTTGATGGCTTCAGGGAGGCCAGCTTCTAAATCCACTTCCATGCAGATCGGGGCACAGGAATACTGACCCTTGGGATCAGCTTGATCTATGTATTTCCCTAGCCCATTCCCTATTGATTGCAGAGATGGAGGATTCCAACAGTGGATCGGTAACTAGGCAAGTGAACCCAGACGAGAGTTAATTTGGGAACATCTAGGGCTAGATCAAAGTCTGGTGTCGACCGATTTAAATACAGTCCTTGCGCTACCATGAAGTAAGGGCCGCTTCTGAATATCATATCCCTACCTTCTTTTGAAATAAATTCAGTCAGAAAGAAACCTCTGCCTACTGCGTAGATGGTCACGCTTGTAGAGTTAGTGGTCTCCAACTTTTTTGAATCCAATTGTCCATTGTGCGGGGAGAGGGCCATAGCCTTGTAAACTGTCCTACCAATGCACGATCTGCCAGGGAAACGACGATTTTCATTGATTGATCTGGAGGGAAGGCGATTGTCGGTACTTCATCCAGTTTCTTAACAATTTTAGGCACCGGATTGAGCACCGTAGTTTTCCCTTGTGCGATGATCAAGCGCCTGAATGCTTCGACTTCTGCTGCAGGCATCGGGGAAGGCTCTGCGCCTCCATTGAACCCCATGGAACGCTCCAACCAAACGCATGTGCACCCTAAGCAGAGAGCGATCCGATCGAGGAAAAAAACAACTTATTTTTAAACTTGTAAAGGGATTTATTACAATTATATACTCATAGAAACATTTTCGAATTACATCAAAACTCCTCTATACTTGTGCATGTTTTTTTGTCTCTTCCCATGTTACTTTTCTTTTTTTTAAGAAATGTACTTTTCCAATGTCATTGTGCATTGTCAAATGAACATTACCAATTCCTTTTACACACTTAGTTCTTTGAACAAATCATTCTTTTACAATCCCAACTTGTAGGCTTGCTACTAATAATAGGCTAAATAATACCCAAATTGATGAACATTGGTAGGTGTAAATTCAGTCATAATAGCTTTCGTAAAGCCAACACGCCACATTGATAGATACCTTGGCGGAATTCTTCATAACTATAAGTCCGCCAATCTACTACCATTTCAGCCGTGTGTCTAGCAACAACTTATACATCAACATAATTCATCCATGCACTAAGTTGTTGCAGTGTCAAATAGTGATTTACCCAACTTTGAATTGTATGAGTATGATCGGGATTTTTATCAATATTCAAAATCATCACACCTTTTGCATTTGTCTAGAAAATATTATTAGACATAAATGCAGATCCTGATGTTTCTCCATATTCATTTTCAAACATTTTCATTTCAACACCTTCTTCTTCAACTCGTTCAACATGAAATCCAAATTGTTGCTTGTGGAGAGGCTATATTTCTTCTACCCTTTTCTTACCTTTTTTCATTTTGGGAAGAGAAAAGACAGAAGTCATATTGAGAACTAGTTGTTAATAGATGAAATGGACTAGATCCAACATGAATAGTTCTTGGAACATAATAAAAAAATGAGTTTGCTTCTTTGTTGCTTTTTTTTCTTCGGCTTCCCTTTTTGTTGATTTTTCTTCAAATATCTCCACTCCTTTCAACTTGTTTTGAATTTATGTAACATCATGCTCTAATGTGATCAAAGCACTTAAATTGAAATGTGCAATAACATTGACTGAATGTTTAATAGTATCAATATGATTTTCACTGGATTGAGTCCAATTCAATAAATATTTTAACTGTCTGATATGATTTTGTTGATCCATAGTTGATGAAGTAAAATGTTCAAAAAGAAAAGAACAATTAGCTCTTGTAGTAGGTTGATCCTCATCGTAAGTTGTAGTGCCGAAGGCAGACTTAGGAGATCAATATCCACCTTTGACAAAAGGTTTATCTTGATGTTTCCATCTTAAGGCAATGCCATTGCATGGCATTGATACTTAGCATGTTACTCATTATCATCATTTCATAGACACATATGTAGTTCTTTGCATTCCCAGCCATGGCATTCCTGCCACTTGCATTATGTTTTTTTGCAATTGGTCGTGCTCACCAGGGACCTTTGCAACCACGCAAATGAGTACTTCTGCAACTATGACTACTTCCGCGACAATGGAAATATAGCTTGCAAGCATATAGTTCCTGCATCTATAACTTGTCAATGCATACTTTTTAATTGTGTTATGCATCTGATTAATACTATAATAGAAATTGATTAGAGCCATCACACAATTTATTACAATAATAATTTTCAAGAGATTGATTATACTCATTTTGAAGATGTCATGAAACTAATTACAATGCTTTTCAGAACCAACATCATTTTGATCATGACAATGTTCTAAATGCAGCTCTAGTTCATTGTCCATTGAATTGGTTATGGCCCTTTTCATAATGTCTCTTGGAACTTTCATAATGTGGCTTGGTCATTATCATTTTGCACATATTTATGTTGCACCTTCATGATTAGGTTGTTGAGCTGAGAACGCAATGTGTTGTTGGTTGTTGTAAGCACATATTTTGTTTGAATACAAGTTAATGGAATGATGCCTCCCTTTAAAATAAATTTTCATGGTTATGCTTTGTGCAAAAGATATTGACTTCTATGTTGATTCACTCTTATGTTATCATGAGTTCCTTTGCTTTACTATGACGAATTGCACCCCTGTAGAATATAAAATATGAATAAATGCCCAATGTAATGGTTTGTAGACTATATATGGTTGTGTTATCCTCTTGTTAGTCATCTCACACAATCATGCAGTTTAGCAATGCAGTTTCGGTTCACCATGTTTTCGATTCTAGAAAATGCTCATAGCAATCTATAAATGCCATTCGCCGTAGGAAATAATTCAATTTCAAAGGAAAATAAATACTTTAAAAGAATATTCATATACTTTTAGTTTCACATATAGAATTTTTGTCAGCATCTTTTCAATTATGATGTTGTTATGTAGACTCTAGTAGACTGCAGATGATATGTAGAAAATCCAACCATTTCTAGATTTAAGGTCTCTACAAGTTTTGACATGGAATGTCACTTTAAAGGTTCTGTCGTATTCTTGGCATGCATTTCCAGATCTAATGCTTCAGATTTTGAGTAGTAACCTCATTTTGTAGCCATTTCTTGAAGCCATGGGCTGTCTATCATTCATTTTCATGGTTATGCTTTATGGAAATTATATTGACTTTTCTCTTGATTCACTCTTATCTTATGATGGATTCCTTTGCTTTACTATGATGAATTGCACCCTTGTAAAATATAACATGTGAATAAATGTTGAATGATCAAGCTCACCATGCTTTTGGTTATAGAAAAGCTTTAAATGCAAATCTAGTTTTAATGCCAATTTTCTTGCAAATGATTGTGGGTTTTCCCACCATGTCTATACGAATTTCCCAACCTACCTTCTGTTATGGTTGCTGATTTTATACATGCTTAAATGCAGTTAGTTCTTTCAACAAAATATGATTTCTTTTGTGTTTTTCCAGTGGCATTGATAATTAGAGCAATGTTAATACTGTCATGGCATTGATTAATGTTCTTACAAATCTTAGATATTATTTTTAATATATTTTATTGAATCTAAATTGACAATGTTCTTTTATTATTGATTGGAAATGTAAATTACTATATGATGAATGTTATGTTAAATTACTGTACAATGTTTCTTTCTTGGTCATGATAATGTTGTAAATGCAACTCTAGTTCACTGTTCACTGAACTGGTTGCGACCCTTTTCAATATGTCTCCTAAAACTTCCAGATTGGCAATGCACATATAACTGCTCAAAATGCTCTTATGGTTGTTTTATGTTCTCACAGCTCATTCTATAAATCTCCATAGGCTTGGCCATTATCATTTTGTATATGTTTATGCTATCTAGTTCATTTTGCACAGTGCAAAAGTTGTAAATCTAGATCTAGTTGCAAAGACAATTTCCTGTCAATGATTATGGTTGTTGATTTCCTGCTAGCATTTGTTGTAATGATCTTCAACATGTCTTGCTTTACTAATTGCAATTGTAACTGATGTTAATATTTTTTGCTCATCGTCAATGCCCACATGAAATGTTTACCTATGACTTTTATATAAGTTTATTTTGCAATGTTAATAATTAATATGTGCAAACTCATCAATGAAAAATTAAATTCTTTTTCTTTTTTATGAACCATAAATGTTTAATTTATAAAATATTTAGACTATAACTTTAGACACACATATTTTTATTAATTATATAAGTTTATTTTGCAATGTTAATAATTAATATGTGCAAACTCATCAATGAAAAATTAAATTCTTTTTCTTTTTTATGAACCATAAATGTTTAATTTATAAAATATTTAGACTATAACTTTACATACACATATTTTTATTAATTATATAAGTTTATTTTGCAATGTTAATAATTAATATGTGCAAACTTATCAATGAAAAATTAAATTCTTTTTCATTTTTATGAACCATAAATGTTTAATTTATAAAATATTTAGACTATAACTTTACATACACATATTTTTATTAATTAAAATAATAATAATAATTTCATTAATACATTATTTTAAATTCAAATTTATTAAATATTAGAGAAGTTGATAAGTCCACTTTATAGCATTGTATAGAAGAGATCATAATTCCCCCTACTACAAGTCCTGCCATAGCACTTCTCCTATGGCTATTGCTTCGCTATTGTCACAGACATTACCACTTGTGGCGCTTGTTTCATTTAACCCCTTCCCTTTTATAAATCAAAGATATTGAAACCGTAAGAGTGTAAAAGAATTTCATCACATTGATATAGAAACTTACACTCTAAAACCAATGTCTAAATGTTTTGGATTTCATATTTTCATTTCCCACATCCATGTTTGTAGGGTTGAGAGGGTGAGACATGAAGCAATGTGCATTTATAAAGTGGGGAAGGTTGCTCACCTTCACCCCATTCCTAGGGCTATGCATTTATAGAGTCGAGGTGGGGATGGGGGTGTAGACCTATAGGGTAAGGGTAGGGAGAGGGGTGTGTCCATCTTCACTCCCATCCCATAGTGTGCATAGACACCTTAATGTCCCTCCTATGCCTTATAGTGTGCATACACACCTTAATGTCCCTCCTATGCCTTATAGTGTGCATACACACCTTAATGTCTCTCCTATGCCTATAGTGTGCATTTATAGGGTGGAGACGGGGGTATGTTGGGGATGGGGGTATGTCCATCTTCATCTTGCACTATGACTCCACCTTCATCCCACATGGGTGAGCATAAACCCACTCCTTCTTCGCAACTCCACCCACACTCTATAAATGCACACTATAAAGTGAAAGTGAAAACATGAGTGAATGTGTCCTACCTTATTAATCTAAAACATAGAGACGAGGTTTGAAAATGAATATAATGAGTACATCGATGTGAGGGTAAAAGTGAGCACATCCCACCATATAAATACACACACCTTCACTTTTCACCCCTTAGCCTTTACCCTCATTGTAGCTGCCACCACCCACGCTCGGAAGGATTTGTGTCATTGCTACACAACACAAAGACAAACCTCACTCTCTCCACCACCAACGTTTGAGTTGTCGTAAAACCGCTCTTGAATCTATTTGGGAAATAAGTCCGCCGTATATTTTAAAAAAGTCCCCCGCCCCCGGCCTCATCTTTTAAAACTTTTACTCTGCATATTTCGGACTCTAACCGAAAACACCAATTTTTTTGGGAGTTGCCGGTGCTGGAAACAGAGAAGCGATGGAGGCGAATAAGCAGCACCATTGAATTTTTACGCCCTATGTAGTTGGTACGGAGGAGAATAAGCATCAGCAGCGAGGGAGTTTTGTGAAGCAGAAGCAGCAGCAGGAGCAATGGCAGCAGGAGGAGGCAAGGTTTTTGGTATAACAGCACACAAGATTTCCATTTGCGTTCTTCTTCGAGTGTGCGTGGCTCCTTTTTCGACTGAAAATGACGATGATGAGGAGTATCCCTATCCAACGCCCTTCCTTGGCGTCTCTCAACGGCAGCTTCTGTCGTCTTTTTTGATGAAGCTTTCCACGGTACATTGTTACAAGAATCTTGCATCTGAATTGTGGGCATTGAAACTGTTTTGTTTTCATGTAACCAAGACTTCTTTTTCAATATATAAGTGCTACGTCATCATTAACATCTCAAATTCATAGCCCCACCCATCCTTGCACTCGCAACAACAAACCCTGGTAATTACACTGACGAGTAATAGACAATTAGCATATCATCAGGAAAACATATAGTATTTTAGAATTAATGTTTATCGGTAGTATACCTTCATCTAGTTCATTGTGGCAAAAATAACATCTCCGACATGTTAGGCAAATGCCAGTAAGACCTTAGTTACCTGTTTGACCTAACTCTTGTAGGGATTTGACGCAAAGGTGACAGAAGCACATGCTGACTTAGTAAGTTAGTTCTGATCATAGAGAAATTATTACATGCCAGCTCAAATTTCTTTGTTTACGTAGTTGGCGACATATCTATTTGAAACCCATTGCAAGCAAGGATCAAATTTGAAGGGCAGGGTCATATTTCGTTTTGAAGGGCTATAATCAATTTAAGCCTTCTATGTTGACAACATAAAGTGCACTATGATTTTCATTTGAAAATGGAAATGGAAAAAGGAGGTCTGTAAAGTGTTCACATTAAATATTGGACAACACAATCTTATATGCAGTTTCATCAAAAGAAAGGGAAGTCAATAATAGTGGGATCCGTAACTTGCGAATAATGTTACACTGTTATCCCTTTTAAAGAATCCACTAAGTGTGCTTTTTAGTGAAAATTTCACAACCTTTACCACTTCCCCATTATAAGTTTGTCCAACTTCTATCAATTTTTGAAAGGAATAGATGCACACTCCCTAATCTTGGAAGATAAGTGTAAAAACAAAGTGAATATATGTTATAATGGTTTGGAAAAGGTTAACCTTTCTACGGTGTAGGGTCAATACAAGAGAATGATCTCCCTTTGATAGGCTTTGAGCAAACCATTTACTCTCTAGGTACTTGCTTAATTATTGAGTAAGTGACTTTTATATCTCTTTCCTAAGTTTAACTTAGGAAAAACACATTATTAACTTAATGTTGGCTAGTGACTAAAAATTGAACTTAAGATTAAGTCATAGCTATAGATCTTAAGTGAGGCTCAAGATCTAATCTTGGCCATACATCACTTTGGAGATTGGGGGTTAGGGTTTTGGTCATTGAGATGCTATAAAAGAAAGCCTAAGGAGAGGAGAAAGACACACAAGATCATTAGATCACTTTCAGAGAGAGAGTTTTTGAAGAGAAGAGTGAGAGACTTAGTGGCTGAGGAGAACAGAGAAAGATTTTGCAGAGAGAGAAGATGCAGAGTATGAGAGAGAGGCCGATATCACAGAGGGTTGATCCGTGCAGTGACGCAAAGGGCCGAAAGGCTAATGTAGGGGCCGATTTGGTGATGTAGGAGGCCGTATGGGTGATGCCAGGCCATATGGGTGATGTAGGCACTATGGGTGATGTAGGCACTGTACAGGGTTACGTAGGGCTGATTTTCCTTGTGTGTGATTTCTCCAGTGTGACAATTTTCTAAGGGATTGAGTTACAGGTTCCTCATTGTAATTTATGATTTTCTCTATGAGCTAATAAAAGAAGAAGAACATTGAATGCTAGTTTTTTCCCATTGGAGTTTCCAGGGTAAAATAACTGTGTCAAATGTGTGAATGATTTCTTGTGTTTATTTCCGCTGCACCATTGGTTAAAAATATCAGTATTCTTGTTTATAATTTTTGAGTTTAAGAATTATTGAGAACATAAATCAGAATTGATATTGAGTAAAATAATTAACATGGTATCAGAGCAAGGCTGGCTCTAAAGAAGGAAATCACATTTGACAAGGGTTTACAGTTTACACAAAAAGGGGGGTATTCTTTGGTTAGATTATTTGATTGGACAGGATGACAACAACTGGACTGGGATTTGAGGACCGGTTGGAGGGTGCATCCAACTTTAGTCCCTGGAAGGAGAGGATAACATTAGTGTTAATGGAGAACGAGCTAGGATTTTGCAGATAAAACTCTCCCTGTTCCTACTTATGCTACTCAGCTGTATGAGTATAACAAGAAGGATGTGGAAGATAGAAGGAATATTCTGGATGCAGTGAAGGATCATGTGATACCTCATTTGTCCGGAAAGAAGACAACCAGGGAGATGTGGGAAGCTCTGACGAAGCTATACGAGAGTGATAAGCATAATAGGAAGATGGTGTTGAAAGAGGAACTAAGAAACACAAAGATGTCCAAATCATACAATGGCTTCTTATCTCACCGGGGTTACATAGGTCCGTGACACGTTGGCAGCAGTTGGGGACACAGTGACAGATTCAGAGTTGGTAAGAGTAGCTTTGAATGGCTTCACTAAGCTATGGGCTCCTTTTGTCAAAGTTATTGTTGCACGAGAAAATCTTCCTAGCTTGGAGAGGTTATGGGATGACTTCATTCAGGAGGAGACTCGAGAGGAGAGGAGTCCCTATATGGAAGCCAAAGGAAGGGTGATGATGAAGAGAACGCTGCTCTTGTGAGTCATGCAAGGAAGGGCAAAGTGAAGGCCAAGAAGAATACAGGTGGAGAGGCTTCCACTCATGACGAGAAGAAGAAGGACATGAGCAAAGTTAAGTGCTTTGCATGTCATAAGTTTGGCCATTATGCAATTCAATATCCAAACAAGAAGAAGGGCAAAGGAAAGATACAAGTTGCAGCTTTAGCAGACACACAATGAGTGAGTTTGTTGCAAAGTTTGAGGAGTTCTCATTAGTGTCTTGTCTTTCTAGCACCTTGGGAAAAGATGCATGGTTCGTGGACAGTTGAGCTTCACGTCATATGACAGGTTTACGAGATGTGTTCACTAGTATCATAGAGGACTCAGAGCTACATTTAGAGCTTGGTGATGATGCCAAGTATAGTATTAGGGGACTGGGGATATTTAGTTTAAGCTAGAGTTAGGAGATCCTTTGGAGGTGAAGGATGAGTTATATGTACTGATACTGACGAAGAAGCTACTAACGATTTCGACTATTGAGGATAAGGGATATGTGGTCTACTTTCAGGATGTACAGGCACTTGTTAGGTCAAAAGGATCCAATTCAAATACAAGACGAGTAATAGGGATTAGAATGGGGAACTTGTACTTGCTGAAGGCTCAGTCGATACGTGCATTGGTTCATAGAGATAGTGATAGTTTGTGCGAGTTATGGCACAAGAAGATGAGTCACTTGCATTACAGAGCTTTACTGATATTGAGGGAGATAGTCACTGGTCTTCCAGAGTTCAGTGTAGAGCAATAGGATGTATGCAAAGGATGTGCAATTGGCAAGTATGCCAAGTCAAGCTTTCCTAGCAGTGATAGTAGGTCCAAGGGGATATTGGATCTGGTACATTTAGATATATGTGGTCCTATGTTAGTAGCCTTGTTGATAGGTTACAACTACTACGTGACCTTCATAGATGATTTCTCTAGGAGGATGTGGATCTACTTTATGAAGACCAAGGATGAGGTCTTCATTCGGTTTCGGGAGTTTAAGGCTCTCATGGAGAACCAGACAACGAGGAAGATCAAAGTTTTGGGAACATATATTGGAGGTGAGTATACAGGTAACAAGTTCAAGGAGTTTTGCAAGGAGGCATGAATTAAGAAGTAATTGATAGTACCTTACTACCCTTAGCAGAATGGGGTTGCAGAGAGGAAGAACAGGGCTATCATTGGAGCTGCCAAGGCAATGATCCATGATCAGGATTGTCCATGTTTCTTTGGGTAGAAGCAAGCAACACGACAGTGTACATTAAGAATAGGAGTTCTTAAGGCTTTGGGGAACAAGACTCATGAGGAAGCATTCACAAGGGTGAGACCTGAGATTGGTCACTTTTGTATCTTCAGATGTCTGATGTATGTTCATGTACCATTGGAGAAGAGGACGAACTTGGAACCTTAGGTGAGAAGAGAATCTTTGTGGGATATAGTGAGACTTCAAAAGCATACAGGGTATACATTCCAGCACTAGGAAAGATAGTTATGAGGAGGGATGTTTGGTTTGATGAGACTCGAGCCTTTAGGAAGTCACAAGACACTATTCCAATAGTGGCAGAGGATGAGGAGCGAGAGGCTTCGAAGGTTGAGGAGAGATCGACACCAACAGTTACAGGACTCCGTCTTCAGATCAGGAGGAGGAGTTGCAGGCTCCTTCTACTTCTATCAAGAGGAGGTCGAGATGGCTAGAGCAGACACTGAGATATGCTCAGGAGCATGTGGAGGCTCCTAGGAGTACTTTCAGGCAGAGCAGACCACCGAGACAGTTTTAGAGTTACATCGCACTCATGAGTGACATTATTGATTTCGAGCCTACCATTGTTGAGGAGGCAGAAAGCCATCAGGTTTGGAGGAATGCCATGATGGAAAAGTATGCATCCATCATGAAGAATGATGTGTGGGTCATTGTTTTGAGGCTAGAAGGGAAATCGATGGTTAGTTCAAGATGGATCTTTAAGATCAAGCATGCTGCAGATGGCAGTGTAGAGAAATACAAAGCAGGGTTCGTGGCTAGAGGGTTCTCCTAGAAGGAGGGGGTAGACTATGAGGAGACATTCGCTCTAGTAGCCAGGTATACTTCTATCATGGCTGTTATATCTATTTCTTCAGTGATGGGGTGGAGGACAGATCGGAGGGATGTGAAGATGACCTTCCTCAATGGATTTATTGAGGAAGAGGTGTACATTGAGCAACCTCAAGGCTTTGAGGTGCATGGGAGAGATTCTCATATATTCAGGTTGAAGAAAGCATTATATGGATTCAAGCAAGCACCGAAGGCATGGTACTTGAGAATTGATGGGTATCTGTTGGCTATGGGCTTCACTAAGAGTGAGGTGGATCCCAACTTGTATTTTACACTTGTTGGAGATGCTTATCTTGGTACTTTATGTGGAGGACTTGCTTCTTATCGGGTCAAAGAAGCTCATTGAGATGTGCAGGAGTGATCTAGCTTCAGAGTTCGAGATGAAGGACATTGGCATACTGTAAGGGTCTTGGTTGGTAATATAGGGGTTAAGTTTGCTTTACACTCTTTATATTATAATTTACAAGCTATTTCACTTGACACGAGGACACGAAAATACGAGTGTCCGACATTGGTGACCCCCAGAATCAGGACATGGAGGACACGTTGTATATACATACATACATATATATACTTTAAAAATATATTAAAATTTAAAAATATAGACATATAGATCCAATTTTTTTTTAGAAACTAGAACATTTACAAATATTCAATAGAAATTAGAATTAGTACACATTAATGATTACACGTTCACAAATCACAATGAGACACATAGATGCATTGAAATTTGATAGGCATTGCGCAATAACTCAAGATGTCAGAACCATATTTCTCATTAAGTCATCAAAATCAAAATGTATTACATAGATGTCGGAATGCCATTGGGCACTGGCAAATGCCAAATAGACTAATAGTAAATACAAAAAGGGGTAGATCAAGATGGAAGAATCTCATCTGTCAATAGTCCTCATCCATGCCTGAATCAACAAACTCATCATTGTCCTCTTCCTCCTCCTCCTCCTCCACCTCCTCCTCCTCTTTGCCCATTTGACGATCTGCATTTGCTGGTGTGGAGTATGACCCCTCCAGAGGATCACCATCATCAAAAGTGGTCGACTCTAGCATTGGGGCATTAAGATCCATGTTGGCTAATGCCAACTCAGTACTGCTATCCAAACCCATATCATCAAGAAAGACATCCCACATATTTGTCTTTCCCTTCACCCACTCCTCCCTCTTCCTGTAAATAAGACGAAGGTTGGAGTGCACATACACCATCGTCTCTGCCCTGGACTGCTAAAGCCCGCTCTTCTTCAAATTGTACAAGTTCCCATATGTGCTCCAATTCCTCTCTCAAGAAGAGGATGATGTAACTTGAGAGATGACCCTCAATGCTAACTTCTGTAGAATAGGGCATGTTGCCCCATGAGTTTCCCACCAAACATAGGGTTTCTTATCCCTTGTCTCTAAGCACATCATAGCCTCCAAATCTCCCAATGGTAGTGGAAAACTTTACAAAGCCCTCCCCCACCTCATCAAGTAAGTCTCTATCCTGAAATAGCTGTCTAAATGCTATCTTCCTCCCATGTGAAATCTCTCCATCCATGTGAGGAGGGACTCAGTATGAGGTCCTCGGCCCACCATTGAGCCATTCCTGACTGTAGAACTTGGGGTTCAAGGAGTGGTCCAAGCAATGCAAAGGTGTGCAATTCTTATCCCACCTGGAGATAAGAATATTTTGAATGGTGGGCCATAAGTTCTCTATCGATGTGCCATACTCGGGACACTCATTCTCCATAACAATAGACCTCATGGACTCAATCATGGAATCCCACTCCTCATAAACATCTGCTAGGATGGGCTAGTCCGTGTCTGCAAATTGCAACAAAGAAATGACTGGCTCCATGATCTTAATGGTAAGATCTACCCTCTCCCACCAACCATCATCTAACACCGTGTCCTTCACCTTTTTTGAAGCACTTTGCGTCTTTCTCCAAAAAGACCAAAACTCTAAAATCACCATGGACCCAAGAGCGGTTTTGACCTCCCTCAACCTCTTGAGCATGATGAATGAGGAAGCAAACTGAGTATCTACAATCTTCAACAATGAAAGCTGTGTGTACTCTTTGTAGATGGTGAGGGCATTTGTGTGGTTTTGTACAAAGTTACAGATATGGCTTGCATCCTCAATAAGGTTGCTAATCCATGTCACATCTGAAGCAATGGATTTCAGTGCTAAATTCAAGGAATGGACAATGCAAGGTGTCCAAAAACCCTGTGATAGCAATAAAAGCAAGTATAAATGACTCTACAACACTAACAACTCAAATGAGTCAAAGACTCAAATCTATAAAATGACCTTTCCTCTAGATGAATCTTGTGATAAATTCAAACAATAAGCAAATTAGCAATGAAACTTGAAAGGTGTCCAAAATGAAAACACTCGTGGATATTTAGCTTCCATAATCATGCCAACAACCTTGCAAATAGGTGCATTGTACGTGATGATTTGTACACAAGAATCAACACCTACTTCTTCAATGATTTTGATGAATAACTCACCCATACACTCTGCATCCTTGTATTTCCCTAGAGCATCCACCGCTTTCAAGAACACCGGTCCATTTTGGGAAGATACCATGAAATTGATGAGTGGATAGTGTGCTGGATCCGTCCATCCATTAGAAACAATACTCACACCGATTGAGGGCCATGTTGATCTTATTGGCTCAAGAATTTTATCCACTTCCTTGTTTGCCTTAACCAACAATGTGGTTCTAAGCTTCTTTGAACTAGGAGGTACATAACTGGTTGGATCTCGTTCAATGAGACTTTGACACATCTCAATAAACAATGGTGACCGTGCAACATTGAATGAGATGAAGTTGAGGTAGAAAAATAATGTAATGGTAAGGTCCACCTCTTCTTGCGCCTCTTGTTGGAAAATCCTGTCCATTGGACCACTTGGAGATGGCCTCTTTCTTGTTTGATGAGTATCCCCACTCTCATATCTGCTAGGTGGAACTGGAGGATTAGTGCTAGAGGATTTCCTCAAGAATGGAAGAGGATCCTCATCTTTTTTCTTGCTTGTTGCTGCCACCTTCCCTAAGCCAACATGATCCTTTCTTTCCATATCCCTCCTTTGGGTAACACTCACTGCTTTACATGAAGAAATCCCACAAGAAGGAAGGGCCAACAAATGGCCCTTGACTCGGTAATATGTGCTCTTGAACTCATTCTTGCAAAAATTGCAACTCCAAGACACATTGCCTCCCCCACCAAGCTTTGCCCCAGGCCCATCTTTCCTTGTCACATACTTCCACAAAGGGTATTTTTTCTCTTGGGATTGTTGTCTTTCTAAAACAGGGTTAAATAGAGCATGAGCTCCACTAGCAACAGATGGAGCACTAGCAGGAGGAGTAGAAGGGCTTGTGCTTGGAGGAATAGGAGGGGAGACACTAGATGGGGCATTTCTCCCTTTCCTTTGCCCTTTAGCTCTTGCCCTAGTTGATTGAGGCATTCTTCTTCTTGTTTGATGGTTAAGCTTGCAATCCTCTCAACAAATCCACCCTCAATGCACTTGGAAACCCTTGGAAAGCCTTCAAATCTTCTTCACTTGCACAAAAAACTCACTTGAGAGCCTTCTCCACACTTGCAAATGATAAAAAGAATGACAAATTTTGTTTTTTAAAAGGGCTCGAGCGTCTTTTCCGTGCTTTGCGTGTCTTGGAATCGGGACACAATATGCACAGTGCGGGACACGATGGCAAATCGTGTCCGACACGAGTTTTGATCGTGTCCTAATTTCGGACACAATCAAAACTTGTGTCAGACACGATTTGCCATCGTGTTCATGTCCAACACAACCCCACGGGACACGAAGGGGTTTTTGAGCGTGTCTGGTATCTTAGTTTACAGGTAAGAAATAATTTTGAGTATAATTTCCTAAGCAGATAAACTAACTCAAAATTTTACGTTTTGTTTACATTTCTTTTAAGAACAATGGCTAACAAAATTACATTATTAATCTAACAAAACTTAACTATGCTACAATTAATTGAATATAGAAGGAGTAGGCAGACCCTACTTACATGGAAGAATTGTGCTGGAAGAATTTTCCTTCTGTTGGCTTGTATTGGCTCTTTTGTCTTCTCGATCACCGCAACTAGTGTGGGGGGAGCAAGTCTCCTCCCAACAAAACTCCTTAGCTGAAAGCTAAGTCACCTGACACGAGGACACGAGACACGGTGACCCCCGGAATCAGGACACAAAGGACACGTTTTATATACATACATATATATTTTTTAAAAATATATTAAAATTTAAAAATATAGAAAGTAGAACATTTGAGGATTTATCAAAAGTATCAAATTGAAATCTATTTAAATATATTAAATATTTATCAAATTTATTTGATAATATAGAGAAACTAACTTTAAAATATCGAACACCTTCCTTTCTAAATGCAAAAATGATTTACATAGTAATAATACCCACCATTTACTCACTCATGAAAATCTCTTATGGATAATAATTAAGAAAAAACAAACCAACAAACAAACGATGGAGTAATCCCTAAAAATATATCTGCTCATGAAAAATCCAAGGGATCCAACGGATCCTCCGCAAGCCACCCAATCGAAAGTATGGGGTGTGACGGTATTGGTCTCGATGAATGCCTGAAAGCATGGCATCGAATCCTTTAAGCCAGACCCATCTTCACGCATTTACACCACAGCTCGAATGACAGAGGATGGATGACCCACAAAATTTACTTAAAGGCCAGCTGTTCCACGATGTGTGTAGAGGCAAGACACGACCCCCCCACGTGGGGGACACGTGTTTTTTCGTGTCCCGAAATCAGGACACGAAAAAACACGTGTCCCCCACGTGGGGGGGTTGTGTCCGCGCCCAACACGTCCCCACGGGACACTTCACCCTAAACCCACGTGTCCGGTGACTTAGGCTGAAAGCTATGGACCCCCAAGTCCCCAGTAGCTAATATTATGCCAACCAAATTTACTCCGTCCTCCTTCCAGCCTCCCTTGCCTTCTTACTCCCCACTCAAACTACAACCCGACTATTCCCTCCAAGATAGATTCCCAACAATCATCGAACAAGACTTACCACAAGGTTATGACTTCCCCAACAACAGAATAACACCCCCCAACAATCAACAAAACAACAAACAACAAAACATACCCCCTAATCTGCCCCCAATTCCTAGATTTATGCAGGTATTTCCTATAATTAATTAAATTAGAGTTTTTTATGCATGAGTGCCAAATGGCCTTCATGCATAGTACTTTTCCTAATCATGTTTAATTGACTTAACTAAGTTTTATTTGTTAATTTGCTTTATTGCAATTTCTTTTCCTATTTCTCAATTTAAATAATATCTACTTTACTAATATTTTCTCAATAACTAATCTTTTTTTTTCTTGGGGAAAAAAGCGTAATTTCATTTCATCAGAGGTGAACAAAATTACATTCTGTATATGCACATCTAGTGTGCATGCCTTAACCAGTTCAAAGATTGTGTCTGTAAATACAAGTAGCAAGAAACCTCATCTAGAGCTCTTTTATAGAGCTTTTACATATATTCTCAATAACTAATCTAGTTTAATAATATTTAACTAATCACAATTAAATTTTTGCGGTGTTACATACTCCTCCCCTTCGGGAAACTTTGCCTCGAAGTTATATTCCCCACAAGAACATGAAGATTTAATAATACACAACATAATACAAAGCTTACTTAATTGGTATAGTGGATATTTAGTACTATTGTGAAGGCGAAAAATCGTATGTGTGGCCAACACGTAAAAATTTCCTCCCGCACTAATACAATTAGACGACCTAATTACAACATGCTCTTGTTTAATTTCCTAGGATCTAATATGCAACCATTCATACAAGTTATGCATCAATCTCATCATACTCTACGTAAACAAGACTTAAAACAGTATAATGAATAAATCGAACCCAACTTAATCAGATAGAAGGTCACTGACACAACACCCAAAACTCCCTCATATCTCACTCACCCTCTCCCTGAGAATCATACCATTTGATCAACCTTAATAACCCTCCACGCCAACTCTGGATGGTCCTGCTCGCCATGGCATGGGCCCTCTACTATAACCCGTCCGCCGACAATATAGTAGGCATCAGAAGCCATCATGATTAGCTTAGTGGCTAAACCGATTTGTTGTGACCTCATCGGCTGCACCGAATTTTGGTCTATTTTCGGTATCTATTAGACCTCATCGACCGCATCAGATTTTGGTCTCCTCTGGTCACCTCTTCAGCCACATTGGATTTTGGTCAACCATGCATCTCAAAAGGTTGGTCCTAACTTCCTCCATATCCCTCCAAGGCAACCAACCCCAGGCATCAAAAGTCCTTCTCCATATACCTCCCTCTATGGTTGGTGTAACTCAAGCCGTGGACTTCTGGTATTAGATCTCATCGGCCACACCATATTTTGGTCTCCTTTGGTCACCTCATCGGTTGCACCGGATTTTGGTCGATCATGCATCGGAACCGTAGTTGGCATAGGATTAGCTTCTAGGTTGTCCCCAACCCATAAAAGTATATAGTATACCTATTCTCATTTGTGGTTATGGGCCCCCATGAAATCATTGAAACATAGTAGTTTCCTATAACACAGTCTCGCTCACCACCAGGAAGGTGATTAGTACTCATCAACAATATGATTTCTTTCTCATCAAATCGTAAGGTGCAACTTTTCCTTGTATTCACATTATGAAAAGAAAGTATGTCGATCACAGTCATCACGTATGAACATTTAAACATGATGATAACGTAAGCCATATATCATCTATACTCAATATATCATAATGTATCCCTTTCTAATGCCCATATAAATTGTTAAAATTAGGGTTATGTTAGGGTTTTAAGCAAAAATTAAAAATTTGTACTTTAATGCAAAAATAAATTACAAAACTAGTACTGAAAAAACAAAATAGTACAGCAGTAATAGTAGCAAATCTAATTGACAAGACACATTTAGATTTGATAAATTAAGACATAATTTTCATCTCCTTCAACTTTAACACTCCCCAAAGATCACTGTGTTAAAGTTAGGGTTTGAAATAAGAATTTAACAACTGCAGAAAATCATAAAAATTAAGATAGCAGCAGTAACAAAAATAAATCAGATCTATTTAAGTTAGGATAGAGAACCTTCCTTATACTCAAAATTTAACTTTCGGATCAGACTTTGCCTCTCAGAGGCAAGTCAACAAATGGAACACAAACTGACCCTTACCTGAGGGTATTTACAAACATGAAAGAGAGAGATAAAGTGCTGTAGAATAGTGTTGGACAGTAGTAGCTCACTGAGGTCACAGTATATCTTGGATCAGCCCCAAGATTTTACCCAAGGCAATAACAGTCCCAAATAATAGGTGTTCAATAGCAAATAACAGTCCCAAAACCCTCACAACAGTGGGAGGACACCTCACAACATACCCTAGCAGCAGTGGCAACCTTCAAACCCTCACAGCAGTGGACAAACACGTCATAACTAGCAGTGGTACCCTCACAAGTGGCAGCGGTAGCCTTAAGCAGGCCTAAACAACTCTCAGCAAGGTAACGGTGGCCTCCAAGAAGTCCTAACAGACCTCAATAAGCATCGACAGCCTCAACAGTCCCTCAACAAGGTGGTGGGGGTCACCTACATGCCTTCACAAGCTTCAAACCAACAACGGTAGCCCTAACAGCCGCTCAACAAGGGGGATGACTGCCCTAACAGGAAACAACCAGCAACAACAACCTCAATCAAGAGGGATGGCTGCCCTAATAGGCAGCAACCAGCCGTGACACCCTCCAAAAATGGTCTTAACAGACCTCGGCCCCCTCTAAACCAGTCAAACAAAGAACAACAGCCCACACACAAGCCTCGACCCCCTCAAGACTTGCAACATAGGCAACGGGCAACCCTCAAATGGCAGAAGAAACCCTCAAGACAGTTCACACAGGCAATGGGCAACTAAAGACATCCTTCAAACAAGTCTTGAAATCAAGTAGTAGCTGTCAAACAAGCCCTAACAGGCAACGACAACCTCAGGAAGGTAAAGCAGACCTCACCAAGGTGGCAGCAGCCCTAAGACAGTCAACACTAGCAAAACGACAGCCCAAGACAGTCACCAACAACTTGAAACCCTTGACGTCACCCTTAAACAAAGCATCAAAACCCTAGGACAGTCACAAGTAATTAGATCTGAATTGCCACCACAAGATGATCACACAAAGAAGAATTAAACTTGTATTTATAACCTCTTAATGACTTCTAGAAGGAGCTTCCTTCTAATTCCTCATTGAATTAGGGTTACCTATCTTTTAGGAGGGTTACCAAACATAAAATTATAATTTAATGTTATGATGTCTTTAGGAGTGGGTAACAAAGACATAAGGGGTAGGACAACATACAAGGGGGGGTGCTAACACCTAGGACCAACAAGGAAGGGTCAACACAAGACAAGGCTACCACAAGGCTAACCACCATAAATCAAGGATGGGTAAACACCCCTTCAAACGACAAGACCAAAGATGTAACCACAAGGTGGGAAGACAACCCTTTTACCCACAAGACCAAGAACAACAAGGTGGGAAGACAACCTTTCTAACCACAAGACCAAGGGTGTAATAACAAGGTGGGAAGACAACCTTTCTAACCACAAGACCAAGGGTGTAATAACAAGGTGGGAAGACAACCTTTCTAACCACAAGACCAAGGGTGTAATAACAAGGTGGGAAGACAACCTTTCTAACCACAAGACCAAGGGTGTAATAACAAGGTGGGAAGACAACCTTTCTAACCACAAGACCAAGGGTGTAATAACAAGGTGGGAATACAACCCCTTTATCTCTCTCTCAAATGTACAAGTGTTCCATACAATAACTGAAAGTTCTATCATCACCATATAAGGAAGGTCCACACTGGATGATGTGATCCTGTGGTCCTCCTAATTGCTCTTGAAGTCAAGTGCTAGTGACTCCATCAAGGGGTGGCTAGTCCCTTGATAAGACAACCTAGCTCAACCATCCCGAAGACCTAGGAGAGGAGGGCATCACACATCATTATCTTGGTTAACTGACCAAGATCCACCTGGTTAACTGACCAGGTATGTACCTGCAGGAACTGCTTGGTCCCAGACCAAGAATCTGCCTGGTTCCAGACCAGGATGTCTCTATCTCTGCCAACAGATTCTTCTTGGTCCTCGTGACCAAGAAACTGCCAGACCAGAATGCCCTGGAGACAGATAGGGGCCCTAGCCACATGCTAGGGACTTTGCCATGGCACTGACCTGCTTGGTCCCAGATCAAGAACCCCAATAGACTGCTGGGGGCCCTAAATACCTGCTAGGGACTTACACTGCTTGGTTAACTGACCAGGAACCCTAGTTAACTGACTAGGGTGCCACCCTCCCAGAGAATGGCTCTCGCAGTTGCATTATCTTTAACACTCCCTCTCTGCAAGAGAGGCATTCTCAGCAACACTAAGCTTGTCTCGGAAGTACCTAGACTTCGTTGTGGACAGAGGCTTAGTCAAGACATCGTTAATCTGTTTATCTGATAGAACATACTGAAGTCTTTGCACCATGTCCCTGACATAGTGATACTTCCTCTCGATGTGTTTTGACCTGTCATTGAATTCATGATTTTCTGAGAGCTTCAAATAGCTCTCGATGTCAACAAGAAGCTTGATCTTATAGATCCACTTGGAAGTTACAACTGAATTCCCTTGTTGTTTGAGAACCGCTTTCCACACGTCATTTTCCATTATTAACTGGAGATCTTCTATCATAGAACTTTTCCAAATTTGATGTTTGGCTACCTCCTCATAAGTGGAGGATTATGAATCTATGATGTGCCTCATCTGAGATATCAACCCAGAGCATCCTTGAAGCCTCTCAATAGGCTCCTTAATGGGATCAACTGAAGACTCCCTCTGCTCATCTGAAGACTGAAAGAGATGACTCATGGACTTGTACTTCCATGTCTGAGTCACTGGAAGACTCTTTGGAGTGAGGGAAGCTTTCATCCCTACTTTTCTTTTCTGCAATCCCTTTTTGCTGGGGATTGGAGAGCACAGTTGGCTCCCTCTTGATCTCTGAATCCTGACATGGGTCATGAATTAGAGCTTGAACAACATGCCCATAAACCTTATAAAGGTTACCTTCACGGACTCCAATCATAATGGATGAGCTCATGTTTCCATCCTTAGACCACACCAAAGCCTTTCCTTTTGAGAAGGCTACAGAGAACCCCCTGTCTTCTAAAACTGCCATTGAAAGAATATTCTTCTTTAATTCAGGAACATATAAAATTTCTTTAATGTGAATAAACGTACCTGAATCAAGCTGAAAGGAAGTTGAACTAACTCCTTTTAAGGCATAGGTACTACCATTTCCCAGTTCCACTTTCACATTGAGCTTCTTGGCTTTGTAATATGCCAGAGCCTTCTTGAATCCAGTCATATGCTTGGTGGCTCCATTATCTATCCACCAGGAATCTGCTGAGTTGGAGATGGAACTTGAGAGTGCTGAAACCAGGTAGCATTCTCTTTGATCTTGTTCTTTGGTTTCAGCCCTAGTTTTCTTTTGTTGTGGCTCTTCCTTTTCTGTAGCAGCTGAAGCATGATACTTCCTTCTATGTCATTTCTTGTTAGGGGGTTTCTTACAGTCTTTTGCATAATGACCAAACTGGCTGCAGTTATAACACCTTACCTTTGTCCTTGTGCTGAGGGAATCTTCTTCCCTTCTTTGTCTTGGTAGCAAGGGCATGATCCTTTTCAGTGGGAGGCCCAGATCTACTCTGGATCCTACCTTCTTATTCTAAACAATCATGCCATAATCTATCAAAACTTGGCTGAATCTCTCTTCCATTTACTGCCGCAAGAAATGTCTTCCAAGATGCAGGAAGACCATTTACTATTGTCTGCACAAGGTCATCATCATCTACTTCAACTCCAATGGCCATGAGCTGATCTCTTATATGAGAGATCTTTGAGAAGAAAGAGGCAACTGACTCCTTCTCCTCCATCTTCAATGAACGAAGTTGCTTTTTCAAGACACTCTTCTGAGTGGGAGCCTTCTTCTCATAGAGATTTGCTAGGGCATCAAAACATTCTTTAACTGTCTCTAGAGTAGCTATTACAGGCATCAAATTGTCTTTAACTGAGTCAAAGATGACTCTCTTTGACTTGGCTTGCTTCTTCTTAAATGCCGCTCTTCCTTGACTTGTTGTGGGTTCTTCCACAACCCTAGTGACCAAATCATCCCAGTCACTCTCCTCTAGGATATTCAAAACCCTAGCCTCTGATGCATTGAAGTTTGAGGCTCCTTCAAGCCTATCTTCTGACTTAACTGAAGAAAAGGCCATCTTGATGAGTTTTGCCAAAGAACCGCTGCAGTCAAGTTGGTTAATGCTCAAACCTTACCTTAGGATCTATGTATACTCTATCAGGCTGCAAAAAACAGAGTTAGCTACAAACCCTAAGCTCTGATACCATGTTAAAATTAGGGTTATGTTAGTGTTTTAAGCAAAAATTAAAAATTTGTACTTTAATACAAAAATAAATTACAAAACTAGTACTGAAAAAACAAAATAGTACAGCAGTAACAGTAGTAAATCTAATTGACAAGACACATTTAGATCTGATAAATTAAGACATAATTTTCATCTCTTTCAACTTTAACACTCCCCAAAGATCACTGTGTTAAAGTTAGGGTTTGAAATAAGAATTTAACAACTGCAGAAAATCATAAACAGCAAGATAGCAGCAGTAACAAAAATAAATCAGATCTATTTAAGTTAGGATAGAGAACCTTCCTTATACTTAGAATTTAACTTTTAGATCAGACTTTGCCTCTCAGAGGCAAGTCAACAAATGGAACACAAACTGACCCTTCCTGAGGGTATGTACAAACCTGAAAGAGAGAGATAAAGTGCTGTAGAATAGTATTGGACAGTAGTAGCTCACTGAGGTTACAGTATATCCCAGATCAGCCCCAAGATTTTACCCAAGGCAATAACAGTCCCAAATAACAGGTGTTCAATAGCAAATAACAGTCCCAAAACCCTCACAACAGTGGGAGGACACCCCACAGCAGACCCTAGCAGCAGTGGCAACCTTCAAACCCTCACAGCAGTGGACAGACACGTCATAACTAGCAGTGGTACCCTCAAAAGTGGCAGCGGCAGCCTTAAGTAGGCCTAAACAGGTCTCAGCAAGGTAATGGTGGCCTCCAACAAGTCCTAACAGACCTCGATAAGCATCGACAACCTCAACAGTCCCTCAGCAAGGTGGCGGGGGTCTTTGTGAGCTAATAAAAGAAGAAAAACTTTGAATGCTGGTTTTTCCCCATTGGGGTTTCCAAGGGTAAAATAACTGTGTCAAATGTGCGAATGATTTCCTATGATTATTTTCGCTGCACCATTGGTTAAAAATATTAGTATTCCTGTTTATAATTTCTGAGTTTAAGAATTATTGAGAACATAAATCAGAATTGATATTGAGTAGAATAATTAACAGTAATATCAACCATCATGAGCTTATAGAAATATATTCTAATAGAATGTTTCACAAAACTTGGAACCTTGACCAGAGATTCATGTCCTTTTATGCTTGTGCATTGGAGATATCATAACTTGTGCTCATTAAGAGATTTCAAGACGGTTAAAGGGGAGATTGATGAGGTTATGATATCAAATTTTGAGATTGATGAGGTTTTGGTTAGAACTTCTAGTTGTTGAAAATTATAAAAAGTTGTGGTGGACCTGAGGCTATTTTCTTCTCAATGAATTATGTTTCAGTTATCACATAAATGGATTCATAATTTACTGGAAACTTGGTTTCCATGGGACATATGTAGAATTGAGCTCTTACTCTACCAAACAGAAGCTCCTCAAAGTCTTATGTGAAGAACGACTTACAACTGTACTTGTAAAATAGGCAAATAGATACTATTTGCCAAAACTAATATTGAAAAAAAGGTTCACTTGAAATAACATGTTCTTCTTACTAACATACTTTTGTTGATACTCAAGACCAACTACTTGAAAGCTGCATATTCTTTTGCAATACTTATCTATTGTTCTTTGCAAATGATGAAGAAGTTTAAAGATTGCAACTAGTCCTCTAAGATTAGTAACATTAAAAAATTGAATGAAGAAGTTGATATCAAAAGAGCAAATTAGAGAATGGTGAAACTAGTTTCACTAGTTGAGGAATAAATAGTAGCTTAAATATTATAGTTTACTGACTTTTCAGTTGCTGTGATCAAGGAACTTATAAAAACCATAGGAAAATCATGGCTTTGCTTCTCATACATTTTCAAATCCAAAAAATAAGACAAGCATTCATCCAGAGTTTAAACATATTTATGCGATGTATTTTTTGCTTTCTTGCTTTAGCAAAACTGTTAATTTCCACATACACTAAATTGTCTTTTGCACTTAATGAAATCCCTATCTTAGCGAAGAAGAGTCAATAATACCATTTCTTTCTAGGACGTATGAAGTGAGGAAGAGGCAATAATCCCTATCTTAGTGAGATCAATGGTCATGCTATAAGCACTATCATTACTCATAATTGGGATTAGTCGTGGCAAGGGTACATGTGTGCATTTGTGGAAAGTTAGCATAAAATGATTGCAAATGGAGTTAACATTATCATTATCACTTACCATTTCATCTTTAGTTCCATGTATTTATTCTTAAAAATTAAATATTGTCAGGTTATAAGAGTGATTGCCCTTTGATTGCAATGATATAGAATGATCCTCACTTTGTGATTGACAAGGGATTTTAATTTTAAATTTCTCTTGCGGGGGAAATAATGTAATCTCCTTCTATGAAGGGCTAAAGGGCTCTTGAAGGGCCATGCAGGCTTCAAATTTGATCACTGATTGCAAGGATTGCTAGATTTGAATTCTATTTGTTGTGGCAATGGGCCATAAACATATTCATTTCATTTCAAAGTTACATGAATACTTTACAAATTACTATTTTATTTTGTGCCAGAATTGCGTCAGTTGAGTCTTTCTCAATTAATAACATGTAAAACAACAATTATGTGTGTAATTGGATACCCAAAATGTTTATGCACCTAGCCAATTGCCTTCAATGAATTCGCTTTTAACTAAGGTGAAGAAAGAAACCACTTGGGTAAAATGCAGGGCCTCAACTTTGAGTGCATCTAATTGCACCTTGGGCCAGTAAAAATAGTTATGATGAATTTTTGAAGGTTGAAAATTAATGCTAAAAGTTATAGTCTCAAGATAAGATGAGATAAGATAATTTTAGTCATGTCCAACAACTGACCACAAAAGTAGGTCAATGGGACCAAAAGGGTACTTCCAGTGTAGCTGCAAAGTGGGAGTGTGAAATCAACTCCTATATCTATACTAAAAGGAGAGAAAGACAAAGAACTGAGTGTCTAGCTAAAATCTAAATCTCCAGCTAAGAGAAGATTTAAAATAAGGTGCAAGAGCAAGAAAGATGCTAGACACTGAGCCAAAGAGATGATGTCAAGGCCTAATTGAATTGAAGCTAGCTACCAAGTACGAGTGTAAGGATCATGATACATGTTCCTCATTGTAGTTATTAATCATTGTGAAAGGGCCAATGCATTGGCAGATGATATCCTTTGGGGAACACTGAGAGGGCTAGGATGCATGATCTTGGGGGAGAACAAGAGTGAGGAAGGCCCAACTCTCCTAACATTCAAAGTCATGGGGAAGAAACTTTGTTAAATTTAGGGTTAGGTTAGGGTTTGAAGTAGAAAAATTAAAATTCTTATACTTTAATGCAAAAACAAAATTCTAAACTAATACTGAAAGCAGAATAATACAGCTGTAACAAAGCAGGATAAAATTAAAACATAATTTTATCTCTTTCAACTTTAACACTCCCAAAGAGGTTCCTGTGTTAAAGTTGAAACTTACAGTAACATGTAATCAACAGCAGTAGTATAACTAATCAAACAAAGTTGTAACAACGGTACAATAAAAGGAACAAGTCTGATTACTTACCTGAAAGTTGAGACCTTCCTTAAACTCAGAATTTTTACTTTCAGAACAGACTGTGCCTCTCAGAGGCAAGTCAATCTATTGGAACAATTTGACCCTTACCTGAGGGTTAGTACAAACCTGAGATAGAGAGATGATGTGCTGTAGGATAACCAAGACAATCAAATAGAGAAGGATACAAGGACAGCCTGCAAACACAGTCCAAATTGGCAACCCTTAAATAAAGCAATGGAGGTCAGTTACAGTCAAATCACAGTAGCAGCCTAGGCAGTCACCCAACAAAACATATCAGACTTCAAATCTGATATAAACAAGTTTCCAACAGCAATAGACTTCCACAGGTGACCATAAGGCAACCCTAATCAAGTAGATCTGACCCAAGCAAGCTTTAACACAAAAGATCTGACCCCGTAGATCTGACCTCAAACACTGTAGATCTGATCACAAGCAATAGATCTGACCCAACCAAGAGTCCTAGCAAGCAGCAGTCTTCACATCTGTCAACAGGCAGCCCTAAATCAGTAGGAAAGGGACAGCGGCCTCCTCATTTATGGAAGCAGCAGCCCTATACAAACTCCAACAGGTCACGGCCCACTTCAAGATGATCCACGGTTGGGTAATAAATAGCCCAAGGGCTGCGGCCTTCTCAACAATCGACAAAAGACAGCAAAACAGTCCACAAATAAAGCGGTCCTCCCTCAACACATTCAAACAAGCGACAGCAGACTTCCCAAGGATCACAACCCCCTTAAGGTGAACAAAGAAACCCTCAAAACAATTATTGCAGGCAGTGGGAGTAACAGATCAGTCCACAACAAGGCCACAGATCAGTCTTAGGGTAGCGGCCTCCTCCAACCAAAATTGCAGCACTACTTTACAAGCTTCGAAAGGGGCAGTGGCAGCCTAAAGCAAGCAGGAACAAACCATGGGCATTCACAAAAATGAGACAACGAAACCCTAGCAGCAGCAGCAGCCTCCCAAAGTCTTCACGTCATCCACAGTTTGAGTGCCATAAACCCTAGGACAGTCCTCAAGCAAATCAGAGCTAAGATGTTGTACGAATGATGAAGCAAATGGAGAATTAGAGTTGTATTTATAGCCTTTTAGAGGCTTCTAGAAGGATTCCTTCTAATTCTTCATTAAGTTAGGGTTTCCAACAAATAAGGTTAAGATACCATACATTAATAATGGTCACCACTTATAAAATATAAAATAAAGTTAAGGTGTCTTTAAGTAGTAGGTACTAGGGTCAAGACATCATAGCAAAGGGGTTAGGAACCATATTAAAAGGGGCGCTAGCACAAGGACCACCAAGTGGTCAACACAAGACCACACCAACACAAAGGATAAATCAAGGAGTGGTACATGACCCTTCTAACCATAGGACCAAAGGTGTAACAACAAGGTGGGGTAAACAACCCTTTCACCCATAAGACCAAAAACAACAAAGTGGTAAGAGTCAAGACAATTCAAGGTGGGTAGACAATCCTTCTAACTGCAAGACTTTGTGGTAGACAAAACAAGGTGGTAAACCTTCTAACCACAGGACCAAGAACAATAAAGTTGGAAGACCAAGGGTAGACAAGCAAGGTGGGGATACAACCCATCCATCTCTCTCTCAAATGTACAAGTGTTCCATACACTAATTGAAAGTTCATCATCACTGTATAAGGAAGGTCCATACTAGATGATGTGATCCTGTGGTCCTCCTGACTGCTCCTGAGGTCAAGTGCTAGTGACTCCATCAAGGGGTGGCCAGTCCCTTGAGAAGACAACCGAGCTCAACTATCTCGAAGACCCAGGAAGGTCCATACACTAACTGAAAGTTCATCATCACTGTATAAGGAAGGTCCAAACTAGATGATGTGATCTTGTGGTTCTCCTTACTGCTCCTAAGGTCAAGTGCTATTGACTCCATCAAGGGGTGGCCAGTCCCTTGAGAAGACAACCTAGCTCAACCATCTCGAAGACCCAGGAGAGGAGGACATCACACATTATCTTGGTTAACTGACCAAGATCCTCCATTCATAAAGAATGGCTCTCAGCCATAGGTTGAGCTTCAGTCCCAGACTGAATCATGTTGATCAACCCCTTGGTCCCTGACCAGGTCCTCCATTCTCTCGGAGAATGGACCTCAGCCCCAGGTTGAGCTTCAGTCCCAGACTGAATGTTGATCAACCATCTGCAGGACCTGCTTGGTCCTTGACCAAGAATTTGCGTGGTCCCAGACTAGGATGTCTCTGTCTCAACCTGTAGGATCTTCTTGGTCCTCGTGACCAAGAAACTGTCTGGTCCCAGACCAGAATACCCTAGTGATAGATAGGGGCCCTAGCCACATGCTAGGGACTTTGCTATGGCATCAACCTGCTTGGTCCTAAACCAAGAACCCTAGGAGATTGTTGGGGGCCCTAGGGTACCTTCTAGGGACTTACTCTGCCTGGTTAATTGACCAGGAATCGTAGTTAACTGACTAGGGTACCATCCTCCTTGAGAATGTGTCTAGCAGTTGCATTAGCTTTAACACTCCCTCTCAACAACACTAAGCTTCTCTCGGAAGTAGCTAGACTTCGTCGTGGACAGAGGCTTAGTCAACACATCGGTAATCTGTTCTGTTGACAAAACATATTGAAGTCTCTGCACCATGTCCTTGACATATTGATACTTCCTCTTGATGTGTCTCGACCTGTCATATATTACAGGATTTTTCGAGAGCTTCAAACAGCTCTGAATATTATTAATAAACTTGATCTTATAGATCCACTTGGAAGATATGAATGACTTCCCTTGTTGTCTGAGAATCACTTTACACCCATCATTATCTATTATCAACTGGATGTCTTCTATCATAGCATCTTTCCAAACCTGATGTTTGGCTGCTTCCACATAAGTGGATGATCCTGAATCAGTGACATGGCTCACACTGGAGCACCCTTGAAGCCTCTGAATAGGCTCCTCAATGAGATCAACCGAAGGCTTCTTGGCCTTCTCCCTCTGCTTCTCTGAACGAGATGTCTCATAGACTTCCATATCTGAGTCATTGGAAGACTCCCTGGAGTGATGGAAAATCACATCTCTACTTTCATTTTCTGCAATCCACTCTGCTGGGGATTGAAGAGCATAGTTGGCTCCCTCTTGATCTCTAAATTCTGACAGGGGTCATGAATTGGAGCTTTAACAACATGTCCTGAAACCTTATAAAGGTCAACTTCACGGACTCCAACCACAATGGATGAGCTCATATTTCCACCCTTAGGCCACACCAGAGCCTTTCCTTCTGAGAAGGCTACAGAGAACCCCTTGTCTTCTAACATTGCCACTGAAAGAATATTCTTCTTTAAACCAGGAACTTACAAAATTTCCTCAACACGAATCAACGTACCTGAATCAAGCTGTAAGGCAGTTGAACCAACTCCTTTTATTGCATAGGTACTTCCATCTCCCAATTCCACTTTCACATTGAACTTCTTGGCCTTGTAATCTACAAGAGCCTTCTTGAATCTAGTCATATGCTTGGTGGCTCCATTATCTATCCACCATGAATTTGTTGAGTTGGAGATGGAACTTGAGAGTGCTGAAACCAAGTAGCATTCTCTTTGATCTTGTTCTTTGATCTCAACCTTAGTTTTCTTTTGCTGTGGCTCTTCTTCTTCTGTAGTAGCTGAAACATGATACTTTCCTCTATGCCATTTCTTGTTAGTAGGTTTCTTACAATCTTTTGCATAATGACCAAGCTGACTACAGTTATAATATTTTACCTTTGATTTATGAAAGTGCTTACCTTGAGGTCCTTTACCTTTGTTCTTGTGTTCAGGGAAGCTTTTTCCCTTCTTTGTCTTGGCAGTAAGGGCATGATTCCTTTCGGCGAGAGGCCCAGATCTACTCTGGATTCTACCTTCTTCTTCTAGACAATCATGCCACAACCTATCAAAACTTGGTTGAATCTCTCTTCCATTTACTGCTACAAGAAATGTCTCCCAAGATGTAGGAAGACCATCTACTGCTGTTTGCACAAGGTCATCATCATCTACTTCAACTCCAATTTCCATGAGCTGATCTCTTATCTGAGAGATCTTTGAGAAGAAAGAGACAGCTGAATCCTCCTCCATCTTCAATGAACGAATTTGCTTCTTCAAGACCTTCTTCTGAGTAGGTGCCTTCTTCTCGTAAAGATTTGCTAGGGAATCAAAGCATTCTTTACCTGTCCTTAGAAGAGCTTTTACAGGCATCAAATTGTCTTTAATTGAGTCAAAGATGACTCTCTTTGCCTTGGCTTGTTTCTTCTTAAATGTTGCTTTTCCTTGAGCTGTTGTGGGCTCTTCCACAACCCTAGTAACCAAATCATCCAGATAAATCTCCTCTAGGATATTCAAAACCCTACCCTTCCATGCATTAGAGTTTGAGGCTCCTTCAAGCCTATCTTCTGACTTAACTGAAGTAGAAGCCATCTTTAAACCCTTATTGTCAACTTGATGAGATTAAAGCACAAACCCTTACCTTCATATCTATGTAGATTCTGTTGGCCTACAAAACAGAGTTAGCTACAAGCCCTAAGCTTTGATACCAAGTTAAATTTAGGGTTAGGTTAGGGTTTGAAGTAGAAAAATTAAAATTCTGATACTTTAATGCAAAAATAAAATTCTAAACTAATACTGGAAGCAGAATAATACAACTGTAACAAAGCAGGATAAAATTAAAACATAATTTTCATCTCTTTCAACTTTAACACTCCCAAAGAGGTCCCTGTGTTAAAGTTGAAACTTACAGTAACATGTAATCAACAACAGTAGTATAACTAATCAAACAATGTTGTAACAACGGTACAATAAAAGGAACAAGTCTGATTACTTACCTGAAAGTGGAGACCTTCCTTAAACTCAGAATTTTTACTTTCAGAACAGACTGTGCCTCTCAGAGGCAAGTCAATCTATTGGAACAATTTGACCCTTACCTGAGGGTTAGTACAGACCTGAGATAGAGAGATGATGTGCTGTAGGATAACCAAGACAATCAAATATAGAAGGATACAAGGACAACCCGCAAACACAGTCCAAATTGGAAACCCTTAAATAAAGCAATGGAGGTTAGTTACAGTCAAATCATAGTAGCAGCCTAGGCAGTCACCCAACAAAACATATCAGACTTCAAATCTGATATAAACAAGTTTCCAACAGCCATAGACTTCCACAGGTGACCATAAGGCAACCCTAATCAAGTAGATTTGACCCAAGCAAGCTTTAACACAAAAGATCTGACCCCAAGCAGTAGATCTGACCTCAAACACTGTAGATCTGATCACAAGCAATAGATCTGACCCAACCAAGAGTCCTAGCAAGCAACGACCTTCACATTTGTCAACAAGCACCCCTAAATTAGTAGGAAAGGGAGATTGGACTCCTCATTTATGGCAGCAACAGCCATATACAAACTCAAACAGGTCACGACCCACTTAAAGATGATCCACGGTTGGGTAATAAACAACCCAAGGGCTGCGGCCTTCTCAACAATCCACAAAAGACAACAAAAACAATCCACAAATAAAGCGGTCCTCCCTCAACACATTCAAACAAGAGACAACAGACTTCCCAAGGGTCACAGCCTCCCTTAAGGTGAATAAAGAAACCCTCAAAACAATTATTGTAGGCAGCGAGAGTAACAAATCAGTCCACGACAAGGCCATGGATCAGTCTTAGGGTAGCGGCCTCCTCCAACAAAAATTGTAGCACTAATTTACAAGCTTGGAAAGGGGCAGCGACAACCTAAAGCAAGGAAGAACAAACCTTGGGCATTCACAAAAATGAGACAGTGCATTCACAAAAATGAGATAGTGAAACCCTAGCAGCAGCAACAGCCTCCTAAAGCCTTCACGTCATCCACAGTTTGAGTGCCATAAACCCTAGGACAATCCTCAAGCAAATAAGAGCTAGATGTTGTAAGAATGATGAAGCAAATGAAGAATTAGAGTTGTATTTATTGCCTTTTAGAGGCCTCTAGAAGGATTCCTTTTAATTCTTCATTAAGTTAGGGTTTCCAACAAATAAGGTTAAGACACCATACATTGATAAGGGTCACCACTTATAAAATATAAATTAAAGTTAAGGTGTCTTTAAGTAGTGGGTACTAGGGTCAAGACATCATAGCAAAGGGGTTAGGAACCATATTAAAAGGGGCGCTAGCAGAAGGACCACCAAGTGGTGAACACAAGAGCACACCAACACAAACCATATATCAAGGAACGGTACATGACCCTTCTAACCATAGGACCAAAGGTGTAGCAACAAGGTGGGTAAACAACCCTTTTACCCATAAGACCAAAAACAACAAAGTGGTAAGAGTCAAGACAATTCAAGGTGGGTAGACAATCCTCCGAACCACAAGACAAGGTGGTAAACCTTCTAACCACAAGACCAAGAACAATAACGGTGGAAGACCAAGGGTAGACAAGCAAGGTGAGGATACAACCCATCCATCTCTCTCTCAAATGTACAAGTGTTCCATACATTAACTGAAAGTTCATCATCACTGTATAAGGAAGGTCCATTTTGGATGATGTGATCCTGTGGTCCTCCTGACTGCTCCCGAGGTCAAGTGCTAGTGAGTCCATCAAGTGGTGGCTAGTCCCTTGAGAAGACAACCTAGCTCAACCATCTTGAAGACCTAGGAGAAGAGGACATCACACATCATCATCTTGGTTAACCGACCAAGATCCTCCATTCATAAAGAATGGCTCTCAGCCCTAGGCTGAGCTTCAGTCCTAGAGTGAATCATATTGATCAACCCCTTGGTCCCTGACTAGGTCCTCCATTCTCCCGGAGAATGGTCCTCAGCCCCAGGCTGAGCTTCAGTCCCCTACTGAATGTTGATCAACCACTTGTAGGACCTGCTTGGTCCTTGACCAAGAATCTACCTAGTCCCAGACCAGGATGTCTCTGTCTCAACCTGCATGATCTGCTTGGTCTTCCTGACCAAGAAACTGTCTGGTCCCAGACCAGAATACCCTAGAGATAGATAGGGGCCCTAGCCACATGCTAGGGACTTTGCCATGGCTTCAAATTGCTTGGTCCTATACCAAGAACCCTAAGAGATTGTTGGGGGCCCTAGGGTACCTTCTAGGGACTTACTCTACCTGGTTAACTGACCAGTAACCCTAGTTAACTTTGCCATGGCTTTAACAAACTTGACTATTTGTACAGACTTCAAAATATTGTTTAATTTATTTGATCAATTATAGGAAATGTCTAATTGAAAATTGTCCTAGTTATTCATTCTTTTCCACACAAGAAATTATTGAAGGAGGAGGAGGCCTCGTGTTTGGTGTTAAGATTGTTCCCAATGTTTTGAACCAACAAGTTGATTCATCTTGAGGAGATCATATTCAGGATATATGCTCATTATAAATTACTCAGTGAGAAATTAATAATAGAGATGACCCATGTGTGGAAGCCCACTATTAATGAGTCAGCCTTTCAAATGTAATTTGCATAACTCATTAATAGAACGATAATATTATTGTTGATGTTGTTATGTGGGGTTTGGCTTGTGTGTGTGAAATATGTTAAACGGAATACATGAAAGGACTCAATTTTGATTGAAGATCACCATTAGTATGCAAAATGGAAGCATATTTATAACATAAACAACAAACAACTGAGATTTTAGGGTGAGGGGATTAGAGATTCATTGCATTCAATGAAAGAAAGAAGACATTACAAGTAGTATACATGTGGAGAGAATGACTCTCCAATCCTCCTCCCTTAAGGTCTGATTCTCCCACGAGCCTCTCTTAGTCCTTGGCTTCAACCAACAACAATTGCCCTCAACAATGGGCAAAGAAGTAAATCACCCTTACACCCTTGGCGATTTCTGAGTAACTTTTATCTCCAAAGATGATTAATGGATCTCCCAAGCTTGGTATTTATAGAGTTTGGGAGGCTTTTTGTGTGAGATAAATAACATTCAAAGTAACGTTCCAACTTCAACATATTTTTTCTCGAGTTTTTTTCTTTCTTTTTTATATAAAGTTCAAATAGAAAGCAGGCATGCTTGTGGGACAAGTGGTGACAAGATACCTTTTGTGTGAATGGGTCCCAAATGTTTTATCAATCTCCAAAAACACTAGATGGTACATCATGTATTTTTTTACAACTTCAAGGACCGAGGATTGTCGAGAGAGGATATCACATATTTGGAAGTCAGAAGGAGGCAACTTGCAACCACAATATTTGTCAAAGATGTTAACTTCCAGTCATAGGTCAGGCATTCCCATACTCATGTATGAGTAAAATGAAATACATAATGGTGGATCAATGACATGATGAAGTGGGAAGGCCACATCCAAAGTACATCAGTTTCTCAAATACATCATTAATATACATCCTCTAATATCAATGGTATAATGTTGCCAAGGTGGATGGGAAAATTGTAAAGAAGAGGGAGCTTCATAGTAAAAAAGGGGCTTGGACAAGGAAGGAACTTTAACACCACCACAGGTGAGCTCCAAGATAGTGGCTCCATTATTGGATTGAAATAAGCCATCTTTATCCAAGGTCTTTGATGGAGTATGCAACACTACCGCTTGTTGAAAAGTTACCAAGGAAGTGTTGTTCACCTTGTGTTGCCTTGGGGTGGACAAGAACACTTTAAAAATGTGACCCCTAGTCATTAATTAATAAAGTGAGAAGTACTTTAGTTTTATAAAGTCACTTTACTAAAAGTTAAAGTCATGGTTTATTTTCCTAAGTTCATTTAAGTGATAAATTCAAGTGAGTGATAAATTAAAAGCTCTCACGTAATTAAATGATATGAGTTCACTAAATATCATTTAATTTTAATTTAATGAGCATTTATTGAGAGCCTTTGATCTAATCTAATCTTGGCCATTGGATGAAGAGGGGGAAGTTGCCATGAACAAAAAGGGCTTGGGGAAGGCAAATCTAATTCATTATTCACATCCAAGAGAGAATTTTTGGAGAGAAAGAGAGAGAGGAGAGAAAGGGTTTGAAGAGAAATCAACCAAGAGAAGAAGGAGACAAGAACTGGCTCGAATCCCAAGAAGAAGGACAAGGGCACAAATCCCAAGAAACCCATACAGAATCCGTACAGCAGGGAAGGCCATACAACAAGGTATCCGTATAGTATTAAATTGCACAAATTTTGAGGAGCAGTCGTATTGTACTAGTCCGTACAATTGCACAATTTTTGAGGTTGAGATTGGCACGATTTTCGAGGTGAAGGTACACCATTTATTGCTGTGAGCAAACCATACAGAGCACAGATTTAGAGGCAAAATTCTGGCATAGAAATCGAGAAAGAACAGTCCGTACAGCCGCACGTGTGAGGGCCGTACAACACAGTTTTCAAGAAGTCCGTACAACAATTCTCTTAATGAAGTTTTGGCACAATTTTCGAAAAGAAAACTAAGGAGATAAGTACTGCTGTGTCTTTTTGTAAAATTTGTCTGAAGAAATAAATTCTCTCTCTCAAATAGGTTTTCCCTTAGGGGCTTTATCCTGGACCAATTTGGTCAAAAATACTGTGTTAATTTTCATATGTGAATGGCTGATATAAATTTATGAGTTTGAAATTTAGGCTGAAAATTAAAATTTTTGAGTTATTAAATTGAAAAGAATTTCAAGTGTTTCAAGCAAAACAATTTTATTTGAGAAAAATACATGCATGTTGTGGTTTGGGCATTAAACTACATGTAGAGAAGTTGCAAAACTTGAAACCGGGTTGGAGTTCTAAATCTTTCATGGTATCAGAGCAGTGGTAAAGATCATAAATTTAAACACTTAGAAATATTTTAGATTTGAGAAAACAGAGGGTTTGTGAAAAACATGTTGTTGAACAGATTCTTGAGAAGAACAGGTACAAGTTGTAGTCATGGTGACTGGACTTAGATTAGAGGACAGATTGGACGGGGCTACAAATTTTAGCCCATTGAAGGCTAGGATTATGTTAGTACTTGAGGAAAATGAACTATGGGAAATAGTTAATAGTACAACAACAAATCCTGTCACTGTTCCTACCAATGCTACTGATAGGACAACCTTTATGAAAAAGGATGTGAAGGCAAGAAGGATCATTCGTGATGCCGTGAAGGATCATGTGATCCCACATATTTTAGCGAAGGTACATGCCTTTCAGATGTTGACAACTTTGACTAGTCTTCATCAAAGTTCAAATGAAAAAATGAAGATGGTGTTGAGGGAAAAGTAGAAGGATGTTCACATGGGTAAAGGTGAAGGCATGGCTTCCTACCTTACCAGGATTGCACAGGTGAGGGATGAACTTGCAGCTGTTGGGGAGGTTGTATAGGGCATTGAGATGGTGCGAACAACCTTAAATGGCGTGACACAGCCATGGGGTGTGTTTGTACAAACCAATGTTGCACGACTCGGACTCGGCAAAGACTCAGCTGGCATATGACTCGTAGGCTCGGGAAAAACTCGGGAAAGACTCGGGACATACTTGGCAAGACTCGGCAAATAGGAAAAAATATGAAATTATTGTACAATTTGGGCAAAAAAAAAGGTTAAAAGCATTTCCAATCCACATAAGCTATAAAACTACAATTTATGGAATAATTCATAACATTGTCTCATAAACTATGATTATAGGACATAACCCAATCTTCTTTTTGTATGCACAAATTTAAATAGTGATCATATAAAATTAAAATTAATTAACAATTAAATTAAACTTAAAAACTTATAATTTAATAATTTAAACCCCCCCCCAAAAAATTAAACTTGTAATTTATAATAGGCCATTGCTATAACTTAATAATTTATAACCTAAGTCACATGACACGAGGACACGGGACACGAGTGTCCCCAAAATACGAGTGTCCCCACGGGACATGGTGACCCCCGGAATCAGGACACGTAGGGCACGTTTTATATACATATATATATTTTTTTTAAATATATTACAATTTAAAAATATAGACATATAGATCCAATAAAATTTAACATTTACAATTACAAATATTCAATAGAAATTACATTTACAATTACAAATATGAAATATTCAATAGAAATTAGATCATTCACAAATCACAACACATTTGTCATTCACAATCACAAATCACAATGAGACATTGAGACACATAGATGCATGTCAGAGACTCGGAACCATATTTCTCATTAAGTCATCAAAATCAAAATGTATTACATAGATGTCGGAATGCCACTGGGCACTGGCAAATGCCAAATAGAGTCTAGACTAATAGTGTAATAGTAAATACAAAAAAGGGGTGGATCAAGATGGAAGAATCCCATCTGTCAATGACTCAATAGTCCTCCTCCATGCCTGAATCAACAAACTCATCACTGCCCTGATCCTCCTCCTCCTCCTCCTCCTCCTCCTCCTCTCTGCCAATCTGACTAACTGCATCTGCTGGTGTGGAGGATGACCCCTCCATACGATCACCCTCATCAAAAGTGACCGGCTCTAGCATTGGATCATTAAGATCCATGTTGGCTAATGCCAACTCAGTACTGCTGTCCAAACCCATCTCATCAGGAAAGACATCCCACATCCGTGTCTTTCCCTTCACCCACTGCTCCCTCTTTCTGTAAATAAGATGAAGGTTGGAGTGCACATACACCATCGTCTCTGCCCTGGACTGCTCAAGTCTGCTCTTCTTCACACTGTACAAGTTCCCATACGTGCTCCAATTCCTCTCACAACAAGAGGATGAAGTAACTTGAGAGAGGACCCTCAAGGCTATCTTTTGTAGAATAGGGCATGTTGCCCCATGAGTTGTCCACCAAACAAGGGGTTTCTTAACCCCCATGTCTCTAACCACCTCATATCCTCCAAATCTCCCGGTGCCACTAGAAAACTCATAAAATTCCTCCTCCACCACCTCAAGGTGGTCTCTATCCTGAAGTAGCCGTCTAAATGCTATCTTCCTCCCCTCTGAGATCTCTCCATCCATGTGAGGAGGGACTCTGGATGAGGGCCCCGACCCACCACTGAGCCAATCCTGAGCGTAGAACCTAGGGTTCAATGAGTGGGCCAAGCAATGCAAAGGTGTGCAATTCTTATCCCACCTGGAGATAAGAATGCCCTGTATGATGGACCATAAGTTCTTTGCCGATGTCTCATACTCAGCACACTCATTCTCCATAACAATGGTCCTCATGGACTCAATCATGGAATCCGACCCCTCATAAACATCTCCTAGGATGGGCTGGTCCGTGTCTGCAAACCGCAACAAAGAAATGATTGGCTCCATGATCTTGATGCTAAGGACTACCCTATCCCACCAACCATCATCTAATACTGTGTCCTTCACCTTTTGTGAAGCATTCTGATCCGACTTTCTCCAAATAGCCCAAAACTCTGAAATCACCATGGACCCAAGAGCGGTTTTTACCTCTCTCAATCTCTTGAGCATGATAAATGAGGAAGCAAACCGAGTATCTGCAACCTTCAACAATGAAAGATGTGTGTACTCTTTGTAGATTGTGAGGGCATTGGTGTGGTTTTGTACAAAGTTACGGATATGGCGTGCATCCTCAATAAGTTTGCCAATCCATGGCACATCTGAAGCAATAGATTTCAGTGCTAAATTCAAAGAATGGACAATGCAAGGTGTCCAAAATACCTGTAAGATCAATAAAAGAAAGTATAAATGAGTCATTGAGTCTAGACTCCTAGACTCTACAAGACTACAACTAACTACTAAGTTACTAACAGCTCAAAATTTCAAATAAATGAGTAAATTAACAATCACATACCTGTGGATGTTTAGCTTCCACAATCATGCCAGCAGCCTTGCAAACAGGTGCATTGTCCGTGATGATTTGTACACAAGAATCAACACCTACTTCTTCAATGGTTTTGATGAACAAATCCCCATATATTGTGCATCCTTGTATTTCCCAAGAGCATCCACCGCTTTCAAGAACACCGGTCCATTTGTGGAAGACACCATGAAATTGATGAGTGGATGGCGTGTTGGATCCGTCCATCCATCAGAAACAATACTAACACCCCATGTGGACCATTTTGATTTAATTGGATCAATAATTTTATCCACCTCCTTCTTTGCCTTAACCAACAATGTGGTTCTAAGCTTCTTTGAACTAGGAGGCACATAACCAGTTGGAGCTCGTTCCATTATAGATCGACACATCTCAAAGTACAATGGTGACCGTGCAACATTGAATGAGATGAAGTTGAGGTAGAAGAAAAATGCAATGGAGAGGTCTACCTCTTCTCGTGCCTCATGTTGGAAAATCCTATCCATTGGACCTCTTGAAGTTGGCCTCTTTCTTGTTGGATAAGCAATAGCATCAACCCCACTCCTAGTGCTAGAGGGTTTCCTCAAGAATGGAAGAGGATCCTCACGATGAAATGTCTTGCTTGCTGCAGCCACCTTTCCTACCCCAACATGGTCTTCTCTTTCCATCTCCCTCCTTTGGTTAACATTCACAGCTTTGCATGAAGAAATCCCACAAGGGAGGGCCAACAAATGGCCTTTAATCCGGTAATAGGTGCTCTTGAATTCATGCCTGCAGAAATTGCAAGTCCAACACACATTGCCTCCCCCACCAAGCTTCGCTCCAACACCTTCTTTCCTTGTCACATACTTCCACAAAGGGTATTTACTCTCTTGTGCTTGTTGTTTTGCCAAAGCATGGCTATAATGAGGATGAGTTTCACTAGAACCGGTTGGAGCACTACTAGGAACAGAAGGGGATGTGCTTGGAGGAGGAATATGACGAGAGGGAATAGATGGGGCATTCTTCCCTTTCCTTTGCCCTCTACCTGCTGCCCTAGCTGGTTGAGACATTTTCCTTCAACCTTGATGGTGAAATCACACTTGAATCTCCTTCACCTGCAAGAAAACACTCTTGAATCTCCTTCACCTGCAAAAAAACTGACTTTGGGCTCACTCTAGCTCTCCCTCACACTCCCATCAGTTAGCAAATGTCAAAACAAAAACAAAAAATTGTTTTTATGGGCTCGTGGGCACCCTTTAACGCGATTTTCGTGTCCTGGAAAATCCCCACGCTGCACAGAAATAGGACACGCGTGTCCCGATTTCGGGACACGAAAAATCTCGTGTCCCCCACGTGGGGCCAGCGTGTCCGCGCCCAAACGTGGCCCACGGGACACGGGGACCCCTTAGGACGTGTCCTGTCACTTAGTTTATAACCAAAAAAATAAAAATTGCATTTTAAAAATAGTTAAAAAATAAAATTATATAATTTTATAATTATAAGTTATAATTTATAACCAAAAAAAAAAAAATACTATAATGTAATGATTTATAACCAAAAAAAATTGCATTTTAAAAACAGTTAAAAAATTAAAAAATTGCATTTTAAAAATTAAACAGTTATAACCAAAAATATAAAAAGTTAAAACAATGTTATGATTTAAGAATTTATAAACAAAAAAAAATAAAAAATTTGCATTTTAATAATAATTTATAAATAAAACAAATTGCATTTTAAATTTTTTTATAGAGGGTCGAGACTAGACACTACACACTATACATTATAGTATTATACACACTATACATTATAGTATTATACATGGAGAGGGTCGAGAATTTTTATAGAGGGTCTAGACGGAGACGGGCTGCTCGATAGATAGCCCGACACTTAGTTGCAGAACAAACGGGCTACTCGATAGATAGCCCGGCACTCAGTTGCAGAACGGTGACTGCAGAGCGGCAGAATAGTGGCTGTGATTCGGATAGAGCTGTAGAACGGTGGCCGCGACTGAGCAGACCATGGCCTCGACACGACCTCGACTTCGATCACCAGTGAATCAACAGTGAACACGGCCACAACCACGACCAACAGTGAACACGGCCACAACCACGACCAGCAGTGAACACAACCACGAGTTCGACCGAGTTGTCTGCCCGATTTTGACCTGAGTCCGCGAGTTCAGGCGAATTCAGGCAAGTTTCCTGTTATGTCGAGTATTGGGCCGAGTTTGCAGCGATTACTCGTTGCCGTAGCTGACTCGTGGAGACCCGCGAGTACCCGCGAGTCTCTCATGAGTGGTGCTTCATTGGTACAAACCATTGTTGGTCGTGAGAACATGCCTTCTTGGGATCGTCTTTGGGATGACTTCATACAGGAGGAGACTTAGAGAGGATATATACAAGGCAGTTCATCACATAACAAGGATGATGAGGACAATGTGGCATTGGTGGCTAAAGGTAAGAAGTAGTTCAAGAAGGGTCTTAAGGGTGGGGCCAAGCAGCATATTGGTGAGCAAAGAAAGACTCAAGTAAAGTTAAATGTTTTGCTTGCCAGAAGTTTGGACACTATGCTGGACAGTGTCCGAACAAGAAGAAGAAAGGACAGCAGACGTCAGCTACAACAGATATGGATGATTTTGCTTCACGTTTTGAGAGAGAGTTTTTTCTCTATGTAGGGTGTACAGAGAGGACATCTATCACCAACAGTGATATGGAGGATCAGGTTCAGTGTTCTTTATTGGTTGGCCATTCTTTGAGTGCTTCCACCACTACTTCCACTTGGTACATTGATAGTGGGGCTTCGAGCCATATGATAGGTGTTCGAGATGTGTTCACCGAGATGACTGAGACAGGCTTGAGTCTTGAGGTAGTGTTGGGTGACGACACGATTGTGAGAGCAGTTGGGCGAGGGACTGTTACCTTTCAGAGGGAGTCCATGTAGTCCATGACATTGAGGGATAGCAGTCCATGACATTGAGGGATGTCTTGTATGTCCCCGGGCTGAAGAAGAACCTTGTTTCAGTTTCCACTATTGAGGACAAGGGTTTTGGAGTATGTGTCCTAGATGGGAAAGTGTATATTTTTCCCAGAGCAGCAGGACCATCTATGTCATATGCCATTGGAGTTAGATGAGGGAAACTGTACAAGCTTCTCTTCTAGTCTCATCATGCATTGGCCCATACTAGCAATAGCAGTGAGATGTGTGAGTTGTGGCATAGGAGGATAGGCCACCTTCATCATTCAGCTTTGAGATTGCTGAGGGAGATGTCTACAGGTTTATCGCAGTTCAACACAGAGCAGGGTGGTGTGTGTAGAGGGTGTGCTTTGGGAAAGTACACCAAGACTGCTTTTTCGAGTAGTGACACTAGATCAGGTGGAGTACTGGATTTGATTCATTCTGATTTATGTGGACCTATGTCTTCTACTTCGTTGATATGATTTGAGTATTATATCAGTTTCATTGATGACCACTCCAAAAAGACCTAAATCTACTTTCTGAGAAGTAAACAATCTCAGGAAGTATTGAAGAGGTTCCAAGAGTTCAAAGCTCTTGTGGAGAACCAAACGGGGAGGAAGATTCGGGCACTCAGGTCAGACAATGGGGGTGAGTATACTTCCAAGGAGTTTGACGAGTTTTGTAGACAGGAGGGCATCAGGAGGCAGTTGACTATTCCATATACTCCACAACAGAATGGAGTTGCCGAAAGGAAGAACAGAGCTATAGTGGGAGCGGCTAGAGCCATGCTGCATGATCAGAGTCTTCCTTTCTTTCTATGGGTTGAGGCCTGTAGTACTTCTGTTTATGTGCAGAACAAGAGTCCACACCGTGCATTGGGGTGTAAAACTCCTGAGGAGATGTTCATCGGGAAGAGACCTGAGATAGGTCACTTCCGTATATTTGGATGCCTTACATATTCTCATGTCCCTTCTGAGAAGAGGACAAAGTTAGAGCCTACGGTAGAGAAAGGCATCTTTGTTGGTTATGGTGAGACTTCGAAGGATTTTCGCTTATACCTTCCTGCACAGAGGAAAGTTGTGGTGAGGAGGGAGGTGAGATTTGAGGAGGAGAAGGCCTTCAGGAAGTCTTATGATTCAGAGATGGTGGAGCAGTAGGTTGTGTCTCCACAGGTGACAGTATCACAGAGTTCAGCGAGTCAGGGTACAGGGTCAGAGGTTTCAGGAGTGATTGTGTCACAGGTAACAGGTTCATCAGTTTCAGGTACTCAGTCTACAGGGACTTCTGGTACAGGGACAGGTTCACAAGTCACAGGTTTCACCTTCATGTGATTTGGGTGGTACAAGTTTAGGATCACCAGGTACAGGATCTCAAGCCATAGGTACTTCTTCAGGGAGACAATTGCCAGACGAGGAGGTTCAAGAGGAGGGCCTACCACATGAAGCTACTTCCAAGAAATGTAAGCCAAGTTGGCTTAAGGAACTTGTGAAGGAAGCTGAGGATTCTGTGGGACCACCCAGGAGGGAGGTCAGAGAGAGCAAGGCACTAGAGAGATTTTATAGCTATATGGCGATGGTGACTAGCTTGAGTGAGTCTGAGCCTACTACTTTTGAGGAGGCTACTCCACATCAGGTTTGGAGAGATGCCATGATGGAATAGTACAATTCCATCATGAAGAATGGTGTGTGGGAGATTGTTCCGAGATCGGAGGGGAAGTCAGTGGTGACTTCCAGTGGCTCTATAAAATCAAGCATGCTGCAGATGGCAACATCGAGAAGTACAAAGCTTGGTTTGTGGCACTAGGGTTCTCACAGGTAGAGGGAGTTGATTACTATGAGACCTTTGCACCGGTTGCTAGATTTTCTTTGATCAGAGCAGTGATCTCCATTGTGGCCGAGATGGGTTGGAGGATTCATCAGATGGATGTGAAAACTGCTTTTCTGAACGATTTTCTACAGGAGGAGGTATATCTGGAGCAACCTAAGGGCTTTGAGATTCATGGGAGAGATTCTCATGTGTGCAGGCTGAAAAAGGCCTTGTATGGTCTGAAGCAAGCCCCTCGGGCTTGATACTCGAGGATTGATTCTTATTTGCTTTCGATTGGATTTCAGAAGAGTGAGGTTGATCCCAACCTATACTTCATTGTGGTTGGAGGTGATCCGCTCATTCTTTTGCTGTATGGTGATGATTTGTTCATTACAGGAGGAGAGCATCTGATTGAAGCATGTGAGAAAGATCTTGCTTCAAAGTTTGAGATGACAGACCTTGGGCTGATGCATTACTATTTGGGGATGGAGATTTGGCAGGAGGATGGACATGCTTTTCTGGGGCAAGGAAAATATGCTGCAGATGTTTTGAAGAGATTTCAGATGGAGGAGTGCAGACCCATGTCCACACCCATGACCACCAACTGTATGAAGCTTCATGCTTCTGAGGGAGAGTTGGTGGATCCTACTTTATATCGTCAGCTTATTGGTTCTTTGATGTATTTGGTCAAAACCAGACCAGACTTGAGTTTTGCGGTGAACACTCTCAGTCAGTTCATGGTGGAGCCCAAGAGAGTGCATTGGATTGCCGCAAAACACATATTGAGATATCTTGCAGGGACAGTAGATTATGGTTTGGACTACAGGAGGTCTGATGGAGTGAGCTTGGTTGGTTTCATGGATTCAGATTGGGCAGGCAATGTTTCGGACCGGAAGAGCACTTCCGGTTGTTGCTTCAGTTTGGGCTTGGCAGTTGTGTCGTGGTTCAGTCGGAAGCAAAAGTCCGTTGCTTTGAGTTCTGTAGAGGCTGAGTGCATGGCAACCAGTTAGGCTAGTTGTGAAGCATTGTGGCTTCACAAGTTGATGGTAGACTTATTTGGTCAGGAGCTGAGACCTACAGTTATACATTGTGATAATCAGAGTTGCATCAGGCTCTCTGAGAATCCAATATTTCATGACAGGTCAAAGCATATTGAGATCATATATCATTTCATCAGAGACTATGTTCAGAGAGGAGCTGTTGAGTTACAGTACATTTCTACTAATGAGCAGGTGGCAGACATTCTCACTAAGTCTTTGGGTAGAGGGAAGTATGTTTACTTCAGAGACAAGTTGGGAGTGGTGAAGAACACCTTTCTTGGTAAGAGGGAGTGTTGAAAAGTTACCAAGGAAGTGTTGTTTACCTTGTGTTGCCTTGGGTGGACAAGAACACTTTAAAAAGGTGACCCCTAGTCATTAATTAATAAAGTGAGAAGTACTTCATTTTTATAAAGTCACTTTATTAAAAGTTTAAGTCATGGTTTATTTTCCTAAGTTCATTTAAGTGATAAATTCAAGTGAGTGATAAATTAAAAGCTCTCACGTAATTAAATGATATGAGTGCACTAAATGTCATTTAATTTTTATTTAATGAGCATTTATTGAGAGCCTTTGATCTAATCTAATCTTGGCCATTGGATGAAGAGGGGGAAGTTGCCATGAACAAAAAGGGCTTGGGGAAGGAAAACCTAATTCATTATTCACATCCAAGAGAGAATTTTTGGAGAGAAAGAGAGAGAGGAGAGAAAGGGTTTGAAGAGAAATCAACCAAGAGAAGAAGGAGACAAGAACTGGCTCGAATCCCAAGGAGAAGGACAAGGGCACAAATCCCAAGAAATCCGTACAGTAGGGAAGGCCGTACAACAGGGTATCCGTACAACATTAAATTGCACAGATTTTGAGGAGCAGTCGTACTGTACCAGTCTGTACACTGGCACAAATTTCAAGGCTGCGATTGGCACACTTTTCGAGGTGAAGGTACAACATTTATTGCTGGGAGCTGACCGTACAGAGCACAAATTTTGAGGCAAAATTCTGGCATAGAAATCGAGAAAGAATAGTCCGTACAGCCACACGTGTGAGGGTCGTACAACACAATTTTCAAGAAGTCCGTACAACAATTTTGTCAATGAAGTTTTGGTCCATACAACAATTTTGTCAATGAAGTTTTGGCACAGCTTTCGAGAAGAAAACTAAGGAGATAAGTATCGCTGTGTCTTTTTGAAAAATTTGTCTGAAGAAATAAAATCTCTCTCTCAAACAGGTTTTCCCTTAGGGGTTTTCTCCTGGACCAATTTGGTAAAAAATACTATGTTAATTTTCATGTGTGAATCGCTGATATAAATTTCCGAGTTTGAAATTTAGGCTGAAAATTAAAATTTCTGAGTTATTAAATTGAAAAGAATTTCAAATGTTTCAAGCAAAACAATTTTATTTGAGAAAAATACATGCATGTTGGGGTTTGGGCATTAAACTACATGTAGAGAAGTTGCAAAACTTGAAACCGGGTTGGGGTTCTAAAGCTTTCACCACCATAGAGTATGATTCTTGCCATGTGATAAGGAATTGGAGTTGAACATGGGAGAAATCATCTAGTCAAAGGTTAATGATGAAAATCCTTGTTGGATGTGAGGTGACCCATCAATGATGAAATTGTGAACCAAGGTACTACTACGTTCCTCACGGTGCGAGTAAATGATTTGAAGTCGAACATTGAAAGGAACTATTTGGTCAGGGATCAATGAGGGTTCTCCACCACTGAATGTGAGGAAATTCATTGATGAGGAGAATGGACACCAAGGTACTAAGGCCTCTAGATCAAATTCCCATAGCAAATGTGTCATGGTTGACAAGATACAATTTGCTGGAAGAAAGGCAATTATGAGTCCTTTAAGCAAACATGAGGTAAGAAGATATCTTCTAAATGATTTAAGACATAGACTCGAATGAAAGGCACTGGTAAGACATGAGAAGGATGATGCAAGACTTCCTTGGACACAGTGTGGCTTGACAAAGACTGACATGGGCAACATTCATTGTAAAGGAACCATAGACATTGACACAACTAGAGGTGGAATGGAAGCCGAGTAACAATAAGTGAAGTGGGCAAACAAAAACTCAATTTTGATAAGCACACAAGGCTAGACAAAACTCAATGACTATTATGTTTAGGTGGAAAGCTAAAAGTGGCTGGTTCTATGTAGATGCCTCGGTCAAGGGCAACATTAAATATTAATTTCCTACCCAAACTGATGATGAAAGTATCTTAATTGCCGGACCACCGGTATGAACTAATTTTGAACCAATTTGAACTGGTGGTTGGTCTTATTCAGCCACTTATTTAGGGGCTGGAAGGTTTGAGATCGGTTTGGTTCTGGTTTGGATTAGCCGATCTTGATAACACACTCATGGCATTGATTTCATGAATGAAGACAATGGAGTTATCTTTCAACAGGTTCATCAATTGCATCTTCTTCTTGGCACTGAAGCATTCTTTCCCAATTTGAATTGCATCATTGATAGGGATATGATGGGCTCTCTCTTCTACAACAAGTCTTGGTGGCATGTCACTCCCTCTTGCCATATTTTCTTTCACTCTGTTTGGATAAGCATAGTGTCCCACTAACAACTTAAGAAGCCTTTAGCTAGTCTCCTCGTTTTCCTTATCATAGTCCTTCAGTTTGCCTCTTGCAGAATCACATTTTGTTCCTTACAAACTTCGTACCTCTCATTGAAGATTCACATCTTGCTATTTGCACCGAGAGTAGCGAGGTGCTCTACAACCTAGTATAGGAAAGATGTTGTCACTCTCAGTGCTCTACAACCTAGTATGGGAGAGATGTTGTTATGTACATAACACAACATATGTGACAACAAAAAAAATTAAATAAATCTATTTGGGAACATATGTCGGCTCAATTTTAAATTTTAAACAAAAGCAAAAAAAATTAAAACCAACATAGATCCATCTTAAACCTGGATCTATCAAACATCGAGAGGAATCGAATTTATTGAGGTATAATTTTTATCTTAAATTTTTTACACATCAAAATAGTTTACACCTCAAAAAGTTTGATCCCTCTCGGTGCTTGATAGATCCAGGTTTAGAGTGGATCTATGTTGGCTAGTTTTACAGCTCCATTTTGCTCCTTGCGTCCAGCTAGTTTTCATCTCCTTTCCAGCCAAGCTCAGACCATAACTCACATAAGAGAAATGTGCACTTCAATCCTCAATTACTAGCAACAAGGGGAGACATTCGGTAGTTATAAGACCAAAGGATGCATATTAAAGAGGAGTTGGACAAACTCAGAATAAACATGTCGCTTAGGAATGCACATGATGCTTGCTTTTGGGCAGTTGTGATTATGATTTTGAACGAGGTTCAACCAGGACAGAACTCAAATGGAGATGTATATGCCCAATTAGTCCTGCTTTCTACTTTGTTTGAGGAGATCAAATATGAGTTGGAATCTAAGTTGCACGAAACGTGTACAAGTTTTGGAAACGGGAACTCTTGGAAACGTGACCCCCCCCAAAATGGGTACGTCAGGGGAAGCACGGTATATATATTTTTAATAACACATTATCTCACAATAAGATAAGATTGGGAGATTAATTTGCAGGTAGGTTAAGAAACGATTTAGAGTTTAATTTGTTTTCATTTTCCATAAACTAGTTTTTTTTAGATTTTCTATGGGTCCCAAGCCTCTCATGGACCCTTGGAGGTTTCCAAGAAGTTTTCGAGTTTCCACGAGTTTCCAGTACTGGTACGTGGGCATTTTAGAAGTTTCATGCAACATAGGCTGGAATCCTCCAAGAGCACCCTTAACCAGGCTGCGGAACAAGTGGATACTTAGGAGTTGAGAAGAATGGTAAATTCTGCTAAAGCATCAGGTTTCCTGGAAGTACAAAGCATGATTGACTCCCCAGAAGATATCAACCATCCAGAAGAGGAGTACATCCCCAATGGTAAATTAAAGGTTACTTAAAGCTAGCCAGTATTTTTGTTAGGTATTATACTTGTATAAGAATATGTAGTCCGATAAGTAAATTGAGAAGGATGGTAAATGTTTTGCATTTATCATGGCAGGGGAACACTCACCTGTTTCTGCCTTTGTTTGTAATGAATTGAATTTTGTACCTTGACTGTATGGTTTGGCTACCCTCACACCTATGAAGTTCTAGAGCTGCGTTCTCATGCTAGGGATTGAGATTCGAACCTGTAAGTGACAATAAGGAGCTGAGGAAGTGAAGGTTGTGAACCTAAGGAGAGAGATGGGAGGCTGTAGATGAGCATATCCATATATTTTGTTAATAATAATAATACTACTATTGATAATAATCTAATTGTAAGGTCAGAGCCAAGCCAGACACCAAATTGATGTATGAGACCCCCTGCGTGCAACGATTTTACTGTTGAAGTCTATGGAGGTGTGTTATCGGGCAAATTAGCAGGGCTAATTCCCAGTAAGCACAAATAAGAAAAGTGACCCAATGTCACCTCGGTCACCGTTCTAACTTCTTCGGAAGTCGAAACCTCCAAGGAGAAGTATCCTTATGGAATCCTGTAAGACACTAGAACAACCAACAAACTATATCCTTTGTAATCTTGTAGTTAGACCAGTGCCTAAATGGAGTCAATAATATAATGATCAATGCTAGTGAGTGCAAAGATATGATCAAAATCAATAATCCACTTAGGTCGTTCAATGAAATATATAAGCGTGTAAGTCAATAATGGACCAAGGGATAATAACCATTCACTAAATGTAGATCATTTACCAATCAAAAAAATGTAAGAAACATGTACACATGTATCGCTATAATCAATATTGGATCAAAAGACTATATTGCTAACACACTAACCCAGATATTAAGTGATCATTGCCTATGTCATTTATTAATCAGATATAAGCGTGTAGCATGACAACTTGTAACACTTAGAGAAATTATAACTATCAACCAATGAAATGCAGGAGATCATTCACCGAAAGTTATCATGTACATATGTATCAATGAAGTGTCCAAAAGATGTTCATCAAACTGATTAGTTTTACCAATCTGTAATAGAATTCTGCGTTTGAGTTTACACAGTGGATAACCACAGAAAATCAGGTCAGCGTTAACAATTTAGTATTGGTCTAATTCACCATTAACTAGTATTGATGCACTGTGGTTCTGTATGTATACCAGCAAATTGTAAACTAGTTTGAGTATTATTGGGGCCAACAGTCTTATACAGAAATGATTTCATTAACCAAGCAAATGAGTCATTAATTATAAGGGATATGACACTAAAAGTTTATTGTAAATGCCTCAAGGTAATCTCATGTGTCAGTCCAATCGGTTTAGCATTTAATAGAAAACTCTCACTAACAATCAGTACTAACCAAATATGCACTCAGATCTGTCTCTTAACGTACAGTAAGCAGAAAATAACCCAAAATCAGACCTTGTAATTATGCTAATTAAGATACTAACTGAAGTCTGATTTCTTGTTGGTTTCTGTGTGTATACCAGCTCTAAAAGATGCCAAAAATAATCCACTTTAAATGCAACTTCAGAACAGTAGTAAGCTCCAGAGATTTCAATTCATATTGAAAATTGCTCTAAATTTAACCACTAAAAATCTTAACAAAGACTAACTTTAAAACGGTTTTTTTGTTTGTGTTTTGTGTGTAGATAAGGGCAAAGATAGGGCACACATGGGCTGCCCAAAAGGAGTGGGGAATGGAAGGGTTAGGAATGGAATGGGATGTGAAGGAGAATGGACAACGAAGGGAAGAAGAGGGGAGGAGAAATTCGTGGGAGCTTTTAGGTTTTGTATTTTAGGGTAAACAAAAAATTTAGGGGTTTTTAGGGTTTTGTAAAAATAAAAGAAAGTGAAAATTAGAACTAAAAATCAAGTTTAAAATACATAAATCAGAATATAATCTAACATAATATATATAAACTCAGAAAAATTAGGGTTTTTAAAGGATTTTTGAGAATTTTAAATTTTTAGGGCTTCCTACAATTTCGCCCTAGGATTTCTGGGGACAAAAGGGCAGGCTCAATTTATAGGAGGAAGGGCCGAAATTTTAGGGAGGCCAAAAATTGCAAAAAATATAATTTATAAATTTTTAGGGTTTTTATCATAAAATTGCAGACCTAATTTTAACCCTAATTTTACCATGAAAATGCAAAATTTTAACCCTAAATAATAATTACAAATGTACAAAACTCGGGTTTTAGGTTAAAAAGTAGTTGAACAACCTAGGGTTTTAAGAGAAAACTAACCACCCAACCCTAGGGCATCAATGAAAGGAGCAACCCTTCTTGAGATGGTACTTGGCAAGCTTGGCAACTAGGGATAACCTCAACAATCTCTAGGATTTGTTGAGGGAACCTAGCTTTAGCAAGACTTGAAGACCTAGAGCTCAAGCTTGAATGCAATGGTGACCAAAGACGAAAATGAAATGCTAATCAAGACAAAATGAAGCAACAATGGCTTCCATTCAATGCTAACAAGCATCACTTTCATACAATTTGATAGAGAGACATCAAACAAAAAGGTATAGATACCTCTATGTGCATGTGTTAAGCAAAAAACTCTAGCCTCACCTTAGCAATGGCATGAACAAAAGTAAAACTTCCAAGAAATGCTTCAAACTTGCAAAATAACTTTCATCAAGGAGTGCGCATCCCTTTAAAGAGCCCTAGTTAGGGCAAGTAGCAGGCATAATGATTTATCCCAAGAGTTGATGTCTAAAAATGAAGTGAGGAGATTGTATTTATATGATCTCACACTCACTTTTACATAAAATAAGGTCAATTTAATATTTAAAATGTCAACTTAAAATTAGAATAAAAATAATATAAAATAATCAAAGTAGTGGGTAAATTGGGGTGTTTTCTCCAGATTTGACCCCTAGTTGAGCAAAATGGCTAAACAAGGTCAATTTTGTAGAAACTGAAGGCCAGACTGTGTAGGGGGGGGGGGTCGTCATGCCCCAACTAACCCCAAAAGTGATGAAAGCCCTCAACGCCCCCCCTTTTAGCAAGCACACAGTCTACCCAGAAGGATGACATCATCCTCTGAAGGAGGGCCCAAAGAGAGGGTGCTGTAGAGTTGGAGGGTCAGGAGGTTACTAGATGTGCTCTGGAAGATAAGAGTGTGTCTCAGTGTTGAAACAACTACCGCTGGAGTGATAAAACAAGGTCTGGGTCATGTGAACCAGTGACCCACCCCTGGAAGCCCTAGACACCAACCTCAGGGTTTCAAACCCTTTCATGAGGTAGTCAACGATGCCATTAAGCCATAGTACTTCCAGAGGAGAAACCAGAGGGTCTTGCCATAACCCCAACTCAGAATAAGCTGGCTAAACACCTCTCCCGGTCAGAAAACAGACACCCTCTCCCTGGGGCACCTCTACAGGTACGCTGGTGCTAGTACCATCATAACAGAGGTGTACATACCCTACCCCCCTCTGGATTTGAACTTGTGACCTCCTATCAGGAAACACATGTTATTAACCGTTAGGCCCACTCAATCTGCCATTTTTGATAAAAAAAACGTTATTTTCTTTTTTATCCTCTTAGTCAACCAAATAATTTCTGCATGAGTGAAGTTCAGTATGAACTTAAAACATATGTGTCTGCCTTTGTTCTGCTCTGAAATCAAGAAATAATAATCGTAAAATGGTACATTATAGAGAGATGAATTTAGTTAAAATATTAAACAGTGAGAGGAAGAGGTCAAAAACATTATTCTGTGATTATATCATTATACCCTATTTCTGGAGAGAGACTGTGGACATGATGATATGATTTTTGTAATAGAGAATGTAAGATTCACGCCATGTTTATAATCTACAAAAAATGTATATATTTGGATATCTTGCTAAACGATCCCTTGTTTACTGTGTACTTAGTATAGATACATCTATGATTTTCCTCAACCATCTGTCTCGAGTATTTATTGTGTGAATAATCAGGAAGCAATTTTCAACATTTGAATTGGGCTAACATGATTGCTGTGCTAGTGCTATATGGGTGATGGAGGATATTATCTATGGATACGTTTCTAGAAGATTGAAGCAAAATATTACAGATTCACTTTCTTGGTGTTAATTTATTCATTTTTATTGGCAGAGACATATACCAACATGTAGCAAGCCTTTACAAAAATAAATGCTTGCAATGCACATGAATAACAATGGTTCAATAATCCATTTAAATTATTGAGTTGCATCAAGAGAAACATCTAACGTAGTGATTTGTTATCCCCAGATGGAGTCAAATTGCAAGCTGTTTTCATCAACAACTTATTCCTTGTACTGTCCTGATTATCTAGAGTTTAAGCAGAAAGATGCACTCCCTCCATGACTTTTTTCTTAAAACATTACTAGCTTTGTTAGGATATGAACTTATAATTGTGGTGTAATGCAAAATGTGGGCACGAAAGCAGAATAATGTAATTACCGTGCAATTTTTAAAGGTCTCTTGAGTTAAAATCGTAAGGGTTAAGATGTGTTCTAGTGTTTGATTTCATGAGATCATCCTGATTCTGTTATTCTTATATTTATTCATAACTAAAATGCTTGCTACAGTCTTGCGACAACTTTCTTGAGCCATCACTTGAAGACCTTATATTGCAATTGAAGGCAGCTCAAGAAGAGATTGGGGAAGATTTGATAGGACATCTATTGCATCATCTTAAGCAGTTGGCTTCTCCTGATGATTTGATCAATCTTTTTACTGGTTTACGAGGTACACCTTTTTCCTGTTCTTTTCTTGCAGGTAATGTGAAATTGTTATGTGCTTTTGATGTCCTAACTTCAATTTTTTTTAGATGTCTTGCCTAGTTCTGTGAATGAAGAGAATGAGATGCCCAACGCAGATGGGGTTGATAAGAAGTTTAACCCAAACAGTGTCTTGGGGCAGTTTGTTCGTCGTTGTATGCTTTCATTCAATCTCTTGTCCTTTGAGGTATGAAGCTATCACACACATTTTGTTAGTGAGATATATTTAACGATGTTTTTTTACTTACATAGAGATTAGTTTGTGCAGTTCAATTTTTATATTGTTGAAATAATCTGAATATTAATTATTTGGTCCTAGGATTTTGTAGTCAAAGGCATGTCTTAGAATTTAGATCTCACGTGGCTAGTGTCATGTATAAATATCCTCTCAATTCTTATGTTTAATAGTTCGTGACTGTCTGGGAAGCACCCAAGGAAGACACTTCAAATATTAATCAGCCATTATTGTAATGTAAAAAGAACATGATGTAGCAGATGCTAGAACATTCTTGTTGCTGCCTGGTGGTTAGATTGCTCTTATGTGAAAATGCACAATGTCAGTGCAAGGTAGATAGAAGTCATAGTTGATGCATGGAAAGGCAAGTTAGATCTGAGAAGTGTCTTTTATAACGGGTGAAAAGTTGTTGTTAATTTTTGATGGACTAGGGTTTTATGCAGAGAAATCAAGATTTAGTATACTTTAATGCAAAATAAATATATCAAACTATTACTGAAGCAGAATGTCACAGCTGTAACTAAATAAGATAAAATTTAAAACATAATTTTCATCTCTTTCAACTTTAACACTCCCAAGTAGGTCCCTGTGTTAAAGTGAAATCTTCAGTAACATGTAATCATCAGCAGTAGTATAAATTAACAAGATTCTAACAGTAGTAATATATCTAACTCATAACAAAAAAAGAACAAGTCAGAATACTTACCTGGAGTGTTGGATCCTTCCTTTTTATACTCAGAGAAACTAATTTTCAGAACTGACTGTACCTCTCAGAGGCAAGTCAAATAATAGGAACAAGCTAACCCTTATTAGAGAGTTAGTATAAATCTGAGAGAGAGATGATAGGTTGAAGACATAAAGGCAACAGTGAAGTATGACAGTTTGATCATAGTGACAGTCCCAAAACTCAGCTTAATAGATCGCAACCGACCTCAACAAAAAAACTCAACACAAAAGATCCGTACCCTAGAAGGTCGATCTAAAATAAAATAAGTGGCAACACAAAGATCTGGCTTAGGTCAACCCTTAACTCAAAGATCTGGTCCAAAAAACAAATCTCAGCATGAAGATCTGACCCAAGGTAAGTCTGCAAACTTCATAAACAGCCCTAAGAGGAAGGCGACCTCTGCAATAGATAACAAACAAATCATAGGGGTTGTGGTCTCCACTAGAGTCAATAAGCAGCCCTAAATTGAGTAGGGACAAATCATGACCCTCATAAACATGGCAGAGGCAGCCCACAGACAGGCTTTAGAGGCTGCGATCTGCTCCCAACAGGTCCAATAGTCCACGGTGAGGTTTGGTGGGCAGTCCAAAGACTGTAGCCCACCCACAACAAACTGCGGCCAGCTCTCAGCATGTCTTAGTAGGCTCAACAAGCCCCAGCAAGCTCACGGCTACCTCACACAGGCTCACGGAACCCTGACAAACCTCAGATTGGCTCACGGCATGCTAGATCGGACCAATCAGTGTTCACGGTAGGCATAAACAGGCTCTCGGTTAGGCAGATCGGGCCTCAGCAAGTTGACAACAGGTTTACGGGTAGCAGGTTAGGCCTCAACAGTCTCTCAACATGGTCACGGGTATCAAATCAGACTTCAACTGGTTCTCAACATGCTCACGGGTCAATCACAGAGGCAGCAGCAAATCTGGCAGCAAACGACTTCTTGTGCCACAAACCCAAGAATCAGATGCGTGTTAAAAAATTGAAATTAGACTTCAATTTATAGATTCTTGAAGGCTTCTCGAAAGGTCAAACTTTAATTCTTTAATTAAGTTAGGGTTCCACTAAAATAAGGAAGGTACCGACAAAATAAAAATAAAAGATACAAAATAAAAAATAAAAGATAAAATTAAAAAAAATAAAAAATAAAAATAAAAATAAAAATCACAAAATATAAAAGTATAAATAAAGTGACTTAGGTGGGTAACAACACATTAAGGTCAAAACAATAAAGTCATAAAATAAAGTAGAATGTCTTAGGTGGGTACTAGCGTCACACAATTAAATAGGTAAGGGTAAAATGACCAATAAATATGGTACAAGTCAAAACCATAAAAACAAGAGTGGGTATATTGACCCATAACCCTTGGGACCAAAGGGTGTACCTCAAACGTGGACAAATAACCATGGTACCCATAAGACCAAACACATCAAAGGTGGTACAAATAAAAAAGATAACTCAAGGTGTGTAAAAGACCCTATTAACCACAAGTCAAAGACAAGGTACCACAAGACCAATAGTCAACAAGGTGTAAGGACCAAATGTCAATCAATCAAGGTGGGGCACAACCAATCATCTCTCTTTCAAATGTACAAGTGTTCCAAATAACCTGAAAGTTCATCATCATTGTATAAGGAAGGTCCACACTGGTTGATGTGATCATATGGTCCTCCAGACGGCTCCATAGGTCAAATGTTAGTGGCTTCATCAAGGGGTGGCCAGTCCCTTGAGAAGACCATCTAACTCAACCATCTCAAAGACCTAGGAGAAGAGGACATCACACATCATCATCTTGGTAACTGACCAAGAACCTCCATTCTCAAGGAATGGCTCTCAGCCCAAAGCTGAGCTTTAGTCCCAGACTTAGTCATGTTGATCAACCCTTTGGTCCTCGACCAGGTCCTCCATTCTCTCGGAGAATGGTCCTCAGCCTCAAGCTCAGTCATTCTCCAGGGTTGGATTGGGGTTGATAGCTCTGAGTATTGGATTGGGGATCTGATTGAACACATTACAGTGGTTTGAAAGCATACATTGTGGGATGCACCATATTATTCATATTCCAGTAGACATAATAAAGCCACTGTTTGAGAAAAATTAGCGATCACTTTACCCTCTTGTTATCCCTTCCATAGTAGCTGGGCTACCATGATTGCAGAGCAGTTATGTGCATATTTTTGAGCTTGGCCTTTACACAGTTTTAGTGAGATCAACTATGATGAGCAATATTATTTATGATCACTCACACATCATAACAGCCCCATATCAGACATGCAGTAGACCCTATGCCAGGGTTGAGCCTCTTAACTTCAGATTTGATGATTGAGATGACCTTTTATTCCATACAGATGCAGTGCAGTGCTTAGAGCTTCAACAACAGTGTTTTCAGTGGTTACAGGTGATCCAGATAGTAGATACAAGTATATGGCCCAGCAGGTATATGGTGTGCATTGGTTTTATTATCTTGCTCTTTTGGTCATTTTGATAGCTTAACTTAGTATCTAGTAATCGTGATCTGGCAGTATATTTGTATAAAATGAAATTGGTTATTATTGATTATCTAAATGGTTTTATTATTTACATTTAGAAGCTCTTGCTTTATACTCATTGGTCTTACCCTCCTAGGAGTGCGGACATGATCATTTCCACCTTTATGGCTTGCTAGCTTAGGCATCACCTTCACTTTCCCCATCCATCCGCTATCTTTCCTTTTATTGGTTTCTACCCTGACTTACACCTCAACCTGTGATATGGAGGATTTCCCCACTTTTGCCACTATGTTGGATAACATCCCTGTTAGTTTGTGTCTCGGCTATGAGTTGGCTACAAAACTTATCTCTGGTGAGTTGGATTTGATACCTTGATCACTCTAGTCGGTTGCCCCGATGTTTGGTCTTGATTGTGGAAAGTCCCCATAGTTGCTTGAGTTGCGCTGGCTAAAACTTGAAGCAAATAGTACTACCATCCTTACATATGGAAATTATTGTTATATCTTTTATGAAAGCCCATAAAAACACTTTGAAATATGAAAGAGGGCTGTGAAATGGAAACTTAAATGAAAAACACCATGGATGAAAGCTTGAGTAGTTGTGCTTCTAAGCACATGCAAAATCCCCAAAAGGGTTCTGAAATGAAATGAAATGGAAACTTAAAGCACCCTGGATGAAAGCTTTAGTAGTTGTGCTTCTTAGCACATGTAAAATCCCCAAAAGGGTTATATAGGCCTAAAGAAAGCAGTGGTTAAATGAATGCTAAATCCAAAGACTGCTGGCGAAGGAAATTGAAATGTAATGATTAATTCCTCACGGAGCCCATGAGTTGTGATGTGAGATGGAGTAAGGGACAACTAATTCTAAGTGTCCCCTAGAACCTCAAGTTACGGTTAGCCGAGCACCTAGTCCATGGCGGTTCTAGAAAAGATCCTCACGGAGCTGATGCAGCTTGGATGTGAGTTGTAGACATTTGCCAAGGTTGAATAAGCACTCCTCCGAACAACTTATTCGATTTGTGAGACACTCCCATTCCTTGTGTGTTTATTATTCGACATATGCTTAAGTGTGTATTCCCTTTCCCTTAGCCAAAGTATCACAGTGTTGAGTCAGTTAAGTCATCCCCTTTGTCCTAGCCTTGTATTCTTCACCCTCACCCTTTGCTAGCAAAATGATCATGTCTACAAAATGAGTATATCCTTGAGGTTCTTTTTTATGTAAATTATTATTTAAACTTATGATTGCTATAATTTTATGTTAACTGCCAGTGAAATGATGCTTAATGCTTTAAGTCTTTCCATGAGAATGATTAAAAGAGCATGTCTTAACCATTTGCACTTGCAGCAGCAGGTTTTTCTAGCTTGGGCCATAACTTGATCAGTTTGACTGGTCAAACCTAGTTTGACCAAGTCAACCTTGGGATCCGTGATGAGTTGGACCAATGATGTTGTATGATGTTGATTTATGGTCCTTTGATATTCTGATGGTTCCATACAGTGGACATAGGTTTCAGATGATGGTTGATGCACTTTTTTATTGGTTATTATTGTTTCCAGACTATTATATTTTTATTGTTTGGGTATGGCTGAGGCTAGAGATGATCTTACAGGTTGCCAAAGACCCAAATCTCTTTTAGATTTGGGTCTTTTGGATCCATTGAGACACTCAGTTTTCAGTCTCAGGCACTTTTCGTGATGATATGATCAGTTTTCCACTTGTTGACCAGTTTGGCCATGCAAAGATGGCCTGTCCAGCAGTTGCACTGAGCTAGCACGTTTACCTAGGGCGCTACAGAGGAGAGGGGTGGTCCAACCACTTGTTATTACCATATTACCCCTTCTCCAGACATGATGGTACAGTCAGATTTTGTGCGTGGTTGAGTTAAATAGGACCTTCTCTTCACATGTTTCTTTTGATTTTTGCTCCCATTCTATTCGACATCCCACACATGTGCATAAAGCTGACCTTTATCCCATGAACTACGTGGTTGATGAGGAGCGAACATCTTCGATTCACTTTCACGCAATCCCCCTTCCATTCTCCACCTTCGGAAATCTTCTTGTCACCTCCTTTGTCATAAAAATAGGGATTCCTTTCTTAGAGGAGACACCAACTTTCTGAGGGACTTTTCCATTCAACTCCTTTGCCACACCCTTTTCTATTGACATAACACCATCCCAAAGATCCTTAATCTGTGTTTTTCCATACTGCCCCCCTTTATGATGTTCCTTAGAAGCCACCTATTAATATTGCCTTTCCTCCCCCTCTTGTAGTCTTTTTCGCTATAGTGACATCAAGAGAGTAGTTAGGGTTGTGGGTATCAACAAGGCAACTGATGAGGATAACTTTCAATCTGAGTTCCTCAAGCATGGTACTCACTCTCCAAAATCCCACATTACCAGTTTGTTGAACCACATTGTTTGTTTTGCTTTCCTTTAGGGATGGTCCCACATATCATCCGCCTCTCAAATCAGGGGCAAGTGCAGATCTAATTAATTATGAGACCAACCTTCTTTAAGCTCTATGCTATAGTGCTTCATTTGTGGCTCTTATAAGAGCTCGAGAGGAGGCACCTCAAGGTTAGGGGACAAATAGGTTTTTGCTTGTAGTACAAGACCACTGATCATATATTCACACTTAGGGCCATTATTAAGGAGGCATGTCATCACTCTTAGAAAATATTTTGTTATTTTATGGACTTTTGGAAGATGTTTGACATGATATTGAGAGAGGGGCCTTGTTCGAGAGGCTTCACAACATTGGCATTTCAAAGAACCTCTTGGTTGTCTCTGTACAACCCATGACCTTTTAGATTTCATTAGGAGTACCATTAGGGTTAAATAGGGATGCCCTCTCTAATTGACTCTCTTTGAGATTTACATTGATGTGTTGGAGTCTTTTCTCAAGGAGCATATTCAGGATGTGATGGTTGTCTTCTACATCATGTGTTGATCTCTCTGCTTCTTTTTGGTGATGAATTCATCCTTTTGGCCTCCTTGCTCGAGGGACTATAGATATAGATTGTTGACCACTCTAGCTTTTTCAATATTCGACACTTGAGGGTTAACATGGGTAAAATCAAGGTTATGATCTTCTATGTTTCAAAGCTTGATATATCCAATTGCCATTTCCACTTTTGAGGGGAAGAAATCGAGATCACAACAACATATACTTATTTGGGGGTTCAATTCATGGGTCCTTGCTTCAGGTTGCGACATGCTCTACAACCTTGGCTCAACAAGGGATATGGCTCCCTTGCCCTTCTTGAGAGACATCGTTTCCAAAACCATTTCCATGATATCTTATCCAAGATGGATCTCTTGTGCATGTTTATCGAATCCATTGTTTGTAATGGTTCCAAGGCTTGGGGATAAAATTTGCTTTGGATTGACTAGGCTAAGATGGAGAGAGTCTAGAGCCTTCTCCTTGGCCACATCATTCGATGCAAATAGATTGTTCGCCAACTCATTATCTAGGTGGAGTTTGGGGTCCAATGTTTATCTCTCAAGGCCATTTAATTGGTCCTTCATAAAGTTCAAATTTTTGGGGACTCAACTTTAGGCATGGATTAATATCCCTATCTTGCACTTTGTTTTTTTCGAGGAAATTGCCTCGACATGCCCCTCGGTGAGTTCACTGTTGGTTCTCATAGGCTTCTCAATTCTTTAGTTAGTGGCCATCTCACGAGACTGTCTCCCCCCTTTTTGGTACTCTTTATATGCTCCAGGTTACCTCCTGTCATCTAAACAAAACTTGGACCAAGGAATCATGAGGACATTTATAGACAATAGATCCAGGTCACTTGCATTGCAACTCTTAAAGGTCTCAGCTTGAAGATGACCTTTTATTTGAAGCACTTTCTAGAGCTAAGAGTTGCCCTTATTATCAGACCTCTGTGGAAACTAGAAAAATGCTTGAGGATCCCCCTTGGTCGGTTTTAGGTAGGCTTTTATTGTTAGCTTTTGGGTTGTTCCTTCATGTGATGTGGGGTGCATGGTGAAACCCTAGCCCCATGTATCGTAGACCTTTTGTTTAATGACATTTGGAGAGCTTTATATAGGTAGTTGCTTGACCTTGGACTTGGTTCTAGATATGGCACATTCCTTGATGAGGTGCTTATTTATGTGGCATACATGGCACCTGTGTTGAGGAAGATGGTTACTTGCATTCTTGTTGGGTCTACCTTGGAGGAGTGCTAGGCACTAGGAGGGAGAGTGCTTAGCCCTAGGAGCATTGGGATCACTTAGCATGCCTTTGGAGGACGAGTGCTCGACTTGAGGGTGCATTGTTTGGGGTCGTATGTGGACTTTAGACATGTTGAGGAGGAACATTGGAACATTGGATGCTTGTCTTGGAGAGCAAGGAGCCTTGTGATGAGGAGGACTTGACACTTGGAACCAATGCTGCTAGAGTGCACCATTTGAGGAGCCTTGTCTTAACATGTGTACACCTTGGAGAGAGAGCTCACTTAGACACTTTATCTTGAGGATTAGATGAGGTTACTTGTGGACTTAGTCCACTTTACTATGTTGGCCTCCCTCACCTAATCTATAAAAAGGGAGGAGAGAGTCTTTAGTTGTAGTAAGCATGTGAGAGTTCATTAGATCATTGTATCTTGAAGATCAACTTGTCTTGAGTCTTTGTACTTGTCTTTTTGCAAGGGAGGAAGGTGCTAGGGTTTGTGAGAGGCAAATCCTAGAGGAGACTTGAAGTTCTAGGGTTGAAGTCATTGTGTGAGGATCTAGGGTTTGTGGCAAAGAATCCCTAGAGGACACTCGGAGCTCTTTGCTGGGAGAGTTTGTTTGAGGCAAACTTGGAGAAAGATCAAGTGCAGACTTGTTGGTGTTGATGCTAGCTTGTTGTTGAGCCTTTGGAGTGGCTAGGAGTAGCTTGGTGTGATCCGTTGTCAAGCCATGATTGCTGGTTAGGGTTTTCTATTGATGGTTGATGCCTTGGCTAGGGTTTGGGTGCATTGGAGAGTCCTAGCTTGTGATAAGCTTGAAGGACTATCTTGTACCAGCTTGTGATAAGCTTGAAGGACTATCTTGTACCAGCTTGTGATAAGTTGTTGGTATGTTATTGTAACTTCATTCTTATGCAAAAATAATGTGTACTTTGCTGTCCAAACTGTGTACTTGTACATCTTATCTTCACCTTATGTTCTCATGGTGATTGACTAGTTTCTAGTGCTACTTATGCATGCTGGTTTAACGTATCCAGCTCACACCAACACCTTGAAAGTGTATCACATCTAGGTAAGACGAATCCTAGGGCACAAGTTCTTTTGTTTTGTTTTCTTTCCATCTCAATCGATGCTACAGATGTATTCATGTTAATATGGTCATGCATGCTGTCCAAATAGTATTGTCTTGATAACAGCCTTTGAGAATTTGTAGTTGATTTTATGTAGTACATTTTAGTACCGAGAAGTTTAATGCATAATATTTTGGTGGATGTTCAGGAAACATGTCGTCTTCTGACAAATCTAAAGGCATATTGTAGACGATTTATAAATTTTGATTCCATTGACCCTCTCTATTTTGAGAGCTCATTGACAAAAAGGATGCCAAAGGATGAGGCGTTTGAATCCGACGATGAAAAATTTGAATATGAAGAGACAATTTCCAGTGGGCAGCACAATGGAGCTAGACACAAAATGAAGATAAGAAAAAGAGGCAGCCATCATTCACGTGTTTCTGAACCATTTACTGAACCAGGGCTGGGTGAGTGTTGTGTTTTACCTTGTTGCACTGAATAGAACTTGGATTTGGTGGTAACAAAATTCAATGAGAGTAGGAGGAAAGTATATTACTTTTGTTGCTCTTGCCATGTAGTTTGATTCTATTGATATAATGAAACAGGAAAACTGGATTTTATCTTAGCTTATCATTATTTATTTTCCTTTTATAATCCCACCGTCAAAATGTCTGATCAATTGCTGCTTACTAGTATATGTAGAATTTATTTGCTTCTTTAGGATCTGAAATAGTATACTTTGTTTGTGAGAATTTGTTCCTACTGGTAATAGAGTGAAATTGAATATTTCCATATTGCCTTTCTCTATGCTTTTGTAAACCCTTTTTTTGGAGGATTTTTCTAAGTGGTACTATAGTGAATTTGAATTTGCTCTGTTTTTTTCACATGATATGACTATATTCAATGATCTATTTGCACTTTAATGGGTGACAATTTTTCACCAAATTTTAGAATAAAATGCCATAAGTCTCGTTACTAATTGAAGTGGTATCACCTGCAGTGAAATGTAATGATTTCCTTGACCCTAATGGGTTTCAATTAGGTCAATCCGAGAATGGTGCACAGGATTTGGGATTTGTGTTCACTGCAAGAGATGATAAAGATGATAACTTGGTATCTCTTCAGACATATGGGCAAGTAGAAGGTTATTTGCGAGAGCAGGCTGATTTTATTGAGAAGTAAGGAAGCTTAGAACAAGATGCAGTAGAACTATTTTAAATCCTTGGTTGAGTGACTTATAAATTAGATTAGATGTAACCCATTTGTTTTGAAATTGTAATCTGTTTTTTCCTCCAGGCAAGTGGAAATTCTTCCCAAGAATGAGTTTGAGTTGAAGCTGAATCAGCTTGAGAAACTTGCACCAGACTTACAGCGGGTATGCATAATCAGGCATGGTTTTGAAGAGTGTTGAAGGTTATTTTCTTGGTTCTTTAAATTTGTTACATCCACAAGTATGTTCTAGTTTATGTGATAAATATCTGACACTTGACTAACTACTAAGCTTTAGCTAGTCTCTCCATTTCAGAAGTTTTCTATTTGCTTGTGCTTGTTACAGGTGAACTATCTACGGTACCTGAATAGCCTTTATCATGGAGACTATCCTGCTGCCTTACACAGTCTTCATCGATACTTTGACTACAGGTTAGTAGTTGGAATCTGAAAGCTAAATTCTGTGTCCTATAGGTATTGTGCCACTGTCTGTATTGTTGTGTATGGTCTTGATTGCTTCACCTTGGAAAAGCATAATATATTTTGTACAAATGGTAGTACAGCTACTGCATGTTTAGGAAAGGCTAATTTTTGTTATTGTATGTGTCCTTTTCCTGTGGTGGTTTGTTTGCCCCAAATTTAAATTAATGTTCATCTAGAAAAAATGATTGTTTATTCTTTATCTGCATGCATGCCAATTTATTTGATTTCCTCTTTTGCTTGGATGATCTTACATAACCTTTGCAAGGTAAGGTTAGCCCAACCTTTCCAACAAACATAAGAACCTTACGTACCTGAGCTACACAAGAAAAGGTTATCCCTATCCTTCTAATGAAGGTAGGAAGGTAGGTACCTTATATGAGTATAGCTCAGGTAAGGTCCTGAAAGGTGCGGAGCTTAGGTAAGGATAACTTGACTTACCTTTGCCAGTGTGAAGGAAAGGGACAACCTTTTCTTCACTAAATTTTGATATGGCTGCTCTGTAATTAAATTACAATATGTGCAATCATCAATTTTAAGTATTTTATGCAATGTCACTAGGTATGCAAATTGCAAACTGTGCTTGTTGGATTTGTGTCTAATTTTTGGGTGGTGTATTATGTACTTGGAGCAAGATACACATACACGCTGAAAACTTAAACTTCGATTCAAGAGCTGTAGATTATTATTATCGAAAAATATCTAGTGCTAAGGAAAAAGATATTAGATAAGCTTAACATCACACTAGGGGGACGTATGATACGACATCACACTAGGTACATCAATATAACATCATAAAGGGGGGGTTAGGAGTTATAACATAACTCCACTAGCCACCCCATATACATCATCATAAGATACAACATATAGTGACCAAGGAACACTAGGACGTGTGCCCCCAATATAGAAGATGACACCCCCAATGATGAAGATGAGGACGTGTGGACCCCAACAAGTGATGAAGACCATGCCGGAAGATGAATGAAGCATCAATAATAAGTCTCAAACCAATTTCATGCCATTTCCTTGCCCCACTAAGCCGAGTCGATTTCATTGTAAGCCATTCTTCTGTGAATTTCTCTGCTGGTACATCACCCTGGAAAGATAAAAATGCTCATAAATCACTATCAAGTGTCTCGGGGACCAAACTGAGTGCACAAATCAGTGTTACAAATATTGTGTCGGCGAATGTATCGTTGAGGGTCCAAAAAGAAATTATCGGATTTATTGGCGAAAGTGTCGGCAAACATCGGCAATATATCGGCAGACTTAAAAAAATACAAAAACATTCATTTTTTTTCAATTTTCTAAACATCTAAAGCAACAAGAACATCAAACAAACACATTACCACATGAATATGGAAAGAAAACCGATATATAAGATGTATAAGACATCTAGTGATAGATCACACATTAAAAATGAATCGTGTCCTGGATCCTGAGTCCCCGACTATTGAATCACCAAAAAAATACAATCAATGTATCTTATATACAATGAAATCAAGTAAATAAACAATTGATTCCCTCTACCCCTTTTACAAGCAAAGGTGATTGCTCTAGTAATGGCTTTGCCTCTAGAGCTAGAAGGCCCTAACGGTCATGGGGGTTGTAGTGGACTCTATGTATATTTTAAATTGCTATGTATGTATATGCATATTTTTAATTAATAAATGAGAAAGGACATTTAAAAAAATGAATCATTGCCTATATTGGGATCCTATTCATCAATAACACCCTATGCCTCCCTCCTCTAGGTTCTAGTCCTTGCCTCTACCTTAAATCTCAAAGTTGATCCTCCAAGGACTTTAGTCAACAACTCAACACCTTACAATTTTGATGAAACTTCCTAATCCAATCGTTAAAATAAGGTAGAAAAAACTTCCCATGCTTAATAAGTGATTTTGCTTGAGTGAAGAGTAAATTTTTATTAAGGTCGTGACAAAAGAGTTCAACAATCAACATGACCAACATCAAGGTACATTGAGGGGTTGATGTGCTTGATTAAATGCCAATACCATACCCTCATACATGATAAAATCCAGTGGAAACTTTGTAAAACTAAATTCCTGAAAAACCATTAAGTCTGTTGAATTCTGAATGGGATCTAAAACTCTACTTTTTGCATATGAAGTCCGATGAGGTTGGAACCACTCTCAAACATCCTGAAACAATTAATGGCAATGTTAAAAATTTAAGTAAAAGGATAGAAAATGAAAGATAAGGAGAATGTCACTTTTACTTTAAGAATTTAATATTACCATTTAATATGACCAATGAAGAAGGCAACATTTTTATGGGCACGACAATTTTTTTTCAAAACACGGCAAATGAGCAAGAAAAAGGCAAAGAATCGCGATATATTCAAAAAAATCGTGATATATTCAAAAAAATCGCCAAAAAAAGTGATAAGATCGGGAAAAAAACAGGGAAAATATCGGCCGATATATTCCCTATATATTGCCGGAGGGTTAGCATCGCGATGTTGCCGATATATCGGCGATGTTTGTAACACTGGCAAAAATGAACCTGGAGACATAGGAATATGGTAATGATGACTACCCATGTCCCCATCTTTCATATAACGCCCTAGAAGAACATAGGATATCTTTGTGAGCCTTCTTCATGCTATTTTTCAATGGTACTGTGCTGCTGGAAGATAAATTGGCCATATCATCAAGTACCTGTGCCCGAAACTGTAATCTGAGTATACCAATGGACTCAGAATGTCCAAATCTACTAGGAATGAGTACTCATACACCATATGTCCATCAAGAAATACATCTGTAAGCTCATCCATGCTTGAATAATAAAAACATGGCCTGTAACTGCTGATAATAATAAAAATAATTCAAGCTATCATATAAAATCACTGTCTAAGCATGGAACCATCTAATGGAAACCAAAACATGAATAGCCAAGATTGAACACTGTTGGCCAAACTCATCCCGGAACATGCTGTTGACTTGGTTAAACTGGGTTGACCAGGTCAAGAATGATCAAAATGTTAGAGATAGTGGTATCTCGGGATGTCCTCCATGATTCAGATGCCTTGCATGGAGGTACATCGGCAGTATAGGCATCAGGATGGAGTAAAGGGTGAGATGCACTCTACTCAGTGGCATGAATCCAGCAATGGATGCATGCGGACCTTCCAGGGTGTTTTGCCTCATGCATGCATGAGTTTTGCATGTACAGTTGTTAATTAAAATGCATGCAAATGTGAGTTTTTCCATGCACTCATATTAGGTTTTTGGTAAACCTAATTGATCGGTGAGATGTTATAAGGAGGTAGGAGGTCATCGGCGGAGGTCACGCAACAGACTAGTCAGAGAGAGATCGGTCAGAGTCAGGAGGGCGCATAGTGCATGCAGAGGGCAACTTTATGAGATAGAGAGGAGTTTCTACAGTAGGGAGAGTGAGGGGATCTGAGCTAGATCAGACCTCATTTGATTAGAGGCACTTGGATGCCAGATACTGTGAACAGAGAGAGTTCATAAGTGAGGTTTCATCAGAGTTTACAGGTTGGGGGACTTTCAGAGAGAGGAGGGCACACATTCTGAGGAGAGGAGTTCGTTGTGCACTCGGTTGACAGATTGAGCAGTTGAGACTTCCGGAGTAGGTCTTCCTCAGTGATTGAGGAAGAACTGTGACGATAAGAACTCAGATCTGTTGAGATCTGATTCAGTAGAATAATGAGGGTTTTAACAGTAGAATAATGAGGGTTTTAACAGTAGAATAAAGATGCCAATGGATTGGAACCAAGAAAAGAAGAACAACCCTGTGGATCTCACTTGGATAACCTTGTAGATGCCTTGATGATGATGATCTATGTCTTCTCGATCAATTTGAGAAGATTTGGATGAGTATTCTATGCAAATCGATTTTGCCCAAGGTGCCAATGCGCCCTCCCTCCTACACAACAAACGTCAACAATATTAGATTTGATGCATCAAGAGAAATGGACAAATGCTACAAAAGAAATAACAAGATGAAACCATAGATCATAATGATACTAATGATAACCCCCATACAAGTGATGCCAAACAAGCGAGTTGAGGAAGCCCTGCAAAAACGCCCAAGTGAAGTCGCCCTCCTGTAGACAAGACAAAAGTTCCACGAAAATACAGATCTCACCACAAATACTCAAATGCTAGGATGGAATAGACTTTTCAATCACCATCGAAGAACACCAGATGCAAAGGAGACCCAAGAATTTCCACAAGAAGTTTTTCTATTATCAAGATTCCAAGAGCCAAAGACCCTTTACAATGAGAAGCTCTCTCCTTTAAATAGGATGGAGACTAAGTCACATGACACGAGGACACGGGACACGAGTGTCCCCAAAATACGAGTGTCCCCACGGGACACGGTGACCCCCGGAATCAGGACACGTAGGACACGTTTTATATACATATATATTTTTTTAAAATATATTACAATTTAAAAATATAGACATATAGATCCAATAAAATTTAACATTTACAATTACAAATATTCAATAGAAATTACATTTACAATTACAAATATGAAATATTCAATAGAAATTAGATCATTTACAAATCACAACACATTTGTCATTCACAATCACAAATCACAATGAGACATTGAGACACATAGATGCATGTCAGAGACTCGGAACCATATTTCTCATTAAGTCATCAAAATCAAAATGTATTACATAGATGTCGGAATGCCACTGGGCACTAGCAAATGCCAAATAGAGTCTAGACTAATAGTCTAATAGTAAATACAAAAAAGGGGTGGATCAAGATGGAAGAATCCCATCTATCAATGACTCAATAGTCCTCCTCCATGCCTGAATCAACAAACTCATCACTGCCCTGATCCTCCTCCTCCTCCTCCTCCTCCTCCTCCTCCTCCTCTCTGCCAAGCTGACTAACTGCATCTGCTGGTGTGGAGGATGACCCCTCCATACGATCACCCTCATCAAAAGTGACCGGCTCTAGCACTGGATCATTAAGATCCATGTTGGCTAATGCCAACTCAGTACTGCTGTCCAAACCCATCTCATCAGGAAAGACATCCCACATCCGTGTCTTTCCCTTCACCCACTCCTCCCTCTTCCTGTAAATAAGACGAAGGTTGGAGTGCACATACACCATCGTCTCTGCCCTGGAATGCTCAAGTCTGCTCTTCTTCACACTGTACAAGTTCCCATATGTGCTCCAATTCCTCTCACAACAAGAGGATGAAGTAACTTGAGAGAGGACCCTCAAGGCTATCTTTTGTAGAATAGGGCATGTTGCCCCATGAGTTGTCCACCAAACAAGGGGTTTCTTAACCCCCATGTCTCTAATCACCTCATATCCTCCAAATCTCCCGGTGCCACTAGAAAACTCATAAAATTCCTCCTCCACCACCTCAAGGTGGTCTCTATCCTGAAGTAGCCGTCTAAATGCTATCTTCCTCCCCTCTGAGATCTCTCCATCCATGTGAGGAGGGACTCTGGATGAGTGCCCCGACCCACCACTGAGCCAATCCTGAGCGTAGAACCTAGGGTTCAATGAGTGGGCCAAGCAATGCAAAGGTGTGCAATTCTTATCCCACCTGGAGATAAGAATGCCCTGTATGATGGACCATAAGTTCTCTGCCGATGTCTCATACTCAGCACACTCATTCTCCATAACAATGGTCCTCATGGACTCAATCATGGAATCCCACCCCTCATAAACATCTCCTAGGATGGGCTGGTCCGTGTCTGCAAACCGCAACAAAGAAATGATTGGCTCCATGATCTTGATGCTAAGGACTACCCTATCCCACCAACCATCATCTAATACTGTGTCCTTCACCTTTTGTGAAGCATTCTGATCCGACTTTCTCCAAAAAGCCCAAAACTCTGAAATCACCATGGACCCAAGAGCGGTTTTTACCTCTCTCAATCTCTTGAGCATGATGAATGAGGAAGCAAACCGAGTATCTGCAACCTTCAACAATGAAAGATTTGTGTACTCTTTGTAGATTGTGAGGGCATTGGTGTGGTTTTGTACAAAGTTGCGGATATGGCGTGCATCCTCAATAAGTTTGCCAATCCATGGCACATCTGAAGCAATAGATTTCAGTGCTAAATTCAAAGAATGGACAATGCAAGGTGTCCAAAATACCTGTAAGATCAATAAAAGAAAGTATAAATGAGTCATTGAGTCTAGACTCCTAGACTCTACAAGACTACAACTAACTACTAAGTTACTAACAGCTCAAAATTTCAAATAAATGAGTAAATTAACAATCACATACCTGTGGATGTTTAGCTTCCACAATCATGCCAGCAGCCTTGCAAACAGGTGCATTGTCCGTGATGATTTGTACACAAGAATCAACACCTACTTCTTCAATGGTTTTGATGAACAAATCACCCATATATTGTGCATCCTTGTATTTCCCAAGAGCATCTACCGCTTTCAAGAACACCGGTCCATTTGTGGAAGACACCATGAAATTGATGAGTGGATGGCGTGTTGGATCCGTCCATCCATCAGAAACAATACTAACACCCCATGTGGACCATTTTGATTTAATTGGATCAATAATTTTATCCACCTCCTTCTTTGCCTTAACCAACAATGTGGTTCTAAGTTTTTCTGAACTAGGAGGCACATAACCATTTGGAGCTCGTTCCATTATAGATCGACACATCTCAAAGTACAATGGTGACCGTGCAACATTGAATGAGATGAAGTTGAGGTAGAAGAAAAATGCAATGGAGAGGTCTACCTCTTCTCGTGCCTCATGTTGGAAAATCCTATCCATTGGACCTTTTGAACTTGGCCTCTTTCTTGTTGGATAAGCAATAGCATCAACCCCACTCCTAGTGCTAGAGGGTTTCCTCAAGAATGGAAGAGGATCCTCACGATGAAATGTCTTGCTTGCTGCAGCCACCTTCCCTACCCCAACATGGTCTTCTCTTTCCATCTCCCTCCTTTGGTTAACACTCACAGCTTTGCATGAAGAAATCCCACAAGGGAGGGCCAACAAATGGCCTTTAACCCGGTAATAGGTGCTCTTGAATTCATGCTTGCAAAAATTGCAAGTCCAACACACATTGCCTCCCCCACCAAGCTTCGCTCCAACAGTCACATACTTCCACAAAGGGTATTTCTTCTCTTGTGCTTGTTGTTTTGCCAAAGCATGGCTATAATGAGGATGAGCTTCACTAGAACCGGTTGGAGCACTACTAGGAGCAGAAGGGGATGTGCTTGGAGGATGCATAGGACGAGAGGGAATAGATGGGGCATTCTTCCCTTTCCTTTGCCCTCTACCTGCTGCCCTAGCTGGTTGAGACATTTTCCTTCAATCTTGATGGTGAAATCACACTTGAATCTCCTCCACCTGCAAGAAAACACTCTTGAATCTCCTTCACCTGCAAAAAAACTGACTTTGGGCTCACTCTAGCTCTCCCTCACACTCCCATCAATTAGCAAATGACAAAACAATAACAAAAAAGTCGGTTTTAAGGAGACGCGGGCGCACTTTTTCGCTAAAACCGTGTCCTGGAAATTCCCCACGTCGCGCAGAATTCGGACACGCGTGTCCCGATTTCGGGACACGAAAATTTGCGTGTCCCCCACGTGGGGCCAGCGTGTCCGCGCCCAAACGTGGCCCACGGGACACGGGGACCCCCTGGGACGTGTCCTGTCTCTTAGGATGGAGAGATACCAAAACCCTAACAACCTTTTGGATGGATGGCTAAGATTAAAAGATCAACATGATCTAATCAATGGTTGAGATGAGCTCAACATAAAGTACACGGATCAATAATAAAATATAATACATCAATGGACAAAATCGCCCTAGGAGAGGGGGTCCCACTCAACATGATAAAATAAACATGAATAAAGCTCATGGTGTGTCTAGGCGGTAATATCTAACACCCCTAGTGTGTCGCCATGGCACAATATGATCAAATGACAAATCCTAGCACCAAATCGTGCCTCTCTGGGAAAGTCGTGAGCCTCCAAAGGCTCCAGAAAACCATAAAATGTGTTGGAGAGATGGGTGTGGGTCCCACTGAATGCTGAAACTGCTGGAGGTGTGGAAGACATCACACTCATCATCAAAACTCATCCCATGCCATTTCCTTGCCTCGGTATCCCAAATCGAATTCTTCAGTAGCCATTTTCACCATTTTTAATCTGCCTCGGTAACTGCGGACCTGCCCATACTGACACCTGGAGTGCCTACGCTGTCCAACGTAGCCCACCAGGCTCTCTGGGAGGGGGGTATAATTGTAAAAACAAGTGGCTGGACCACCCTCTCCTCATACAGTGCCCTAGGTGAACCAATCAAAACATCTCTCTGCTTTGACAGGCCATTTAACATGGCAAAACTGCACCAAAAAGGCAAACTGAAGGAAATCATCACTGTAATTGCCCGGAACTGAAAACAAACTCTCATTGAACTCAAAGAGCCCAAATCTATCCAAGGTGTGTACTCATACACCCTATGGATCTCTGCATGATCATATGAAATATCCAATATGCCCAGATAGATAAAATAATAATAATCTGTAAATGTTGAAAACCACAAATCATCATCATAAAACTATAACCACTGCATAGAACCATCTGGTGACCTATAATAGACCACATATCATGTATCTGCATCATCCGATGTCTATCCACCTCATGTCCTGTAGTTGACCTTGGTCAAACTAGGTTTGACCAAGTCAACATGACCAAAAATTTGACCCAGGCTAACATCAAACTGCTGCAAGTGTTAAAGGTTAAAACATGCTCTACAACTCATTCAAGTAATAATTATAACAAGTAGCAATCATTTCACTGGCGATCTACCAACCAAATATATAGAGTTTTTAATATTAATTATGACTCAGACCAAACTTTCAAGACCATACTCACTTCATAGTTGTGATCAATTTGCTAGTGAAGGGTGAAGGCTAAAAATAAAAAAGCTAGGCTAAAAGGGTGACTACTAACTTGACACTATGATATTTTGGGAATGGAAAGGGGATACACACTCTAGCATATGCTGGACAAGCAGTAACACAGGGAATGGCCGTGTCTCACAAATGGGTAAGTTACTTTCAGAGGTGCTTATTCACCTTGACAAATGCTCACAATCCAAATCAAATACAAGTGAGGCCAACAATCTTTTAGATATAACATTAAAGAACCATTGCTTTTTGGGCCTTTGAGTTTCCATAGCCTTTGATCTATGTGTGTTTAGAAACACATTGCATAGATTTACATTTATACAAGGCTTTATGCTACAACTCTGGGCAATACCCACTGCTCTATACATGGCTAAATGGCTACATCAGTCCTCAAATCTAAGTGTCATGAGACTCAGTCATGGCATGGAATAATACTGCTGTCCATAATAAACTAGTGATCCATCATAGATACTCATCTCAGCATCTCATATGTAAGGGAACTGGCTGAAAAGTGTACTGGAATTTGAAAAATAGAATATGGTAGCCCGGCTACTATATATGTGATAACAGTAGCCACGTGAAGAGAGGTATTTAGTTTGTTCCATCTCTTCTCAATTATCTAGTGGTTTTCCAAGAAAGACTCCAAATAGGGGTTTCTCTGACGAATTATGTGCCTTATCTTGCCCACCATGCAATCCATACAATTATATATTTCTCCAAGATTAGGGGAATCAGAATCTGCATACCTAATCAGCCACACAATTGGAGATGTGAAAGAAACAATATATCTACACACAGACCACCAATCTTCAATAAGAAGCATATCTCTTATCTTCTTTGTGTGAGATTATTTAGACTTAGACCATGCATTCCACTCTTGAGCAACAGCAATATCTTGTAAAGATGCATGCACCTCAACCATACATTGAAGAAGAATGAAGTATGTGCGATATCTTTTTTCTACAGGTTTTAAAAAGTACTTCATGATCTCAACGTGTAGATTGCCAACGAGGCATGGTGGTTGCAAATGCACATTTGTGCCTCTCGCATTTGAAATGATTTTTGAAATCCAGGATGCTTTGCCAATGTCTTTGAGGGCATTGCCACAATACAAGAAGTCCAAAAGATAGGTCTGTATCAACTTTGGAGCATCATTCCCATACATGTGAAGCTTGAAGAACTCTATCCTTTTTTCAAGATCACATGTGCAACCCTTTACCCTGTAACCAGATAGGGACAAAAGATGATGCCACACCCTAGTGTAGCTTCCCTTAAACACATGGTTCACATAGATAACGCCCATTCTTCACAAACCCCACTATTCCTTTTATGGTTTTTAGTAATTTTCTTCTCAAACATTAACAAGGGTTTCTTGGGGTTTGTGATATTTGTTGGAGTTGGTTTTGGCTTGCAATTGGACCTGGAGTAGAACTACCGTCTTTCCCCTTAAGTTGTGGGCTCCCACTTTCCATGACTTCCTTGATTAAGACACAACATGGCATGCTTAATTTGATCACACATGTACATGTTTAAAATATAAAACAAAATCTGAAAATTAATAAATTGAAATCTGAAAACTATATTGCAATGCTAGATCTGATTTATCATTTATTTATTCATGAAAGTAGATAGGCGTGTTCATTTATGCAGGCCAAATAGATAATTTATGATCATTATTCATAAATATAATGGGATCTGATTTAATTAATTAATAATTATTTATGAATAATCGTGTAATCTGCGTGAAAGTTGTAAACAGTGAACTAAAACTTGACATTGGACATACGGAAATCATAATTTGTTTTTGTAACTGAGCTAGATGTATATTGTCTTTGCCTCTGCACCATTGGACTATTTTCTATACACTTAAAATTATAATGGACTAGGAAGTAGGTCAGTCATGCCACACACAAGATGCAGTTGATACAGATCTAATGTTATGAATGTGGACAGCTTTATTTTCAAGAAATCTATGCGTGTTACTTTAATATCGAGCATGTTCCTCGTGATCACAGGTGTTGTAACTGAGAATTTGAATGCTTATGATCCTATCCATATGTTTGATGCAAGAAGTGAAAAAAGCCTCTATGAATGAGTCCATCAATGCCGTAGGTAAATTCATGGAGTTTGAGGCTTTGAGCTTGAATGAGACAATATATGTCATAGCAAGAGACAAAAGCTTGCAGTCAATTTGATCTCGTACTTCAAGCCTGTTACCCCCCATTTTGTCATGGGTGTCCACATGTGATTTTTATCACACATTCGGCGGGGGTTACAAGTTGAAGATGGTATGGATGGCCTATTGATTGATTGATGGATCTTCATGCCAGTAGTTATGGGATGTAGTAGGAGGTGATGTTGCACTTGTTTATGACACATTGCTCATCTTTTTATGGAGTGCCCTAGTGCTTTTGGTTTTATTTGGCATCTAGACCACATGCACCATCATTTCCTATGAAGCGCTTGGCTTATGTGGGTGACTTAGTGACATATGGAGGCATTCTAGTGGAGTGCTCTAGCTCATGTCACAAAATTTTCACTTGAGGATGTAATATTGTTAACTTTCCATGGAGCGCTCTCCATTTCTCTCCTAGAGCACTTTTAATCTCCGTGAATATTACATCTTGACTATAAATATTCTTCATTGTGTCTAGGTTCCAAATCTTATAGGCTTATACACCATCTTTATGACCAATATAGATACATTTTTTTGCTTTATTGTCAAGCTTACTCCTTTTCTCCTTTGGAACATGCACATAAGCATCATAATCAGAAACTCTGAGATGTTTAAGAGAGGGTTTCTTACCAGTGCATGCATCATGTGGAGTTTTATCAACTGATACTGATGTAGATGATAGATTTACTGGGGTTACTGCCTCTACCCTTAATTCCTTTGCTAACCCTACATTATTGAGCGTACTGCTTGTCTTTTCAATCAACGTCCTGACACCTGTTCATTCTTTCTACAACTCCATTTTGTTGAGTGTTGTATGGAGTTGTCTTTTTCCTTGCTATTTTGTGTTGCTTGTAGAAGTCCTTAGGCTGAAATTCATTTCCATAGAACTGTCCACCATAATCTATCTTCAACTTATTTTCTGTATGGTTTTCCACCAGAGCCTTAAACTCTTCTAATTTAGCGAAAACCTTAGATTTCTGTTGGAGGAAATATATCCATGTATTCTTGAGAAATCATTTATAAATGAGACATAGTATATAGATTTACCCATTGATGGAATATGGATAGGTGGAAACACATCACTGCATAATCCCTTTTGCCCTTTTAGCAATAGTAGGGAATTTCTCCCAATCTATTTACCATAAACCCAATGTTCATAGGATAAGATAAGATAATTTTATTAATGTCCATTGAATGACCACAAAAGTAGGTCAATGCGACTAAAAGATACATCTAGTATGACTACAATGTGGGAGTGCAAACATAGCTCCTAGAAAATGCCGAAACTAAGATAACATAAAATAAAGAAAGATACAAGTCGTAGTACAACCTCATAAACATGTATATATCCGTGTCAAAGGTACAAAATGAAAAATACAAAGTGATTTTGTCCAAGATTGGACAACTCAAACAACTCAAGATCCCATCAAGAGAGGAAAATCATGTGAGAGAGTTGAAGATGAGTCCAGTGATGTCAAGATCTATTGGGTTTGATGGTTGAGGGCCAGGGGGGCGAATGGGGCACTTGCTCGTTGTTGGGTCTCTCCGAAGCCGTCGGAGTGTCCGATTGTATGACCCTGGGTGGTATGTAGAAGTGAAAAATACTATTATGTCGAAGGAAAGAAAATCTAGATAGATCATTGGCTACTCCGCTGGGGCTTTGAGGGAGTCTGACGGGCGGAAGGTGCCTTGCTCTGGATTCGTTTGGGCCTGATCCATTGGACGCTCTAAGAATGAAGAGATTGATGTATAGTTCGACAACTCTCAACTGGTCCTGATAAAATCAATCGGTCTCTCGGAGGGGTAGGCTGGGAGAAGACCCTAGGTCTCACCACTCTATTGTCGAAGGTACTCTGGGGCTCTTCCTGTTGCTTATTGCTTCGATCTGATGGATCAACGCTAAAATAAGAGGTGATCATCTTGGTCTTCCCAAGGAAAGGCAAGATGTGTAGGATCTGTGACCTGTGGCCGAATATCTCCTTGATGAAGAGGGTGAGCCATCTCTAGTTCTGGCACATTTGTCAGATCCTATCTGATTGTGGTAGATGGTGGTCAGTCTCCACTTGGAGTCGATGAGAACCAACTTGAAGCTATCCCAAGGAGATGTTGAGTGAGCGCATCCAATGCCTGCGCGTGTATGGGAGGTAGACGATAATGCCATCCTGCAGCTCTAAGAAGTGTTGAAGGTAGAACGACATCTTCTAGCCCAAGATCGTCAAGGTGAAATCGAAATGTAAGTAAAACTTATAAATTCTTTCAACCATACCTTTATTGTGCAAAAGTCGAAGGTCTTTCTTACCAATATGTCCTAATCTATGATGCCAAAGCATTGCCTTATGTACTTGGACAATAGGGGTCATGTTTGCTTCTTTGCTCACCTTAGGAACAACATAACTATTACAAGCACCGGTCACAGTGCTTTTGAACAACATCTTTAATGTTCCAATGCAAACTCCCTTTGCTAACAACATTACTTCTTGAACCATATTGCATGTCTTCTTTTCAAATATAGTCTACACACCAGCACCACTCATCTTACTCATAGATATTAGGATTTTGGACAATCTTGGAATATGCAAAATTCCAAGGAGGGTTTTAACCCTTCCATCTCTGAGCAGTAGCTTGACCTTTCCATGTCTTATGATTTAGGTTGTTGAGTCATCTCCTAAGAAAATATCACCTCCATTGTACTTTCCTTATTGACAAAAATACTCCCTATGAGGAATCGTATGGAAAGAATTACCTGAGTGAATCAACCATACATTTGAATATGTACTTGTAGATGCCAAGTATACACTCCCTTCTTTTGTGTGGGTGTTCATTTTGTTAGAATTTTGATACTTCCAGGATAGTTATGTCATATCTTTGAACAATTTATATATTATCACAATAACCATAAACCATAGGATCACTGAAAGATAGACAAGCACAACATAACAAGAGAACACAAATATTTACCCTGGGAAAACCCTCTCACGGGAAAAACCCAACAAAACTTCTTCAATATAGATTCGTCAGAAATTACAATGTCAATTTCGTACAATATCCCGAGAACAAGATACAATAGAGACCCCAAGAAAATGTCTTCAATGCAACTACTCTTTCTCCCAAGCGAACTTGTCCTTTTGCTACTACTCATGCGAACTTGCTTGAGTGAGATGCCTCCAAAATGAGCTAGGCGCCACTCTATTTATTCTAGTAAAACATTGGCCTTTTTCCTTAATTGGGCCGACCTGACTTTCCCTAACTGGGCCGACCTGACTTTCCCTAACCGGGTCGACCTGACTGGGGCAGTTCTACCCATTGTTTGGGGCAGACTGGCCATTGTTTGGGGCAGCTTACCCACTGAGCTAACTTGACTATTTTACATGATTTCTTTTAGGGATTTTACATAATCAAATACAATATGAATATTTCCCAAAGGAAGTACAATAAAAATACAATAAGAATATATTCCGAAGTTACATTCTCAACACTCCCTCTTAACAAGGAAGGTATTCTCCCGGCGCTATCATCATCAGCACTGCTGCTGCAACTCTGTACTCTGACCATTGACTTCTGACATCTCTCTCGAATCTATACATCGTTATAAGTTTTGAACCATCAAATCATCCGGTGGGTCCAGCCCAGGAGGGTATATTGCATCGCACACAACGACCACTTGCATTATGTCACCCTGTATCATGAACCGAGCAAGCCATCCGGTGGGTCCATCCCATGAGCGTACATTATGTTGCATACTGCAACAACTTGCGTTACCTCACCACGTGTCCAGATCATCTCGTGAGTGTAGCCTTGGAGACTCAATTATGTCACATAACCCGTGATTACCTGCTACCACGTCACATATCAACATCGGGACAACTCAACCTTGTGAGTGTAGCCTAGGAGACTCAATTACGTCACATAACCAGTGACTACCCGCTGCCACGTCACCTCATGTGGAGAACAACCCAGGTCTGAAACCTACTTTCTTAGCACATGTGTGTTTTCCAACATAGCATTGTAGTCATAAGACTCAATTATGTCACACACAGTGACTACCTACTGCATCCTCAGGGGTGTAGTCCAGGAGACTCAATTACTTGTTTGAAAATAGACATTACGCAAGATCAGTTTGATTGATGAAAGGAGGAGCTGCGTTACAATTTTGAAACTCTCGACGTTTCGATCCTACTCTGGGATCATCATCAGGAGACAGTTGAAGCCTGTGAGGTTTTAAGGATGCCCGAGAAACCCATAAATATAGATATGAAACCAATAACTCATTCTAACCTAATAATTTGATATAGTGACAAGTCGGTGTGGTTTATTTTAATCTTAGAATTGGACATAAGAAGTTTATAATTAGGGTTTCTAATAGTTATTTCTAATTAGGGTTTAATTTAATTTAATTGTTAATTTAAGGTTATCAATATTGTTATTATAAAGATTTTAATATTAATGTTTGAAAAAACTGTTAAAAAATTGTGAAATGAACTAGTATTTAAAAACTGCTTTATGGATGACTATTGAAGTATCAAAATCAAATTTTATTCACTTTTAATTACTAAACCTACTAAGCATGCAAAAATTTCCAGCGAACAAAAAGTTTCAAAAAACCCCTGTTACGGGGCAAACTAGCAGGGCTAGTTCCCGATAAACAAAAATAAGAAAAGTGATCCAATGTCACCTCGATCACGATTCTAACTTTTTTGGAGCATCGGAGCCTCCAAGGAGAAGTACCCTATGTAACATGTAGAACACTGATACAACCAAAAGACTATATTCTCTACACAACCATTAGTTAGACCAATGCCTAAATGGAGTCAATATGAAGATAACATAACCACTATTCATCCAATGTCAGTAGGTGTAAGCTAGGCAAAGTAAGTATATGATCAAAGAATCATCAATTTCGTTAGGATTCACCAAGCATTATCAACTAACCTAAATCAATCGATGAAAGTGTAAGCTCAATTCAAGATCGTGATATAAGAAAGATCCTTCATTATGAAATCCACATTTGATAAAAACTTGCTACCATTCACCAGAGATCATTTGATTCAAGAGTCAACCGAATTATGTCATAAGCATGTGTCAAAAGGTAGATTAGTTAAATATTTATTTGCAATGTAGGATTTGAAAGACACCAAATATAAATAACCAGTATATATCATTAGATGTATCAAGAGATTATGTAACAAGATTTATGATGTAAGTATGCATTCAATAACTAAGTTCAAACAAGTCTAAATAGTAAGCAAAGGTAGCCAATCAAATATCACTCTAGCTTTCACTAAGTACCATTCATTAATAATCAGTGTTATCATCAAATGACCAAATGTGTGTCAACTCAAGATGAATTGACCATTTCAGATCTGTGCAAAGAAGTAAATAGTGCAGCGAAGTTTAACAAAGACCACTCGCTAAAAGAAAATTCAATGTTCTTCAACAGCCACAGATAGCTTTCAAAGTTTATACAAGTTTAAGATCTCTATACTAAATCAACAGAATGTAACTTTGGCCAAATATGATGGCAGCTTGCAAAAAGTATTTCAAAAAAGAATTAAATAACTAATTCAACTCGATGTAATTAATACTCAGAAAATATCAAATAAAAAACTGAAAATTAAAATTACAACCCTTTTTCTGTTTACTGCGTGTGTGCAGATGCTAGGGCAGCAAAGGGAGGCACACAGGGTCTGCAATATTGCAGACCTGTGTGAAGGTGTGAGAAGGGTTCGGATGGGGTAGCAAATGGAAGGAATGGGTAGCGAGGAAGAGGGGAAGAGGAGCGAGGGAGATAGGAAGAAAGGGGACTGCGGGTAGAGAAGGGAGGCAGCAGAAGAAGAGACTGCGGGTTTAAGGAAGGAAGGGAAGGTCGGAGTGGTGGAGAAGAAGAGGAAGTGGAGGAATAGTGGAGACAGGGGAGCAAAAGATGAAGGAAGGGGCAACGACGAGAAAGAAGGGAGAAAAGGGGAGGTAGGAGAAGGGCTCGTATGGAAAGGAAGTGAGGGAAGGAGCAGGTTCGAAGTTTGGAAGGAGGTCAGTGAAGGGCAAAAGATGGAGGGCGAAGGTGTAAAAAGGGAGAAGGAGGAAGGTTGAGAGGCTAGGGAAGTAGTGCGAAGGTAGGAGAGAGGAGATGAGGGAGGTCGTAGGGGTTTAGGGTCTGCAATTAGGGTAGAAACTCAGAAATTAGGGCTTTTATAATTTAAAAAAATACAAAAATGGATAATAATTAACAAGATAAATGAAAAACTTAAGCTAAAATAATATTTACAAGATACACAAAGCTCAGAAAATTGAAGTAGATGAAATGGGCAACCTAGGGTTCCATTAGTGAAGTTTACCTAACCCTAGAGCATCAAAGAGGATGGCCCTCCTGTTGAGATGGTGCTTGCCAAGTTTGGAAAACTAGGGCTTCCTCAACAACTACAAGGGTTGGTTGATGATGCTCTAGCTAAGACAAACTTTTGAGACCTAAAGCTCAGGTTGACAATGCTAGGGTAACTAAAGGCTGAAAAATAACTTATGCTAGGGCAAAAAGCAACATCAATGGCTACCATTCAACCTTAGATAGGCATACATTCAATATTTAACAAAGAAAATATCAAGAGAAAAGACTTGGATACCTCCTTGTGCATGTGTTAATTAAACAACTCTTAGCATAACCTTAGCAAATAAACAAGAGCAAAGACTTCAAAGATTTGTCCCGAAACTAGTAAGCATTATCCATCCTCAAGAGGTGCGCATCACTCAAAGAGCCCTAATGAGGGCAAAAAACAGAAATACAAGTTGTGTCCCATAAGTTGATGTGTTAAAATGAAGTGAGGAAAAGTTATTTATACCTTTTCACACTCACTTTTACAAAAATAAATAAAATCCAGGCGGACATGCCTTTTTAAAATGTCAATTTGAAATTATAAATGTCAACTTAAAATCAAAACAATAATAATATAAAATAATCAGAACTGTGTGTAATTTAGGGTGTTTTCCCTAGTCTTTACCCACATATGACTAAAATGCCCAAAAATGAGCAAAATAGCCCGTTCTCAAGGCCAGACTGCGGAGGGGGGGTCGTCCTGCCCCATCTAACCCCAACAGTAGTGAAAATCTCTCAAAGTCCCCCCCTTATCAAGCATCACAGTTAGGCATCAAGGATGATGTCATCCTCTGAAGGAGGGCCTAGAGAGAGGGCGTTGGTGAACTGGAGGGCCAGGAGGGTGCTGGAGGTGACCTGGAGGAGGAAGAGATGCCTCAGTGTTGAAAGATTTGTCACCGGAATGCAAAATTAGGGTTGGGGTCATGTGACCCAGTGATCCACCCCTGAAAGCCCCAGACACCAACCTCAGGGCTTTAAGCCCTTTCATGAGGCCGTCAACGACTCCACTAAGCCATAGTACTTCCAAGGGAGAAACCAGAGGTTCTGGCCATAGCCCCTACTCAGAAAGAGCTGGCTAAACACCCCTCTTGGCGAGAAAAATGATCCCCTCTTCCTGGGGCACCTCTGCATGTGCACTGGTACTGGTACCATCGTAACATTGGCTCCAACTACGGGACGAGTACTCCTCCTGTGGGTGCTCGAGAATCCAAGAATCATCTGGGCACCTGTAGACCTACACACATATGAAATAACCAAGGACATCAAACTATCAAGAGGCAGACACTTCTGTCCTCCCTTGCTGATAAATCAGACTGAATAGACAAGCGACTAACCGATGTCGATATGAAGAATGTCAAATGCAATGCATGGATAGTAGTATATGCCTAACTAAACCTACCTATGCTAAACATAAGAAATTGAAAGGATTAAGTAAAATTATACCACCAATGTAACCATTTGAGTAAGCAATTCATACCTGGTGCTTTACCTTTGTCTTTAGAAGGAATCCATGAAAAATTCTTATTGATCACGAAGCATATACGTACCAAGGTCTCCATCATAATAGGAGATGAGGATTGGATGGCTACGGGGACCTGGGAGATGTGATATTGCTGCCACGGAGAAAGATTGCTTTTACAAGCTCCATTTAGCCAAGCTTCTACCGGGCTAATGTTTTACCATCTTTATCATATACTGGTGTTGAGAAAATTTTTTGCTTGAAAATTGCTTTATTGTCACTTCGAGAAAGCATTGTTGGAGGTGGGACTTGCAAATCTTCGTACATCAACTGCAACTTGTTCGAACAATCCTTCGGAAATACATGTATATTGTTCTTCTTTATAGTTGTCATGTTAGTACCCCTAACGATATTTGCCATTTTGAATTTTTCAACCACATAATTCAAGTTTTCACATTTCAAACGAAAATATAAACGATAGAAATCGTGAGCATATGAAAAGAAAATCTTACCTGGCCACATACCTGTATTGGTTTTATTGAAATGCATCATTGAAAACTTATCGATATTGGACAACAAAGGTTGACCGCTTCTTGTAGAATGCTGTCGGTTAGGGCATACCGTGAACTGAGACATAATGGAGAAACTCTGCACATAGCCATCGTCAACAGGCACCACGTCTTGTACTACTGCATTGTTGATCAAAGCAAGAGGGTTGATCCATTCTTCACCAATGGTCGAGTAGGCTTCCTCACCCACACCTGTGCTCGGGAGAGGATTTACCATGATGCTACAAGGTCGTGAAGAATCGTACATCGGTGGGCCAAGGAGCTTCCAATAGTTATAGTCTTCCGTAAACTTGTGATTTTCTTCCAAGAGAGCCAAAATGTCATAAGAAACCGTAACCTGAGGACATGTATAACTCACCATTTCTGTATATTCTTTAGTTTCTTCAATTAAGGCTTCTTGCTCTTCGTCTTCAGGAGTCAGTCCATCTCTGATCGAAATAGCCATTATGTCATTTACTTGGTCCTGAGCAATGTTTTATTTAAGTAAACCTCCTGAGAATTGACCTTTGTCAGGGACTGCCTCATGCTCCTTTGAGAGTTGTTTATCAATATCAGTATAATCGTCCTTTATTATCATCATGATCTCTTCCTTCTCGTCAGGACGCCATTGATCGCTGAATACTTCAACTAGTTGGAGGAAGGAAGATATCCCCTTAGGAGGAAGCCCTTCGTACCAAGCATCCATATTCGGATCACTTCCCAACTCGAAAGACATTGCGAACAACTGTATGATAGTCTCTTCATCTGTGATATCCCATGCCGTCATAACTTCTTTGAATTTTATGATATGATCTGTAACAACATCCTTTTCCCTGTGGAACATCGGGATAGACTTTAGGCAGCGATGCTTGTTGAACCTATTTGGGTATCCCGAAATATTTGAGAAGTCAAACGGATCGAGGATCGCGATATCTCTTGGCCTTTAGTTTCGTAAAGTACTTCCTTTTTATTTTCTTCAGTAGGAGTCGCCAGGAGAGACCTGCTAGTTAGATATAAACAAATATCAACGAAAGCACTAAACAAATATGTACCTGAGATAATGGTGATTGAGTTTTGGATCGCTCATTAACCAGTGGAGTCGACAGGTAAGATCTGCAAGATTAGTCCTTAATGTTAGATTATGGTAACTTCGGGATGTCCTCCATGGTTCAGATGCCTTGCATGGAGGTACATCAGTACCATAGGCATCAGGATGGAGTAGAGAGTGAGATGCACTCTACTCAGTGGCATGAGCCCAGTGGGGGCTGCATGCGGAGCTTCAGGGGAGATTGACCTATGCATGCATGAGTTTTGCATGACCTGCCAGCATTTAGTGAATGCAAGCAAAAGTGACCTTTTGCATGCATGCATGCAAAAGTGACTTCTTGCATGCATCGGGAATTAGGGTTTTGGCAAACCTAATTCATCGGTGAGATTATTTATAGAGGCAGGGGGTCCCCAGATGGGGTTACGCAGTTGTATCATCAGAGAGAGACACTGCCAGAGTGAGGAGGATGAATCTGTCCATGTGGGGCGACTTTCAGAGATAGGGAGGAGTTGCTGCAGGAGCTAGGAAGGTCAGATCTGAGCTAGATCAGTGGCCTTCAGTTCCATAGGGACTAGATATCCATTACTGTGAGATGAGAGAGCTCCACAGTGTGATTACTGATTAGATTGGAGGAGGCCGAGTTCTCTTGGAGGAGGACGTTTTTCCTGAGGAGGAGAAGCTCATTGAGAGCTGGATTGACCGATTAGGAGTCCGAGACTTCCAGGATAGCCTTGCCTCGAGATTTGAGGAAGGTTAGGGACGATCGGAGCTCAGATCTGTTGAGATCCAGAGCAGTACTAGCATTTGACACCCAGAGGGGAGGGTGCACTTGTGCATGTAGAGAGGGCCGATTTCATCAGTGGGCAGTCTACAGAGCGAGCAGATCAGAGCAGAGAGATCTAGAGAGGGCAGACCTATCAGAGGCACCGTCAGAGCACTCAGATCTAGATTGGCAATTAGGGCACACTTCGTCAATTTATGCATCAGCTGGATGCATGCAAATTAGAGTTTGTCCTGGTTAGAGATATTGAGTTACCGGCTGAGGTAATTCTGTATTGTACTGCTTTTTATACTTCTATATGCTCTGGGCCCGAGAGAGAAGATAGCCCCATAGTTAGCTGGTTTTTCCCGAAAGGGTTCCAGGGTATATCTATTGTCTATGTGGTTGATTGCATTTATATGTTAGTTGGTAAATGCAAATCTAGTGGTTTGAGTCTATTTTTTTATGAGTATGTACTGACTTTGAGATTCATACTACTTGAGGTCTCAGACTGATCCAGAGGGAGTAGTGATCTCTGGATCAAATATTTACACTTAAATATTTTCAAAACATTAACCAAGGACTTACCTCAATTTTCTTACCAAATGTCGTTTTTCCAAGGGTGCAAATGATTCCGGATAAATCACTTCAACCTTTTAAACATCCCCAACAACGGCGCCAAAAATGTTACCGGGCAAACTAGCAGGGCTAGTTCCCGATAAACATAAATAAGAAAAGTGATCCAATGTCATCGTGATCACGATTCTAACTTCTTCGGAGCGTTGGAACCTCCAAGGAGAAGTACCCTTTGTAACCTGTAGAACACTGATACAACCAAAAGACTATATTCTCTATGCAACCATTAGTTAGACTAGTTCCTAAATGGAGTCAATATGAAGATAACATAACCACTAATCATCCAATGTCAGTAGGTGCAAGCTAAGCAAAGTAAGTATATGATCAAAGAATCATCAATTTAGTTAGGATTCACCAAGGATTATTAACTAACCTAAATCAATCAATGAAAGTGTAAGCTCAATCCAAGATCATGATATAAGAAAGATCGTTCATGTAAAATCCAGATTTGATAAAAACTTGCTACCATTCACTAGAGGTCATTTGATTCAAGAGTCAACCGAATTATGTCATAAGCATGTGTCAAAAGGTAGATTAGTTAAATGTTTATTTGCAATGTAGGATTTGAAAGACACCAAATATAAATAACCAACATATATCATTAGATGTTTCGAGAGAATATGTAACAAGATTTATGATGTAAGTATGCATTCAATAACTAAGTTCAAACAAGTCTAAATAGTAAGCAAAGGTAGCCAATCAAATATCACTCTAGCTTTCACTAAGTACCATTCACTAATAATCAGTGTTATCATCAAATGACCAAATGTGTCAACTCAAGATTAATTGACCATTTCAGATTTGTGCAAAGAAGTAAATAGTGCAGCAAAGTGTAACAAAGACCACTCACAAAAAGAAAATTCAATGTTCTTCAACAGCCACAGATAGCTTTCAAAGTTTATACAAGTTTCAGATCTCTATACTAAATCGACAAAATGTAACTTTGGCCAAATATGATGGCAGCTTGCAAAAAGTATTTCAAAAAAAAAAAAAAAAACTATTCAACTCCATGTAATTAATACTCAAAAAATATCAAATGAAAAACTGAAAATTAAAATTACAACCCTTTTTCTGTTTACTGCGGGTGTGCAGATGCTAGGGCAGCAAAGGGAGGCACATAGGGTTTGCAATATTGCAGACCTGTGTGAAGGTGTGAGAAGGGTTCAGATGGGGTAGCAAATGGAAGCAATGGGTAGCGAGGAAGAGGGGAAGAGGAGCGAGGGAGATAGGAAGAAGGGAGGCAGCAGAAGAAGAGACCGCAGGTTTAAAGAAGGAAGGGAAGGTCGGTCTGGTGGAGAAGAAGAGGAAGTGGAGGAATAGGTGAGACAGGGGAGCATAAGATGAAGGAAGGGGCAACGAGGAGAAAGAAGGGAGAAAAGGGGAGGTAGGAGAAGGTCTCGGATGGAAAGGAAGTGAGGGAAGGAGCAGGTCCGAAGTTTGGAAGGAGGCTAGTGAAGGGTAAAAGATGGAGGGCGAAGGTGTAAAAAGGGAGGAGGAAGGTCGAGAGGCTAGGGAAGTAGTGCGAAGGTAGGAGAGAGGAGATGAGGGAGGTTGTAGGGGTTTAGGGTCTACAATTAGGGCAGAAACTTAGAAATTAGGGATTTTATAATTTAAAAAAATACAAAAATGGATAACAATTAATAAGATAAATGAAAAACTTAAGCTAAAATAATATTTACAATATACACAGAACTCAGAAAATTGAAGTAGATGAAATGGGCAACCCAGGGTTTCATTAGTGAAGTTTACCTAACCCTAGAGCATCAAAGAGAATGGCCCTCCTCTTGAAACGGTGCTTGTCAAGTTTGGAAAAATAGGCTTCCTCAACAACTACAAGGGTTGGTTGATTATGCCCTAGCTAAGACAAACTTTTGAGACCTAAAACTCAAGTTGATAATGCTAGGTTAACTAAAGGCTGAAAAATAACTTATGCCAGGGCAAAATGCAACATCAATGGCTACCATTCAACCTCAGATAAGCATACATTCAACATTTAGCAAAGGAAATATCAAGAGAAAAGACTTGGATACCTCCTTGTGCATGTGTTAATCAAACAACTCTTAGCATCACCTTAGCAAATAAACAAGAGCAAAGACTTCAAATATTTGTCCCCAAACTGGCAAGCATTACCCATCCTCAAGAGGTGCGCATCACTCAAAGTGCCCCAGTGAGGGAAAAAATCTGAAATAAAAGTTTTGTCCCATAAGTTGATGTGTTAAAATGAAGTGAGGAAAAGTTATTTATACCTTTTCACACTCACTTTTACAAATATAAATAAAATTCAAGTCGACATGCCTTTTTAAAATGTCAATTTGAAATTATAAATGTCAACTTAAAATTAAAAGAATAATAATATACAATAATCAGAAATGTGGGTAATTTGGGGTGTTTTCCCCAATATTTACCCACATATGACTAAAATGCCTAAAAATGAGCAAAATAGCTCGTTCTGAAGGCCAAACTGCAGAGGGGGGTCATCATGCCCCATCTAACCCCAACGGTAGTGAAAATCCCTCAACGCCCCCCCCTTATCAAGCATCATAGTCAGGAATCAAGGATGACATCAACCTCTGAAGGAGGCCCCAGAGAGAGGGAGTTGGTGAACTGGAGGGCCAAGAGGGTGCTGAAGGTGACCTGGAGGAGGAAGTGATGCCTCTGTGCTGAAAGATCTGTCACTGGTATGCAAAATCAGGGTTGGGGTCATGTGACCCAGTGATCCACCCATGGAACCTCGGACACCAACCTCAGGGCTTTAAGTGCTTCCATGAGGCCGTCAACGATGCCCCTAAGCCATAGTACTTCGAAGGGAGAAACCAAAGGGTCTGGCCATAACCCCTACACAGAAAGAGCTGCTTAAAGACCCCTCATGTTGAGAAAAATGACGCTGTTTCCCTGGGGCACCTTTGCAGGTTTGCTGGTACTGGTACCATCTTAACACCCCCAAAACACACTTTAAAAGTGTATTCGGTTTAAGTGCAAAATTTGTAAATTTTTTCCTACTTAACAACTGTAAAAATGGAGTAAAATGACTACGGAAAGTGAGCTAGAAAGCTACTTTCCTTAGAATCCTTTGCTTGCTTTTGGAAAAGCTAGGCAAACCAAAGCACTTATTTGCCAAATGTTAAATAAAATCAGAACTAAACTTTGAACAAACCTAGTCTTTTGATGTACAAAACTAGTAACTAGATCCGAAAAGTATACGATATCTAGATCTAGAATCTTTGAAATAAACTTGAATGCTTGAACTAGATCTTTAATATGATTCAAAGCAAATAGACATATTCATGATTTAAACTTTAAAATGTAGATCTATGAGTGCTTTGATCAAAAGTAACCGGAACCGAAGATAGCTTTAAAATAATGAGAGGGGGAGAGATAGAAACTCTATCAAGTGAGACTTTTAGACTTGGAGAGGAATTCCTGGATTGCCGTGGGACTAGATCTGAAAAAGCAGTTAGAAACAAAAATGAGCAACAAACAAGTTCTCCTTCTGCTAACAAAAAGGGTACTTGCAGCTTACATCAACTCATACACAAAACATTAGATTTAGAAACCAAATATGTAAAAAATTAATACTAAAACATTCATAAACAAATGAAATATTTCAAGCATATAGATCTCTTAACATATGAAGCAACAAGAATAGACAAATAAACAAATTTGACTAATCTAGCTTACCCAACAAATATTTGTCCTTACAGTAAACCAATATCAGAAGCAGGAAGTGGATGAGCAACTCACCACACGTCACCTTCGTTCAACACAATGATCTTACATCCACACACAGAGCAACACAAGAATTCAACCTCCAAAATCTCTTTATTCTCAAGTAGTTCACAATGAATTACAAAAGAGCAGAGCTTTGCCTCTATACACCAACTAGTGAAAAAAGGATGCCAAAGCTTGCTTAAATAACAATTTACATGCAAAGGAGGGCACACTTCCCAAGGAGGGCGACTTCTGTAGAGAGGGAGTTGAACTGGATCTTAATTGAATCCTGATTGCAATGCCAAATAGAGGAGACTGCGTCACCTATTGTTCTTGTTGGTAGCTCCAACCTCAAGTTTATCACCATAAATCTCCACCCTCCATCTAGCAAAGTAGCCCATGCAGAGAGAGGGCGCATTTCCCAAGAGATAGTTAACTAGAACTAGCTCAACTTGATTGGATTTGTCTAACTCGGAGCTCAGTTCATCATCAGTTGACTGTACAATGGGTTTAGTTCATCCTTAGTTCAACTCCAAACACTTTCCACTGATTTAGGTATGTGTCTTTTTTTTATTTAATGTCTTTATTTGACATTTATTCTGTCTTTTTTGGAGTATTTGAGTAAATATCAATTTTTGAGATAAATACTTACTCAAAACTTAGGACAAGTGGATTTATGGGTTAAATGGGTGCTCTGGCTTATAAAACGAGCATCCATTTATCAAAATCCACCCACAAACCACTTAATTATTACATTTTGAATTTTTTCAATTAAACCATAGGAAAAATGATTTAATTAATAGAAAAAATTAATTTATTAATAAAACCAAAAAAATGGTCCATGGCCACGAATTTTTTTTATTTTTAAAAGTTGATTTTAACCACCTACGGACCTAGTACCTGACCATATGACTTTATTTTAGTGTCTATCATGTTTATATATGTTATAAAATGGACTCTAATAACCCCCCAAGGCCTAAACACCAATTCGGGGTTTCTAGCTTTGGAGGTGTAGGAGAAACTCATCGATTATACTCGGCGAAAGGCAAAGCATAATTGACAAGGGAAAAAACTCCTTGGAATACCTTCTTTGGTCGTCAAGTCCTAGGGAACCGAGTCACTCAAAGACCACCATGCTAGCACACTTTATTACAAACCCCTTGGGGCATGGTCATGCATTACAACATTGAAAAAGGGGCCCTGAAAAGGCTTGATTTGGAACTTCTGAACTCCGAAAAGCACAAGTAATTGTGCAAAATTGGCGGCTCTCTGGAAGTCCAACTGAAGTACAACTCAGTTGGTAACAGTACCCATGGATCCTTATAACTAAAGCATAGTTTCTTCCTTCTAAGTTCCTAGTGGGTATCATTATCCATCCAATCTCTTTTGGACCATTCTTTTTGGTATGGTCTACTCTCCTTATCTTTTATAGGAAAATTTGTTTTAGGTGGAAAATTATTCTTTGGAATGGAATCCTGTAAATCTTTGGTACGACTGATGGCATCAGACAAGGTGGTGGGTCTATAAGCCTTAACCAATCCACATAAGGGTTCAGTGAGAGCCTCAGTAAACAACATGATTAACCTGTTCTATGAAATATCTGTCACCATAACTGCTACCCTTTGAAATTCAAATATGAAAGATTCAGGACTACCTGTTTGCTTCAGCTGGGCTAGCTCTCTGAGTTGTACCTCGGGGTATTTCCTGTCAAAGCGCTCAATGAGGCTTTGTGTGAAATCAGTGTAAGAGATGATAGTGTTGTGACCCAGTGTCACGAGCTCGTGGTACCGCCACTCACGGGCTTCTTCGTCCAAATGCAAGGTGGCCAACTTGATGGCCTCTACCTCCATCATGGGGTTAAGTTGGAAGTAGGTGTCCAAATTTTGTACCCATTTTCGTGCTAGACCACTCCAAGTCCCATCAAAAGTAGGAATAGTTAGTTTCCCTACTGTGTGCTGTAATTCATAATTCTGGTTCAAGCTCCTATTGTATCCTCTCGGCCTGTTCTTACTCTTTAAATGACATAAGTCTGTAAAGGACATGGCCGATTGAAAATCATCTCCAAGTGCTCTATACTCGTAGATATGCCCCCAATGGCTCATTCGGCTCTACCTGTACTATCGACATTGCTGTGTGGCTATCCAAGAACTGTGGCATTTTAGGTCTGGAGGACCCGTTGTAGATATGAGGGTGACTCTGCATATTAGTATGTAAATGGGTTCCACTGCTACTGGTGGATACTCGATCGCTGTTGGGAACCTAGGGAATGTTTGGTGTGGACCCTGTTTTGTCTGCCAACCTGTTAGTTGTTGATGAATGTCAACATTTCCTTTTGTCCTGTAGTTAAATCTTTCAAAGTAGTAATGAGACTGTTGAAAGCTATTTTATCCTCATTTGCCATGGTCTCTTTACCCTTGCCTTTCCCAAACTGAGTCTCTATGTCTTTTGGTTCTATATCCTCTAACTCTACCTCTTCCTCACTGCTGCCCCTGTGCCTGAACCTCTGCCTTCTATAGGTAATATTATGCAAGTCTTCTTGATGCATTTAAGGATTTATAACTGCATGCTCCCACAGCTGGCGAGGAACATGCTCCTATACCACTGTAATATCCCAACTGATATTGTTTGTCTTTTATAGAGATTCTGAAGTAGTTGTTGCTTGCTTGAAGTCTTGTTACCCAATACTTAAAGAAAATATGAATGCATGTGCTGTACTATGATTTACTATGATTGCATGATAATGCATGCAAGTGCATGGGGTCGCATAAACCCTAAATAATCCAAGTAATCAAATATGCAATAAGATAGGGATAGAAATGATGCATGTACATACCAATGACTCGTGCTTGAGTTGTAGATCAATATGAGATAGACATGCAAGTCATGCACCGAGAATAGCCCAAGATGTGAGATAAATGAAAAACTTAAGCTCCAGTCTTCATAATGAATAATAGAAGCTCTAGATGATGTGAGATAGCTCCAGGAAGTATGCACTAGGATTATAATGGCCCTCTGATCAGTATGGAAGTTGCATGCAAGTCATGCACTAGGTCTAGAGCATAATGCGAATTGCTCCCTCAATGAAAGTCGCCCATGCAAGGAAAGGTGCCCTTTTGATATTTGAATTGATGTAACTCTCTCCGGAAGTCAATGTAGAAGCTTGTATTCAGTAACTAGGCTAATAATGACTCTCCAGGAAGGATGGAAGAGACATGTAGACCAAATAGCAGTTGTTGGTCTATATATGAAGATCTTCTGACTTGTCCAATTCGCCCATGCAAGAAGGCGAGCTCTCTTGATCCAAATGTAGCTTTGAACCTGAAGAATGCTGAAGATTGATATACCGATGAATAGCAGTGATGGACCTGTATGATCCAACCTTGGAAGTGACTAGGGTAGATAGATTTCACTCCTGAAATACACTGAATGGATAAGGGATGCGCCCTCAACCTTAACTATGGTCGCAGAGCTCTCAACTCGAATCTCAATGATGAATAAGAATGATGGACCTGTATGATCCAACCTTGGAAGTGGCTAGGGCAGATAGATTTCATTGCCGAAATACATTGAATGGCTAAGGGATGCGTCCTCAACCTTAACTTTGGTCACAAAGCTCTCAAATCGAATCTTAATGATGAATAATAAACTTAGCAGACCTAGCCATTCGTTGTTTCCTTGTTTTATAACTTTGACATTGCATGATCTAACTTTTGCATGCCTAAGTCGCTTTTCTCTTCTATTTTTCAGTTGAGTTGCATGCATTGCTTCCCGTATGCATGCAAGCTTAATTAAGGTGCTTCTGTGCATGCATCATGAAATATGGCCCACATGTAATGCATGTAAGTTGCTCCTAGTTCTTCTGGCCCTCTTTTATCTACTGATGACCTAATAACACTGATTTAGATATTCCTTTGCTCCGAATGGTATCAGTCCTCAGTCAATTCCCTGAATGTCAGTACCCGCTCGAACCTATGGGAATTAGATAGGTTAGTGGGATGGTCCCTTGTGCTTAAGCAGAGGAGGACATTACAGACTCATTCACACTGATCTTTAAATGTATTTATATCTGCCTAGACATTGATATGCACTAGTACAAACCTGTGGGAAATAAGTATCAGAATTATCGTGAAAACTGTTGACTTCTACAAACGACAATTGTTGCATTCAGTTTTGTTGAAGATTTAATTTTTTATTATTAATGCTTTTAATGCCTTTTTGAAGCCCGTGTGCCGGCTGAGACCTTAAACTTCTGTGAAATGCACATTCTAAGCAATATTGTTGCTCTTCATTTCAGTGCAGGGAAGGAAGGACTCGACAACAGTGGAGCTTTTTCAGCTGGAAGGTTCCAGGCTGTGCTCCTTAGCATGGGAACCATGCATTCTCGGTTTGGCCATCCTGCACATGCTTTAGTGGTATGCAACTAAAGTTAATATTCTTGTGATGATTATTGCTAAACAACTTTAAAAACACCTTTTGTGGTTAGAGTCTAAAAATATCTTTCTACAACACTAATTTTATGACAATATCTTTGCAAATGAGTAAAGAATATGTCTCACAATTCTTGGCCTATGCCAAGTCTCATGGTTCTCAGCACACATTATGTCTGAGTAGTTCTTTGTATGAATCCTATTTTCAAACTTTAGTTGTTTGTCTTATATCTGTTGGTAAAAATTGCATGTTTGTAGCTAATCTAATTCCTCATTTTGCAGGCTCTTACTGAGGCCATTCAAGAAGCTCAACAGGTGATAATCTTGGTTCACCTATAGGCTATTTATTTTATAACCTCATTATTCAAATTCGCTCTTTCCTATCACTTCTTTTTCATAAGAAGTATTGTTGCTTTTATTTAATCATCATGAGTATACTTGATAACACATATAAAGTGGGCAGTCAATTCTTGTTGACTATTTACATAAATTAGGCATAGGGCATTGGTCTAGTATCTTTTTAATAGATCTACCATAGGTCTTGTAGGTGAGGTTGTTCCCTCAGAAAGCCACAACATTACTGAGTATGTGCTTAACTGGTCAGCTATCTTACTTGATCATTGACTAATAAGTATAGCAGCTGACTAAAAGAACGGCAAGTGACCTGATTCCTATTTTTTCAAGCCGGTCTTCCAGTTGTTGATGAGTGACCTCTTGGCCTCAGAAGAAAGGATTTTCATTATTAATTAGGAGTGTGGCTTTAGATACATATGTTTTTCCATAAGTTTATCTTTTCTTTGGCAAATGCAACTTAGCATATGGGATTAAGAGTTACATGGAGATCCTCTTCCTATGAAAGTGGGGATTGCTAGCATATGGGCCTGTGCCCTAAAGGGCAAGGAGTCTACATCCTTTCAAAACATATCAATTCTAGCTTTGACATGAATTGCAGGATCATTATTAGATCTTCTCAATTCTCTGAGCTGTAGGGGGTAAATGTCTCCTTTAAAGGTTGTCTTGCACCTTTGTTTCGAAAGGAAACAAATAGCATACAGTCATGCCATGTGACAGTAGTTTTGTTACAAGTTTGAGTCCTCACATAGGTATTTTTATTATATTGTTGGAACCTATGTGTTTTGACTTGAATTCATCCTTAATACAAGTGGCTCACTGGCCCTTCCTTTAGCATAGGGTGTATTGGAAATTCGCAGCTCTTCGTTCTTTTGGTTTTCCTGAGCTACTTAAATGTCTTGCAGTTATGTTATCTTTTACTGTTTGTTCTTTTTCTTTAAGATTTAGATTTGGGATACGTTTTATCAGGTATATATATATATATATATATATAATTGTATTGACTATATATTGGAATCTATGAACATTGCTATTGTTTGTATGATTTTCCCGTTTTATGTTTGCTTGAGTTTGCTTTCCCATATAAGTTAATTGACTTAATAGAAAATAGGATTAGGATGATAAAGGAATTCATAACAAAGTAGAGATTTAATATATGTGTTGGCTATTTGATTGTTTTGAATATATAAATTAAGAAAATGTGTTAACAGCAAATGCTGGAGAAAATATTGTTTTATAAAAAAATGCATTAAAATACTCAAAGAGTAACCAGTTTGCTATGTTTTAAAGTTTTACAATTTATGCTTAGATTTTTAAATTTCTTTTATAAGAATTTCGTCCTTTGGTGTATATGAATTTTTAATAGTTTGCTCAAATAATGCCCATTTGGTGATAAATAGCCCGTATGATTTTTCTTGGATAATGTTATGAGATTTTCTGTTGCTGTTTAGCCCTAAGTGAGGTATGGGTTTATACTTGAAGCAATTCACTATAACACTGGAAGGTAAATATATAAAGAAAATTCTATTCAGAGAACAAAATGAATTTGAATTGCAAGAGTGAGTATTGACTCTTGAATCATAGAAAAAAGTATAAAACAAAGATTCAGATAATTTAAATCGCATTTTCGTGGGGAAAATATGTACTTAACATGGAAAATAATTCAGCTTTCATATACTGAAATAATAGTTTGGATCTTGATGTGGCGAGGCTACAATTGTTTTAAATAAGTCTATCTTCCATTCACTGATATATTAGTTTGGATCTTGATGTGGCAAGTCTGCAATTGCAATAATAGTTCATCTTTCATACACTAATATAGTAGTTTTGATCTTGACGTGGCAAGGCTGCAATTGCATTTTTTGGGGGGTTGACCATTTCCTGTCAGTTTTCGAACCTTTAAATTCATATATATATATTGAACATGTAATTTTTCATCCCACCCTCCAGATCATAAGCAAGAGTGAGATATTCCTCATGGTTCATGAAGAGCCTCAATCAACAATTTCTCACAAAGAATGAGCATGTCACAAGCAAGATTTGAACTGGGGTGGAGATGATAGCAATTTTTCCTCAAACCACCTGAACTAGACCCAATTGATGTTTTGATTCTTGAACCTTTATATGCTGTATATCAAACTAGTATAAGATTTGCCAGACACATGAAAGTATTAAGAACTACATAAATGAAATAAGTCTTTGGTTTTCAACACAGAATTGCTGGTTCTTCAATTTTTATTAATGCTGGGATTTTGTTTTCTTTTGATAAAATGCTTCCTGTAGCTATTAATATAAACAAGAGATGCACATACTCACTTTATGCAAGAAAAAAGTGTTGCCATAGCAGTGGCCACACTAGCTAAGCTCAAAATTAAGCTGGTATCATACCAAGAACCCATTATGCAAATGTTGGCCTTTATGGAAAAACATATAACCTGTTCTTAAAGTATCTGAACGGCAATATCTAACTGGTTGAAGGCCCCAAAATAACCAGGAGTCCATTAAGCAACATGAGGAATGAGCCCAACATTGGGCAATCGATTGGTAATAATTGGTTCCCACCCATCATTGTCAGGTCTAGCTAGTGTCTCACCCTTAGAAATGGGAAGTGAAAATGTAGGGAACTTATCATTCTATTGCACAGGTTGGGGTGGCCAGTTATGCCAACACTCCCTTCTCTCTCATTGTTCAGCCTGCTTGTTATCGTGACTGCCTCTATGACTGTCATTACTAAATAGAGTGCATTGGAGAGGTTCTAGGTGCCTCTATGACTGTCATTACTAAATTGATGTTCATAGTGCATGGGACACCTCCTTAGAAATTGAGAAGCTACCAAAGGTGTGCCACATCCATCTCCACCTTCTGCACTTGTACAAGAATTTTGATGTACAGACTTGCACAAATTAGGGATCTGTCATACCAAGAGAGATCTAGCATGTTGTGTGTATTAATTAAGGCATCATTGTTTTTCTTGTAAATGAAAAAAGATAATTTCCCTCTTATTAGTTGCCATGAGTGTTGATACGCCACGATCCATGGAAGTATATCCCCTAACACAATTACTTTCCATGATATGGAAGCATGTAGGAACTAACCACATAATGATTGGAACCACCCCCATGTAGACTTAGCAAGCGGATAGAACCAGAAGTGTTGCTTGAGCATTTCAGCTCAATGGCATAAAGGCCATCTAGGATGCAAAACCACCAAGTGAGTAAATCTCTTGCCAATAGGTAGGTCACTTGGTATAGGTAATTAGGCAAAGAAGGATTTTTTAGGTTTTTGTATTGGCTTCAAAGGTTGTAAAGCATGAAAAGCCATGTCCATTGTTTTGAATATAGTATCTAGATCTTGTTTAGCAGGTCATTGAGGATAGGATTCATTAATAACTGCCTGTATCCATCAACAAACTTATATTTGGTAAAGGAATTAGATCTATTCCATTTCCAATCTTGTGACTATGCCTAGGTGTCTTGAAGACCTAACTTGGTGAATCTAGAATCAATTTTTTGACCCTGTCCAAAATATTCCTATCAACGTTGGCCACTCTAATTGAGCTTTCATATCAGGCCATGGCACCTGTTATCCCTAAAGTTGAACCCTGACTGCTAAGGTCAAGCTTAAGGAAATCTTAAAACAGTAATTCTATCAGTTTTGGTGGCAGATGAATATATAACAGAGGTCAAACGACTCAATAATTAGGTAACAGGGAATACATAAGGTTTCAGTACTTAAACAAGAACAGAAAATGACCGTGATAATGATTTTATGAATGTAAGAGCTCAGGTTTCATTTCAGAATAGGGGCATAGTTATATACTGGTCAAGAGAATCACAACATGAAATTGAGACCATGCATAGACAGAATAATGATAGTATATACTTCATAAATTGAAACAAGACAGGCTCAAAGATCATAATTTACTTAAAAAAAAACAGTCATTTTCTGCAAAAGATAATATAAGAAACAGCATACATGCCTGTATATTTCTGTATCAAACTGACCCCTGCCTCAGCCCTCTCGGCTGGAACTCTACCCCCCTATCTGCAATCTGCTTATCACTCTTTATATATACAATAAGATAGAATAGAAATTGAATCCAATTTCTTAGCTGGCACCGAACTTTCAATTGGCTGTCAAACTTTCCTATGATTCTGCCAGCAATGATTCCAGCTTCCACTTTCTTCCCAACAACTTGTGACTTTTGCATTGATTTTCTTTTCATTCGAAATCTGATGGTGATGTTCCCTTTGGAGCTGGTTTCAATTTCGTGCCATCCTTCTAGAATGATGACGATTCTGATGCTAACAAATCCAGCATAATAGGTTAATAATCGGAGCAATCTCAGTAATTAGGTAGAATTTAACACCTCGCTGGCATATAGCAATTTCAGTTAACATGTTTTCATTCTATGATAATGCTCCCCTGCGAGTTCTATTGGAGAGTCTCCTTAAATAGGACCACAATTAAAATATCAGTCGCAGTTAGATGAAGAAGCCTGTCTTCACTTTGCAGAGCACTAGTAACAATTTCAAACAACCCATTATCGACCAGATCCCTAAAGAGACGCATTTGGCTGGCAAGGAGGAGACTTTTGCTTAGGCTACAAAATTCTTGAAGGAACAAAATCAGGTTTTTCTTCACTTCATCTGGCGTATCTGGAGATTTCAACTTTGCAAATAATTCCTGAATGAAAGCATTATCATCCTTAAGAGCAAACACCACTGCTGCATTATTAGTGTGGATGATAGAATTCAAAGTTGCAAATGTGGCTTTGTCCAAAACTCTCGGTAAAATAACATCCTTTTTGTAGCTAATTCTATATGTTTGATGGATTTTTGATAATAAAGAAAGATCTCTGATGGGGATTGCCTCCTTGAATAAAACCTATTCCCTTAGAAAGGCACGATGTTCTTGGTGAAAAGGAATCTCTGGATCATACTCAAGAGCACCCACAATATCCATTATATACTCATCACTGAAAACTTTTTCAAAGATTTGTGTATTATTCAATAGAATGATTCCTTTGACAATCTTAAATATCAAATGAAGCCCATCATTGTTTTCCAAATCTTCAGATGTTGTGAACAAATCAAGAAGCTTTGGTATAAATGTTTGATTTTGAACTATAAGCTCTGCCACTCGAATATGATCCATAATGCATCCCTCCATTACAGTCTTCAGGATTAGATGAAGTGTCGATAGCTCCACCTGTGGAAGCTCTTTGAGTTCACTGTTACCTCCATGGGCGGCATCATCATTCAGGCTCAATGGCGTGGGCATAGAGCTGATTCTCACGATAGGAGTATGAAAAGGGCAGGACTTATTATGCATTGTGCTTGGAAATCAAAGCCAACAGGAGGAACATAAAAGCTTGGAAGTATTTCAGTGACTATTTCTAGGATACAAATCAAGAGATAACAGTACCCATGACCTTGCCTAGCTATCAAATAAATTCCTAGTTGAGCTAATATCTTACTTGAAAAATCTAAGAATTGAGAAATAAGGAATCTTCACTAGAGGTTTCCCTTCATGAGCCAAAATTGAAGTCTACCAAATGGGGAGTTCACTAAAAGAGAGTCTTGATCCGAGGTTTTGTTCCTTCCACTTAAAAAATGGTTTGATTGTTTTCAAAAGATTTGGGGCACAAAATATGCTTTGATTTTAGCCACAACTTGTTTGATAACTAGAGTTTGAAGGTTAAGGCCTTGCTAAGTTTTTTTGCCATGAGGAGATCCTTGTCAAATGTAGTGTCTTAGTATCACCTTCCAGGTTCTTTACCTTCCATGGCTTGAATAATTGAATTTGAGCATAATGCTAGGGCTTGTGAGTGGGTTTTAATGATTCTCATCCCCCCCAGTTGTTGAGCTGAAACATAGCTCCTAGTTGATCCTATGAAAACCTTTGTGCCTAGAGTTGTTGGCCTAAGGAAAAAATTTCAAGGCCTTTCTAAACCTTTGGTATGTAGTCACAGTAGGTACCTGACAGGAGGAATAGTAAACACAAGTGGTCACAATCAGTTTGGTGAAGGTACAAAACTTGGTCACTAACACCAAAGGTTTAGTACTCTATTTCTCTGTCTTCTTCTCCACTCTCTACACCATCAAGTCCCAAAGCTTCTTAGGAGAGGCTTGGAGGTCAAAGGGATGCCAACGAACTTTAAATTTCTAACTAGGGAGTAATTAGGACGATCCTCAACCTAAAATATATCATGGGATCTCTCGTCGTCTTTGCATGAAGCATTGGGTTTTGGTCCATTGACCCATAGAATTAAATGTAACACATTAAATTTGGAGGTATCCATACTATTGTTTTGGTAACTTTGATATTATTACCGCTCATATCAGAGCCTTATTATGGATGCACACACTTTCCGTGGCACTTCCCTTATGGCATGCTCGACCATGACTGATCGTGGGTGTGAGGTTTCTAGAGGAGAATGGTTGCTTGTAGAGTTATTTTTTTATGCTCCTTGAGCCCAAAGCATATTTCCAGTCGTTGACTATTGATTTATCATGGGTTGGTATTAGAACAACTTTTGTATGTTGTATCCTACCATGGTGGTGTCATATATGTTTGTCAATAGGTGAGGATGTTCCACATGGTCCCTTTTTGATTATAATGTTCTAGTCACCACATGACTAAGCATAGAGATGTTATCGATATGAGTTGGTGGTATGTTGGCCTGAGAGATGAGCGTCCTATCACTAGGGGTTTATTTCAAATATGGATCGTATTTAGGCATGATTGGTATTGCACTTTTGGAAAGCACTTGGCATATGCAACCCCTTTTCACATGGTTCCAGTACTTTGTGCGATTTTATTTGACATGGTTTGATTTGGTTTGAACCTCCTAGCTATATTGGGGGGTTTTCACACATGGAACACCTTTGATGACATCGATTATCACTCCTAGTGGAGTGCTCCTCTTGTTCACACATGTTCAAGTGATCCTGGCTTTCTCAACGGCTAGTTTGACCTATTTTGACATGGTTGGAAGCTGATTACATGAGTGCCCTTACCTATGTTAGGTGTTTTCACGAGTAGTTTATGATGATGTGTAGGTGACCTTGTTGACCACCAAACCAACTAGGTGGACAACTATGTACCATGCACATGTACCATGTGCCTTGAAGATGAGGAAGAAGTACCTAATGAATATTTTCAAGCGAGGCAACTCTTCTTCTTATCTTCTTTCCATGAAATTTCCACACCCCTGCGGGGGATTTTGTAATGATATGTCAACACGAGGGTCAATTTTTGTGTAACTTTGTTGCCTAAGACTTTATTATTAGGGAAATCCTTTCATCGAGTGTTTTTGCCTAAGACTTTATCATTAGGAAAGTACTATTTTATTATTATCTTGCTTGGTCAATGTGGCCCCATTGCACATTTCTCAAAAGCCCACCTATGCATGTGATTAATTTATATTATCTGGAGGCTGTGGTATGTTGACTTGTCCACTCTCTTAGAGGAGTGCTCCAATATTTTATTATTATTGCACATGTGTCAAGGTGAAGGTGGTTTCTTTCCTCTCAAACTCTAATTGAATCACTAGTTGCGGATCTAGTGAAGCTCACCACCTCATGGACCATTCTATTCTATTTTTGGTGGATTCTTGGAGGGCACACCCTTGGAGGGTATTGTTTATTATTGTATGAAGATTAATACATGGTTAAATGCCCAAGACCTAGGAGGTCGTTTTGCATGAGAGGAGAGCATGTGGCATGGCCATTATTCATCCATGTATATTTTATCTACTGCTTGACTTGTCCATCCAAGTTAGTTGATTGATAATGCTTTTTTATGCATCCCTAGATTGGTTCTAAGGTTTTAGCCTAGATACTATTATTTTATTTTGAGAAGGTTGAGCCTAGAACTCTATAATAGAGGCTCCTCCCACTTGTAATGGTTGTTGAAAGTGCAAGTAGCCTTGGGGACATAATGGCAATATTTTGTTGAAGGCTTGTGGAGATATTTTGGTGCTTTCTTGTTCATGTGAGGCTTATGTTTTGGAGTGTATTTGCTGGTTATGGTTGCTGATTTCTTATATCCAAAGAGCTAGTTGATAAGGCCAATGTTTTAAAACTCGGACTCAGACTTGGAATCGGCCGAGGGTCAACTCGGACTCGGACTCGGCAATGAATCGGTAATGACTCGGCCGATTTGAATTTAATGACTCAGTTCACTAAAAAACACATAAAATATTTAAATTTTAAAGAAAAAAATATTTTAAAGATTCTAATCCATGATTCCAAATCATAAGAGACAAAATATCCAAAGTCTGCTCATGTATATACTATATTCCATATAAGGGTGAACATATCAAAATGGCACGAAGTGTACTGTGCAATACATATCTGAAAGATTGGAACAAAGTGAAAATATATAATCAGAGAAGGCCTAAATGGCCCGTAGAGTGGCATAATTCATTAATTTATTTTATTTGATTCTTTCCATATTCAATATAATTATTATTTTACCATCTGCTAAATTGCTAATTCAGATATAACCAAAACCACAGAGGCATATATAAACTTCATTGATTAAAGTAGACAAATATCATGAGTTGAAAATCTAGATTCGATACTTATTATTCCAAATTCCAACCATGCACAATTTCCTTCGAGTATCTCACAGTTACAAGAAATATCAAGAAAATGGCAACGAATGGGACTCAACACTGCTTAACCCACTCACAATCGGAGAGTAACTCCAATTTATAAAGAATAGCACAGTAACAAGATCTATAAACTGCTTATAATACAAGAATTACCATATTCCTAAATGACCATTAGCATAAATCGTCGACAGGCTAAGAGACAAGAATAGGTACAGTCCTAACTAACATGCAAGACATATATGAAGCTCAGAAGTTCAGGAATTAATTAAAAAAAAAAAAAATTTAGTGTTTTTTGACTCCATGCATAAACTCGGATCAACTCGGGCGAGTCATCCCATAACTCGGGCGAGTTGACCGGTTTGGTACCGAACCAGCCGAGTTGGACACTGACTCGGCCGGTTTGTTACCAAACCGGTCACCAAGCCGATTTACAGGCCGAGTCAGCTCGGCTTGTGGTCAACTCGGCCAACTCGGCCGACTTGCACTTGGACTCGGCTGAGTTTTAAAACACTGATCTCCAACTCATGTTCCTTGGAAGGTCGCTGTGATTGAAACCTATTTTGTAGTGGTTTACAAATTGCTCAGTTCCTTTCTGTCCAATAATTCAGCCCGCAATTTTTTTGAGCACTGAGATTTTATCCCATATCTTTAGTGTTGGGCTTTGAAGAAGTGCTTTGTTGGTCTATCACTTGTATTTTATTTAGTGAAGTTGGGCACTCAGCTGAGCTCCACTGGCTCATCTGATCTTATTTTATTTAGTGAAGTTGGGCACTCAGCTGAGCTCCACTGGCTCATCTGATCTAATCAACCTTCAAAAGATGATGAAGTCTGGCATCTTGGGCTTGCAACTTCTCATCATAAGGATTATCCTAGAGCAGTTGAGAAACATACGCCAGCTGATCCTTGATTACTTTATAAGTCGCTTGCTAGGCACAACAACAATTTGGTGGCTGTAGCCGCCAAGGAAGACTACTGTTGGAGTTATAGAATTCTCCCACTTTATAATCCACCCCTCAGCACCCTTGGAAACGGTGGGAGGTTCCAAACTCTTTTAGTACACATGATACAGCTTGAGTGTCAGGGGAGAGACATTCAATATACTTTTGGCCCTGTGAATCAGTTGAGAAAAATACTCCAGCTCATCCTTGATTACTTTATATGTCGCTTCTTTGGCACAATAACAATCTAGCAGCTGTAGCCAGCAAGGAAGGCTGCTGTCTGACTTATAGCACCCTTCCATCATGCAATCTACCCCTCATCACCCCTTGGACATGGCAGGAGGTTCCAAACTCTTTTAATACACATGTTACAGCTTGGGTTTAAGGTGAGAGAGATTTAATATGCCACTGGGCCCTGTGAATTCTAGTCTTTTTGCCCCCCCAAGGAGAACAAGATAAAGATCTGCTGATTGTCAGAGAGTGGCGTCCCTAAGACATGTACGTTTTGTCCTACAGGGCAATCAAAATAATAGGTTTTTTTGTCAGACAACATGGTTCTATCTAATAGGGATTTTGTTATGCATAAACCGATTGTGCTTAAACAACAAAGTAGATTTTCTCATGTTTAATTCAAACACACAGGTCTGATGGTTGATTATAAATATGAACACAATTTTTTTTTGCCTGTTTTTCGTTGAATCCCTTTCCTCTTATATGATTATATGTTCAAATTCAACATAAATGACATATATCTTCATCTTTGACATAAATTACATGTACTCCAATTTATCTTGAAATTTGTGGGTATGACTCAGTTTTTACTTTCGATTTAGTTGCATCAGCTTTTTGGTTGGGATTACGTCTTATTGACTTTATGCTTGACATTTACCATTTAGCTGTGGATTGGAGTCCGGGCTGTCATCAAGGACAGCTTTGTTAGCAATAGTGCAATCTTTTTTCTGCATTAGCCCTTTGGTTGGGAGCACAGCTATCCGACTGAGAGTGTTTTATTTGTTCCTGAGTTGTGGGACTTATGATGGATATGGAAATCCTAAATAGTCACTTTCTATAGATGATTGAGATCACTTTCTATAGATGATTGAGAGATGTTAAAACTTAAGGTTGCCCATTCATTATACTCTAAATCTGTCATTAGTTATTACCACATACCAGATTAAGAGTTGTAGTTAATGATTCATTATATGTTATCATGTGCATGAGGCAGGCTAATGTGCATTTTGGATTGATGGTCCATTCTTTTTCATGAACAAGGCAGGTCCATGTGCTTTAGAGTCCTCTGTGGTAAGTGATTTAAGGTTATAAAACTAGGGAATCTTGGTAACTATTATATTCACCGGGCACACTTGGTCAAATGCTAACTCCCGAATCTTAATAGATTATTGGTCACAATTTTAACTTTTTCAGCATCTATTGTTTTGCACAAAATACAGTCCTTAACACTAATGCCAGACAATGTATAAGTTTGGGTGCTCCTTTTATCCTAGTAAATCATCTTAACTTAGCATTGTTAATTTTGATATGATATTCACAATGTTACATTAAACAAATAATTCCATTAAACCTGCAGGTGTTTCGTAAAACAGCATTTATTTATCAATCTTCAATAGGTACAGCTAAGCAATTTATAGCTGGATCAATGACTTCTTTTTAATTTACATATCTGTTTTTGCGACAAAGCTGTTCAAATTTCTTAGATCTTTTATGAGTTGGCCCTTTGAAAGGTGTTGCTTAGCATTTTGGTAATTTGATATATTCAAGTATATGTGATGACTTCTTGTCTCAGGTTTATATAGTGTACTGATTTGATAGGTTGTATGGGTTTGCAGGCTAGTGATAATTCCTGCCTTGCCCATATCTTGGCAGCTTTATGCTATCTTTTTGCTGAGGTTGGTGTTGCTAGCAACTCAGGATGCTTTGATTCAACTATACCTCCTGGGGTTGACATTGGAGCAAGGTCTTCATTGGCAGTTCAGCAGCAGTTACCGATACTTCTTAGAAGATGTCTCAACAGGGCAGTTGACTTGAAATTGACACATCTTGTTATATTCAGCCGTCTTGCATTGGCAAAATTTGACTTGAAGGTAGTTATATAATTAATTCATTCATAATTCTAAATTCTTTCGAAATGGATGGTACAATGATTGCATGATGATATTAAACTTTTGGTGGCAGCTAAAAATTTCAAACCGAATATAAACATTCTGTTCAAGTTCTTTGTTGTGCTAACCTCTTATGCTATCTTCTGTTTATTGTGCAGTATTTTTTAACTATTTCTCTCTCACAGGGGTTGTGGCTTCACAGCTTAGCCATTGGCTCTTCCTTGAGTTCCAGATAACATAACGTATGCTTTGCTTATGTCATAGCAGATTGTAACACTTAAGGAGATGTCTCCAAGCAACTCATTATATATAAAAATGTGAAGATTTAGTTTGAGTGTAATAATTGACATGGCTTTGACTTAGAGCATACTTGAAAGTTGAACTTTCAAAATATCATATCCTTATTATTTACACAATTATGGATGGAAAGATTAGTACAAATTGGATTTGATGCATCACATTTATGAGTCTGCAAAAAATCTTTGTATGAACTAGTATTGAAAAAATCGTCAAGCATTAGGCTGATGAGCTCTTTACCTCTGATTTCTCAGAAATCCATTGATATGGGCAAAATCTGAAGCAAGGTGACAACTGGGAATAGAACTTCTAGGAAACTTGGGAATATAACTTATAGGAATAGATCCTTTAAAAATCAATTATGAAGCTGGAGAAGTCATTGCCAATGCAAACTGACAAGAATCCCTCTTGGAAAAATGAGAAATGATGGGCAAATTTTTTTACATACCTTCAGCTGTGATAACAGTGGAAAAATCTCCAAATGGCAAGGTCCAATCTTCAAAATTGATCCTTGATGGTGAATGAAATGAGGATGAAAATCCTCCTTGGGCTGATGTGAAGTGATCCTAGTCTCCTTGGCTCTTCTCTGGGTCACTGTAGTGTGCAAATGAGGCCCAAAAGAATGAAAAATGCAGACTTAAACGCCTGTTCTGGCCCTTTTGTCTGGGCGTCGATTTTTTGCATCGACTCGCACTTTTTTCTGCGAGAAATCAACAAAAAATCGACCCGATTTTTTCGGCGATTTTTTGACTAAAAATTGACGACCTCAAAAACTCACGATTTCTCGGCTCATTGCAATTTTTCGGCCGATGTTTGCAGCATTGATCTCAATAGGCTGCTGGAATGACAATGGTTCTCTCTGGTCATCGCCTGGTATATTGACATATTCTGCGATGCGCTTGGGTCGTTGGACATCCTCTTCGTCGCCGAGAACCAATCTACACCTGTTAGGCCACTCTTGGACATTGTTGGATACTGTTACGATGGTACCAGTACCAACGCACCTGCAAAGGTACCCCAGGGAGAGGGGGTCATTTTTCTTGCCAGGAGGGATGTTTAACCAGCTTTTTCTGAGTAGGTGTTATGGCCAATCCCTCTGGTTTCTCCCTTGGAAGTACTATGGCTTAGTGGCATCGCTGACTGCCTCATGAAAGGGGCTTGAAGCGCTGAGGTTGGTGTCTGGGGCTTCCATGGGTGGATCACTGGGTCACATGACCCCAACCCTGATTTAGCATTCCGATGGCAGTTCTTTCAGCACTGAGGCATCTCTTCCTCCTCCAGGTCACCCCCAGCACCCTCCTGGCCCTCCAGTTCACTAATGCCCTCTCTCTGGGCCCTCCTTTAGCTGATGACGTCATCCTTGAGAGAAGATTGTGTGCTTGATAAAGGGGGGGGCGTGGAGGGATTTTCATCACTGTTGGAGTTAGTTGGGGCATGACAACCCCCCCCTCCGTAGTCTGGCCTTCATAATGGGCTATTTTGCTCATTTTTAGGCATTTTAGTCATATGTGGGTAGAAACTGGGGAAAACACCCCAACTTACCCACAATTCTGATTATTTTATGTTATTATTGTTTTAATTTTAAGTTGAAATTTATAATTTCAAATTAACAATTTAAAAAGGCACGTCGACCTGGATTTTATTTATTTTTGTAAAAGTGAGTGTGAAAAGGTATAAATAACTTTTCTTCACTTTATTTTTACACATCAACTTATGGGAGATAACTCTTATTTCTGATTTTTAATCTCACTAGGGCTCTTTGAGCGATGCGCACCTCTTGGGGATGAATAATGCTTGCTAGTTTGGGGACAAATCTTTGAAGTCTTTGCTCTTGTTTCTTTGCTAAGGTGATACTAAGAGTTGTTTGCTTGATACATGCACAAGAAGGTATCTACGTCTTTTTCTTGATGTCTTTTTGTTAAATGTTGAATGTATGCTTGTCTGAGGTTGAATGGTAGCCATTGGTGTTGCATTTTTCCCTAGCATAAGCCATTTTCTAACCTTTAGTTACCCTAGCATTGTCAACTTGAGTTTTAGGTCTCCAAAGTTTGTCTTAGCTAGGGCATCATCAACCAACTTTTGTAGTTGTTGAGGAAGCCCAAGTTTTTCAAACTTGGCAAGCACCATCTCAAGAGGAGGGCCATCCTCTTTGATGCTCTAGGGTTAGGTAAATTTCATTAATGAAACCCTAAGTTGCTATTCTCTCTCTTTAAACCTAAATTTCTGAGTTTATACATTTTTAAATATTATGTTAGGTTAGTTTTGTTTTTTTGTAGTTTAGACTTTTATTTTTTTTTATCTTTTCATTAAATTGATATTAAATTTCCTAAACTAAACCCTAAGTTCTGCAAAACCCTAGCTGCAGTCAAGATTTGCCCTACGACCTCTTCCCCCTTTCTCTCCTACCCTCAACCTCCTTCATTTTCCACTCGGCCTCATCCTTTCTTCTCTCCCAGACCTTAGGACCCCCTCTTTTCCTCTTCGTTGCCCCTATACCTCCCCTCCAAGCCTTCGCTCCTCCTTTTCTACTCCTCGCTTGCTCCTTTGTTCTGGCTGCTATCCGAACCCTAACCTCCCTATCCTTCTCCTTTCCTCCTCCTTCCTTTTACATCCCTTTCCCTCCTTATCCCTCCTCTCTTCCTCCAAAACCCTCGGTCACCTTTCTCTTCCCTCACAGCCTTCCCTTACATCGGACCTGCCCCCCTTTCTGCTCCTCCACAGTCCTCTTCCCAACCAATCTGAGTCCTCTTCTCACCCTTGCACAGGTCTGCAATATTGCAGACCCTGTGCACCTCCCCTTTTTCTCCGCCCCAACACCTACACACAGTAAAATAAACCCAAAGTCAAACATAATATTTGAGACTCTTGTTAGTTGTTTTATGTACATTTTATATGCTAATTTGTGCTTAGACGAAGTCTGAAAACAATTTATTACGGTCTGCTGTAACCTAATTTGAGTTATTTTTCATGACGAGCCCTTTTAATGTTGACTGAAATTTGATATTTAATAAGACACCACTGCTGCTTATGAATGCTAGGTCTCTGGTTTAACTTGCAAATTGACACATAATAATTAGAAGTGAAGTTGGTCTTGAATGCAAGTGCTCTTCTTGATTTTCTTATTGGCATAAAGGTCATACTACTGCTACACAGTGTCAATACCCTTACATACAGATTTGAAACTGATATGCATTGGTTGATAAATTATTATTTTTGTGCATTACATTTATTGGCCTTAACATTGGACATGTTTACACTTAGTTGTTTGTAGTTAACTTTTCTGAGTTAGTTTTGGAGTGGTTTTATGGTTGATTACAAGGTCTGATTTCTTACTTCATTGTCTGAAATTTGACTTTATCAATGCAAAAGTTCAAATGGTTATTCTTGTGGCAAACCTAAATTGCTAGCACATTATAATGATCTCTGTTGCACTGTGTATTTACATACAGATCTGAAACTTACATTTTGGGTTAACTAAATGAGAACACATCAGAAACTTTATTGTATATTTCACATACTTTATTAGTGCTATACTACAACATTTGCATTTCACATACAGAAGTTGGTTGCTAGGTTCTGGAAGTTGATCTCTTAATGGTGAATGCTGGTCGTTATCTAGTGCATGCAAAAGAGTTTTTAAGTGATAAGTGATCTGACTTCAAATACATTGCAATAAACATCTGGTCTATTTACACTTGGTTATTGATACTTGCTTATACTCAATCTGGGATTGACCTTACACTTTCATTGGATGATATACATTGAATTGGCATTGACTACAGGATCTAATTCGCATTGGTGTTTGGCTATTAATGAATTATATATTGGTATTGCGTTGCTATAATACATTTTTATGATCTTTTTGGTATAAGTGGGTTAACGTTTATTGGCGAGTGATAGCACCATTGGTAGCTCTTTGATCATATGTTTACCTAATTTGTACCTACTGGCATTGAATGATAAGGTTAGTAGGTTTTCTTCATCCTCTCATTGACTCCATACGGACACTGGTCTAACTAATACTTGCGAAGAAAATATAGTTTTTGGTTGTGTCAGTGTTCTATAGGTTATGACAAGGGTACTTCTCCTTGGAGTTTTCGACGCTCCGAAGAAGTTAGAATCGTGATCGAAGTGATTTATCTAGAGTCATTACACCCTTGGAAAAACGACATTTGGTAAGAACTCAAAGGTGAGTCCTTCTTCCTTATATTTTAAAAATATCTATAAAGGACTAACCCCTCAAGTCTTATCTAGCAACTCCACACATTTAAGGCGACTCCACTCATCGAGAAGCAATCACCATTATCTCAGGTACGTATTTGTTTAGTGCTTTCGGTGAGATTTGTTTAAGTCTAACTTGGCAGGTCTCTCCTGGCAATTCCGACTGAAGAAAATAAGAGGGAAGCACTTTGCAAAACTGAAAATCAAGAGATATGGCGATCCTCGATCCATTTGACTTCTCAAGTATTCCGGGATACCCTAATAGGTTCAACAAGCATTGCTGCCCGAAGCTTATCCCGATGTTCCACAAGGAAAAGGATACTGCTACAACTCATGTCATAAAATTTAAAGAAGTTATGACGTCATGGGATATCACTGATGAGGACACTATCATACAACTGTCGTAATGTCCTTCGAGCTAGGTGGTGATCCAGATATGGATGCTTGGTACGAAGGGCTCCCTCCTAAGGGGATATCTTCCTTCCTCCAACCGGTTGAAGTATTCAGCAATCAATGGGGCCCCAATGCTAAAGAAGAAATCATGAAGATTCCAAAGGACGATCATATAGATATTGATGAACAACTTCCAGAGGACCATGAGCTAGTCCTTGACGAAGGTCAATTCTCGGAAGATTTACTTGAAGAAAATATTGTTCCGGACCGGGAAAATGACATAATGACTCTTATGACCAGATATGAAGTGATTCTTGAAGATGAAGAACAGGAGGCCTTAGTTAAAGAAACTGAAGAATATACATAAATGGTAAGTTCTCCATATCCTCGAATTACGGTTTGTGATGATATGTTGGCTATCTTGGAAGAAAGTTACAGGTATACGGAAAACAATGATTATTGCAAGTTCGTTGGCCCACCGATGTACGATTCTTCAAAGCCTTGTAGCATTATGATAGATCCTCTCCCGAGCACAAGTGTGGGTAAAGAAGCTTACTCCACCATCGACGAAGAATGGATTAACCCTTTTGTTTTCCTCAACAATGTAGTAGCGCAAGATGTGGTGCCCGTTGACGATGGCCATATGCAAACTTTATCCATTATATCTCAGTTCATGATGTGCCCTAACCCACAACATTCTACTAGAAGTGTTCAACCCTTTTTGTCTAGTATTGGTAAGTTGTCAACAATGTTTTCCAATAAGGGGAATACAGGTATGTGGATAGGTATAATTCTTTTTTCACATTGTCACGATTTCTATTGTGTATCATTTCGTTTGAAATGTGAAAGCTTGAATTATGTGGTTGACAATTTCAAAATGGTAAAGATCATTCGGGACTAACATGATAACTTTAAAGAAGAACAATATGCATGTATTTCCAGAGGATTGTTCAAACAGGTTGCAGCTGATATACGAAGATTTGCAAGTCCCACCTCCATCAATGTTCTCGTGAATTGAAAACCAAGCATTTTTCAAGCAAATTTTTTTCTCAATGCCAGTATATGATGAAGATGTTCCATACATTAGCCCGATAGAAACTTGGATAAATGGAGCTTGTAAAAGTGATCTTTCTCTGTGGCAGCAGTATCACAGCTCCCAGGTCCCCATAGCCATCCAATCCTCATCTGCTAATATGATGGAGACCTTGGTACGTATCTGCATCCTGATCAACAAGATCTTGTCATGGATTCATTCTAAAGGAAAAGGTAAAGTTCCAGGTATAAATTGCTTACTCAAATGGTTACATTGGTGGTATGATTTTACTTAATCCTTTCTCTTTCTTATGTTTAGCATAGATAGGTTTAGTTAGGCATATATTGTTATCCATGCATTGCATTTGAGGTTTTTCATATCTACATAGGTTAGTCGTTTGTTTATTCAGTTTGATTTATGAGCAAGGCATGATGAAAGTGTCTGCCTCTTGGTAGTTTGATGTCCTTGGTTATTTGATATGTGTGTAGATCTATAGGTACTCAGATGATTCTTGGATTTTTGAGCACCCTCAGGAGGAGTACTCGTCCCGCAATTGGAGTCAGTGTTACGATGGTATTGGTACCAGCGCACCTGTAGAGGTAGCGCAGGGAGAGGGGGTCATTTTTTTCGCTAGGAGGGGTGTTTAGCCAGCTTTTTCTGAGTAGGTGTTATGGCCAGACCCTTTGGTTTCTTCCTTGGAAGTACTATGGCTTAGTGGCATCACTGAATGCCTCATGAAAGGGGCTTGAAGCGTTGAGGTTGGTGTCCGGGGCTTCCATGGTTTGATCACTGGGTCACATGACCCCAACCCCGATTTAACATTCCGATGGCAGTTCTTTCAGCATTGAGGCATCTCTTCCTCCTCTAGGTCACCTCCAGCACCTTCGTAGCCCTCCAGTTCACCAGCACCGTCTCTCTGGGCCCTTCTTCAGCTGATGACGTCATCCTTGAGAGCAGACTGTGTGCTTGATAAAGGGGGGGGGGGGCGTTGAGGGATGTTTATCACTGTTGGGGTTAGTTGGGGCATGACGACCCCCCCCCTCCACAGTCTGGCCTTCAGAACGGGCTATTTTGCCCATTTTTAGGCGTTTTAATCATATGTGGGTAAAAACTGGGGAAAACACTCCAAATTACCCACAGTTCTGATTATTTTATGTTATTATTGTTTTAATTTTAAGTTGACATTTATAATTTCAATTGACAATTTAAAAAGGCAGGTTGGCTTGGATTTTATTTATTTTTGTAAAGTGAGTGTGAAGAGGTATAAATAACTTGCCTCATTTCATTTTTACACATCAACTTATGGGACAAAACTTTTATTTCTGATTTTTCCCTCACTAGGACTCTTTGAGCGGTGCGCACCTCTTGAGGATGAATAATGCTTGCTGGTTTGGGGACAAATCTTTGAAGTCTTTGCTCTTGTTTCTTTGCTAAGGTGATGCTAAGAGTTGTTTGCTTGACACATGCACAAGAAGGTATCTAAGTCTTTCTCTTGATGTGTTTTTGTTAAATGTTGGATGTATGCTTGTCTGAGGTTGAATGGTAGCCATTGGTGTTGCATTTTTCCAAAGTCACCTGACACGGGGACACGGAACACGTAGGACACGAAAATACGAGAGTCCGACATGGACACGGTGACCCCCGAAATCAAGACACGTAGGATACGTTTTATATACATATATATATATTTTTTTAAATATATTAAAATTTAAAAATATAGACATATAGATCCAAAAATATTTAGAAACTAGAACATTTACAAATATTCAATAGAAATTAGAATAAAAACACATTAATGATTACACATTTGTCATTCACAAATCACGATTCACAACACATTTGTCATTCACAAATCACAATGAGACACAGATGCATGTCGGAACCATATTTCTCATTAAGTCATCAAAATCAAAATGTATACATATATGTCGGAATGCCACTGGGCACTGGGCCACTGGCAAATGCCAAATAGACTAATAGTAAATACAAAAAGGGGTGGATCAAGATGGGAGAATCCCATATGTCAGTAGTCCTCCTCCATGCCTGAATCAACATACTCATCACTGCCACTGCCACTGCCACTGCCACTGCCCTGATCCTCATCCTCCTCCCCCTCCTCCTCCTCTCTGCCCATCTGACGATCTGCATCTGCTGCTGTGGAGGATGACCCCTCTGTACGATCACTATCATCAAAAGTGACCGGCTCTAGCACTGGATCATTAAGATCCATGTTGGCTAATGCCAACTCAGTACTGCTGTCCAAACCCATATCATCAGGAAAGACATCCCACATCTTTGTCTTTCCCTTCACCCACTCCTCCCTCTTCCTGTAAATAAGACGAAGGTTGGAGTGCACATACACCATCGAATCTGCCCTGGACTGCTCAAGCCTGCTCTTCTTCACACTGTACAAGTTCCCATATGTGCTCCAATTCCTCTCACAACAAGAGGATGATGTAACTTGAGAGATGACCCTGAAGGCTAACTTCTGTAGAATAGGGGATGTTGCCCCATGAGTTGCCCACCAACGATAGGGTGTCTTACCCTCCCTATCTCTAAGCACATCATAGCCTCCAAATCTCCCAGTGCCAGTGGAAAAATCTACAAAGCCATCCTCCACCTCCTCAAGCATGTCTCTATCCTGAAATAGCCGTCTAAGTGCTATCTTCCTCCCATTTGCAATCTTTGCATCCATGTGAGGAGGGACTCTGTGTGAGGCCCCCGATCCACCAGTGAGCCACTCCTGAGTGTAGAACTTGGGGTTCAAGGAGTGGGCCAAGCAATGCAAAGGTGTGCAATTCTTATCCCACCTGGAGATAAGAATATCCCGAATAATGGTCCATAAGTTCTCTGCCGATGTCCCATACTCGGGACACTCATTCTCCATGACAATGGACCTCATGGACTCAATCATGGAATCCCACCACTCATAAACCTCTGCTAGGATGGGCTGGTCCGTGTCTGCATACCGCAACAAAGAAATGATTGGCTCCATGATCTTAATAGTAAGATCCACCGTGTCCCACCAACCATCATTTAACACCAAGTCCTTCACCTTTTGTGAAGCAGCCTGATCTGTCTTTCTCCAAAAAGCCCAAAACTCTGAAATCACCATGGACCCAAGAGCGGTTTTGACCTCCCTCAACCTCTTGAGCATGATGAATGAGGAAGCAAACCGAGTATATGCAACCTTCAACAATGAAAGCTGTGTGTACTGTTTGTAGATGGTGAGGGCATTTGTGTTGTTTTGTACAAAGTTATGGATATGGCGTGCATCCTCAATAAGGTTGTCAATCCATGCCACATCCGAAGCAATGGCTTTCAGTGCTAAATTCAAGGAATGGACAATGCAAGTTGTCCAAAAAACCTGTAAGAGCAATAAAAGCATGTATCAATGACTCTACAACACTAACATTGCAATGACCAAATTCAAACAATGAGCAAATTAGAAATGAAAGGTGTCCAAAATGAACATACCTGTGGATATTTAGCTTCCACAATCATGCCAGCAACCTTGCAAACAGGTGCATTGTCCGTGATGATTTGTACACACGACTCAACACCCACTTCTTCAATGGTTTTGATGAATAAATCACCCATAAATTGTGCATCCTTGTATTCGCCAAGAGCATCAACCGCTTTCAAGAACACCGGTCCATTTTGGGAAGATACCATGAAATTGATGAGTGGATGGCGTGCGGGATCCGTCCATCCATCAGAAACAATACTCACACCGGATGAGGGCCAGGTTGATCTAATTGGCTCAAGAATTTTATCTACCTCCTTCTTTGCTTTAACCAACAATGTGGTTCTAAGCTTCTCTGAACCAGGAGGCACATAACCATTTGGAGCTCGTTCCAAGATAGTTTTAACCGTCTCAAAATACAATGGTGACCGTGCAACATTGAATGAAATGAAGTTGAGGTAGAAGAAAAATGCAATAGTAAGGTCTACCTCTTCTCACGCCTCTTTTTGGAAAATCCTATCCATTGGACCACCTGTAGATTGCCTCTTTCTTGTTTGATAAGTATCCCCACGCCCACGCCCATGAATGCTAGGTGGAAATGGAGGCTTGGTGCTAGAGGACTTCCTCAAGAATGGAAGAGGATCATCCTCTTTTTTCTTGCTTGCTGCTGCCACCTTCCCTAAGCCAACATGATCCTCTCTTTCCATATCCCTCCTTTGGTGAACAGTCACCGCTTTGCATGAAGAAATCCCACAAGAAGGAAGGGCCAACAAATGGCCCTTAACCCGGAAATATGTGCTCATGAACTCATGCTTGCAAAAATTGCATCTCCAAGACACATTGCCTCCCCCACCAAGCTTTGCCCCGGGTCCATCTTTCCTTGTCACATACTTCCACAAAGGGTATTTTTTTTCTTGGGCTTGTTGTCTTGCTAAAACAGGGTTAAGTGGAGCCATAGAATGAGCTCCACTAGCAGCCGATGGAGCACTTGACGGAGGAGGAGAACCGCTTGTGCTTGGTGGAATAGGAGGGGAGGCCCTAGATGGTGCATTTCTCCCTCTCCTTTGCCCCCTACCTCCTGCCCTAGCTGATTGAGACATTCCTTTTCTTTTGTGATGGTTGAGCTTGCAATCCTCTCCACAAATCCACCGGAATGCACTTGGAATCGCTTGGAAACGATGGATAGCCTTCGAATCTCCTTCAAATCTCCTTCACCTGCACATACAACTCACTCTCAACCAAATGCTTCCTTGCAAATGACAAAAAGAAAGACAAATTTCTATTTTTAAGTGAACCCGGACGCCCTTTTCCGCCAAAAACGTGTCCTGTTTTTCGAGTACGTGTCCAACAGTCGGGACTCGTTGTAAATGCGTGTCCGATTCGTTGTTGAGTGCGTGTCTCGATTCAGGATTCGATGCAAGGTCAAATCGGACACGAATTCATATCGAATCGTGTCTGATTCGACCGATTCGGGACACGGCAAGGGTTTGGAACGAATCCGGTTTCTGAGCATTTTTCCCTAGCATAAGCCATTTTCTAACCTTTAGTTACCCTAGTATTGTCAACTTGAGTTTTAGGTCTCCAAAGTTTGTTTTATCTAGGGCATCATCAACCAACTCTTGTAGTTGTTGAGGAAGCCCTAGTTTTCCAAACTTGGCAAGCATCATCTCAAGAGGAGGGCCATCCTCTTTGATGCTCTAGGGTTAGGTAAATTTTATTAATGCAACCCTAAGTTGCTCTTCTCTCTCTTTAAACCTAAATTTCTGAGTTTGTACATTTGTAAATATTATGTTAGGTTAGTTTTGTTTCTTTTGTAGTTTAAACTTTTACTTTTTTTATCTTTTCATAAAATTAAAATTAAATTTCCTAAACTAAACCCTAAGTTCTGCAAAACCCTAGCTGCAGTCAAGATTTTCCCTACGACCTCCTCCCACTTTCTCTCCTACTCTCGACCTCCTTCATTTTCCACTTAGCCTCATCCTTTCTTCTCTCCCAGACCTTTAGACCCCCTCTTTTCCTCTTCGCTGTCCCTATACCTCCCTTCCAAGCCTTCGCTCCTCCTTTTCTACTCCTTGCTTCCTCCTTTGTTCTAGCTGCTATCCGAACCCTAACCTCCCTATCCTTCTCCTTTCCTCCTCCTTCCTTTTACATCCCTTTCCGTCCTTATCCCTCCTCTCTTCCTCCAAAACCCAATCACCTTTCTCTTCCCTCACAGCCTTCCCTTACCTCAGACCTGCCCCCTTTTTTGCTCCTCCACAGTCCTCTTCCCAACCAATCCGAGTCCTCTTCTCACCCTTGCACAAGTCTGCAATATTGCAGACCCTGTGCACCTCCCCTTTTTCTCTGCCCCAACACCTACACACAGTAAAATAAACCCAAAGTCAAACATAATATTGGAGACTCTTGCTAGTAGTTTTATGTACATTTTATATGCTAATTTGTGCTTAGACGAAGCCTGAAAACAATTTATTACGGTCTGCTGTAACCTAATTTGAGTTATTTATCATGAGGAGCCCTTTTAATGTTGACTGAAATTTGATATTTAATAAGACACCACTGCTGCTTATGAATGCTAGGTCTCTGGTTTAACTTGCAAATTGACACATAATAATTAGAAGTGAAGTTGGTCTTGAATACAAGTGCTCTTCTTGATTTTCTTATTGGCATAAAGGTCATACTACTGCTACACAGTGTCAATACCCTTACATACAGATTTGAAACTGATATGCATTGGTTTATAAATTATTATTTTTGTGCATTACATTTATTGGCCTTAACATTGGACTTGTTTACACTTAGTTGTTTGTAGTTAACTTTTCTGAGTTAGTTTTGGAGTGGTTTTATGGTTGATTACAAGGTCTGATTTCTTACTTCATTGTCTGAAATTTGACTTTATCAATGCAAAAGTTCAAATGGTTATTCTTGTGGCAAACCTAAATTGCTAGCACCATTATAATGATCTCTGCTGCACTGTGTATTTACATACAGATCTGAAACTTACATTTTGGGTTAACTAAATGAGAACACATCAGAAACTTTTATTGTATATCTCACATACTTTATTACTGCTATACTAAAACACTTGCATTTCAGATACAGAAGTCTGCTTGCTAAGTTCTGGAAGTTGATCTCTTAATGGTGAATGCTGGTAGTTATCTAGTGAATGCAAAAGAGTTTTTAAGTGATAAGTGATCTGACTTCAAATACATTGCAATAAACATCTGGTCCATTTACACTTGGTTATTGATACTTGCTTATACTCAATCTGGGATTGACCTGACACTTTCATTGGACGATATATATTGGATTGGCATTGACTAGAGGATCTAATTCACATTGGTTATTGGCTATTAATGAATGATATATTGGTATTGCGTTGCTATAATACATTTTTATGATCTTTTTGGTATAAGTGGGTTAACGTTTATTGGCGAGTGATAGCACCATTGGTAGCTCTTTGATCATATGTTTGCCTAATTTGTACATACTGATATTGAATGGTAAGGTTAGTAGGTTTCCTTCATCCTCTCATTGACTCCATACAGGCACTAGTCTAACTAATACTTGCATAGAAAATATAGTTTTTGGTTGCGTCAGTGTTCTACATGTTATCACAAGGGTACTTCTCCTTGGATTTTCCGACGCTCTGAGGAAGTTAGAATCGTGATCGAGGTAACATTGGGTCACTATTCTCATATTTGCTTATTATGAAGCCAGTCCTGCTAGTTTGCCCAGTAACAGATACCTCTGGTTTTCAACTTCCAGACAGGAGACTAGATGCTCAGGCAGTGTTCGAGGATTTCGGGAGTTGCTTGTTTGGTTAGGGACCTCTTTCGGAGCAGAGTTTCCATGACATATTTATATGAGTCAGCTCGGTTCATATGGATTCAGATTAGAGCCTTGGATCATGTTCCCAGAGACATCTACGCAGCAGTACGTTACTTCCCTCTAGCCTCATCTCCATTCGTCGTCCATAGTGATTCAAATGGTCATCCATACTTGGATTTGTATCTTGATATTACTTATTACTTAGAGATTGAGGAGGTCATCCTTCTAGGTGACTGCAATACCTGCACCTGAACTCTCTAGATCCCTCTATATGATCGCTTAGAGGATGCATTTGGTACTCAAGAGATTGACTCTAAGTCAGTGGGACTTCACAGATAGTTAGATGATGCTTTGGGTCCCATTATAGTTATGGTCGGCACCTCCTACTGCTCGGAGAATCTCATACACTGTTGATCCTAAATGGCCTCCCTCGTTTCTTGACACTTCACATGTTTCCCACATAGTGGGGTTGCTAACGTGGTGGAATATGTCTTAGCCATCCAGGACTTACTCTCCTTTGTATGCCATTTATCGGTAACTCCCATTCCCGAGTAGACCATGTCCTTCTCTTATTTTCCCTACAAGTCAATCCTCCACCCCTGTAACTCTACCACCCTTAGGCCCAACACGAACCACTGTTCTTTTCAACGAGGGAGACCTGGATGCATTCTCGTCCCACCTCCACAGAATGCTTCTTTTTGAATCCCAATTTTCTTCACTTAAATCTGTGTCCGCCAATTACCAGTGCCTCTCGTCCGCCATTTGGGAAACAACCCTGCACTCCTATCCCTTGTTGTTGTAATTGTAACTTCGGAAGATATTCCCTTGTATTTTATATTGTTATTATTATTGTATTTTATTTGTACCTCCGATGGAGATGTTTTTCCTCTGTTCGGGGATGTCATTATTATGCTTAGCCATACTAGGTCATTGAGGTAAAAGCCTCCATTGTAAGTTAAGGCAAGTTCCCCAAAAGGTCAAATGCAAATGTATTATTGAGTCTCCTAGAGAAGTCAGCCCAGTTAGTTTTATTGAAGACGACATAGTTGGGTAAAAGGTCACCCCAAAAGTAAAGTATAAATAGAGAGCTAGGCTCTCTCATTTGGACACACACTCGCTCACTCAAGTTTGCATAAGTGAGAGAGAGAAGACCAGTTCTCTAATGAGAAAGAGAGAGAGCTGCAGAAGACTATCTTGTTTTGGGGTTTTCCATTTTGTGATATTGTATTGGTGACAAATCTATGTCTGAGGAAGTTCCGGGGTTTTCTCCTTTATGGTTTCCCCGAGGAAAACTTTTGTGTCTCTTGTGTTTTGCTGTGCTTGTTATTCTTTCAGTTAAAGATCCTAGCTAATATTGAATTAAAGTACAAACGTTAACATGGTATCAGAGCTAACTTGAAAAGAAGACATTGTGCATCAGCGGGAAACTAGGGTGTCCAAGTTTGAGGTTTTCTCTCCACAGATCATCTGAAAAAGAGGGCTAGACTAACTCGCCCTAGAAGGGCGCATCTTTCTGTCGAAGCAGAATCAATTTCCAAGAATTTTCATGTTTTGGCCCATCACTACTGCCTGGAGGAAAACTAGGGCTTCCTGTTTCGGGCACTTTCCTCCACAGTCCAGTCTGAAAAGAGGGTCAATTCAATTTGCCCTAGGAGGGCGCAACTTCTTGTGAAAGCATAATTCAAAACCGAGAATTTTCATTTTTGGCCTCGTCACTGCTGCCGTGGGGGAAAACTAGGGCATCAACTATTTTGCAATTCTGTTCATAGATTTGGAAAAGGAGTACATTGGATGATTCGGCTTGAAGAGGCGCATCTTCCTGTTCAATCAAAAGTTCAAGATTCTAACTTTGGAAAATTAGGGTTTCTCTGACAAACCCTAGGCCAGCAAGCTCCAAAACCAGGTTGGGAATCCCAAATTGGTAAGACCTAAATCTTTGCTATTTCCATTTGAGGTATTCATTCAAAATGTTTCACCACACCAAGCTTGAGGGAGCTGATAACTTTCGAGCATGGAAGTATAGGATTGCACTCGTCCTTGAAGAAAACGATTTGGACAAATATGTTAGTGAAGAGGTTCCAACACCATAGGGAGATGAGGATAAGGCTATCCACAAGAAGAACTTGGTTAAGGCCAAGAGAATTATTGCAGACTCCATTAAGGATCATCTCATCCCACATGTGTCATCCTTGAAGACACCCAAGGAGATGTTCGATGCATTGACAAAGCTATTCAAAGGGAAGAACATCAATCAGAAGATGACATTAAGGAACCAACTCAAGAACATAAAGATCCTAAACTCAGAGACAATGCAATCCTATTTCACAAGGGTCTCACAGATCAAGGAGCAACTTGAGGCAGTTGAAGAGAAGGTAGAAGAAGGAGAGATTGTTATTTCCACCTTGAATGGTCTCCCAAGATCATGGGACCCATCCATTCAAGGGATATGTGCCAGGAAGAAGTTGATCACCTTCAACAGATTATGGGAAGAATGTACACAAGAAGAAGCTCGACTTGTGGCACGAGAAGAGAAGATGGGGGCGAATGATGATAAAGCTCTCACAGTTCACGCTAGAAGAAATCACAACAAGAGGGAGCACCACCATCACAACAAGAGGGAGAATCACCCTCAAAATCAGAGGGAGGACTACGATAGACAAAGAAGACCCATAAGAGATCTATCCAACATTAGGTGGTATACATGTGATGAGAAGGGACACTACTTCAGAGATTGTCCCAGAAACAGAGGTTCCTCCAACAAGAAGACAAACAAGAGAAGACACCATGCTCACACCGTTGAAGATGATGAACCAAGAAGGAAAAGAACCAAAGAAGAAGAAAGAGATGATTCTTCAAGTGATGAAGAATATGTATTATGATGAATAAAGAAGAAGGGACCAATAGAGTCTACTCCAGTACAAAGAAATAATGATCTACATTTCCAATCATAAGCAAGAAAGGCACGGGTCCTCGGAATCAGACGATGAAGGGGAGCACACTGTCAGAGACTCCAGTAGTTCCTACAAGGAAGCAAAGATCAAGAGGGAGCACACTGTCATAGGCTCTAGTAGTTCCTGCAAGGAAGCAAAGATCAAGAGGGAGTGTACCCAACAACGAAACAAGATAAGAATTTGAATTGTCATTTCTTGTATATCTAATTATTTAATGATATTGTTCAGTCGTGTACATACTTATGTTCCTTGAGTTAGGATGTGTATTATGCATGTTAGAAAAGTTGCATTAATGAACAAAATACTACTAATATGCAAGTAACAGGTAAGTGGCCTATGGTACTATACAACATTCCATTGGTACTTATCTAGAATGAAACCTCTTTGCTGACATATTGGGAGTAGTGCATGCTCTTAATAATGTTCTGGTAGAGATGTAAGGCATCTAGAAAGTTACCGTATGAATACGGGATATGGATGAATGTTGTGTTGAAGCATTGGCTAAGATAATTGCTTGATGGTGTGACCTATGCATAAGAATTTGTTTTGAAAATTATGAAATGTTTCTAATCACGCAACTAAATTGACTTGTAGGAAAGATCGTGAGAAACTTGTAACGATGATTCAGCTATGACAATTCAAGAAGCTCATGAAGACTGCGACATGGCAGAACCACAAGAACTTGCAGATCCACCTCGTGAGAAGAACTCCCACAAGAGAAGACCAACATGGGCATGAGAAGCAATACAAGATGCAGAGAAGTATGGCGCTCCATAGGGGATGCAAAGAGAAAGCAAGAGACCTAGACCATAGTCCAGCTATGTGGCCCTGCTGTGTGACATCATTGATAAATTACCTTCCAACTATGAGGAAGCAACAAAGAAGAAAGAATGGAAGGATGCCATGATCGAGGAGTATCGGTCGATTATGAAGAATGATGTCTGGGAGATAGTTCCGAGATGAGAAGGGAAGTCTGTTCTGACTTCGAAGTGGATCTACAAGATCAAGCATGTTGCAAATGGTAGCATTGAGAAACACAAGGCAAGGTTTGTGGCATGTGGCTTCTTCCAGAAGGAAGGCATAGACTACGAGGAGACGCTTGCACCGGTAGCTAGATACAATTCTATCAGATTTATACTTGCATTGGCTGCAGTGATGAAATGGAAGGTACACTAGATGGACGTCAAGACAACATTCTTGAATGGTGTAGTAGAAGAGGAAGTGTACGTGGAGCAGCCACTGGGATTTGAGACACATGACAGACAGACTCATGTGTGCAATTTGAAGAAAGCCTTATCTGGATTGAAACAGGCAGCTAGGACATGGTACGGCAGGATGGATAGTTTCCTGATGAGCTTAGACTTTACCAAGAGAAAAGCAGATTCCAACCTTTACTACAAGGTTGAGGTGGGAAATCCAGTGATACTTCTACTCTATGTAGATGACTTGTTTGTAACATGGGAGGATGAGCTCACTGCAGATACGAAGAGGATGCTTGCCGTAGAATTCAAGATGAAGGACGTGGGTATGATGCATTATTTCTTAAGCATGGAGGTGTGGCAGAGTGCGGATGGAATTCAAGACATGGACAAAGAAAAGGAAGTCAAGACATCTGAAAATGAAGAACAAGGAATGAAGGAGGTTCAAGCATCAAGCACTAGGGAAGGTAAGAACTCTTCTATTGGCAATAATTCTAAAATTAATGATGATGAAGTTGCTCTTGTAAAGGTTGAAGAAGATGAGTTGTTAAAACTCAAAGAGGCATTTGCAAAAACTCTATTGGATAAGGATGTCAAATCCAATATAAGGCTTAAGAAAAAGATTATGGGAGCACTTGAAAAATATTAAGAGGAGACAAAAGCTCTGTTCATGAGTTTGAAGGTCAAGAACAATGATTTGCAAGGTGAGCTGGAAGATAAAGTTCTTGAGGTCAAAAGGTTGAAGGATGAACTAGGAAAAGGACAAGAAAAGATTGATGTGGATCCTAGACAACTTGAAGAGGCAAGATGGGCTAACCTTGATTTGAAGGTTCAATTGGATGAGTACAAAAGAATTGAAGAGGTCTTGAAAAATCAATTAGATGAGAGAGAGAAAACTTGTCTAAAGCTTGAAATGGAGGTAGTTAAATTGAGAAAGAAAAATGAAAAGTTTGATGCATATGGCAAATTCAATCACAGCTCAGCCATCCTAGATGAAATACTAGATTGTCAAAGGCCCCCATTTGACAAATCTGGCCTTGGGTACAAGAAAGAAGAAGAAAAATAAGAAGATGACACTTGGCCTCCCAAGACCTTTGAAGTTGGGTCCACCTCTTCCAAAGAAGAAAGCAAACCTCCTCATGTACCTACACATGACGACAAAGATTTTGGAAAGCCAAAAATGGTTGAAGAAGTCAGCACTGCACCTCAAAGCAAATTCAAGACAACTCCAAGATGGAGCCAAACTTCAAGGTATGAAAATGGTTTTAATGGCTATTGTTTTTCTTGTTCTAATTTTGGTCACAAGGCCATGGATTGTAGATCCCATGGAAGAAGTGTTGGAAGTCCAAAGAATACAATGAGATGTTGGACATGCAATTAAAGTGGACATATAGTTGCCTACTGCCACACGTTGAGATGCTACAATTGTAGTGGTTTTGGTCATAAAGCCCAAACTTGTACAAGCCCTAGAAGACATCAATTGAAGAACCCATCATATACATCAAGAAGGAGAATCAATGAATCATGGAAGAAGTATAACGAAGGAAAAATTGATGATCAAAAGTCAAATGATCTCAGCCAAGGACACGCTAAGTTATGGGTAAGAAAAAATATCTTGCTAGATCTAAATGATGTGGAGGATAAGTGCACAAGTGGAGGTGGCTGCCATTTGGCAAGCCAAAATTAAGATCCTTCGAAAGGTCTTAAGACACCTTGAGTTCATTTTTGGAGAATGGACTCAAATGGTGAAAAATGGCTCTCCAAGAAGCAAACAGGTCCTAGGATCGAATTGCAGACAGCAGTGAAGTACACAAACATCTTGGTATATACATACAGAAGTAATGATGTTTTACACATAGCCAGCAGAGGTCAAGTGATGACACACTTGTGAATTTAATGGTCAGTAAGAAGGCACACATGAAGATGAAACTCAATTCAAGCAATAGCTGAAGAATGAAGTTTAGAAGAAGATGTTTTGATAGAGTTAGTGGTTGAAGCAATTAAAAGCATATCAATGACTTATTCCAGATCTTGGTATGATCAGCAAGAACATTTGTTGGTGATTACATAATGAAGCTCAGATAGAAAATTCGGGACAGTCTGAGAATTCTTATGGAGTGAATTGTGACCATTAACTTCTGTTGGAATATCCTCCAAATTTCATGTGGTCCAAAATCAGACTTCGAATCATGTACAAAGATGATGTATATGCAGTTTTGATGATATGACAGAGTTACATCTACAGCAGTATGGAATGAAATCTGAGCAAAATTCTGTGATGAGCTTGAAGTCCTGACTGGTTGAGGTGACACATGCATGCACAGTATAAAAAGATGATTGATGAGCAAAGTTAATGAACAAAATCACTTGCAGACAGCAGTCATGAACAATAGTTAATGGCAACAGTAAATGATGACATGCTAGGTGAAGTCTGAAGTAGCTTAGGGGGAGCTTAAATTGCTTGTGAATCATGACTACATTGACTAGTATGATAAGAGAAGTCAGTAATACAGCCATGAAGTAGAATTTTTCTTGGAAGTTCGGGTAGAAAGACTCAGGCATCCAATCAGAAATATAAGACAGTTGAAGTTCTCAGTCAAGCAACAACTTTACTTGAAGTCTTCCACAGATAAAAAAAAAACAGGCATCAAGCATGTGATCTTCTCAGAATTCACATTCCAAAATAAAAGCAGCTGAAGTGATGTTGATGCTGCCAAAGAATCAAACCTGAATTCTCAGTAGCCTTGAAGAACAACAGCACATGATTGGACCAAGATTGTCTGTAGGTCAATCTCTGAAACCAGGCACTTACAAAATGCAAAATGGACTAATCCTGTGGGGGCATGCAAATACAACATTTCTACATAAATGGAGTTTAGTGAAGGCTACAGGATTGTTAGCAGGTGATAATTGTCAAGTTCGGAACTTCAAAGATTACGTTGTGAAAGTAAGCCACAGTTAATGTCGAACTTTCACATGAACTGACAAGAGTGAGAACCTCAAGCGTGAAGTGTTTCATTCTGACTTCAGTCATTCTAAGAAGCTGTGGCACTATCTTTAAACTCTGAATTTGGTGATCCAACCTTGTGATTTATCAAATTGGGAAGTATCTACAGTCAAATAATGTTGAAGGTTTCTATTCACAAGTAGAAGCACTAATCCTTACCAAAGATTACTGTGTATAAAGAAGTCACTTGGTGTGATATTGAACAAAGTCAAGTTCTGAACATAGTCACAAATTCAAGAATATTATAGCAGTAGTAAGAGTTCATTAACAACCAACAAATTTAATCAATTCGTGAAGGCCCGTACGGAGAATTTGAAGGCTTCCTTTGTGGGACATTTCCTTTTCAAGTTTTAAACTTGGGTAGCCACATGACAGGAGTAACAACTCTGATAGGGGGAGCAACAAATCTATTGAAGAAGTTGTCATTGGTGCATGGTAGCCAAAAGGGGAGTTGAAAAATAACTTGAAAGACAATTCGGATCTGTATGAAGTTGCAACTGATGATGACATAAGCAGTCTGAATAAAATATGAAGATGATGCCCTAGTGCACAAGTTTGATCACAAACTCTTTACAGTAATATGTTGGAGTTAAGTTGATGGCTGCAATAGTAAGATGACAGGTTGATAAGCAGATAGGTGTTAAGCGTGACTTACAAATAGTTTGGAAGTGTTCTGAATGAAGATCTTTTTAAGTTTGAAATAGCATATCAGTTAGGGGGAGCATTTCGCAGCAAAAACATGATGGAGTAGTACATAGACTCATCTCTGTTTTGATTTGAAGATTAAAGGACAGACTTGATTTGATGACAATATGCATCAGGTTTGAACACATCATATCAGTATACTGTTTAGGTGAAGAGCAGCTAGCAATACAATCTTGATGAATGATAAATATCAGCATGAAAGGGGGAGCAGTTATGAGTGTCTATGAAAACTTGAAGATGGCAAGTGATGAGCAATGATCAAAAGCTCAAATCAGAAGTTGACATAGAAGAATATTTTTTTTGGATATTGTGAAGCTCTTGAAGGCTAATTAGCCCTTTGTCATTAATGTCAAAGGGGGGGAAAGAAGTTGGTTGGTTGCCATCAATGACAAAGGGGGAGATTGATGAATATGATTGTCATTGATGACAACATTAATGACAAAGAAGCTTGAGGACATGACATTGGGTGACATGGACAAAGAAGCATGATTTTAGGCCAACATGGGCATATGTTTAAGGGTGCCGGAAGAACCCCTTGGCGGACATCAAAGAGCACACCTGCGGGCATGTCAAAGAAGACAGCTGCGGGCATGTTGAATGGGATGTTCCGGCCATAAGAAAAGACCACCGTGGGCATCTTGAAGATGTGTCAACAAGGATGTGCAGGCATGATGAAAAGAGGGCTTGCGGGCATATCTTGAATGGACAATGCGGGCATGCATATGGGCATAGAAAGTTAGTGCAGATGATGGGGTAAAGTGGTTCTAAATCCACTTTGTCATTATGGCAAAATGACCAAACAAATAAACATATATTTGTTGATGATCTTGTGGAAACAAAAATATCATTTGATAAACCAATGTCAAGTTGGCAAATGAAATAAAATGAATATCATTCTATGAAATAAAAAACAAATATATATTTGAATTAAATGTAATAAAAAAAATGACAAGTCGGCTCAAATTGAAGTTTAAAGTTAAAATTAAATTATTTACCAAACAAGTCGGCTCCATAAAATTTGGCATGAAAAAGTGTATAAATAAAGGGCTCACAACCTCATTTGGAGGGAAGAAATTCGGGTTGGCTCTGAGAAAATTCGTGGGTACTGTGGCAGCCATAGAGAAAAACGCAGTAGCAGTAAAATAATTTTGTGTTTATATTTTATCTGGGTTGGATGAAGACATGATGTAGCAGCAACATGATGATCAATGTTTATCTCTGGGCAGCAGCTGGTTGATAAAGTAATGATGGAAGTATGATGAAGATAAGGTCATGAACAAACATAATGAAGATGAATTCTCAGAATGAAGACAGAGACATGTGCATATGGACAGTATGATGAAGACATGATTTCTGGGCAGCAGCATGACATGGACAGTGGATATGTTTGTATTGTTTTAATAGAAACAGCCTGAGGTGAAGAATGTGCCTGTAATGACATGGATAATACCATGCTGGTCATGATCAAACTGATATGCTGAGCTTGTGAACATGCTGATGACATGGATAGAATTGTGATGGATAAAGTATGGATAGAGTTGAGATAGGGCTGCAGTATGACATGTTGAGTAATTTGCTGGGTACAGAATGAAGATGTGCTTACAAGCTTAATGTTGATATTGTGAACTGTACCATGATGATGTGGTGATATATCTCAGCAATTGTGAAACAGACAGGGGTTTCTTGGTTGTTGATGTATGTAACTTATAGACTTGAGAAAAGTCTGATTGATCTCTTGAATGATTGTATTATTGGGGTGTTGTAGCATCCCAGTCAGTAGTAGCTGATTGAACCATTCTGGTGGGTGGTACCATCTTATGGGTTGAAGCCCATATTGGAGATTGTAGTCTCCATTTATATAAAGTTTACAAAACTACATCTTGTGCAATGTGTTGATGTTGATATGTTTAAGTTGATAGTTCAATGATGAATATGATATTGATGTGAATGAGAAATAGTGTTTTAAGATTTAGTGATTGAAGAAGTTGAATTTTTTTTGGATTAAGTGTAGGCTCACTGATTCACCCCCCCCCTCTCAGTGAGCCATTGTGTCTAACACTTCCTATGACGAGTAGATTCAAAAGATGTCACGAATCAATGATTGACAAAATGAGGATTGCGGCAGCAGCAATGATGATGATCTAGTGTTGATGATGATGTTCCAACATTGATGATGATCCAACGATGATGACGTTATCTAGACTTGTGTCTAAGGGGTTTGATGACTGTGGGAAGAGAATACCTTCCTAGTTAAGAGGGAGTGTTGTTTCATTGTAACTTCAGAAGATATTCCCTTGTATTTTATATCGTTATTATTATTGTATTTCATTTGTACCTCCGACGAAGATGTTTTTCCTCCGTTTAGGGATGTCATTATTATGCTTAGTCATACTAGGTCATTGAGGTAAAAACCTCCATTGTAAGTCAGGGCAATAGTTCCCCAAAATGTCAAATGTAAATGTATTATTGAGTCTCTTAGAGAAGTCGACCCAGTTAGTTTTATTGAGGCCGACATAGTTGGGTAAATGGTCACCCCAAAAGTAAAGTATAAATAGAGAGCTAGGCTCTCTCATTTGGACACACACTCACTCATTCAAGTTCGCATAAGTGAGAGAGAAGACAAGTTCGCTAAGGAGAAAGAGAGAGAGCTGCAGAAGACTATCTTGTTTTGGGGTTTTCCATTTTGTGATATTGTATTGGTGACAAATCTATCTCTGAGGAAGTTGCGGGGTTTTCTCCTTTATGGTTTCCCCGATGAAAACTTTTGTGTCTCTTGTGTTTTGCTGTGCTTGTTATTCTTTCAATTAAAGATCCTAGCTAACATTGAATTAAAGTACAAACATTAACATCCCCATGTTACCAGATCCACTCCCCATTCCCCCAAATTCGATTCATGCCCCATGAACCGATGGTATGACACAGACTGCAAAGCTCTACTAGCCAACTTCGACATGCCTTCTCCCATGATCACAATTCTTACCCCATCCTTGAAAACCTCTTATCGTTGCTTCCTCCACCACAAGAAATTCCTCTTCATCTCACAGAAGCGACGTGACTTGTGGGCATCCCTTATCCATTCCCCCCCAAAACTTCTAGCGAACCATCTTCCCCCGCCACTCTCCCCTGACGCCTGATCTTCACCCAGTCTCCATGTTCAGCCACACTTCCGCTCTTTACAATGTCCCTGGGTAGCCGTCGATTTTTGTTAATAATCCTCCACCTCTTGCCACCTATTATCCCACTGATATATCTGGGAAGCAGTTTGGGAGATGAGCACCAACAAAGCAACATACAAGGGAGGTTTTCGGTCAGAGTTCTTCAAGCATTGTCTTCATGCCTTGGATAGCCTCCTAGCCGATCTATTTAACCATGTTGTTCATACAGTTTTCCCACCCACTTGGTCGCATCACATTATTAACTCGATCCATAAATTGTGTCCTAGCGCAAATCCAAATAACTACATAATAATCATGGTGGGCCACACACTTTCCGATCTCTATGCGATAGCCTTACACATGAGGCTTTCTCAAGAGCTTGAGAGGTGACTCCTTAGAGTTAAGGGGTAGGCAAGGTTTTGACCTGCACATCAGACCATTGATCACATCCTCACTCCGGGTTATCATTGAGGAGGCACAACACTGCTCTTCGAAAGTCTACTGCTTCTTTGTAGACTTTCGAAAAACATTTGACTCTATTCCACATGAGGCTTTATTCCTGAGGCTCATAAGCATAGGCATCTTTGAGACACTCCTGATCGACATCATGCACCTATATGAGTCGGTCCTTAGTCGTCTCCATACTGTACACATGATGCCATGCTTTATCAGGAGTACCATTGGGGTTAAGTAGGGGTGCCCCCTGTCTCCCACCCTTTTTGGTATCTACACTGATGAGCTAGAGTCCTTTCTGCATGACCATATCTAGGACAATGATGGGTGCCACCTCCACTAGGTCTTCATATCTATCGTACTCTTTGCAGATGATGTGGTCCTCTTGGTCTCAACAGAGACAGCTGGACGCTCTTGCACTCTTCTATGATCTTCGACAGTTGATGATCAACTTGGGCAAAACCAAGGTTATGATCTTTAATGGGTCGAAGAAGCTATTGCTGGACCACCTTTTCTTTTTTCCGAGGAGATCGATATCACCAACAACAACACTTATTTGGGGGTATAGTTTTTATGGCCTTGCTTCAACCTATAACATGCTCTTCAACCTCGGGTCAACAAAGGGTATGGATCCCTAGCCATCCTTGAGAGACAGTGCTTTTGACACCACTTTTAGGACATCTCATCCAAGATATCTCTCATGGACACCCTTGTTAGGCCCACAATTCTCTATGGATCAAAGGTTTGGGGACTTGGCCTGCTTGAGGTCGTTCGGGCTTTAGCCGAGAGATTGTAGACACTTCTTCTACGCCGAATCATTAGATGCAAACATACAGTACCTCAACACATCATTCTCGCAAAGTTCAAGGTGCGACACTTCTGGATTGAGACTACTTTCCTTGTTGTTTCATTTCTACACTGCCTCCGGAGTTTTGTCAACTCGGTGAATGGTCGATATTGATATGCATATTTAGCCTACCGATCATTGGAGTCCATCGCTTTATATAGTCCTCTTGGTCGTACCAGATGTTGGTTTGCAACAATTTCAGATCTTTTGGGGTCTGTTGGTATTTTGGTGGATAGTCTTTCCCCTTTCAGATACTTCTTGTATGCGCCTGGCCACCTCTTACCTACTCAGCTGGACATGAACATGATCATTCAGGATGACATTTATAGGCGGTTTGTGTAGGTCACTTGGACTAACCCCCAAGGAGGGTTATGTTCGAAGATGGCCTTCTATGTTGAACACTTTTTGGAGGTGAGTGATGGACTCATCATCTAACCTCCATATACATCTTGTCATTGGGTACACTCTCTCTGTATCCCCTTTGGTTAGTTTTGGGTTGGCTCACATAGATTTTGGGTGGAGACGGATCACCAAACTCTACTGGCTAATAGGATCTGCCAGTTGTGTCATCTTCATGAGGTCGAGTCAGAGGAGCACTTCATCTTCCTTTCCCCCACATACTATGAGATCCGTGGATGGGCCCAATTTATTCAGAGGGACCTAGACCCTCAGTAGTTTCTTCAAGTACCCCGATCAGAGATGCTTGGTCCTTTACTTATAGGAGGCCCTTAGGCTCCGAGCCCACACTCTCCAACCTCATATCAGATCAGATTCCATATAGTGGATCACTTCTTTACGGTGCTCTCCTTAGGTAGGGGTACCAAGAAGTAGATTGATACGACCATGGCATCAGATCCTCGATTGGTGCGGACGCGTGGGAGGATCCCCCAATCCCAGAGTTCTTAGTGGCACAACCAAACTAGACCCACTACCAATAGGAATACGAGATCCTCCAGGCCCCAATAGCGGAGTTTCTCCTTCTACCAGTGGTAGAGTTGGCAGTCTCGATCTTGCCCCAGTTACTCCTTAAGCCAGTAGTAGAGTTGGTGGCCCTGATCTTCCACCAGATCCTCTTCTGGTCATCATTATATATTGAGTTTCCTTTACTCGGCCTCGGATGTTAGGAGAAATGGATCTATTCCATGACATAACTACCTCATTCCTTTAGTACTCGTTCCAATATCCATTCATCTTGTCCATGCGCCCCCTCCTTGTGCAACCCTCAGTGCTCAGGGACAAGGCTTTTTCATACCATAGCATAGATCTCATTATATGATTTACTTTAGATATCTCGTTTTTTATAGAGACTTTTTAGTACTCCTGCTTTGTAATGACGTCATTTGTATTATGCAGTCCCATTGACCTACTTTATTGGTCATTTATTGGACATCAATAAAATAATCTTTTCTTATCTTACCGTATCTAGCAGTTTTAAGGCCAAATGGCATAATTCATAACTTTATAGTCAAAGTACCACAAGGCTTCGTTAAGGCAGTTTTATGTTGATCCTATATTCAAATTTGAATTTTATTATAGTCGAAAAATCTGTCCATAAACGAATGGACTTCATAATGAACACAAGCTTCAATAACTTGATTGGTAAATAGGGTGTGAAATTGTCCTTCGGGCATGCCTTGTTTAGATCTAAAAAAATGAACTTATCCCAATGGTTTCTTGCTTTTTGATAACAAGGACATGATTTGAAACCCACGAAGTATATGCACTTGAGTAAACAAGATTTGTCCTCAATGTCTTTTGGATCTCAATCTTGATGGTTGTCACCTTAACTGGATGGATGGGGCATTGTTTTTTTACCTACTGGTTTGGTATCTTCCCAAGTGTTTATGTGATCCTCGACAATATTAGGGAATAGGCTGATCATTTCTTCATAAGAACAAGTAAAACTACCCTACATTTCTTGGAACAAAGCTTTTTAGACTTACGTTCCTTTGTTAGTGTAGGTCGCACCAATAAGGATTTCTTTTCAAATTCTAGTTTTATTGAAAATATCAGTTGCTATTGTTTGGAAATATTGGCCAAGTTTCCTTCTTTGATGGCATCGGGTTTAGGAATTGGGTGTTTAACTTTAAACTAATACATAATACTAGGAGGAATAAAATCTTTCGATTGAATGACAAAAATCTTTGGGATGAGCATCCTTGTGAAGGAAGGAAGATGAGTGATGGAGATTGTTCCAAGGATCTTTTGTATCATGGATGGCCTCGATGATTTCTTCATCATGGGTGAAGAGTCTATCCAAAATTAGAGGTAGATCCATGGAAACCTTTGAACTAAAGGGGATAACCTTTGAATGAGTAGCTCGAATAGAGCTTTCCACTCTCAGATGAAAGCAAGGCTTGTTCAAAGAGCGAGGCACTAGGGCAAGTTGAGAGGAGATCATGTAGAGTCAGATGGGAGTTGAAGCCATATAGTTAACTTGCGATGGTGTGCCATACACTTTGTGTAATGACGGGTCCTTGAAAAGTCTGGGTCCAACACCAATGAGAGTAGGAATGGGTTGTGTGTTCTTACACGTGGAAAAATGTTTTTAAGATGCAAACACAATACATAAATTGGTCAATGATGACCACATTTCCTTCTGTTGAAATAATGTAACTTCGAAGAATATTCTACTTGTATTATTCCTCCTTTGGGAGATGTCTTTAATGTAAAAGGTCATGTAAAAGTCATGAGGTAAAACCTCCATTGTAAGTCGGGTCATTAGTAACCAAAAGAATGTAATATAAATATTATTTGAGTCTCCCTAGAGAGGTCGGCCCAGTTAAGTTAATGAGGCTGACCTAGTTAGGTAAAATGTCAAGTAAAAGGTAAAGTATAAATAGAGAGTGTTTCATCTCATTTGTACCAATTCACTCACTCAAGCATTGCGCACTAGAGGAAAGAGGAAGATTGCGAAGGAGTAGGAGGATTGCTGTTGGCTCTAGACTTTGGATTTTGTCTCTCTTCTTTATGAGACTTATTTCTTTGGGCATTGTACTTTGGTAATCTATATTGAGGAAGTTTTTGCTGGGTTTTCTTCCCCTTGAGGGATACCGGGATAAATTGTTGTGTACCTTGTGATTGTGTGTCTTTCAGAGATCCTATTTATGTTGTTATTGTGAATATGTATTAAATGCTAATGAAGTAGGAATCTAAGTTATTGCAGCATATAAATCTAACACCTTTAGGGGGGAATTGCAAGATGTGGATGTTAGATTATGGTAACTTCGGGATGTCCTCCATGGTTCAGATGCCTTACATGGAGGTACATTAGCTGCATAGGCATCATGATGGAGTAGAGGGTGAGATGCACTCTACTCAGTGGCATGAGTCCAGTGGGGGCTGCATGCGGAACTTCCGGGGAGATTGACCTTTGCATGCATGAGTTTTGCATGACCTGTTAGCGATCAGTGATTGCATGCAAAAGTGACTTTTGCATGCATGCTGCATGCGGAACTTTCGGGAGATGGACCTTTGCATTCATGAGTTTTGCATGACCTGTTAGCGATCAGTGATTGCATGCAAAAGTGACTTTTGCATGACTTTTGCATGCACTGAGAATTAGGGTTTTGACAAACCTAATTCATCGGTGAGATTATTTATAGAGGCAGGGGGTCCCCAGATGAGGTTACTCAGTTGCATTGTCAGAGAGAGATACTGCTAGGTGAGGAGGGCGTAGCTGTACATGTGGGGCGACTTTCTGAGAGAGAGAGGAGCTGCTGCAGGAGCTAGGAAGGTCAGATCTGAGCTAGATCAGTGACCTTTAGTTCCAGAGTTGCTAGACACCCATTACTGTGAGCTAAGATAACTCATCAGTGTGATTTTTGACCAGTTTGGAGGAGGCCGAGTTCTCTTGGAGGAGGGCGCATTTCCCAAGGAGGGAGAAGCTAGTTGTGAGCTAGATTGACTGATTCGGAGTCTGAGACTTCAAGGATAGCCTTGCCCCAACATTGGAGGAATGTTAGGGACGATTAGAGCTCAGATCTGCTGAGATCTGGACCAGTACGAGCATTTGACATCCAGAGGAGAGGGCGCACTTGTGCATGCAGAAGAGGCCAAATTCATCAGAGGGCAGTCTTCAGAGTGAGTAGATCAGAGCAGGGAGATACAGAGAAGGCAGATCAGTCAGAGGCACCTTTAGAGCACTCAGATCTAGTTTGGCAGGTAGGGCTTACTCTTTCAGTGCATGCATCAGATGGATGCATGCAAATCTAGAGTCAGTCCTGTTCCAGAGGGATTGAGTTACCTGCTGAGGTAATCCTGTATTGTACTGTCATTTATATCTATATGCTCTAGGTTCGAGAGAGAAGATAGCCCCACAGCTAGCTGGTTTTTCCCGAAAGGGTTCTAGGGTACATCTATTGTTTATGTGTGTGATTGCATTTATATTTCAGTTGGTAAATGCATATCTAGTTGTTTGAGTCTATATTTTTATGAGTATATATTGATATTGAGGCTCATACCACTTGAGATCTCAGGGCGATTTAGAGGGAGTAGTGATCTCTGAATCAAATATTTACAGTGGAAGATTGATGAGGGAACTTCCTTCATGGTATACATATAGTTTTGACGCAACAAGGTTGCATCTACAACTCTGACATTGATTGATATTGTCTTGTTGACTATTTGAATAGAAAGGTTGGGAAGGAGGCTTCATGGTTCAAAAGTTTGACCATTAAAGGCTTGTAAGGTAATTGTGGATAGAACAAGGTCAGGGGAACCTAACTTCTTGCAAACAACTTACATGGCACATGATGGGGTTCCCTCATCCATGATGCAATGATGAATAACCATTCTCTTAGCAATGACAAGGATCTACAATGCAACAACATGAGATAGACATGGCTCAGAGTTGTTTAAATCAAAAGTGATAAGATGAGAGTTATCGGGATTAATGCCCCCAATAGTGTTTAGCATTGTTTTTCTTGTGAGTGACATGTTTGAAGGACCTCTAAAGATGACATAGCTAAAGGAGATTGGGCCAAATCTTCAATAATATTGTAATTCTAGCTAGCTCTAGTGTGGGAATTGTTCATTTCCCTCTTTAAAGGGATTTTAAGCACATGTGGGTAGGGTTGACACTAGGTTGGTTTATCTGCAAAGGACGACTAGAAGATTGTTGAGTATTGTCTTGTTCAAGAGATATTTTTGGAGGTGTCTTGTAAGTACAATTATCCATTGAAAGATTTACCTCACATGATGTCATGTAAATGTATCGATAAGTAGGGTCATCCCCTTGAGGGGTCTCAATGGGTTGGAGGTTGAAGGGTTTACACCTTCCATAGAATCTAACTTTTGATGAGGGAAAGGATTCTGCAACACATGAGGGGCTTGATTCCCTTGATTACATTGGTTTCATAAGTTGTGTAGTTTTTGGAGCTTCGAACATTGATAAGTATAATGATCAATCGCTCTGCTAATGGTGAAGGGTGATTAACTTGATTGTGTTATTTTTTCCTAGGTTGTATTTGGTTCCCTTTGTTTTGATTGGCATCTTCATTGGCCCCAACATTTGTTCCATTATTTGTGCATTTATCCCTTGTGTTTGTTTCTCATGATTATTAATGTTTTTGTTCTTATGCTTTTCATTCTTCTTCTTCTCTCATTGATTTTGGTGTTGATTATTTTGGTAACCCTGATTGTTTTCAACCATATTTTGACTAGTTGCAACAAAAGAACGGTGAACCAAATTAACATTAGAAGGATTCAAGGGACTAGGATTAGTTTACCTTCATAAGAAGTGGATGCTTTTAGTGCATTCTAGGCATAAGTCATCGGTGGAGTATAAGATGGAGACGCCCTATAAGGAAAGCTTGGCTGCTCTCTATTTTGGCTGTAAGAACTAGATGAAGCCATTTGACCAAATTGGTTGGTCGAATAAGCCATAGATGCATAATTCGTAGATCCTATCATTCCCTCAATTGTGTGTGATTGGCCCATAATCGGTGGGGGAATGGACCCTTTAGATCTTGGAGCACAGAGGATGACAATGACTTGGTGCCCACATTGGGAGTACATTAAATCTAGCTCTTGAGCTTTCAATATGGCATTTGCCTCACTAGTAGGTCACTGTACATCAACATTGTTGGAGATTTGAGGAAGAAGAGTCTTCTCCAACCAATCTTACACGAGACATGGATCTAGAGGGATCATGCATAAACTACACCTGCATCTCCATTGATGGATATGGCCTATCGACATGAAGTTAACAAGTCAATGCTAATCCCGTATTGATAGGTAACTGGAAGTGAGGCAGAATGTCTTAACCTATAGCTTGAAAGGTGGTGTACTTGTTAGCGGGTAACTTTGTATACCACTTGGCAACTTCACTACTTAAGGTTGTCTAGAAATGTGTATGTCAAACATGATATGAATGGTACTATGAGATGAACACCACATATGGAGAGTATTAATATGGTTATGAGGGTCTTCTCTAGACTTACCTTATTACATCGGAATATATGAGGGAAGCTTGGTGTGGTTAGCCATCCAACTTCCAAGTAGCATCATGATGTATGGGGTCATTTGTTAATTTAGTTAAATCTAGAAAATTCTAGGTGACCAGGGAGGAGGGTTATTTGTTTTCTCCAACATTTCCATAGTGTTCTCGTTAGTGTTTCCACGAGTAGTTTCTCTAGTATTTTTGACATGATGGATATAATACCAAGTCTATGAGATGGAGGAGGTTCTCCAAACGAAGTTGGTTGTCCTAAAAGTCTTCGGTAATGTTAGAATTTTGATACTTCCAAGGTGGTTATGTTAGATCTTCAAACAATTTATATATTATCACAATAACCATAAACAATAGGATCACTGAAAGATAGACAAGCACAACATAACAAGAGAACACAAAGATTTACCCTGGGAAAACCCTCTCACGGGAAAAACCCAACAAAACTTCTTCAATATAGATTCGTCAGAAAGTACAATGTCAATCTTGTACAATAACCCAAGAATAAGATAAAATAGAAACCCCAAGAAAATATGTCTTCAACGCAGCGACTCTTTCTCCCAAGCAAACTTGCCCTTCTGCCATTACTCATGCAAACTTGCTTGAGTGAGATGATGCACCAAATGAGCTAGGCGTCGCTCTATTTATACTAGTCACAAACTGGCCTTTTTACTTAATTGGGCCAACTTGACTTTCCCTAATTGGGTCGACTTGACTGTGGCAGTTTTTGCCCATTGTTTGGGGCAGTTTACCCACTGGGCCGACTTGTCTATTTTACATGATTTCTTTTATGTATTTACATAATCAAATACAATATGAATATTTCCTTAAGGAAGTTGAATAAAAATACAATAAGAATATCTTCCGAAGTTACATTCTTCAACAAGGAACTTCTAGGATTTGATGTACCCAATGTGTCAATTTATATCCCAACTTTAAAAAGTCTATATTATACAATAATTAAACACAATGTTTCTTTAAGACTTTCAAAATACCAACTCTAGCTATATAAGAGCAAGGAAAACACACCCTAGGACACTCTTGCAAAGCTTAAGCAAATCGACTTGGTAAAAAGGGACCTTGCAAATGTGCACCCACCACTAGGTGATGGAATTCGATGGATGAAGCTCACACAATTGAAGTAAGAAGGTAGTTTCAGTCAGCCCCAAGTATGTTGCCAAAGGTGATGAAATCCAATGGGGGTTGATTAAGGGTCACTGTTGCTTGCCAAAGGATATCTTGCCACAAGCCCACAGGGAAGTACACTGGGTGTAAAGTGTAAGAAGAATGATCACTGAGGTTGCCAATTCATGTTGTATGGTTGGGCTGGATGAAGTTAGTTTAACCTAAGTCATCAACTTGATGTTGAATATTCTTATGAGTCTTCTGGATTGAAAAGACCTTGAAAAATTGGGTGTTGAGTAAGCCATCAATGTTGCGTGAGCATATTTTAAGTCTATCGTATGAAAGTGAGAGGACAATGTTGGAATTCCCCACTTCACATGGTTTAGCCATTGATTATATACCCCCTTTATATAAAAGGATGGGTGTCTTCTCTATTGCACATATATGTTACTATGGTCTTCACCTAATTAATCTACTCTATGTTCTTAGGTTTGATAACATGGGGAGTTAAAAACACCTTCCCAATCTAAACCCAAGGCCCTTCTAACTTTAGGTATACAAGAAAAACAAAAAAGTGGGTTTGTGTTAGCATGTTATGTTGTTGATTTTAGAGTTGTAGTTTGACTAAATTGCATGGTTGTGTTCTTTGCACTTTCTGCAAAAAATGATACAAAAGGTGATGCTTTGTGTGGTGATGCATTTGTAGAAAAGTAAATGCTTGGAAAGGAAAATTCACCACAATCAATCAACAGATCACCACAATCAATCAACAGATCACCACAATTGACAATGAGTCATGCACTAGGAGGGAAATGACATTTGAAAGTTAGAATGAAAAAAGAGGAGTACTTGATCAATGGTTAAGCAAATCATTCCGATTTGTCTCTTTGTGCCCTAACAATTAAGAAAACAAACAACAATAGAATGTTATAGGTAGTCAAAGTCTAAAATCTAAATTGGGATTATAAACTAGTTTTAAAAATTAATAAATTTATGCCTTAAATTTATGAGCGGGCAAGAAAAGCGGTCACAAATGCACCCGATGCATATGGTTTTAGGTTGTTAATTGCTCGATGAGTGCAAAAAAGCAAAAGACAAGTGAGCGCTTGAGGGATAACGAACAAAAATAAAAATACTAAAAGAAGAAACACGACTAGGGAAGTGGCTTACCGCTCACCTTCAGACAGAGAAAAGCTGCAAACAAAGAGGAAGAAAATCCCCATGAAACCCAAACCAATCACTTAATGGCAAAATTTTGAGAAGACCAAAAGTTTATCCTCAATACAATTGCCATTCCTTGTATTGGACAATTTAGCATAGGGTAACCAAGTAGAATCCCACTAGTGGGTTGGTTCACCATTGCATAGATACCCCAATCTAACCCTTCCAAAGCAAACAAATATTTTAGTGAAACTTAACTAAGAAATAAGATTTCAAGAGGAGGAAGAAAGGAACTTGGAATCACTCCTAGGAAGGTCTTCAAATGGTTGGTAGTTCAGCCGGAGGAGTAGGAGGACTTTGTAGCCATAATGGTTCTCCACAAGCAACTTACACATACATCAAAGAAAACCCTTTCTACTTTTTGAAATAATATTAACCCTAACTCCCATTTGCTTAAGACATAGAGAGGTCCTAAATCTATCAACGATTTAATAATACATAAACATTGAAACATGAATAACATGACCCATAACTTATAAGACTAAATTTTTATTTTGGGAAGAAAGATGCTTTCTTAATAAGAAAATAGTACAATGGAGGTCATTACGTTGTGCATATGATAATGTGGCTTCCAATCTCCAAACCTTTGGGTTCTTTCCTCTCTTGGGTTATCTAAGGACTCTTGCTTCCTCACAATATGAGCACAGTGTGGGTACTTACTCTAATAACCAGTAACATAACCTCAACTCTCATTCCTGAGATGTAAACCCAATGTGAAAGAGGCCTTTTATTTGGTATGTTTCCCTTCCTAGGGTTTTCATATGTAAAAAATAAAAATGGTCCATTACTTTGTGAATCCCCCGAAATATCCATGTAATATTCACTCTCTAGTGATCAAACTTGACTTTATCAACCTTGGATGCACCACTCATTGTTATGAATAAAAAAATAATAATAATAGACATCAACATATATAAATAACATAAATAATAAAAATGATAATAATAAATAATTAATAATGTCTTTACGAAAAGACATGTCTATATATCAAAGGGTATTCTACTATTCCGTCAAAATATAAATAACAGACCTTTAATTGTAATTCATCATATCTCTTATCTTATCAATCATATATTATATTATTATCCATTAATGGATTATTGTATTTTGGCTTATTTGTGGTGCAAGTTCTTGTAGAAACGAAGTTTCTTCGTTTCACTCATGCATCCTTCGATCAGTTTTGGCTGTATCCAAGGGAGGATGTGGTTATTGGCTCTGATACATTTTCATATTTTTCCGAAGTTCTTAAGCAATTTCAGGATTTGTTATGTTGATGGACCACTTGGTGATGTTTTAGAGACACTAATTGTCACAAGTGACGAAATTTATGTGCCAACAATTCCAATGTGTTCGCTCTTTGGCTCTTGGATATGTTGATCTTGATGTACATGTTTATTGATTTTTAATGGAATATTGCTGCATTTTAAAATAATTTTTTTTCACAAATGCCACTATAGTCCAATCTTCCTTACACAGGTTATTCAGGAAAAGAAACACATCAATTCCTATTTATACATCTTCTCAGGGCAAAATCCGTTTTAGAAATAAATCCCAGCTTCAGTAACTTGACCAATAGGGACCTTGCAAACAAACAATTCTGCAAGACATGTTTCACAATCCTTCTATTGTCCAAGAAATTATAATCTACAATAATTTTAATCAATTCTGTCGTTACTTGAAGTCCCTTTATCATCATTAACTCTAGTACCATACAAGAATATTGTAAAGCTATATATTTTCTGATTTCTCTAAGCTTTGTCAATGTTGTTTTAATTGGCCAATTCCAATCTCTGCACCAATTGTAATTGCAGGAGCAGTTATCTTTTAATGGCCATGCTTTGTAACAAGTGTTTAATATTTATTCTTCTTATTTGTTAATGAAAACTAGATTTCAATATGATCCACCCATTTTCTTTTGGATTCAGTTTTATTAAGTTCTCTGTGTTCATTGTCCTATCTCAGAGCAGGAAACCATGAAATGAGGACTATTTCTTCAATTATTTATTTTACATCATTAACTAGACCTATGCGGAAAGGAAAATTCTTCTTTATGGTTATCGTATTTGAAATTTTAACAAAGAAATTCCACATAGATTGAACCATTAATTTTAACATTTTCTTTTGCAACATAATGATCTACCAATGTTAATGCTTTCCAGGCAAGGTTTAGCATTCATCTGAGGTTTCATTATTGCCCTTCCAATCAGGTCTTTTGAATGCAGTTCTTTGAAGGCTCTAATTGGCCATTTAACTACTAATGCCTGGCCGTTAATCACAATGTTTGTCATATGATTATCGCCATCTTTCTCTTTAAACAGTTTCCCATTTTACTCTCTGCATTTTCTTTTCCACCTTTTCTTTTGATGCCCAAAAATCCTAATAACCTTTTCTCTAGTTGCAAAAAATGACTTTTTACTAGGGGTATTGTAAGAGGAGCAATGAATATTCCTGTTAATGGTGTTTTGGTCACATTTATTGGATGCCACTATCTCCTCTAGTTTTGGTACTAGTTAAGGAAGTTTTTGGCATATCTACTTCCTTAACTTCCTTAACTAGTACCAAAACTCGGAACCCGGAGTCAAACCAGTTGAGGGTCAACTCGGACCGGAACCAGAACCGGTAATGAACCAGTGTGGTTTGATTTCAATGACTCGGACTATTCAAAATACATAAAAAAATTTCAATTTTAATGAAAAAAAATATAATTGATCCTTATAATTGAAAACAAACGTGAGAGTCCTTGGCACTTCTTTTGGCATCCATGGCAAAAAAAACTGTGTAAATGATAATGAAGGTGCCCACTTTCTCGGCCCCCAAGCCATCTCCCTTTGTGTAGGCGCCTCCACCATCGTTTTGGTATCCAATCTGCCTTCTGCAGAACATGAACGTGAACGTGAATCGGAGTGAGAGCCCTCTTCTTCGTCAGGGAAGGAGTCGTGAACATGAACATGGACATGAATGTGATGGTGACCACCGAACTCGAAGATGAAGTCCCTGTGATGGAGGAAGAAGGTGCAAATGCAATCAACCGTCGTGGATATGCCTGCCTGGAATATGCCAACAGTAGATTTCAATCAGTTACTTGCATAGATTGTGGAAAGAATCCAGGTTTCAATGAAAAATTTGTTCTTATTTTGATTAAAAACCTTCACAAAATAAGTATATGAATACCAGATCACTCTTGAAGACTCGGCTGGTTTTTGATGAGCTCAGCCGGTTCAGGCATCGGGCTGGTCGGTTCGGTACCAAACTGGTCCCCGGGCCAAGTTTTCTGCCGGTTTCGGTTTGGAGATGCTCTGGCCAGTCAACCAGGCCAGTTTCGGATCCGGTCGGACCGGTTTTTAAAACGGTGGTTGCCACAATATCCCATACAATGGTTACTAATGTAGTACAGATTTTTATATCACCTTTGTTTATATTTCTTTTATTCATGTTCCATGTTGCTTTCTTTTAGCATTTTAGACTCAGCTGCCTCTGTTGAAGGACTTTCAGTTCTTTGGATTTTCTATTTTATCAAGTGTCTTGACTATTGATATTTTACTGTGAAATGTTTAGTTTTGTTTCTTGCTTCAATAGATCACTGTTAATTTTGTTTGTTGCTTCAATAAATCACTATTCCTTATTCTTTCTGTATGAGATGGTTTAAAGAATGTCTGCTAATGTGGATAATGTATGTGGCATATGAGCTTTATTGTAGGCATTGGAACTGCTATGGTGCCATTTCCAGCCAATTGCACATTTAGACTATTGCTATATGGAAATAATTCTTGTCAATTATAATTTATTATTCTGAATTACTAGATTATTGCTTAGGTCGAAATGTGTAGTTTGCTTTATGATCTTGAAGATAAATTATCATGACAAAGAAATGGTCATTTTCTTGAATGACAGCATGTACAAAGATCACCACTTTCATTTGGGTTAAAGGTTTCGACAAAGCTAAGAACATTTCCTGTTGATGTTTGCAAGGTAATTTGTTTGGTTTTGTAGTGTAAAGATAAAATTGGTACTTGCCTTAACTAGTGTTATGATAATCTTTTATATTAAATCTTCGTATTTGTGATTTTGTTGATTTGTCTGATTGATGTCCTTGATCACCATGGCAGGATCTGAGATTAAGCTGCTATGCACTTAGTGAATCTGGAATAGATCCTTCTTCTGCAGTAACTGGTGGCACTTTAACAGATCTTTCTGTCAGTTCCCTAGAAAGACCTGGACGATCATTTCTACCGCCTGGTGATACATACAGAAGTCATGGTCCCATTCCTAGATCTATAGTGCAGTTGGCTGGCAATTCTTACTTGCTTAGGTCTACGTCATGGGAGATGTATGGGAGGTAAGGACTATGATTTCTCTTTTTGATTACCAGCTTCTAGCCTTCCTGTGCCAAATAGATGTGTGTATTCTAGTGTCTTGGATGGCATTTCTGCTAATTCTGCAGACTGATTTGGTCAATTTGGATGGGAGGAAATATTGCCACTGGCATTTGGACTGGAGTTTCTGACTGACGTGCAATTTGCTGATGTTGCTGATAAACATATTTTAACTAGACCCAATGTTTCTTTTTGACTATTGACTCATGGTCTTTTTTGGCTTTTCTAATATGCGGCCCTTTCACAAATAACAGAAGAATGATAAAAGGAAAAAAGATCTTAGATTAAAGAAAAAATGAAAAAACAGCAATTGATGGTTGTTTCTGCAAACTAGCTATTCTTTTAAAGTCAGGAAACAATGAAAACTAGTTCCAATTAGTGCATGGAGGTTAACCATATGGGTTGGCCATTGTATAAATTTGGGAGGTTTCTGTGAACAAGCAAGAATGTTTTTGATCTCATTTATGTTCTTTGTTAATTTTTATCTCTGAGCTTATACTCTGATTACTACTTTCAATACAATTCCCAGATACATACACATAAATAAATCTCAGATCTGATTGTATAAGCAACAATACATAAACGCATTAACCTGTCAAACATGTACAGCAGAACAGGAAACCAATCACACAGAATTTAACACAATGATTTACCCTAGAAACCCCAGTGGGGAAAACCAGCAAACTAGGGCTTTCTTCAATCTCGAGCCAGAGAGAAATATAGAATGATTTACAATCAGAAATTTACATAAGAAGAGAAACTTGATGCCTTGGAAGGCGTGCTAGATCTGTGGTACCACCAAAAATCTGCAATAGCTCCGAGGAATGCGCCCTCTCTTCTCTGCTCTGAAATCTCTTATAGACTGCCTCTGCCAATCTCTGGAAGAACGGACTCCCTCTCTCTCCCTGAAGAAGTGCGCCCTCTGCTCTTCGCCTCTGCTCTGCCTGATGAATAATGTGCCCTCTCTCTCAGAAGTGCGCCGTCTCCACCTCAAGAAGCGGTCCCTCTCTATCTCAGAAGTGTGCCCCCTCTCTCTGACTCTTCAATTTTTGAAGATCTGTCAAGTGTACTTTACCTTTGACCCTTTGTTCTCTTTTATAAGCTTTAGTGCCTGATTAGGGTTCCAAATCCCTGTTTTCCTTTGCATGCAAAATCACACTTCTGCATTAAAAAATTTCATGCATGCTTCCACCACTGAAGCCATGCAGCCTGGTAAAGTGTTTCTCACAGAATACATTCATGCATACTTAGTTCTTCATGCTAGGCATGATTACGTGAAGGACATCCCGAGATACAAATCTCAACACTCCCTCTTAGTGAGGGAGGTCCTTCTGACAAGTCCACCAACTGAATCCCTCTCCAGAGACATCACACTATCTGATGTAGAAGATCCCTTTGACTCTGAAGGTCGCTCTGCTATTGATACCGAAGACTTGTGACTGCCTCTGGTGCTTTGAGATATCTCATCTCACTCCTGACCACTATCCAGCTGTGTCATCTCGAACCAGCTTATCCTACTACTAGTACTAGAATGAGCTTCTCGCTCTTCTCCATGAACTGAGGATTGACTACCTGGTACCATTTCAATCCTTGGAGTATCTCTCTCTCCATTTGTCTCAAATACTAATATAGAATCTGATATCCGCCCAGATCCTCCTGATGTAGGCTGTCCACACACCACATACTCCTTATCCACCTGATGACCCATCAACATTGTCTCAACTGGATCCATTCCCAATACATAGGTAAATATGTGTCCAGTCTTAAACAACATTGCATACCCAGCATCCTCCAAGGATGGAACTGAGAGTTTGTTTTCTTTCATCCCTGGTACATAGAGCACCTTTGATACCTCCAGAAGTTCCCCAAACTCTAGTTGGAACCTAACACATCCCACTCCTCTCACTACATGCACTATGTTGTTTCCACTCTGTACGAGAATATCTGGACCTGTCTCTAAGGTGGCGAGGAATGCATCCCGCATTCCTGTCATGTGGCTAGAATACCCACTGTTAATTATCCACTTCCTATCAACCTCAGGTCCAATAGTGCCACACCTCGAAACAAACGAGACAAGAGGGAATTCTTTCTTGAACTTTGCAGAGAACTCTTCTACCTTAGCAGAAGCTGCAGCTTGTCCCTCCTCCTCCTTCTTGCCCTTATTTTTGTTAGGACATTGGCACGCATATAGCCAAACTCGTTACATGCGTAACACCGGACCTTGTTCAAATACTTCTCACCCCTCGAAGTAGATCCACCTCCGAAATTCTTCTTCCCTTAGTCCTTTCCTCTGCTCACAAGTTCAGTGTTCTCCTCATCATCACCAGGCTTGTGGTCTGATTGACTAGATCCCAATCTCAACTCCTCTTGAGTGGAATCGTCCCACAATCTATCCCAGTTGGGAAGATTCTCTCTGGTGACGATGCGATGCAAAGAACAAAGGTCTCCCATGGTTTGGAAAATCCTTTCAAGGCTAACCGTGTTAGATTTTTAAATGCAGTAACAATAAGGATCACTGAAAGATAAACAAGCAAAGCATAGACAATAGTACACAATAATTTATCTTAGGAAAACCTTCTCAGGGCAGAAAAACCTAGCAAACTTCTATATAGATTCGTCAGAATGTACAATAGTATTCCTCGTGCAATGACCCAAAACAAGAAGACTCCAAAAGAAACTATTCACTTGACTCTATCTGTCCTACTCATGCAAACTTGATGAGTGAGTGAGGTGACCAAATGAGGAGGGCGAGCTCCTCATTTATACTAATAATGACTTGACCTTTTTACTAAACAGGGACGACTTGACTCTCCTAAGTGGGTCGACTTGTCCAATTCACAATAAAATTATCTTTTATGGATCTTTCCAAGCCGACCTAACTGTTAGGGTTTACATTGACTCTTTCAATGACTTTTACATGATCAATTATATCAATAATAATCTCCGTAGGATGTATAATACAAATGATACAAATAATACAAATAAGAATATCTTTCGAAGTTACATTTTTCAACACTACCTTTTAACAAGGAAGGTATTCTTTTGACATCGTCACCATCATTTTCTAGTTGCTGCGCTTCTTGTACTCTGACTATTGACATTTGACATCTCCTGAATAAATATATCATAAGCAGTTTCATAGAGCCGACCCTTTTTCATGCTGGATGTGCCTTGCAGTGCTAGCCTTTTTTCATGCTGGATGCAACTCTCCACAGAGCCAGCCCTTTTTCATGTTGGATGTGACCGGTGCCTAGTTCCAATCTAGGACTTCAACATCTTGTTGGGATCTACCCTTGGTGATACGACCAGTCATATTGGGATCCACCCTCGGAGATACAACCAACCACAGTGGGATTTACCCTTGGAGATACGACCAACCATGTTGGGATCTACCCTTGGTGATACCAGCAGTCAATATGCACCCGCTCAATCCATTCCATCGAAGAGCCTTTATTTAACACTGGGATCTCCCTCGGTGATACCACCAAGCATGTTGGGATCTACCCTCGGAGATACAACCATCCAATCTGGGATCATCCTGTACAGTGACCAGTCCTTTTTCATATTGGGTGCACACTAGTACAGAGCCAGTCCTTTTTCAGGGTTAGTCATTTTTCATACCAGATTCAACTGTCCTGCAGAGCTGGTCCTTTTTCATACTAGATGCAACTGTCCTCTTCCAGGAACCGAGCAAGCCATCTGGTGGGTCCATCTCAGGAGCTCCATTACGTTGCACACCGCAACTACCTGTGTAAACTCACCACTCGTCCAAATCCTCTCGTAGCTACCTGACCTGTGACTACCTGCTACCTCATCCTAGCTCATCACTACCTCAATTACGTCACATGACCTGTGACTACCTGCTACCTCATCCTAGCTCATCACTCCCTCTTGATCTAGACCACTCCAAGCTTGTCCCTGAAGTACTTGAACTTCACTCTCGATAGAGGCTTGGTCAACACATCGACTATCTACTCCTTTTTGCTATATACTGGAGCTTCACTACTCACTTCTGCACCATATCCCAGATATAGTGATACCTAATCTTGATGTGCTTCGACTTGTCATGAAACACAAAGTTCTCAGACAACTTCATACAACTCTGGTTGTCACAAAAGACACAAGTCGCCTCTAATTCGAGATCAAACAACCTTGTAAGCAACTTCTGAAGCCACACTACCTCGTAGCTTGCCGAACAAGCTGCCATATACTAGGCTTTGACTATATTGAGTGCCACACTCGTCTGCTTCCTACTGAACCATGAGAACACACTCCATCCCAAACTGAAGCAACACCCTGATGTGCTCTTTCTATTCCTGACACTCCCGGCCCAATCCGCATCAACATAACCCTGTAGGTTAATCTTTTGATCCGATGCATATTTGAGGCCATAATCAACCGTACTCTTCAAGTACCTCAACACATGTTTTATCGCAACCAGGTGAACATGTCTCGGCTCTACCATATATTGACTCAGAGTGTTTACCGCAAAGCATAAATCTGGCCTATATACCATGGCATCCACCAGTTCTGAAGAAGTATCACTCAACAACTTCAGATTCGATGCCATAGGTGTGGCCATGGCCTTACAATCCATCATCCCGAATCTCTTCAGGATCTCTAACGCATACTTTCCTTGACTTAGGAAAAGTTCCTCTAGATTCTGCCATACCTCAAGACCTAAGAAATAATGCATCATACCCAGGTCTTTCATCTCAAACTCTGTGGCAAGCTTCCTCTTTGTTTCTGCTATGAGCTTCTCTTCACCTGTCAAAAACAAGTCATCTACACACAACAGTAGAATCACAGTATTTCCCTCTTCAACCTTGTAGTAAAGGTTGGAATCTGCTTTACTCCTGGTAATGCCTAAGCTCGTCAGAAACCCATCAATCCTGTCGTACCATGTTCTGGGTGCCTGTTTCAATCCATACAAGGCCTTCTTTAGCCTGCACAAATGAGTCTGCCTGTCATGTGTCTCGAAGCCTTGTGGTTGCTCCACATACACTTCCTCCTCTACTATGCCATTCAGGAAGGCAATCTCTTCACATTCATCTAATGTACCTTCCACCTCATCACTTTGGCTATAGAAAGTATAGACCTAATCGAAGTGTATCTAGCTACTGCAACAAATGTCTCCTCATAATCAATACCTTCTTTCTGGGAGAATCCGCGAGCCACAAATCTTGCCTTGTATTTCTCGACACTTCCGTCTGCCGCATGCTTGATCTTGTAGATCCATTTGGAAGACACTATTGACTTCCCTTCTGGTCTCAGAACCACCTCCTAGACATCATTCTTCATGATCGACTGATACTCCTCGATCATGGCATCCTTTCAAACTTTCTTTTCAGCTGCCTCTTCGTAACTGGAAGGTTCTGCATCAATGATGTCACACAATAATGCCACATAGTTGGAGTATGGTCGAGGTCTCTTGCTTTCTCTGGAAGTCCCTTCTAGGGCACCATACCTCTATGCATCCTGAATAAGCTCTCGTGCCCAGGTTGGTCTTCTCTTGTGTGTGTTCACCTCTTTCGGTGGACCGACAGGTCTCTGTGGCTCGTTCATATCGTGATCTTTAGGTTCTTCTGGAATTTGTTCTTCAATCACTGTATCTTGAACTCTGGGAGTCTCAGGTTCTTCATGTACTTCATCGGAGTGAATTTGCCTTGATCTGCCGAAGGTTGTATCTTCATCAAAGGCTACATCTTTGCTAGTCTCGATCTTCTTGAATCCTGGTATATATATTCTATATGCCTTTGATGAATTACTATAATTGACAAAGATTCCCTTCTTTCTTGAAGCCTCCAACTTGGTCCTTTTCTCTTTCGGAACATGCATGTATAAAGGGCAGCCAAATATTCTAAGATGGCTAACTTCTGGCTTCTCTCTTGTAAACATCTCCTCGGGTGTCTTGTTCTCAACATTAGAGGAAATTTGGGGTCTAAAATGGGCCTCCCAAGGAAAATAATAAAAAAAGCCATGTCACACTACAAATATGCCATGTCACACTAAGTTAAAGGTGTTATCTAGTGAAGGTCAACCTATAATATCTCATTAATAGTAGTTGACAAGTATGTTGGGTTAGTGTAGAGTTAAGAGATGATGGTTGAAAATAATAATGAAAGGTTTAGATTATTGTGCATACACAATAAATGATATAGTGGTAAATTTTTTAAATTTATGTTATAATTTATTTAATTTTTTAATAGATGTACCACTACTTCTTTTTATATATTTAATAAAATCTAAAACTTAAAAACAACTAAAATTACAATGAAAAAATATATTACAATAATACTAAAAATAAACAATCATTATTTTTATTTTATTTTATATTATCACTACTTCCAAGTCCTTTAAAATACAAATCTCACATTAATTAAGATGATAATGAAGTAATTTTGAATTCATAAAAACATTTTATATAATTAATCTCGTATAAATAAAAATAAATAAATTTAAAAAACTATCATAAAAGAATAGGAGAGATAAAATAAGTTTTCACTATTTTTGCGATAACTTTCTCCTCCGAGCTTGGATTTTGACGCTTTTGGTACCACCGTTGGAAAGGTCTCGACCAGCACTACAACTTTCAAGTTTTGAGTTTTATGAGATTCCGCATCGATTTTTCATGGTGGACATTTTAGCACCCAGATACTAAAATGTCCTCCCTGAAAAATCGGGGCCGAATATCGAAAAACTTAAAGCTCGAAAGTTGTAGCTCTTGTCGAGACCTTTCCAACGGTACCAAATGCGTCAAAATCTGAGCTTGGAGGAGAAAGTTATCACAAAAATAGTGAAAACTTAATTTTATATCTCTCCTATTTTTTTATTTATGACAATTTTTTAAATTTATTTATTTTTATTTATAAGGAATTAATTATATAAATGTTTTTATTATTTCAAAATGACTCCACTATCATCTTAATTAATGTGAGATTTGTATTTTAAAGAACTTAGAATTAGTGATAATATAAAATACTCTATATTTATTATTTCAAAATTACTCCACTATCCTCTTAATTAATGTGAGATTTATATTTTAAAGAACTTAGAAGTAATGCTAATATAAAATACTCTATATTTATTATTTCAAGTATATTTATCATATTTCGAGATGAACTTTTCAAAATTTTAACCAAGGGAGGTTTATATGAAGTTAGCTATTGTCAAATAAAATTACGACACATAAGCATCTTTGAATTCTATATGTCCAACTCAACCATAATGGTTGACTAAAGTTATTGAAATTCTATTGGTTTGAGAAATCCAACTCATCCATGGCACATTTTTTTACAAGGCCCATTTTAGACCCCAAATTTCCTCTAATGGTACTCGGTGGGGAGTTTTGTTTTGAACATATACAGCTGTTCTTGCTGCTTCCGCCCATAAGTGCATTGGAAGGTCCTGATCATGGATCATGGCCTTCACTGCTTCTATTATTGTTCTATTCTTCCTTTCTGCAGTTCCATTCTGTTGTGGATTATAGGGAGTGCTCATCTCTCTCTTAATCCCTGACTCTTTACATAATGATTTGAAATCTCTTGAGATAAACTCACCTCCATTATTTGATCCTAATGTTTTTATTTTCCTATTAGTCTGATTTTCTACAAGGGCTTTGAATTCCTTGAACTTGCTAAATAATTCATCTTTGGATATCAAGAAATAGATCCATGTTTTACGAGAAAAATAAACATAGTAGGCATACCCGCTTAATGAGTTGGAAGGCATAGGCCCGCAAACATCTAAATGTATGAGCTCTAAAATCTCTTTGGTTTTAATGTCGTTGCTTGGAAATGGCTTCTTTACATTGGTCCCTTTCGCACATCCTTTACATATGCCTTCATGCTTAGTCTGGATCTTGGGTAGCCCATTCACCATCTTGCTCACGATTGGTAATGCCTTGTAGTTGATGTGAGCAAATCTTCTGTGCCATAATTCACTTGGTTCCATAGTTTCATGAAACAAGTCTTGTTCTGTTTGTCCCTTGAGCTTGTATAATCATCCCTCTTGCACTCCACTTACTACCGCATCACCAAAGGATTTACCTTTGGGCCACGTAAGTACTTGGCCATCCACAAATGCTACTCTGAATCCTTTCTCATCTAGAGCTTAGATGGAAAGTAAATTCTTCTTCAGTCCAGGTACATATAGAACATCCTTCGTTTTGATTGGCTTTCCAGATTTAAGCTTGTATGAAGCTTCTCCCACCGCTTTGATGGGATATTGATAATCATCTCCTAGTTTCACCTAGAGAAGTGAGTCCTTTTCTGTTAGGTTGTCGAGAGCATCCTTGAAACCTGTCATGTGCTTAGAAGCACTGCTATCAACATGCCAATCATTGTTATCAAGTGAGATTGTACTTGTGAGTGCTAAAATCATAACATATTCTTCATCACTTGAAGAATCCTCTTTTGCCTTCTTCCTAGTTGGTTCATCATCCTCTGCAGCATGAGCATGATGTCTTTTCTTGTTTCCCTTCTTGTTTCCTTTCTTCTTGGGACAATTCCTAGCAATGTGTCCCATCTCATCACAATGGAAGCATTTGAAACTTGAATAGTCTTTAGGAGGTCTTCTACTCTTGTGTAATCTCTTCTGACGATGATCTTCTTTCTTGACTCTCTTGGTATGAGTTGCCAGAGCTTGATTATCTTCATCTCCTAACTTTTCTTCTCTAGCTGCAATCCTTGCTTCCTCCCGGGTGCATGATTCTAAGAATGCACTGAACAAGATAAGCTTCTTCCTGGAACATATTCCTTGAATATATGATTCCCATGATCTTGGAAGGCCATTTAGGGTAGTCATAACTAGTTCTGCATTTTCAACTTTGTCTCCAATGGCATTTAATTGATCACTGATGTTGGAGACCCTTGTGAAGTAAGACTTGATACTTTCATTGTTTTGCATCTTCATAGCCTTGAGTTGAGTCCTGAAGGTCATCTTCCTATTGATGTTGGTTCCTTCAAATAGTCCCTTCAGTGCATCAAACTTCTCTTTTGGAGTCTTTAGAGAAGAGATGTGTGGGATCAAGTGATCTTTGATGGAGTCAGCAATGATCCTCTTAGCTTTGATCAGATTCTTCTTATGCTTTTCCTTGTCCTCATCTCCCTCGGGCTTCGCAACTACTTTTGTGACATACTTGTCCAATTCATGCTCTTCTAGGATGAGCATCACCCTATACTTCCATGCTCGGAAGTTCTCAGCCCCTTCAAGCTTATCTTCAAGCTTGGTATGATTTGTCATCTTGATAAACTTAGTAAATGAGAACCTCAAATGGAAATAAAGAGAGTATAACTTACCAACTGAGATGCTCCTATCAAAAATTGATTTTTGGGATTTGGCTGCAGGGTGACCTAGGGTTTGTCAGAGAAACCCTAATTTCTCAACTTTGGGATCTTGCAAAACTGATTGGAGGAAAAGATGTGCCTCCCTAAGGCGAATTGAGCAAAGGTTATTTTTCTCCGATACTGTGGACATATCCTCCAAAAACTTGATGCCCTAGTTCTCCGGACTATAGTGTGGGCCCTGTTATCACACAACTTGTAGTTGTCCCTAAAAGTATCCCATTTAGGATAGTAGAGGTGTTGGACAACTAAAGAGGTGACCCAAGAGATGCCACGGTTCCCAATGCAAGTTGGGAGTCACGTCAACCGAGGCACTTTTCACTTTAGATCAAGGCTAATCAAGATCAAGGGGGAGACCCTAGCCAATCAATGATGACTAGCTAACCCAAAGATTCCTAGGGAAATGTGTATGATGAAACAAGGAGATCAATGGTGAGTTAGATCTATGAAAGTTAAGTGGACCCAAGGGTTAAGGTGTGGTTGAAGAGGCTTAAAGAGTGACAAGTGTTTCAACCAATGAATGACTAAGGCCACTTATGAGGTTCAATTAATAGATCTAAAGATGACTTAGTACCGTGAAAATTAGCCAAGTGGGACCCACTCCTTAAAAAGTGGAAATTGGTCCAAGTTGGGTCCACAAGGTCAAAGTTGAAATGAGATGGTACTAGGGGTATGCTATGGCATGGATTTATGGATTGGCCAAGAATTAGCAATGCCCAAGTGTGGGATCTAGTAAAAAGCCACCTACCCAAGGAGTGCGAATTGACTCAAGGATGACTAGTGCCTTGGATGGAGGGGCAAATGGAATTGGATGTCCACCAAATTATAGATCGAGATAGTCAAGGTGCAAAGCAAGGTGGGTTTTCAAGATCAATAGCATGCCATGGCTAGATCTCACTAGATCTAATGCATCACAAAGTGACCCAAGTGGGACATGTTGTCCGCCAGATTGCACACCAGCAGCGGAAATCTTTCGAAAGCTGTCTCTTCACTACAAGTGAGAGAGGTGTGGCCTTGGGGGCAAGCAATGAGCCAGGTACTGTCACCTGAATCCCAGCTCCTCCATTTAGGCTAACTCCTAACGAAGCCAAGGGGGGTAGTCCCTACAAAGAGTTTAACTATGGCTCAATGTTTTAAGTGTTAAGAATGTATGGTGATGCGGATGGATGTTGTTTAGGAGTTTTTAGTGGTGAAAGACACACGACTTACTTTTCAATAAAACACAAGATAAGATGCAATCCACGTTGCGAAACAGTATATAAAGACTCAAGATAATTAAGAAGCATCCACAGATAAAAATTAAATGATAAAAGGACCAGTGCCTTATCCAATGGGTAACGGAGTCAAAATAATTGAATTGTAGTGCTGGGGGATGCTGAAAAATAAGTCTTGATAGTAACTGTTCGTGAGATCGTTGTGCAAATTATCTTGGTAAATTTCAAAGTTTTAATGGTCTTGATTATTAGGATAAAACCAAGGATATTCAAGAGAAAGTCCGGAAAAGATAGTATCAAGTGCCTCCGTTCAAGGACATGTCGGGCCATCCAGTGCGCTAGCCAGGTCGCGCAATGCTAACCAGCAAACTAGAGGTTGAACATGGAATCCCGGCGCCCCCACTAGGAGATTACCCATTGAACTTATCTTATCGCTCAACTCCGGATTGGTTGGTTATAGGAGTGAAAGTTTTATTAGTTATCACTTATGAATTTAACAAGTCTTCCACTTTTCTGAGTACTAGCTCAACCGTTTCCGGTTGGCAGAGCATACGGGTGTTGGACGATCAACCAAAAGTAAATTTATTAGGGGGAAAATGGGGGTTAAAATATTTTATTATTTAGAGCATTTGTTCAACTCTCCGACAGAGAGCGCTCTTGACTTGATCTTATGACCACAGTTCAAGAGACTTCCTAATTTAAAAATGCCTAATGCAGGGGGAACATGCAAGTCTATATGCTCTTCGACAGAGAGTGCTCTTGACTTGGATTTTGCCAAGTTCAAGAGACTTTGTTCGTTTTAAGAAACAAGTAGCAGTTGTGATAACAATCAATTTTGTAATACATAAATCATGTGAAAGCTCAAATAGATGTGAAATATTGTTAACATGCTACTTGCAAAATAAAGTGAAACTTTACTTAGTGTTCTACCAAACAAATTTACTCTAAAGGTGGGATCAACCTCCGAACAAGGTCAACCACTAGAACCGTCAGTCTTGGAAACCTTCCAGCTAGCTGCATGTCCACAAGAAGCTGATGGGGGAACGAGAAGCTACCACAAAGTTATGTGGCCTTTGGGATACAATTCCAAAGTTAGCTTACTCTAGTCAAGACTTGGAAGAGAAATTAATCTAAGTACGAAAATGAAGACTAATCTATGAACTTGAAAAAGATGAGATCTAAACTAAGCATGCACAACACTCTTCCCCAAATGGGGAAGAAAACCAAAAAAGTGGAGGCCTCCTCCACTTGAACTTTTATTAACTTGATTATAAATGCCTTGGGTTTCAAACCCTTGAAGGACTTTTGAGAGATAGATAATACTTGGAAAAAATAAAGAAGGAACAAGTCTTTGCTTGCTTTTACAAAGGATAAGTACGTCAAGTTTTAATCATTCTCATGGTTTCTTCACTTTGTTTTTTTTGCTTAGATTTTACTTCTTCAAAGCTCCTTCAAGTTTCCTCCTTTCAAAACATCTACACAAGTCTTATAAATTCTCAACCAAGGCACCCATTAATCATTAGAACAAGACAAAATCTTGAAGCTATTTAAACTAGAGTCTACAAAAGACTTCAAAAAATTAGTTTATGAGATTTTTTATTTAAAAAATGCATAAAAGAAAAAACGGACCAGCGAACAACATATGCTTAAAAAATGATGAGAAAGAGATCTAGAATGTAAAATTTTTGAAATATTTTTGTATGGAAAAATCTATCTTTTAAATGGAAGCAAAAATCTAACAAGTATAAGCTATACTAATGCCAAACAATGAGATCTAATTATCAAAAGAAAGACTAAACTTTAACAACTACTACACTTAAGCAATTCGTTTTTTGTGTCTTATGTGTTTTTAGGGCTTTTTGGGAAGTTGGACGAGAGGAGTCTTGGAGGAAAAACGAATGGAGGGATGATTGGACAAAGATGAGGATGGAAAAAACGAATGGGTGAAGAGTAGGGTAAAACGAATGGATGAGGAAATAAGGAATGAGTGGGAAGATGGAAAGATCAAGTGGAACACTTGATGGCTTAAGAACACTATCCAAGAAACCCTTCCAGCTAGCTGGATGATACGCCTGCAATAGTGTTGAAGAGAACACAAGGGAACAAATCCCAAGTTATTCCCCAAGGTTGAAGGAGCTTCAACCTTATGGAAAATTCTAAGCTAGGCTTAACAAAAGAAATAAAAAGAGAAGGGGATAAGAGATAAATGGGTGGAAAAAGGTAAGGGGAATGGACTAGAAGAGGGAAGTTTTAGAACCAAGTAACCAATTGAAAATATGCTTTTGAAGATGGATTTCAAACTCAACACTTCTTTACCAAAATGCTTAAGATCGACTTTGGGAGATCCTGAAATGCACACAAATGTTAGGAAAAAGGTCTTTGAAGAGATGAAAGATGCACCCAAGCTGAAACCTCTCTTCAACCTATTAGATATGCACAAGAAATTACTCACAAACACACCTTGATCAAATATTGTATGTAAAGCAAAATGAGATTAGAAGAGTATAAATATTTCCAACTACAGTCTACTCCTTTCAAATCACATAGAACCCCAACATCAATAGACAAGTTGAACCCAAATTCCCACCCTATGGGCTTAAGAAAGCCTTCTAAGCTAAATAATTGATCAAAGTGATGAAATATGAACAATAAACAAATACAATATCACCTTAGAATAGATGAAGCATTTCCATAACAAGCATTAACACCATGTGGACCTCCAAAGTCGCTTTTATTTCCCAATAGCAATAGCTAGAACACGATTACAAATTGGCAGAGTAAGTTTGCCCAAAAGATCCATGAAGAGAAAGCCCAAATGGCCTCTCTTATATAACAAAACTCAATTCTAAAACCCTAGTTCGAATTGGTGATGAAGAGAGCCAAAAACTCCATCAAAAACCAATCTAATCCATGTCAACACCTACCAAATCGAGCTTGGAGTCTTAACTCATCTTTAAACTTGAGTTTGGAGCCCATAATTTGAGGAAGGAGCCCCACATGCATTGATTTCATAATCCAACAACCCATTAATCAATTGCCAAATCACAAAAACGAATTTGCATGAAGGTGGGCGAATTCCTCAACTGTAGATCACTCCTAGTGCTCCAAAACTGATCTGAATCAGGTGGGTGAAGATTCCAATCATCATCAATGCAACAAAAATCTCACCTACCCACGTTTGGGAACTAACCAAACTAGCCTCTTCAAGGGAATGCGAATTGCCTTGGAGAGGCTAATGTGCCTTGGGAAGTGGGTCAAATGTGGTCCAAACAACACCAAACTATATATCCGAATTGCCGTGGATACTATAGAGGTGGGTTTTAAATGTTATACCCAAAGCCAAGCTAGATCCAAGTAGATTTAAAAAAAATGTAAAAAGAGGATTTTGAGTTTTAAGGGTTTATGTGACCAATAGGATGGAGAACAAGCTACCTTGTAGATCTTACCTCAAAAGCTTGCGGCTACTTTGCACATAGATGATTCTTGCCTTTAGTTACAATTCCAAGCTAGCTCCAAGTGAATCCAAGCATAATCGTCCAAGCCCTAAGAGGAGAGATGCCCCATTGAACCTGTAAATCAAACTACAAGATGTTAGATTTGATCCACAAATCAATGAGATCTAAGCATGTCATATCAAGAATGAAATCAATGGACAAAGCACAATTGAAAAAGTCCCTCAAGATGAAGACGTCTTGCCCATGGGAGATGTGAGCAACCCCTACAATCTTCCCATCAAGCAAGTCGCACTCTAGCTCCAAAGCAATTTGGCCTCCCTTTATTGATGTCGATTTCACCTGTTACAAGCAAAGATGTCTAAAAGAAGAGATGCATAACCATGTACACGAGCAACCCAATCAAAGCCAAGAAGTAGATCTCCAAAATGGTATTTTTATTCCAAGTTGTCCAGAGCCCAAAGGTGCTTTTACAATGAGGGGGTCTCCTCCTTTTATAGGATGAGGAAGACCAAAACCCTAAACCACTTTTGAAAACTAGTGGTTCTGATCAAAAGATATAACAATCTAATCAACGACTAAGATGAGCCAATACAATATAAGACATGGATCACTCAACTAAGTGATGACGTCATAGCCTAAAAGGCTCAATGAGGGTGATGTCATACATGGGGGTGGCTAATAACACATGTGCCACAACAATAAGACCAAGATAAGTCACTAGGAGCACATGGTGGGGCTAGGAGGTATTAATCCCCTTCACTAGCATGTCCCCATGGCACAATAATATAACACATGACTCAATGACATGTCCAAGTATACAAATGATCAAATCCTGTCCCCATAATCAAAGAGAGAAATACAATAAATGAGCTCCTGTAGCCCATGTGGACCCCACTGTCTGGTGCCAACTGATCTGGAAGAAGGGGGATACATCATGGATGACCTCTGAGAAGACCAAGTGCCAAAACCTTGCCTCAATTACCCAAATCGAATTCCTCAATGACCTTTTTATTCCATTTTTTAATCCTCCTGAAAACCCTGAAACTGACCAAAACTGCAATCTAGGGTGCCTGCGCTATCAAACTGAGTGTACCAGGCTGTCTAGAAGGGGGGTATAATGGTAAAAAAAGTGGCTGGACCACCCCCTTCCTCTGTAGCGCCCTAGGCAACAACTGGCCTCCAATGCCCCTGCTGGACAGGCTGGATCAGCATGCCCAAACTGGTCAATAGGTGGATAACTGCTACTATCATGCCCAGGAGTGCCCAGAATGGAAAAATAAGTGTCTCAATGGATCCAGAAGACTCAAATCCACTAGAGATGAGTACTCATACACCTCATGATAACCTGTAGGGTCATCTGTAGGGTCCACCACATCCGGATAGCGGAAAATATGATGATCTGGAAATAATAATAAAAATGACCAACTGCATCAATCATCATCTGGAGAATATGTCCAACATATGGAATCATCAATAGGTGCATGTGGGACCATAAATCAACATCATAAAGCACAAGTGGTCCATCTCATCACAGATCCCAAGAATGACCATGGTCAAACTATGTTTGACTAGGTCAGAATACAACCAAGGACTAGATCATAACAAATGATTAAGATATGTTCCTTTAACCATATTCACAACTTAACTTCAAGTATAAACATCAATCAAGTGGCAGTTAATACATAGATATTTAATGTTATTTATAATTTACTTGCACCAAAGCTTTAAAGACATACTCACCAATGGACATGGTCTAACTGCTAAGATAGGGTGAAGGCTAAGAACAAGGCTAGGACAAAGGGATGACTTGAGCAATTTAACTAAGAGATACTCTGGATGGGGAAGGAGGGGAGCTACACACTGTGCTGGACAAGATAAACAAAGGGAATGGTAGTGCCTCACAAATGGGTAAGTTGTTTAGAGAGTGCTTATTCAACCTTGGCATCATGTCTATATCAAGTTGATCCAAGTCCATTAGGATCATTCATTTAATTTCCATGGCCTTTTTGGCTTATATGACCCCTCTGGGATTTAGCATTCGCTAAAAAACACAGCTAATCACAGCTTGCATCCGGAGCATATTTACATTTATGAGGTCAGCAACATTTAGATATAGCATTTGTCTAACCATTACTTTTAGACCTTTCCATACCCTTCGTGGGGTATTTTAGCATTTCATTGCTTTAGCCTTTATTCATCGTGTGTTTATAAACACATTCTAGAATTTTAAGTTCATAGGCTTTCAAAAGAGATTTCCAATAATTTCCACAAATAGTACAAGTGCTTCAGGTTTTAGCCAACAACATCTCATGTGACTAGAGGGAATTCCACGCTAAGCCAAACATCGGGGCAACCGACTAGAATGATCTAGGCATAAAATCCAACTCACCAGGGGCAAGTTCTGTCGCCAACTCAGAGTCGAGACACAAAACAAACATGGATGCAATCCAACACAGTGGTAGAAAAGGGGAAGTCCTCCGTATCGATAGTCAAAAAGGAAAATTAGGGTGAAAGCCAAAATAGGGAAGGTCATGGATGGATGGAGTCAAGTGAATATGAAGCCTAAGCTAGCAGACATAAATGTCACGAAAGACCATGTTCATGCTCAAAGGAGGGTAGTGAAACCAATGGGTATAGTTAGTGAACCTTTAAGTGCAAGTAGTACATCCAATTCGTTATTTAAATACGACCAAGATATTTCATTTCATTTATTAAATAATACTGCCACATCATGAGTTATATACCAAGTCAATGCTATGAAGATGGCTAAAACAAGAAGATAATAATCCATGATAACAATCATAAGTCCAATAGTCATATCACTGCATATAAATAACCATCATCTAGAACCAACTGAAACACTGCTGCAATAATAACATCCGGAACTCTAGGCACTGAACTGAAACTGTATGGAACAAAGGGTCATATTGGTCATCAAATCTAAGCTCTCAAGGCTCAGCCTTGGCACAAGGTCTACTCAATGTCTAATATATATTGCTCTCATCTGTAAGTGATCTCAAATAATGCTGCTGCTTATCATAGCTGATCTCTGTAAAAGCAAAGCTCTGGAAAGTGCAGATATCTGCTCAACAAAAATAGTAGCCCAACTACTATGGTGTGATAACAGGCCCAAAATGAAACTTCTCAGATTGAGATTCTACTGACAGAAAGATGTGCCCTAGTGAGGCGAGTTGGTCGGACCCTCTTTTTTTGCTAATCTATGGAGAATTCTTCTGGAAATATAAACCCTAGTTTCTACAGTTGCAACAGCTGCATAATGTTCTCTTTCAGGCCAGCTCTGAAACCATGTTAGATTTTTAAATGCAATAACAATAAGGATCACTGAAAGATAAACAAGCACAGCATAGACAATAGTACACAATAAGTTATCCTAGGAAAACATTCTCGGGGCATAAAAACGCATCAAACTTCTTCTATTTAGATTCATCAGAATGTACAATAGTATTCCTCGTGCAATGACCCAAAACAAGAAGACTCCAAAAGCAACTATTCACATGACTCGATCTCTCCTACTCATGCAAACTTGATGAGTGAGTGAGGTGATCAAATGAGGAGGGTGAGCTCCTCATTTATACTAATCATGACTTGAGCATTTTACTAAACAGTGCCGACTTGACTCTCCTAACTGGGCCGACTTGTCCAATTCACAATAAAATAATATTTTCTGGATCTTTCCAAGCCGACCTAACAGTTAGGGTTTACATTGAATCTTTCAGTAACTTTTACATGATCAATTGCATCAATAATAATCCCCGGAGGGTGTACAATACAAATGATACGAATAATACAAATAAGAATATCTTCCGAAGTTACATTCTTCAACAAACCGTACCATCTCCGCTTCTGCAATCTTCACACCCACTGCATCAAGTTCATCTCAAACTTCTGTAACTTTGGTGAGATATGCTGCAACTGGCTCATCTTTGAGCATCTTCATACCTTGAAGTTTTTCCCTTGGCACCATTTTTCTGTTCTGATTGCTACTCTGGAAAAGCTTCGTTAATCCTGCTCACATCTCATATGTGTCTTTCCGCTCACATGCGGAATCATTTGATCCTTCACGGAATCTAGAAGGATGCGCTTGGCTTTCACTTTCCTCTTGTTGTACGCGGCCAAGTCTGTTGGATTTGTAGGAATAGTAATAGGATCTTTGACAAAATCCCATAATTCATGCTCTTCCAACAATAGCGTGATCGTCTCCTTCCATGCACTGAAGTTGGTTGCCCCATCCAACCTATCTTCAAATCTCTGTTCGGTCGCCATGACCCTGTAGATTGGATAAACTGTGATTCAAACCCTCCTGAATCAAACTGATATGTAGATCACTGTGCACTCTCTGCAATATCACTGTGTAAACCCTTGGTTTCTTTCAGAGACAAGGCTCTGATACCATGTTAGTTTTTATCTCTGAGCTTATACTCTGATTACTACATTCAATACAATTCCTGGATACATACACAAATAATTCTCAGATCTGATTGTGTAAGCAACAATACATAAACTCATTAACTTGTCAAACATGCACAATAGAACAGGAAACCATTCACACACAATTTAACACAATGATTTACCTTGGAAACCCCAATGGGGAAAACCAACAAACTAGGGCTTTCTTCAATCTCGAGGCAGAGAGAAATATAGAATGATTTACAATAAAAAATTTACATAAGAAGAGAAACCTGATGCCTTGGAAGGCATGCCAGATCTGTGGTACAACCCAAACTCTGCAACAGCTCTGAGGAATGTGCCCTCTCTCTTCTATGCTCTGAAATCTCTGATAGACTGCCTCTGCCAATCTCTGGAAGAAGGGACTCCTTTTCTCTCCATGAAGAAGTGTGCCCTCTGCTCTTCTCCTCTACTATGTGTGATGAAGAATGCGCCCTCTCTCTCAGAAGTGCACCCTTGCTTTGGAGTATGCCCTCTCTGTCACATAAGTGCGCCCCTCTCTCTATCTCAATCAATCACTGATGAGATCTTACTGCACCCTCCCCAATCTCTAAAGGAAGATCCTCTGCTTCTCTCAGCCCTCCCGACTTCAAGAAGTGCGCCTTCTCTCTCAGAAGTGTGCCCTCTCTATCTCAGAAGTGCGCCCCCTCTCTCTGACTCTTCAATCTCTGAAGATCTGTCAAGTGTACTTTACCTTTTCCCCTCTGCTCTATTTTATAAGCTTCAGTGCCTGATTAGGGTTCCAAATCGCTAATTTCCTTTGCATGCAGAATCCACTTCTGCATTAAAAAAACTTCTTGCATGCAAAAGGTAAAAGTCTCAGAAATCTCTGCATGCTTCCACCACTGAAGCCATGCAGCCTAGTAAAGTGTTTCTCACACAATACATTCATGCCTACTCAATTAATGTTCCTTCATGCTAGGCATGATTACATGAAGGACATTCCGAGATACAAATCTCAACATCCTTTAGCAATTAATGGACATGTGAAGGTCACTGCTTCATGCTAGTCACAGTGAGTGTCACTGTGAAGTAAAATATGGATGTTTCTGTAAGAAGAAGCCTTTTCGACGCATCTGGGTTTTAGATTAGAGGTAAAATTAGTACAACCTGCCCTGGGTGCCTGTCAGAAAGAAGGTATAGTCTCCAATATCTAGGGACATTGTTCCAGCCAATGTTCATCCAGTGCAGTTTGGAATTTTCTCTGTAGTTTAAACTTTAAAAGGCTATTTGTAGTGTATCTAACAGAAGTGCTTAACAGCAATGGATTTTATGGAGTTTCCTCAATACAGGTTTAATGCTTGAAAACACTGACCATGTTTGATAAGTAAAATTGTGGTCCCACGTGCGGGGTATGGAGCTATACAGAATTGGTTGGTTCAGGCATTAAGGTACGGAATCAGCCGGTTCAGGTATATAACTGATCGGTTTGGTATTGAACCGGCCATTTCTGATCTAGGGATAAGATTTGGAATGATTAGGCCTATAAATCGGTTGAACTGGCTAGTTTTGGCAAAATTGGTCCAATTCTGATAACACTGCTTTAGATAGATATAATAACAAATGTCTGGTAACAAAGAAGTATATGGAGAGACAGTAAAAAGAGAGAAATAGCTATCAAGCACAAGTAAAATGTTGGCCACTGACTAGAGAGTTAAATGGCTACTAGCCTAGAAAATGGACACAAGTCATGGAGTTTTATTCAACGTAGATGGCCACAAGTCAAAAATCAGACTTGGTTTGACACCACTTGTGACATACCTTATAGTAGTTGTAGTATGCCATAAGCAATCATAAGAAAATGGACAATTCCCTGTAGTCTAAAGAACACAAATATATATAATAAATGTGAAAGATACAATATATGGTGATATGCAGTTAAGAACAGTCATATTTATAGTACATAAGAGGCAAGACTTTATTCTAAAGGACATGTTAACATTTAATAATAGTAATTAGGTATATTACATGTTTCTTTTTTTATTTATTTTTCTTTAGGATTTGGTTTCTTTTACCTTTTAACATTGAGAGGGAGGTAGGGAGGGACAGGTTCAATATTGTAGAAAAAATTATTTTAGTCAATATGTGCAAAATTGATCACCATGCCATTGCACGCCATTACTATATATCTATAATTGATGATTAGTGGAATGATGAATAATAAACTCTAGTTGGTGTATAAAGTATGCACAATGATCTTCATAACCGTGTCTTCACTCGTTAGCATATGAAATGATTTAGCAAAGCATAATCAACCGAAGCAATTAAGTACAGAACTTTGGAAGAGATTTAATGTTGAAGCTTCCACGATTTATTATTAAGCTCCGAAATAATCCTTAATACATCGTAATATCCATGCGAGTATCTCATAATCTCTATCTTCTTTTCTTTATTGTGTTATGTTGTCCAAATGTGGGAAAAGATCCTTGTATAGCTACACAGCTATCCTTCTAAAGGTATCCACTAAAATATAATAAAATATTATGGACGGACATAACTAATTTCCTAAAATACTTCCATGAGGCCACATAAGAGGACCCACTATGGTGCAATAAAGACTCAAACAACTCTACAAAGGCTTACATCAAAAGTTACATTACATAAGTTTCCGCTAGACAATATTGCACATCCTTACATCTCCCCGTAATATTGACTAGGGGAAAATACAAAATACATCAGGAAGAAGAGGATGGGCAAGGCATTACATCACATCCTCCCTTAATTTCAACTCTGACATCCCAAGCATAGATCTCAACTTCACGAACTTTGCCTTTACATCTGGTGAAGATGTCTGCTACTTGTTCTTCACTTCTGCAAAACTTCAACTCAAAATTGCCATCCTCCACAAGATCTTTGAAGTGGTAGACATCTTGATCCACATGCTTAGCCTTCATAGGAGAAATTGGAATCTTTGCCAACTGAGTTGTTCTCTAGTCCCCACATCTGATTTCTAGAGCCTCCCTTTGAGCAAGGTCAACCTCATACAAGATATTCCTGATCCATACTGCTTCTTTTGCTGTTCTATATTCAACCTCACAAGAAGATAATGAAGTAGCATTTTGTGTCTTACTTCACCAAGTAGATGGATTGGGACCGAGCTGAAACATATAACTTGTTGTAGACTTTCTAGTCATTAGGATCATCACCCTAATCTGAACCTGTATAACCAACAATGAAGATTGTAGAACTTAATGAGAATGAAATTTGTGAAAAGAAACAGCGTAAGCTTGTGTGAAAATTTAAAAATTACATTGACATAGTAATAATTTAAGTCTTGTTTTCCTGTTGGCCTTTCCATTAGTTAATGTTTGTTCTTTTTATTTTTTTCTCAACCAGACTCAAGTGCTCAAAGCTTCAGTATTGACATGTTGGTTGGCATCCTAATGCTGAAACTTTCGATACTAGGTGATCGTCCATGTTCCTCAAAGTAGGGGAAACTACTTCAGAATCCCATTCATCGTATGGATTGTGATTAACTAGATTATGTATCATATTTGAAGGATATTGTTTTAGATTAGTTTTGTTTATATTGGCTTTTAAGTTGAATGGGGGGTTGAAGTAGAAAATTATGATATTTGATTTTTCTTAAGATTTTCAACAAATTTTGCTTCAATGATTAGTATTCCATGGCAACCCTGGATCTTGATTATTTTGCCAAAAAACTCCTTTAGTTTGAAAGTTTGTGTTATAATAGAAAAACCATTAGTTTTTTATGACCTTTTTTGGCAAAACTATGTTCTACTTTGGGTCAACGTATGCTCTGTTATATTGTGTGTTTATTCTTTTGCTTTTGATATTGATTTGTAGATCAATTTCAATTGCTGGTTGTAAATATATCATCAAAGGCACAATGGTTGAAGTATTTAGATTGTTTAGTTACATAACCTGCATTATTTTTGTCTATGCACAAACGTAAATGGTTTTAGAGGTAGACTATGGAGAGTAATCAATGCATCCGTTGCCTTTTTTCAGTGCTCTATTGGTTCGCATGAATGCTTTGGTCCATGCTATTTGTTATGCAGATAGTCACATTGCCACGAACTGTTTCAATTGTTTGGTTACATAATTTGCATTATTTTTGTCAATGTGCACAAGCATAATTAGATTTTAGAGGTATGTATGGAGAATAATCATTGCATCTCTTCACTTTTTCAGTGGTCCATTGGTTCGCTTGAATGCTTTGGTTCATGCTATTTGTTATGCAGATGCTGCGAGGTTAGTGAAATGCTTTCTAGAGTAGGTTTCACTTTTGGTTTCCATTGGTAACTTGTCTTTTGCATCCAGCTATTCATTTACTTAATATCCAATTTGTTGTATCTTTCAGTGTAGATGATTTGTGTTTGGCTTATGTTAAACTTATACAACATCTTGCAATGTTCAAGGGGTATAAAGGTAAGTAATCCAACTAATATTATTTGTATTAAACTTTTGGCGGAAGATTTTGATTTTACATTCACTAGTATTTATTTAATAATTTGCATTTCTTGAAAAAGATGTAAGTATGCAAACAAGTTGAAAGTTGAAGAACCACCCATCAGTATATGGGTATCAAGTTAGATAGATGTATACTTCACATGATAATGAATTGATGGGTACCCGATCTATTTGCATATGCTTATGAGATACTATTGACAACTATTGTAATGAGTTCACTTGCTTGTCAACAAATCAATTAAAATCTTGTGCAAGTCCCGAATGGTTATCATGATTTACATTGGAGTTTTTGACAAAGCCACATTTATCATGCAAAACAAGATTAAGCTAACCCTATATATATATATATCCAATTCTAGTCTGGTTGAGTCCTGTTGGGTTACTAGCTGCTATTGTGGTTGGCAGTTGAGGCACCTTCTGTTTGATAATTTGGGGAAGAGGGTGGAATCTCGTGAGGTTTTCCTTGGAATATATATATATATGGCTTAGCTCAACTGGTTGTTGTTAATGTTGTAGGGCATTTGGTTACTTCTGTGCCAGCAGCTTGGTTCGAATTCCTATGGGTGAGGCACATTGATCTATGTTGACAAATTTACTAGTGTTGCCATCCATGAATGTGGGGAAGCATCCCTTGGGTTTTCCCTGCAAGGTTCTATATATATGTCTCCCCATGTCATGTTTTGAGGGTGGACATCCTCACTTTTCTTGGCGCAAAAATTCAACTTTAATATTAAGTGTTATATTTTTAACTCTACTCTCTCTCTCTCTCTCTCTCTATATATATATATATATATATTTTACAAGGTTCTAGCAGCCAAGTCTCTGTAGAAAATTTTGACCCAGGATAGCCTATGGAAGTCTATTCTCATAGCAAAATATATTGCCCCTGGCTCCATATTTGATTGGATCAGATTAAGAGTCAAGCTGGTATTTCAATCCTCAAATCACTGGAAACTGGAAAGCCTTAGCCAAAGCTTTTCCAATAATAGGTGATTTTCGCGCCTAGAAGGTTGGCAATGGAAAATCTGTGCGAATAGGCACGGATGCAATTTTGGGGCGATCATCACAGATTGGTCTGCCAAGAGATCTTATTACTCACCTGCAGAATATTGGTCGGGCAACTTTGGATAAATTTGTTGATCATGTGACAACAAATCTTTGGCAGCAAGGGTGGCTCTCTGCTCAGGCCCTTGGCCTCGAGGGTGATTGGGGTCGACATTGGGACTTGTATATTCTATCTCTCTCTCAGGCTCATCAGAATCAAGGATGAAGGCGACTCTTTGTTCTGAATTTACAATCCTCTGGGGGGGTCCTATTCAGCAAAATTGGGATATGAGTCCATGTTCTAGAGAGACAATTCTCTAGGAAAATGGTGGTGGTAGAAAATTTGGAAAACAATTGTTCCCCCAAAATCCACTCTCCTAATGTGGCTTTTCCTCTCCAACGGAGTCCTAACTTGGGAACGCTTGCAGAAGATGAATTGGGCTGGTCCACTGGTCCAGGCATCTGTGCTCTCTGTAAGCAATCCGGTGAATTGGCTTCTCACATATTTTGGGACTGTCCTTTTATTCGCTCTGTTTGGCAGGAAATAGAAATAACACACAAGAAACAGGATATGTAGTCTGGTAGCTCTCTGGATTCATGTTTTCTCAGATATTTCCATGCAGGAATTGAAGGAGTATTGTCCCATTTCCTATATAATTAAATGGGGGATTTGGATAATGCAGAATAGAGTGGTGTTTTTAAATGAAGTTCCTCAGTCTGCAACTGTGATCAGCCAAATTCAAGCCCTTTTTAGCTATAACAGAAAGTTTATCAAGAAGTCACGTCCTCATCTCATTCGTCCTCTCTCTCCTCCAGAAGTTTTCCCTTGGGCCTGTTTCGATGGAGCGTCTCAAGAGAATGGCTCCAGGTGTGGTTTTGGTTTTGTGAGATTCCTGTCTACAGATCTTTCATTTCAGGGTAAAGGATCTGTAGGGAATGGGTCTAATAATTGGGCACAACTTCAGGCTTTGTTTCATCTTTTCAAGTTTGCTGCCGATATCAACATCCAATCCCTTCAGGTTCTGGGAGACTCTCTTTTTGTTATCAACAGCATGAAAAATACTCTCAATGTCTTGGATATCTTGCTCTGTCATATAGTTGACAATTTGAAACATATTTCAACCAATTTCCAGAACATCAGTTTCTCACGTATCTATAGGGAGCACAATTCTCTGGCTGATGATCTCTCCAAAAAAGGTCTTGGTATGGTCTTGGGTTCGTAGGCAATTGAAGAAATAAGAGTAGTCATCTCTTCGTCTCTCAGAAGGATATGGTGATCATCAAGCAGTCTGTCTCTCCTTCTTATGTCTAAGACTATTTTTATTTTATCCCTGATTGTCTCCTATCAGTTTTTTCTCAGAGGACTCCCTGTAGAGATCTGTGAAAAGCTTGCTTTCTTGATCTCCCTGAAGAATGTATTTTTTCTTTCAAATGAATATAAAATATGATTTTTTTTTCTTGGAATATATATATATATATATATATATAAGAAGCAGTACCTAACATGCCCCTGGAAAAACTGGAACTTAGAGTCATAGTTATACGCACCTATAAAGAACTTGAACATGACAATGCAGCAGTTGTCATTGATCAGGAAGGAAATCCAAATGGAACTCGAGTTTTTGGTCCGGTTGCTCAGGAATTGAGACAATTGAATTTCACCAAAAGATTTTCTATATATTTATATATATAGTGCATCCTAGCCATATCTTGTGTATCTGTATCCACATCCATGCAACTCAGGGGACTAACTTCCTGTTGCTCCTTTCATGAGAAGTGTCATGAAATTAAAATAATTAGAGGCACCAATTCACAGTTAAAGATGTTGAGAAGGAAGAGCATCATTGTTTAAAATGTAGTAGCCTTTGAAAGAAAATCCTCCTGAGATCCAACAATAGCGTTTTTTATTTGATGTAACTGCATCTAAAATTTCTACAAGAGTCTATAATATATATCAATTCTTCTCTAAGGATGTTTGTCCAGAGGTGGTTGGAGAGTTCTTTGTAATAAGTAATTTCTTGGAAATACAAATTCCATACGTGAAACAGAAGTAAAGGTCTCTGGATGACTGAAGAGATTGGTTGTGTATTACTATGCTACCAATAGCTTTGAATGAAGAGACTTCCTCTGTAGACTATGCATACTAGTATCTGTAAGGTTGCCTATTGTTCTAAATTGAATGTCTTTATGGTGGTGTTTATTTTTTCACATCCTTTTATTTGAAATCAATAATTGTAAATTATTTCTAGTGCATTAATATTTCAAATATTTTTCAGAGGCCTTTGCAGCATTAGATTTGGTAGAGAAAAAATTCTCATCTGTTTCCAAATCTCGTATCCGACTAGTAAAGCAGCAGTTAATCCATGATCGTGCTCTGCATCGGTCAGTGTCTCCTGGCCTTATTCTGTTATCTATACTTGTTAATTTATTGTTTGTCCATGTTTTCTAATTCTTATGGCTAAATGATTTCTCTTTTACTTGGTAGTGTGATTAAAAGGGTTGTTTATATTTTAATGGTACTGTTCAGGTAACTTTGTTGTGTGGAAAAATTTAAACCATTGACTAATACATAAGTGTCATGGCAGTGGAGAGTTAAAATTGGCCCAACTTGTCTGTAACCAGTTGGGATCACTGGCCTCTCCTGTATCCGGTGTAGATATGGACCTGAAAGTTGAGGCTAGTCTTAGGCACGCTCGCACTCTTCTTGCTGCAGAACAATTCAGTGAGGTTTGTAACCTGTTCTTTATATATTTAGAATGCTTGATGTGAATGAAGTAGCTAAGAGATCTTATCGATATTTGCAGGCAGTGTCAGTTGCTCAATCTCTCTTCTGTATGTGTTACAAATTCAACATGCAAGTTGAAAGTACGAGTGTTCTACTTTTGCTTGCAGAGATCCATAAGGTAATTTAGGCAATCTGTGTCATGGGAATGTTTCAAATATAATGTCTTTATTGTTCAATCTTGTTTACAAAGATATGGCTATAATGCATTTCTGTTTTTAATGTTTGTTGCAGAAATCAGGAAATGCAATCTCGGGCTTACCCTATGTGTTGGCAAGTTTGTCTTTATGTCAGTCTTTCAACCTGGACCTCCTTCAAGCTGCAGCCATGCTAACTCTAGCAGAACTGTGGATGAATCTTGGAGCTGGCCATGCAAAACATGCGTTGGCACTTTTGTATCAAAGTTTGCCTATCATTCTTGGTCATGGTGGCCTTGAATTGCGTGCACGAGCAAATATTGGCCTTGCCAAATGCCATCTTGCAATCCCAGAGTTTTCAGGTTTGTTGATATAAGTGTGAATATTTCTGTTCTCATTATCTTAGAAAATTGGTGTACAAGAATCTAACATTATTAACTTCTTGTATAGTTTCTTCAGAACCAGACACTGTTCTAGATCCTCTACGGCAAGCTGCCGAGGAATTTGAAATATTAGAGGTGAAGACAATTTTAAGATCAGATGTGTATTTTGCAGAAGTATAAACATACTATCATTTGATTTGAAGTTAATCATGTTAATGACTAATACTACAGATGCTATTAGATTTAAAATATGGTCAAGGATTTTATAACTAATGTGCAAAAGCTTGTGGTGCCATGCAGTATCATGAATTAGCAGGAGAAGCTTTTTATTTGATGGCTATCATTTTCAATTCTCTTGGAAATCTTCAAGAGAGGGACAATTCAGCAGCTTCATTTCAGAAACATGTTCATGCCCAAAACTCTGCACAAAATTTAGAGCCAGAAGCTTTCTTTTATCTGTAGCACGTACAAATAAGAGGCTGTGATATACAGTGTGTGTGCTTATTATAGAAAGGAACGACACCAATATCAGTTCCATTGTGATTTTTCTTCTCTCAAGTTTCCTGGTTTCTTCACATTGGATGAAGGTATAGAATTGTCTGTTAATTATGAAAGTGTTCGCTTCCCTTTATATGGAAATGTACAGTGCATTCCTTGTGTAAATATTTGTTTCCTAATGAAGGTCAAAGCTGAGATGAGATTCTACTTGCTCTGTATGTTTGATTGTAACATGTGGATATTGCATCAACTAACTTTATAACCTCTTGTTATCTTTAAGGCAAATAAATTAGCAATTGATATTAGTGAAATTGAGACTTGAGAAATAAAAAATAACTAGAAAATGAAGGGTGCAATAACAAGAAAATAAAGGATGCCTTGTCAGAATCAATCCTTTGAAGCAACGATTTCTGCCCAAATTCCTATTCTCATTCAACACCTTGAATAAATTATGTTTGCTCAGCTTGGACAATTCGAGAGGCAACCAGCTTCTTCCTCAAAGCTACGTTGGTTGGGTTTTGGAGCATGGTTTGTTTCTATGGTGGAAGCTCATTTTCACAATGCTTCAACTTTTGTCTCTTAATGGTATTTTATTTGATGAAAATATCTTACACAAATCTGCAAGGCATTGTATCCATCAATGCATCGACTTTTGTCTGTTAATGGCATCCTATTTGAAGAAAATATCTTACACGAATCTGTTGATGAATTTTATGGGAACGAGCTGCTGCTCTTCTATTCACATGAAAGTTCATAATTACAATGGACCCTAAAGGTCTGTATTTAAACACTTTTATATGTTAAAACCCTAACCTAGCTCATGCTTTATGACTTATGCTTTATGCTTTACGCTTTATGCATGCTTTAACTGAACTTAACTCAACTCCTAATAATAGAACTGAGATAAAGCGGGAGTTAATTACTTTTTCTAACACTCCCCCTTAATTATGACTGCTAAACATATGATCTAACTGCTACTAAAACATGTTGCCTCTAAGGGCTTTCATAAAAAAGAATGCATGTTGGTCTATGTCTCAGCTAGGCTTACAAAACATCTTCATCTTGGCCTTCTTTGCTGCTATGTGTTGATGCAGCTTCTTCTTGTACTTTATGCTCGAAACTTTGAAGCTTTCAATGCGTTTCTTCTTCTTGTGCTCTAGAATTTAAACTATGGATATCTCTTCTTCTTGTTACTGCATGGATTTTTCCATTTCCTCTTCTTGTATCTGGGATGTGCAAAAGTGCACTATTATTTTCCATGACTCTGGTTGTAAAACCAGTGATCGGCATCTTCAATGCTGCCTTTAACACTTGCAAAATACTTGTTGCAGATTTCTTCCTCCAGCTCTTCAACTGGGTACATAGCTTCTCTTGCTTCTTTTTCAGATTCTGCTACTACAGAATGTAAGTTGTCATCTACAACCTGTTTTGGCTTTGCAAGCCACTCCTTAATGAATGTCAAATCTTCTTCAAAATTTGTTTCTTTAGCTTCGTCAGTTGCTGCTGCTGTTGCTGTAAAGACATCATCCACTTGATCTTCATTTTCAAGTAGGGTTATCATTCCAAACAACAACTCATCAGTGAGTTGCTTTTGTTTTAGCACTATCACCCTTTCTTCATAAGAAAGGTGTTCACCATCATACTATGGTTCAAGTGCTTTATCCTCTGCTTCTAAGAGGTTATACTGTATATTCGCCTTCTATCGAGGCTCACTAAGGACTACAGTCTCCTCTTGAGTCCTCATCCTTTCTTCCTTATCGCCCCCTAAAAAAAATATAGGGTTTGCTTTGCGCCCCCTTAATGCAAGATCTCTAAGAGATCTGCTCTTTTTCTTTAACTTGGACAAGGGTTTCTTATTTTAAATAAAGCTTCAAACCACTCACTTTCTTTTTACTCAACTTTTTAAAATACCTATGAATAACCTCTAATAAAAAAATCTCCTTTTTTATGAACCATAAGTGGAAATAAGCCAAATATCTTAAATACTCTCCTTTATCATGACTCATGACGTATCACTTACCAATTTTTTTTTAAATTAATTATTTTGAAACACCTCAGCTTGGACGAATTCTTCTTCTTCGGTAGCTACACACTCCTCTGCAACCGGGATTTATGGGTTGCGATCTTACCTTTCGTTGGTTCCTTTAGCAAATTCTTTTTCAATGGCGTGAGGATTCTCTTTATGGATTTCACACGATTTACTCAACCGATTTATCCCTTCACGAGAATTTCTCCTCATGCAACCAACAATGGCGATGGAGGGCAACTTCTTAAGATTGTTGTCATGTCTTCACGGATCAGATCCTATCTTTACAATTTATTCACATGAACTTTCTCTCGCAGATTTCTTCACATGGACAGGGATCAACTTCCTTCTATCATCATGGATCGACTCCTATTCATGCGGAATTGCACAAGGATCCTCTCATTCATGGCTTGTTCACCGAGGCCTTTCTCCACAACAACTCTCTCTCAGGCGAATCAAATTCTATCTTTATAGACCCGTTGCGACTACTTCATAATTTGCAAGCGGATCCACTCTTCTTCAATGAACAGAGCAATAACACCTCCTTCAACACAAAAATTTTGTGGATTGGATGCCTTCTTCACACTCTCCAACGACGGTTGGAGTTTCTTCACGGTTCCAACAATCTCGCTCATTGGTTGGGCATATCTTCACGAATTTGCTTTAGATCTACGGATCTAAAAATTTTCTCGTGTCTATTTTTGTCTTGTGCTTCAGACTTGAACCTCGATCTTTGTTCAATTTCTTGGATAGATTCTCTATCACTTGACTGGTGAAAGATCTCGGCTTGGATCAAATTTCCTTTACGGTCTCTGCCTTCTTCGTTGTGGAAGAATCCTTCTTCACGATGGAAGAATACAACATGGATTGGATTTGCTCTTGGATACCATGATGAATTTTATGGGAATGAGTTGTTGCTCTTCTATTCACATGAAAGTTCATAATTACAATGGACCCTAAAGGTCAATATTTAAACAGTTCTATATGCTAAAACTTTAACCTAGCTCATGCCTTATGCCTCATGCTTTATACATGCTTTAACTGAACTTAACTCAACTCCTAACAATAGAACTGAGATAAAGTGGGAGTTAATTACTTTCTCTAACATCTGTAAGGCATTGTATCCATCAGTGCATCGACTTTTGTGTCTGTTTATGGCATCTTATTTGATGGAAATATCATATACAAATCTTAAAGGCTTTGTATCCATGTTGTATGTTTGTTTATCTTGTAGAAGTTTCATTGCAACACTGTTTTTAATCGTTCTTTGTTCTATATTGTTTCCATTAGAGAAGAATTCTTGACAAGCTGATTGCACAATTCAGAGTTGAATACTTTCCTTTTGAGAGATGCCAGATGATGTTTATTGGACGCAAACTATGACATGGAAGCTTTACTATTTTCCTTAAGGTAAATTTGCCCCACTGAGCATTATCCATGTACTATATTATTTGCTTGTTAATATAGGCAGCGTTTCTTCGCAAACAAACAGAAAAAGGAAAATAAAGAATGCCAAACAAATGACGTTTTCCAATACAAAAAAATCCTATGACAAAAATAACTTATTAGTGCCTAACATTGACAAAAAGTCTATACAAATTTCATGGTAACCATTCGTAGGTAATATTATAGGATATCAAATTTGTGAGGTAGCAAGAAATTCTCTTTTGAAAGACGACGAAAACAAAAATAGAAAAATATTGTCAAACATAGTCAACTCACTCTATCATAGGCTTTTGACTGGTTTGTTTTGGTTATGAAATATTTTTCAGTGTTACACGGGGATGCATCCTGAAGGGTAGGAAATGTGCTTCCACGACCTCGCATGTCCCTCCAACTTGGAAACTACATTTGAAACGTCCCTCCCATGTCCTTGTTTGAACTCATGCAAATGCAGAAGGGGACGTTTCTTGGAAAAAGGGAAATGTTTACTTCCTAAAAATGGTGTCCATGTGTTTCCTTTGATTGTTTTTGTGACCCAAAAAAAATAAAAATAAAAATTTAAATGATAAAAGGCCATGCCATCCACTATTTTCCTTCTATCTAGCCTCTATTTCATTTTGTTGTTCAATAGGGTTGTATTTTCGATTTTGTTTTATCAGTTATAGCTTATGTAAGGTTGTATTTCATTTTATTTCACTTGATGTATGTTGTAAACTTCTATTAATCTTTAGATTGTAAAATTAAAGACTTTAATAATTTATGTTCAACTTTCAAATTTTATGTATTCTAATATAAATTTTGTAATATTTCTAGTGGGGTCCCCTATGTTGAACACCCGAGTGTCCCCTTTGACATTTCCTAAAATTTGAGGGAAAATTTTATAGAGGTTATTCTTGCGTTTGCCCTCTCCCACGTCCCCTCATCCCGAAAACTTGGTGGAACATTGATATTTTTTCCTCAACATTTTTATTGAGTGCATTAACACTTGAGCTAAGCGAAGTGCATCTTGAATAATCCTTCTCTCAGAGGATCCTTGTTGCTTCTTAAAGATGAATTTTGAGAGGATGGGCTTCAAACAATTTGAGTGAGTATGTGTATAATGTTTGTCTAGCGGCCACATTCACTATTGTATAACCTATCATTATGATAGGGAATTCCATATACAAAATAAGACATTATTAGACTATGGGGCATATTCTTCTTTTTCTCACTAATTTATAAAGGGATTTTATCCTGCATTAATAATGTGATATGTTCTTATATCACTCTAGCCTATATAATAAAGGTGGAGGAGCTCAATTGTAATGCAAGTGATATGTTTGAGATTTGTATGGATCCCATATGAACTCCATAGTTGAGTTTGCTCTAGTTGCTTTGAAGAATAGAAGTCCTACCTTCGTGGATGTTTCTCCACCCTAGGGTTTTACCACATAAATCTCATATTTTCTTACTATGTTTGATTTACTTTATTAGTTGGATGTTTTTCTTTCCACGGAATATAGGCCAGATCTAGTGATTATATGTTTATGCATATGCTCCTAGTTTTTAATGGCATTAGAACTACTTACCTAGATCTAACTCCTTGGATGAAATTCAATATTGAATATTTTTTATTTGACATCAAATAGAAGTAGATCTCCATATACGCTAGTCTAGCACTTCAGGTTTCTTCAATTTATGTGCATTTTTCATTAGATTTGGCATTGTCATTGTTTATAGATCATGTGAATAAGTCAAGATTGATTGTTTCATCAAATTTGGCTTTCCTTTTCTGGATATCTAATTAAAAGCTTATCAAGATCTAGGGTTAAGAATTGTGGATTTTGAAGCTAAAGTTTTGAGTTTTTTTTTAATATAATAAAAAATATTATATATAAATAGGACAAAATAGAGAAGACAATAAAATAAAATAAAATAAGGAACAAAATCAAATAAATATGGATATGAAGTATAAACTTAATTTTCACCATATTTTTTAGGTTTTGAGTGCCCCTCACCCAAGCCATTGTATGGAAGTGGCCATACACCAGGTGAATTTCCACATCATTTTTAAGGTTAGGCCATACCAATCATGAACAACTTTCTCATCCATTCTCACAGCGGTATGGATCCCTCTAGGTGCTCTTTACCCGTGACTTGCATGAATCTCTCTTTGCCTTCATTCAAATTGTTGTACATATCTTTGCAAAACAATATTTTTTAGATCTCACTATTTGTAACTCAAATTTGTTTTTTTTCTTTGCGCATGTGGATTGCAATTTTACAATTTTGCATACTCAAATCCATTGTTTTGTTGTGCATTTTATCAACACTTGGAGTGCATATCATGTTCTTTCATTGTGGATCTTCAAATTGTCGGTAGTGTGGTAGTGGAGAAAATCTTTGCTTTGGAACCTTTCAGATTGTGATCATTGGATCTAGACTTTGCGATGTCCAATACATCTTTCTTAGGGTTGAGGCAATGTTGTTTTAAATGTGGTTGCAAGCACAATTGTGACATGTGGAGTGTTGTTGCCAAGTTATGAAGTATGAGGTCCAATCATCAAACACTTGATCATTTGGTTCTGCACAAAACAAAATATATATCACATTAAGAAGTCAAGCTATTGAATACCTTGTTGGCCAGTGGTGTTTTTAAACTCAACCCGTGGCAATTTGCATCTAGAAACTAATAGTGATTTGGCAACAACGAAATCTTACTATCCAATTGGTCAATTGCAGTGAATTTTTGTTTTTGGTTGAGTTTGGTTTTCAATCTACTATACAATAGTGCAAGTACAATAGAGCATATACATAGTAAATTAAATGACTAAAACATAGTAGGAACACTTATCTGAAATTTAGCAATTTAAGCAACTAGCTACGTGTGAGGCACGCTCCACCCAACCATAGGATTCGATGTTCATAAATCTCTCAATAAGGTGCCACCCTCGAGATAGGACTTTGAATTCACTAGTAGAAATCTCAAGGTTGATGGAGAAAGGAAAATGGACAAGTGCACATCAACATGGTTAACTTTTTCAATAATCCTGGATTCTGGCATCAACCAATTCACACCAAACAATGCATTACCCTTGATTTTGTTTCGAACAACACACAATGTACTCACACAATTTCACTATCAGGAATTCCATCACAGAAGTTCACACATAGTTCGCCATTTCATTGGCAATACTATTATGGATAATAAAAGGACAATCGACAACTAATAATGCTTAACAAACTTTCAAAGTCTAGTATCAAAGTCAAGGGCCGATTTAGAACTTGCACACACAACAAAACATAACGGTTCGTGGACAACTCAGGGACAAAAGTCTTTTTCTCCATTCGTACCAGCGGAATAGTTAGACAGTTCATGTGCTTAGAAAGTTCAAAGATAGTTCAGATTTTTTTGGGTGTTCTTGTAAGAAAGTTCCAATCAATTCATGTCTGCATCAGTTTAAATGAGGGAGAGAAGTGCATCCCACACTTTCTGCATGCATGCATTAGCTGCATGGTAGGCATTGCCAACGTGGTCTTTCCAAAAGACTCACGTCCCATATGTGTCTTTAAGCCTTTGTTTAGCATGTCAGCAACCATAATTAAGCCATAATCAAGGATTAAGAATAAGAACATTTTTGAGTTCAAGTTAGGTCAGGGTCATGTTATTAACCCCCTAGGCCCTACAACCCCTTTCTCTCTCACTAGTGAATTCAAAATCCCTTGTTCTTTTAGCGTTCGCCTCATTCGCAACCAATTATATTTTATATTAATATTTTTAATTTATACAACTTGTTTAGCCTTCAGGCATTTTATCATCACACTTTAGATCATTTCATCAGTGGTTCAAAATTGGGGTATTACATTCCCCTCCCCCTTAGATTTAACACCATCCTTGGTGTTTCATTGTTCAAACATAATTTCAAAATTCATGTTCAAAATATTTACATTTGGAAGTATTCAAAGTATCAAAATAGATACGGGTACTCAACCTGCATAGCTTCTTCCATTTACCAGGTGGCTTCTTCAAAATTGTAATGGGTCTATTGGACCTTTACCAATCCTATGGTTTTGTTCGTGAGTGTCCTGGTTTTTTGGTTCGATATACATATTGGCTAAACTTGAATTTCTCCTTCTGGTTCCATCTGTAACAAAGACCAATCAAGTATATGATTAGGATCATGTACATATTTCTTCAATAATGACACATGAAAGACATTATGTTTTTTCACAATGGGAGGTAGGGCCAACTAATATGCTACTGGTACAACTCTACTGAGGACCTCAAATGGTCCACAGAATCTGGCTGCCAACTTCTTATAGTTGCCCAGATTCAATGAACTTTTCTTGCTTTTGACTTTCAAGAATACTTTGTCTCCCACTTGAAACTCTCTATGCATTCTTCCTTTGTCAGCATAACTTTTCTATTTATCTTGTGTTGCCTTCAAATTCTATTTGATTTTTACCACTTGTTCCTCCATGTCCTGTAACATTTCAGGTCCCACTATCAACTTCTCCACATGCTTGTTCTATTTCACTAGAACAGTACACCTTCTGCCATATAAGGCTTCAAACAGACTCATTTTTAATGATGCTTGGTATCTGTCGTTATAGGTAAACTCTACCAAATATAGGTAATATTCCCACTTGGTAGGTCTGTCCATTACATACATTCTCAACATATTTTCAATGACTTGATTGACCCGCTCAATCTGCCCATTTGTTTGTGCATGATAGGCTATGTTGAAATTGAGTTTGGTACCAAACTCCTTAAACAAAAGTTCGAAGTGAACTAGGAATCTCGATCTGAAACGATTTCCTTAGGACTCTATTAACGCCTAAACTTCGCACATGCGATGTTTTGGCTAATCTTGTAGTAAGGCATCATTAACATAAAACATGCAGGCCACTGAAGGGATTCTCATAAGATCCATAAAGCAACATGAGTCCAGAATTGCAAGAAATAGTAAAAAAAAGGGAAGCGCGATTATACCTGTAATAGCTCGCACTATAGCATGTATTATCAATTTTGTGCCTGTGGTATCCTAGCGCAGATTTTCCTTCAAAATTCGTGCGATTGTAAAAAAAGCGAGACCACAACCACCTATGGAACATTGAAGCCTCATGAAAGCTCCATCACCTCTAAGAATTCGAATTTGGCTCCTTATGTACTTGGGATCATTTAATGGCCCCCCTTTTTGTACTTTGGAGCTAGTTCATGGAGTCAATGAGTTCATATTTGGATCTATTTGTTTCTTGGCCACCTCTTAGCCTATAAAAGTAAGCCATGGACATGCATCTAAAGAGAGAAAAATTAGAGTAAGGTTATGCTGCTAGAATTGTGTTGGAAGTTCTTCCACCTCTTCCCATATCTACTAGCATTCTTCAAGCTCCCTTGCCACCTTCCTTAAAGGGGAAAGTATTTCTCCAATTTTATTCTTTCAAGTTATTTAGCATTTAGTGTGGACAAAAGGACCTCTCTAAGGGAGATTGTTGGATTCCCTTGAATCCCACACCTCCTTGTTGACACTATATGTAACGACTTGACCATTGGGCAATCTAAATTGGTTCTAGTATTTACTTCTTGTTGTGGTTTGCATATTCTTACTCCCTTTGCTTTGTTTCAAGTTATTTTCAAGTTTTTGTTTTATTTTCTTTTGGTTTGCTAACAAGATCTTGTACGATCAATTTGGATTAAATCACATTTTCTTTTAGTAACACAATATTGTGCCTTGTTGACAACTTCAAAGGCTTTCCCTCAACGTGGGAAGTGCTACACACCTTTGTGCAAATTTTTCCACAACAGTATTTATGGTAACTCCACTATATTTTTGTTCATTTCTCTTTCACTAGGTTGTTATTTGCTAAATAGTTAATTCTGGGTGTTTGTCTTGTGCAAGTGAACAGGTCCTTATGCTTCAATCCTAGAATTCAACCTCCTTTTCGTTGGAATTGTTGTTTACACGACCACGTGGATCCGGACACCTAGAGTGCACTACCCGTGTATATTTTTCTTCGACAGACGCGCTACTGGCGTAGTTTAACAAACCCTCACCCACGCAGTAATTTGCTTCCAGTTCAGGCAGCCTCATCGTATTGTAACCGTGCTACAACGCGTCTGTGTTTTCATTTTCCGTGCTACTGCGGATCTATTTCTTTGTTTTCCACGCTACTGTCAATGTTTTTGCTTTTTATCAGTTCTGCATACAATCTTGCAGTCCCAATGACTGCTCACTAATGAACCAGAATTAAATTAACTTGTAATAGTTAGTTTTTATTTAGTAATTAGCCCACTTAGACCAAGATTAAGAAGTAAATAGTCCTATCTTGAAAACTACTTAGGTAACCAACTTTGGAGCTTTCAATGGGCCTCATTGTTGTCACTAGTATTTAAGACATCACATGTTCTTTCTTTACTTTCTATGTTTTTAGGAAAACTAGTGTAGTTCACTTGTTGCACACAAAAAAGGACCTTAAGACTCTAATATCCCAAAGTATGCTCTTCACCTCGCACTTCTTGTGAGCTCAATGAATAAGAAAAGGGTGAGAAGTGTGAAATACATTCATTGCACACTTTTAGTTCATTAGCATTTTGTCAGCAAGCACCATTAGCTTCTTTTAGAGTTGAAGTTAAATCTCCATTTGCATTTACTTTGATCTCTTTAGTTAATTGCAATAGTCAATTTGCTTATCTCACGTGTTTGCATCACTAGCACACACTAAGGGACCTAAAAGCTCTTTCAATTCGATTATGCTCTTCACCTTGCATTACTTGTGATCTTGTGAATCAGAAAGGAAGGGAATTGTGAAATAATCCCTTACACTCCTTAAGTGCATTTGGACAATCAACATTTGTAATTGCCAACCAGCTAAAATCCTCCACACGAGGTCACAAATAGTATTTTAGTCAGGTAGGATTGATTGGGCTAGGAATCCATTAATGCCCACTAATCTAGTTTCATTAAGTTTTTGAAACATAACATTGTTGACATATTGGGTACTTTTAAATCCTGATATCAACACGTGTCAAAAGGCAACCTGGATATGAAGGTGCGGTGCCCAAGGATGTGAAATCCAAGGTATAGCTGCCCTACCCTCCCGAAATAGTCACTCGGCTTTTTGTGGAGGCAAGACTATACCACCTAGGGATAACCACTTATCCAGACTTGACGCGGGTATCTTAGTGACCAAACTTAGGATATCACCAATGAGCAATTGTGAGTGCAACTGACTCCTGAAGTCATATATTGTCGTTGGGAAATGTTGCCAATCTCTTATGGGACATAGCCCCATCGCTGATATAACTGACTCTTTGTTACCTTCACTTGTCAGTCGTTGTGTAGATCCCATTATCACCATCGATTGTGCTTTTGGAGGGCCCAATTACATTTGAGAGGAAGGTTGTAGGTCTTTAGTGAATGCACATTTATTTTTCTTTTTAAATACAAGTTCACTAATTCATAGATAAAAAGAATCTACATGTGGGAGCACTTGCACTAAACCGACATAACACATATCACTCACTTTACACCATTTTGCATATGTTGTGGTTGGCATATTTTTGCATTTATTCAATTGTGTGTACTCCCATCATCACTCTCACTTGGTACTAAACTTCCATCATTGAGGAACAAAACCCCCTAAGGCAGTTCCGTAGACAACAAGGCCTTTCCCCTCTCTCGAGGGGTGTTTTCCTACTCTCTCCCTATGGTTCACAAGGGAGATACTCTAGTCGAGGCTGCTCCTAGGCAACATTGATAGGATCATCCAGGTGAGGTTGCTCCTTTCTTGATTCATTTTCTCCCCTTGGAGAAAGCATAGGTCCTTTTTCTTCATCCTCTCGTAGAATAAGAAACCCTCCATTTTCTCCCCTTGGAGATAAATTAAACCCCTTTGGTTATACCTCCCACAGAAAAGGTCCCCCTTTATTTCCACCCTCGGAGGAAATTCACCTTCTTCTTCTCCCTTTTTGGGAGGAGGACATACAACATCTTCATCTTCACATTAGAGATAGAGATCACCGCCACATATCCCTGGTTCTTCCCCTAAAGGGAACAACAAATAGCATACCATGGAGGTACCTAACACCAACCTACCCTTCATGGCTAGCTTGAATCTCCCTAATTTGGCCAAAATTGATCAATGACCCCATAACGCACGATCCAACATGGCGAGCTATACCCGATAAGATCCCCTCAGATATCCCTAAATTTGAAGGGAAATGGGGAGATGATCATGCAAACCATGTTATGTCATTCCACTTATGGTGTTCCTCCAACAACATAGTAGAAGACTCATTAAGGCTTCAGTTCTTTTACTGAACCCTTACAGGAAGCGCATCAAAATGGTATGTGAACTTATCAAGGGAAACTCATGCCTCTTTTGGGATGATTGCCACTACATTTATCATATAGTTCCAATTGTCAATACTCCATGACCTCAGTCTCGAAATTCTCACAGAATTTCGACAGAATACTTCTATCCACATAGCGGACCACACCCATCAATGTCGTAGATGACGCACGTTGTGCAAGATCGACATTCAACCTTAGTTTTTGTTGGATTGGTTTATCAAATCACTCCAATCTGTAATAGCAAAATATGTGGCAACCTCATTTCCCCAAATTGAGGAAGAAGCCATTATGAAGGCCCAACATTTTGATCTCATTTATGCAAAATCTGGTTGCTTGTATACCCTCTTATCCGACGCCGCTCAGAATCAATAGTTGGACCCCACACTTACGGGTTCGTCACATTCGAAAGATGGGCTTATCGGGTCCATTTCCTAATAGGGAAAGGTTCCCCTTCCTCCAACTCGCATGCCATTCAATATGGCACCATAGTACCCACCCATCCCTCCCGTGTTGGCACCCCTTGCACTTGTACCAAATCCTCAGTTTAGTTAGTTACAATACAGAACTTACAATCCTACCTACCCTAATGCAATCCAAGCATCAACAACACCTCCACCGCAAATGGTGCAATTTTCCCCTACATCCACATTGTATGGAGCGCAAACCCCTTATATCCCACCTAAGGGGTATAATATGTATTACCCATTTCCATGTCCTCCTGGTTCTACCCCCATGCCACACATGGGGGTCAATTTAGTAGAACCTTCCTTTGCATAACAAGCTCAACAGTTTGAGCAATTGAACGTGCAAATCCTAGAATCCTCAAAATCAGGGAAAGAAGAAAGGTAAGAACAAATAGAACCGACAACAGAGGCAAGAGGGCAACCCCCCTTCCCAACAGAACCAGAACCAGGGTAAACTAAATGTGAGAAATAATAACCCCCCAAGCAAGGGAATAATGCTAACCCGAGGACCAATTATTCTTCCTCGATTCGCGGAGAGTATGGTCACTACACTCACCATTGTCCCCTCATCCTCGATTGTCAAGATTTGGTGGAAGACAAGAACTAGACAACCATGAATCCTCCTCATGAAACTAATGTTCGACAACCCCAAAATGTTTTCTTAGAACAACCCTTTTCTAATCAAGGGGGTCATTACTCAACAACTAGAGCCCCGCCCCCCGACGATGGCTCTTTTAAGAACATCTACATAAAATTGACAGACGTCAACCTCCAGAATAGAGCCAAAGGCTATGGCGGGTTTGATCCCCCACAAGTGGGGAATGCACCTACCCCTTCTAGAGGGGCCTTTTCAAATACCGCACCCAAGTGGTGAACAAATCCCATAGATCCAAAGGGTACCACTTAGGTGCACCTACCATAACCCTCATATGAAATCCGCCCACAATTAAGGTATTATGGATGACTTGGCTTAGTGACTAGCTTCCATGTCCATGTTAGATATGTTGCAGTCTTTCCCAACCCAATGGAATGAATTAATTAATGCACTTGGTGCGATCGACCCTTTTGAATTGCGCCTTATGAACTTCAACCTCGATAAAGATGAACCGTGACTACCCTTGTCCATCGCATTCCAAGTTCCAGTGATGGTAAAAAACATTATGATTCATCGATGAAGGTGCATCCACATGCGTCATGTCATCTAATGTCTGGAAATGATTGGGGTCACCTAAGTTAGTCCCCTTGTCTATCACCCTTCGCGCATATGATGGGAGAGCATCCAAAACATGAGGCTTATATCAAAATGTCCCCATCGAGCTAGGGGGAAATATGGTAATGATCAATATTGAGGTTGTCGATGCACAACTCGACTACAATATCCTTTTGGGTCGTATTTACATGTACGCCATGAAGGTGGTTTCCTCTTTAGTATTCTGCATCATGATGCTTCCCTTTAACGGGAAGATAATCACCCTTGACCGGATCAACTACTATGACCCTCATACCAACACCAACCTTGAAAACATTGTATCCACTGTAGGCAGAACAAGTCAACCCCCTTATGTTGATATCTTCCCAGGAGTATACAAGGACTCCAACTTGCTAGGGGTATATTTAGGTCCTTCGCCTAACATCCCTACATCAACCAATGGCCTTATGTGCACCATTTTCACTTCTGGAAATGTAGACACTACCCCCTTGGCATCATCATCAACTCCTCCAATGAGTCATGGTGGTTAACATACATTGAGTCTATCAGTGCCTCCCATCTTTCAAATACCATTCTTGTACCCCCCACGGGAGTGCAAGGGACAATGGTTATGGCTTAGCTGACTCTACCTGGGCTCACTTTGGGGAGACCTGTGTGGTACCTAACACCACCCTACCTTGAGATGGCCTCAAAACCGATAGCCCACTATGAGTTTGTCCCAGTCTTGTTAGTTCAACCATCTAGGCTGGTTACGCCATCTGTACCGAACGTCAATCCTACGACATTTGTGACTAAACCACTACCGGTTGTCGCTAAACCCGTCAATTGGGGCATGAGACAACCTAAGTTGAAAGTCCCTGTTGTGACCAATCCTCTTCCTGAACCATCATCGACGGTCGCTAAGCCTAAAGCAGGGGGCATAACCTAGAAACGGTTAAAAGCCCCAATAATGACAACCACCACTCTTGCAACAAGGGTCACTCCACCATGTGCCCTATGCGGGAAACAAGGCCATGCGACTAACGTGTGCCCCACATTTCCAGAGCTCATGAATCTACTTAATCCCCCTGTTAGTATGACACATGTGGCACATATGATAGCAGCGGGCATACCTTCATCCTCATCTTCGCCTAATACCACAACTAATTCCAAGTCGTTGCGTACCAATCACATGCGTTCAATTTGCTCCCAATTTGGGCATTATACACCGACTATTGTCCCGACCTTCCTTGATTTTGAAAATCTTTGGCGACCTTTTGTCTCACTAGTCCTTTGGTTGAGAGTCCTTCACTTCAACCATAGGAAATGATTTCCATCATTGTCATCACTACGGCGACATCCACACCCATAGTGGTCTCCTCAGAATCACTTAAATTAGAAGAATTACACCTACCACTCCCTGATCACAACTTGGCTCCTAGGCGTCCTCAGAGTCTCGTTGTTGTTCTCAATCAGGCCTTTGCCACTCGCCCATGCAGGTCATGCAGGTTGTTGACTCACCATTCCTTCTAGTGTCCTCTATTGGGTGCATTACGCACACTTTTTCCGCACATAAGCACCTATCAGATAACCTTACCTTTTCAGAACAACCCTTCCCACAGTAGTCAAATAAGAAACAAGCACTTCTAATAACACTAAAGAATTGGGCGGACCGTGTGTCTCTCCTTCACTCAGTACGGTCGACCCTCCATCATTATTTTATGAGTAGGATTTTGGATCATCAGTACCGCTGGGAGAAGCACACCATTCTTTGGTTTTTCCCCAAGAGGAGATCTCCCCCCTCCACCGAGCCACCTCCGCTACATAGATATACTTCACATTGAATCAATTCCCATTCCACCAAGTGTTAGCACCTCCTTCATTTACCCCACTCAAGTGGTACATCCCCTACCTTCTACCACCAATGATAGGTCCCTTCCTATAGGGTTTGAAGACTCCTTCTCTTCACATGAAAACATGTTAGAGGAATATTTCTTCTCCACTTACGAAGAAATCATAGAGACAATGCATTTAGATGATCCCCCTTGGGATGACCTCCATCATGTGAACATTTTACTCTGAGATCCCTCTCGGATCTCCTCTTGGGTAAAATCATCCCACAAACGGTTCCAATCTGACAATTTCTCCCTTCCCACAACACACTTGACAAACACATCCCACTCCTTAGTAAATCCCTTCAGGGCTATCCGTACTAGTTCTGAGTCTGGGATGACCTCTCCCATTGTATCTAGTTCATCTTTAACTTGTGAAACACTAGTTAAGTAGGAGGAAACATTGTCGTCCTTGTTCATTTTAACACTATGCAGTTTGTCACGGAGTTGCATTTTCATGTTCTCATTTTTGGCTTCATATAGATTCTTAAGGGTATCCCACATATCTTTGGTAGTCTTTTTCTCTACTAGGTGTGAAATCAAATTGTCCTTAACCCCATCTAATATGATTCTTTGAGCCCTAGATTCAAGCATCTCATAAGTGTCTAAATCATTAGGATCATAAGCCTTTGTTACTATAGGGTTAACAAATTTCCAAATTTGATTTTCCTTAAGTACTGTTGTCATTTTGACCTTCCACTGAAGGTAGTTAGGAACCCCTTCTAACCTATTTTCGTACCTAATACTCATCATTATTTCTGAAAAAACTTTCAACAACCAAAAACAACAAGAAGTCCAAAACTCTAAAACTCAATTGTGCAACTGTCTCTAGCAGTGTGTTGACACTCTATCAGTGTTTGGCTCTGATACCATGAAGAAATTTTGAATAAAATAGCAAATTCTTCATTGACACATTTAATCAAACACTTAGCTTAACTAGGGTTTATCGTTCTTCTAAGTTAACTGCTCAGCACTCTGATTTTTAACTTGATAATAAACACGAAAGAAAAAAAAAATACTCAGTCACTGTTAGAAATATGAACACTTCAATTTAGGGAAACACCAAGGGAAAAACCCAAAGAGATGATTTTATTGATAAAGAGCAATACGAAATTTCTCTTGCAAAAATTTCTCTTTTCCCTTAGAGAATCAAAGTAGAAAATACAATACAACTTATCTCATACCACTACCTCGATTTCTATGCTCATAAACGATTTGTATGACCTTTCTCACACATGGCAACTTGCTATTGTACAACCCAAACAAACTGTAATTACTGTTGCCTCTAAATCTATGCAAACAGTGGTAGATTTATTGTTGTTGTACGATCCTGACAGACTATATTTAATGCACCCATCCTACCTCGGAATATGTTCCATATGTGCCAGATTGCTGCTATTGTACAACCCTATCAGTTTGTCTTGGGAAATATGCAAAGACAATTTGGTTGCCTTGGATATCGGGCCACTTAAGTCTCCCGAGTTTCTTGGGAACTGTGCTATGATTCTATCTTTAAAAAGGCTCTTCTTCAATTTGATCTCTCTGTTGATGTATATGTAACTTCGGAATGTATTTCATTTATGTATTTCTGTTAGGATATTTAGACACTTAGGATTTAGTTAAGATCAACTTGTGTAATATATCCGTTAGGGATAGTGTGTTTCTTTAGTATGCATTAGTATGCATTTATAAATACTTAATCCGACGGTCACGATATGTTTCCGACATAGAGTGATCCGACGGCTCAACTTCTCTTAGATCAAACCTAACCTTGATCCGTGGCTTAACACCCTATTGGTCCATGATCTCTATTTAAAGAGCATGGAGGGTCATTGTTTAGTTGATTGATTATGAGAAGCTCATTTGTAACTTTCTTTCTTTGCATAATAAATTGTCCCATAAAAGCTATTTGGCCAAGGCCGTGGAGTGTTTCTCTCAAGAGGGTTTAAACCACGTCAAAACATCGGTGTGTTGATCTGTGATCTATTTGTGTGAAGTGGTTGCTCTTGGTGTTCGGTCCTTTGTTAGTACCCTGTGTACCCGAACATGGTATCAGAGCTTTTATGAAGTGCCACTTCCGGTTATGATCTAGATCTTGAACTGCTATTGCCGAAACTCGAAAGGGTTTCTAGTTCTTGTATTTCTGTGCATTTTTGGGATATGGGAGGTGTTCCATTGCATCCGGAGCGTCGTTTCCATTGGGAAATAATTTTCGTTTAATCGAAAACGGTTCCCGGTTGCTCCAGAAACGCGTATTTCATCAGATCTGAAGGTATAATGTTACAGTGACGCATTTTTTTTATTTTCTTTTTTTTAAAAAGAAAAAATCTCATATTTCATCATTTTTTTTACTGTTAGATTTTTTTTTTTGTTCGGATTGTTGCTTTCCCTTCTGCGTATGCTCTTTGCCGTGCACCTTGAGCAATCTCGGCAAATCAGAAACAGAAAGAGAAAGGGTTTTTCTCGGCTGCGTATGCTCTTTGCCGTGCACCTTGCGCGATCTCGGCAAATCAGAAACAGAGAGAAAATGTAGGCTTTCCGAGCAAGCTAACGAGATCTAACTCCACAAGTGTGGAAAAGTTTTTTTGTTTCGATTTGTGGTGTGTTTTGCAGGAAAAAGGGAAAGCACGCAAACCGAGCAAGAAGAGTAAAAAAAAAAAAAGGCCCCCTTCCTCATTCCCATATTTTACATACCTTTTAATCTAGCTCACTTGGTTCAAAGTTGCTTTATTCCTTAATAGGTCTTGAGTTCAAGTCTTAGGAAGTTACTTTTAAAAGAAAAAGTGCATGCAATTTCTATTTTCAAGTTACTTTATTGTAAAAGTGCATCACACTTAAATAATAAAAAATAAAAATACAAGTGAGTCACTTAAGTTTTTATTATTATTTATTGTCGCACTATTTAAAAGTAATATCATTGTAAAAGTGAAATCACTTATTTTACAAAAGTGGTTCACTTAAAGCAACTTTCTTGTAAAGTGATTGTCAAAAGGTTCATCTTGGGAAGAGGGGGATTCTTTTTTTTTGCTGGACATTCTCTAGCTGCCACGTCACTATTGGGGACATCTTCAACAGTTTCTTTGTTCAAGCATAACTTCATCATACAGAGTCAGTTTTCAGTGCCATTTTTTTGAAACCGCCTATTTTTTCGAGCTCTTCACATCCAGACTATTGGTTTCTGCTTTTACAGCCATTAATTTACAAATATGGCCGCCCCTTGTGATATTCTACTTAGCAGTTCCAACTATTTTTCATGGAAATCTCGTATGGAGGATGTTCTACGAAGTAGGGGACTTTTCAGAATTACCTCAGGGAAAGAAAAAGAACCCACCGATGATGATAAGAAAATAAAATGGGCAAATACATGTGATGAAGCTCGTGAATTGATTGGGATGTCAATCTCTACTGATTTGCGATTCCACATATCTGGAATTGATGAACCTAATGCTGCTTGGGACAAGTTGGAATCTATGTTTGGTAAACACAATGAAATTCGAGGTCACCAACTCGAAAATGAGTTGATTTCTTTAAATCCAAGTGACTTTTCATGCATTCAAGATTATTTATCTAAGTACAAAACTCTTAAACTCTTATGTGCGGAATGTAAGATTGAGAGGGAAGACAAACAATGCATTTATCATATTCTTTCCAAACTTGGACCTGCATATTTTGTTTTTGTATCTACATTTTACTCCATGAAAGCATCCTTGAATGCAGCTAGCTATCAAGAGCCTAGTCTTGAATCTTTTTGTGATTCCTTGATTAGAGAACAAGATAAATTCATTTATTTTGGAATAATCAACAATGCAGATACATCTGGGAAAGCCTTATTGTCCCAACAGAAAGAAAATTCCAAGCCTCCCAAGAAACAAAATTTTTACAATAATAAGTCAAACAAGGGTCCCAAACCCTCTCAGTCAGCTCCTTCTTTAAAAAATGACAAAGGATCCAAGCCAAAAGGTAAGAAGACTGGGCGTCATTGCAACTATTGCGGGAAAGATAATCATGATGAATCTAAGTGTTTCAAGAAGATGGCAGCCTTGGAAGCAGCAATGAAGAAGCACCACATCAGCCTAGATTTGCCTTCAGAATCTGCCTCTCATGAACATGCACTTTGTGCTTCTGGTTATTCTTATAATGCATCTTCTTCTTCTACTTCAAATGAATGGCTCATTGATTCTGGAGCATCTTATCATATGGCTAAGGATCAAGCCATCTTTTCTACTATGCATGAATGTAACACCAAACAAATATTTGTTGGTGATGATAGATCTCTAAGTGTTGTAGGAGCTGGAACAGTTCCAGTAGATAATGGTCATTTTAGTGATGTACTATGTGTTCCAAGAATTTCCTGCAACTTGTTATCAGTCTATCGGATCACTCATTCTGGTGAAGGTAAAACTGTGACCTTTACACCTCACCAAGTTGTAATCAAGGATTTTAAAGATCCTCAACAGGTCCTAGCTACCGGAATTGTTGATGATATTACTAGGTTGTACAAGTTTAACAACTTTGGGTCATCACCTTTCCCTTTAGTTTTTGTTGCTCATAGTGATAACTTGAGCAAACTTTGGCATGAGCGATTTGGTCACTTAAATTATCGCTCATTGCAACAACTATGTAAAGAAAATATGGTGACAGGTCTTTCGATGGTATCTTGCAGGGATGGTGTTTGCTCCGGTTATGTACTCGAAAAACATCATCAGGACAGTTTTGACAAACGTGTCTCTTGGCACACCTCGGTTCCCTTGGAGCTTGTGCATAGTGACTTGTGTGGTCCTCTTCCATCTACTTCATTTTCTGGTTTCAAATATTTCTTAACTTTCATTGATGATTACACCAGACGCACTTGGGTTTATTTCCTAAAACTTAAGAGCGAAGTATTTAACATGTTCTTGGCCTACAAGGCCCTTGTTGAAAAACAATTTGGTCATCAAATTATTAAGTTAAGATCTGACAATGGAGGAGAATATGTTAACAATAAGTTCACTATTTTCTGCACTGAACAAGGCATCCAACAACAGCACACTGTTCCATATACACCACAACAAAATGGTGTAGTTGAGCGGAAGAACCGCACTTTAAAAGAAATGGCTAATTGTATGATCCAATCTAAGGGACTAAGTCTTCAATTTTGGGCTGAAGCCATTAATTATGCAAATTACATAGTTAATCGCACCCCCACTAAAGCATTACAAGGTATAACACCGGAAGAAGCATGGAGTAAAACTAAACCTGATGTAAGTCACTTCCGTGTGTTTGGTAGTGAAGCATGGGCTCACATTCCGGATGAAAAACGGAAAGCATTGCAGCCTAAAAGTGAAAAGTGCATATTTGTTGGATATTCTGAAGATGTAAAAGGTTATAGACTTCTTCAACCACATTCTCATGATATAATCATTAGAAGAGATGTTAAATTTGATGAAACTCTCTTGGCCTACGAGCCTAACTCGGCGATTGTGCCATCTTTGGCCTGCGAGCCTGATTCGGCGTTTGTGCCTTCTTCTTCTTCTTCCAACTTCCTTGACAGGTTTCCAACTCCAGTTTCTGATGATGACAGTGAGGATGAAAATTCACCTCCGCCTGCTCATGTTCCTCCAGTTGCACCAGCACAAGTGCTTTCTCGATGGGTCCGTTCAACATGTGAAGCAGCTGGTGATCTTGCCGGTGATCCTAGAGATCAACGTCGAACACGTTCTCAGTTTCATCGAGCCTCTTCTCTTTTGGCTCAATTCTCCGAGAATCATGATCCAGAAACTTTTGCAGAAGCTTCAGGGAATCCAGATTGGGATGCAGCCATGGATGAAGAATATCGTTCCTTAACGGCGAACGATACTTGGGATCTTGTACCTCTTCCAAAAGGAAGAAAACTTGTCAGATGTAAATGGGTCTACAGAACTAAGTATGCATCAGATGGAAGTGTTGAAAGACTTAAGGCAAGGTTAGTTGCCAAAGGTTTTTCCCAAGTTGAAGGGATTGACTACAATGAAACCTTTGCTCCCGTATCAAAAATGAACTCCATCCTCCTTGTTCTTTCCCTTGCAGCCTTACACAACTGGGAAGTCCATCAAATGGATGTCAAGTATGCCTTCTTACATGGTGATTTACAAGAGGAAATTTACATGGAACAACCTCCTGGCTATGTTCAGAATAACTCTAGCCTTGTCTGCCGCCTTAAGAAATCTTTATATGGCCTTAAGCAAGCTCCTAGAGCTTGGTATGCCAAAATGGATAATTTTCTCCTTGACACTAGTTTTTCTAGATGCCATTCTAACCCCAATGTCTATACCAAGAAAGTAGGAAACCATCTCATCATACTTGTTCTATATGTTGATGACCTTATTCTTACTGGTAGTGACCCTAAGCTTATAACCCATGTGAAATACAGTCTTAAACAAAATTTTGAAATGTCAAACTTAGGACATTTGCATTATTTTCTTGGTCTCCAAGTCCTGCAAACCAAAGAAGGAATCTTTCTTTCTCAGTCTAAGTATGCTTGTGACCTTCTTCGTCGCTTTCACATGGAAGATTGTACACCAGCCCCTTCTCCCTTCCAGTCTGGAGTCAAACTTTCTGCCACTTGTACTTCACCTGAAGTCGATGCCACCTTGTATCGTCAGCTTGTTGGTAGTCTCTTATACTTGACTCATTCCCGTCCTGACCTTTCCTTTGTCGTTGGTCGAGTTGCCCGTTATATGCAGACACCTCATGAAAGTCACTGGAAAGCAGCTAAAAGAATACTTCGATATATTCGAGGTACAGTTCAGTTTGGGATTCATTACAGTACAGGGGGAAACCTTTGTTGGTTGGTTTCACTGATTCAGATTGGGCCGGCGATCCTGATGATCGAAAGTCTACTGCAGGTTATGTTTTCAGTCTGGGATCTGGACCTATTACTTGGGCTTGTAAGAAACAACAAGCTCTTGCTCTTTCTTCAGCAGAGGCAGAATATTGAGTAGCAGTTAATGCCAGTCAGGAAGCTTTATGGCTTCGACAGATCCTTTCAGAGTTTGGATTCGAGCAGCAGCAACCTACTCCACTTTGGTGCAACAATCAAAGTGCCATCAAGCTTGCCAAAGATCCAGTTCTACATCAACGTAACAAACACATTGAGCTACATATGCACTTCATCAGAAATCTTGTTCATGATCGTGTTCTTGAAGTGCTCTTTTGCCCTACAGATGATCAAGTTGCAGACATCTTCACCAAGTCTCTTACAGAAGCAAAGTTTTCTAAACTTTGATCTGTGTTAGGAGTTCGGGAACTTGTCATTAAGGGGGGATAGGCTCTAATGCCTCCTTCCTTCTCCTAATAGTGTCACTTTTGTAAATCCTTCAATCCTATCCCAAGTTGTTCTTAAGGGGGGATGTTAGGATATTTAGACATTTAGGAGTTAGTTAAGATCAACTTGTGTAATATATCCGTTAGGGATAGTGTGTTTCTTTAGTATGCATTAGTATGCATTTGTAAATACTTAATCCGACGGTCACGATATGTTTCCGACATAGAGTGATCCGACGGCTCAACTTCTCTTAGATCAAACCTAACCTTGATCCGTGGCTTAACACCCGATTGGTCCATGATCTCTATTTAAAGAGCATGGAGGGTCATTGTTTAGTTGATCGATTATGAGAAGCTCATTTGTAACTTTCTTTCTTTGCATAATAAATTGTCCCGTAGAAGCTATTTGGTCGGGGTCATGGAGTGTTTCCCTCAAGAGGGTTTAAACCACGTCAAAACATCGGTGTGTTGATCTGTGATCTGCTTGTGTGAAGTGGTTGCTCTTGGTGTTCGGTCCTTTGTTAGTACCCTGTGTACCTGAACAATTTCATATATATTTATTGTACCATTATTAGAGATGTGTTATTCCTCTATAAGGAAGTGTCGTCATGTGGATTGACAAGTGTCACAAGTGTGTGTACTTGCCGATGGGTTATTAGACCACCATGTGTGGGGTCGGCCCTGAAATATATATATTATAATGTGGATGTACCTAGCTAGACAATTCGGCCCCATAAGGTCACTGGGCAAACAGGTTAGTATAAATAGAGATCAGGTGATCTCTATTTAGATCATTCGGAAAGTCATATCTCTCTCACTCAAAAAGTGGCGCACTAGTGAGGAGGAGGATCATCTGCTACTAGGAGACTATCTCAGTATATTTTGGTTGTACTTTGGTTGAGCCATTGCTCTCTCTATCTCTGAGGAAGTTGTGGGGTTTTTCACCTTAGGGTTTTCCCCACGGAAACTCTGTGTCTCTTGTCTCTCATGCTTTTGATTCTTGTGATGCTTGTCATGCTTATTGTGATTGTTATGCATTGATATATTGTACATGTTATTCTCTCAGTGAAGATCCTAGAGTATTGTGAATTAATGCTCAAAATTTAACACTCTCTTCCTCACTTGATGTCTTTTTCCTTTCCCTAGGTTCACCTTTATACTTCATTTCTTCCCAAACTAACCCCAACTTCCTAACTAACTTTTTTAATAGTTAGGATTTGATTTCACGATCAAGGGTTCACATTTAATGCATGTTAATAAATACATTTAATAATTAAATGTACATTAAATACATTGGTTCCCACAACTTAAAATCATAATGTATAAACTCAATTTAATACCATAACATCACTTTACATTTTAAAAGTCACCTAGGGAACACAATTTAGTCCCCCCCCATGTTAAAACATTAAAAAACATAAGGAGGACCTCTTGAGTTAAAATTCTAACACATGATACTACGATGTTGCTTGTCCCATGAGGAAGCGGAGCAAGTCCTAAATGAATATCATAGAGGGGCATGCAGTAGCCATCTCTCGGGGCTGGAAATTGTCAAAAAATACTCTATGTAGGCTATTTTTGGCCGTCACTATTCAAAGATTGTGTTTATGTTGTTAAAATATGTGCCAACTGTCAATTGTTTTCTTGTAAGACACGGGATCCCCCTGCCTCTCTCCATCTAGTAATCACCACTGACCCATTTTGCAAATGGGAAATTGGTTTCATGGAGTGTCACCCAGCCTCAGTGTATGGTCACAAATATATCATAGTGGTCATTGACTACTTCACTAAGTAGGCTGAAGCAATTCCCACATTTGATTGTTCAACAACCACCACTACCCAATTCTTCTTTAATCATGTCATTTCATGATTTGGAGTCCCAATGCAATTGGTTTCTAATAACGGAACCCACTTTCGCAACCATAATTTTGAGGAGTTATCACTTTTGTTAGGATTCAAGCATGAATTCTTGACATCTTACTATCCTCAATCTAATGGCCAAGTAGAATTTGTGAACAACGTTCTTAAAATTATGCTTCACTGCACTGTGAACAAGAATAAGTCCAATTGGCATCATATGCTTTTCCCTGCTTTATGGGCATATTGAACTTCGGTTAAAACAGCCACAAGATTTACCTCATTTCACCCCATACATGGAGTAGAAGCCGTATTACCCATTGAGTTCCAAATACCTACACTCCAATCAACTGTGGAATTGTTACTCGATACTCATGCTCTCGAGAAACAGTTGTTTACTTTGGAACACCTAGATGAAGAAAGAAGGGGTTCGCTCCAACAGAACGTGGCCATGAATTTGCGCTCAAAAGCGCACTATGACCGCTAAGTATGATCTCACACCTATAACGAGGGATACTTTGTCCTAGTCTTCAACACCAAAAAGGGCACCAAACCTGGACAGGGTAAATTTGTATCTAAATGGATAGGACCCTTCATCGTTAAGCAATGCATACCCAAAGGGGCATATATCTGGATAGATCCTGAAGGAATCACCCTCAACAACCCTATCAATGGGTTGTACCTCAAACGTTTATATCTATGATTCACACACACCCCTTAGGTGCATTATGTTGTTGGTTATTATTTATGCATTATCAATACCTTTCTCATGAATTATATTACACTTGGGTATATGCATCATGTGTGTAGGAAAATGACCAACAAAAATGAGACTTCATCCATTTCAGCAATGGTGCAAGACCCTGCTATCACAGGTCTCATCCCGCAACTGACATATAGGAAACATTTTCCCTATGTTTACGTTGCATCTATCAGTATTCCAGCTGATAACCATAAGGTTCTAATTCCCAACAATGACGTGTCATCAATGTCATTATTGAGGATAGCATGTTTCCCCCATGGATGTGCGCACCATTGCAAACCCTATCATAATTTGACACCCATGATGTCGAACCCCCACAAGCCTGATGAATTTGATCCGACTTGAAAATATTAACCCATAGTTGATCATTTTATAATTGCGCATTTACTAACCCACCCCCACCGGTCAATATCACTAGATTCCTCAGTACATATTATGATCAAGCATCACAGTTGACCACTCATACTCCCATGATAAATTTCCAATTTGCACACTCTTCTTCGTATCATTGCCCCCATGAAGACAACAATGGGCCCCTTACCCTTCGTAGAAACCAATTCTATTCAGTTATTCCCGCAGGAATAAGCTGCATCGCATTGATTTAGGCACTTGTCTTCACGCATGCAAACAACTTGTGAAAATCCTCACAGCAGATCTAAGAGCTGATGTATACCTCATAAGAAAGATTAAGATTAAGCAGGAAAATAGAAGAAGAGTGGTCATGCTGTGTAAAGGAGCAACATAATTATGATACAGTAGAACTCAGATAGAAGAAGAATAACATCACACACTAATTCATTAATCATAATATGGACAATAAATAATACAATGGTGGAGAGGATTCGAATGCCAAGGTGGCAATTCGAATTAGCCTGCATGCACTGATCATTTAGATCAGTAGAGTGTCATCAAAGCACAAGTAACCATCAACCATGTGTCACACTGAGTCTAACTGGGTGTAGTAGGTGTAACTGATGCATGGATCACTGATGGAGGGTGCATGAGGAGCTAACTTGAGTCACGAGGAGCTAACTGGAGTCAAAATAGTCAATGTAGGCTCTCTGGAAGTCCATCGGAGTGTTACAGTCAATTAAGGAGTCAATCTATCCTTAAATCAAGGAAAGATCCACAAATTACTCAACTAACTGAGTGTGTCACTGGTGGTAGGTGAAGGAGGGCGCCTTTCACATGTGGTAGGTGAAAGGAGGGTGCATCATGCACTAGGAGGGATAGAATTGATCAGAAAGAAGCTCTCGGGGCTAGCAAAGTGGGGACTAGGTGCTCAAGGACACCATGTTGATGACTAGGATGCATGCCTGCATGAAAAAATGCATGCATGACTGAAATGAAAAATAATGAAATTTCTGGTAGGACTAGGATGGAGTATAGGAATATCCTAACACAACCCTCACATCATCATGGAATGCTAGAATTTTAAATGCAATCACAATAAGGATCACTGAAAGATAAACAAGCACATCATAGAAAATAGTACACAATAATTTATCCTGGGAAAACCCTCGTGGGGCAGAAAAACTCAGCAAACTTCTTCTATATAGATTCGTCAAAATGTACAATAGTATTCCTTGTGTGATGAACCAAAACAAGAAGAATCCAAAAGTATCTATTCACTTGACTCTATCTCTCCTACTCATGTGAAATTGATGAGTGAGTGAGGTGACCAAATGAGGATGGTGAGCTCCTCATTTATACTAATCATTCACTTGAACTTTTTCCCCAATAGGTCCGACTTGAATCTCCTAAGAGGGATGACTTTTCCAGTTAACAATAAAATACTATTTTTCTGGATCTTTCTAGGTCGACCTAACAGTTAGGGTTTACATTGACTCTTTCAATGACTTTTACATGATGAATTACATCAATAATAATTCCCATATGAAGTATAATACAAATAATACAAATGATACAAATAAGAATATCTTGCAAAGTTACATTCTTCAACACTCCCTCTTAACAAGGAAGGTATTCTTCTGACATCGTCACCATCGTCTTCCAGTTGCTGCACTTTTGTACTCTGACTATTGACATTTGACATCTCTGAATCTATATATCATAAGAATTTTCACAGAGCCAAACCTTTTTCATGTTGGATGTACCTTGCAGTGCCAACCCTTTTTCATGTTGGATGCAACTCTCCATAGGGCCAACCCTTTTTCATGTTGGATGTGTCTATCTTGCAAATATAACCCTCTTTTGTGCTAGATGCAAATATCTTGTAGAGATAGCCCTTTTTCATGCTAGATGCAACTCTCCACAGAGCCAACCCTTTTTCATGATGGATGTGCTTTTCTACAGAGCCAACCCTTTTTCATGCTAGATGTAACTCTCTTGCAGAGATATCCCTCTTTCATGCGAGATGCAAACCTCTACATAGCCAGACCTCTTTCATATTGGATGTAGCCATCCTGTAGATCTAGTCCTCTTTCATATTGGATGCACCCCTCTACAGAGCTAGTCCTCTTTCATACTGGATGAAAACCTCTACAGAGCCAGTCCTCTTTCATACTGGATGTAGCTATCTTGCAGAGCTAGTCCTCTTTCATACTGTATGCACACCTCTACAGATCTAGTCCTCATTCATATTGGATGTAGCTATCTTGCAGAGCTAGTCCTCATTCATATTGGATGTAGCTATCTTGCAGAGCTAGTCCTTTTTCATACTAGATGCAATTGTCCTGCAGAGCTAATCCTTTTTCATACTAGATGAAACTGTCCTCTTCCATGAACCAAGCAATCCATCCGGTGGATTTATCTCAGGAGATCCATTACATTGCATAGCGCAAATACCCGTGTTACCTCACCACACGTCCAGATCCTATTGTATCCTAGGAGACTCAATTATGTCACATAACCTATGACTACCTTCTACCTCATCCGAGCTCATCACTCCCTCTTTATATGGACCACTCCAAGTTTGTCTCTGAAGTACTCAAACTTCACTCTTGACAGAGGCTTGGTTAACACATCGACTATCTACTCCTTTGTTGTTATATATTGTAGCCTCATTGCTACCTTCTACACCATATCCCGAATATAGTGATACATGATCTCGATATGCTTCGAATTGTCATGAAACACAAGTTTCTCAAACAACTTCACATAGATCTGGTTGTCACAAAAGACACAAGTCTTCTCTAACTTGATATAAAACTTCCTCACAACTTTCCGAACAAGTTGTCATATGCTCGGCTTCAGCTGTACTAAGTTACACACTCGTCTGCTTACTACTGAACCATGAGATCATACCTGATCCCAAACTGAAGTAGCACCCTGATGTGCTATTTCTATCTATGACAATCCCGACCCAATCCGCATCAACATAACCTTTCAGGTTAATCCTCTGATCTGATGCATATCTAAGGCCATAATCAACCGTACTTTTTAGGTACCTCAACACATCCTTTTCCATAAGCAGGTGAACTCGTCTTGAATCTACCATATACTGACTCAGAGTGTTCACCGCAAATCATAAATATGGCCTTGTGTTCATTAAGTACATCAACGAACCAATCATATTCCTATATATTGTGGCATCCACCAGTTTTGAAGAAGTATCACTCAACAACTTCAGGTTTTATGCCATAGGTGTGGCCATGGCCTTACAATCCATCATCCTGAATCTCTTCAGGATCTCTATCGCATATTTTCATTAACTCAGGAAAATTTCCTCTGGATTCTACCACACCTCAAGACCTAAGAAATAGTGCATCATACCCATGAATTTCATCTCAAACTCTACAGAAAGCTTCCTCTTTGTTTCTGCTATGAGCTTCTCATCACCTATAAAAAACAAGTCATCTATATATAACAGTAGAATCACATGATTTCCCTCTTCAACCTTGTAGTAAAGGTTGGAATCCGCTTTACTCTTGGTAAATCCAAAGCTCATAAGAAACCCATCAATCCTGGCGTACCATGTCTTGGGTGCCTATTTCAAATCGTAAAAGGCCTTCTTTAATCTGCACACATGAGTCTTCCTGTCATGTGTCTCAAAACCTAGTGGCTTCTCCACATACACTTCTTCCTCTACTATGCCATTTAGGAAGGTAGTATTCACATCCATCTGATGTACCTTCCACTTCATCACCCTGGCTATAGAAAGTATCGATTTGATCGAAGTGCATCTAGCCAAGGGAGCAAATGTCTCCTCATAATTTATGCCTTCTTTCTAGGAGAATCCCCGATCCAAAAACCTTGCCTTGTATTTCTCAACACTTCCATCTGCTGCATGCTTGATCTTGTAGATCCATTTGGAAGAAACTACTGAATTCCTTTCTGGTCTCAGAACCACCTCCCATACATCATTATTCATGATTGATTGGTACTCCTCGATCATACAATCCTCCCATAATTTCTTTTCAGCTGCCTCTTCATAACTGGAAGGTTCCGCATCAATGATTTCACACAATAATGCCACATAATTGGAGTATGGTCGAGGTCTCTTGATTTTTTCTGGAAGTCCCTTCTGGGGCACTATACTTCTCAACATCCTGGATAAGCTCTCGTTCCCAATCTAGCCCATTCTCTTGTGTGTGTTCACCTCTTTCGGTGGATCTACCGGTCTCTATGGCTTAGTCATATCATGATCTTCAGGTTCTTCTGGAATCTACTCTTCCATCACTGTATCTTGAACTCTGTGAGTCTTAGGTTTTTCCTCATATACTTTTTCGGAGTGAATATTCCTAGATTTGTTGAAATTTGTATCTTCATCAAAGGTTACATCTCTACTAGTATTGATCTTCTTGAAGCCTAGTATATATATTCTATATTCCTTTGATGAATCAATATAACCGACGAAGATGCACTTCTTTCCTGAAGGCTCCAACTTGGTCCTTTTCTCTTTCAAAACGTGTATGTATACATGATAGCCAAATATTCTAAGATGGATGACTTCTGGCTTCTCTCCTATAAACATATCCTTATGTGTCTTGTTCTCAAGTACACAGTGGGGAGTTCTATTTTGAACATATACTACTGTTCTTGATGCTTCCTCCCATAAGTGCATTGGAAGGTCCTGATCATGGATAATGGCCTTCATTGATTCCATTATCGTTCTATTCTTCCTTTCTACAATACCATTCTGTTGTGTATTATGGGGAGTGCTCATCTCCCTCCTAATCCCTCAGTCTTTACATAATGTTTTGAAATATCCTGAGGTAAATTCACCTCCATTATCTTATCTTAATGTTTTTTATTTTCTTTTCAGTATGATTTTATACAAGGGATTTGAATTCCTTGAACTTGCTAAATACTTCATCTTTTGATTTCAAGAAATAAATCCAAGTCTTACGAGAATAATCATCAATCAAATAAACATAGTAGGCATACCCGCTTAATGCATTGGAAGACATAGGTCTACAAACATATGCATGTATGAGCTCCAAAATCTCCTTGGCTTTGTTGTCACTGCTTGGAAATGGATTCTTCACATTCTTCCCTTTCGTACATCCTTTACATATGGCTTCATGCTTTGTCTGGATCTCGGGTAGACCATTCACCATCTTTCTCACAATTGGTAATGCCTTGTAGTTAATGTGATCAAACCTTCTATGCCATAAATCACTTGGTTCCATAGTTTCATGAACCAAGGATTGTTATGGTTGTCCCTTGAGTTTGTACAATCCTCCCTCTCGCACTCCAATTATTACTGCATCATCAAAGGTTTTACCTTTGGGCCACATAAGTACTTGGACATCAAAAAATGCTACTTAGAATAATTTCTCATCTAATGATGAGATGGAAAGTAGATTATTCTTTAATCCTGGTACATATAGAACATCCTTCATTTTGATAGGCTTCCCTGATTCAAGCTTGTAAGAAGCTTCTCCTACCCCTCTAATGGGATATTGGTAATCATCTCCTAGTTTCACTTTGTGAAGTGAGTCCTTTTCCCTGAGGTTGTTGAGAGCATCCTTGAAACCCGTCATGTGCTTGGAAGTACTGCTTTCAACAAGCCAATCATTGTTTCCAAGTGTGACTGTACCTGTGAGTGCTGATATCAGAAGATATTCTTAATCACTAGAAGAATCCTCTTTTGCTTTCTTCTTAGATGGTTCATCATCCTCTACAGCATGAGCATGATGTCTTTTCTTGATTCCTTTCTTGTTGCCTTTCTTCTGGGACAATTCCTAGTAGTGTGTACCATCTCATCACAACTGTAGCATATGATACTTGAATAGTCTCTGGGAGGCCTTCGACCCTCATGGGAACTCTTAGTATTGTGATGGTTTTCTTATTTCTTTCCTCTCTTGGCATGAGCTTCCAGAGCTTAATTATCTTCATCTCCTAACTTTTCTTCTCTGGCTTCAATCCTTGCTTCCTCCTGGGTGCATGATTCTAAAAATGCATTGGACATAATTAGCTTCTTCCTAGAACATATTCCTTGGATGTATGAATCCCATGATCTTGGAAGACCATTCAAGGTTGTCATTACTAGTTCCGCATTTTCAACCTCGTCTCCATTTGCACTTAATTGATCTCTGATGTGGGAGACCCTTGTGAAGTAAGATTGGATGCTTTCATTATTTTTCATCTTTACAACCTTCAGTTGAGTCCTCAAGGTCATATTCCTATTGATGGTGGTTCCTTCAAATAGTCCCTTTAGTGCATCAAACATCTCCTTCGAAGTTTTCAGAGATGAGATGTGTGGGATCAAGTGATCCTTGATGGAGTCAGCTATGATCCTCTTGGATTTTATCATGTTATTCTTATGCTTTGATTTTTCCTCTTCTCCCTCTGGCTCCTCAACTACTTCTGTGACATATTTTTCCAATTCATGCTCTTCTAGGATGAGCATCACCCTATACTTCTAGGCTCGTAAATTCCCTTCCCCTTCAAGCTTATCCTTGAGCTTGGTGTGATTTGTCATTTTGATAAACTTGATAAATGAGAACCTCAAATGGAAATAAAGAGAGTATAACTTAACAAATGAGATGCTCCAATCAAAATTTGATTTCTGAGATCCGGCTGCAGAGTGACCTAGGGTTTGTCAGAGAAACCCTAATTTCTCAACTTCAGGATCTTGAGAAAATGAGAGGACGAAAAGATGCGCCTCCCCAAGGAGAGTTGAGAAAAGGTACTTTTTTTTAATTCTATGGGCAGATCCTCCAAAAACTTGATGCCCTAGTTCTCCGGGTTGTAGTGGTGGGCCCAAAAATGAAACTTCTCTAATTGAGAATTTGCTTCAATAGAAAGATGTACCCTAGTGAGGCGAGTTGCTTGGACCCCCTTTTTCAGCTGATCTATGGAGGAATACTTCTAGAAATAGAAACCCTAGTTTCTGAAGTTGTAGTAGCTGCACAATGTTTTCTTTCAGGCCAGCTCTGAAACCATGTTAGAATTTTAAATGCAATAACAATAAGGATCATTGAAAGATAAATAAGCACAACATAGACAATAGTACACAATAATGTATCCTGGAAAAACCATCGTGGGGAAGAAAAACCCAACAAACTTCTTCTATATAGATTCGTCATAATGTACAATAGTATTCCTTGTGCAATGACCCAAAACAAGAAGACTCCAAAAGTAGCTATTCACTTGACTCTATCTCTCATACTCATGCGAACTCGATGAGTGAGTGAGGTGACCAAATGAGGATGGAGAGATCCTCATTCATAATAATCATTCACTTGACCTTTGTCCCCAATAGGGCTGACTTGACTCTCCTAACAGGGCCGACTTGTCTAGTTAACAATAAAATACTCTTTTTCGGATATTTCTAGGACGACCTACTCAGTTAGGTTTTACATGATCAATTACATTAATAATCATTCATGTAGGAAGTATAATACAAATAATAAAAATGATACAAATAAGAATATATTCCGAAGTTACATTCTTCAACATGGAAAAGGTTTCTCGATTCACTCAAAACCATGTGAACTCTGACCATCATCAAATTGATTCCCCGATTCACCCAAAACCATAGGAATCCCACCCATCATCAAATTGGTCCCCTGACACACCCAAAGCTGTGGGGACCCCACCATTGATTTTTTATGTGCAAATAGTTATCTACTCCCCTCAAAACCATGGGAACACCACAATTATTTTGGAAGCAACCCTTGGTCTCCTTTGATTGATGTCGTTGAGTCTCCATACCCCTAGCATTTTCAGTTTTGTTAGTCACCACCACTCTCAGTTTCGTCTCTCCAACAAAACCCTTCATTTCCAGTTTGTCTCCCTCCATTTCACTCTGTATCTTTATTTTAAGAATGTTGGCATTGGTTACTCCCCAAGTTAACATCGATCAAAGGAATTTATGAGACCCACACTTATCAACCATTCTTGTGTCAAGTTTGTTAGTCTTATAGTTGGTTACAAAATTATCTTGGTTCATTAGATAAGACCCTTGTCTTATCATGTACTTTAGCTCTCATCGACATCAAATCCCCATAATCCAACACGAGGTAGTAGGAGGAGGCAAAATATTTTGTTGAACAAATTGATTGAATATGAAACGTACTCGACATAGGAATGCCAACATACTAAAGTCAATAGTTCTGAGGAATGGTTGATACATGTTAAAACTTCCCTTGAACATAAGCATGACACAATAAGTGACCAAGGAAGCATAGAATCAAGAATGAACAAGACATACGTTTGTGACTATGAGACATCAACAAACTTCTCCATGATGATTGGAAGAATAACTAGTAAGGGGAGACAATGTATAAGCAAGTTCAATGTCCTAAATCCATACTAAAACCCAAATTGCAGAGATAAAGACTCAAGACAAAGTGCTTTGTTCAAGGGCGATGCAACTTGCTGCCAAACATAAATAAGAACTGACTCTTTCACATCCATCTTTTTGGAATATATTTTTTTTTGTCTTTTTCATATTATAAAAGCCTAAAATGGAATAAAAGAATGCTAAAATACATGGCAGGAAACAAGTGTTAGGGACAAGCGAAATAGTTCCAAGCGCAAGGAACAAACCTATGTATAATGAAAGGAGCATAAGTAGGATAAGGACACTTAGTGTGTGTTTCCTCTCGGTAACTAGGTGTCAAGTTGCAAAGGAAAAATGATGCAAGTATTAACGGTAATGAGATTATAAATGAGTATTATTAATAGCATTAAGCTGGAAGCCGGGATTAGGATCAAAAGTGCAAGCGAGAAATATGCAATGCATTTAGAACTTAAACAAAAATGGAGAGAGTTCCCCATAAGGAAATGGTCAACAAATAAGATGAGGAAGAAGAATGAGTCTTCAGCTCAAAGTCAGGAAACACTACCAAGGGACTCTCAGTCCTAAAAATACATCAGCATGGGTAGCATAAGTCATAAAGGATATAATCTAGGATACCCATGTAAGGAAGGCTCTATTATGGGAGAAATAACAAATATAAGCGGTATAAGTTTTAAATGTCATAACTTCACAAACATATCCTAGGGTGTTTCAAAATAAAGATTCTCCATTAGTGCAGACTTGTAGTTATGCAATTCAGAGGTAAAGGGGATACTTACCAATGTGTATGGCCCAAGTATAATGGCTCAGAAACAAGCTTTCTTATCCTACTTGGACAAGGAAGCATAAGAGTGCGGAGAAAAGCTATGGATCCTAGGTGGAGACTTCAACATGATCACCTCCTTGGAGGAGAAGAAGGGGGGAAGGCGATCTATGGAAACACCCAACATATCCTTTAGAGAGTTTATATAGGAGAAGAGGTTGGTTGACATAGAAATAGGGAACGAATGGTTCACATGGAATAACCGTAGAGGTGGAGAGCATCATGTGGCCTCTCAATTGGATAGATTCATTCTCTCAGGGGCAATGATTTGTGGAGGCCAGGAAGTGAATGCTATGGTCCTCCCTTCTGCAGGTTCTGATCATTGGCTAGTTTGTCTGATTTGGGATGACGAGGGTCCCACAATCAGACGCCCGTTCCGTTTCGAGCAATTTTGTCTTGAACACAGGAACTTCAAAGACCTTGTCAAACAATGGTTAGAAGAGATGGACCCTATCCAGGGTACACTGATGTATCAATGCCAAAAAAAATGAGAAAGTTAAAGACCAAGATCCGTACTTGGAATAAGGAGGAATTTGGATACATATTCCAAGATAAGAAGCTTCTCAATGATCAACTGGCAGAAATCCAGTGGGAAGGCATGAACTCAGGGTACAATGAAGACCTAAAACACAGAGATCAAGCTACTCTTGATCAACTTAATGCCAGAGATCGCCAGGAGGAAATTTATTGGAAACAAAAATCTAGGAACCAATGGTTGCAGGAAGGAGAATGAAACATTGAGTTCTTCCATAGCTCGGTCATCCAAAATCAGCAAAGGGAAAAACTAATGCGGCTTAAAAAAGAAGATGGACAGTACATAGAGACACAGGAAGAAATGGAATCAGAATTGGTTCAACACTTTGCAACAATTCTGAAGGAGGATCGGCACAACATAAGTGAACACATTAGGAAGATTACAAGACTCATCCCCAGGCAAGTCTTGGCAAACCAAAATGAAATCTTATTGAAACCTGTTGAGCTCCAGGAGGTTGAGGAGGCAGTTAATCAAATGAAGGATGGGAAAGCCCGGGGGCCTGATGGCTTCACAACCAATTTCTTCCACCACTTTTGGGACCTTATTAAGCTCGACGTTTGGAAAATCATGGAGGACTCCCGCTTGGGTAAGGGTGTCTTAAGAGCTTTCAATTCCACTTTTCTCACCCTTATACCCAAAGAATATGGTGCCAACTCTCCAGGTAAATACAAACCCATTGCCCTTTGTAATGTAATTTTTAAGATTATCACAAAAGGTTTAGCCAAAAAACTAAAACCTCTCCTCCCAAATTTGGTGGCTCATGAACAATCGGGTTTTGTGGAAGGTCGCCAAATCCTGGACAGAATTATTTTGTTCCACGAGGTCATCCATTCTTTGAAAGTAACCAAAAAACCTGGTATGATGCTGAAACTTGATATTTCAAGAACTTATGATAAGCTAAGCTGGCAATTCATGAGAGAAATGCTTGAAGCTTATGGCTTTCACCAGGATTGGGTTAACTGGATAATGAACATAACGTCAACTGCTTTATTTTCTATCCTCTTAAATGGAGCTCCTACTGGAAATTTCCATCCTACTAGAGGTATCAGAAAATGAGATCCTCTCTCCCCTTTCTTGTTTATTCTTATGACTGAGGGGTCGAGCAGGATGATCAAAGCCAAAATTGAAAATAGGGAACTCAAAGGGATGAACCTCCATACAGGAATGGAAACTATCTCCCACCAACAGTTTTTTGATGACACAATGCTTATGGGACACTCTTTGGTTCAAGAAGCGACGGTGCTGAAGAAATGTTTGAGCATTTTATCAAAAACCTCAGGTATGGAAGTAAAAAATACAAAGTCCCAAGTGTTCTTTTTTAACACTCCAAGGATTAATCAAAGGAATATTCTGCGCATTCTAAGATTCTAAGGAAACTCCCTTCCCTCCAAATATCTTGGCGCTCCTCTAGCAGAAGGAGTAATCAGGAAAATCTCTTGGGAAGATCTATTGGAAAGGATGAAAAGGAAATTGGATAACTGGGCTTATAGATCACTCAATTTGGCGAGTAGAGTGGTGTTAGTGAAAGTTGTGCTTCAAGCAATGCCTATTTAGCTCTTTTCTACCATGGATTCCCCGAAGTCGATCTTAAAACAAATTAGGAACATCCAAAGACAGTTCCTATGGGTGGCAATCATGATAAACATCGATGGGCTTTGGTGAAGTGGGAAACTGTGTGTAAACCAAAGGACTAGGGTGGCCTGGGATTGAGAGACCTGGAGAACAACAACAAAGTTCTTGGGGCGAAAATTTGGTGGCATTGGGTGTCTCACAAAGAGGAGCCATGGGAAAAATTATGGCACAGCAAGTATGCTCAGGGGAAGCCGCAACAAGAACTCATTAGATTTAACGAAAACATGCAAGGATCCCATATCTGGAATTATGCCACAACGAACAGAAGGATAATCCAAGACCACAACTTATGGGAAGTTAGGGATGGTCTGGATGCTGATTTCTGGAATGAATCCTGGCAACGGCAACAAAAGCCGAAGATCACCTCCCAAATTAATCTCGATATAAGATGGGCCAGAGCCAAGGAAATGGGGCTCACAAAACTTCAACAATTATGGAGGGAGGAGCAGGAAAATTAAGAGTTCCATGAATGACATCCCCAGGATTGGTGGAACCAGATATTCCCAGTCGAGGAAGTTTTAGGGCTCAAGGATGCCCTCTAGGAACGGTGTATCCGCATCCAAAGAGGCCCAGATAAATTAAGATGGGGGTATGAGTCAAAGGCGCTATACAATACAAGAAAGGCATACAATATTGCTTTCAACAACGAATACATCCAACAAAATGAAACATGGAATGCGATGTGGAACTCTAACCCCTGGCCCAAAATCGACACTTTTATTTGGTTGATCTCACATAGACGAATTCTGACAGGAGAGAACCTAATGAAAAGAGGCATGAATGGCCCATTCTGGTGTGTGTTATGTGAAAGAAAGGAGGAATCAATGAACCACCTCCTCGACTCTTGCCCCTATGCATCCTCCTTATGGGATTCTGGAGCAGAAATTTTTTGAAGATCCTATCGCATGAGAGACCAACCCAATCGAACTTTTCAAAATTGGGATAAGGAGGCATTCAAGAACCCAGTTATCCTCAAAATTTGGCTCATGTTCCTAGGAACTCTGATGTGGTAAATTTGGAAGGAAAGAAACAGTAGAATCTTTGAAGGAAAGAACAATTTGATCCAGAAGGTCTGGAACCAAGTGAAACAACACATACAAGAGATTATAAAAATTACCCAATGGAAGGAAATAGATTGGGAAATGGATGACAACAAGAAAAGAATTCTGGTTGGTTGGGGACTGGAATGCTCTCCACAAGGATGGAAAAAGTTTAAGCCAAAGAAAAGGTTTTCAAATAGCCCGCAACAATGGCATCATTGACTGGATTTGGAGGAGTCATCTGAAATGACAAAGGTATTGTTGTCCAAATTTATCATGGAAGCATTGGTCAGGATACTAATAATGCTGCAGAATTGGAGGGATTAATTCACGGCATAAGACTCTCAATTACTAACTGTTGGGAACCCATGGTCATCGAGGGTGACTCATGTATCATCATCCAAATGGCCAAAAAACTCCAAGGTGGACAGAAGGTGGCCAAAGTAGTGGACAGTTGGAGAATGTTATGCTAGGTAGACCGTCTAACAAACCTCATTCGAGGACATCATGCCTGGACTTTTACCCACGTTAAGCGTGACAGGAACAAGGTGGCGGACGTGATGGCCAACAATGGAGAACATAGCAAAGAAAGAAGTGTGGAAGGGAACCTGTCTAGCGATGGTGACAACGAATGGCACATTCAGTGCTCCCAGCTGGCATCACATGACATTATGCTCTTCCGAGAAGGGACTAGAGACACGAGGCAAGAAAGGACTCACTCAATCGGAGCACACACGAAGGATCCGCCCACCACCTAGAGCCATAATATTTCCCACACTCCAACTGTTCGCTGGTACGTTCATATTTAATCCCAATGTGAATGTCCATTTAAATCCCTCGTCTGCAAATAATGGGGAGAGTTTGAGGACAAGTTCCTTGAACGATGGGCAAGGTACGGAGATCCGTGGAGGTTAGTAGTTGGATTGGTTTTGGTACAAAGCCATTAGAAGGCAAGTACATAATGTTTAGTAAGTTTAACCGAAAATGAAGGGATGCTCCGACTATTTATTCGATACAGACATTCCACCTCTGTAATAGTTTTTTTCCCTGTTCTGAGGCAAGTGTTTGTGAGAGTTAACGACTGGTTGTGGTATCAATTCGGGTTTTGGCTTGTTGCTACGATGGCCCCCAAACGACCGATGAGGGGGGAAAAGAAGACTGAGAGGTGAGCCAGAAAGAAGCCCACTAGCGAATTGCAGAAAGCTGGGCAGGTGGCTCAGTTCTTCAAGAAGCGCATCCCACTGATAATTCGTGAGGAAATTTAGAGGGTGGATCAGGTTTTATGGAACCAGGTGAAGGATACGAACTTGGAAGCAATTAAAGAGGAGGTTGAAGAGTGGATTTCCAATCCTGGTACAATGGTCGGGAGGATATCAGCCTACGACCGAATGGTAACTATGTACTAGGACACAAAGGAGTTATTAGCCCATGTCCTGATGGACAGGGAGAACAAATCCAGGGGAGATGAGGAGCCTATCAAAGCTTGGAAAGAGCACCATTATGACAACTGCTTAATGCATAAAAAGGTTGATCTCATTGCTATGAAACTTGGCATCCCGCTCCAACTGTTGGAGAATAATGGTGTTGAAGTTGGATCATCTGTGGGTTGAACTCAGGGCCCATGCCGTATGCATGGAACGAAGGTTCAGCCTATTGCAGTTAAGGACAATACTCACAACGACCTGCGCTCTGGTACCTTGATTCATAGGAACATGACCCAGGTGCCGAATGTTTGATGCTCGAGTCTGAGTCTATGGGTTGGGAATGTCTGTAGTTTTCTGTTTTGTGCATGTCATGTTTACGCTTTTAGTCAATGTTTATGAAAGGGTTCTGTTTAGTCTGTCTGTAGCGGAATTATATGTTGCAACCTTAGAATGGTTCAGTTTCGTGTCTGTAGATCCTTTTTGTTGAATCCTTTGTTTGTTTCTTGGAAATATTTTTTGTATTATGGAAAGTAGGGATGCTAGAAATGAGATAAGGGGGTTTGGGGAAAAAACAAATATTGTATGCTTTTCATCGGGTAGCCCTGCAGAGGTTTAAAGCAGGCTAGGCTTTGACTGTTGGGATTTCGTATGTATTGAAGGTTCTTCTATAATATAATTTCTTGCTTAAAAAAAAAGACAGTTCATAAATAAATAAATAGAACCTGATCTAAGAAATGCAATCATTTGATATCATTTACATAAATCAGACATTTCAAAAATAAATAACCTGAACTAAACAATGCAATCATTAGATATCATTTACAATAAGTAGACAGTTCATAAATAAATAAATAGAACTTGAACTAAACAATGCAATCATTAGATATTATTTACAGTAGATAGACAGTTCATAAATAAATAATCAGAACCTAATCTAATAAATGCAATCATTACATATCATTTACAGTGAGTAGACAATTCAAAAAAAATAAATAGAACCTGATCTAAGCAATGCAATCATTAGATATTATTTACAGTAGATAGACAGTTCATAAATAAATAATTAGAACATGAACTGAGTAGAGGCAAATCAAAACCGAAGGTTGTCGTTCCTCCCAACCAACTTCCAGAACAACCAAACTACTTGTTCTGAAACCCTCGAGCCTATTTCCTGAACCACAAGGACAAAGACTGGTCACAGAGTTTCTCTTGCATAAGCTAGGTCACAAATCTCACTTCATCATGATCCTCCTGCTCATTGGATGAATCAATACTCAAGGTATTATCCCCTTCATCATGAGCCTCCTGCTCAGTGGATGAAATCGATGCTTTATAGCATTTTCCTAGGACTTAGGTAATTCATGAGCCACCTACTCGTAACGCTCCAACAGGAGTCACAACCTGAATTTTTAGGGAGGATGCCTCCTGCATCATGTGCGCCTTTACTAGGCTGTCTTGCCACAATGGGTTTCCTCTTAACACTTGTCATTTCTCCTGGTGGGTCAGCAAACACTCTTCAACAACTACCTTCAGTTTTGATCCCCTTAGTTATTTAAATATTTAAAAATAATAATTCTTTTACAAATGTCTTGACCTCACTTGGTCAATAAAGTCAAATCAAGTAATAACATAAGGTCTTATGAAACATAATTATTCAGGTTCCTAGGTGTATTGCAAAGACCCACACGACCATCCTCTTTGAGAGGGAGGCATACAAGGTTGAGAGATACACTCATCTCTAATGGCCTTGGAGGTTGAAAGTTGAGGTTTGGTTTAGGATGTCACGAAGAATCATTTGAATGCCTAAGAGGCCCTTAAGGTTTATAAGTTCGGTCTAAAAAGTTCGTTGAAGTTTTGTGACTTATTAAACTACTTGTCTCATGTAGAGCATGAATTGATCACATGCCCTACTTGTTGGGTCATGTTGCATGTCTAGTTGTCTAAGTGTAAGCAACAAAGGTTGCATATGAACTTAGTTTGAAGGAAGGGACAACATTGTATGATACATTTGGTTTAAACTAGTTGTACGTGTCATGTTAAAGGGAGGCATTGGAAGGTCTCCATGGTGCACTTGGTTCATGTTTGGAAAAGAGGGTAAGTGTCCTATGTTAGAAGAATTCACTTGGAGCATAGCTTGAAGTGGTATTGTTGAAGGCAAACCTTGGATATGAGGTTGTTTGGGAATATTTGTTGCATGAGTGCTTAGGGGTTGTTTAGGAATATTTGTTGCATGAGTGATTGAGGGTTGTCTTTAAAGATATGTTCACTATACTTATTTGGTTTAGAGTTGGGGGGTTCAAACCACCTTCTAGGAAGAGTTGGTTGGTAGCAAGGTGGAACATCCCGTGGCTAAGAAAACTAGTAATCACTCTCCATAAACAATTTTTTTTTCTCCATGAACGTAGGGGAATCCTCAAGGTGCAAATTTGGTTGTGTGTGTGAATAATAGACATGATGATAAACACTTATTATTCATTTTTTTGCACTATTTAACTACCTTAAGATTTGCATCTCAAAATTTTTATCCTTTAAGGCTCGATAATTAAAATGTCACCAACACAACAAATGGGAATAAGGAGGGTGGTCAAAGTTTAATGTTCATATTTCTTTGGTCGAGGAATAAGGAGGGTGGTCACTTTCATTTAGCAAAATGGGAAGTTTTATCCTTGCCAAAGAAATATGGAGGTTGGAACATAAAACATATTTTCTGGTTTAACACTACATTGTCGTTGAAAAGTCTTTGATGGGGTCTCTTCGAAGATAATCTATGGTCTGAACTTTTGCATGTCAAATATATTAAAAATGATATTATCAGTTGGTTTAGAAGAACTACTGGAGACTTTCAGAATTCTTCATATTTTTGAAAGGATTTATGAGAATTTTCCCTTGGATCAATAATTTTATGTCTTAGCAGGTTGGAGATGGAAAAGCGACGATGGTTGGAATTGACCCCATTTTGGGGATTGAATCAGAATTTAAATTGTCTCTGGGGCTCCGAAATCTTTTCACAGATTATGGTCTAATTACTTTAAATCAATTCAAAAGATCCAGTAAGCTCATTGTGGATCCCTCATACTGGCTTACTTCGACAGACCTCAGACTTGAAGGAAGTTGGGCAGATGAATGGAACCGGTATCTTCAACATTTGAATCTTTTTGGCATTCGTCTAACTGAAGACAAAGATCGTCTTTCCTGGTCAAAGAATTCCACTTCAGGTCAGGTTACTGTAAGCACGCTTATCAGGTGATTGTCGAGAGTCATTTTGATGGTATTAGGAAATGGTGGTTTGGTGCTCTATGGAAATGGAAAATTCCACTTAAAATTAAATGTTTCTTATGGCTGACATTTAATGATAAAATATTGACTTGGGAAAACTTGAAATGCCGTGGCAGACAGGGTCCGAACATATGCATTCTATGCAAGAATAATTGTGAAACGATGGATCATCTATTTCTGCATTGTAGTTTCTCTAGAGTGATGTGAAAGAAAGTCTGTTTGGCTCTTAATATAGATGACGAGTGGCCTAAATTGGGTTTTGAGGTAGCTTACCAGGTTTGGCTTCAGAAGCACCAGAATTTAAAAAATATTCCAGGATTAGTGGCTTGGTCTATTTGGAATACTCGTAATCATGCCATCTTTCAGAATTCTAATCCATCTAATAAACATGCTTTATATAGATTCTAGAATCTGTATCACCTGTTCAAAAATGCCCAACTCATCAGTCAGAATCCTAAAAGAGATATTAAACTGAGTTTGGTCTCTTCCGGTTCTGCATATGGTTTTTTTGATGGGGCATCGACATAAATGAATTGTGGAGTTGGTTTTCTCATCAATTGTGGAGATGATCTCTCTTATAAATTTCATCTTACTTGTGGACAGGGTTCAAACACAAGGCTGGACTTCTTGGTCTGTGGGGCATTTTAAAAGTGGTAGTCTGTTGTGGTTTAGGTTCTATCAGAATTTTCGGAGGACTCCATGATTATTGTGAATTGGGCAAAGAAGTTAATCAAATTGAACATCATACAATTCAAACACTGGTGTGACATAATTTCAAAGATGATGTCATGGTTTTATGATTTGTCCATCGATCACATTTACAGGGAAAACAATGATGCAGCAAATGCACTGTCTAAAGAAGTTCTCGATGGGGATGCCAGAGTTCTATATTGGGAAGAATGGGTTGAAGATACTATTACCCATTCTGGTTCCATGTTTTTCTTTGCAGACGTGTTTTAGACTTCAGCATTTTTTATGCCAAGTTTTTGTTTTTTGGTTTGCAGAGTCAGTTGACTTCTAGTTAGAGTATTTTCTGTAATTATGTCATGAACTATGTTATGTAAGCATGAACTGATAGTCGAGATCTAAGACAAGATATCAGGACTTTATTTGTATAGTTATGCTATGTACTTTTTGATTTATAATGAAATAACAAAAATACGGCTTTTTTCCTTCTTAAAAAAACATATCCGATTCATAGGCACTCTAGGCCATGAGGATGGGGATTCTATTATTCCTAAGCGAAGGCATGTCCATTTGACTTCCTCGATTTATGACTTTCTCAACTTTGTGGAATCAATTACACAAAAGGCTTAATATGTAATTTTTACTCGCCTACGTCGTAACTACGTATTATACGGTCGTAGATACGAACGCCCTATCGTATGTAAATAAAGCGCTAGGGTTTTGAACATGATAAGTAAGGTCTGATATAAACCCTATGTCTTAAATTCATTTGTTTTCTCATTCTCGTTGTAAGAGGAACCAGCGGCGAGTACACAAAGAAAGCAAGTTTAGCAAGACACAGGTATGCCATTTCTCTTCCATAACTTGTACAGGCGCAGCGCTAGGTTAATATCATGTCCATAATTCCTGCTATTTTATTGTAGATCTAATAGGGCATAGTTCCCTCGATATATTAGCAGGAAGTGCCCTGGATCTTAGGGTTTAGGTTTCTGCGGTTTTATTGGCTGTGTGAAGTGTCACCATTGATAGTTCCCTCGACATATCATCAGGAAGTGCCCTGGATCTTAGGGTTTAGGTTTCTGCAGTTTTCTTTGAAATCCTTCTTCGTTTAGGGTTTTGCTTGAATCTGAGTTCAATAATCTCCTAAATATTACTTTTTTTTTTATATTCGGTGTCTTACAAAACCTGTATGTTACTGCTGTTCTGTTTACCTGTACTTTCGTAGCCGTGGGCTATGATTCCGGTCTTAGATTACGAGGCCTTTATTAAATTGTACTCGACCGGGTATTAGGTTTTTTCACTTGGGTTATCTTTCTGCCTGGCTGTTTATCTTTTCAAGTTATAGATAACAAATTTAAAGGGAAGTTATATTGTTAGCCAAGGTGCTTTCTGGTCTGGCTTTTCTAGATGGGTACATTCAGAATTTAGGTCTACTAGTCCAAAAAACAGGGTTATTTGGTTATATGCTTTCCCAACGCTTACTGAGGCTATTATTTAATTAAACATAATGTAGTATGCAAGGCTGCCTTAATTCTGGGGATGTGATCTATTTTTTGGCCATTGCATTTGAATATCAGTTGTTAAGAGCCAGTGTTTCTTTTGTTATTTTAATTTGGTTCATACGAAATCCTGACCTTGGCTAATTATGACTGTTTTATGTGAGTGTGTATCTATTTGTATGTATGTAAATGGGGTACCGTATTAATTATTTTGAACCACCGAGAAATGTTAGGCTACCGTGTTGATGATGCTAAGAATTTGTGAAAATTTTGGGGCATTTTGTTAATGACCTTGAACCACTATAATTTTTTTGCTACTAGCTTGATTGTTCACCATCCCTAAATTAAGTACTCAAGGCTGCCTTAATTCTGGGGATGTGATCTATTTTTTGGCCCTTGCATTTGAATATCAGTTGTTAAGAGCCAGTGTTTCTTTTGTTATTTTTATTTGGTTCATACGAAATCCTGACCTTGGCTAATTATGACTGTTTTATATGAGTGTGTATCTATTTGTATGTATGTAAATGGGGTACCGTATTAATTATTTTGAACCACCGAGAAATGTTAGGCCACCGTGTTGATGATGCTAAGAATTTGTGAAAATTTTGGGGCATTTTGTTAATGACCTTGAACCACTATAATTTTTTTGATACTAGCTTGATTGTTCACCATCCCTAAATTAAGTACTGGAAGAGTAGTTTCGGGGAATAAAATCTCAGGCTGGTTTTTGAAGTTTTGAACCACTGAGATATGTTCAGGCCATCCTTTTCATGATCGTAAGCTATCGAAAAATTGTTTGGGGTATCGTGTTGATGACCTTGAACCACTATACATTTTTACTACTAGCTCGACTACTCACAATCTCCAAATAATAGCCGTAATAGTATCACAATTTCCGAATAAATTGCCGTAATAGTATGATTTGAGGGATACGTTCTTAGGCGGGTGCTTTATTGGGGCTTGTCTCGTTTTTTGTTTGGTTACAACTTACATGCTGGGCAGTCCAATTTGTATTATTGTACTTAAGATCGAGTGTGAGTTCTCCTTGTGAAGTATCTACATACCAGCTAAGAAGCTTCCTGTCCAAGTTCACAAAAAGATGGATCAACACCATTCGTTTTCTGAAAATAGTGAGTTTATACATGGGTATAATTGACCAATTCTAGTAGAAGCTTCGCCCGAATTGGACTGAACAATAGGGAAAGTGCGGTTATTCCTTCCTGAAGCTCCAGATGCTTCAAAGGTTGTGACCGCCACATCCTTCTTGTCTGTGGAAAGTGTTATTTCAGGTCCTGGATTTTAGGAGATGATGTCTGGTGTCATTGCCACCTTAGGCAGGCGTAGGTTGCTAGTAGCTACCTGTATCAATGTTGGTGAGTACATGTGATCAATTCAGAAGAAATATACGGGGGCAATGTTATGCAACATTGATTTTCTTATTGAGCATATGTGATATGTTCAAATAAATTTGGGCAATAATAATGATTAGTTCTAGAGGTTGGCTCTACGGTACTAGAGTTTGTGGTTCACCTGTTAGTGATATTCTTGATATTGGATTCCATTGAGTTGCATCATTAGATAAACTATTGTCAACAATACATTGATTTTCTTGTTGACAATATTTGATTGTATGTTAAAATAAATTTGGGCAATAATAATGGCTAGTTCTAGAGGTTGGTTCTAGGGTGCGCTAGGGTTTGTGGTTCACATGCTAGTGATATTCTGAATATTGGATTCTATTGTTACATCATATGATAAATGATTGTCGGTATTTTTTTCTATTCCATCATTAAAAGCTGAACCTTGCAGGAGATGGCAAAGTCAAAGAATCATACAGCCCACAACCAGTCTTACAAAAATCACAAAAACGGAATCAAGAAGCCAAAAAAGCACAGACACACATCAAGAAAAGGGGTATGCCATCATTTCTTATACTAGTGTCAATATTCTGCAAAGTTACGGGCTTATGACTGATTCATTGTGAGGACCATGTGATGTAATTTAAGTACTGTGATAGTACGGACAGTTGACAATTTATAACTAATTTGTTTTTGCAGATGGACCCAAAATTCCTAAGGAACCAGAGGTATGCTAGGAAGCATAATCAACCTAATGGAGCTGGCTCTGGCACTGGATCTGAAGAGGAATCATAGATAATTAGATAGATGCCTCTGCCTCTTATTTTTCATGTCTCAAAATGAGAAGCATATTGAAATGTTTTGACTCATTACTGTTAAACTATTTTTAGTTTTACTCACATGGGTGTAGAATTTTGATTTTAATAGATACTGGAAATCAGATTATCATCTTGAAAGATTTTATCCATAGCATTGTTGATTTGATTAAGTTGGATATGCCACTTTCAGTTATGCCATGCGATCTAGGTTTCTGTTTTAACATTACTTATTAGGTTGGGCTTTTACAAGGATCGTGTTGAAGTTATATGATAAGAAAGTCCATACATGTCTTTACCTCAAAATATGCATGCGTCCGATTATTCATTTCTGTGCTTTATGAATGTAGATTTTATTATAGAGTTTATGAAAGCTATTTTCAATAGAGTCCCAAGTTATCTTTGTTCACTATCTTTCCCATTTGAAATGCTTTATCTGAAATGCTAATATCTTTCCCATTTGAAAGTTATCTTTGTTCACTATTGGTAATACGCATTTAAATGTCAGTATTATTTAGTTTTTTCCTTTCCTTTTTCATCTCTCATTACTGGGGTGAAGGGGGCTGGGGTGATGGTTATCTGAGTTTCTGTTTCTGATATTAGTGGCAAAATACGTTAGTTGCAATGATCTCATATAGGTTTTCCATAACAAAGGCGAGTGTGGAATGCTTTTTTGTAATTTCATCACGTTCGATTGCTGTATAGTGATTTTAGTTTCTTTGTTTTCGGCCCAAGTCCTCTTGTATTGTTGTAGAATTGCATGAAATTGATAAGATGATTTTCATTTTCGTTGTATCTCTGCTCTCTTATCGTAGATTTGGATTAGACGGGTATAGAATTTCATATTTTATCATGCTTGTACTTTTGTATGACTTCGGATTGATTATGAAAAAATGATCAAAATGACAACAATGATAAAATTTATGTCATCTAGAGTCACTGAGTGTTCTGTTCAGCTATCCATGTTCTGTTTATCTATCAAAATTTTGCAATATTTTGTGGCAACTGAGATCATATTTAACGTGGTGAAATATCTTGGCATGATTTTGTTCTCATAAAAATTGCGTGGTGTCATATTATACGACGATCCCTCTGATATTTTTGCTTTTCCCCTCTATTCCGTCATTAGCAAGTTATCCAGACGCAAAGGTGATTGTTGTGTAAATTAGTTTGTTTCCATTTTAATTTAAGACATACGCGTTACAAATACATGGAGGCAGGATATAGAACACTGTTAAGTAGAGCGGTTATGCTTATTCTGCTGGTTAATTTTTTTATAATGAAGATACAAGTAGAAAGGCTATGCGACGGGAACTAGATGGAAAGTGTTATTGGATAAATCTTGGAACAAGATGGAAAATGTATTTGGATAAATTTTCTTTTTATTATTTTTCAAGAAGAAAAAGGGAGGGGGGCTATAAATAGTCAAGAAACACTAGTGTCTGATGTGGTGGATGATGCGGGCAATGATATTTGTTATTATGATCCCCTCTAAAAGACACTTCGCCCTCACTAAAAGTCACTTTCACAAAACTTAAATGAAAGTTTAAAAATATGCTGAACTTTTCATTAAATATGAAAAATCAAAAGGGAAACCTATCGAAATACGAGACTTGAAAAAATTTATACAAAGTTTTAATAGCTATGTAAATAGAAAAAAATAGAGTGAAATTTGAAGATATTTTAAGACTCCCATAAAAATTTAATTAAATACGAGACATAAAAAAAATTAAAAGATTTTTGAAGGCCCCCTAAAATTTTAATTAAACAGACTTAAAAAGATATACAAAGTTAGCAAGACATTAAAAATATAATATATATAAAGTTTTATTTTGTTTGAGAGAAGCGTTTAGATCACTATAGTTGTGATTTTAAGCTCATAATATATATAAAGTTTTAGTTTGTTTGCGAGAAGCGTTTAGATCACTATAGTTGTGATTTTAAGCTTACGAAGGTAAATAATATAGTAAATGCTTTGAATTTGTGATGATTGAAGGTGTGTGTTTCATCATTATTAGACTTTTTTTTAAGTCTTTAGTCCACTGTGTTTGTGTTTAGTCCATTGTGTTATAAGGATGGCTGCTTGTGTTTAGTCCATTGGATTGCAATTTTTTCGTGTTATGACATTATAGAAATTGTCCATCACCTTGTTATGACATTATAGAAATTGTCCATCACCTTCTATGGAGTTTGTGAGAGTTTGTTTGTATTTTAACTATGTTGGTTTTTTTTAACTCTAATTAAAATAGGTTTTAGAGAAGTTGATCACATCTTTAAAATAAGTTAAATTCTTTTAGCACCCTCTATTTCTTTAATCTTAAATGTAAACAACATTTTCAATATTGTTAACATCTCCTTGTAAGTGATTTAGTCAAGACTTGACATCTTTATATGTTAACCTTGCATAAGTTGTAGGTGGTTTTGATTGAAGTTTGAAGCAAATCTTGGGGTAGCCTTTTGTCTCCCATTTTGGTTATATTGTTTTTTTACATTAAGTACCTATTCATAGCCATGCTCTCAAGTGGAGGGATTTGCTTTAACGAGGGGATATGGTGCATTGCCTTTAATTTTGAGATTATTTTTTGTAAAATGATTTTGGATTATATATTATTGTCCATGATTCTCTAGAAGTGCTACATACCCACATTTCATATCCATGTAAGATAAAAGGAGTGACAAACCTCTTGAAGAGGGGATATGGTGCATTGCCTTTAATTTTGAGATTATATTTTGTAAAATGATTTTGGATTAGATATCATTGTCCATGATTCTCTAGAAGTGATGCATACCCACATGTCATATCCATATAACATCAAAGGGTTAGGAAAACCATTACTTGTTTATTATATAAGGGTTGAACTCAAACCTATATATGGTTTACTCCCTCCATTAGAGATGATGATTGGATTTGGGGACTTGTTTTTAAGAGCTTTTGTTGAGTATCTTGGAGGATATGGAAGATAGAGACTTGTACATTGGCTGTTAATTTGATGTGTACAGAGGTTCAAAATGTATTTTTTTTAATTGTGAGGTGAGTACTTAAATATGGTAACTCTTATTTATGTACAGGAGTTATTTATAAGAGTTTTTTTTGTGGTTGATTTCCCTTTACTACTTTTTTTTATGTTTGTTTTTGAAAAGTTTTTATGAATACTATGTTTTATTTAATTAAAATTTGCTTAAATTTACATTTTCCAAGTTGCAAATACAATGTTACAAACATTGCAATTTCTCCTCTTTCTTAAAATTAGATTTATGCGTTCACAAGCAACGATATATGCATGCTATAAGTTGCTAATATCAACAATAGCATTACCTTATTACTTAATAGTAAATCTCATAAGTCATTACCTTATAAACTACATATGCTCAATGGACTTGTATTTTGAACCCCATTCACCCTTTTAAAACCTCTTATAAGGAAACCCCACTTGTGGTGGAGAGCCAACCTAAATTGAGTGAGGGAGCTATTGTTGACAATGGGTAGACCTCATACTTCCACCAAGATTCTGTTTGTTTTTATAGAGCTTTAATACAAAAAGCAAGGGTTTAAGTCGGGTGACATTTGGGCATAGTTGTTGAGGATAAAGTCCATTGCCTAGATTTGTAGTTTTGTTTCACTTTGACACTTTATGAGTGTGTATTTGAAGATCCATTGCTCATATGATGCCTCTATGAAGAGATGAAACCCCTATTCCTTGTAGATTTTTTAAGACCTTGGGTGTAAAGATGAATACATTCAACAACGTCAAAAGCACCTAGAAGTCTCACCTTGATGACTCCACATTATGGTGTGAAGTAATGAAGACTATTCAGATTTCAGTTTTAGATTTGAAGAAATTTGTATGACATCATGGTGTGCTAGTAGATTGAGTGAGGGAGATATTGTTGACAATGGGTAAACCTCATACTTCCACCCAGATTCTTTTTGTTTTTTTAAAGTTTTAATAAAAAAGCAAGGGTTTAAGTTGGGTGACATTTTGGCATAGTTGTCGAGGATAAAGTCCATTGCCTATATTTGTAGTTTTGTTTCACTTTGACACTTTATGAGAGTGTGTATTTGAAGATCCATTACTCATATGATGACTCTATGAAGAGATGAAACCCCTATTCCTTGTAGGTTTTTTAAGACCTTGTTGGGTGTAAAGATGAACACATTCAACAACATCAAAAGCACCTAGAAGTCTCACCTTGATGACTCCACATTATGGTGTGAAGTAATGAATACTATTCAGATTTCAGTTTTAGATTTGAAGAAATTTGTATGACATCATGGTGTGCTAGTATTTAGGTTGCTTTTGATTTTTTCCGCATTCTTTGGTATCCAAATTAGACTCATTCAAGATCTGTTTTCCATGTTCCAATTATTTATAGATAAAATCATCTTGCCTCAATGCATGCACATCTTTTATGGATTATGCTTCATAAATTGATATTGACCCTGAAGATGTTATTATGGGATTATATTTTTTGTAGTTTGAAAATGTGTTTAAGAGTTTTGTTTGGATCTTCGACATTGAAAAAATATCTTCATTTGCAAATTTAATAAATCTTTGTGATCATTTTAAAGTTGAAGATGAAACTTTTGAAGATCCACTAAACTCCCATGCTCTTTTGAGGTCTTCGAAGACCTAGAGTCTTCTTCACGCCGCGAGACTCTTTTGCTTGACATTTCAGACCTCAAGGAAGTTGAGGTGATGAAGACATTAAAGACTTTTGCAGCTATTCATGAAGAAGATCTTGATCATGAGAGCATTCAAGCACCTCCCTCATTCTTCCATGAAGACAGGGGTATGGTAAGTTCAATACCTTATTCTCCTACGCTCCATAGTTTTGCTGTTGTTCAGAACAATCTCAAAAGATTAAAGGAACAGACAATTCCATGGGTGGTACTTGTAAGAAAGCCAAAGACAATGAATTGCTTCCGATTGAGGAACAACTGGATTTTCATTTTGCTAATTCCCCACTAGGTTTCGACTCGATAGACCAAAAACAAACTGTATTGGATCTCGAGAAACAAAGAAGGAATTTACTACTGGATCAAGAAGCTGAACTCCGACTCAAAAGTAGAGTTATTTGGCTCATGAAAGGTGATAATAATTCCAAGTTCTTCCACAACTATATTAAGCATCGAAAGCTCACAAACTCAATTTGGGAGATTGAAGACGAGCAGAAAGATATGGTCATTGGTTTCCATAAGATAGCAGATGTTGGGGTTCAACACTTCTCATCTTTATACCAAACTGCACCAATAAACTCTACGCTAGAGATCGCAGCCCATTTCCTTAAATAGTATCATAGGAGCATAACTTATCTCTACAAAGCCCTATCTCTAGAGATGATTTCATACAAAGCCTCAAAGTCAATGCAATCTGTTTAGAGCCATGGCCTCGATGGCTGGCCAGCAGAGTTTTATACAGGTATGTTTGAGATTATAGGAGAAGACTTAATAGTAGTGGCTGAAGAATCAAGGTTAAAGGGCAGAGTTCTCGCAGCTTTCAATACAACCTTCTTAACTTTGATCCCAAAAGTTGACAAGTTCAAAAAAATGGATGATCTTATGCCCATTTCATTATGCAAATGTGTGTATAAGTTGATAGCCAATATTCTTGCTAATATAATAAGAGGTATTCTTTCTAAAGCTATTACACCCGAACAATTTACTTTTCTAGAGGATAGGTAGATTCACGATGCCATCGGTATTGCACAGGAGGTTCTTCATTCTGCAAAAATTAGACATATTCCTACTTTTATTATCAAGGCTGATCTCTCCAAGGCATACAATAGAGTTAACTGGACCTTTCTCAAATTGATTCTTATACAGATGGGTTTTGATCTACCCATAGTAAACTCGATTTTATCCTGTGTACAATCTGTCTGCTTTGCAGTGCTCATCAATGGGTCGGCCTTCAATTTCTTTAGACTTGGTAGAGGGTTACTACAAGGATGTCCTCTTGCATCATACTGTTCCTTCTTATTATGGAAGGTCTTAGTCGGATTATTTCATTTGCGGGAACAAGTAGCTCTCTTAAAGGGTTTCATTTTGGAGGCTTTCTCAATATTACCCATCTCCTCTTTGTGGACGATATAATGCTCTTTTCAGACGGTTCCAGAAGGGAGATTTTGAAACTTAAAGCTCTACTCGCCCTCTTCTTAGCAACTATAGGTATGATATGTAACCCTAGGAAATCCACCATTTCTTTTATGAATATGGAAATTGGAGCACTAGAATGGATTTCTAATCAATTTGATTTTGAAGTAACTGACTTTGAAAAGGGCCTTAAATACATGGGCTTCATCATTAAGCCTAATAATTACCACATTAAGGATTGGGTATGGCTTATTAAAAAAGTGGAGAACAAGATTAACTTATGATGTAATACCTGGTTATCCAGAGCAGCAAGACTGGTACTTTTGAAATCTATTCTTGAAGGATTTACCTGTGTATTGGGTTACTCTTGCCCATATTCCCACAGGAGTACATGAAAGTATTAGAAAGCTCTGTTTCAATTTTCTTTGGCTCATATTCCCACAGGAGTACATGAAAGTATTAGAAAGCTCTGTTTCAATTTTCTTAGGAGTACATGAAAGCATTAGAAAGCTCTGTTTCAATTTTCTTTGGAGCAGACAAGGTGATGAGAGACCATTCCATTGGATCTCATGGAAAAGAATTTTACCCTACCAAAAGAGCTTGGAGGATGGGGTATTAAGCATCATCTATGCTTTCTCCAAAGCCTTGGCAGGCAGCGAAAGAGATGTGGAAGCTAATCAAAGGACAGGGCCTCTGGGTGTCATTCAACAGAAATATTTGCATCCATTGACTGTGATGGAATGGATCATCTCCAGTCATAAAAGTTCGAGGAATATATCTGTAATGTGGAAGGCGATGCAATCTGCCTGCGATATTATTGCGAACTGGCTTTCATGGAGGATAGGTAAAGGCCGGTCCATTAGATTGGGTATTGACTCCTAGATTGGTAGTAAGGAGGCTCACAGGTTACCCGTTGATCTGATCAATGCTCTATCTGACAGAGGTTACACCTTACCAGATCTAGGATTTCAACAATTACCTTCCTCTTAAACAAGAATGGCTCACTTCAGATTTTTTGGGCTTCCAAGAAGCCAACAAAGTCGTATGGGATAATTATATAAGAGCTCTTAAAACCAGTCATATTAGGATTCAAGATGAGGGGGATAGCATACTTTGGATCAAAAACCCCACATGTGGCTCTTGTTTACCATCTATTGGTTACCAGGTACAGAGGAAGGAAGAAGACCACCCACCTGCTGAATAATGGCACAAGACTATCTGGAAGCTCAACTGTCCTTTGAAGACCAAACTATTTATGTGGCTTACTCTGGCGGGGACGATTCCAGTCTAGGATCATCTCATTAATTTTATGGGAATTGGGCCCAACAGATGTGCCCTCTGCACAAGTGAAGGTGAGTCAATTAATCATATCTTTATCAGCTGTCCATACATGGTTGAGATGTGGAATTATGTCACAGTGGTATCCAAAACCAATTTCCATTGGGAAGGTGAGGAGATAAATCTACCTTTCAGGATTGGATAAACAACCCTGCTGACCAAGCATTCAAGGCCCTTTGATTCCTTATGATTTGGGGGGCCTGGCTTGCCCGCAAACAAATGATTTTCCAAAACACTTATGTTTCTCCACGTATTTATGCAACTAAAAGTCTTGGTATTCTGGACCACTTCAAACAAGACAAAGGGGCTTCACAAAAGAGTAGATCTTCTTCACCATAGATTGATCAGTCTATTGCGCGGGGTTTCTTTGACGGAGCGGCACAAGGGAACCCCAGGAAAGGGGGTATTGGTGGTATAGTGTATATCTCAGAACACCATTGGTTTAAACTTGCAGCAGGAATTAGAACAACCAGCAATAATAGAGCTGAACTTTGGGCAGTTTTGAAGCTATTACAGTTAGCCATCTCTATTGGTGTGAAGTCTATTCAAGACTTTGGTGACTCATTACTTGGTTGAGTGGATTAAACACAGAAGAGTCCCCCAAAACATTTTTCTGAGACCAATATATGAAGACATCTATGGATTGATCAAGGGATTTAAAGATGTTTCTATACAACATGTCTATTGAGATAGGAATTGTCAGGCTGATATGCTCTCAAAACAAGGTCTATTACTTGAAGAGGATACTCATAAATTATGGGAGACCAACAAAGATTCAATCAAAGAACATGATCCAGGACCATTTTTCATATAGACTCAGTTAACCACTCTAATGTGGGTAACACCTATGTTTTGGGGATACTAGATAGAGATACACGTGTCTTTTCTTCCTTGAGTTTTTTCTTTTTGCCTAACTTTATGGTCTATAAGTTCATACTTGTGTGCAATAATATTTTATTTAGTTTTATAAGAGGTGCAGTGCGAACCTTTATGACAAACTTTTGTACAGTTTAATCTCTAAGTTTACTCAGTGTAAGGCTTATAGCTTGGATGAACAATATGGTTCAGATTTTTAATAAAATTTGGATTGTGATATTTTTTCCATGGAAAAAAAGAAGTTGCGGTAGTATTCAAATTTTTGAAGTTAATGATATATATGATAATTTGAGGATGGATGTTTTTGAAGAAAAACACATGAAATTTGATGATAATTTGGTAAATGTTTTTACTCCTTTATGCGATGAGAATAAGGGCATCAAAATACACGAGGCTAAATATGTTTTTTTTTCAAATTAGTTTTTTTTTTTTCAAATTAGTAGTCATAGTTGGGGAGTAGATCGTTGAAAATTTTATGGGCATCCCATTTATGATGTTGATATTGATGAATCTATGGAGGAAAATCCTAAAATTTAACCTGTGGAACAATCATGTTCAATAAGTGCAAGTTTAGAAATATATGTAACTAATGCTCAATGATGTTTATCTATAAATTATTTAGAAAATTTTCAGATTAAGGAACATGTTTATGCACAAATTTCCAGCCACCAACATCTTCAGATATTGGTGTGTTTTCATGTGAAACTTCAGTTGGAAACGACATTTTAATTGTTGGAAATTGTATGAAACAACAAAGTTTTCTGTTTGATATATTTTGTAGATTTTTTCATCTTTCAAAAATGGACCAACAAGTTATAGAATGTAAACATATTTTGTTTCTCCAGATCTGAAAATTTTGTTTCCCAGTCCATCTTCATACTTCTTATTTGATAGATTTTCATTGGAGATGTTTAAAACTTTGCCTCTTGAAAACAACAAATACGATATTCTAGATTTTAATGCATTGCCATATTTTCATGAAGCCTATCAACACTATCCAACATTGGATAGAGCAGCCTTGCAATAGTTCATGCTATCATTAGTATGATTTTTGTGTTGTTTTTCATTTACATGAATATATTTCAGATTTTGGCCTTCTTATCATGATATACATGTGATTTGTGATATAACCTTGTTTTTGGTTCATTACCAAACACAAATGAAGATTTATCAGCTTTGAAAAATTGTTAAGGTGGTTGTATTAGTTATTTGTTTTCAACATTTTCATCATGAAGATTTCAATATGTATTTATGTAATAAAAGATGTCCCCCTGTGTCTGTTGATGGTTAAACACAAGGGAATGGGTTATGGCACTGATGAGATGCTAAGATGGTTACATTGGTTGCATGACTACAATTAGCATTTTACTTATTTCCATGTTAGATATGGTGTAGGATGAATATGCTAAACTTATATGAGCACTAAGTTTCATTTCATGTTATCATTGACATTGTTGGCTTATGCGGTTTTTTGCAAGACAAATTTTGGACTATTGTTGATGTAATAAACTATATGGATATTGTATGTGGTGTTTAAGGATGTTGATATGTATCCCAAATGTATTGCTCTTGCTTTCTTGTTAATTCTTCTCAAACAGGGATAACTAGAGATTTTGAGGTTCTCACGCACTCTTATGAATAGTACATGTCCCCAAGATGGAGCCAGTTGTTATCCTTCATATTGAATGAGACTTGCACTTGTGATTTTTATCATACAGATCGAGCTTGTAGGATGACATTGTTGGACCATTCAATGGATTAGGGGGTGCATGTGTGCTTTGGCTTAGTAATGTTGCTATCTTTTGGTTGAATTGATGTTTGGTTGTTGCTAATGGATGTTGGATGAGATCTCCTTATGTGAAAATGGTCTTTTGATTAATTAGTTGACATGGTTGATATCATGTTGATGTAGTGCACCCCCCTCATTTGACAATGTTGGTATATTTGAATGGTTTTGGCTTCACATCAATATGTTTATTTAACCCTTGGTCCATTTCATGGAGTGAGAAACCATCAACTTAGGGTCTCCTTAAGTTTAAAGTGTTAATAATCTCTTTGGTGTAATGATAAGATTAAAGGAGTTCTTTTCCATGGCTTACTTAAGGTTTGATTATGATGATGATGGTGGAGCACCTTAGGAGATTGGATGGCATATTACCTATGGTTTGCGGCTTTGAATGTCTAGCATTATTCTCCTTGAGGGTGCCTAATATATGTGTCCTTGTTCACATGGTTTTTGATATGTTTAATATGGTTGGGGGCCTTTTAATTTGAGTGCTTTGTGAGAAATGGGTGTAGTTTGCACATGTACCACCTTCCCATATTTTGTTTCTTAAACCTTTCATGGAGTGCTCATCTAGGGCATACATTTTGAGGGTGATTTAAGGTGTGATTTGACCTTATTTTGATTATTTGGAGGATTGTTTATTGAGCACCCTAACTCATTTGATGGTTTGAACACTTGGAAGGGGCTTATTTGGAGGTATACTATGATTTCTATTGGAGCACCCTCTCTCCTACCACATATGTTGAGGCATGTATTCATTTTATTAATAGTTTATTACTTGAGAGGTTGACACATCTCTCTAGGGCACACCTCCTTAGTTTGGTTGTGATGATGTGGCAGGTGTATTATATGGCTGGTTGTTGAGAAGTGTGCAAAAGTGGTTACACGTCACCCTTCTCTAGGGCTTATGGTATTTGCAAAACAACACATGGTTTTACAAATAAGTGGATGGTATCTCATATTTTGTTTCTCAACCTGTGATGGAGTGCTCACCTAGGGCATACATTTCTGGGGTGGTTTTAACCCCTATAGGGTGTGATTCCACCTTATTTTGATTATTTAGAGGCTTGTGGAGGTATACTATGATTTCTATTGGAGCACCCTCTCTCCTACCACATATGTTGAGGCATGTATTCATTTTATTAATAGTTTATTACTTGAGAGGTTGGCACATCTCTCTAGGGCACACCTCCTTAGTTTGTTTGTGATGATGTGGCATCCGTATTATATGGCTGGTTGTTGAGAAGTGTAACCACTTTTGCACACTTCTCAAGGTAACCCTTCTCTAGGGCTTATGGTATTTGCAAAACAACACATGGTTTTACAAATAAGTGGATGTGGTATCTCATATTTTGTTTCTCAACCCGTGATGGAGTGCTCACCTAGGGCATACATTTCTGGGGTAGTTTTAATCCCTATAGGGTGTGATTCCACCTTATTTTGATTATTTAGAGGCTTGTTTATGGAGCACCATAGTTGGTTTAATGGTTTTCACATTTTGAAGGGGGTTATTTGGAGGTATACTATGATTTATAATGGAACACTCTCTCTCCTACCATAAATGTTGAGGCATGTATTCATTTTATTAATATTCTATTACTTCAGAGGTTGGCACATCTCTTTAAGGCACACCTCCTTAGTTTGGTTGTGATGATGTGGCATAAAGAGTATTCTATGGTTAGTGGTTGAAAAGTATAACCATCTTTGCACACTTCTCAAGGTTGCTCTTTTCTAGTGCTCATGGTATTTGCAAAACAACACATGGTTTTACAAATCAATAGATGGTTTTGGATCATGATTGAATAAATGGATGGATTTAGCCACCTTGGCACATCTCTCTAGGGATCACTCTTCCTCTGGGCTTATTCTATTATTTATTAAAGGTATTTTTTTCAACCTGAAATTGTCGAGCTTGATATTCACTAGGAAGCAAGGGATGGCCTCATAATCGATCCCTGGTTGGAAGGGAAACATTGTTCCGCCCAACCAACTGCATTGTCTCCTCAGAGACAAATGGTAGTTACAACAACCTTGGCACTAATTTCTAGGGCTCACCCTTTGTATGGCCTAAAGTTAGGTATTGGTTTGGTCAAAGAGGTTGGTATGGCATGTTTTTCATGGGCACGCCATTTACTTAAGGCCTATTATATCATTTTATTTGGTCAAAGCGGTTATTCATGCACATGCTTCAAGGGTTGTGTTGCTAAGGTGAACTGGCCTTATGCAACCAGAATGGAGTCTTCTCAATGTGAGGGCTAATTAGACCTCATGTGGTTTGAAGTACGAATTCCATTCAACTTATAACCCAACTACCTTAATATTTTTATGAATTAAATTTTGAAAATGTAGGTGGATGCACATACAATTGCAACTATATCCTAAACCAATACATGGCCCTAATTCAAATGCAATATTAATTATGCTCTAGAGATTTGTATTCCTACCATCTTAAAGGGTTAGACACAAAACATATATATTCTCACTATTATCTTCAACAAATAGTCATTGATTTATTAATGTGAAAAATATAGACAACTAACTATTAATTAAGAATAATTTATAATCAAATAATCAATCATTCAATTTTGCATCCAAAATCTATTGACAAATAGTTGAGAGAAAGGAAATAAATGAGATTGCATCATTAATTAGAGAATACTATCACATCAAGAAACATTCCCATAAAGATTTTAATAGTAGCAAGTACATAGCAAAATTTATATACATATTACAATAATAGAATATCCAATACTCCAACAAATTGGCCAACAATGGCTTCTCATTATTTTTTTAAAATTAATTTTACTAAAATTGCAAAAGCAAAATCCACTTCTCAACTGTCAAAGCAACATATATATAGTTTCAATACAAGTAGTTGCTCCTTTAAGACTTTTAGCCTTTTGATTACTAAATATACAATATTATTATGTTTATTTAATAAACTAAATTACCTCCTCAATGTTACTTTGAAAATATTGAGTCCAAATTTCATATACTCTCAATAATCCCATGGAGCGTGAAAAAGTCAATTGTTGAAATCTACTTCATACATAATGGACTCTCTATAGGTTAGCTCCAATCCCTTTTGCAAGGTGTTGATAAATAAATAAATTAAATCTATCTCGTTTGAAGGAATGGAGATATACTCCATCAACCTTCACACTGGGAACAATTTCTATGACTACGTTCTCTAGCTTGATATTGTTTTCAAGGTCCTCCATGCATCATTATACTAGTTTGGGTGTATCTATTTCACCAAGAGAAGGTAAGTGACATATTTAGATTATTCTTTTAGTCACTTGGAGTAGTGTTAACACCCAAAAAGTGCTCACTAGCTCATTTCCTTATTCACATGACCCATTTGTCCACTTTTCCACCATTTGAGCCTCTAAAGCCATCAAAAGGTCACCAAAAGACCATAATACACCCTTTTTTCCCCTCAAAATGAATATTTTTCCTCAAAAAACATAAAAAACCCTCAAAAATGGTCTAGAATTCCCAAAAATATTAAAAAGGGAATAAAAATATTCAAAATATTCAAAAAAGGAAAAATGAGAGAAAAGGTACCTAAACCATGTTGGTCAATACCATTGGTTTCTTCAAAACCATAATGGTATTCCCCACCACCAAAAACTATAAAAAGGTGGTAGGGGCTCCTCACTTTCCATCTATCCATCATCCTATCCTCACGCTGTCAAAATCTTTCATGAGACTTTTGGCCATTTTCAACATCTTGGAGAAGAGACCTTTGGAGCTTGGAGCTACTCACCTTGGGAGTTGCTCAACACAAATCCTCACCATTTGAGGTATCTTAATACAAAATACTTATTCTTTTATTTCTTGTTCTTGAATCATTTTTAAAAAATTTATTTATATATGCACATGCTAGTTTAGATTTAGATTTAATTTATAGTTGTTTTTGCTTTCAATATTGAAACTGCTATCACATTGTTGATAGGTGCCCATTGCACAAAGCTTGGTTGCAAAACCAAGCCAACAGTTTTTAGTGACTCCGCTGGCTTCGAATTCTTAGATTTCAGTTTTTTGCTTTAGATCTTAGTTTTTCTTAGTTTTAATCATTTTAATTCATAGATTTGCCATCCTAGACAGCAGATCCATTGTTGTGCTAGATCTTGGCCCTTTATATTGCCATTAACAGCCTGAAAATTCCATTTTCGGGTTCATTTTTCGGCGTCTGTTTTTCGGCTTTTGCCTCGCGGCTTTTCGCCCGATAGTCGCGCGACTCATCGCGACCTCGCGGCTTTTTTCCGCGTGACGCACCGCGGCTTCGCGGCCATTTTATGCGTTGCATATCGCGGCTTGGCGGCCATTTGCCGCGCTGCACATCGCGACTGTGTGACCGAAACCCGCGCTGCACATCGCGGCCGAAACCTGCGCTGCACATCGCGACTGCGCGACCGAAACCCACGCTGCACATCGCGACTGCGCGGCCGAAACCCGCTATGCAATTCTTTTGAATTCAGCCAATTTTTTGAAAATTGTTTTTGCTGTATTTTCTGCCCATTCAGCATATTTTACAGCATTAATTTTTCTGCATTTTTATAGCCATATTAAATCTTTTACTATTTATAATGCTCCATTAAAAGTCTTTTTAAAAATTTTCAATAATTGAAAGAAAGATTTTCTGCATTTTATTTAGATCAAGGTTTTACTGTTTATTTGCTCGATACTTTGCCCAAGAAACTTTTGAGAGATCCATTTATTTCTTGAAATATTTATGTTATTTGCTTTCCTTCAGATTATTTCAAAGATCCATTATTTTTGAATAGTTTTTTCAAGCATTTACATTTAAAAAACGCCTTTATTTTTTGCAAAACTGGAAGCGTCTTTTCTTTCATTTGTAATCAATCGCCCAAGCAAGGAAAATCAACTTCAGTTTAAATACCACACTTGCACCCACTCTGCCACATAATTTAAACTGAGCCTTAAAATTTACCTTAAACTCAACAAACTTTTAACCCCACTTGGGGAGCACTTAAAAGAATTTTGTAGTTAGGTAGAATTGAGGGGATAGGTGTTCCAATAACACCCCTCAATTATTACATTTGAGACATAGTGGTTGTCCTCTACGGTACCAAAATCCCTTATAATTTTGACACGGTTATCAACCAATTTATCGGAAAGGTCTCTCCTTTAGGAGGGTTGAAGTAGCCAGACTGGTTCCGGAAGTCTGAGTGGAATATCGCAATCCATTCAGTAACCGAAGGATACCTTTCGAAGTTCTCGGTGTACACCCAAGAGGGTGTACAGCGGCGATAGAACCAAACTGCAGATTCACCCAACTGAACGTGTCATGAACGGGGTATCCTAGTTGCCACTCTTTAGGATTGTCTACCTGGTATCCCTCCCGGTAGGGGGATATCTAGCCGTTGATTCAACACTTTATATTGTCTGACTTGGATTTCATCGCCTTGCAGAGGATATCGTTTGTTGAATCACAATACTTCTAGTTAGGTGTTTGCATGATACATTACCCACCTTTGGTCTAGTAACACCCTTTTTTTAGGAACTGTTTGACTTTTTGGTATTCTGACCAATTTTGTTGCATCCTTCTACTTATTATAGCACAACTGCTATAATAAGTGCTTTTTGAGGTTGGTTGTTGGCCTGAGAGCCTTTATTTTTTCACTCCCCTCTTGCACTCATTGTTGCATTAGGTTTTCGAGTTTTTTACAACACCACCTTACAATGAAATTTTAAAAAAAATATTTCTCACCATTGAGAATTTAAGATGATCTCGTCGTCTTCAGGGTGAACCCCCTCAGTTTGGTACACTTGGCTCTACACGTCATAGACGTAGAGCCTTATCCCTTGACTCGACACGTCATCGGCCAAACACACAGTCATCCGATTCTGACACGCCTCACTTCACATCTGATTCTGAGGCTGAATCCGATAACCCTACTGAAATATCACCAACCAACCCCATGGCTGGATCACCATACGATCCCCTTTTCACTAGTACTATTGGAGATACATCGACAAACCCTACTACTATTGTGCCACCCATGGTAACAACAACTCCATTAGGCATGCCTAATATAGGGGCCATTCCCCCTTTAGGTATGCCCAACACAGGGCCACCACCTGTTATGGGTATGCCCAACATAGGGGTCACACCCCCTCTCATTACCACAACCCAGATCCCAGGAATTCCTGGCACTATTCCTAACCCCTCTGCAACCCATGTTGCACTTGGTAGCGCTGGCCTTTCCCACACCACATCGGTTGGAGCACACATACCTTCCATACCTAGCATATCCTTAGGGGCCACTGGACCACTACATAATGCTACCATTAACAGTTATGTCCCAACCACTACATCACACCCCTCGACTAGTCTACCATTTCTGGCAAGTTGGAATTTGCCAGACTTGGAAAGACTAACTAACGATCCTATTAGACATGACCCCACTTGGCCCCCCATGCCCACAAAGCTTCCCTCGGACATCTCGAAGTTTGAAGGAAAACCTGGGGAAGATCCCCAAAACCACATAATGTCATTTCACCTATGGTGTTCATCTAACTCCATAGTGGATGACTCCATTAGACTAAGACTGTTGCAACAAACGTTCATTGGCTCTGCAACCAAGTGGTACATTGAACAACCACATGGGACCCACCATACATTTACGTCCCTCGCCTCCACTTTTCTTTAGTTTTTTCAGCTACCCATACGCTATGATGCAGGAGTTGAAATACTGTTGTCTTGTAGACAAAACACAACTACCCACATCACCGACCATATCCATGAGTGGCACAAGTGCCGTAGCCTCTGCAAGATAAAACTGGACGACCGTATATTTTTGGATTGGTTTCTCAAATCACTCCTACCCATCATAGCCAAGGATGTAGCTTCTGAACGACCCCAGTCGGAAGAAGAAGCCATTCTAAAAGCCCAGCAGTTTGATCTGATCAATGCCCAGTGTGGCTACTTGTATACCATTTTACCTGACGCTCCCCGCGGCAATTCCTCCCGGACTGACGCGCCGGGGGCATCCCACGCCGCCGACGGCATCATTGGACAAGTTGCGTCCCACAACCAACCATTTTCCATTATGCGCAATAATAACGGCCCCGATATTTCACGAGCTACATCTTACTCTGGAGCTACAACTTTGTATGCTCCCATGGCCCACCCCCACCACACTCATGGACCCCCATGTCCACCACAGTGTTATGGTTATGCACTTTCAGCCTATCCACCTCTGGTTGCACCCCCTACGTATTACCATCAGCAGGCCACACATGCTCCTGTTCACTCACAAGCCCCAATGACTTATTTCCCACCACAGGTAGTCCTTGCTGCACCACAACCTCCAATCGCTTAGACTTATCCTCCAAACAACAACAACGCTACCCCCCGCCAACCAAAACCCTGATCGACCACCGAAACAGGGTAAGAACCCCAATTTACAAACAAACCACCCATGTTCCATATGCGGGGTATACGACCATTATACACACACTTGCCCCCATTTGGGGCGAGCACGCCAACTGTGGTCTGATGACGCCCAACGCCAAGGGCACGCGGCACAACCAGCTCCACCTCCTCAACCACAACCCATGGTGCTGCAGAATCCTTTGCCCACACAAGGAGCGGCGAACACTTGTCTATTGGATCCTCCTCAAGGAACCACAACACCACAACAACAAATCACATATGCTGCACACACAAACCAACCGATGGATTCATGTAGTCATCATCTCCTTATGATGTCATCGTCCGACATGAATCTCCAAACGCGTCGAAACCAATATGCCCCCACTGCACCTAAAAATCTTCTCCCTATGATTGAACAACCAGTTCAGAATGCACCTACATCGTTCGTCTCCACAGTTAGACCCGGATTATACTCGGAATCGCCTATGACTTCCACATTCCAATCCATCCCACCCCCTTTGAATATAACCGAGCTATATGATTTGTGCACCCTCTCGCAGAACACACAGGTACCAAACCAACAACCCCCTTTACTCCCGCAACCACCCTCAGTGCCAACTCATGTAGGAGCCACACCAATTCATATTATCCCATTCTTATTTCCCCCTTTAGGCGCCATCAGCACACCAATCATGGCTACACTTAATCTCCCAGGATTAACATTAGGACTACTTGTGTGGTACCTACCTGCCCCAACCTCTCCTCCGACACCGAATGTCATTTTACAACCAGTGCAACCCATCAATACTTCTAACCGTCCACCCCTTGGTGTAGCAAACATCCATAATCGACCACCTCCAACAGCGGCCACCGCATCAACATCCAATTATACTCCCCCACCACTTCGAAACACTGGGGGCAGAGGTCCACAAACCTACACCACTGGACCCACAACTCGCACCCCCCAGCGACCCCCAAGTTGGCGAAGAATCCCCCAACAAACCGCATACCCCCCAAGTGCTCTTTGTGCGACGACATAGGCCATGCCACCCATCAATGTCCACAGTTACCAGCACTTCAAGAACACATGAATATGTTGGATGATGACACTAACGTTCCAGTAGTCAAACTAGAACTCCCCCCTCAACCTCGTGATAAATCATTGCGCACAAACCATCCTTGTGCAATATGCGAAATCTACGACCATTATTCACATCACTGCCCCGATCTCCCAGATTACAGAGCAGCACTGTACGAGTTGAATAATGTCGACCTAGAGATATCCCCTCTTCTTATTGAGGAAATTCATCCCCCACCATCTTCCTCCTCGGAAGAAATTAACATCGTTTACACGATTTCCACTGGATACCCCTCTGTCCGGTCGGCCCCTTCCATTGATCCCTTTGACACACATGTTCAACCCTTTCAAATCAACGAGGAAACCACATGTCCACAACATGGGGGCAGGCCCAAAACCTTGCCTACTCATCATCATCGTGATTCTCGTCGGAGATACTAGGGGCATCCACCCCACAAGGGGAATCCCCCATCATCATATCATCACTTCAGTATGCCACCACGGCCCACAGCCTCATGGTACACCCCCCCTCCAGTAGTTGGTCAATGCCCTCTTAATCCCTCTCTAAGACAACATCTGCACCGCATTGACACCTCTGAGTTCGGGGACATAATAGATTACCTCGAACCTGGGATAGGGGGCATGATCAATCATTTTGACCCTACCCCATCACCTCTGTCTCAACACCTCAATGAGCCCATTGTTCAAACCAACACATATGTGATCCACAATCACAAACCCCATGCACATCATATGTGGGCAGGTCATTAACCCTGCTCACTTTTTCACATTCGTGATCTCAACCATTTTTGAGGTCACGTGTCACTTGTATATTTGAGTTGATTTGATACACATAGTATTTCGCCCCCGCGGGTCATCATTTCTCCCCACCACTACATCCTTGGCTTGGTGGGGTCACCTTCATTTGTAGCCATTTTTTAACCTAGTTATTTCCTTTGACCATTCCGGAGTCCTTATGACCTCCGTTTTTCGCACCATTTGCACCGCAGGATTCATATTTCCATGCCCGTGATGATGCTTGAGACCATTTCTCACTCTCACACCCATAATTTTCGGGCATTTTTTCAAAATGCCACTTATCGCCTTGGTTTGCGTGCCACATCGGCTGTCCTCTGTTTTTTACGAGTCTCATATCGTCGGATTCAGTTTTCCGCGCTCGTGATGACGCTTGAGATCATTTCTCACTCTCACCTCCAGATTTTTTGGGCATTTTTCCCATGCCCCCTCGTCGCCTCGGTTTGTGTGCCACATTGGCCGTCGTCCGTTTTTGACAAGTTTGATATTGTTGGATTCAGTTTTCCGCGCTCGTGATGATGCTTGAGATCATTTCTCGCTCTCACCCCATAATTTTTGGGTATTTTTTCAAAATGCCACTCATCACCTCGATTTGCGTGCCACATTGACTGTTGCCCCTTTTTGACAATCTTTAATCCGGTTTCCATCAACACTATTCTCTAGATTGGTGCATGCTGATTTCCAATTTGCAAGTGCTACTAATGTGTAGTTGGTTTATTTTTTACTCACTATGGACAAGTCTTTAGAGGCATCCTTCTCTTTCTCTTGCATTTCCTCAACTTGTTAAAATGTGAGATGAGTATCTTCCTGCTATTCCTTCTTCACCTTTAACTTCTTAAAAAATTAACAAAGCTGAAATCCTTGCTATAGCAAGTCTAATGATTTCTTGTATAAGATCCCTTGGGTTGCATTTACTTCATGTTTCACTTCCATAGCGTAGGTTTTATACTATGTCAAGCTTATTATCTCATCCTAATAATATTTTACTTTATTCTCCAACATCACTTTAGGGAAATTTTGAGGTAAAAATGGGCCCCAAAACAAAAAATATACTATCAAAATCAACTTTACAAGAACCAATCAAATTCTAGAGAATGATATCATCCCTTATGGTTGAGGTGACATTGCTTGAGTTAAAGTTGGTTACTTTTCAAATTCTAAGTGGTGGATGGAAATCCATAGTTAACCATACTCACAATGGAATAAATATTCATAAATTACTTTTAATTATAATATATGTACTTAATACTCTTAAAGTACTTTCACTTTTGAATATAAAAATATATCAATAGTCGAACATAAATTCAAAAACAAAATAGTGACTACGTACTTTTGGATACAATGTAGTTAAAAAGTTATGTTATAATAAGGTTATATCAATGCAACCAAGTTATAAATGTTGTGTGTGTGTGTGTGTGTGTTGGGGGGGGGCGGGGCGCACTTACAATTAAGAACATGTGTTTCCTCCTAGGAGGTCATAGGTTTAAATTTGGAGGGGGTAGGGTATGTACACCTCCGTAGACTTTACTAATGAAATCGCTGCACGGAGAGGGTCCCTTGTCCCACAAACGAGCGGATAATGTAGCGACATGCTAATAAAGTTATATATTATATTATAATAAATATCATATACGTGATTATAAAGTGTATAATAAATTTATTATAATATATATTATATTATAATATAATAAATATAATATATGTAATGTTAGATTAAATTAATAAATATTTATTAGAATTTTATATTAACCACGTAAATATACAAAATAAATAATTATTAATGTGAATTACTTTTTATAAGTATATTTTAAAATTTATTTACAAAATTTACTTTAAGTTTACAACTGACAACTAAAATATTCTACTTTATTTTGTTTTATGAGTATTTTATTTTAATACATTTATGTATTCAAAAGATTCACATTTCTAGTCATATCAAATAATATTTTTTATTAATTTTATTTGTACACATCTTTTCACTTTAACTTAACTATAATTACATGAATTGTAGTGCAATAGGTGAGTTGTAAATATACATTCCCCACAAAATGATCAACTCACAATATTTTATTATACTTTTTAGGAGGCCCATTTTAGACCTAAAAATCCCCCTAATGCTATTCTATTCCTTGTTTGCAGTTCTTTCATCATACTAGCCATATTCATCTTTATACCTTGGAAAAAGGTTACTTCTATGCATATTGCAGCTAAAGGATTGTCATCAATGTCTTTAATAACCAAGACCTTAGTGGTTACAACTACTTGATCATGTGATTTTAAGTTTCTTGTGAGTTTGCTTCACCACTTGTCTCATTTTCTTGTAACAAATTGAATGAGTCTAAGACAATCACTTGTTTTGTGTTTATCGGTGAATGCTGTCCTGAACTTAGTCCAAGAAATTGGAGATGGCCTCTTGTCACTAATTGCATTTCTGGCACATTGAACTTGGGACACTTGGCATAGGCATTTCAGACTCCCATATTTGTTTGTTGTGCAACATGTGCTTGTTCTTCTTCTATATCTCTTTCTCTTGTTATCTATCATGCTTAGCCTTAACTCTAGTAGTTGCATCTTCTTCTTTATGAATTTGATTTTGTTCAACTACTTGCTCTCTGGATTCATTCTCAACTTTCTTTTGTCTTTCTTATTTGTGTCGTTTCTTTTCCCTTTGCACCAAGTTCATTTTCATCATAGCTTCACCATAAGACTTGTCTCTTTTTTTAATCTTCTAATTTGTTTAGGTTTCATTTTTATAGGGCCAATTGTTCTTTGACACCTAATAGTGATTTGCTATGTCTGGGGGATCATGCCTTCTAAATATTTCCTCGCTAAAATGATAGGCTGCTAATGTTTCCGTTGCTGCCTTGGCAATGCAAATACTGTAAGATATTATGGATAGTGCTAATGGAGGCTACAATGCTTTCTTATCTCTTGCTAGTGATCTTGTGAGTCCATGCATGAAGGTTCGAAAGATTTTGAAAACTTACTCCTATACTTGTGCTCCCATAGGACCTAGCAATAAACATGAATGGGTTTGTCTTCTTGTTGTAATTGCCATCCCATTCCCATGAAATGATTATCCACACAAATGATATCCATTATGAAAGATAACAAATACAAAGTTGTGGCACTGTTTGGAGTAGAATCTCTTTCCCCAACGATAACATTGCTTAGAGTGGTGGATAAAATATTGACCAATTGGAAACTTGGCCCATATCAACTCAATGATATATGAGGGGAATCTGTGATTCTTTAAAATCCATGGGATCATTTTCACCTTGTAACCTGTTAACCAATGTCAATGCATACCTATAAGGTAGATTGAGGAGTGAGGTGGGGTAAACACCTTTATGTTTTGCTATGAATAACCTGTCCTTAATCCACCAACTTTTCATAATTTCATGATAATCTTTGTTAGTGGTGAGCTTGGTTACCCATTCATCATTCGTATCGACCTTTGTCTTTGGGAACTTATAATATATATCTAAACTTGAAGGTTGGAATGAGGCCATGGCCTTCCCATTCTCATCTTTGATCAACTTCTTGTCAATATCAATGTGACTAGCCAACCATGAAACTACTACTATATGAATAAAGGCTAGCCTAGCTACTACTAGTGAAAGTGAGATCTCCTCATCGACTGATACATTCCGAGGTTAAGTTTGACTTGGCAAGGTTGTGAAGATGTATATAGACAACTTTAGGTTTTGAATATTTGATAAATATATCCCCTATATAACTTTTGATTCAAGGTTGTCTTGTATTCAGTATCACTATAATATGGCCTAATTGTTTCCTCCACCATTGGTTCTATGGAATTTTCCTCTTCGTGCACAACCTGAGTTTCCTTTCCCTTATATTTAGATAGCTTCTTTGGAGGGATTTTGTTGACTCATGCTTCACACAAGTAGCCATTTCAACCATTAACCTCGTTAGAAACAATAACCAATGTGAATTAATAACTTCTTGGTGGTTTCTTAGGTGATTTAGTTTTTGTAAAATCCTAGTAAACAAAGCCCTATTTGAGTTTTGCATCTTTACTATGCATCCCAAGTCTTTCACATACTTGTCTAATATAAATTTCAATTCTATTAATTGCTCGTCAAACATATCCATCATTAACCATGGGCAATGTTCACAAGGATAAGAAATAAACATTGGCTCTACTATGGAGACTCTTTGTATCGATCAAAACGTTTGATGTAGTATGGCCACCATCGTTTATGTAGTGAGCAACCCACACCATCATAAGTGAGTTTTCATAGTACCCCTTCTTATATATGTTGCATATATGAAGGCACCCGACCCATGGCCAGGTTGGTTAAATCGAGTGATATTATATATTTATTTTCCCTAAGCAACCAAGGATTCACTTCCTTGGGAAGATATATTCTTAAATTTAAGCCGAGTGCAATCCTTGGGAACATAAATCTCTATTGGAAATAAAATAACTTGCCCATGTTATATACATTTTTATTGAGGAGTGACTTCTAGAACATGGTATGATGTCCGTTCCATAGTGGTTTATGGTTTAAATGTGGTTCATAAAAATCACCAAGTGGAAATCCTATGTCGATAGGGTTCGAATCTTGGGTGGGTTGGTGGTTTCTTACATCGACATGTGTTTATATTTTACAATTTGGGGTGGACGAGGAAGGGTCCTCTTCCTAGATTGGAGGAAGATGAAACAAGTGCACTGTTAAGATTTATTTTATGCTCATCGTTCCAAATTCGAAATAATCAATTATAAAAAATAAAAATATATCTCAATTTACATATGATAATTGGTAGCTGAAACATGTATAACGGGTAGTTTGTGGCACTTAACTTGTGACCTATCAATGTTCATACCATGACACACTTATGACACTTAAATTACGACCTTTCAAACTTTTTAACAATGTGATACATATCATGTTGGTTACCAACTTTTGAATGAGCATGCCACATATCGTGTTGACAAAACTTTGGAAACAATGTGATACATATCACTTTATTTCCAAGATTATTAAACAGTGTGATACAGGTCATGGTGGTTAAAACTTTCAAATGCATGCGATGGTATCGTTAAGTTTTTAACTTTGGAACAAGTGCGATGTGTATCACATGCTTTTAAACCTTTGGATGAATGTGATGGTATCGTTGATTCTCCAAAACGATACATATCGCGTCGTTCCAAACTTTGGAACAAGTGCACTACATTTATGTGGATTGAACTTAGTAGATTTTCCAATGAACGTGCACATTGCGATGCTCTCCAAAACCATGGGAGAGTCCAACATTGCATTGCTTCTCGTTGTATTTCACAAAGGATGTGCACAAATTATATAGATCAATTGAATCTGCATGATAATGAGCACTTTGGAGTTTTTTCAAAACTAACTAACCAATCATGCAATCATCATTAACAAGTGCATGTTAAAATCCAGCTTTACAAATGCAGATCCTCATTTTCTACAAAATCAAGGATACATCAAGTTTCCAAAAATTTAAGCAAGGGGTTCCAAGCCATGAGGATTGGGGAAGTTGTTGGGCTCAACAATTGATATACTAGTTGAAGCCAAAATATTTGATGCATTTTGTTGTGGGTTCCAGTGAATACTTTCTTTACAAGAGGTCAATGATCACACCTATACACTAGTATAGGAAATTCCTTCTTCTATCCTGAGAGATATATAAGATGATGTTTTTTATTTGTTAAGCATAGATCATTGATATAGGTTGAAGTCTCTGTCACAAGGCATGATAGATTTGGGATTGTAATGATTTTTTCCAGGCCATAATATAATATCCCTTAGGTGTTTTCCCCATTGCCTGCAAGCATCCATAGCCTCGGTGGAGTCACTAGAACATCACAATTATTGCTTTGCTACCAGCAAGCATTCAGATCTCTAATGGAGTTAACTGCATTTCCCTTTTTTGGACTATACTTCCATTCCTTTTTTTTTATAGAATTTTTTTAAGCAAATATTGGATGGGGGAAGCAGTGGATTATGCACTTGCAATGAATGACTACTTTTCTTTTGGGATTTTCATTGATGATTAGTCGTGCCTGGATATTTTAATAATTTCCTTCTACATTTTCATGCCCACTAACTTTCAACTTTTCACCCTTCGCATTACTAGCCTTTTAATGTGCATAGGTGGATCTTCCAACATATTGAATTTCTTTTCCAAACTGGGGTGTAAGAACAACCTTGACTTGCTATTCAAAATGTGCACGGTCCAACCACTCACATCATGTTCACTACATTTTTGAATGTTCATAAAATAATTTCTCTCCACAGTCAAAACTTAAACATTAACATTCCGAATTCTTGACTAAGTCTTGGGTACCTTGCAGTTCTTGTCATTGAATGCTCATTTGTAAACAAGATATTAAAACTCATTAATCCACAAGCATATCATGAATATGTTTAAACAACCTTCAACCAGTCCAACCAGAGACCAAAATGATTGGTAATGAAAAACTAATAGTGTGAGGGTTAAATCAATTTTGAAAGAAAATTTAGAATAAATGTGCCAAAAACTTCAAAAACATGCAAGGAAAGAAAATTCAAACTAAACCTAAAGAAAAAATTCAAAAGGGTTTTGAAATACGTGCTATAACTACCTATGCACAAATCAATTGCCTTATGGAGGCAACTAATTAAAGTAATGCTTAAGGACTTGACCGTTGACAAGAAGGAGATTTTTTCCCCTTCCAAGTTTTGTAGTCTATACGTGCCTATGCCAATCTTTTGAATCATTTCAAATAGCCCAAGCCATAGGTGTTGAAACTTAGTATGCTTTCCTTTAGGCTCATTTATCTTATCCCACTTCACAAAAATATTCCCTATCTCAAACACTTTGCATCCTAGAGAATGCTTATCAAACCATCTTGTCACTACCTGCTGATGGGAAATGAAATTATGCTTTTCCATCTATCTGTCTTCTTCTAATTGGATTAGTATATTTATTCATCATTTGATAGTTGAGAAGTTTTACCCTTGAGATGATTGCATCTATTGGAGTGAGGGTAAGAAAACATTAAGAGGCATAATAAATTGTATACCAATAAATATCGGGGTAATTCCATTATCCCAAAGAGATTTTGGTAGGAAATTATGCCAATTATTCTAATGGGCTACTATTGTTCTCTTTAGAAACATGATTAGGTTCTTATTAGTGGATTCAACTACATCATTTCCATATGGGTAGTAGTCTAAGTATCACAAGATAATTCCCTTTCTCTAAGGAAAAATTTAGTAAAGTTTAGCGAAAAAGTATGAATCATTGTGAAATACAAGAACTAAAGGAATACCGAATTTGGTTATTAGCTATGGCTTGATGAACTCAATGACGACTGCTTCATTAACTTTAACCAACACAATTGCTTCTGTCCATCTTGTGAAGTAGTCTATAGTAGTGAGAATGTAATGGTGTTGCTTCAAAGAATTTGGATTTATTTCTCCAATGATATCCAATCCCCATTATTGGAATGGTTTGTCTATTGTCACTGATGTAGCGGGATGCCTAGTTTCTTCTCATGTCTAGTCCCTGTCTAAAAAACTTTTCACTTTTGAGGGTATGCGTAGGCATATCTGAATAGCGTTGGCCAATAGTATCTTTCTCTCAGGATCTTTTGAGTAGTGGTTTCCCCAACATAATATACTCTAGTAGGTCCATCATGCAATTCTTCGAGGACTTTGTTAGCATCTCGCTTTTCCAGACATCTTAGTAGAACTCCATTATAATTTTGTCGGAATAAAATTCCATTTATTAACTAATATTGAGTAGACTTAAGCCTCCTCAAAGATCTTTTTTTCTTAGACTTAAAATTGTTTTGTTGAAATTTTTGGCTTGCATAAATTGTTTCAAATCAACATTTTTAGAATCCACCATGGTCAGGCTATATAGGAATCCTTAAGTACAAAGCAGGATTTCATTTTTTAACCTTCCTCTAAATTTTTAGTTGGATCTAACGCTTCCGCTACATGCTTGCACAAGCTTTGATTTTTTACTATCTTTGCAAGCTTAAATTCCAAATCATATTCCTCAATGGAAACCATCCAATTGCATCTTCTTTTAACAAGTTTCTTTTGTATGAATATAATTCTGACGATTGGGCGAGGTATAATCACTTTAGTGTGTTTCTTTAAGATATAGAGCCTCAACTATTTAACACCTTGAATACTATTAAAGCATGTTTATTAATAGATGGGTAATTCAATTTACCTCCCTGTAGACCAATGCTCATAAAATAAATTGGATATTTATTCCTTTGCTCATTCTTCTATGTGAGTATGACTACAAGGGAATTGTATGAGGTGAATGTATACAATATAAAATCCTTGTTAAAATCGGGGTTTTGTAGTGCCAGAGCTGCAACTATTGTTGTCTTTATCCTTTCAAAGGCTTCTTTCTCTACTGGAGTACACTTGAAAGTAGCATCTTTCTTGATCACCTTTTGCAAATGTTTGATAATTTCAACCAAGTTTGATAAAAACCATCTTACAAAGTTTACTATACTGAAAATATACCGCATTGCCTTCTTATTGATGGGCATGGGGATTTGAGTGATGGATTTTTTCTTTCCAGGCTGATTAGAATACCAACTTTGGAGATAATATGTCCAAGCATTTTGCCTTCTAAAACCACAAAAACACTTTTATTGGGATTAAGGGAAATACCATATTTTCTACATATCTCGAAAATTTGTTTCAAATGATGAATGTGGTTTGCTTTGTTGTTCAAATGTACCATTACATTGACCATATATACAACCATGCTATGGTTTACGAGTCCTCAAAAGGCTAGATCGATGGCTCACTTGAATGTAGCACCAAAGTTAATTAGATTGAAAGACATCATTTGATAAGCAGAAGTTCCCCACTTCATACAAAATGTGGTTTTCAACTTATTTGCTTTAGCCACCAAAACCTAGTTGTAGATAGAAAAACCATCTAAAAGGGAAAATATATATGATTTTGACACCAATTGCAGAATTTGTTTCATTGGAGAAACTTAATAAAAGTCCTTGTTCAACTCCTAGTTTAAATTTCAAAAATAAATGTATAACCTGATCTGCTCTATTTTTTTGTTATTTATTTATCAATTATTATTATTGTTGTTGTTATTGTTATTTTATTACAAGGACCAAGTTTATTATCCATTCAAAATGTTTGAATTTAATAATGATTTTAGCATCCAACAATTTATTCAACTCCTTTTGGATTAAGGGCTCCCATGTTGGATGCATTTTTCTCAATTTATGTTGGAATGGTTTGACATGGTCTTTTAAACGAATGACAAATTGTAAAAAGATGGTGTCATATGCCTTGAGATATTTGTATGTCTAGGAAAACACATTTGGATATTGTCTAAATAGGCGGATGTAATTCTACTTTTTTGCAGTGTACAACAAGCTCCAAGATTCACAATATTGGGACTTTTAGTAGTTCCCAGTTTTATCAAATCATGGTTCATGGAGGAGCTCTTGGTTTTGAAATTAACAGATTTTGAAACCATATTTTGTAGATTAAATAACTTCTCTAAAGTCTAGACACCTTTTGGTATTAACTTTCTCTTGAAGTCTTTCATTCCTTCAAGCCAATTTTTTATGTCTATTTCATGTTTTCCATCATCAATGACTGCATCCTTGAACACATCCCCATTAGTTAAAAATTGGATAATATATTGATCATTATTAAACACTCTCTAGTTTGTGACGTTGTCAAGTAGTGACGAGCTAAAAAGTAATTTAATTGAAAATCCTTTAGTAAATGAAGAATATTTACAAGCAACATTAGCTAACAAATCAATAGCTACATTCTTTGCTCAAGGGATAGAAATAATATTGAAAGCATGAAATTCATTAATTAACTTCCATATCTCTGGTTGGTAACTTGTTAGATGAGGTGATAAGCAATGAATGGATTTTTTTTACCTTACTCACAATTATCTTAGACTCACCAAAAAATTTCAAAGATTTTACTTGTGAATCAATTTCCTTTTTAGACTTTGAATTAAAGCCTCATATTTAGTGGTGTTGTTGGTGCATTCAAATTCTAATCTACAGGAAATAAGATGAATTTTTGGTTGTTGTGGTTTTAACAAAATACAACCATCCCCTGCGCCTTTTTGGGACTTAGATCCATTGAAAAACCAAGTCCAAATGTCATAATCTATATCTATAGTAGATATTAGTGAATCCATTCACAAGTCAAAATGTGTTTACGAGATCCCATGCTCTTGTGGTAAGGTCTACATTGGAGAAACAAGACATTCGATTCAAGCCCATCTCAGGGAACATTCTGCTGACATAATCCATAATCGTAAAACTAGGTCAGCTCTTGCAGAACACTCACACAACACCTCTCATCATATTTACATAGAGAAAGCCAGGTTAATTGCTAAAGAAGAACACTACAATAAAAGAATATTACGAGAAGCCTTGGAAATTGAAAGAAGAAGTAATACATTAAATAGAGACGAAGTTCTAAAGTTAAGTGATAGTTGAAGATCGGTGACAAACCTGATCAAGGCATGATAATTACCTTTTAAAACCCTTTGTTGTATATCATAATGGGCTGACCTCCTATTGATTGGGGTTTTTTTTATTACAAATACAATGACTGGATCTTACCTTGTTCTCATCCCAATCTTACTGTAAATCTATATCTATGTTGCAACATAGATTTACAGTAAATTTTTCAACTAACATAGATATGGATTTACAATAATATTGGTCTTAGCTGAAGGTATGGGTAAGGTAATGGATTTTTTGGCATTAAATGTAAGTTTAGTGTCTTCTGTCCTAGGGTTACCAACTAGACTCAATATTTCATTTTATATGTTCTTAGCTTCTTTAATTTTTTTTTGCTAAAGATGTTTCACCAGATCTTTTAACAAACATAACAATTTATGCATGTAGAGAAAAGGTGTAGTATTCGACTATTACATTTTTCATCCAAAATAGAGTTTGATGGGAACTTGTTTAGGATCGAAGAGAAACGTTGATTGAAATACTTTATATTTTCTCCCTTATCCATTTTTATAGTGATTATTTCTTTCAAGAGTATAACTGGAGTTTATTCATTCCCAAATTTTCCTATAAAGACATTTTCAAAATCATCCCAATTCGAAATTGACCAAACTAGTAGGTTAAAGTACCACATGGAAGCCTTATTTTCAAAGATATATGGGAATAATATATATCCCACATCTTCATGTTCAACATTAATTAATTTAATATCCATATAGAAATTTTTATATGATGTTTAGGAGAGTCAGATTTGTTTGGGGCAAGTTTAGGAAACATGCATTCTAGATGTTTCGGTAAGTCATGTAGCTCGCTGCAATACCCCTTGCCTAATTTTATTGGCATAGAAATAGGGGGGTTAACTATGGATTAGTTGAGATGTTCCATGGATATAATATGATTCATATACATGTATAGATAGGGAATACATATATACCTGTAACATGTGGGATGTTTTCTAAGGATGATTGAGTATTTCTCTTATTGAGTAGGTAGTTTTTTGTCATGATGATGATGGGATTGATTTCTATGTTTGATTAATGAGCACTACTTTGGATGCTTCAATAATGTAAGTTGATTATAGGAAGGATTGCAAAAGTATAATTATGTGCTATGAAAGCATAAATAAATGAGAAATATTACAGTTGATGATTTTTTGAATAATTTATATGATTTATGCTTATGTTTTAAATTGATATCATTAATCTCAGTGCTATAGGGAATGGGATCTATGATCTGAGCTATCAGGGGGATCTCTATGTTTGAGTTTGGAGGTAAAAGTCATGGAGGATAAATGGTGATAGAAATCATTTGAATTAATTTATTTCGATTTACAACTATATCAATCTATTTGATATGCTTAGGTGTATGCATGTGCAAGCCACATGATAGATCTTGGCCAACTTGCCAACAGATGGGTGTGGGACATTACCAATGAATATCAATAGAGTCTCAATAAGAGGTGTCGAGTCTCTCTTTGCATAATATAAGGGATGGTCATGAACAAGAGGGGTCCATAGTAAAGATGCATAATCCTCATTTCCCAAATAGCTAACCCTTCCATATTTTTGAGCTAAGCTAGGGTAAATTGAAGAGACCCTAGGGATGAATTAATTATGATGTCATTTAGGAACTTTTAGGGGGAACTTAATTTAATAATATTTTAATGAAAAATGGAATTAATTATTTAGAAAAATAAATAATTAAGAAATTATAATGGAAAGAAACATGGGGGTAAGAATGATACATACTGAGGAATTATTAATAAAGAAATTTATTGAAAATCTTGCATTGGGGGGGTGAGGTGTCAACCCTCAAAGAGCCTATAAATAATACGTTCCTCCATTGATTTTAGGTGTGACGTGGAGAGTAAGTAAATGTTTCCAAAATTTTGCGAGAGAAAAGAGGCTACAGTGAAATGGTTAATGGAATATGGAGGGAAGCTTGTACAAGTAATCTGGATGTTTTCCATTGGATGGAAAGATCTTAGATGTTTGCTAGTGGATGGAAAGATCTCAGATGTTTGCTAGTGGATGGAAAGATCCATATTGAGTATATTCTTCATCATAAACTGGTAATGAGCCCACACAACTTGAAGTCTTAGGGAAACAAGTTTTCCCTAAGTAAGGTGTGGAGAAAATTGGTTGGCACCATAGTAGTTGGCCATGGCAAGGAGCTAATGGATGGAATTCTATTGGAACAACTTAAAAGACACTATTAAGGTATAATATCTAGGACGTATAATGAATTTGTTAAGGATTTATTTATTTTGTTGTTCCTTTGGTTACTTTAATTTCTAGATAGATATCAATTGGATCGATATACTCATGGTGCTAATATGGGTTTGGTATGAGAAATATGATGCATGTGTTTAGTTGATATTAGCCATACGAAGAATAAGGGCCTTGGATGTTGCTGAGAAATTGTTGTCTAGTTAATAAAAAAATAGAAGCCTGATTGCTACACTATGCCACAAGAAAGAAAATGCCATGGGGAGTAAGTAATAATTGACAATGAGGTAATTTATCACTATTCCGTAATTTATAGATTCAACATCTCGTTTTCATATGGAATTAATTTGAAAGTTAATTTACTTTCTAAGGGAATTTATGAGGATGTCTACCAAGTGTTTGGTAAAATCTTTGAATTATTAATGTTATACCATATGTTTGTAATCCTTCCAAATTAACTCATTGACAATGAGTTGGGCTAGGGAAGCCATTAAATGAACCATTGTTGGATAATGATTTTTTCAAGAGTGTTTCTCCTTATGCATGGTTGTAGCTTAGGTTGATTTCCATATGTTTTCTAAAATGATTGAGTGAATAACATGTTCTATGAAATTGATAAAACCTTAAATTTATTTAACATTGATAGATTATATGAGAAAATCCTTGATTGAATGTCTAATTGATAAAATGATAGTCCTGGGTTGTTTTTATACATGTATGGTTGTAATTGAAAGTTTCCATTCCATGTGTTTGACAAAATGTGTAAATGAATTTCTATGCATTGTTGAATTGGGTTTTTAGAAAAATGTGTCTAAAGGTGTTTCTTTTCCGAATTGGATGAACAACAAGGTGTATACTACCATTTGAAGAATTTTGATTATTCACTGTAAAAAAAAAACAATACCACATAGAATCTAAACACAACAATTAACAATGGCTCACACACATTACATAAATATTTACCCTAGAAACCAAAACTGGGGAAATGAATAGTCCTGAGAGTTTCTCCACTCTCTATGTCATTGAATTATCTTTTCTATTTACAATACAATATTGTAGCATCCAAAACCCTAATATGTTAACCTAGATTATATTAGAACCCCAATTCCTTGACCATAATTAGTCTATAAGGGGCCAAAAACAACTCAAAACATACCAAAAACATACCTAAATAAGGACCCCCTTACTCTGGGAACCTACAAGGACTACAACACATGTCCAAGAATCTCCCACTTGTTGTATTCTTTTGAATAGGGGGGTCAAAAGTGAAGCATTCATGAAATCAAATACTAAGGGCAACAATGCTCATTGATTCTCTACACCTAGAGAAAGTTTTCAATACTAATAGACTTTGTCAGTGAATCTACAACATTATTCAAGGTATCAAACTTCTCCAACAATACTTTATTGTGCTCAACCATGCCTCTACAAAAATGGTACTAAACATCAATATGCTTTGCCTTGGAATGATAAACATGGTTCTTTGCCAAAAATATTGCACTTAAGATATCAAGCCTATTCTTGCTACTTTCTGAACAAAACCAAAATTTGAACACAATATTTTCAACCATATGGCTTCCTTATTACCATGAGTGGCTACCATGTATTTTGCTTCTGTAGTTGACAATGCAACTACACCCTGCCTCTTACTCATCCAACTGATTGCTCCACTAAATAAGTTAAAAACATAACCACTTGTAGATCTTATGCGGTCAAGATCTCTAACCCAGTCTGCATTAACAAAACCTTGTATATATATATATATCATCGTGATGTCTAGGCCTTCCTTGGTAGCATATTGCATAATATGAAGTGCCACACGAATATCTGAAGACCCTCTTTATTGATGTCCAATTTTCCTTCCCTAGTTTTGACACATATTGTAACACACCCAGTGTTACACTAGACTTAATACACAATTTTTTTTTAAATAATGAAATATATTTATGCTCATTAGCCACATGCATATTTCATATACGCAATCCTATAACAAATGCATTTGAATGCATAAAATAAATATAAATAATTAGCGAAGCTTTAGAGGTGGTTTTCAAAAACCACCAAACCATCCAATACTAAGCTCATTATACAAGCTTTAGCATATGAAATTTGTATATATTATCATATTATTACAAATTTATCTTCCACATAAATATAACTCCTACAAGGTTGGAAAATGAAATATGTTATATTTATTAATTAAACAATATTAACTTCGATATAGATAAAACATATAACTATGCACCCATATCAATACCAACAATTTATTATTTTTACTAAATATGAATAATGGACCATAATAAGTTTTGGCTTTGACGAGTGAACTATCACTTAGTGAGCTTCGACGAGTGAGCTATGACAGAGTGAGCTTCGACAAGTGAGCTGTGACAGAATGAACTGTGACAGAGTGAACTGTGACGAAGTGAACTGCGACAGAGTGAACTGCGATGGAGTGAACTGCGACAGAGTGAACTGCGACGGATTGAACTGCGACGGAGTGAAATGTGACATAGTGAACTACAAAAGAGTAAATGAACTTCCTTAGAAAATTGCCCAACATATTTTTATAAAGGAAACAAGGTAATATTAGTTTCATACTTAGACATTCCTGGAGATTGTTTTGCACTTTATTAAGACACAAGGAATTATAATTTCAACATATTACCTTTTAGCTTACTAATTGTGGAATAAGAATTGTCCTAAAAGTCGGAAGTGGGGTTTCCGTAAATAAAATAGGAAAAACATCTACCATGGAGTAAATTCAACTAAGGTTATTTACGTAATCAATCCTCATCTAATGTATTATACATTTAAAAACAAGAAAATAAAATTTATTTCCAACATGTTCATTGAAACTTACTAAGCAGTTGCGACATAACTGCAAAGTTGGGGTTTCCATATATTACTTAGGAAAAACTTTACCAAGACATACAAATTATTTGACATATAGTATTGCATATTTAATATTAATTCAACTCATTGAATTTGTATATAATCCTACAATTCTATTAGTTATTATTTAAAAGCAATTCCACTCATAATTGGTTTATGGTTTTTATAAAATAATCAAAGTTATACTTAGAAGAAAAACATTCAAAGTCTTTAGAATTGGAAATTTTTAGCCCATGGTTTTTCAAACAACAATACCACTTAAGGCAAAACACCTAAAAACATGCCTTAAAACATGGTTGGTTTACAAATTCATTAATAAAAAAAATTTAAGACTTAAATATTCACTCTACTTTGGAGCTTCGACATAAACATTTAGTTTTTTCCAAATAAACCAAATCAGCCTGTGGTTTTAATAAACCAAATTTCCTGTGGTTTTGACAATCAAAACAACTTTTGGTTTACTAATTTTCTATTAATGCAAAGCACTATAAGCTAGTTTAACACATAGTTTTGTTTCTAACTTACCTATTAAGACAAATTAGGACATGAAACAACTTTTGGTTTACTAATTTTCTATTAATGCAAAGCACGATAAGCTAGTTTAACACATAGTTTTGTTTCTAACTTACCTATTAAGACAAATTAGGACATGAGCATTTCACTTAACTCTTTTGAAGTGCGTAGTAAAACATGTCATTTAACTCAAGAGCTGAGCAGTAAGAACATGACTACACAGTTAATTAGCAATTTAACACATGCCTTTGCAATAAAATTTAACTATTTACAAATAATGATGCAACTTAAGAAAAATTAACAATATGAATGAGATTCCTACTTAATTATCCATTCATAATATTTTCAATAAACATTTCAATTATAAATCCAAAAATTTTAAACAGAAAACCATGGCAAATTTTTATCGCAAATTATTATTGAAGGTTAATAACACCATTCTCATGAAATAAACTTATATGCTGAACACTTGAATTGGAAACTTGCTGTGTGGATTCCACGCTTCACCCAACCATAGGTAGTTTTGCTCATTAATATCTCAACAGAACACCACCCCCGAGTTGATACTTGTGCAGTCACCAGACATACTTCTCACCAATTCCAGGTTTCTCTCAGGATTTTCTCACTTGGAAAATAGGATTTACTGGTTTGTTACCAAATCCATTCCAATTATGTAATCCCTTCCCTTAGCTTCATTCTAACTAGCACCACAATGAAACCCATCACTGCATTTGTGCTTAGAATTCCACTAAATGAATTTCTTACTCCATTGCCATTTCAGAGGTGCAATCAAAGGAAAACAAGAGGAATTTATCAACAAATTGGCTCATAGGTTCATGGATTAATTCCAGTTTTCATTCTGGGATAATAATTTCCTCCCATGTTCTCTTAGACATACCCATGCATGGGAAATTCTCTCTGAATTCCAGCTTCTTCCACCACCTTCACACACAGAATGTTCCACCATTACTTTTCCCATCCATGCATAATTCATGCATGCAATTTGGAACCACGTGGGCTCTCTCTCTCTCTCCCCTCTTAATCATAATTAAATAATAATTATGATTTTATAAATATATTATAAAGTCATTTCAATGGGTGTAAGACTTAGGACAACTTTAGGGGCTTAAATATTTAACAAAGTCATAACATGGCCTCCCACCTAAGACATCTAACCCCCTTACTGTCTCTGGTGAATACACAAGTCCCCGATCTTTTCAACGTACTACCTCAGCACAACCAGTTGTGGAATTTTAGTATTAATATTTACAAAATACAATATGTTCAACCTTGTAGGCATTGATAAACAATGGACATCATCTGACTAGGGGTTTCAAACTAGGGGTGTTACATTCCCCCCCCTTAAAGTCTACACCGTCCTTGGTGTTTAATGCTTATAGATATTAATACAATGCTTACATACATCAAAATTTTAGAACTCTGCAAGGGTGTCCTTGCACTTTTGCTTTCAAGTTGTTTCTTCAAAGATGAATTAGGTTCACCAAATTATGACATACTTCATCATGTTGTTTCTGCTGATGATAACGTGAGTTTGTCCCACTCTTTAGCTTTTAAAACAACCGCAACCAACTTCCAACATAAATTTTTCCTCTAAAATCAATTACCAAACATTGATTAGGCCAAGATAATAAAAATCAGTCATCTCATTTACTTAAATGACCAGCAATTTTCAATATTTACTCAAAATGTTTTCATACATGTCATGCTTAACTCAACATATGCATATAGATGACTCAAATCATCTTTATTTAGTTATACAGAAATTGAACTATTTCAGCATTCATTGTTTATCTAAACAAAATAAATACAACAATTTCAACTGTAAGATGCATTTTCAACAAAATAAATACAACGATTTCAGCTGTAGCATGTATTTTTAACACTTTCTTTTCCTAGAAAGTAATAACATAAGTAAAAAGATAAGAGTAAGAATTCCCCCTCTTTGTCTGGTCCAATATGGAGTTCCACAACAACCGTGGCTTTCCTACTCCTTGACCTCTTTCTCTTTGAACTGCAAGTGCTTGATTTGCATAGTATTCATCTAGGTTGGGATCCACATTACCTGCTCCACACAACACTAGGAAGGTATTCCTTCCTCTAGTGCTATTTAGCGTGCGCGTAAAAGGATCACTCAAACCTTTTCATCTTCAAGCTAAGACACTTCATATTTGAAATATATCCATGGTACTTACAACCCAGGGTGCTCCTCGTGGTTTGCTCAAAGTATTCTTCGCTAACATGATCATTATAAATACCACATCATCAATCACTTTTATTATTATTATTAATAGGTTCATTCGTTAGACTAGGTGCCTCCCCCCCCTCTAGATTTTGTTAGTAGGTGAGGGTTTTTATTAATTTATTATATTGTGTCAACCTTTACTACAACACCAACTTGCAAAGTATTATGCTCTTTCAGAGAAGTCATACCCTCAATGCAATCGGTCGAAGGAAACCCATCCTTGGCTTGCATAACTTTAATTAGAGGAAAACACATGGTCAATGCAATCAGCTAAGGAAAACCCATCCTCAACTTGCATAACTTTAATCAAAGGAATCATATCCTCAATGCAATCGACCAAAGGAAAACTCATCCTTGGCTTGCATAGTCTTCTACTTCTTTAGCTTTGCTCCTTTCTTCACTTCTCTTTTTCAATATGCAAGCACCAACTTGCATATATACTTGATAAACAAAAAATGGCTGGCAAATCTCATCAATATCATACATTTATCAAAATGTATCATCATAAAACTAAAAACATTTCATTTTACACAACTTACTTCTCGTCACTAAAACACCAGGAATGCATCCGTTCCTTTAAGGTGTAATCAATGTTGACAACCATGACACAACACAACACTAGGAATGTGTCCATTCCTTCGAGGTGTGTGCCATGTTGGTTGGAATTGTAGCTTTAGTATCTTTTCAAAGTAAAAAAAAATTCTGCATATTATCTCCTATAAAAATTCTTTTCAATATTAAATCAAGGATAGGGTGAAGATATCTCCCTTCTTCCTCAATGATTGAACAATTTTTTTTTAATTTCTTTATTTGTGCCACATTCTTCAATCAAACATGATGACAAATCTCTTGGATGACCCCATAGAACTCTAATATTGCAATCTCTTTCTCTGCATCCAAATTTTTAGTTTTGCAATTTCATTCTCTGCATTACTTACATGTAATAACATTAGATACATACAAATAAATCATATCATATAAATTCAGTTAACAACTAGTAACAAGTTATAACCGACAACTTTACCAGATAACATTAGTTAACAATTTATAATTAGCTAACAACTTATCTCAGTTAGCAACATATTCCTAGTTTTAACTTTTCATAACTTAGCATAAGTTTAGAAGTATTAGCAATTCATTTACATCTCACATAGGCACGATGAACAAGAATTAAAGCATTCATACCTGCATTGAACATGTGAGTGCACCAGTCTTTTTAAGAAAACATTCAACATAATTCAAACACTTAATGTTGTTTCATAGTCTCTTGCGTATTTAATGTTGCATTCAAATATATAATTCTGCAATCACACTAATTGCCACTAAATAACAACATTCCACTATTGTATCAACATAAACCAAGCATAAGCTTCAATTAGTCACCGAGGATTCCAGCAGAAGCCAAACACAAGTCACATACTATCATCAAAGACTAAGACACATGCCACACACATGCCACAAATAGTCGCCAAAGACTCAACATGCCAAGAACACTTTGTCAAATAGACATACACTATTCATAATTTAGCATACCATTCGATAACCCATACATAGAAAACCAGACAATTTATCTAGAGATACCACTCTAAACGCATATACTAATATGCACTCATACTCAACACGAATGATAATTCTAATTGAGCATAATACCATGAAAATAATTCTTTAATAGGATAATTTAAGGTTCATGCGGTGCATTCATATACAACTTATGCATTTTCCAACACCTGTTGGACCCACCACACAACTCTAACCTTACTCTAAAATAGATAACACGAATAAACCAGTCATGAGTAACTATGTTGTTGAATAATTTATTTTAGGCATTAAATTTCAAAATTCAATAACAAATGCAAGCAATTAACCACCAAATCTGCATATTCATACAACTCAGGTTTTATCTTGCTACAACATGACATAATCGAAATAAGCATCAACATGCTTAGCACCTTCATGCAACGACATGCTATGAAGAATGCGAAACACACCACCAACTGGCTATCAAGCATTCAATCATTCCACTAGTCATTGAAAATCATTAGACATGTCCCCAATCCTACTACCGGCTCGAGACTAGAGGGAACATCGAGGTAAAAGAAATACAAACAATGCTCATAAAAACTAAGGCTAGATTAACATGACTCGAATAGACAAACCAATCAGCCTTCTTATGAATTTAAATGTAATTCCACAGGTTATGCGATCTATGCATACGACAATGATCTAATCTATTCATCTCGTGAAGATATATAAATACAAGAAACACATGCTACTCTGCATGTCAGGGGATTGGCTACAACCATATTCATGCCAAACAATGCATTTCCCTTCCCTGGATTCCTTCTGACAGCACAACAGTGAGGCACACCACTACTTCCAGTGCTCAGGAATTCCATCTAGGTTGGTGCATACACCATTTTCCATATCGTTTTCCAATAGATTTGGTTTTGAAAATAACAACCAACATCCACCAGCAAACAATTAATTGTTTCAAGAATACGGTTACAAGGACAACCAGAGACATCTTACAAAATAGTGACCATACACAATAATCAATGGGATTTAACCAAGGGATAATAAGGTATAGTTCCCTCACCATGAACAACCCAGGACAAGGGTCCACCTAGAGGCTCCATGCAATAAACAAGTCTCATACAATTTAGGTTTTAAGGATAAATCCCTTATACAACCATTGTCATACAGTTAAACAGAAACATACAACACCAAGCAACAATTTCTCGCTTGAGAAAATCATCTTTCTAGTAATAGATAGCTCCAGAGCTTCACACTCTTCAGGAGACAAACAATCTTATATTTGTACTAAAAATTCCATCATAAAGCTACATGTACAAACATGAACCACTAAAATATATATACATATATTAAATAGATAAGCTGAGAATGTACATAACATTCCAACAAAGGGTCAAACTCGTGTTTGGTCTCTATCTACAAAATTTTCTTTCATAATTTCAAAAACTCAGAAATTATGTTTCTATCTAGGAACATAATACATAAAAGATTTTAGACTTCAATTTTTGCTTAAACATAAAAGATCATAATTTTTGCTCAAAGTTCCCAGATTACTCAAAGATCTTGACTTGCCAAGATTAACCAGATGGAAACTAAGTTAATCCATCCTTTACCATGCAAGATAACCATACATGGTTTGCAAGGTAACCATGTAAGCAAAGGCAAACCTAAAAAGAACGAGAGTTGTAACCTCAGCTACTATGACCATCATGAACTATTAATTAGCTCATTCGATAATGCAATAGATGCATTTATGCATACACTTTCTTTCAGAAAGCAAACAAATCACCCTAAGGTTCGAGAGCTGTAGCCTCGGCTCTAATACCAATTTGTAACACACCCAGTGTCACACTAGACTTAATACACACTTTTTTTTAAAATAATAAAATAATGAAATATATTTATGCTCATTAGCCACATGCATATTTCATATATGCAATCCTATAACAAATGCATAAAAAATGCATTTGAATGCATAAAATAAATACAAATAATTAGCGGAAGCTTCAACAGACGTGTTTTTCAAAAACCACCAAACCATCCAATACTAAGCTCATTATACGAGCTTTAGCATATGAAATATGTATATATTATGATATTATTACAAATTTATCTTCGACATAAATATAAATCCTACAAGGTTGGCATATGAAATATGTTATATTTATTAATTAAACAATATTAACTTCGACATAAATAAAACATATAACTATGCACCCATATCAATACCAACAATTTATTATTTTTACTAAATATGAATAGTGGACATAATAAGTTTTGGCTTCGATGAGTGAACTATGACTTAGTGAGCTTCAACGAGTGAGATGTGACGAAGTGAGCTTCGACAAGTGAGCTATGGCAAAATGAATTGTGACAGAGTGAACTGTGACAAAGTGAACCACAAGGGAGCGAATTGCGACAGCGTGAGCTGCGACGGAGTGAAATGTGACAGAGTGAACTGCGACAGAGTAAATGAACTTCACACTATGAACTTCCTTAGAAAATTTCCCAACATATTTTTATAAAGGAAACAAGGTAATATTAGTTTCATACTTAGATATTCCTCGAGATTGCTTTTCATTTTATTAAGACAAAGGAAATTATAGTTTCAACATATTACTTTGTAGCTTACTAATTGCGAAATAAGAATTGTCCTAAAAGTGGGAAGTGGGGTTTCCTTAAATAAAATAGGAAAAACATCTACCATGGAGTAAAGGAAACTAAGGTTATATACCTAATCAATCCTCATCTAATGTATTATACATTTAAAAACAAGAACATAAACTTTATTTCCAACATGTTCATTTAAACTTACTGCACTGCGACATAACTACAAAGTTGGGGTTTCCATAATTTACTTAGGAAAATACTGCGCAGTAAGAACTGCGACAAAACTACAAGTTGGGGTTTCCATATAAATTATTTGACAAATAGTATTGCATATTTGATATTAATTCAACTCATTGAATTTGTATATAATCCTACAATTCTATTACTTATTATTTAAAACCAATTCCACTCATAATTGGTTTATGGTTTTTATAAAATAATCAAAGTTATACTTTGACTTAAATATTCACTCTACTTTGGAGCTTCCACATAAACATTTAGTGTTTTCCAAATAAACCAAATTAGCCCGTAGTTTTAATAAAAACTTATTTGGTACTCGTTTCAAACATATCATTTGAACATTTAGGAATTATTTTCCTCCAACCATATGAAAAGTAAGAATATATTCTTTTATGAAATAATTGTATAAATAAAAATTTCACTTAACTCTTTTGAAGTGCGCATTAAAACATGTCATTTAACTCAAGATAAGAACATGACTACAAAGTTAATTAGCAATTTAACACATGCCTTTGCAATAAAATTTAACTATTTGCAAATAATGATGCAACTTAAGAAAAATTAACAATATGAATGATATTTCTACTTAATTATCCATTCATAATATTTTTCTGGCATTATACTCTTCGGCATATTTTCAATAAACATTTCAATTATAAACCCATAAATTTTAAACAGAAAACCACGACAAATTTTTATCACAAATTATTATTGAAGGTTAATAACACCATTCTCATGAAATAAAATTATCTGCTGAACACTTGAATTGGAAATGGGATGTGTGGATTCCACGCTCCACCCAATCATAGGTAGTTCTGCTCATTAATATCTCAACAGAACACCACCCCCAAGCCGAGACTTGTGCATTCACCAGACATACTTCTCACCAATTCCAAGTTTCTTTGAGTATTTCCTCACTTGGCAAACATGATTTACTGGTTTATTACCATATCCATGCCAACTGTGCAATCCCTTCCCTTAGCTTCATTCTAACTAGCACCACAGTGAAACCTGTCACTGCATATTTGCTTAGAATTCCACTAAAAGAATTTCTTACACCATTTCCATTTCACAGGTGCAACCAGAGGCAAAACTTGAGGAATTTATCAATAAATTGGCTCATAGGTTCAGGGATTAATTTCAATTTTCATTATGGGATAATAATTTCCTCCCTTGTTCTCTTAGACATACCCAGGTATGGGAAATTCTCTCTGAATTCTAGCTTCTTCCACCACCTTCACACATAGAATGGTCCACCATTACTTTTCCCATCCATGCATAATTCATGCATGCAATTTGTAACCACGTGGGTTCTCTCTCTCTCCCCACTTAATCATAATTAAATAATAATTATGATTTTATAAATTCATTTAAATGGGTTTAAGACTTATCACAACTTTAGGGGCTTAAATATTTAACAAAGTCATAACATGGCCTCCCACCTAAGAAATCTAACCCCCTTACCATCTTTGGTGAATACACAGGTCCCCGATCTTTTCAACGTACTACCTCAGCACAACAAGTTGTGGATTTTTAGTATTAATATTTACAAAATACAATATGTTCAGCCTTGCAGGCATTTATAAACAATGGTCATCATCTGACTAGGGGTTTCAAACCAGGGGTGTTACACATATCTACTCAAAACTCCCACTACATGGGTAATGCCTAGTCTTGTACATACCATAACATACATCAAACTTCCAACAAAACCACCATATGGATCACGTGACATATATTCTACCTGTTCTTGAGTCTTGGGACATTGATCTACATATAATTTCGCACCTACAAGAACATGGAACTTTACCGATTTGCATTCTTGCATATTAAACCTATGTAATACTGTCTCAACATTTTGCCTTTAACTTAACAAAGTCTTATGTTGGCCCGATGCCCAAGATAAAATTTGCATTAACAACAATATCTTTCATATCAAACTTGATAATTGGGCTTTGGAATCCTTGATGATTTCCTTGTTGTTTCCAACAACATACAAGGCCACATAAATAAAATCATCACCGGTCTGCTTTGAATACACATATTGATAAGATTTGCTTATTGAGAAATCAAGTCCAATATATAAGTATGAAAATTTTGATACCACATTCTTGGTGATTGTTTTAATTGATATAGATACTTCTTCAACTTGAAAACTACTCCTTCTTTCCCTTCACTACAAAACCCTTTAGCCGTTTCATGTAGATTTATTCTTCCAAATTACCATGCAAAAATGTTGTTTTCACATCCATCTACTCTACTTCAAGATCAAAATAAACATCAATAGAAAAAATAAATCTAGTCGAAGTTAATATAGCAACAGGAGAAAAATATCACCAAAGTCAAGTCCCTCCACCTAGGAATAACCCTTAACTACTAGGAAAGCTTTGTACTTTGCCATATTACCTTCTGCATTCAACTTCTTCTTAAACACCCATTTGCTACCAATAGGTTTTCTTCTAGCCAACAACTCAACTATATCTCTCAAGCCTGATTTTTAGCCAAGGCATTCATTTCTTCAACCATGGCCTTCTTCCAAAGTTTAATGGATAAAGCAAAATTAGAGTGGAAATCATGTGGTATATACCTTTTTGCTGGAGGCTTCCACAGTGTGTCATCTTGTTTGAGAAGGCTTCCACATTCATTGTGTTGAAGGATTTTTTATCGACATTTTGTACTAATGGTTTGTGGTCCATCATCGAGATAAATGAAAGATAGAGCGGTGAAAACCAAGCAAGGTAAGACGCAAAGAAGATGGAAGGAACTCAAAAACAAGAGATAAATAGAGACCAAAACCTAAAAAAGGGGGGGAAAGGACGACTGAAAACTAAAAATAAATAAAAGCAAGAAACCAAAAAACAATAGAAAATTATAAAATTATAAAAACGAAGGGAATAAAGAGAATAGAAAGTAATGAGAGGAGGGAAACCAACAATAATAATAATAATAATATATTTAAGATATAAAAACAAGAAAATAAAAACAAAGAAACAAAACACCTAAAGACAAAAAACAAAAATTTAATACAAAAAAAGGAACACACAAGAAATAAAAGAGAGGAAAACAAGAAAGAGATAAGAGATAAAAAGATGAGCAAAAGAAAAGAGAGGACATGAAAACCAAAAAGTTCTAAAAGGAGACTGAGAAAAAATTGAGGAGGACCAAAGAAGAGAGGAGGATAACAACATACATAAAAATAAAAGAAAGGAGGAAAAGAGGAAAAAACAAACAACCACCACAAACACTAAACCAAGGAGCGATTGTTACCAAGGGGTTCAAAAGGATAGGGAGCCAAGTTTTGCTGAGATTTAAGACATCATCTTTGTTGAGAGAATTATTATCTTTAATAATTTCCATAACCTCCCTCACTCAATGTTTTGATAAGTGATCTAACTTTGCAGGGATACATGTGTCCTCTATACAAATGTGATGTTTAGTCTTGTTAGCATGATTAGCTAGAACCTAGGTCTTAATCCGATTAGGGGTAATAGCAGTTTTATGTTCCTTAATTTTGACTTGAAAGGACCTTCATGTTTATCCAATGTAGGATAGACCATAGGAACAAGGGTTGCGGTATATGCCTTTTTGTAGTTCCAGATCCACAGGGTCCTTAATTGATTTAAAGAGGTTCCTAATAGTATTAAAAGGTTGGAAAATAGTTTTATCTTTCTCTTTCTAAGAATATTAGCAATATTTTCAGAGGTACCCTAAACATAAGGGAGTAGCACCTTTGGTCTCTATTTATCTCTTGTTTTTTTCCTTTCAGCGTCTTTGCATCTTACCTTGATTGGTTTTTACCACTCCATCTTTCATTTATCCTGATGATGGACCGCGTAGCGCTGGTCCGAAATGTCATTAAAATATCCTCCAACATAGTGAATCCAGAAGCCTTCTCAAACAAGGTATATACCTTTATGGCTTCCTTCTTTCATGAACATATCTCCTCAAGGTTGGAACTTGAGGTTCTTCCTCTTCTAGTTCATATTATTTTGTTGAGTCGGATTCTTCACCCTCCTTATCAAACTCTGTTGTGTTTGGTTTTTATTCCTTGGGTCGCACTTACTATTTGGGAGGAAATCCAACCTCTCTAAATAAAACATCCCGACTATAAAAAATATTCTTAGTTACCGGGTTCCAAAGTTTATAACCTTTTATACCATGCGTGTAACTAGTAAAGATAATTTTTTCAGCTTTATTATCCAACTTACTCCTGTTTTCCTTTGGAACATGCATATAAGCATCATAACCAAAAAATATGAGATGTTTAAGAGGGATTTTTACCAGTCCATGCCTCATGCAGAGTTTTTCGAAGCAATGCTAATGTAGGTGATTGATTTACCAAGTAGCATGTAGTATCCACAGCCTCTTCCCAGAATTCCTATGATAACCTTGCACCACTAATCATACTCCTTGAATTCTCCATCATTGTCATGTTCATCCTTTTTGCAACTCCATTCAATTGAGGTGTGTATGGAGTAGTCTTTTTCCTTACTAGTCCACACTTCTTACAAAATTCCTCAAACTCAGTTTTGCAAAACTTTCCAGCATTTTCTGTCCTTAACACCTTTATTTTCTTCTATGCCTAGTTTTCTGCAAGAGCTTTAAACTCTTTAAATTTACCAATAACCTGAAATTTCATATGGAGGAAATAGACCCATGTGTTCCTCGATAAATCATCAATGAATGGAACATAATACATATATTTACCTAGTGATGGAATAGGAACATGTTCTGAAACACATAATTGTGTATTAAATCCAAGATTCCTTTTTCCCTTGTAGCACTAGATGAGAATCTCACCTGATTCTATTGACCATATATGAAATGTTCATTGAAATAAAAATTTAATGAGAAATCATACATTCCTTCAACCATACATTTACCATGTAATTCTCAGAGGCCCTTCTATTCAATATGTCCCAATCTATGATTCCATATCATTGTCTTGGGCTATAGGGACAATACGAGTCTTGTATTTTGCATTGCTATCCTCAAGAACAATAGAATTGTTGCACCCATCAATGAAAGAGATTCCCAGAACTTATATAGAGTTCCAATCCAAACTCCTCGAATCAACACCATTGATCCTCGAATCGTCTTGCATGAGTCCTTTTCAAATACAATATGCACACCTGCATCACCCACCTTACCTATAGATCTCCAATTTCTTGCAAGATTTGGAATGTGAAAAACGCTAGTAAGAGTTCTAGTCTTTCCATTTTAAGAAACAACTTGACTCTTCCACATCCTATGGTTTTGGTCGTCGAGTCATTTCCTAGGAAAACATCACCTTCATTGTACTTTTCATATTCACAAAACTACTCCTTATTAGGAAATATCAAATGAAGCACTTGATCCAATCAACCATACACCATGATCTGCATGTGTACTTGTAGATACCAAGTAAACATCACCTCTTTCATTTGTAGAGGGTTTTATTTTTGTGGAAGGGGCATAATCAAATCACTTACCTTTGTCAACACTCAGAGATCTACAATTTTTCTTATAATTCCCAACTTTACCACATTTCCAACATTTCTTTTCAAATTGTCCTAGAGATTTAGATCTACCTCTAGACTTAGATCTCCCCCCATAAGACCTATGTTTTCTCTCTTGGAAATGACCTTTCATAGATAAAACATCCTTGGTCACACCCTCCATGTATTTTATCCTCATTTCCTCTTTTAACAAGGATGCAACTACATCCTCAAACTTTAACATGGATTCAGTGGCACTACCGATTGCTACAACCAGATTATCCCAAGAGTTTGGCAAAGAACATAGAAAGATAATACACTTATCTTCTTCCTCCATATTAATATCAATAGAGTCCAGTTGACCTACCAAAGTGTTAAATACATTTAGATGATTTACCATAGTGTCACCATCCATCCTAATATGAAACAACTTCTTTAAACAAATTACTTGTTTTCCAGGGACTTTCATTGATACAAATTCCCCAGCTTATCCCACAACATCTTTCCACCGTCTTCTCTATAAACATTCAACAACATTGAGTCTCACATGTAGAGTTGAATTATGCTTCTCTCTTTTCTCTCCATCTTTTCCTAATCTTATTTTGACATACTAGTGGGCTTTGTACCTAGATCAACAACAATCCACTGATCTCTGTATACAAGAAGATATTCCATCTTCAACTTCCACAGCTTGAAGTTATGTCCGTTAAACTTCTTGATTTCCATTCTTGAATTTCTCACCATTTTCCATGCGCAATATTCACTGCGCAAAGCTCCCACTTCAACACAGGTTTCTCACGAACCCAATATACCTTTGCTCTTCATAGGATGAGATAAGTCCTAGCAACAAATATGCCACCCTAAAGGTAATGACCTCACTTTGACACTAGATGAAGAATTTGGATAAACCTATGTAAAGAAAAACAACAACACGCATAATCTAAACACAACAATAAACAATGGCTCACACACACATTACACAAAGATTTACGTTGGAAACCCGAAACTAGGAAAACCAACATTCCCAAGAGTTTATCCACTCTCTATTTTATTATATTATATTTTTTTTGTTTACAATACAATATTATAGCATCCATAACCCTAATACATTAATCCTGATTAGATTAGAACTCCCATTTCTTAATTGGAATTAGTTTACAATGGGCCACAAAACCATGGGCCAAAAACAACACAAAATGGACCAAAAAAGGACCCCCCTTTCTTTAGGAACCTACAAAGACTACAACACATGTACAACACCATTTGGAACTCTAACCCCCATTTTGAATCTGCTTAAGGGGTTTTTAAAGCCCAATTTTATGATATGGGAAATTTTGGAAAAGTGTTGGCTACATTTTGGGGGATTTTGCTTATAACCTAAAATGGGTTTCTGAGTTTTTTCTCTAATTTAATACCCAAAGATATGGTATGTCACCGTGTGCCAAGTGTTTGTATAAAAACTTGCATACAAAGTGTTTGACAAAATTCCTCAACCAATTGAATTACATTTCATAAATATTTTGTGTATCAATTGTACTTGGAATTAAATTTGGTTCGATATGTCTGAGGAAGGAGATGTTGATACTAGTTGTTAATATTAGGTCTGGTTTTAATCTCAATCTAATAATCTCTAAATCAATTAATATGTTGTGTTATAAAAAGGCTTAAGCCATAAAATTTGCAAGAGGTTGGATGAATGTTTGATAAAGACTTCAACTAATTGTTGATTCTTTGAAGTTGCTTGTTACTTGTTTGAAGCAATTAATGAACCAACGTGAAAAAAATAAACCTACATAAGTGTTAGAATCACTTAATTACTTTATGGCTTAAGGTTACCTTAATGAATTCTAATATTTTAGGAAATAAGGAAACCCTTAATACTCATTGGTAAGTGAGTATGCATACTTAGTTAATTGAAGGGAATTTTGTCTTATGTTAGTGTATGACGCTTTTGAAGGGGGTTATTTTTTATGTTGTCCTTAACATTTCACATCTTACAAGTTTGTTGAAATGTGTTAATAACTATAGGTAATTTATTTCAAATTATATGGTTAAATACTTATTCAAGGTTAGGGTATTCACTTGTATGCCAACCGTTTGAATTAAAGATTAAAGCACAAAGAAACTTATAGCCATGAAGAAGAGAACCCTATCACTAGTTGTAGTATGTTAAGAGTGTTCATCTCTTTAGTGTTTGATTATTCTAACCAAGTTTAGTTTTGGTAGTAGTCCATGTGTTGACATTGGATAGAAGTTACCAATATTGAGATTGGTGGCATATCCTTGTGCACCAAGTGTTCGCATTGATATGTGAGTAATGTTATGAATGGAGAGTGCCCTCAACTTTTGGAATCCATTGGAAACCTTAGTTTGAGATTCTGAATGAGCATATGAAAAGTAAATGATAGATGTGTTTTATATATGGGAAGCAATAGATTTGTAGGTTAAAATCCAAGGGTAGAGATGCCTATGAACTAATATAGTAAACCTTGTTACCATTATCTATCCTTTATTATATGTAGTATTGCATCTTGTGTAAATTATGACTATCCAGTATAATGCATTTAAAACACTATGACTTAAAAGGTTATGGGAACCTAAAAGGGAGACTCTCTTAAAGAATAAGTGAGTCTTAGGTGGATTAAGTGAGTATATATGATATTGGTGGAAAATCCAATTGTAGGTGGAATTCTATTGGAGTTGTGAATAAAGGAACTTTAAAATTTGAAATAAAATAAAATTATTGTCCCTTCTTGAGTTAGATTCAACTAGTGAAAGCTTATGATAAAGTGAATTGGTTATTTTTGAGGTTGTTACTACTCCAGATAGGTCTTCTTATGTCAATGACAGATTGGAGCATGGCATGTGTATCCTCTACTTGTTTTGTTGTCCTTGTAATTGGAACCCCTACAAAGTTTTTAAAATGTTCTAGGGGGATTAGGCAAGGATGCCCTCTTTCCCCATTATTGTTCCTGCTGGTTGTTGAAGGTCTTAGTATGATGTTTATTGTTGCTAAGAATGAAGGAAAACTGACATGTATCATTTTATCGCACACCTGCTTTTTGTTGATGATGTGGTTTTATTGGGTAGAGGTTGTATGGATGATTGGGTGAATTTCTCTGAGATCATATCCTTATTTTGTGTTGCTACTGGTATGGAGGTGAGCTCTAATAAATCCTTCTTTCTCAAAAATGCTATTCGTGATGACACTTTTTCCCAGATTTCTGCACTTTTCCCCTTCAGATCAGAGGACATTGAGGGTGGTTTTAAATATCTAGGCTATTATTTTAATCCTAATAATTACAAGATTGCAGACTGGGTGTGGCTTGTTAAGATAAGAAAGTGGAAAAAAGAATAGGAAATTGGTGTTACAAACTATTATATTTATGGGGAAGAATTACCTTGATTCATTCTGTACATGTGGGTATTCTTGTTTATTGGTTGTTGTTAGCAAAAGTGACACATTCAATTCTGAAATTGATTAGGAATAAAATGTTTAACTTTCTTTGGTTTGGATTTGACAAGAGGGAAAAATGCACTTGGTTAGATGGGACAAGTTATCTCTAGCAAAGGCTATGGGAGGATGGGATATAAAAAAATTTGCACTGGTTTATTCAGGCTTTATGCTTGAAGAGTTTTTGGCATGGCATTTTTGGTATAGGTTGTGGAGTGATGTCCTCAAAGCTAAATACTTAAAAGATAATTCTGTAGTACATTGGCTCAGAATTCCCATTAAATCTACAAATGGGGTTTCAAACTTCTGGAATGGGTTTGTAAGGTCTCTTCCCTAGCTTAAAAACTGGTTAACTTGGAGAATTGGAAATGGGTCTTAGGTTCTTATCAGTGTGGATCCTTTCATTGGAGGGGAGGAATCTTATGTCCTCTCCAACTCCCTTATGGAATATCTTACTGAATTTGGATTTTGTACTCTAGATCATATTAGAAAACCAAAATGGATGAGAGCTTCAAATTCTTACTGGATGCTTGCTCAGGACTTGGGTATGCAAGGAAAATGGGTAGATGAATGGGATGCTTATATAAATACTTTAAGTAGAGTAGGTATTTGATTAAAAGAGGGGGATGACACTTTAGTATGGACATGGAATAAATCTGTTGGTATAATGAATGCCAAATATGTCACGACCACAAGCCAAACACACTTCTTCATGCTCAAAGGAGCCAAGCGCTCCTTCCCAAGAGGCTGGCTTGGGCTCCCAGGTGGGAAAACAACCGTTAGGTTGAAAGCACATTGGCTTGGAGACGGGGAGCCTTTCCCAAGTGAACGAAACAAAGATGGGGAGTGTGGACCTGGAATGTACACGCTCCCACAAACGAAGCCCACACTCAACTAAGTGGAGCTTGGAAAGCCCACGAGTGTGGCACCTCGGAGACCATTGGAGTTGGAAAGCGACGATGCGACGAGGTCTCGCGCGCCCATGGAGGAAACAAGACGCAACACAAGTTGGAAGCTTGGACGGGTTGCAAACAAACTCCCATGCGCTCCACAGAACGCGCACCTAGCACCAAGGCGGTTGCAAGGGAACGTGCGCCTAAGTGGATGCACTAGCTAGATGGTGGGAAGACGGACCAAGCGCCCACGAAAGGTGCTCCCAATTCCCATACCAAAGGCAGATCGACAGACCAGTGAGTGCACAACCAAGTGGATCAAAGGGTGAAACCGCACGTTGAAGATTTGGGCGTCTATAACCAAACGCTCTCACGATGCGATAGAGGAGCGCCCATATGGACCGACGGACGTTGCACCCGAGGAAGAACGAACCTTCAACACTTGGACGCCGCACAGATTGGGGAGGATGCTTAGTTGGAGATGATGCTTGGCGTGGGCTCTAAGCAAGGGTGCACCCAACTTGGGGTTGCACTCACCCATACGCCAAGTCTATAAGGAAAACGTTAAAGGAAGGATATTAGAAGAGGATAAGTCGTAAGGGGGTTGCACGAGTTAGGGAGGAAATTCGAGCTCAGTCACCCTCGCGCAATTCGTAGAGCAGACTCAGAAACACGGCAGGGTTGCATAGAGTGTAGGTTTGGCAAATCCAACACTTGTGAAGAGTTTTCCCAGTGACAGTTTTGGCAGTAGCATCCGGGGGTTGCAGATAGATAGCAGTCATAGAGTTGGACGCCCGTGGAGGGGTCAACTTGCATCCTCATAATATTTGTAATTTTGGTGTGTTTGTTGGTTGGGCGCACACTAGGAGATCTGTCAGGTTCGACAACTCCATTATTGTAAATCAATTGTTGTATGAAATATTTACGGGGTTATCTAGTTGGGCGCCCCACCCATACTTGTCTCTTGTTTACTTGTATTTCTGTTGATGAAAGTGCACTTGGTTATTTACTCGATGCGACTATGTAAACAAAGCTTGATAAGTATAACGTGATAAGTAAACGAGTGTAAGAGACAAGTGTTAAAATGTTTAAGTGTTAAAATTTCCACAAGTTTGGTTAGGCGTAGTCCGCTAGAGTTGCACCCAAGTTGGCCACACCCTTGTGAGGCTTCTAGGCGGTGCCGCACGTCCTGACAGACCATCAAAAAATTGGGTGCGTGTCGTGGCTGTGACAGGTGGTATTAGAGCAAGGGTTGCAGAGAAGCCCGCAGAACCGCATTGTCGCTGGAACGCAGTTGCAGGACCACATAACCATAGTCGTAGGGCCACACTACCGCGGGAACAGAGGGTTGCACGGGGTGCAGAAGTTTGATTGGTCGCTAATATTATTAAGGGTCTCCGCAGAACAAGAGCACTGCAGATATGTAGTAACGTAGATCCGCAGAGTTACCGGAGCGCAATTCGCTAAGGGTTGCAGACGTGTGGAAGGAGTGCACCAAGGGTTCGGGTGAGTTAGAGTTTGGACATCAAAGAGAAGAAAGGGCGCTGGGAATCCCTCGGGTGATGTTGGCTGGGAATCATTGTAAAACCAACAAGGTTGGAAAAGTCAGTTAAGAAGATTGGCAAGCTTGGACAAGCCCGCAGGAGTTCATTTCATTGGAAGCGAAGGTTTCCAAGAGGTTCGTTGGTATCCAAAGAGCATGGAAGCTCATGTGTGATGTCGGTTGAAGCATCACACAGGTTTAGTAGCAGCGAAGTCGTACGGAGCATAACTGTGTGGACGGGACATCTGCAAGTAGCTTGTCAAACTACCACAAGGTTCCATGAAACAAACGTTTGACAGACGGAGTTAGTAGCGCAGTGAGACCAAAGGTTCGTTGGAGAAGTTCATTGAGAGGAAAGAGTTGGTTCCACTTGCAGAAGCATGGGAAAGTGCTTAGAACAGATCCAAGATAAAATAGAGATGGCTAGAACAAGCTTGTCAGATGCGTTGGCTGAAACCATAAGGTACTTGCACGAGCTGGGCAGGCAGTTGCAGAAAGGGTTCCAAGAGTATGTTAAGTCAAGTACACGAGGGTTGAAGAGTGTTGCAAGGGAAGGCACGGACTCCACATGTGGTTTGACAAGCTAAGAGGTTGTGGAATCACTTTGCAACAACTCTGGAAGGGCGCCGAGCATGGTTGCAATGAAGGTTTGTGAAGCCAAAGATTATTCTGGGGAGGTGGAAACGATGATCATGGAATTATTGCGAAGAACCGAGACTTGGGAGATGGATATGATGAGACGGAAGTCAGTGCAAACATCTGCGTCTACATCCGGGAAGGATGGGACCAAATGGGAGCTTGCGAATGAATGAAGTCAAGTAAGAATATCATCACAAGTTTTAGGTGAAGAACAAGAAGCCAACAACTTGAGTAGGCACATTTCCAACCTAGAAGAACGAATGGTGCAGATAGCTCATAAGTTGGCAAGAATGGAGGTTTTAGCAAGTTCGGTTGCGGAGTCAATCAATAACTTGGCCATCGGGGAAGGCATACTCCGAAAGCTTACTCATAAGCTTGATGACCAAAATGACCAAGGCAGGCGAAGTCTTGGAGAAGAGAAAAACAACAGATGGGATACTCAATGGAAGTTTCGGTTGGCAGGAATTCAAGTCGAAGTGGCCAAGGATGTCATGGTGTAGGAAGCACCTTCGGCAAAAGCAATGAAATATTGAGAGGTACATGCAATCAAGGGAGTTGTGAGACTTATCCCATAGAACATAGATACTTTGAAAGACCGACTAAAGTCTGTGATTTACAAATATGTGGAGTGCAGACCAAGGAAGTTGGTTGCAACTCTACGCACGCTTGCAGCAAGTACTCAAGGAAACAGGGCATGGAAAGAAATGAAACTTGGAGCAGAGAGATTTTCAAACCAAGGAATGGATGACAAAAAGACTCAAACACTCTTTATTGGAGGGTTGTACTAACAAGCTTCATTGGAAGCACAAGTAGCATTCGAGAAGGAGATGAGGCTTACCATTGGAAAACTTGAATGCAACGGTTGGCAACGTCACTTCGCTTTTAATCCAGGTTGAGGGATGAGCAGGTTGGATCACTACCCGTGGCGAAGGAAGTGAGGCCATAGGAACCTCGCGGAAGGTTTCCTTAGAAAAATTTAGCCAAAACAGTGTAGAAGAACACAACAAATGGAGCTAGGGGCATTGCAAGGATTTGTCTAAGCAAACAGACAGTTCAAACAAACATGGCATAAAAGGTTTTTTCCAAGGTTTGACAGGTTGTGGAGTACACCGAAACATAGAAGGAAATGCAGTTCAGGCATAATGAAGTCCGTTTGATCCACTCAGGTCCAGGAAGCACGAGGGGGACAACAGTTCGACTGAATGAGTAGGCTCTGTTATGACAGAAGCATAAGAAATAGAATAAGCAAAGCAAGATTACACTACGTAGATAAACACAAATACACACAGATAAATATGCAGGAATGCGAACTGATCTCTATTACTGGATGTGAAGATCCACACTGATAAGATGTATATTACAATAGTTTACATACTTATATAAAGAGTGATGAGACGCTTGGGTGCCTACCCGTTACGTTCAGTTACAAAGAAGAAGTTATAACGGTTCAATAGTTCAACCGTTACAGTCGATTGGAAGATAGAGAGACAGTCTGTCGAAGTTCGACAGTCGCATGTCGCAAGGTGATGTTGCGCAAGTTGCAGGTCGACGCTACATGTCGACATCGCAAAACTATGAGGTCACTGAACGTGTCAAAATAACAGAGTTGTCAAAGTCATGTCGAGTTCGGAACTCGTCGGAGTTGTGTCGACGATGATGACTTGTCGCAGTAGATGTCGGCATTCGACAACAATTCCAACTACGATATGGATCAAACCTCCTTCCTTAAGAAACAATGGTCTCCATTGTTTGCTCATGAAGGTGAGGAAACTTGTCAGTTAGTTCAGTAGCAGAGTACCAGTTTCATTGTGCTGGGATCTGTCCTGCTTTAGCAACCTGAAACAAGGGAATTGTGTCCGTCCTTGTAAGGCGTACTTGTCATCCCACAATGGTGTCGCAAGGAAGAGGCTCCTGAACATCTGGATGGATGTCATCGGGTTCTGCTATATGCAAGTTGTTATGTTCCAACAATGGTGCATGGTATGGTCGAAGTAGATCCACATTGAAGACTGGATGTATAGCAAGGCACGCAAGAATGTCGAGGTGAAAGTGTTTTCGCCAATCTGCTGAAGAATACTGTATGGACCATATCGCAAAGGTTTCAACTTCTTGAATGGACCAGTGAAGTGCTCCTTCTTAAGATGTAACTAGACCTTATCCCCAATTTGGAATGAATGAGGGATACGATGCTTATCTTGTCGGGCCTTATCTTTCACGTTTGCTCTGTGCAACATGTCTTGTGCTTGTCGCTGGATGTCGCAAATATGTTCTCGAAACTTGACTGCTTTGTCAACTTCTCGCTGGTTGTGGTCCGTGTCGTTCGACTGTGTCGATGAGATAATTGGGTCGATAGGCGCCGAGGGTTGAAATCCATAATGGATCTCAAATGGACTCTTTCCCATAGAGTTGTGCTATATGTATGGAAGACTTTCATCCCATGTTCGTCGATGGTTGTGGTTGTACATGCGAAGCAGTTGTACGACCAAGCGATTAACAACTTTCGTCTATCCGTCGGTCTGCAGATGGAAAGTTGTCGACAATGAGATTCATGTGTCTAGTTTTTGCCAAATATTCTTCCAAAATATCCTGACGAATCTGGCATCTCTGTCGGAAATGATGGTTGTCGGTAAACCATAATGTTTCCAAACATGTGTGAAGAAGAATTGAGCAGTCTCCTGGGCTGTTGTCGTCTTCTTGCATGGAATGAGAATGGCCATATTAGAAAATATGTCGACTACTACTAAGATCGCATCATGTTGATGTTTGGTAGTAGGATATCACGTCAAGTAGTCCATAGAAATAGATTCCCATGGTCGACTAGGAACTGGAAAAGGTGTGTACAATCCATGTCGTCGATTAGGCGATTTAGCAATGGCACAAACCATGCATGATCGAATGTACTTGTTGACATCGGTTTTAAGTGTAGGCCAAAAGAAATACTTCTGCAGAATATCAAGTTTCTTTGCTACTCCAAAGTGTCCTGTAGTCTTGCTGTTGTGCGATTCCAAAATGAACTACTGTCGATGCTCACCTGTCGACACACAAAGCTGTCCGAGCTTGTATATCAAGGTATCTTTCAGGAAATAGTCTACGGTCAACGACTTGTCAGTCTGAAGCTATTGGTAGACTGGTGAAAAGTCGATGTCTTCCTGATACAATTGAGGCCAAGTAGTGGTGTCATATCCCTGCATACTCATCACTGTGAAAAGGAGAGTAATGGGTGGTCTGCTTAGACAATCGACGACGGCGTTAGCCTTACCTTTCTAATACTTAATTACCAACTGGAATTGTTGCAGGTAATTAATCCACTTAAGTTGTCGAGTTGTTTGTAGTTTCAATTGTGTCGGAGCGAACTGTAGAGGCTTATGGTCAGTGAGGATGACCATTTCCTTGCCAAGGATGTAATGCCTCCATTGCTTGAGAGCTTGCACAATGGCGTACAGTTCTTGTTCGTATGTCGAATATCTTCTAATAGTGTCGTTAAAAGTTTCGGAATGGAAAGCGACTGGGTGACCACACTGAGCGATCACTGCGCCCAAGGCATAGTCTGATGCGCCTGTCTCAATCTCAAAGGGTTGATGCAAATTGGTTAACAAAAGTACTGGTGCAGTGCAGAGCTTGTGTTTGAGTTGTTGAAAAGATGCTTGTTGTGTCAATGTCCATTTAAAGACAGTTTTCCCACTTCCTTTCGTCAACTAATTCAAGGGCCAGGCTGCGTGACTGAAGCCGAGTATGAATCATCGATAGAAATTCGCCAAACCAAGAAAAATTCTTAGTTCTTGAACGCTATTAGGAATGGGCCAATTTTTTAGAATTTGTACTTTGTCTGGGTCGACGTGAATGCCTGCAAAGTCAATTACAAACCTCAAATATTTGATGATGTTCATCGCAAAGGAACATTTTCCCATGTTCAAGTAGAGTCGATGTTGTTGGAGAGTGTCGAGGACTTGCTGAAGTTGTCTAACATGTTCTTCCCATGATTGACTGAAAATCAATATGTCGTCAAGATAGACAATGACCCATTTGTCGATGATAGGTCGAAGAATGTTATCCATGTATCGCATGAAGGTCGCAAGTGCATTGGTTAAGCCGAAAGGCATGACTAACCATTCAAACAATCCTTCCTTGGCATTGAAAGCAGTTTTCCATACATATGAGGGATCGATTGGAATATGATGATATCCCGAATTGAGGTCGAGCTTAGTAAGAATTTAGCACCTTTCAGATAGCCGATGAGCTCGTCTATTAGCAGTAGAGGGTACCGATTCTTCACCGATATTTTGTTGAGTGCCCTGTAGTCTATGCACATGCGCCAAGTACCATCTTTCTTCGGAACGAGGACGACTGGACTTCCACAAGGGGAGGAGTTGGGTCGGATATGACCTTTTTCGATCAAATATTGGATTTGTCTATGGATTTCTTATTTTCGAGAATGGATCTTCTGTAGATAGATGCATTAGGAAAAGAAGAACCACGATCAAGTTCAATAGAGTGTTTTACCTAACAATGTAGAGGTACTCCGTCGGGAACTTGGAATAGGTTCTGGTACTCATCAAGAACACTGTCGATATGCTGCTTCTGTCAGGAGATGCATTGGTCGGTGACTCGACTAGTTGCTGCAGTCTTCCTAGAATGTTGCGGCTTTATCATAATCAATGCGAACTTCTGAGCATGATTGATGAGCTTCTTTGTCTGTTTCACAGATATCATTGCAACCGTTGGTGTAGGTCGTCGTTCTGATATGATGTATCGTTGATTTCCAATTTTGACAATCACCTTCCGCGGTCGTGACTAGTAACTTCCATGGAGATCCCATAGGTAGGGCTTCCCAAACAGGGTGTTGGCTACGCAGAGAGGTGCCACATCACATAGTACTTCATCTTCAAAAGGATTTATGAAGTATGCAAGTTTGCATTATCGGGCAATCCTTAGCTCTTGTCCATCCTTCATCCAACCGATGTTGTAAGGATGAGGATGCGGAGTGGTCACAAGACCTAGTTTCTTCACAAGTTCTTCATAAACAAAGTTCTTCATAAACAAAGTTCTTCTGGTTCTCATTGTCCACAATCAGATGCAATGGATTGTTTTGAACCCATATCTGTGTATGGAACAGGCTCTCTCATTCCTCCTCGTCAACGATAGTCGAGGCTGCTGGAGTTGTCGATGTCAAAAGAGTTGTTGCTTCTGGGTCAGATTCTACCACAGTCTTGTCAAACGCGTCGGATGTCGACACTTTTTCCAAAAAGGTCTTCTGAGCTTTCCATTCAGACGTATCATGCCAAGATTAGTGATGGTAATCACACCATTTTCCGGTCGGTTGCTTGCTACGTTCCTTTTTGTGAAAAGGCTTTTTGCCATGATGTCATGTCCCCATTTTGACTCTTGCCATATTTTGGGCTATAATGTAAATATTGTATGCATATTATGTATGATTCCTAGCGTGGAGCTCAAGGCCAAGGCCCCGCTAGTGAATGCTCGACCTTGAAGAGGAAAGTATTGGATATTATGCTACCCATGTGCTAGTGAACCATGGGGATTGTAAATATACATTTTAATATAAATGCCCACAACTAGCTATGTAATGCAACAAGAGATGGGGGCATGATGTTTACAAAGGAATTGGGAGGTAAATATTCAAACCCTTGAGCCAATCAAGTCAAGCCAAGTGTCAATGAGAGAACCCATCAACCCTCAACTACCCATGCTGACTTTTGTACCCAATCATTTACTCTCCCAAGAGTTGGTTGAGGCAGTTAATGCCTTGGGGAATGGAGAGGTATGGCTGTCCAAATTCGGGTATGGGAAAGCTACCCTTCATGGAAAATCGTGTTTGGCTTCTTGGGCAAGAAAAGAGCCATGAATTGCTCCCCAAGCCATTAATCACCCACCAGTTTTGATCTCTCAGGAGTTGGGAGCTTCCTGGGCGCTCTCCTCCACGTTTTTTTGGTTTCTTGTTTTCTTCTAGCTGGGAGAAGGGCGTTTTTTTGTTGCAGACCCGTGGGGAAAGGAGGGGAAATCGATTTGGGGACCATAGAGGTTTTTTTGGCCCACTGATTTCTTGTATATCTGCGGGAGAAATCGTTTTCTTCTCGACAGTCGATTTTTCCTCTCACAAATCCGTTTTTGGTGTGCCCGCGTTTGGGGAATAACCATGTCCATCTAGTTTCTAAGTCCCATTTCTGAAAATGTGTTTCCAAGCCCATATCTGACTTTTGTGTGTAAAATAATGCTGGGGATTGAGATGGGTATCCATTGCTTTGGTTGAGCTGAGCTTGAGAGTCCCAATTTCCTTGTAGATATCATGCCTAGCTCGGGGTGGTCTCTGAGTGTTGAAATAATACAGGCTGGGAAGAGACTTATGGTTGGGTGGAACGTTGCAGCGACATAGCTAGTTTCTTGGGACAGTATTACAGTGAGATAAGTATATTCTCTTATTTGTATTTACTTCTGGACTGTTTTAATTGATGGATGACTGTTCTTGATACGATAGATGCTTGTGAAAGGTGTGTGGATGATTTTTTATTCCGCTGTGCATATTTGCTTGAATTGCATCTACACACATATGCATTGTATTGTAATGCCATTTTGTTTTATTCATGATGAATGGGGCTAAGTTTTTTGCAAAGCCCAGATTTTAGTGCCATGTTCCCTTCCTTGCATTGGATAGATGGGAGGGGACGTGACACGTGATCTGGATTTGGCGGAGTCTGCGAAGGTTTCGATTTGTCGAAGTCGGCTGGTTTCTTCTTGTCGGGTGGTCGTCCTGATGTCGATTTTGTCGCGAAGTGCTCTTTTCCCTTCTACTTGGCTTCAAGTTTGCTGGCATAGTGGAATGCATCTGCAAGCATATTAACAATTAGAAACTCCATATCCTGCTGAATGTACTGGTATAATCCACTGATGTACTTCAGAACAAGCAATTTTTCTTCTTCTTGGACGCCAAGTCTAGCCATGAGTCGATAGAACTTATTGGTGTAGGTTTGCACGGACTGGTCTTTCCATTTACTTAGTTGTTGCCACTTCTTATACTGCTGCTCAAGTTACTTCGGTGGGTAAAACTCCTTTTGGATGTGTTCGATGAATTTATCCCATGTGTCGATGGGGTCTTCGCTTTTCTCCATCTTTGTCGAAAGATTCTCCCACCAGTAGTGCATAGATGTTTACATCTTTAAGGATGCAATGGTGATCTTTTCAGCTTCTGAGAGTTGATTCACATAGTAATAGGACTCCAATTGTTGAACCCAATTGTCGACGGATTCCGCGTCAATCTGGCCTTCTATATTTGGTATGTCCAAATTCATTTACACTTTGAAGGGGCTGATTTTGTCGGAGTTGGTTCTCGTCAGAAATGCTCCTGATGTCGAAGCAAATCACATGAGAATCTGGTTGAACTGGGCGAACATCTCAGTCCGTTGTCGGGCCAGCGCTTTCTCTATGAGCTGCTGTGTCTCATTGATTGCATGTCTTTCGCCTGTTTCTTCTGCCATCTCTGTTGGTAGTGTCTGCTTGGATTGTTGAGCCTGCGAGCGAGTTTGAACCGGCATAAGTCAGGTAACTTCGCTGGAAGTGTCTATGTAAAACTTAAGCACGAACAAAGCTGATGCGCTCTAACGAAGCTCTGAATAACCTCTGAGTCTGCTTTGATACCAATGATCCACTCAAGGCCAGGAAGCACGAGGGGGACAATAGTTTGACTGAATGAGTCGGATTTGTTATGATGGAAGCATAAGAAATAAAATAAGCAAAGCAAGATTACACTACACAGATAAACACAAATACACACAGAAAAATATGCAGGAATGAGAATTGATCTCTATTACTAGATGTAAAGATATGGACCGATAAGATGTATATTACAACAGTTTACATGCTTATATAAAGAGTGCTAAGACGATTGGGTTCCTTCCCGTTACGTTCAGTTACAAAGAAGAAGTTATAACGGTTCAACAGTTCAACCGTTACATTCAACTGGAAGACAGAGAGACAGTCTGTCGAAGTTCGAGAGTCGCATGTCGCAAGGTGATGTTGTGCAAGTTGTAGGTATACGCTGCATGTCGACGTCGCGAAACTGTGAGGTTGTTGAACGTGTCAAAATCGTGGAGTTGTTGAGGTCATGTCGAGGTAGGAACTCGTCAGAGTTGTGTCGACGATGATGACTTGTCGCAGTAGATGTCAACATTCGATAACAATGCCAACTACGATATGGATCATCGTTCCTTCGAGTTGGGCAGACGGTTGGATTAGCTACCCAACTAGTCCAACTTTAGGGGCATGCAGCGAATGGAGGTTTTGATGGATTGACTAAGTACTAATGCAATACTAGGTGGCAGGCACAATAGTTGAACCATGTTGGACTCTTAGTCTCAGCCGTGCCAGTCAGTTGCGGATCATCTAAGAATCACAGAGCAGTGATGGTCACAGACAACGTATGCAACACTCTGAGTAACAGGGCTACTTGGAGACGTTGCCAAAATGGAAACAAAATTGAGTGGGGGAGGTTTTCATGGCCACAAGCAAAAAACACTTCTTCACGCTCAAAGGAGCCAAGTGCTCCTTCTAAAGAGGTTGGATTGGGTGTCTAGGTGGGAAAATGAACGTTCGGTTGAAATCACGTTGGCTTGGCGACGAGGAGCCTTTCCCAAGTGAACAGAACGAATATGGGGTGTATGGACCAGGCATGGACGCGCTCCCACAAACGAAGCCCACATTCAACTAAGAGGAGCTTGGAAAGCCAACGAGTGTGGCACCTCAGCGAACGTTGGATTTGGCAAGTAGCAAGGCGACGAGGGCTCGTGCACCCAAGGAGGCAAAAGGACGCAACACAGGTTGGAAGCTTGGACGGGTTGCAACCAAACTCCCATGCGCTCCACAGAACGCGCGCCCAACACTAAGGCGGTTTCAAGGGAGTGTGTGCCTAAGTGGACGCACTATCTGGATGGTGGGAAGACTGACCGAGCGCCCGCGGAAGGTGCTCCCAGCGCCCAGACCAATGACGGATTGACGGACCAGTGAGCGCGCGACCAAGTGGACCAAAGGGTGCAACCGCACATTGAAGAGTCGAGCGTCTAGGACCAAACACCCGCACGATGCGACAGAGGAGCGCCCAAATGGACTGATGGATGCCGCGCCATAGGAAAAATGGACCTTCATTACTTGGACGACATGCATATTGGGGAGGACGCTTAGTTGGAGCCGACGCTTAGCGTGAGCACTAAGCAATGGTGAGCCCAACTTGGGGTCGCACCTGCCCATATACCAAGTCTATAAAAAGGCTAAGGAAAACATTGAAGGAAGGAGATTAGAAGAGGACAAGTCACAAGGGTTGACCCATATCAACTTTTTCATTTTCTAGGAATTCTTCCCAGCAGAGAATCCCTTCATCACCATTTAACGCTAGCTTCGAAAGGTCATCTGCCAGCTGATTCTATTTCTTGTAAACATGTTCAAAAGTAATATATTTGAACAAGGCAATTAGTTCTTGAATACTATAGCACCACTGTAGCATAGAGACCACATTCAGCTGGTAGTCTCCCTTTTCCCATTTAATTGTAACTCTTGAGTCACCAAAAACAGTAAGAATGACAATTCCAAATAATGTAGCAACTTTACATAGACACCACAATGACAACAACTCAACTTTCATGTTTGTTCCAGTACCACATTGGAGTTTAATATAAACATGTTATTTACATTTAGAATTAGAACAACACCTACTGCACAGTAGCCATATTTTTCTGCACCATCAAAGAAACCAACAACACCTTCATAATAGAGAATTTCTTTTTGGATCCTTGGCTGGACTTTATCTTCTGACTCAGTAAAATACTATTTAATCAGATTTAAAGTATGCATCAATGTCCTATCCATACAAAGAGACGTATTTTAAAAAATAATGGCATTTATGGTACTCCAGATTTTCTAGGATATAATAGCTGGGAGAGAATAATATTTTCTACAAGCTTCATACCAATTATAACTGTTTAGCTCAAAAGTAGCATCACCCCAGATATTTGGGATGCTAAGGGAGGAGCATACATAATTCTAGACCTATTTAGTAACATGACACCTAACAAAGATGTGGTCTATTGATTCAGAATTTTTCCTGCACATATGACATTTATTAGGCCCTGACCAACCCTTATTCAGAAGGTTATCCCAAGTTTTTACAAAGTTCTGAAGTGCAAGCCACATTAAGCATCTAATTTTTAAAGGTAAATTCCATTTCCATATAAATTTACACACACACATATATATAATGTGATAGGTATTAAAAATTATATTGTATTCATAATGAATAAAGAATTAAAGATTACTTCATACCATCCCAAAAATTATAAAATTGGTTTTGTTTTAAAAATCTTATCATAAAAAAAGATATGTAAATTTTATATAACTACCTCTAAAAATACAATAATATTTGTTTTAATTTAATTTGATGTTCTTAATACTTTATTTATATTTATATCTATAATTATTTTCTTTTCAAAATTTTCACATTTTACTTCATAAAATGGTATATGACAATGTATTAAACATTTTCTATATTGAAAATCGTTCTTTTTACTTTGTCCCCAACTAGTATTACACAATTATCTATCAATTCTCATACATATAAAGGATAATGTTGTGTGTGTGTGTGTGTGTGTGTGTGTGTGTGGAATGATGGTTTTGGGTGAGGGCTCTGCAACTAGGTTTTGAGAGTCGAATGATGGTTTTGGGTGAGGGCTCTGCAACTAGGTTTTGAGAGTCGGCCTTTCGATTTGATCTCGGCGGTTATGCATCCTTCCATAGTCGCCATAAGCTATCTGTCAAGGCTGAATGAGGGTCTTAGATGGTTTTTCTCGGTGTTTTGGTGTGGTAGCGGTGCCTTCGCACAGCGACCCATTGTGCAGCGGGCTCTTCCTGCTTACTAGTGGCAGTGGCGGTGATTTCTTTGTTAGTGGGCAGCCGACTTAGAGTCAGGGCGTCTAGCGTTGTGGTGACGGTGGCGAAGGAGCAGTTTCCTGTCTTCTGGCACGGGCTTCCTGTGGCGGCAACGTTCTTTGCAGAGGTGTGCGGGCTAAACGTGTTGGGTTTGGTGGCTAGGGCTGTAAGCGCTTGCTCAGATGGCGGCGAAGCTACTTGGAGTAGCTTGACACTCCTGCTCTCCTGTGGCGACAACGTTCTGTTTAGGGCTTCCCACAGAGACGTGGATTCAGAACCAATGGCTCTAATACCTCTCGTGTTGAATATTTTCTCCAGCATGGGAACCTAACAATAATGTGTTTTGGAATATCGTATTTTGACTGCTTCAGGAGGCATTACATATGGCTTTTTGCATACTTCTTCAGCTCTTTACGAGCTGGTCTTTTCATTTGTATATGAGCCAATCTTGGCTGCCCTGAAATAAGGTGTATTAGATGTAGTCATTGTTTCTGGTGGTGCTTAGGTACCTATTTTTTTTAATCTATGAAGCTGAAAAGTTGTTTCTGGAAAGGGCTCCTAGAAGCCTTTTTGCAATATGTAATTTGATTATACCTAATGAAATTGCGCTTTTTTCCTTGGAAAAAAAAAAAAAAATGTGCGCACGCTAGTGTGGGGTTAATTTTACTAGTCCCTGCCAATGCAGGGATATACTTTCCGTTGGAAAGTCAACTCTTTTTGACTTGCCATTAGTGCTGAATTTTTATGTTATTTTTCATAATGTTTTGTAATGTTTTTAGAAAAATGTCTATTAAATTGATTTTTCTGGAAATGAAATATATATAATTTATTTTTTGAAAAATGAAAATGGGATTTTTTTATTGGTTAAAGACGCCAAGGATGTGACATAAATCCCTGCGGAGGGATTTTAATTTTCAAAAATTAAAATTAATTTAAAAATTAAAAATTGGAAAATTTTACACGTCATTGGTATGATTGATTGATGGAACGAAATGCCCAATTTTGATAATGACATGAGGGTGGTCTGTGAGGCGATAACTTGGCATTTTCTGCTCTCCTCTTAGACTTTCGTGATAATATTCTTTGCTTGTGGATTCGACTTCTAGTTAGCTACCTACACATTGTCCGTTTTCTCCCTTGACATGTGCAATCCTCCAAAGCTTCCTGGAATTTTTATAGTAAGGATTTCATGCCAATACTTTGCATTGCTTAAATATAGACTTTTCCATGAAATACTTGTTACAAAACACCATTTCTGAGATAAAACAACAACCTTTAACACCTAACTGCAACAAAATTAAGACTGGCAGCAGTTAACGAGGGAACCAGATCATTTTCTCAAACACCTAACTACAACAAAATTAAGACCGACACCAGTTAACAAGGCAACCCGATCATTTTCCTCATCGTCCGGAGTTTCAGAATGTCTTGTCTGCCACTCACAAGCCTTGATTAATCATCTAGCTGATCAAGGCTCTGTCTCATCCAGAAATCCTCAACTCTGAAGTAAGTCGCCATCCATGAGGTGGTGGATTTACTCGATCATCGCGCATAGTAGCTAACAACGGTCACCCATCTACAGAGATGGAGTGTGATGAGGAGGCGGTATCAGTATTACTAATGGTACAGTTTTTCTGAATCTCTCCTTCGCTTCTAGTGAGAACATCGAGCTGAACCATTTTAAGCATACTCAACAAATTAAAACCAGTGAAAGAAATGGGACTAGCTTTGGGCAAAGTCGTTAACAATGTGTCACATGCTGGAGTTGTTGTAGAGATCCTAATCGGAGGTGAGGAGACCTTCTCTATTTTGCAAATCGATGTAATAATTTTTGTCGACTATAGTTGGAGTGCGGATATCTAAGTATGTGGTGTTCATGGTGGCATTTGTAGGGCATGTTTGCCCTTGAGTTCCTTTGCATAGGACACATTGAAGGTGGGATCTTGTGTTGGATAAAGCCTGTCCACGAACGATGCGCAGTGACTAATACCAAAGGTGTGCCTTCCTGAATGTTCATACATCCATGAAGCTTGTCCATCAAAATATAATGATCAAGGAATGGATTAACTTATAATTTGTTTTAAATCATTGGCCTTTAACATTGGAAACTGACTCGAGAGTGCCACAAGATCCATGAAATTATCGAATCCTTTTCAGTGAAGAGAGTCATCAATCCAGTCACATTTGAAGTCGGACTAGGTATACTATCGACAGTGATTGTGTGATTAGAAAAGGTTAAGTTGTCTCTATGGCCTAGTGGTACTAGAAATTCTGGTCCTCTGGCCTATTTGTTGCGGAATAAAATCACAACTATTGTTAGTTCTCATCTCCTTAGCCAATGAAAAAAAAATCATGTAAATATTTATTGGAAGAACTCACTTTTTCATCCGTACGACGAATTTCTAGTTCTTCTTGATTCAAGAAACTATACTAATACTTACCCTCTCTTAGTTTAATACAACAAACTCAAGGAATACCTGGCTTTTCTCAGTCCAATGAAGGGTAAGATGATCTATACTAATAAGAATAGATACCAAGTCTCAATTAGGCTTAATTAAGGGTCCATATCAATATATAAGAGATTTAATGGGGTTTCGAGTTTAAATGCACACCACAAATACTGTGTAAGAAGATGCTAAAGACAATATTTCAGCGTAAGAAACTACTCCGCTGCAATTAACTTCTTTCATTTTGTTGATAATCTCGAACGATGTGGCTCTGAGTGTGAGGTTTGGAGTAGTTTGTTGCTCGCTCTGGTCACCAAAAATTTCGTTTAGAAAGATAACTGCCCTTGTACAATGCCCATGAAAGCTCATCCACTGGCATTAGCAAAGCACTTGCATGGACACCGTGAACATATGACACGATAACAATGATCAACATGGTAACAATGTATTTGGATTCCATTTCATTCTTACATGAAAGAAACACTAGGCAAGGCGCCCCAAGAATGCCATGGCTAGTTTTTAAAGGTCGCCATGAGCACAGTGACCCTCCTTTAACCATGACATCAAATTTTGGCATCCGATTAGACGCCAATAGTGTTCTGCAACTCCTATTCGACTTCCACTTCTTCGGCTCTTTCTTTTCTCATCAAATTATTGTCATCGTTAATATGTTTGTTTTTTATGAGCCACGGCTTGAAAAATCAACATTTCATGGTATTTCAAACTGTTTTGTCCTGTGTGTCATATTTTTTACTGAGGACCGCTAGTTACTTGTCTCGCCTTTGGCATTCATTCGTTTCATCGACCGACATGTGTCGACATTCAGAGGGTTCGAGGCGGCAACATGGGAGAGTTTCACGGTTTGGGGAGAGGGTTAAATTTAGAGGACATTTTAACTATAGGTTGATTTTCATTTTTATTATTAATATTTATAATTATCGGAATTTATGTCAAAGGAGTGGTAACAAAGTGACTCCACTTGATATAAATTCGAAAGGTTATTCTATATGGTATGTGTAAGATATTTTGTGTTGGATTCTATATAACGTCAAATGCACTGAATTTGATTATTTATTGTTAAGTTTAAACTAATTTGACTAGCAAGATCACTGAAAGAAACATAATCACAAGATAGACAAAAATTTTACCCTGGGAAAACCTCATGTGGTAGAAAACCCAGCAAAGCTTTCCTCAATAAGATGATCAACCAAAATACAAGATGTGCTCCAAGACTTGACCTCCTTCTCTACCTCCTATGCAGACCTCTCAAACACAAGTGCGCTACTTTCTAAGCTGAGCAAGTGTGAGATAAGTGAGGAGCAATCTCCTCTACTTATACTAGTTCTCGACTGACTAATTCCCTTATGGGGTCGACCTCTCCTAGTGAAGTCTAATAACCCATAATTAATTAACTCAGGGTTGACCCCCACATGGTGGGTCTAATAACCCTAGTTACCACAATCCATCGGAGGAATAAACATCTCCGAATACATAATAGAATTACCTCGGAGGGATGAAACATCTCCGGAATAATAAAGTACAAATATAATATTCTTAGAAGTTACAATATTCAACACTCCCCCTTAACGAGAAGGATATTATAACAACATCTGCAGGAGCAAGGAGTCATCGACTACATCATACATGATACATCTATAAATCATCGGAAGCTTTCTTCAATACATCATCATCAGTAACTCAACCAGTTACTGGAACATCAACATCGTCGTCATCGTCATCGCACGATCATCAACATCGTCATCACACGATCATCAGCATCGTCATCACACGATCATCAGCATCGTCATCACAGCATACTCTGCAATACACACGATCATATTACAAGATGATCAATCCCGCTCTCTTTAGGACATAGGTCCATGGATGATACAATCCAGATCAAGTTCCAGGATGATCAATCCTTATCACTTTAAGACAAGTCTCATGTCTAGGGACAATGCAATCCCATCACGTACATTTTGAACCAAGAATCCAGGGACGATACAGTCCTATCATCAATTCTCGGAGACAAATGTCTACGGATCAATTCTGGGACCAAAGTCCAGGGAAGATACAATCCCCTACCTGTTCATTCAGGACTTCATTCTCGGAGACCCAGTCTACGGCTCAATTCTGGGACCGAAGTTCAAGGAAGATACAATCCCCTACCTGTTCATTCAGGACTTCATTCTCGGAGACCCAGTCTACGGCTCAATTCTGGGACCGAATTCCTGGGAAGATACAATCCCCTAGCTGTTCATTTAGGACTTCATTCTCGGAGACCCAGTCTACAGATCAATTCTGGGACCGAAGTCCGGGGAAGATACAATCCCCACCCTGTTCATTCAGGACTTCATTCTCGGATACATCTTGTCTACAGATCAATTCTGGGACCAAAGTCCGGGGAAGATACAATCCCCACCCTGTTCATTTAAGACTTCATTCTCGGAGACATCTGTCTACAGATAAATTCTGGGACCGAAGTCGGGGGAAGATACAATCCCCACCCGTCCACTCAGGACTTCATTTTAGGAGACATCTGTCTACAGATCCTTTTAGAACATATGTTCAAGGATGATGCAATCCCCACAATATCCTCATCAATCAATACATGTATCCTCATCAATACATGTATACATATCATCAATACAAGTATCCTCATCAATACATGTATACATATAATCAATACAAGTATCCTCATCAATCAATACAAGTATCCTCATCAATTAATACAAGTATCCTCATCAATACATGTATACATATCATCAATACAAGTATCCTCATCAATACATGTATACACATCATCATTACAAGTATCCTCATCAATATAAGTGCATATATCATAAGTATTCTAAGTATAAGTATCCTAAATATAAGTAGTCTAAGCATACATATAAATATCTAGGTATAATAAACAGGTATCCTCATCATCGACCTTGTTGTCGATGAGGGAAACCTCATCATCAGTGACTATATCACTCCCCATTTCGAGGAGGGTCCTTTTGAACTACACCAAGCTTGTCTCGAAAATACTCAAATTTCACTCGAGACAGAGGTTTGGTCAATATATCAGCAATTTGTTCCTCAGTGCTCACATACTTGAGCTTAATGGCTCCTCTCTGCACCATATCTCGTATATAAAAATATCGGATCTCTATGTGTTTTGACTTATCATGGAATACTGGATTTTCTGTCATCTCAATACAACTTTAATTGTCACACATGATCACAGTGGGATTCATTTCTAAGTCAAACACTCCAGATAATAGTTTCTGAAGCCACACTGCTTCACAACTAGCAGAGCAAGCAGCTATATATTCTGCTTCAGCAGTACTGAGAGCCACACTAGATTGTTTCTTGCTGAACCATGAGATCATGGCAGATCCAAGACCATAACATCCACCTGATGTACTCTTTCTGTCTGAAACACTTCCTGCCCAATCAGAATCTGAGTAACCATGTAATCTGAGTTCATGACTTCCAAGATAATATAGACCAAAATCTAATGTACCCTTTAGATACCTCATTACATGCTTTGCAGCTATTAAGTGAACCTTTCTAGGTTCTACTAGATACTGACTCATGGTATTTACAGCAAAGCATATATCTGGTCTGGTATTTGTTAAATACATCAATGACCCAATGATTTGTCTATATAGAGTTACATCCACTAATTCTGATGAGTCATTAACTAATAACTTCAAGTTGGAGTCCATGGGAGTGGCCATGGCTTTACACTCCAACACATCGAATCTTTTTAGAATCCCCACAGCATACTTACCTTGATTTAGAAAGATTCCTTTTGGTTCTTGCCATACTTCTAGACCTAAGAAGTAGTGCATTAATCCGAGATCTTTCATCTCGAATTCTGAAGGAAGCTTCTTCTTGCATTCGATAATTCGATTCTCATTTCCTGTTAGAAATAGATCATCTACATACAACAATAATATAACAGGTTCATCATCCATAACTTTGAGGTAAATATTAGGATCAGCTTTACTCTTGGTAAAGCCCATGCTTGTTAAGAAACTGTCAATCCTTCCGTACCAAGCTCTAGGAGCTTGCTTCAATCCATACAAAGCCTTTTTCAGCTTGCATACATGTGTTCTTCCATCTTTAACCTCAAATCCTTGTGGTTGTTCTATGTACACTTCTTCTTCAATCACACCATTTAGGAAGGCTATCTTAACATCCATCTGGTGTAATTTCCACTTCATCATAGATGCAAGTGCCATGATAGTTCTAATTGAAGTGTACATAGCAACTGGTGCAAATGTTTCTTCATAGTCAATTCCCTCTTTCTGAGAGAATCCTCTGGCTACAAATCTTTCCTTATATTTTTCAATGCTACCATCTGCAGCATGTTTTATCTTGAATATCCATTTGGAAGAAACCACGCTTTTATCTTTTGGTTTGGGAACTATATCCCAAACATCATTTTTCATTATTGACTGGTATTCTTCTGTCATTGCTTCTACCCACTCTTTCTTCTGAGCTGCCTCTTCATAGCTAGTAGGTTGTTGATCCATAAGATCACACATCAAGGCCACATAGTTGGATACTAGCTTTGGTTTCTTTCTTTCTCTAGTGGTGCCTTCAGGAGCTCCATATTTTTCAGCTCCTTGAATAATGTCTCTAGCCCATGCTAGCCTTCTTTTTCTAGATAAATTTGTAATGGGGGATTCTTGTGGTTCTATCATGTCATGGTACTCTGGTGCATCATCTTCAGGGATGGGTACAGCTTCTGTGATTCTAGGAGGTGTATCTTCTTCATAGATTTCTTCAAGTTGGCACTTCCTAGATTTCTTGAGAGCTGCTTCTTCATCTAATGTTACATCTCTACTTATTTCCATATGATGAAAACCAGGTATGTAAATTCTGAAAGCTTTGGATGATTCACAATATCCAATAAATATTCCCTTCTTACCAGAGGGATCCAACTTGGTTCTCTTTTCTTTTGGAATGTGAATGTACACTGGACATCCAAATATTTTGAGATGGCTTACCTCAGGCTTCTTTCCTGTGAATACTTCTTCTGGAGTCTTGAATTCAAGAGTACTATGGGATAGTCTATTTTGTACATAGATTGTTGTTTTAGATGCTTCAACCCATAGATACATGGCTAGATCTTGGTCATGTATCATAGTTTTTACAACTTTCATGATGGTTATATTCTTTCTTTCAGCAACCCCATTTTGTTGGGGATTGTAGGGAGTGGTTAGTTCCCTCTTGATTCCATCTTTCTTACAAAAGTCTTCAAAGTCCTTTGAAGTATATTCTCCGCCATTATCTGTTATGAGAATCTTGATTTTCTTTTTTGAGTGATTTTCTATTAAGGCCTTGAACTCTTTGAATTTCCCAAAGACTTCATTCTTTCCTTTTAGAAAGTATATCCAAGTCTTCCTTGAATAATCATCAATGAATGTGAGATAGTATTCAAACCCACTTAGGGATGTGGTGGGCATTGGTCCACATACATCTGAATGTATTAACTCCAGAATGTTCTTAGTCTTTGTTTCACTCTTTGGAAAAGGGTTCTTGACATTCTTCCATTTTTCACATCATTTGCATAAGCCATTATGATCAATCTTCAAGTCTAGTAGTCCTATAACTACCTTGCTTACATAGGGTAGGGCTTTGTAGTTAATGTGAGCTAGTCTTCTATGCCATAGCTCACTGGCGCTAGAGGTTTCATGAGCAAGGGCAACTTCTGGATGTCCCTTGAGCTTGTAGAGACCTCCTTCCTCTTCACCAATGATAATTGCATCTTCAATTGATTTTCCTTTGGGCCACATAAGTACTTGTCCATCTATGAAAGCAACTCTAAAACCTTTCTTATCTAGTGCTAAGATAGAGAGTAGGTTCTTCTTCAAACTTGGTACATATAAAATTTCTTTAATCTTCAAGGGTGTTCCAGAATCAAGCTTGTAGCTTGCTTCACCAATTCCCTTGATGGGATATTGATAATCATCTCCTAGAGATACCTTTCGTGGAGAAGACTTTTCTTCAAGTCTTGAGAGAGTTTTCTTTTGACCTGTCATGTGCTTTGAAGCACCACTATCAATGAGCCATGTATCTTCTCCAGGAGACACAGATCCAGAGAGTGTAGAAAATAGAACATATTCTTCTGGATCTTCTTTCTTTACTTTAGATCTTTTCCTTCGAGGCCTTTCCTCTTCTTCTTCTTCTTCTTTTTCACTATCATCTTCTGCCATATGTGCATGATGTCTTTTGTGAACAAACTTCTTCTTCTTTTCTGGTAAAGTACAGTTTCTAGCATAGTGTCCTAGTTTAAGACAATTGAAACATTGGACTGTGGAGAGGTCTCTTTCTGAGTTTGTTCCCCCTTTCCTTTTGAATCTATGAGAGGGTTGAGACTTCTTGTGGTCCACTTTCTTGAAGTGACCCTTTCTTCCTCTTTTGGTGTGTGTAGCCAAGGCTTGGTCATCCTCCTTGAGAAGGGCTTCTCTGTTGGCTACCCTAGCCTCTTCTTGAACACAATCCTCCCATACTACATCAAACTTCATACTTTCTTTTTTGGCACACATAGTTTGTATAAATGACTCCCAAGGCCTAGTGAGACCATTTAGAGCAGTCATCACAAGTTCATCTTCATCAAGAGTATCTCCAATGGCATCTAGTTGTTCCTTGATTTGTGAAACCCTTGAGAAGTAGTCTTGAATGGATTCTCCTTTGTGCATCTTGGTACTCTTCAACTGAGTTCTTAGGTTCATCTTCCTATTTATGTTCTTTCCTTCATACATTCTTCCTGGGGCATCATACATTTCCTTTGGAGTCTTCTTGGAAGCCACTTGGGGAATCAAGTGGTCTTTAATAGAATCAGCTATGATTCTCTTTGCCCTAATCAAATCCTTCCTATGCTTCTCTTTGGCTTCATCTTCTTCAGGTTTTGCAACTTCATCCTTGATATATTGAGCAAGATCATTCTCTTCAAGAATGAGACCAATTCTGTATTTCCATGCCCGGAAATTCTCTATACCTTCTAGCTTGTCTTCAAGCTTAGTGCTTGGAGCCATCTTCTCTTGGGGGAGTCCAAGAGATAAGAGAGTAGTACTTACCAGGAGACTTTAACTTTTCACTTTTCCGGATCTACAACAGAATTTCTAGTTTATTGCACTTTTGGTAAAACTAGGGTTTGACTTTCCTGGAGTTCTACCCAACCAAAAACCTCGATCCAGGGCTCAAAAGAGAGATATTTAGAAGGGCTATTTAGCCATGCAACTAGAATCCAAAAATACTAACTTTTGTAGAAACCCTAATTTTGGGAGAGAGAGAGAAATATAATTTCACCTTGTGAAAGATGTTCTATTCAGGCTAGCTCTAATACCATGTTAAGTTTAAACTAATTTGACTAGCAAGATCACTGAAAGAAACATAATCACAAGATAGACAAAGATTTTACCCTGGGAAACCCTCATGGGGTAGAAAACCCAGCAAATCTTTCCTCAATAAGATGATCAACCAAAATACAAGATGTGCTCCAAGACTTGACCTCCTTCTCTACCTCCTATGCAGACCTCTCAAACACAAGTGCGCTACTTTCTGAGCTGAGCAAGTGTGAGATAAGTGAAGAGCAATCTCCTCTACTTATACTAGTCCTCGACTGACTAATTCCCTTATGGGGCTGACCTCTCCTAGTGAAGTCTAATAACCCCTAATTAATTAACTTAGGGCCAACCCCCACATGGTGGGTCTAATAACCCTGGTTACCACAATCCATCGGAGGAATAAACATCTCCGGATACATAATAGAATTACCTCGGAGGGATGAAACATCTATGGAATAATAAAGTACAAATATAATATAATATTCGGCTCTTTCTTTTCTCATCAAATTATTGTCATCGTTAATATGTTTATTTTTTATGAGCCACGACTTGAAAAATCAACATTTCATGGTATTTCAAACTGTTTTGTCCTGTGTGTCGTATTTTTGACTGAGGACTGCCAATTACTTGTCTCGCCTTTGGCATTCATTCATTTCATCGACCGACATGTGTCGACATTGCGAGGGTTTGAGGCGGCAACATGGGAGAGTTTCACGGTTTGGGGAGAGGGTTAAATTTAGAGGACATTTTAACTATAGGTTGATTTTCTTTTTTATTATTAATATTTATAATTATCGGAATTTATGTTAAAGGAGTGGTAACAAAGTGACTCCACTTGATATAAATTCGAAAGGTTATTCTATATGGTATGTCTAAGATATTTTGTGTTGGATTCTATATGATGTCAAATGCACTGACTTTGATTATTTATTTACTTCCAGTTTGGCGTCGTATAGTGATGGAAAGCATCTAGCAGCATGTGACAATGCCAACTTCCATTCAAAAAATGACTTTAAGTTTTTGCAACCTCATCAAAGGGTAAACATGTCACCTTTCAATATTGGACCCACGACACACTGGAGAATAAACATGTCACTTTTCAGGAGGCCTAAATCTGATAAAAAACAATATAAAACCTTGATTTCAAAGATCCAACAATCTCCTATTGACATGGAAATTGAATTTGAATCAGAGGTGTTATGATTCTTACTCTAATTTCAAGGAACCAACAATCTCTTCTTGAGATGGAAACTGAATTTCAATAAGCAATGCCATGATTAAGATCTGAATAAGAAGTGCTAGGTTTACGATTTTGATTGCTAGATGCTCAGTATCTACACTTAAAATATAGATAACAACAATAGTAACACATTGATTTCACCGATCCCACGCTTCTTTGGATTGGTCTATGGAGGGAAACTAAACAGGTTGTTTGGAAGGATAGGTAAGAATAGCCCATCCCATTACGATGAAGAGACACTCGAGCCTGATCGTCATAAACTTTAGCCAATTGAATTGACACTTGGAATGCTTTCTTTCCTTCCACTCCCCATCTAATCAAGACCAAGATTAAAATTGTGACAACTAGTCCAATAGTCGGAGCCTTATGGCTCTGACGCTTGTGCCCAAAGTTGTTGCGTCGCTGCCACATGGCTTCCCTGCCCACTCTGAGGTCCCACGTTGCCTAGCTTATAGCCCATCATTGGAGCCTTATTGCTTATAGCCTCGACAAAGCCTTATGGCTTATGGGTTCTGCTTGTGCCCGCTGCCACGTGGCTCGCCTAGCCCACTCCATCCTCTTCTTTGCTATTTGTTTGGCAGGGACTTAGCTGCAACGCAACTTTTTCCCTTGTTAGTTTTAAAATGTTTTATTTTATAAATATTTAGCAAACAAAAAAAATTACTCCCATATATATATATATATATATATATTTAAGTTTTTTGAAAGATGGCAAAACCTATTATTTGTCAAACCGACACTAGAACATTGGCTACTATTTCTACCTCTAGCTCTCAACCAATAAGAAGCAATTTAAAATCTTACTCTAAAACTTATATATCTAATAAAACATGGTATTGACTAATTTTATTAATCTTAAAATATTTTTACTCTATAAATATTTGGCAAACAAAAAAAATTACTTCCACAAATTATTACAATGTTTGTATTTCAACTAAATTTAAAAATAAAATATTTAAACGTCTTAACAACATAATTTATTTAACATTAAAATCTGCGCTATACTCCCAGGTTTAAGTTGCTGTGCAGATATTGAAACTTTATGGTCCATATCAAGGTGTGCAAATGCGGTGAGCGTGGATCGAACACGCGACCTTCAGATCTTCAGTCTGACGCTCTCCCAACTGAGCTATCCCCGCAGATATGAATTTAACAATTATTTACACAATCGCAGGTCAACTTTTGTACGTGCAAATATTTGCTAAAAGGTGTGTAATCTAATGCTATGTTGGTAATTTCGCATGTTTGTTTCATTTGACAACGGACGGAACCCGTGAGGTTCGGTATGAGAGTAAGATTCCAATTTAAATGTAACCTTATTTCAGATTTTGATGTCATTATAATGATCATAAATTCTCCGAAATTAATGGGGGTTCCATCAAAAAGAACTATTAAAATTTGTATTAACAATATTCTCAGATTATGCAATAGATATTAACCTTCTGAGCTTTTCTTAGAATCTTTTTCGGTGTCTCCATGCTCAAAGTTGGTCATTAAGGAATAGATATTAACCTTTTTGGGGAAGGCAACTAACCTATTCTATGTTTCTATGAATGAGTTTTTAATTTAAGAGATATTTTTGTCCATAAAACAAGAAGTAAATCATAGAGAGATTGAAATTTATTGATGATATATATATGAAAGACTTAACTTTTATAATGATCATATTTAGATTGAGTTTAATGATCATATTTAGATTGAACTCATAGATAAGATAAAAAAAGGTTTAGGAATAGTAGTTTTGTATGATAAATTTTCAAGTTGATTAACTTATGATGATTAGATTCGACATTTTAAAAAATAATCAAGTTAGGATGTTGTTATAAAACTATAGGTCATGTTCCATTCATATATTTATTTCCTCGTCATACGATATGTATCTTGACCATATGATGTTTTCAGATAAGCCAAAACATCAATTTCCCACGCAAACTACCATTTCTTGGGTTCTTTTTCTTTTTGATATGAATGCTACCTTTTAAGATATGCAAAGGATCTTGCGTTCTTTTTTCTCGTTGAGATTAGGCTTATATACATGTTGCCACATTCAAAGATGGATAAATGGTGTCGTTGTTCTAGAGCGACAATCACATAGATATATTGTATATCAAGTATGATGGTTTGAGAATTAGATATATTGTATATCAAGTATGATGGTTTGAGAATTAGCACCATTGAGATGTATGGGATTTTTAATTTTGTGGGCCCGCTTCAGAAAAATGAGTAAAATGAGTAATAATTGTTATGTTTTTCTCACAACCACGAAGGGAACTAAACCGTAAAGCAGATAGATTGTCAAAAATTGTTGTTGGGGAAATGGATGGGAATATCCATTTTGAGGAGCTGATTAATTCTGAAATTGTGTATAGTGGAGTACATAGCTACTTCTAGTTCTCCTTTGTATTTTGTGTGTATGTAGATCGATGAACAATTATGATCTTCAGTCTTGTTTTTTGTTTTTTCTAAAATATAGGGACTTTTTTTTTTCCAAGGACTAAAATATAGGGACTTAAGAGTCGAATGTAACAATTTTGAGATTTTGGATATGTCAGTTTGGACATAGTAATTATTATGTATGATAGGCAGTGTGAAAAAAATATGTTGTAGAAAGAAGGTTAACAAGTCTTTTGGATGAACTTTCTGGGAAAATATATGCAACTTTGATTCTCTCTTGGATGAATAGCAAGTTACACTTTTTTTCTTTATGAAAAAATAATTATGGGTAGAGATAGAATGGGTAATATTAGTGGTTTAATGGCATTTTGTCTTAAATCATATTAGTGGTTTAATGGCATCTTGTCTTAAATCATAGTCAAAATCTAGCAAGATGTGTGTTTGCATCATATGAGAAGGATGGTAAATGATGTTTGTATTAGTAAGTTGTCCAATTAATTACTACAATATTATCAAGCCTATGGATGGTTTGAGTTTTTGTGTTCTCTCATATCTATCATGTAGTCTAATAGGAACTTTGTGTATAATTACTAAGATGTGCATGATCACGCATGTGAATTGTATGTACATGAGATTGTTTTATACCCTTGACTCATGGGTGGTATTCATAATGAATGCTCTGTTAATTGTTCCTTTGAAGTTAGTCCATGTGTTCATAATATTTGCATATACTTCTTTCAATGATGTTGTAATTTTTGTTATTTACTTCGAGACACAATTATGATTAGATCATAATTGTGTTTGAAGCATATGATTAGAATTGTAAATTATTTAGTATGACACCATGATTAATGCATTTAGTATGATACCATGACATAATTGTTGTTTCGACATATGATTAGAATTGTAAATTATTTAGTACGATACCATGATTAATGCCTTTCATATTGTATTGCTTCAGCATATGATTAGATTGTAAACTATTTGGTATGACACCATGATTGCATATCCTATTTAGATAGCATTTTTGTATGGTGTCCATTTTTCATCCAATAACATTTATACTTTTGGGGCAATATTTCTGTACAATACAACATGGAAGTTGGGCAAATGATGAACAATTTTGGCATATGCAGAACTGTGAATATGTACATTTATGTTGGGATGTGTGTTGCAAATTCGTGCCTAATTGTTAAATTGTTAAATTGAGTTTAAATGGGAAGGTTTTTTGCCCCCATTGTTTCAAGGAGGTGATAATGTATGTGTTACAATGGTATTGGAGCATGATCAATTAAGTAGTGTGGTCTTTGCAATTGAATATTAGAGTGTGAGTTAAGCAAGAAAGTAGTTTTCAATAATAGTGCAACATGTTTAAATAAAATTAGGAAGTGGTTTTTATTCACTATTATTTCTTCATATGCACAAATACATGCATATAATTTGTTCCTTTAATGCAATTAAACTAAAATCAATCCTTGACCACATCTTTAATGAGTCTAGAAAATTAAACTACCATGATGCTTCTCTATACCTCCTTCTACAAAGGTTCAAGTATCTAATTTTGCACATCATGGTTAAGGATTCACACATGAAATCTCCCCATCATGGTAACCCCCCACATGTATAATTTGGGACATATTGTACGGGAGTGGATTACGTATCTAAGGACTTAGTCCATGGCAGAAAGGAAACAAATAGACACTAAAGTCCTCCTAGATCTATCCCATACATAATATTCTAACAAAATATGGAAAGACAAAGCAGGTAGATGGCATACCTCACTTTGATGGATGTCTTTGTTGCTCCTAAGTTGCTCCAGCTCCAGCCTTTGATCATGGACTTATGAACCTGTTCACAATGGCAAGACAACACCTTCTTCAAAGAAATATATGTATAAATAAAGATATAACAATGAAAATATAGACAATTTCATGCATTCATCATTAAAGACATGAAAATGAAATGGGAGGAATAGGCTAAGTTATATTAATGATAAGAAAGCCGTAAAGAATCCAATACAATGTGTGTTATACCTGACTTAGGCTCGATCATATCTTCTCCAAGATCTCCTCCATCACCCTTGAAAGACTCTTAAGATCATAGGTTTGGTGCTTCCAAGATCTCCCTCCCCCCTTAGCTCATGGATGGTCCTCCTTAAGTAGGATTTGGGAAGGCCAACCACTAGGAGAAAATGATGGATCCATGTGAGTAAGATGTGGATCAAGGATCTAAACCATGCCAAGGAGGGAATGTGAGATGGGATTCGAAAGGGTACCTCATCCCAAGAAAATATCCATGAGATCCAAGATCCAAAATCAATTGGATAAGCCTAACACAAAATTTTCGCTCCCCTATAACTGATCAAAGCGCGATAAAGATGAAATTTCCGCTCCCCCATATGCATACAGGGCGCGAAAAAATGAAATTTTCGCTCCTGAGAACACTAGCAGGGCGCGAAAATTCCAGTAAGGTCATTTTTGGAGGTGGTTAAGGTGGGTTTCGACCCCTTGCTTGCTGGATTTGCTTCCAAATGTGACTAGGGAAGGGACCAACATTATAATGAAGGGTCCTAACACCCTTAGGAGGCATAGAGATCATGTTTTCCATGGTGTTGAAACATGTAGATCCTCACTTACACATGGTGTGGAAATTTGAGGTATAACACTCCCCCGCAAACCAACTTGGAGCCACTTTGTCTCATTGTTTACATATCAAGTCAGGATCAATCATGATGCTTCCTTTGGTCATGGTGATTAGGAAATGAGCTTGTTTTTCTATTGTTGTTTTAGGACATTAATGAAAATTCCCATGGCTTCTGCAAGTCGAGGAATCCTCAAGTGCATATTCAGGAAGATGGTGAGAACCCTATAAAGCATCTAGTTCTTGGTAGCAATCTGGTTAAGTGTCGTCCCTTTTTTACTTTGTATTTTGGTGTGGGACTAGCTTGGCTCTTTGAATTTTTGTGTCTAGTATAGTTCTTGTCAAGACAAATAGTGGGTATGGTTGCTTTGATGCAAAAAATCCCCAAGATCATATACAAGAGGTCGGAGGGCACCATGGTAAGTTGTCAGTTCCTAGTAGTAAATTGGTTAACCGGATTTTCGGTCTAATTATGTATTTTAGTCTAGGTTCATACTTGGCTCTCTTAGCTTTCATGTTTGGCACAATTCTTGCCAACATGAACAATGAATATCGCTAGTATTTATCTCTCTCTACTACAATAAAGGGTTTGTGGATTGGAAGAATATTGAGGATAATGGCCTCCCATAGCCATTCAAGTCGTTGTGTACATGTACAATTCCAAATAGCCATTAAACATTGTGAGAGAATTAGTGACCAATGTCAGGATTCTATAGTGGATATTCTGAGAAAATGGGAGGCATGGAGGAAGGATTTGGAAATTAAGAATGCAAGGGAAATAAAGGTAAACCATAGGAAATAAAACTTGATCAGGGCTTAGATAGTAAGGCAAAAGAGTAAAATTCTTATGCTGGAACCTAATTATGACAGCCATAAAGAAAAATTGGAGGAGGAGGAAGCAAAGGTGAAGGAGCTTCAAGAAATATTTCTTCAGTTAGAGATAAAACAAATACCTAGCTTCAAAGAGCTCAAGAACGTGGTCTCCCATGAGGCATTAGTTGGGTCTCCAGGTGTAGCAACAATGGAAGAAGACATGATTGAACAATCTCCACAGGAAAGGAAACAACAAGAACTTTCTATATTGGCCTCAGCAGGAGGACAAGGAAGACCCAATACTCAAGGGCAAGATTAGTTTGCAAATCACTTTTTGACGTTTTTTTAATTTTTACTTTTGTTAAGATAGTTTATATAATTGTCTACTAGCCATAGTATGAATACTCATATGAAAAAAAATGTCTCAAGAAAGAATAGGGATAGTTTTGGATATTGTCCTACTTTCAAGGCTATTTTGGACAAATCTTAAGTATCCCAGTTTTGTATCCAATGGTTGTACAATTAGGCCACAAACCACGTGTTTTCTTTAATACAAACAATAACTATTATTGTAAAAAAAAATTGCCAATAACATCATGTGATAATCTCATGTAAATCAAAGGTAAATATGACAAGCAAGGATGAAATCGTACTCTTACATTTCTACATGATTTTGTTAGTCTTTGTTTGCAAAAAATGAGCTTTGAATTCCCATCAATGTATATGATGTGACTGTAGTTAATAAATTTTGAATTGGATTTTGCAAATGTTCAAGACTTTGTCAATGTGTTATTAGCTAGAATTGGGTAGAAAGAATAACAAGCATTCCTCTCTACCATCTGAACTAGTTCCAATTAACATTGTTTTTATTAAATTACCTATAAAAATATTTAATACCTCTTCTAATCAATCAAAAATCCAAAACAAATTGTGTTCTTAATTATTTTTTAAAATGACAACATTACAACATAAAGCAAATGATCAAGGTAAGCATAAAATGATCATGTTGTAAGTAGAGTTGCAAAATTAGCCAAATGTCCATTTCAAATTTAAAACAATGGATGCACCTGATAATACAGGGGAGAGTTATAACACGTCATTGTATTACTCCTTGGAATTTGAATGAAATAATGTTGGATAAAAATCTATCCTAAATATATATGAGCGTATTTAGTATGGATTGCAATACTTTTATGCTTATCGTTGTTATTATGTTTTTGTTCTTACTAATTTGCACAAGTTTATATGTCAAATTCTCTAATAGACAAATGATCTCTTCAACTTTTTTTTCAATGGAAAAAAAGGGTACTATACTTGAATTAAGTATAAGATTACGGTAGAAAGACATTACAAAAATGCAAATAGAGTTTGTTTCCTCATGTCCATCATACAAGGAGAAACTCAAAAAGTTATATAATCTATTGTCCATCCTCTTTAAAAAGGAAGAAATCGGTACATATTCAATAGATATAACAGTCCATATGACTCCTCATCTCTACAACAAAAAAATAAGAAATCAGTACATATTCAATACATACAACAGTCCGTATGACTTCTCATCTATACAACAACAACAAAAACTGAAAACCCTCCCCCAAGCTACACCTCAAGGAAGTTGAAAACCCTCCCCCAAGCTACACCTCAAGGAAGTTGAAAACCCTCCCCCAAGCTACACCTCAAGCTTCCTTGATAGACAAATAAATAACATTGTTACCACAAACAAAGCATCAATATTTAGGAATTGATCCCTCGTAGAATATCTATGAGCCTTTTAACATCTTAATTTTGAAAGAATGAGACTCGTCCAATTTTAAGAAAACACCAGCACCACACTTTAACCCATCCTCTTGAGGCCCCATAAAAAAACCGATTGGCCAATCATTTATGAAAGAAGGGACTCTAGCCAATTTGGCCATTTTATCTAAAGATACATGTCCTCCCTCCCTTTCCTTATGGTTTTCCATATACCCAACAATATACCCTCCAATAGATCTAATATTGAATTCCCTCGCAAACTTAAATATCCCTTCGAAAAAAGCACCATTTCTTTGTTGGGCCAGACTTCCCAACAAATATAAGCAATGACTTCCTTCCAGATGAAAGCACCTTGAAAACAGTTATGAAAACAGTCATTCAAAGTCCGATGGATCCACTATCGTGCAATTTTAAATTCATTCTTGACCAATTGTTGAACCTGTTGAGTAAATTAATAGTGAACCATCAGGTGATCTGTGGACTCTACTTCCTTTAGACAAAGGGACCAAATACTTGGTCGTTGGCGTCCTCTTTTAACCCAATTATCCCATGTTAAAATCCTATGTTCTAAAGCCAAACAACATAAAATTTTAGGGGAATGTGCCATTTCCACAAAGAAGAATACCACCATTTAAGATCCACAATCGGATTTGAACTTATAATATATTCATAGGAAAGTTTGGAACTTACCAACCCATTCTTCACATTCCATGACTAGACTAGGTGATCCTCCTCTTCATTAAGATGAATTCCACATCTCTACAACCTCGACAAGTAATTGTTCTATTCCTCAATAAAATACCCCCGAAGCTCCATTTCCTCCACTTGAATCCATTTATGACCTCCTAAACAATCAACCTCAAAGGATTTCACTTGAGCTAAATAATACAGTCCTCTTGAGCTAAATAATACAGTCCTCTTGATCTAAGATGAGAAACAAGTTATGTTGACAATTGATAAAAACCATCACCCCCTACATATAGATATTCCCCCAATCTAACTATGTTTCCATTCCTCGACTTCTAAGCCAGGCACTAACCCAGAACATGGAAATAATTAATCAAATAGCTCCAGAAATTGGAGATACCTGTAAACTTCTTGTTTGATGTTCTGGTCCACTCAATCACCGAATGGTTCTTAACGCACCTTTCCTTGATGACCACACTCCACATCCCATATGAGAACATGCCCCTCCAAAGGATTTTAGATGCTAACGCTTGACTAAAATAATGAATTTTTTTTATCTCCCAACCCCCAAGCTTCTTAGTCTTGGCTAATATATCCCACCTAATCAACTAAATGCCTTCCTGCTACTTGTTTCCATTCCATAAGAAGGTGAATATTATTTTTCTAATCTTATCCAAGATTGATTTTGGGATTTTAGCTGAAGGTAGCCAATAAATAGGTAAGTTCTCAAGAACAACCTTAACAAGAATTAACCTGCCCCCCAAAGCCACCTATAGCACCAATTGCTTATTCTTTTTTCTACCTTAGTTAAAAGCCACAACCAATCAACAACGAAATAATTGTTAGGATTTAAGAAGTATCCTAGGTACTTCATACCTGCATCTAGAGAATTAGTTTTAAAGTGAAAAATAGTAACAATATGAATTAGAGAATCCTAATCTGCATCAATTTCTAAGAAACAAGACTTAGATTCACTAGTGACCATTCCTATAGTAGCACAGAACATACCCAAGATATCCTTATAAACCTGCCACTCATCCTGAGACCCTTTTCCAAACAATAGGACATCATCTACAAATAGAAGATGAGTGATTTTGAAAATAGCTAAAATTTTAACCCCTGCCAATTTACCTTCCATCTTAGTTTTGTCAATCAACATGCTGAGGGATTCCATAATTAATAAAAATAGAAGAGGAGACAAGGGGAATCCTTTCTGGAGCCCTATAGAACTCTAAAATAACTTAGTAGATGCCCCATTTATAAGAAGCACAAAGTTGGCTAAGCACATGTATCCCATAATCCAATTTGTGGCTTCCAAGTTGACATCGATATGAAGCAATACTAGACGAAGGAAATCCCAGTTGACCCGATCAAATATTGCCTTAACTAAATCCAATTTCAAGATCAAAGCCTTCAATTTTTTTGACTTTATACTATGGAGGCACTCCTGAGCCACTCCAATTGCATCCATAGTCTTTTTATTCTTTGAGAAACCAAATTGTTCCTTAGAAATGAACTTAGATAACATTGGCTTGATCATATCTACAATCACCTTGGAGATAACTTTATACAACAAATTGCAGAAAGATATAGGTCTAAATTCATTAAATCACTTAGGCATCGAGCTCTTGGGGATTAATGCAATAAATTTAGCATTCAAAACACCAATCGCCTTACCTTTCGACTTGGACTCCTCTACAACAACCAACAAATTTGGTCCTAGGATATCAAAGAAATGTAGGAAAAGTTTAATGGTCCAGCCATCTGGAGCAAGGATTTTTGAATTTGTAAAGTTGGATAATATCTTTTTTAATTCCTCCAAAGGCAATGGATCAGTAATGTGAATCCCTTCCTCCTTTGAGAAGAAACAAGGATAACTCTGAAGTACCTGCATTTGATCAACTATAGAGAGATCCTCGAGATCCTTGAAAAGTTTTTTAAAATGAGAGACTACAACCACCTCTATATGCCTTCGATCAGAAAGAGCAATCACATCCTCACTAGTAATATCCCACATGGATTTTATAATCCCCCGATGCTCCGTAAACCTGTGGAAGAACTTAGTGTTTTGGTTTCCTTATGCAATCCACACCACCTTACTCTTAAGCCTCCACGATTCTTCATCAATTCTTAAAATTTGTTCTTGAGTATCCTTTCTTGCAAAGAGATCGCCCTTGATTTTTCCTCTGCCAACAGAACACCTGAAGAATTTTTTAAATAAAGATCATCAATATCCTCTTCGAGCTTCAGAAGCTCTGCCTTCAAACCTTTCTTTTTCCATTTTTCCCAACTAATAACCATCAATTTCAAAAAAATTAGCTTAGATTCCAACAATTGCATTGTTGATGAGTCCTCCAATTGGTCCATAGCATCCCACTGTACTTCTTTGATTAAAACTACAAACTCCTAATCTTTGTTCCAAACATGATTATATTTAAAAGGATACAGAGGCTTCTTGAAGTTGTTTTCCAATTGAAGAACTACAAGCATATGATCATATATACTAGTATTGACCACCCAATATCTATAACAAATAACAACCAAATCCAAATCCTTAGAGATAAATAACCTATCTAGTCATTTAGCTATACCATCAAGACCAAAATGACCATTTCTCCAGGTTGGTAGAAAGGAAACATGCACCACATCCAGTAACTCGACAGCTTGAAATATCTAGTTAACGTAATCCGCCAATGGGTTGCGACAAGGACGAGCTCCCCATACCTCCCTTGCGGAAGTAGTGAAGTTCAAATCCCTCCCCGAAGATCAAGTTTTGTTGACCCAGAATTCTATCCTCCACAACTTCATCCCAAAAAAATTGCATGTTTGAGTAAGGTCCATAATGATTAACCAACTTAATTTTCTCGAGAAAATCCATCGTGGTCCCTTCCAACAAAATCCTTGCAAAAGATAAGAAAGGAGAAAAATTAGACTTCTTAGGGTTCCATGATGAAAGAAGGCCCCCCGATTGTCCACTAGCATCGATTGAGCACATCTCCCAATCAACTAATATATTAGCGAAGACCCCCCTTGATTTCAGGCCACACACCACTGTTTATAGAAACATGACCACATCTAGATGGAGTTTATCAAACTAACAATGAATGGATAGTTTATTTAGGTGTCCCCTCACACCCTTGACATTCAAGTAAATCACAATCTTTTTTTACCGTATGCCTAGGCCTTCTATGCTCTAAGTGCCCTTGGACCACCCGAGATAATATCAGAAGAATCATTCCCATGAGATCCATCCACTAACAACGTTTTTGAGCTATGATTTTTCACAGGCGAATAACTTGAAGCCAACCCCCCTTCACACCACTAATCATGGCTTGCACAGACCCCTAAGGTCATTCATAGAACCACCAATTTTGGAAGTACCCCCCTTCACCAACATTTTAGGCTTGAGACTGGTCCCAGAAAAAACTTGAAGCGCGGATTTTTTTTAAATATCCTTATATGAAGGGATAAGGTTGAAACACAATGTTTCACCCAATTGCACAAGTCCCTCAGAATCCGAAAGAGTGGTCACACCTGGGCTAATATGACCCTTAATCCCAGTTCCAACCAAACCACTTTGCGAGCCAAAGAACTGAATTCCCACAACACTACCAAATTCAAAGATAAAAAGGTCCCCAACCTTCTCAGTACCATAAAATACAAAAGGAATTGAAACCGCTACTGGTTCTTCTAACTGCCTAGGATTTAATATTAAAGATGGAAGATTCTCCAAAGGGACTTCAGCAGGACCCAAATCTTAGAGGTAATGAGGAGACTTTTTAAGAATAAGACTACAAGTAGTGGCTTCATCAAACTCATATTTTTTTCTGACCGCCCCCCCACAAAGACATTACTCCCATTATCACATCCCCACAAGGAAATACCAATGCCAGAAATGTCCAGATTTTTAAAAAAACCTAAGTCTTGCTCATTTAAAGAAGAGAAAAATGAGGGGAAGATGTTCAATAGCTTACCTAGAACATCATGCGAGTGTTCATGAAGAGGCTAACCGTTCACATTCCTCTCACAGTTGGAAGAAACCAACTCCGTCTCTGATACCAAGAGAGATTCTTCGCTTATGATTGAGGCTCCTCCTAGAGCACTAGAAGACTCCGAAGATTTCCGAGTGAAATTAATCTTTAAGTGACCCACCTTCCTACAAACAAAGCATCGAAACATGATCCTCGAGTAATCTAATCTCTGCACAAACGACTTCCCACACCATTCAATTTTTAATTCCACCAACAACGCATGCCTGATGTCAATCTCTACCAACATCCGACCCATGCGCTTATCCTCACCAAATAATAGTTTCTCCTCCAGTACATGTAAAAGTTTTCCCAGGTTGTTTCCAATTGCTGCGAACACCTCCTAATGCCAAAGTTCAATAGGAAAACCTGGTAAGAGCACCCAAAGGTGTCAAAGAATGGTTCTCTCCTTAGTTGGGTCAAATATATGACCCCAACTTTTTAACATTAAGTTTCCCTTCCTATAGATCCAAGTGCCTTCTAGAATATTTGATGCATCCTCCTTAGTAGCAAACGTAAAGCAGAACCAACCCTTAATCAACACCGAAATCCATGGAATGTACCCCATAATTGGCTTCCATTTATCTTCAACCCACCGACCAATATCTTTTCTATGTATAGACCAATGTCCAAACTTTCCAACTAGGGATAAAAAGGTAAGCTCAATTACTTCCTCCAAACCCACATCCCTACCTAACACCATCTTTTTCCATTCAGGTTGTGCCTTCCAGACATTGTTTAATGTGCTTCCCCCTGGGGCTCATTGTTGTGCTCCACCAGAGCTATCATTTACATCTTTCTCAGATCTATGGGCTTGGTCCCCTAAGCTTCTAGGAACATAATATTTGACTCCCCCAAGGTTTGAGGTGAGGTCCCCTACCATAACTTGCTCAGACACAACAACCCCCAAATCCTTCCCCACATTCTGGAAATATCCTTCTTTCACCTCCCTCTCAAACAGCTTGTCCACCAACTGAACTACACTACATAATCCATTATCTGCGTCGATGTTATGCAAATAACTAACCTCAACTGATGAAATCACCTGAAACTCGTCACTTCCTTTGGTACCCCTCAACTGATGTAACAACTCTTTGTAATTCTCATCTAACCAGAAGATCCCTTCACTAGCCCAAAAATCATCATCACTAGGATCAGGCGGAGCTCCACCTCACTGGTTAGCTACACCCGTAGATCTGTCATGTCACCTCCAAGTCCGTCGAACCTCTAGAATTAATAGTCCCACACTGCCAAACCCTAATCAAGACCATGGTTCAAATCCATACAGTACCTAAACCCTAACCTCGTTGGATGCTCATGCCTCTAAATCCATTCATAGTAGAATATGTCGAGAGTTGTCTCTGCAACTTATGTTGGGTTGAATTAGAATGCCACATTAAAGGGACTTTTTAGAGAGCCAATAGATTTACAATAAATATTATAGAAAAGGTCATTGTCAGAAGTTTGGGTGGGGATACCTGTATTAGAAGCCAAGCTTGCATGAATATGTTATCTTATGCTTTAGTGATAGAAAATAAAGTAGTGGCAACCAGATAAGTTGAGAGGGTGATGAAGAAGTTTGATTGCAAAGATTTCAAATTCTATAAATTGAAAATGGAACTATTTTAATGGAAAAGGAGTTGTAGATCGCAATGCAAGGGAAAATTTATAAGAATTTAAATGATAAGAAAATGAACATTATTATGTTACTTTTTTTAAAGTTAGTTTTACTTGGTGTCTCAAAAGAGAATGCAATGAAAGATGTATGGTCAAGTTTGTGTAGTTTGTATGAGGCCAAAGAGTGTCATGAACAAATTCAACATATGTAAGATCCTTGTGTCTATAAAAAACAATCGAAAGAATTAATTGTTATCTATCTAACATAACAAAAGTGTTGGTTGAATTATTTGCGACAATTGAGGTCAACAACACAAATAAGATCATGCACTTCTAGGAGGAGGATATCTTAGCTCAAATAGGGAACAGCTTGGATGATTTCATGATTTATGATGGTAGAAAAGATGAGGATGGTCTATTTTCCTTTGTAATAATATGTGTAGACATAAAAATGAGCAGGGGGACCTAGACTTGATTTACTTTGGAATGGGAAGGTACCTAGTGGAACTAGGGATTGTTCTAAGAGATCACTACTTTTTGTTGTCAAGCATGTCAAGAAACTAACCAATTATGGTAACATGCTCGAGGAAAAAAGAAGGATTGGATATCCTCCATATTAATCTTGTAGAGGGGAGAAAGCTCGAGAATTTAGAGGCAATCTAAACTCCTCTTGATGGTTTTCAAATCATCAAAAGAAGAATGAAGAGAAGGCCAAGGTGAGGAGCATAGGAGTTCATCTCTCTAAAAGCTTAAGGAGATGCTCAAAGCCAAGCCTCTAAGATATTAGAAAACCCCCATAGGATTAATCAAAATCTAGGGGATATTTATCAAATAAGGAATCAACTAATCCAACGATAAACAAATGTATTTGAGTAAATATCGCCCCTTGTAGCTCCACCAATTGATGCTCCATTTCCTAGGAATGATATGAAAGAGTGTGGGATTGATATGAAAAAGTGAATAAAAATAAGAACCACAACCTACAAGGAAACTACTCCAAAAGGTGTGCTTCTTGTCACTTTCCCCTTATGTTCTACTTTGAAGAAAATTTGTATCAATGAACGAGCCCCTTTGATGGCGAACTTTGAGAAGGAATCCATGGACATATGTTTTATAAGAATGAAACAATTAAGATGAAGGTAAAATTTCTAAAAGTCTAAGCATGCATTTTGTTTTCTTCTATTATGTAATTAATGTGTTGGGCATTACTCATATATCCCAGGGAGTGTAGAAGAAGGGAAAATGTGTGTTTATCCTTCTCTCAAGAACCATGGGAAGGGGGCAAACATTGATGTTAGAAGCAATTTGGAATTTGAAGCACATCAAAAGTTGTTTTGTAATCCTACCTTACCTTATAGGTAAAGTCATTGATTTTTTAAATTTGGAATTTGAAACACATCAAAAGTTGTTTTGTAATCCTACCTTATAGGTAAAGTCATTGATTTTTTATATAAATTTTAGTAAGGATTAAAATAAAATAAATCATTTTTCATGTATTTTCAATAAATACATTTTTTATATATAATAATTAGATTTTACATTTAAAACATAGCTTTTAATAATAATAAAAATTTATGTTTTTGAAAAGATAAAATAATTAAAAGAAGTTAAAAACAAAAGGTAAAAAAAAAGTTAACAAAACGTATTACAGCCCAATAGGGGATCCATCATCGAGTAATGTAGGCACAACAACTCGTAGTGGATTCCTCACCATAACGTCATTGATGATGTCTTATAAACAAAAATTTCAACTATCTTTTAAACAAAAAAAATTATTAGTATTCTTTTATATATATATATATATATATATAATCTTTTATATTTAATTATAAACCATGTTATTATGCTTAGAAGCATGGAGGAGGAGTGTCGTAATAATAAAACCAAATTTCTATGTTGTTTTGTTGATTTTAGAAAAGCATTTGACACGGTGCTTGGAACTAACGTTTGGAATAAATTAGAAGAGATAAATGTCCATTTCGAGTCGAGAGGTATTGCGATAAGGTTGTATGAGAAGGTTATTGTCGAGTTTAAGAACTTTGAGGCCTGCAGAGGAAATTAATTGCAATAGGAGCCAAGCAAGATTGTCCCCTACCACGTACCATTTTTGGTATATAAATTGATAAGCTAGAGGGTTGTTTGGAAGACACGGGTTGTGCCCGCACAACTTTGGCTTGTATAGTCATCATCCTTCTTCTTTATGCTAATGGTTTTGTTCTTATGGCGAGGAGTCCCTATGATTTCGATAAGCAACTAAAAATTCTCAAGGTTTTTTTCTCTAGTACAATTATGACGGTTAACATTGACAAAACAAAGATTATGATAATCCAATCCCAAAAGATCACTTATGCTAATTTCATGTGTGACAACAACAACTTAGAGGAAGTGACTTCATACAAATTTCTAAGAATCGATCTTCATCACAAGCTTAACTGGAACTATAACATTGAGAAAAGGACTAATATAGGGTGGAAAAATTACTATGGGCTTGAAAACAATTGTAAATCAATAGATCTAAGGTTTTGGGATAAGAATAAATTCCTCTTTGAGACTCTCGTCATTATGATTATCTTATATGGATATGAAGTTTGGGGTTGTGGCATCTCTAGAGAATTGTGGAGAAGGATACCGAAAATCCAAAAATGATTTATAACATATAATCTCAAAATTAAAAGAAATACACCATATCATATCCTCCTCATAGAAGCGAGTCTTTGCCCCATTGAGACCATAGCTATGACTAGGTACCTAATGTACAAGAACAAAATAAACAACATGGGAGAGAAGAGGCTTCCTAAGATTTCTTAATATTCTTGTCAAAACAACATGCGGCTTTAGCAAGGTTGACATAAAGATGCCATGTCTTGGTTAAATCGTTGGGGAGTTGAGGAAGAGGTCACTCTGCAAAATAGCGATAGTATTAAAAGTATTATTACATCCAAATTTAAGGAGAATTTGTGGTGTGATAAAGAATTAGCGGATAAGAGAAAATTAAAATATTTTAAGGGGGTGAAAAACCCTAATCTAGAAGATCAAAAGTATCTCTTTGTTTTAACAAGCATAAAGAAGAAAATTAGCATTTCTAAAATAAGAACAAGATATCATGAGCTCCATAGTGAAATAGGGCACTAGAGAATTCCTAAAATGATATGGGATGAAAGAATTTATCGTCTTTGTGATACTAAGAGGGTTGAAGATGAAAATCACATTTTCATAGAATGTCCTGCATACACCAACATTTAAGCGCAATTTCAAAATATTTTCTACAATATTGACCTTCCTAACCTTTTAACTCATCACAACTATAATGTACCCATTTGCCTCTTTTAACCAGTAAGACCATGGGGTACTCAATTTTCTGTATCTGAATTACTCATCCATGCCCAATTTTGTTTTTACCTAATTACATTCATTTTAACGACAAAAAACAAATGAAAAGGTGAAACAAAAAAAATTATGCATTCATTACAATTTACAGACCAAGCAAACATAACATACTCATTCAATGCCAAGCAGTTCCATGCATTTATATAATTACAACAAGTAAATAAAAAACAATAATTAAACACATTGGACCATAACAATCCATACACAGTAAGGTACTTGTTTAATGTTCTCCAATTGGTTGCATGTGAAGGACATTCCTCCTAACCATAGGCATTGTCAAGCCAAATCTCACTTTGATAGGCCAATCCCGAGCTGGGGGCTATCAATCCACAAGGGAAAAGCTTTCTCAATATCAATTACTCAGTTGAATCTCTCATGCAACCCACCATTATCTAAACCCCCTCCCTAGTTTTCCCAATATTCAATTCTTCTTCCCCATCAACCTACACAACGTCGAGAACAAGCTCCCTTTTCTAAGTTAACAGTGCCTCGGGAAACCTCCAGTTCCCTTTTGGGGCTCCAGCACAGGATGGATAGGAAGTCTCTGAACTAGGACTCCAGGGCACAAGCTGGAGCTCAGGTTTCTCTCACACCAATCTACATGAGTTAATGGCATGCAGATTTCATGTTCAATAGTGGCATCTTCATTCTCTGTAACAATATCCAGCTACAACTGTCAAAGGTAATGGCAAGACGTGGAATGGAATATGAATGGTGGTAGAATAATGAGGAATGGAACCCCTCTCTGGCTTGAAAACTCCCTTTTATAGGCATATTTCAGATTGCCATGTGGCCCCTCCACACGGAACCACTTTTCACCCTCTTAATCTCATCTTAGGATAATTGAACTTAATCAGGCATGGACCTTAATCATGGTTTAATAACTTGGTTAAATGGCTAAGGCTAAGGATATAAACTCGATCCCTCTGTCACTTTCCCACTTGTGGATTCATAGCCCCCCATCTCTTCTTTGTCCTTCTTCACATGCAACCATTTAGAGATTTTTATATTAATATCAGAAATGTACATATTTACATAGTCTTGGTCATCCTGACCATTTGTTTCCAACTTTTATCCTTTTACATCAATATTTACAAATTTACATTGTGGGTTCAAACTGGGGTATTACAATAACTATGGTGATCTAGGATTTTTTCTCTTAAAGCTTTTTCGAGCACATAAATAAAATTCTAAAGAAAACCAAGTGATTCCTTTCCTTTTTAATGTTCGATAGACAAAGTTACTCTTAGTAGATGTTAATAACCATCAACATCATTGTCTTATTATTGGTTAAAAATAAAATGTTTATATATTATTATTAACAATAAAACCATAGTGGCTTTACAGGCTGAAAATCGTTTTGCTGTTCGGGAACTACAATGGGCTCCATCGAAAGAGCGACGGTTGGGCACGCAGGGAAGAGATGCTGAGTGTTGCTATTAAGTTTGTTGCGGACCAAGATTCGATTACTGGACCTCAACTAAGGGTTTGCAGCGGCGATGACTACAGAGCTCCGACGTGGTCGGGGAGGTGGACTAGAAGCGCACACAAAGATACCTGTGAGATAGATTCTGCAGGACGCTTCCGGTGCCTGGACCCGGAGGAACCTTGCAAGAATCCGTGGTGCGACGGGTAGGTGGGCTCACTGGAAAGCAACGGTTGGGTGTATTCTGCTCATTGTAGTTTCAAGATTTTCAAACCCTCTGAGGCCTGGGATTGCCTGGACGAGAAATGGTTGTTCTTCTGGGGAGAATCGAACCACGTCGACACGATTCGCAACTTATTGAACTTCGTTCTTGAACTGTGGGATGTCAAAGCGGTTCCCCGGCGGTTTGACAAGACATTCGTCAAGGGTTCGAAACGCATTCGGATCACTAATGTCTTTAACGGCCACTGGAACGAGACGCTCAATTACCAGGGGATTCATTCGCTTGCAAATGCAGATTTCAGGCATAAGCTCCGGCAGTATTTCACTAGAGACCGCTTGCCGGACTTCATGATAATGAATTCTGGCCTCCACGATGGGGTTTACTGGATAAATTTCGGCCTGTTCGCGGAGGGAGCCAAGGAGGCAGCCGAGTTCTGGGATTCAATAATGAAGTCCGTCGATGACCAGAAAAAGAAGAGGCCCGTGTTCTTGTACAGGACCACGACCACGGGTGGTTACGCAAGAACGTTGTGGTATAATCCTCAGAAAATGGAGACTTACACATACGGTGGAGGCGTCTGGGGATTGATTTCAGCGACGCTCAGCTTGCTTCAGCGGACTGCTCCAGCCAAAATGGGGTTTCTCTGGCTGATTCTTCATCAGGGGTTTGCTTGCTGGCTGTTTTTGCCGGTTTGGGAGGTCTACCGTGTCTGCTGCTCTGTCCACAGACATGGATCTTCTGCTTCCTCCGATGAGGGTTTCGGTTTTGACGGATCTATATCTTTCTGTGGAGAGTCTGCTGCAATGTGAGCTGTGGATGGTCATAGCTTCTTGTTCTTGTGTGGCTATGGTGGATTTGAGCGGGTTTTTGCTCACACTTTCTGTAGTATGTTCAAGATTTATCTGTTCTTCTCTCTGGGTTTCTCTTTTTTTGGTTCAGCTCTTTATAAGCTGTTGTTTCTGCTTAGATGGGACAGAAATATGTGAAAATGTAGGGATCCTTGTTGATTCTACTACATGTGCAATATGTAATTTTGATCATCTTTTTGAAATAAAGTTACGGACTTTTTCCAAGGAAAAAAAAAAACAATAAAACCATAGTTATCAATATATAGCATACAAGTATTAAAATATATTTTTATAATATTTTATAATAAAATAATTATTTTATTAATTATATAGAGAAAGATTTTATAATTAAATTGGTATAATTATATTTCAAAAAATGGTTGATGTCCATGGCTGCAATTCAATAATGATGAGTATCCCAACCATCATGTTAAAATCCCAAAAGCAATAGCAACAACTTTTTAACAACGTTCTTTTGTCACTGAGGAGACAACGTAGTTGGTTGAACGTTCTTTTGTCTCCGAAGAGGCAACGCAGTTGGTTGGGCGGAATAATGTTTCGAGAGCAAAGTTCAATTCTTTAACCATCCCTTGAATCCAATAAGAATATCAAGGCTTGGCATATTTTAGGTTGAAAAAAATATTATTTTTAAAATTAAGAATTTTCTCAAATTTCATAATTTATTTTTACTTGAAAACCATACACTTGATATTTTTTAAACTTGTAATTTCTTATTTGTTCAAAACACACATAAAGTGTGTATGATCGTGTTCCTTTTATATCAACATGCTATGCATGCACATAGTCACATTATATCAAACTCTGTTGGACAAATTTGGCTATTTGCTCTAAATGCCATAACACAATTGGTTAAGTGCACAACTAGTTACATTTTGACAATGCCTAAACAAGGCATAGGCTCTTTTCTCCTTATTAGTTATTGTGTTCAAGTTGGCATGGATTTTAGTTATCGACCTGTCATTTTTTATTAAAATGGTCTATAAACCAAAGCATTTTCATTTCATATAACATAAATTTTATATTGATTTTTGGGAGCACACTTTATTTTGATTGATCGGATGCATGAAACCGTCATATCATCAAATCAAAAACTTTCAGGTCTTATTTGGTTTCATATCGAGACAAACTCAAGCCATAATTTAAGACATTACCCACTCCATTCATGAAGAGATTATGAATTTCAGTAATGCTAGCATTACTCTTGACATTAAATGTTAATTTTTCTTGTACGATATAGTATGAGAGAACCACCACTTCACAACATGACCTTACTTGAAACATGATGTTTCCTCCTTGCTAATGCATGTCATTGCCTGATGGTATCATTTTTAAAAAGCCCAATAAAATATAATGGAATGAAATAACAGTGACGCTCATCATTTTAACCAGGAACGCCACTTATTTGTAGAAACATCTGGAAACTTATAACTTGTGATGATACATCTACTTATAACAGAAGTTTTATTCAAATTGAATTCCAAAAAATAAAACAATCAATTACATTGTAGAAGCATATGAGTTGAACGCTCATCTGTTACCAGAAACGATACGTTGATGGCCGTTTCAATCCAAAAACTCGCAAGAAACAAGAACAGGAGGAAAATGGAATTTTGATTTTATCCCTTTTTCAGTTATAATCAGGGAAGAACACGTCGGTTTCTTCCCTAGGTATGGGCATTAGGTGATCCTGATAATATGAGATATTGGTGAAACTTTCCAAAAGCTTTATAATACATATACAAAACAATGAACTTCGAATGCAAAAAGATCGGATGAATGAAGGTCATCATGATATTGGTGAAACTTTCCAAAAGCTTTATAATACATATAAGAAACACTGAACTTGGAATGCAAAAAGATCGGATGAATGAAGGTCATCATGCTTGGAGCAGCAAATAATGAGACTTGTTTTCCAGTGTTGACATGTAATCATGTTTCGCTTGATATCGGGAGGAGAGGTTTGCTTTTTTTTGCGAAGTTGATATTAAAACTCTAAATTCATAACTGATCTATAAAGAAAAATCGGTGTGTTAGTTACAAATTTCATTTTAATTTTTAATTTAATTTTTTGAAGTTAATATCTAACATTTATAAATGTAGAATGGAACTTGATAACATATAAAAAATATGTGAATGACAGTTACAAATGAATCTAGATTGGATAGTTTTATAATAAAGAAACATAAAGTCTCTGGGCGGATCCCTGCTGCTTTAAACTCCACCTTTTTAGCCCTCATACCTAAAACTGACAATTCTTCCTCTTTAAGTGATTTCAGACCCATCTCATTGTGTAATTGTGTATATAAGGTGGTGTCTAAAATTATTGCCAGGCGGCTGAAAATCATCCTGTCCAAGCATATTTCTGAGGAACAATTTGGATTTCTGGAAGGCCGACAAATTCATGAGGCGATTGGAGTTGCTCAAGAGGGCATCCATAGTATGAAATCAAAGAAAATCAAAGGAGCTATAATCAAGATTGACTTGTCAAAAGCATATGACAAGGTGAGCTGGATGTATATTCATTTACTTCTTACACATTTGGGTTTTGCTGTGGATTTTATTAGGTGGATTATGAGCTGTATATCTACAGTATCTTTTGCGGTACTTATAAATGGTGCAGCATCTCCTTTCTTTCGGTCTGAACGAGGTCTTCGTCAGGGTTGCCCACTATCACCATTACTGTTCCTGTTGGTTGCGGAAGGACTTAGTAAAGCTTTGAAGAGGGCATGTAGGGATGGCACACTACAGGGGATACAAGTGGCTCCTGACTTATATATCACTCATCTACTTTTCGTGGATGATATACTCATCTTCTGCTCAGGGTCGGCTAGGGATATGGAAACTCTCCAGGACATTTTTAAACTCTTCTCTTGAGCTACGGGTATGGAGATCAATGACAGAAAATCTACCATTTCGACTCACCTCCTTAGGGATGATGAGATCACCACTATTCGGAGGATCTTCCCTTATACTTTCTTAATTCTTGATGATGGTTTCTGCTACCTTGGATACCACTTAAAACCTAATACATATACCAAACAGGATTGGCATTGGCTCATTGAAAAATTTCACAAGAGATTGAAGGTATGGAGTCACAGGTGGTTATCACGTGCTGGGAGGATGGTCCTGGTAAAATCTGTTTTAGAGGCCATACCGGTGTACTGGATGTCCCTCTCTTGGATCCCCAAAGGGACGCTGGAATCCACCCGGAAATTGTGCTTTCGTTTCCTTTGGAGTGGGAAAGGAGATTTTGTTTCCCCTTGGGTCCGTTGGCAGAAAATCGATGTCCCAAAATCTTTAGGGGGTTGGGGTCTGAAGAACATACATCTCTTCTCAAGTGCACTGGCGGCGAAAGGGGTTTGGAGACTGCTTAAAACTGATAGCCTTTGGACAAGAGTTGTCATTCATAAGTATATTTTCCCTGTTTCTTTAATGGACTGGGTTCGGGCCACGAATAAGACTCATTCTGGTTGCTCTGTTATTTGGAAAGCAGTTATCAAATCGTTTTTGGTGATTGGCGATATACTTACTTGGAATATTGGGAATGGACAGGCTCTACGGGTTGGGGAAGATCCTTGGTATGGGAGTGCTGGTAGACACATCTTATCTGATGACTTGATTACATCCCTGCGAGAAATTGGCATCACAAACTTATCCCATCTCGCTGTTCATGATAGAACCAACCCGTGGACTCAGTCGTGGATCGGGGCAGATACATTGGCACTCACTGTGGTGGAACAGGGGGAATTGAGATCGTATTACCGAGCACTCATTTGCTCACATGTACACATCCGGAACAGGGAGGACGATCTGGTATGGGAGGGGGCTCCAAATGGAATATACACACCAAGGTATGGCTACATCAGCTTATGTCACTTCAATAATCCACGTGCTTTGGTGGGGTGGTGGAAATCCATTTGGAGGATTAACTGTCCATTGAAACATCGTATATTCATGTGGTGTGTTCTCAATGATTCCATCCCAACCTGGGATTTCTTACAGCGCAGGAATAGGGTGGGGCCGGGGTGGTGCATACTGTGCAAAGCAAACGAGGAAACCTGTCAACATTTATTCCTTCATTGCCCATACATGGTGCAGGTATGGGCTGAATGCTCCCGAATGATAAACAACATGTTTAATTGGGATGGGGATTCGATATTGTCTGCATGGACACAGTGGTTTAGGGACCCTATTGGCATGTCCTACAGAAATCTTCCTTTATTGGTGGCTTGGGGCATCTGGTTGGCTCGGAATGGACTAATTTTCAATGAAAAACCATGTACCCCTGTGGTCTCAGTTGTTCAGATCTGCGGGTTTTTAAAGGCCTACCCACACCACATCAAAGCTGCAAAACAACGAGATGTCCTTGCTCTTGAGATTGACGATTCCCTACCTTGGGGATTTTATGATGGCTCTGCATTAGAATACAACTGTGGGGGAGGGGCGATACTACATTTATCACGAACCCACTCATACCACCTTTACTGGGGATTGGGGGAGGGAGGGAACAATTATGCTGAATTAATGAGCCTAAAGCTGCTTCTTATGTTTGTTAGGGAGATTGGCTGTCAACAGATAAATGTGTATGGAGACTCCATGAATGTCACTAACTGGACATCTGGTACACAACAATGCAGGGATATTAGACTTGAAAATATTCTTCGGAACATACTGGAACTGAAGCTGTCCTTCTTACATTTTTCTTGCAGACATATATACAGGGAGAACAACCAGGAGGTGGACCAGGCTGCTAAGGCTAGCAGGGACTTGGCAATGGGGCTGTGGAAAGTGAAAGAACATCGAAATGGGACCGAATTTGAATATTATCATCGTCCTTTTATGGACCCAGTGATACAGGAACAGTAGCTGGAAATGTTTTTTTTTTTTTTGATGTTACTATAGACTATGGATATGTTTTTATACTTTGTTTTTGATGAAAGGCTGCGTCCTTTCAAACTCTATAGACTTTGTTTTGTTTGGAAACAGGAGGCTCGGGGAACCACCTGGCTATGATAGTTTTTGTCATATTTTGATATGATGGTTTTATTACTGTATCTTTTGGCCATATATTGGCGTTTGGATAGAACTCAATGGGCTGCTATACTGAAATCAATTGCTACTAATGTAACGTCCTGCAATGGATAAACACATGCTATACGCATATACAAAATGTAATTTTCTCACCTCTGATGAATAAAATTACGCTTTTTTCTTTGGAAAAAATAAAGAAACATAAAGTATAAATGTTAATTACAAAAGAATTCAGATTTGTCTTTGACAAATTAATAACAAATAAAAATATCATGTAAGAGTGAAGAAAAAACACCTCCAAATTTATTATATAGTATCTCTCATCCTTGCAAACATATATGTAAACAATATAGGTATATGGCAACTTCTTAAGGTGTCTAATATCTATGTAAACAATATAGGAATATGACCACTTCTTAAAGTAAACCACAAGCAACAATCATTGTCTTAAAATCCAAATCTGAAAATAGGGTATATGGTAAAATAGATTTGGTCATTATGATTGATTGAATTTGTTCAATACAATCCTGGAACCTTCAGTTTTGTTGTTTTTCTCTCTCCTCGTTTCTTCTATGTGAAACATGTAAACTATGTTTTTTGTACCGTTCCCGTTTCTTGTTTTGTTTCCCGTTTCTCGTTTATGGTAACATAGTCCATTATCGACTCATTGTGCGATGGATCCTTCACTAGCTACACCCAAAGCAACCAGCGATTGATAAAACCTATGGCTAAATGGATGGATTTTTTGTGCATGATTGAGACTTGTCCTTTTGAACCGAATGATCTCTTCAAATGTGCATGCCAGACATCCCAATAACCCAATTAGGCACTCTATTTTGATTATAATCATATTCCAATATAGTAATGTATGAATTATTTCTTGTATAGTTAATAAATACTTGTTAAAAATACGGAAATTACTGAGCCAGTTATCAAAGGATATAGTCCATTTATCTAGAGGACTACCAATCTCTAAATCAGTGAGCTCGTTATTATTTCTAGTAGCAATCCTTCAAGCCAGAATGAGAACACCCTTTTGGTTTAATGGTGACAATACATGTCCTAGATTGTAATGATAGACTGGATCAAAGCTAGCTCCCCTCGAATTCCTACCTTCCTTGGTTGGTTGAACCTAATAGCTATTCGATGGTTGATCTTTCGATGAGTCAGTTTCCAACCTGAAAACACCCATCATATTGAACCTTTAAGTTGCATTTTCGACATATGAATCGACAAAGAACCTCCCCATATAACTAATCAACCTAACCACATGTATGGATGTAATATATCCACCCATTACATCTGATGTAAATCCCAATACCAAAGATTTCATCTCGGGAAAGTATCCATGTTAGTAGAGTAGAGTACTTGTTTCAATGGTTAATGCATTCACTTTACCCAAGATCATCATTACTCGATAAACGTAACTTGTGCAACATGTCATAAGTGTAGCCTCCCGCCTCTCATCTTAACCATGCTTTGATTAAATGTTGGCACTCTATGTATCCGCATCTTAAACACGTGTGGATGTAATAAACACAAGTCGGCTTTTGAAATATTGCATGTAAAACACTCATCCCTCAAAAGACATGACTCCATTCTTTTTGGAAAGTTGGGCTTCCTGTGTTGTTAGACTTGGGAAGTTATGACCATGCAGTAGGTATTGTGTCGTCATTCCCATGCTATATATGGTGGCAATTATTCCCATTCAGTTGGCGAATTCCCTATCCCTCATATTTTTGTTCAATTTTATATACAATGAGGTGTGGTGAACTCCCTATCTCTCATATATTTGTTCAATTTTATATACGATGAGGTGATGCATGTGATTATATACAATGCGGTGATGAGTCCATTGGTTGTAGCTTGGGTGGTTGGGAGGAATGATTGTTGCCCTCCCCACCCAGGTTCAATTCTAGTAAGTGACATGGTGCTATTGTTGAGCCCCTATTGTAATGATTGTATTTCTGGCCATATCTTGATTCTCTACCTAGAATAGCAAGTGTTGGCATTTCTCTGGTGGACTATCCCTCTAACAAATGGTGAACCACCATTCGAAAAATACAATGCGGTGATACACGTCATAGATTATTTACAATTAATTGTTTTGTTTATATATGGAAATGACAAGATCAATTAGTCCTATCATTTTGAAACAAGTTCAAACAAAGAATCCAAACCATAAAAGCGTTCTAATGGTCGATGCTACTTGCTCATTGACTTGAGTGAGTGGAGTTATTTCCCCTTGATAACATAAATAAGGGAGGGGGTTTCACCCTTTATTTTCCAAAGAGCGAGTACGTCTAGCACATATAATAAGCCAAAGGGATATTTCATAGGAGATTAGACATGCTTTTTGACTACCTGCCCAAATCAATTTGCCCAAGAACCTACCCAACCTACGTAGTTTTTTATCGAGAAATTCAGACACATTATTAAAATAAAGGACCATAATGACCTAATCCAGCTACCCTAAGGATCTTTTTCAATAATTGTGCACTTTTATAATTTATAGTAGAATGAGCTTATATATATGTGTGGGGTAGTTGTTAGTGGTGAGAGATTTCTTACTATAGTTATCATAACAGTTAATAACCAAATAGTTATTTATATAAAACATACTTCAATAATAAAAATATAATTAAGATTTGGAACAGATTTCAAGTATTTTCCATAAGATTCCTAATTGTCTAACTGTGCTTTTTCTTTGTCAAATGATGTGAGCAACCCCGTTGGAAATTCTAGCAATCATTTAAGAATTCCTCGAGAGTTTTATTAAATGGTCACCATCAGAGTGCGAGTATAGTACCAAAGGCTTAATTCTAGAGATTCGTTCATGCATGATACATTGTTTGTCATAAAGAAAAATTGGTTTTGGTGTCGTAGGAGATATTAATTGCACAACAGTATACTAAAACAATGAGCATTAAAGCTATGTTATTCAGGAAGCTTACATATATATGTTGTAGTAGCTTCAATGACAAGAATATAGTCATGTTGTATGTACAGAATTTCCTCTCGATTTATTATGTACACAGGTACTCATGGTAAATTTGTATTATAAATGAATCTTGGAAAATGTTCTTGGTGATGAATCAGAAATTTCTGGTGTGCAAATAGAAATAAATTATGCTTTTATCATATACCTATTGGATGAGAAAGACTTATAAAAAAGACTTATAAAAGGGCATTTCTCAGCATTGGTGTTCAACTTGAAAGCATGGAGAGTTTTTTTATATTTTTTTTTGTATAAGAGAAAGCAATTTCTCATAAGATACAATATTGGATTGATTCCTAACAAGTAACTAACCACAGTCTCATATGCCATACTTCTAAAGTATGTGTTATCAAAAAAAAAGAAACGAGTAAGGTGTGTTTGGCTTCTGGCCATGACTATCAAACAAAAATGAGATATACCAAAGAAATTACAAACCAAAACATTGCAAAGAAAACTAAAGACTTATACAAACTAGTCTTAACGGGACAACATACCCAAACATCAATAAGCTTAAATTCAATTACAAATACAAATTGCTATCTCCAAGGACAAACTGGTATTTCTAAGGGAAAGGACTTGCTACTCTACAACTCCCCTTGTTCATTATGTTTCCTTATAATATATCTATGTTATGAATTTTGTTCATGGAGGTTGAAGTTTTATATTATATAATTCATATCTTCCATGTCAAATTTGATTGGGTTATAATACAACCATCATTTAATGGTTTTACTATACCAATCATTGTTTCCATCCATAGATAATGATCTAATTTATTTTGGTTATCCATTAGTCATTAATCACAATTGGACCACTTGATTTTAGTTGTTGATTCATCACCATCCTACCCTTCCTGATCCTTATTGTTAGCACATGTAAAAAACCACTTTCTATAGATTTCTTAATCCTTCTATTATCTTTGATATTGCCTCAAGATTTGAGATCCGTATTATTATTGTTTGGCATATATGTTTCAATAGATTTCCAAATTTGTCTCGTTGGAATTGTGTTGAATTTTGATCTGAAGAGGAATGGTTGTGTTTAATCCTCAAACAACATTGTTATAGTTGTTTATGGTGGTCTTTCCTCCATAAAACAACATTCTTACAGTTGTTTACGGTGGGTCATTCATCCATATTTAAATTTATGCATAACAAAATGGTGGCCAACATTTGCAAAATCTCTTGAATGTGTGAATTGAGTTATCATTCAATCCCATGGTCTATAAACGCCTCCACATCTCTCTTCTGTCGCAAATTCTCTTATGCATAAAATCTGCAACTAATTCTTCAATAATAAGGTATGTTGAAACATCCTTGGCCTGTTTTGGCATTGAGTGCAATGAATGGGCCTTCGAGTTATTATCATGTTGTTTTACATGTAAAAGGTCCAAGATAGATTTACAACACACAATTGCTTCATCATGGTATGTTCATTAGTATTTGGGCATGTTTTCATCAACATTTGAAGTGCATCTCAACATACAATGAATAACCTTGTTGATGTCAATGTTTGATTGAGAGATTGTTCTATAAGATCATCTATAGACGACCCAAAGTATATTTGACTCCTTTAGGATGAGGAATACATGGGTAACTTTGATCACTTTAGGCACAACTAGATCTCTTTCTTTCATGCCTCTACCCACACACCAATCCACTAGTTTGGACCAGCTCTGGTCAACCTGACTAGCCAATTGACCTATTTAGTTGACTCCCAAGTTGACCTTAAACTCAATATCTATAGAAGATTAAGAGGTGAGATGAACATGTTCCAATAATCACAACATGCTTCCATATCCTTAAAAAAGGGTTCATTCCATCCACAGACTTTGCCCTAGCCCTGGCCCCATTATCGCAGAGAACTTTACTCCCAAGAAACTCTCACGCTCTTTGTCCTGTAATGACCTACAACTATTCCACTCAACTGACCCCATAGTGTTTCCTTCCGAGGAAGAGGTCAATCAACCATGTGACCTCATTAATGACAGGAAATGACCTCCAGAAAAACCTAAGAAGATCAAACGAAAGGACTATGAGCTTTGTTTAGCTCTAGGAGTGGATATCTCCATGAATGAAGTTTATGATATGGCGAACTTGGCCCTACTGGAACGATTCTTAGGCAGGAGGATGAGCCTGGTTACTGTCAAAAGATGGGTTAAAGCCAATTGGTTGGAGACTTTGGGTTATTTGTCAAAATGTTACTCTCTGGCCAGGGGTTGGCTCGGGGTTATCCTTCAGACTATGGAGGACTCCCAGAAAGTTATACGAGGTATTTGGTTTTGGGACACTACCCCATTGAAGTTGCAGAGATGCACGAAATTCTTCGATGCTAAGAGATCTAAGACTTATGCACAACCCGTTTGGGTTAAGCTTCTCGGCTTACCACCGAAGTTATGAACGATGGACATTTTCAGGCACATTGGCTCCCTACTCGGCTCCTTCATTTCAGCTGATATGAGCTTTCAGACCACTGGAAACATGAAGATGGTAAGGATTCTTGTCGAGATTGACTTGCAGCAAGGATTATTGGCGGAACTAAAGACCACTATGGGGAATCACTCCATGACTTAGGTCATGGATTATATTGGTGTCCCCTTTAGATGCAATAGATGTCATTCTCTTGAGCATTTGGTCAAGGAATGTCAGATGCCATTTTGTTGGGATTACTGGAAAAGGCATAATGCTCAATCTCAAGGACAATGGAATATGAAAAGTCCCATCAGCTCGAAGGTTGGGGAATCACGACAGAGGCTTCCCCTGAAGAAATATTTGATTTCTTCGACGGTTTGTCCTACCTCACTTCCACAGTGCTCTCAAATTTTTCATGCTATACAACTATCGTCCGCAACAGTTCCTTTAGACTCTCTGGATTTGGGTATGTATAAAACCCCTAGAGTTTTTTCCCCTTTTTTCCAGTCCACTTGCTCATCGTGTTATAGGTCTATTCCAGGAAGACCTCCTACCCACCTCGTCTTAACCTTGTCAAAGTTATCCCACCTTGGCTGCTCTTGGGGTAGGGATTACTATAGGCCCCCTTCCATTTATTTGAATGGTACTGGCTTGGGTTCAGGTTTTATATCTTCGGGGGTTCTTTGTATATTCCCGACCTTTTCACCCCCTAAACCATACCAGTATGTTATTGACCACCGGAAGCTCAATTTTGATCCCCTATTGGCTCCTTTTTACGCCTTCTCCCTAACTCTATCTCCCTCGCTCTCTAGGATACCTACAATCCAAAAATCCCTCCCCCCAGCATTGACCAATCTCACACACTCACTCCCCTAACTCAACTCTCCCTTGTTATCATTGGCGGCCTTCTAGAGACTTATGTATCCTCTAGTCAACCCATTGAATTGGGTATTTCTATGAAGGACCCACCTGGAATACACCCTTCCACCCCCAGATACGACCTACGTCCTATAACTGGATCCTTAGCTGCTTCTGAGAGTAGGGGTGGCTTATCTCCTGACCCATCCTCCACCACCCTTCAACTCAGGGGAAGAAGATCCCTTATGGCGTCATCAAGGGATCAGGTTGCAAGAGATGTCCGAGCTGGTAGACAACTAACCATACAAGGGACTCTTAGAACGATTCATCCCTGACCAGTGTTTACTCAATTATAATTACATCCCTAGACATTGGAGGGTTAGGGCTTCCCTCCAAAAAGTAGGCCCTGAAGCGACTGATACAAATCAATAAACCTTTTGTTATGTTATTACAAGAAATTATGGCTTATGGGGATGATTTGATTAAATATTTGTGTGCTCTCATTCTAGGTTGGGATTTTGTCAATGTTGACTCTTGGGTCACTTCGGTGGCCTCATCATTGGTTGGAATACCAAAGAGATGATGTGCACTAATAGTTGGTCCTTTCAATCTAGCATTGACATAGTGATATTTTCTTGGGAGTTCGGCTAGGCATTCCATATTGTCAATATCTATGGTCCTTACCATAACCGAGTAGCTTATTGGGAAAAAAAATTCATTTCACACCTTTATCAAGGTGAAAGAGTAATTATTGCATGGGATTTCAATTTCTCTCTTGGGGAAGGAGAGATTTGGGGACTAAAGCACAAAAGGACCCCCTATTCGACTACTTTCTACGACGACTTGAAGAACTATCTATGTTTGACATTCAACCTATAGACATCAGACCTACTTGGCGGAATAATAGAATTGGTGATGAGTCCATTGCCAAGTGATTAGACCATTTTTTGATCAACGAGGGCCTTTTACTATCAAGTGCATTATTCCGACAGTGGGTTGGCGAAGGCGGGGGATCATATTAGGCCCCGATTTTCATGGGTCGAAAGGATTCCTAAGAAACCACCCAACTGATTTAAATTTAATGCTTGTTGGTTGGATAATGATGACTATCTTTAGATGGTTATAAACATTTGGTCCCCTTACAATCCAAGGACTCATGTCTCTGTTGGTTTGCATTTCCTCAAGAACCTTAAGCGAGTTAAAAAACATTATATCTCGTGGGAAGCTGACATAAAGGATAGAATGGATAAAGAGTTATCTCATATTGAAGACTCACTGGATCATTTTCATTCAGTGTATAAAGAGGGCTTTTCTACTATTGAACATAAGCGGAGGATTGTGGATTTGGAAATCAGGAGGACCAAAATGCTAGATGAAAAGGAAGCTACCTGGCAACTTAAGAGTCGGGCTATATGGATTAAAAAGGGGGATGTCAACACAAAAAAAATTCCACAATTTTGTTAAACACAGGCACCAATCTAATACGATGTGGAAGATTGAAGATGAAGTTGGGACTCGTGTATCGGATTTTCAGGACATAGCTAACTCTGATGTGAGACATTTCAAGGATCAATATAAAGAAGATGACAATGTTTCCATTGAACATATGCTAAAGTTATTAGATGTATATCCTACAATGGTGAATGAGGAACACAACCAAGATCTGATGGACAAGATTAGCTTAGAAGAATTGAAAAAGGCAATCCACGCCATGCAGAAGGAAAAAAGTTCGGGCCCAGACGACTGGCCCGTGGAATTCTTTAGTGGATTCATGGAACTATTTGAACAGGATCTTCTTGGAGTAATCGAGGAATCAAGATCCAAAGGTAAAGTCATTGCTGCATTCAATGCTACATTTATAACCCTAATTCCAAAAGTGGATCAGGTGACTACGTGGGATACTTTCAGGCCAATATCTCTATGTAACTGTGTATATAAGCTCGTTGCCAAGATTATAGCTAGCAGAATTAAGCCTATCTTGTCCTCTATTGTTTCCCTTGAGAAATTTGCTTTCCTTATGGGAAGATAGATCTATGACGCTATCGGCTCTAAACAAGAGGTGATGCACTCGACTAAAATTCATAAGCTTCCTGTGGCAATTATGAAAGTGGACTTGACAAAAGCTTATGATAGGGTTAACTGGCTTTTCCTCGAGTTTATTCTATTAAAAATGGGTTTCAATCTTGAATTTGTCAACTGGATCTTTGCGTGCACCATGTTTGTCTCCTTTGCTCTACAAATCAATGGATCAACCACTAACTTTTTTAGACCTAAGAGAGGTCTACGTCAGGGATGTACCATGGCCCCTTTGTTATTCATTTTAGTTATGGAGGGGTTGAGTAGATCTCTCATCAACGCCGGATCTAATGGTGCTTTACGAGGTGTTAAGGTGGCAGAGCAATTATACATTACACACCTCTTATTCGTTGCTGACATCCTTCTTTTTATGGATAGATCCTGAAGGGATTACTTAAAATCTATAGAGATCATGGATCTCTTCTATGTGGCTTCACGTATGAAGATAAATGGTAACAAGTCTACTATATCTACTATGAACCTCCCTCTGGATTATATAGAATGGTTACTGGCTGAAAATGATTATGAAATCGTAGAATTACAGGAAGGGATGAGGTACCTTGGTTTTGTTTTGAAACCCAATGACTATTCTAATAAGTACTAGACTTGGCTTATTGCCAATATTGAGAGTCAACTACACTTATGGTGCAAAAAATGGCTTTCCTGCCAAGGTAAATATATCCTTACGAAATATGTGCTGGAAGCATCTCCAGTTTATTGGTCCTCCCTCACTTATGTTCCTATAGGGGTCCTCAACCATATCAGAAAATTAGCTGTAATTTTCTTTGGCAAGGCTGCCAGGACGAAAATCCTTCGCCTGGTCCTTGTGGCAGAAGCTGGCTCTCCCCAAGGAAATGGGCAAGTGGGGATTAAAAAACCCACACTGTTAGTTGCAAAAGCTCCTATTGCTAAAGGCATTTGGAGGGTAATAAAACAAGAGGGGTTGAGGGCGACTGTGGTGACCCATAGATATATTAGACCACTCATCATTGTCGAATGGATCATGAAACCATACAAAAGAACTAGTTTTGATTTTATTATGTGGAAGTCTCACCTGCGGGTGTTCGATGTTATTGGATATGGTCTACAATGGAAAATTGGGAACGACCTCTCCTTTAGATTGGGGAAAGACCCTTGGGTGGGGTGTCCGAAGCATTTTGCTCTGCCGGATCACCTGGTGGAGATTCTACATCTATAGAATTACTACAACCTCGGTCAAATTGGAATTGGTATCCATCATCTGAACCACACTCATACCTAGTTAAATGCAAATGATCTGGGGCTGGTGAGGACATATAGATCTGGAATTCTTATATACTTGCATTACATAATTTCCATGTCATGTTGTCCAATGGGATTGACTCACTGATTTGGAGATTCAATGTAAACAGGGGTCAATAAACCCCGTGCTTGGGTTACCGTGTTATTAGGGTAGCAGAAGTACATCCTGATCCCCATTGGTGGAACTCCTATATCTGTCAATTTCAATGCCCTTTAAAGACGAATCTCTATCTTTGGCTTGTTATCCATAAACATGTCCCATCTTGGGATAACATCGTACGCAAATTCTAGATCGGTCCCAGTTGGTGCCCACTCTGCAGGTATAGCTGTGAATCCATCGACCATTTATTTTTATTTTGTCCATATTCAACCAGTATTTGGTCCTATGTTTCCAGTTGTAGAGGTATTTTCTTAAGTTGGTAGGGTAACCATTTGGAGGATGCACTACACCATTGGATCACTGATGCAAATGATAAAGACTATTTGGCGTTACCGATGATTATAATTTGGTACATATGGATTGCTAGGAATCAAGTCATTTTTTAAGACAATCTTGCTCCTCCAAAGTTATATGGATCCAAAGCTCTCTCTATATTCCCTCTATTCTTGCAAACTAAAATAATCAAGAATCAGAGGATAGTGAGGGAGGAACTCATTGATAAGTCCCGACCTTGGGCATATTTTGATGGAGATGCCCAAAGAGATCCAATGAAGGGTTGTGGGGGGGATCATCCACTTATCTGAAGATCATTTACACAAATTTGTGATTGGTCTTGGTCCTTGCACCAATAATATATCATAACTTTTGGCTATCAAGTTCCCGTTATCTTATGCTAACCACTTGGAGATTATGGACATCCAGATCTTTAGAGACTCTAGGCTGGTAGTAGATTAGATGGCACAGAGGAAGACCCCCAACAATATCCATCTTGTAGCAATATTTGAGGAAACAACCAGAATAGTAGATGCCTTTGAACATATTAGTTTCTCTCACATTTTCTGTGAAAGGAACATGCATGTGGACTTGCTATTAAAGATGGGGCTTAGAGAGAGCGGTGGAAGATAGCTCAAATGGGAAAATATCAAAGACAACATCATTGAACATGATCTGAGACCCTTCCGGAATGGAAATTAAACTCTACTACGATCCCTCTATTCTTGCAAACTAAAATAATCAAGAATCAGAGGATTGTGAGGGAGGAACTCATTGATAAGTCCCGACCTTGGGCATATTTTGATGGAGATGCCCAAAGAGATCCGATGAAGGGTTGTGGGGGGGATCATCCACTTATCTGAAGATCATTTACACAAATTTGTGATTGGTCTTGGTCCCTGCACCAGTAATATAGCATAACTTTTGGCTATCAAGCTCCCGTTATCGTATGCTAACCACTTGGACATTATGGACATCCAGATCTTTGGAGACTCTAGGCTGGTAGTAGATTGGATGGCACAGAGGAAGACCCCCAACAATATCCATCTTGTAGCAATATTTGAGGAAACAACTAGAATAGCAGATGCCTTTGAACATATTAGTTTCTCTCACATTTTCTGTGAAAGGAACATGAATGTGGACTTGCTATTAAAGATGGGGCTTAGAGAGAGCGGTGGAAGATAGCTCAAATGGGAAAATATCAAAGACAACATCATTGAACATGATCTGAGACCCTTCCTGAATGGAAATTAAACCCTACTATAAACTTTTCTTATGATCTAATTGATCCACAATGTAAAAATTGGTATATAAGACCACTATTTTTTATTTTTTTACGATCTATTGCTACAGATAGCCAACAAAAGATAACATTAGTATATTATCTTTTGAAGGAAAAATGGATATATCAAATGTATGAGCTGTACTTAGTCATGAAAGGACTTAGATGATAGACATGACTCATAAAGGACTTAGATGATAAACATGACTCATAATAGTCTTTGTATAATGTATTATATTTTAATTAATGAAATGCGCTTTTTTTTAAGGAAAAAAAGCTATGATAAAATGTTATGATTAGCTTTGTTTGAATGTATTTCTTTATTTGTTAATATTGTTACGTGGACAACTTCTCTAATGGAATATAGTTAAGTTTTTTTGTTTTTTTGGCAAGAATAGAAGTTTACATATATGATTATGATACTTAATACTTAGGATTGTTAAACGCTTTAATGCGCAAATATATACTTGCTTTAATGGATCCACCAAGTTCACAAGAACACGAAGTTTTATAATCCCTTTCACACATGTTGAAACTATTTATGAAAAAAGTAAAGAATCTTTATCATCTTTTTAATATTCTTTTATAACAATTTTTAATATTTTATTTGTGATTTGATATTATATTAATATAAGGTAGAAAATACATAACATGGTGTGGCTAACTTGTTATTGGGAAATGAGACTAGTCACAAAACTAGAGTTTAATCATTATTAGTCCCCGTGATAGATATAGATTATGTGTTCCACTATTTTCAATTATTTTGACAATGATAATCATAAAATATAATGTTTTACAAAGTCACTAGAAAAATGATTATTTTTAAATTTTTTTATTACGTTTTATTTCAAAGTTTATTGGACAATAACGCTAGATGTGACATTTTGTATCATTGAACCTATTACTAAAAATTACAAAATAAAAATAATTTTCTAAAATGTTGTACTTTGGGGAAATATTTATCTGCCTCACATCTGACAGAATCATTTTCCCAAAGCTTTTAGTTTCCCGAAGAAACCTCATCCTTTACATTGATGTTTGAATCCATTCTTCACCAGGTGGTAGACAATCTCAGCAACACTTCACCTGACAATCTCAGCATTTTCCTTTGTGTTTATTGTGTGCTCTTTTTCTTTTCTAGTCCCTGGTGCATTCCTTTATGTGAGCACTCCAACACTTATTAAAGTTGCAAGCATTGCAACAAACCAATGCATAATTCTTGCATAGCTAAATTGGATGTGGTTTTGTAACCAATGCATAATTCTTGCAAAGCTAAATTGGTTGTGGTTTTGTTTATGTTGTTGTAGAGACTCGAGAACATTATGGCGACAGTTACAGTGCCTCCAACCATATCTCATCCGAGCCAAGATTTCCAACAACTATGTGATGCATTCAAGGGATTTTCACTCGATATAAATTCAACTAAATTCCAATATCCCATAGGAGTTGTTTATGCTTTTATTTTCTTTGACGTTCTTACTATCGAGTGCATTTTATGTCAGCTAAAAAGTATTATCAAAAGAAATTGTCAACAGTAGACGTCATATTCAAAGTAGCGCCTAAAGAACACAGGTTCTACATTAAATGGATAGGATACACATTATTTTTTTATATTTGGTAATAAGATACTCTGGTGGAGGAGAGACACTTTCCAAACCTTTGTTTTGTATAAATTCAACCTCGTTATCTTCTTTTTTTAACAAAAACGGCTAATAGCATTGATTATATATAAAAAGGAGAATTACATCAAAATAGACTGATCAGATTGCTCCCATGAAAGGAAGACAACCATCAATCCAAATTCATCATGTTCCAGCTGATAATTAGCATGATACCTTTCTGTCACGTGGACACTATAACATCTAACAAACTGACCTAGGAGGAGTATGCAAAAAAATAACATTTCTGATAGTCTGTCTTATACAAAATCTGGGCATTGAGCCCAACCAAGATGCCAACAAACAACTAGAGCCTAAACTGAAAGTAGCAGAGTTCCTGTGCATAGTGCTAGAAAGCATAGATAACATAAATAAACTAGAAATCCAACCAGTGACCAGAGTAGACAAGCTGCTAGTGAGGACCAACGTCCATGGCCACACCCACAAAGTCCGCAGCCATATTCTTTTCAGTGCTAAGGTCCACGAAATTACCAGCTGTTGCCATGAACTTCTGCAGCTTCTCCATCTTTCGATTGATTTCCTCGAGCTCGGTGCCAGTTACTTTGAGTTTCCGGGCCTTGGGGGGATAGGCCAGACCCAAGGTTTCCTCCAAATGCCCTGTTTTTTCAGCCACACGTATATTCTGAGCTTTGACCTCATAGTGAGAAGTAGTTGCAAAGTTGTAGAGACGAGATATTACCTTCTTGAACTCTATGCTTTCACCACAAACCATCCTCACCTGCAGCTCCAAATCCTGCAACCGGTCCAGGAACTCCACCTCAAACTTAGATATGCTGCGTTTCCCGTCCTGCCCGATGTCGTTCCCTACCCCTGCGTGCCTTCGGCAGGGGCCAAGTCCAGGGTGGCTCTCAAGCTCTACTGAATCACCCCACCTTTCCACCAGCTATACTCCCCTGCTACACCCAGCATTGAAGCCTCGTCCCGTCTTGCAACATCTTCCACAGGTGGGATTCTCATCCCCTAGTAACGCCCAACACCACGGCAATAGTGCTCCCCACCACGCCTGACTCCATGATGAGCCATTTCCCTACCAACACAGAGACCGTTCCAAACAACAAACAACAAACGCAGACCGAACAGGGCAACGAAAATATGGAAAACAAAGGAATGAGTTTTGGGGGATGCCCAGAATCGAGGATTTATCACGCCAAAGAGCCTGCATGCCAGCCAACTGGCAGTACTTTGAGGGACATTAACTCCGTGCATGCGAGGGGAGCAATCGAGAGGGGAAAGAGCCGTCAATTCTCCAAGGGAGAGATCCCAAAAAATTTCAATTATGATGCAATTTAAATGAGAAAAGTCCATAAATGAGGGAGGGGGTAGATTGGAGGGTCTTAGGAATTAGCCCAATTTCGAACTCTTGGTTTTAAGGAATCCAGGAAGTTTCCAAATTATCATTATCGAGCCTTAAGGTGCCATAAGCAAGCTCGACTCCAATATTCGCCATCTCGTCCGCTTTCTCGTTCAACCCTCGCAGAATATGAAGGAAGGTGAGCTCATGGAATTCAATACTGATGCAATGAAGGAGGTGATGCATTTTGGAGATGGGGTCTTTCCTTTTGGCAATAATACGCCTGGCTTCTCTGATTATGATTAGAGAGTCTCTGAGAACTGTGAGTTTCTTAATTCCCAGGCTGGCTGCAATCTCCAATCCTTTGATGAGTCCTAACCATTCCGCTGCATTGTTGGTCTTCCTCCCAATGCCCCAGGCAAAGTCTTTCTGCTTGTTCCCCGTGGAGTCTAGAATTACTCCCCCCCGCACCTGCCAACCCTGGAAATTCAACCTCGTTATCAACAACTACAATGTTTCATATTAATATTTAATACAAAACTTTATATTTATTTGTTATTTGAATGTTAAATTTTATAATAATAAAAAAATGCATTTTCCAAGCACAAGCAAATGAATGTATGGGTGGCTCCATTATATTCTTCCGTGTTATAATATTCTTGTGTTATATTCGAAAGACAGTCTCGACTTTATGTTAATTTTTTCTTTCATTCGAAGTTTAGACTGAGATTCTCACTTAAGTCTATATGAGAGTCTTTTGGAGTAGAGTTTGAAGTGTTTGAAGCAAAACCTTCGCTCCTCTGACTGAGACATGAGATACCGCCTTTGTAATATGAACATAGATCGTAGCTTATTGGGATAAGAAAGTATGTTTTGTTTCATGGCACTCACCTGCTGCCTCAGCTCTATAGATGTCTTGAAGCTCGACTTTAGTATTTGAAGCTTGCTTTGCAGGGAGAGATGGTAGTTTCAATAGGTCTCGCTTGCCATGAATTAATGATGGAATATGCCAACACTTCTTGGAGATTAAGAACAAAGGATAAGCTTGGATAAAGGAGGAGAATTCCACCACACTAAATTGGGAAAGTGCTCCAAATATGTAGCTTACTAGTTATAAATCACAATGATATATCTTGAAGCTAAGATACTGTATTTCCATGCTTCATGGAATTGAGATTTTCTTAGTTGTTCCTGTGCTATTTTCATGGAAATTTTGACATGTTTGTGTTGAATTTGCATGCCAAATATTGCCATGTTATCTGCTTTATAAATGCATTTCTGGAGAATGTGCTTTTCCTCCTAGCCGTGCAGAAACTCCTTAAAGTCTCTCTATATCTCTTTATGTTTCTCTCTATTTGGACGTTGAAAGAGCTTGTGATTCCAAGCAATTGAGTTAATGCTACTGCAATTGATCTATTGCTACTTGGGAGTTTCCAGGTACTAATAGATTTTTTGATGTGATCTTTGAATAATGCCTGTGATTCTACTTGGTTGTTGGTTACTACCTCAATGTTGATAGCAAATTTTCTAAGTACTCTTCATTTTGTGTTAATATTATCCCTCCAAAACTTTGATAGCAAATTTTCTAAGTACTCTTCATTTTGTGTTAATATTATCCCTCCAAAACTATAATGGCTTGGATTTCAGTTGAATTTCAGCTGCGAAGTTTACGAATGTCTGCTTATTTGAATATGAAGATTTAGCCATCGACCATTTGAAATACCTTTCTTCGAGAGAAAAGACCGAGGTCATTTCTTTGCTATAATCTCTTTGTCGCTGATGACACCGGTGACCAACTCGTCCCCTAGTGCGTGCGCCTTCCTAAGAGCATTGGCATGCCCTTAGTGCATCAAGTTGAAGCATCCATCCATTAATCTCTCCATTCTATTTTCTCCACATCACATAACTTTACGATAAAGTAAATTTAATATAATAATATCAATTTAATTTTAATTTTTATCACATTTTAATAAATTTAAAATTAATATAAAATCTTATCTAGTTATAAAAGCTCCCTCAATTTTTTTATTTTTCTTGTTATATTAATGAATTAGGCTATTTACTGATAGAAAAAGATAAGCCAATATTGATTCTTTGGATTTGTTCAAAGATAGAGCGTTTCACCATTGATGATCTTGTCGCTTAAGAGACAATTCTTAGAGTACTGTTCCAAATTGCCTTAATAATTGGCTTGTTTTTAAATCCCCTAGGATATGAGAGAAACCACTTATTGAACATTTGTTGTTTAGAATATGGTTTGAGAGGACATATTTCAAAAAGCAATGAGTTCTATTCTTTGGATAGGAATGGAGGATTCCTCATTTTTAGGTTTTAGGGTTTAGAACATATAGTTATTTTAATTAGGAAAAAAATATAAATGTTTGTCTCTTTAAAGGTTTCAAGATTAAAATGTATTTTGCTAAAATATTTTAATTAATTAATTAAATTATTAGTTATGATTTAGTGACTGGGGTGAGTGTAGTTATGCAAATAGCTTATGCATCTATCAAAACATTTCAAGTTTAATCCTATGAGTAGAGCCTTTGTATATTTGTATTTGTATGTAAGGAAACATGGTTGATCATATTATAATTAATTTCTATTTTTTATAAAAAAAGGGTTTAATATGTCTTATAAACTAAGCTAAATAAAATTGAGTAAACTTTAATGAGATATTTTATTTTATTTTATCTTAATTATATGTTATATATACATTTCAAGTAGATTTTAATAAGATATTTTATCCTCTCTTAAAGTTAAATATACAATTTTTTGTTTGTTTGTATATGTACACCTTTTAGATATAACTGTCTTGTATAAGGGAAAAAGTTTCACCATCTAACTTTAATTTTTTTTAACACGTATTACAAGTTAAATTAAATTGGTTTAATTAGTAAAATACTTTAACCTTTTATTATAGAGTTTGTATCATATGTTAACATTACATATAAATAATCTCGAAGGAGGAAGAACACTTTTAGCGATGTATGAGGTTTTTACTAAGATACTTTAATTTTTATTATTGAGATTTTATCCTATGTTCATATATACATAAATAATTTTGAGGCAAGAAGAACACTTTGTTAAAGTCTTAGACTTAGAGATGTATGAGGTTTCTACTTTTCTCACATTGGATGGGAGGTTGGGAGGTTTGGTCCTTGAGGTGTGTGAGGTTTCCACTTTTTCCACAATGAATATTAGGTTGGGATGAATTTCCGTGTTTGACTTTTCTGATTATTAATAGTATTCAATTATTTATGCAATTCAAACACATAAAGCCATGCTATAGTGGCTTCTTGATGCAGTAGAGTGCTATGCACATCTTTCTTGAAATGCGATTCAAGGTTGGTATGCAAACTGTGGAGTTATTATAGAGATTCCCTGATGTAGATATATAGAATAATTGTTGAACATGAGGAGAGCATACCAAACCATGCCTAGAAAATCCATGGAAGAAGACATTGGTTGGGAAACCAAGGGAGGCACCCAAAAGGTGGTCCTTTATAAACTTCCTGCACACCTTAGTATCTTCATCGTCATGATTATGTAAAGGTCAATTAAGACTAGCGTTTGGGATTTGATAGCTTATAGTGGCATTGAAGACATCATATAGATATTGTGGCTTAGAGGTTGAGAGCATATAAGAGAATGGAGATATGTCAAGCCCTGTAATGTTTAACAAATTGTATAACTTGCTTACTTATCTAACATTGATAATTAATGAACTAAATTATTAATTTAAAATATCTTTCATCGTTTTTATGATGAGAACCTTATTGTGAAGTTTGACATGACATTGGATGCTATAAAGTTGTAGATATGGAGATTAGAATGATTAGATAGATCATAGTGCAACTCCTTCTAGATTTATAATTGAATATAGGGAACCTATTGTCAAGTCCTCTTTTAAATGTGGGCATTTTGATGTATCCAACTTGCAGCAACATTACCATTATGTGAGAAATTTTTATCTATTTAATCTGTAGTTATGGTTCATCACATACAAAAAGAAGAAAATTCATGTTGCTTGTTGAGGAAAATGAAATAATGAAAAATAAGTAAACAATAACAATAGTAGTGTTCAACATATACCTTGCGGCTCTTGTTCTATTTACACTCATATTTCACAGATACTAAATTCATGCTTATTAACCATTCACATTGGGATTGATATTCCTATATATATATATTTGTCTCTTATAGTATTACATTTCACCAAAGTTAGATTTGATCATAAGAAACACATATTCCCAATTCCCCCCCTTCCCTCTTAGAGTATTTTAATGCACACATTGCTAAAAATAAGGAAACACAAACTTTCATTCATCACATAGCTCTCGAGATACACATTATTCCAAGTTCTCATTTGTCTTTTCATGTGTATCTAGATTTGTTTTTCCAATAGTCTTAAGTTGACTTTTCTTGGGTCCAAACAATTATGCATAAGATTTTTATTCTTCTATGACACATTGAAAATTACGACACATTGAAGATTGACCATTTTGACATTTACTATTCAAATGTGTTTTGACTACTAGGTGATATGAGACTCCTATGCTGCAAAATGTGTTAACAAATGCCATTGTAACTAATTATATTGAATTTGAGAATCATTTTATTTAATTTTTATTGTGTCTTATTGATATTTGATATTGGTTTTTGTTTTTAAGGCAAGGACTAAGCTGCACACAACTCTTGTTTTTCAGATAGAATCTGAATAAAAAAAAAGTAAAGCCAAAGTTCTATAAAGGAGAACATGCATCATTGTATCTATGCTTAAAATAACTAACTTCTAGCAACCTAGAGTATTTACCACGTCCATAAGCAAAACAAGTAAGTTCTGTAAAACTGAAAGAAAACGAGACATACAACATAGGTCTAATGTTGTGAATCACTAGAGATGTTCACTGTGGGCACCTCGGGTTACTCCTTTGTTTTGATGGTTTGGCCAGGGGAGACACGTTCCTTAAAGATCATGCCAATAGTGGCTTTGACCAACATGTTCATCTCTGCTCCCATCTCTACGTGAGCATTAATGAGCAACTTGAGGGTCGCTTCCATACCCCTGAGCTATGCCTGAGCTTCCTTCTGCCAAAGCTCGGTCTTTGTTTTCTCTGTCGCAATGTCCATCAAAGCCTTACCCAAAAGGGTTTTTAAATGCCAATAAAGAATTATGGTTTTCATATACTCCATGTATCAAGTTCAAGATGTGCCAACATCCTCAATAATCTCCCTAGGTTGGCCTGAATATCCTCAATCATTGCACCTCTCGCTGTTGCGCCACCTAGGCTTCCATACCCTCAATTCTATGTTGGGCCGAGGCAGAAACCATGATATTGCAAGCATCTTTGGCAATTTTTGTCTTCATAACAACCTCGGGCATATGCATTCACAGGCTTCTTCTGTTGGAACCTCTTTACGTCTGCTTGCCCTTTACCATCACACAACACCTAGACCACCGAATGAACAAGTCTAAAAATTTGATGATGATCATGCTAGGTGTCCAAAATGCACGCGGAAGCTATCGTGGCATTGACGAGTCCTCCCACTACCATTAGCCACCTTATATATATATATATAAACTCTTATATTAATATACTATAATTTTAAAATTTTTAATGTAATAAAATAATTATTTTTATATATAACTACTTTTATTAATTTTCAAGGGGAATTGGAGACCTATGTGAAATTTTTGTTCTCGACGCATTTCAGACTCTATAGTTGAGTCCATCTTCAGGAGAAAATTTATCTCAAATGAAAACCTCCACGAATCTACATTTTTATATTATTAGTTTGTTTTTTAATGTTATTTAATGAGAGAGCCGACCTAATTAATTATTTCAAATCATTATTAAAAATTGCTATATTATTATATTCCAATTTATTAAACTAGTTTATTTATATTTATTATGTGTTTATTTATATTTATTATTAACATATTAATGTTTATATATGTTTATTATTAAAATATTCTTATTATATTTCTAAATTACCATTATTCCCATGTATTCATATGATGTTTTTATTCTTTAAATTGTTATTATTCTTTAAATTATTATTAATAACGTAACAAAACTAAGTTAAAACTTATATGTTTAAATGTTTAATAGTTATATATATGTTTAAAACTTATATTATATTTTATATATGTTACATTAAATTCTTATATAATCTTATATAATGTAATTCCACAAATCCATAATACAATTTAAAAAATGATTGATTCTCAATCATGAACCACCCTTAAGGTAAATGTTCAACTTTAAAAGAACCCTTCATTTAGTTAGTTTCTTCTGCAACACGACCCTTTCTCTAATATCACTAGGAAGTAGTTGAGAGTAGTTGAACTAAATTTAGTAGAAGATGATAAAGTAGTTGGTTGTTCATTGAAAACAACAATTTAAATTGATTGAGATGTGTAATTATTATTATACATAACAAATAGTAGTATTTGACATTTGGAATATATAAAAAATACAGTGGTGTATGTTGAGGCCATATGGGGGTTTATGTATTGAGATAAAGAGACATTAGTATACATAGGGTAACATGTAACATTAATACAATTTAATATATCAAAATTATAATTTTTTTAACATGGAGATATATTCAATAATAATAAATGAGAAAAGTGCGAAACTTTCCTCTTAGTATTGGAGCTGTTAAACCCTCTACCAAACTTATACATAAAAAAATACATCCTATATACAATGTACATTCGAATCTATGTCCTTGCAACTCCACCGGAAATTTTGTTCACATCAATTGTCTCTCGTTCAACCAACCACACTTTGGCGGTTAAATTTAATGCCAACCAGCCACACCTTAAATAAGCCGGTACAAATAAATGTCACAAACATAAAAGTTAAAATATCAAGCCAACCCAATTCTGATGATATTCCAAAGAGACAAACTAGCGGGCAGGTTATCTGCTACATCGGCAGCTCCGTCGACGAGCGGAGCTTACGAGGCACACTCCACCTCTCTGAACGCATAACGCGCCTTCATCTTTCACCAAAGAAATCCACTAGCAGTGGCAGTGGCAGTCGCAACTCGAAGAAGGTCCATCCTCTCACTACTATAAGTTCCATCACCTGCCTCTATAAAGACCAATTTTCCTGACATCGAGAAAAACCCCAGAGCAACGAATACCTTGCAACTCCCAGGTCACGGGTTCAAAACTCGGCAGTCATGCAGGCCGCGCAATGTGCAGTGACTTCGTCCTCCTTTACTCCTTCGAAGTCTCCCAGGGCTGGCAACCGCAGGGTCTGTAATGGCAGCGGGCCTTCTCGGATCACCTTCTGCGGTCTGCGCAAGGAAATCTTCGGATTACCTTCCGAGCGATGCTTCAGAAGCGCGGCGTTGGCGGCCCGGCCAATGGGAAGAGCAGGATTGCAGGGATACAAAGTGACGGCTTCGGCGTCAGATAACGGAAGTCCCGTCACAGCGTTCGACTACGATTTGATTATTATTGGAGCAGGCGTTGGCGGCCATGGAGCTGCTCTTCATGCAGTCGAGAAGGTACTCTCGCCTTTTTGTTGAAATTACTGCAATTGTTAAAGAGACAGTAATCTTTAATAAGACACTAATCGCATACTTTAATATTTAGTTATTTTCCAAATCCAGCCTAAGCAGGACAATAATTTAAATCGAAGGTCGCGCATTCATATAATTTTCTTAATTTTTTTCTTTCCAGAGTCAGCTCAAGAAATTTAAGTTTAAATTTTAATTTATGCATTCTCAATAAGTTTTACATAGTAGCAGATCTCTAGTTGAATCTGCATTAAAACTTCTTTCAGCTCGTAAAACCGGTCAATGGTTAATAAATGTATGAATCCTCGACGATTGTAAGTAATGTTTGTCACTGCCCGCTGGCAGACCAATCGGTAAGTGCAACGATTCATTGCGTGGTGTTTGCAGCTGTTCGTTTGATCGTTTCGATAATAAAGTTGTTTGGAGTTGTCTTCTCTGCTTCGGGAGGTTTAAATATTTGGAGATAGATTACAATGAGAACTGCAAAGTGAATCCTGGTTATAAGTCATTGGCTGCTTTAAGAGAAGAACAAACGTTTTAGTGTCATTTTACATTAGTAGATATAGGGTCATTTTTAACACCAGCCTAGATCCATTTTAACCTTCGATCTATCCAGTGTTGAAAGGATGTAAAGCTCGGGTAAGGTTTGCATATAGGGTAATTGTTCCCTTTTGATGCTTGACAGATCTTAGGTTAAGATGAAGCTATTCTGATAACTTGAAGGTAACTGGGGATATGGAGACATTTAGAAATCTGCAATGGTGTAAACATCATTCAGGGGTATTAAGTACCTTCCCTAGTTTACCTTGCACGTATTGAAAAAAGAGACTAAACTTGGTCCATTACAATACCTTCCAAAATATTCGCAAATAACATCCGTTTCTTTCAAGAAATAGAGTAAGGAATTTTTTCTTTTCGAACCATGAGCACCAATAATGGCATACTCGGTGTGATCTTAACCAAGCTCAACAGTTGACTTGTTCAAATAAAACAATTTACGAGGCAATCTATAGTATGATTCCTAAAAACGCTTTTTTGGAATGCAACTCCTTCGGTCAAGTCTGTTCTGGAGGGACTGGTGGTGGAATAGTGGGAAACCCTTCTACATCTATGTGGCAAAGGACTTTTATGATCTTGTTAAGCATCCCTTGGATGTTGTCTCATGCTTGAACAAAAGATTGGGGGGTGGGGGATCTTGAAGCATGCTGGTTAAGGAGATGCCGTTCCATTTGGAAGTCTCTCTTTTTTCAATCAAAAAGTATGGATGTGGATTATGCTTCAGCAAGGATTGTTTGTCAAGATTAAAGTCCTTAAAATTGGTGTTACAACTGCAGCGTGCATGATTTTGGGTAAGGATGAAACAGTTGAAGATGTCTTTTGGAGATGCTTGTCGACCAAGACCTTCTGGGCATAGTTTCAGGCTGAATTTAATTTTTTTTACTGGCCCACTTTCTTGGAAGGTTCCCTCATGGGGGAGGCTTGGATGATTAGGGACAGCTGCATATATTTATGGCAGACAGTTTGGTTTTCAGTTGGCTTTTTGTGGAGAAACCGGTGTGAGGCTACTTTTCAGGAGGAATCTTCCCAGCTTTTAGTCTCTTTAGGCAGGATTCAGCTTTGCTTGTTGAAGTCAAATTTCATTTTTCCTGCAAAGATTTGGACTTCCGATGGGCACACAAATCTCTCCACCAGAAAATTCCTTTTATGGCCAACCTTTTGTCAACAGGCATACTTGAGAGAACAAACTGGCCATTGGTACACTGAAATGCCCAAATAGATCTAGACGTCAAATCCCAAGCATGCCGAGGCCTTCAAACTGCCATGTGAGGAAGAAATATACTATCTTTGACACAACCTACATCCTTTTAAATGGAGTTGAACCTAAAAGCACAAAATCCTTAACATTACCAATTATGTCACACAGTTGAAAGGGGCCTTTAATATCCTAGATGTGATGAGCATGTTGAATCCAGTGATAAAAGAAAAGTCGCCAAGAAGCATCCTCCTCCACTGCTTGTACCTACCCAATTACTGGCAAGTGTGGCTCCTTGATCTCTTATGTCATGGAGATCCAAGCCCCTTTAACCCTTTGGTAAAGTGTAGATATCCTAGGCCACCAAAGGAACCCCTTTCACCCCACCTTGCTTATCCCAAAGAAAACTTCTAAGGACTTTCTTTTGCATTTTATATGTTGCTTAAGAAGGGAAAAGACAAGACGAGTAATAAATATGCCTTGCCACAAAAATTCTATCAACAACTGTAACCTTCATTGCAAGTGGAAGATCAAGATGGGTGCCTTTAATACCATGGATGTGATGAGCATGTTGAATCCAGTGATAAAATAAAATTTGCCAAGGAGCATCCTCCTCCACTGCTTTTACCTACCCAATTACTGGCAAGTGTGGCTCCTTGATCTCTTATGTCAGGGAGATCCAAGCCCCCTTAACCCTTTGGTAAAGTGTAGATATCCTAGGTCACCAAAGGAACCCCTTTCACCCCACATTGCTTATCCCAAAGAAAACTTCTAAGGACCTTCTATCGCATTTTAGATGTTGCTTAAGAAGGGAAAAGACAAGAGGAGTAATAAATATGCCTTGCCACAAAACTTGTATCAACAATTGTAACCTTCATGGCATGTGGAAGATCAAGATGGGGGCCTTTAATACCCTGGATGTGATGAGCATGTTGAATCCAGTGATAAAATAAAAGTTGCCAAGGAGCATCCTCCTCCACTGCTTGTACCTACCCAATTACTGGAAAGTGTGGCTCCTTGATCTCTTATGTCAGGGAGATCCAAGCCCCCTTAACCCTTTGGTAAAGTGTAGATATCCGAGGCCACCAAAGGAACCCCTTTCACCCCACCTTTCTTATCCCAAAGAAAACTTCTAAGGACCTTCTTTCGCATTTTATATGTTGCTTAAGAAGGGAAAAGACAAGAGGAGTCATAAATATGCCTTGCCACAAAACTTCAATCGACAATTGTAACCTTCATAGCAAGTGGAAGATCAATATGACTCCAAGTTTGAAGTGTTTTGTCATTCATAGTCATTATCCACTTATAGTTATCAACAAGAGAGAGTTGCATAGTGCATACCAAATAAAATGTGCTTGAATAACAAATGATCTCGGTTTTTATAATCTTCCATTTATGAATCAGCGAATTAGGGAGCTAGTTTTGGTCAATAAGAAAAACCATTGTTTTTTCCTCATTGATAACCACTCCAACAACATTTGCAATGTCTCCAAGCAAGGAATAATGCCCTCCATAGATCGCTAAGTTGATTCAAGCATTAAAGTCGAGTCATTGACAAAATGGACATTTAGAAGTTCGATGCCACCTAGTAAAGAAATGCCCTTGATTTTTGCTTGCACTCTAGTTGCCTCCAACAAATAACCTAGAGCATCTTATCCATCACATAGGGATGAGGAGCAAGAGGGCAATCTTTTTGAATAGAATGCTACAGAAGAATAGGATTGGGAAGTACACCATTCACACTATTGCTTTCCAAAGCCATCAGAAAAAAATCTAAACCAGTCTATGACAAAAGGAACAATACCAAAACCAATCTCACATGTTAAGGATGAAATCAAATTAAATTATGTCACAGGCCTTATCAAAATCAATTGTTTTCAGAAAGAACCTTTTGACCCACCCACTCAATCCATTACATACCTTCCGAGGAAGTGATAAGGTTACCAAGAATATATCTGCCTATAAAAAAAAAGTTTTCTCCTTTTAAACTAACTTGGTAATTGAGAACTAGTCCTCCTAGCAAGTGCTTTTGATAGAATTTTATAAGAAACATTTAAGAAGAGTGATAAGATGCCAATTGTCTACCAAATCTCCTTTTACACCTTTAGGGATAAATTTGATAAGACTTGCATTTGAAAGTTCCCCCATGTTGCCATAGTTGATTTATCCTTAACACATCATAAATATGCGAGACTAACCACATCCCATATTTTCTTGTAGAATCTCATGGAGAGACCATCAAGATATGAAGATTTTTAATTCTTGACCTCTTTCATAGCTATATCTAATTCTTCCAATAGTAAATTTCCGAAAAAGATAAACCCTATCAAAAGTTTCCATCTTCTAAGAGAAATGTTGCTTAACAAGATCCATAGAAGTGTCACACAGAGAATTTGGGCCCACTAAATTGAAGGTCCTTTGGAAATGTACTTGAAAAGTTTGTCAAATCTCCATCTCATCCACTATAAGGTTGACATCGGAAAATTGCAAAACCAAAATCCACTATGATTTATGTTTTCTCTTGAGGGATAGTGGTTGGTTTCTTAGAGGCTAGGGAAGAAAACCGAGTTTGGCTTTTAATAAATCTGATTAGTATGTAACCTATGAGTTAGAATCACAATTCCGAGTTAGGGGTGCATGCAATGTTCTGTAAATTTTAGTAGATGTAGAAAGAACTATGGGAAAAATTCAATAGAAATGATGAGACATTTTACCCCTCATTTTGACATGGGTGTTTACATGTGGTTTTTGTCATACATTCAGTAGGGGTGACAAGTTGATGGAGCTATGGATGGCCTTTGTTCCTTGATGCTAGATTTATGCTTCACGTTGTGATGATGTCCTAGTGTTGGTGATGCTTTGGCACATTGATTCTCATGATGTATTTGGGCTAGTGGCTATGGGATGTGTCCTCTCATGATATGGTTGATATTAGTATGCTCTCATATGGATGATTGTTGATGAGGGTGGTGCGCATTCGATAGCGGGAGCAATGCCCTCTTTAGGTTATTTTAGTAACTTAGGAAAATACCATATGAGCTCTATGTATATTATGTTGGATGCATCCCCATCTCCTGTTTCTTATGGGCCTTTGGGATTTCCCTTGCTAGTCCCTTGTTGCAAGGGATAGCTTGGAACTTATCCTTTAAATGGTGGTTGTTTGGGTATTTCCTCATCTTTGGGAAGATGACAAATTGTCCCCTACAACCTACCCCTAAAACATATGTAAAAAAGGATTTTCACCTCACATAACTAAAAGGTCTACCATTAGCCATTAAGAAACCTCTAGAAATAAAAGAACACACTCTATACAAAACTCACTGATGAAAGAATTTCAACTTGGATAAAAAGTTGCAACAAGATAGATACGGAAGGTGGAGCTTGGAATAACAAGGTGGATGCTGGAATATTAACACACTAGTAATATTTGTGTAGCTACATCGAGAGAAGTGAGGTGCTCTATATATTAAGAAAATCGAACACACAAAGAAACCAAGAACACAAAGAGAGAATTGAAAGAGAGAAAATGATTCTTCTATATTCTCAAATGAATAGAACAACCTTTTCTTTATATGATGAGATGACATAAAATAGTTAAAACATAAAGTAACCTAAAGCCACTAAGTGACTTTATTAATATGTCTAATTCTATAGTCTATATGAACTTTATATTCTAACACCCTCCCTTAATGGTTAATCTAGAAAATACACCAAGTTTGTCTATGAATTTTACAAATTTTTCTAGATCCAAAAGACTCGGTGGAAATGTTTGCAGTATGATCCATCTTCTACAAGTTGTCGGATGAAGCGACAATAAATGTTAAAATGTTTGGTGCGCTAGTGGAAGATTGGATTCTTTGCCAGCTTAAGAACTCCCTGATTATCATAGTACAATAAGGTAGGATCTTTTTGTTGTATCATCATATCTACAAGCATTTGTTTGAGCCAAACTGCTTCACATGCTCCTTTCACGGTTGCTCAATATTCCGCTTCGGTTGAAGAAAGGGAGACAACATGTTGCTTCTTGTTGGTCCATGTAATTGTTCCAGTACCAATACTAAAAACATAGACCGATGTGGAATTCTTGTAATCCATTCGTCTTGCCCAATCTGAATCTATATAACTACACAACCGAGGTTCTTTGTGTTTACCATATAGAATGCCAAATTCTAATGTTCCTTTCACATATCGTAGCCCTCTTTTTGTTGTTGTCCAATGTTCTACCTTTGGAGCGATCAGGAATTCAGAGATGTAGCTGACTGCAAAATTCAAGTTAGGTCTAGTGGTTGTAAGATAGATCAAGATCCCCACTATTTGCCTATAGATTGATTCATTAATTGCTCTAGAACCAACATAGATCCATCTTAAACCTGGATCTATCAAGCACCGAGAGGGATCCAATTGCTTGAGGTGTAAATTTTGTTTTTTAATCTTAAATTTTGTACATGTCCATACAAAATTTACACCTCAAGAATTTGATCCCTTTTGGTGCTTGATAGATCTGGGTTTAAGATGGATCTATGTTGGTTTTATTTCTTTTATTTTACGAGCCGACATGGATTTTATTATTATTTATTATTTGGTTTTAATTTTTTATTTTATGAGCCGACATGATCTTTTTTAAGTACTTTTAATATTTAGTAACATTACATAATGTTACGTTACGATACGTGACAACATCTCCCACACATTGGGCTGTAGAGCACCTCACTACTCTTGGTGCAATTAGTATTGGCTAAAGTTTCAACCCTTTCTCCTTAGGTGTTGATGATGTTTTGCAATCTGCCATTTTGAACTTGTCTAACAAACTTTTGGCATACCTTGCCCATGAAACAAAAATATGTTTATCTGTTTGTCAAACTTCTACACCTAAGCAGTAACGTAGGAGGCCTAAGTCATTCATGTCAAAAGCTACAGATAAATTGGATTTTACCTGTGATATTGCCCTTGTCTCACCACCTGTGATGATGATGTCGTCTACATATATCACCAAAATAATTACATAATCTCCAATGCTTTTGACGTAAAGATTGGGATTTGAAGGACTCTCTTGGAACCCTTTTTCACCCAAATACTTGTTAAGATGTACCATGTTCTCAGTGCCTGCTTTCTGCAATGGATAGACCAACTCTTTTTTCCTTAGAAACTGAAAACCTTGTGGCTGGTACATGTATACTTCTTCCTCCAAACCTCCATTGACGAAGGCACTCTTCACATCCATCTATTATAGTTTCTAGCTAAATTGCGTTGCCATGGCTAGAACTAAATGGATTGTCCTCATGTTTGTTGTGAGAGCAAAGGTCTGGTCATAATCTATTCCTTCTTTTTGTGCAAAGTCCTTTGCAACCAATCTTGCCTTATGTTTGTCAAGTGTCCCATCTACTTTGCACTTGACATTATACACCCATTTGACAATGGGTTTCTTCCCTAGAGGAAGCTTTGTAAGAATCCATGTTTGACTTTTCATTAGAGTCTCATGTTTGGTTTGCATGGTCTTCTCCCATTCCGATCTTCCTTTGTCCTCTTCATATGTTCATATAAATCTTGAATGTTGGCCATCAAAGCATAATTGATTGTATCATATTTCTTACCTCTTCTTGGTCTTCCTAATACCCTCATCCCATCTAGTCTAACATCTCCAATGGTGTTGTGCCACCATTTTGTCTCTTCTTAGGATCCTCTTCTTCCATATCAAAACTAACCTTTTATTGATTGAATTACCTACAACGGTTTTGTGTCTGGGAGTTTCGAGAGACTCATCCTCAGAATTCTTTGCCCCCTTTAGGTGGAGGTTGTAGAAGCATCCTACTTGGGTTGCCAGTCAACTTCCTCATTCTGATAATTTTTTAGATACAAATTCGTCCAAAATAGCCTTGCATTCTCATCAACCACAGCATCTCGACTAAAGCTTACTTTGTGAGTATCCACATCATCTAACTTATATGTTTTGTGAATGTCGCTGTAGCCTGTGAGCATCAATTTCTTGCTTTTGGGATATAGTTTGGTTCATTGCTCTTTAGTGACCCATGCATTTACAACTGAACCAAAAACTTTGAGATGACATACTTGTGGTTTTCGTCCAGACCATGCTTTTGCTAGAGTCTTCTCCTGCATTGTCTTTTTTAGAGATCTATTAGGCAAGTACACTGTAGTCTGCATTTTCTTTGTCACAGACCTATTAAGCAAATACACAGCAGTCTACACTGCCTTTGTCAGAGATCTATTAAGCAAATATGCTGCAGTTTGCACTGCTTCAACCCAATACCTGTAAGGAACAAATTTGTCTTCTAACATACAATGTGGCATCTCAACAATAGTGTGGTTACACCTCTCTACCACTCCATTTTGCTGTGGAGAATAGTGTGTGGTGTATTGTTCTGAACACCCTCTTGAGTACAAAATTTATTAAGTCCCGTGGAGCAAAATTCTCCACCATTATCAAACCTAAGAATTCTAAAGCAATCCCCATACAATTTTTCGACCATTGCTTTAAACTTCTCTAACTTAAGTAAATATTTCATATTTTAACTTTAAAAATTACACCCACGTTTTGAGTGAAGTCATCTATAAGCAACAAGAAATACTTGGCACCATAGCTTGGTGCCCACAAACATCCACATGAATCAACTGAAGAACTTCCTTGGCTCTCCAAGGCCATCCTTTATCAAATGGAGCTTGACACTACTTTCCCACCTGACAAGCTTTGCAAATTTGAAATTCCGTATTGCTTTTGTTGAATCTCTAGAAGATCACCCACTAGCCTTTCTTTAGCCAAATGAGAAAGTGCAAATTCAAATGTCCATACCTTCGATGCCAAAGTGGACTAGTTTCTTGAACACTCTTGGCCAACATAGCATGTTCTTTGGCTTCATCTCTATCAACCAATCAGAATAGTCCGTGCTCTTCAATGCCAGGAGCAATTGTCTTCTTGCTGCCCTTGTCAACCATGTAGCATTTATGTTTGCAGAAAATAACAAGTGAGGACTTTGCCTCATAATTTGACTTACTGAAAGCAAATTTTGTTCCATACTTGGCATATTAGACAGTAAGGAAGACCCGTTGCTTACCTCCCAAGGTAATCTGTACATTTCCTTTGCCTTCTATTTTGAACTCCTCCCCACCATCAAAAACCACAGATAAACCATAAGCATCATAGTGATCAAACCAATCATGTCTAGTGGTGAAATGACGTGATGCACCATAGTCAAAATAGCAAGTAGACGACTCTCCATGATCTTCTTGGTGTTCTGCAACATGGGCCTTCTCCTTCTGATGAGAGCCTCCCCGATTGTGCTTTCCATTCTACAACTGCTTTCCACATAACTTCTTTTTATGACCTACTTTTCCACAATAATGACAATTGAAAATCTTTTGATTCCGTGATTCGTTGGTTTTGCCTTGACTTCTTCTACCATCATTATTTTGGGCAAACTTGTCCTTACCATTGAGGTTTGCTGCCAATGCTAGTTTTGAACTTGCTACTGTATTTTCACTATCGAACTGCTTTTTCCACCTATCTTGCTGCAAAAGCTTCGTGCATAGCTCATCAAACTTTAGGTTTTTGTTAGCAGCAGTAATATCAAGTGTTTCAATAAAATGTTCAAATGCAGCTGCTAAACTCTTGGGAGTAATCACGACCATGTCTTTTTTTTTCATCTTCCACCCAATGGCATTCGATTGTTTTCTAATATCCTTAATCTCTATCAAATGCTCATGTAAAGATTCATTCTCATTTATCTAAATAGAAAACAATATATTTTTTAGGAAAAAGGCTCTACCTTTGTCTAAGACTTCATGCAAGTCTTTCAAGTGCTTCCAAATGGTTGTAGCATCCTTTGTAGTGCTATCACTCTGCACCTTTGGAAGCATTTCATTAGTCATAGATAGCTTTATGAACATTACTGCTTCTCTATTTTGCTCATCGTATTTGTCTTAGTCTTTGTTTGTTGTTGTCTGTCGAGTTTCCTTCCTCAACACAAGCTGATCCAGACACCTACACTAAAAAATTGCTAACATATGTTGTTTCCAGGTAGTATAATTTTTACTAGAGAATTTTGGGTTACCTTCCAACATGATATTGGACAAACTAGCCATTTTGTCAAAGACCAAGGGTTTTCTCCCAAACCATAGAATCTATCACTGCTTAGTGAAATTTCTACCAAAACTAGAGGAATTTTTACCAAAACCAGAGAAATTTATGAAAATACAGCAGAGAAATTCATATATCTGCCATAAATCTTCTAAATAGCTGTTGAAATATAGAAACTTCCCTCTAAAATTGTGGAAGTTACTGAAAAAATTCAAAATTTCAGCCTGAAAATAGCAATTACAGAGAAACTTTTAGAGATTTGAAGCTGATAATCAAAACCCAGAAAATTTTTAGTCCATGGTATGGATTCCGTACAATCTGTACAGCTGCACAGATCTATCCATACGGCCTTTCTGCACAGTCGTGTAGTCTGTGTGTACAGTTGTATGAGTAAAAAATATAGCTGCCGAAAAAAATCTGCCTGGTACCTCTTTTTTTTCTGATTTTTAGTTTACAATTTAACCCAAAACATATTTAACTATGGCTTTAAATTGAAATAAAACTCTCTTGCAAATTTGAACCTAGCTTTAAATCGAGCAAAATAATGATGCTCTTCGTTTAAATCAGAAAAAAAACAATACCTAGTTTTGGCTAGTTTGAACCCCTTCAGCTTTTTGGTGTGTATTCAATGAAGTCTCTTGGTTTGTCACTGAACTTGGTAGTCCCTAGGGTCTTCTCTTGCTTCACTTCAACGTCTCATTGTGGCTTTGATACCATATTTTGAAAACTGAACACACAAAGAAACCAAAAATACAAAGAACAATTGAAATAGAGAAAATGGTTCTTCTACATTCTCAAATGAAGAGAGCAAGCTTCTCTTTATAATAATGATATAACATAAACCATAACTAATCAAACCCTAAAATGTTTTTGTGTACTTTTATGAAAATAATTAAACATAAAGTAACCTAAAGTCACCACGTGACTTTATTAATATGCCTAAATCTCTTGTCTAGATGACCTTTGTATTCTAACACTATAGTCCAGGGTGGGGAAGATCTTTGTGTCACCAATTGAAAAAACGAAAGTGCCCACCCTTTTAATTGTTTTAATTAAGAAAGACATTATTTATCCTATTACCATAGATCCATCATCCATATTTAAATGATATCTATAAAAAACTAACATAGATCCCTGTTAACCCTAGATATACTAAGGGTCAAGAAGTTTGTATGTTAGAGTGTTTTGATCCCTCTTGGTGAGTATAGATATGGGTTAACATGGATGTATGTTAGAAAATATTTGTATAATGGTCACTTTATATGTTAGTGACATGTGACTGCTGTAACATTTATATGTTTAGATTAAGGGTTAGGTAGTTAAATCCCCATAACCACTTGGGCTGTTATAAATTGTAATATAATATGATGTAAATGTTGAGAGTTGTATTGCTGTAACATTAATGATAATTTTTTACTTTTTTTTCTCTCTCTGTTATGTCTTTTTTTTCCACAGAAAAAATCGTCATTTCTATTCAAAAGAAAGAATGGAAATCACATATGTTATGTGCTCTTGGCAGGAGTACATAAAGAGATGAAAGAGAAGGTCTCTCATCTTTTACTCTCTATATATCTGAAACAAAAAGAAACCATATGAAAGATAGATGGATTCTCATCCCACAGTCCTCAAAATATACTGCCAAGTATTGAGTCATAGTTACATATATCGGCGATATATCGTGAGTCATTCTCTTTGGTGATATATCGCCATTAAAAAATCACGACATATATGACATTTTGAATATATTGCGATATATTGAATGTGTCGCGATATATTGGGAATATATCGCGATATTTTAGAAAATATTGCCCTGCTAAAAACATTTGCACGTATTTTGGGAAATAAAGCCACTGGTTAAGTTTTTGGCAGTGTTATTAGAGTCTGGCATATTAAATTCTTAAAGTAAAAGGATAAAGTGGAAAAGGTGACATTCTCCTTATTTTTCATTTTCTATCCTTTTACTTAAATTTTTAACATTACCATTAATTGTTTTAGGATGTTTGAGAGTGGTTCCAACCTTATCGGACTTCATATGCAAAAAGTAGAATTTTAGATCCCATTCAGAATTTAACAGACTTAATAGTTTTCAGGATTTCAGGATTGCAATGTTTCCACTCGATTCTATCATGTATGAGGGTATGGGACTGGCATTTAATCAACCACATCAACCCCTCTATGTACCTTGATGTTGGTGGTGTTGACTCCGAACTTCTCTAACACGACCTTAATAAAAATGCACCCTTCACTCAAGCAAAATCACTTATTAAGCTTGGGAGCCTTTTCTACCTTATTTTAACGATTGGATTAGGAATTTTCATCACAATTGTAGGGTGTTGAGTCTGTTGACTAATGTTCTTGGAGAATCAACTTCGAGATTCGACGTAGATGCAAGGGTGAGAGTCTAGAGGAGGGGGGCATAGGGTGCTATTGATGAATAGGATCTCGATATAGGCAATGATTTTGATGATATGTAGTTATGGGAGGAGATAGCTCACATTGGCTTCCCCTTAGTCCCATTACCTTCCACCATAGCCTAAGCAGTTGGAGCTTCCATTTCCACCCCATGCTCATCTAGAGCACCTACAGGACCACCTACTGCTTCCAGAGGAATTTGGTGCCCCTTGCCCGTAAAAGGGGTAGAGGGGATCGATGATTCGTATTATTTATCATTGTACTATGTAGTATCTAGATGCCTCATGAGTCATGATGATTCATCTCATGAGATACATTTATTTTGATCATTTGAGGTGATTTTGAATCATTCTATCAGGAACATATTTCAGTGTTTTCAATTTATTGTCAATATGTGATCATGATCCACAATTTGACATTTTATGCATCTTATATATTAGTTGTATTTTCATATTTATGTAGCAACGTGTTTATTTGATGTTGTTGCTTTAGATGTTAAAAAATTGAAAAAATGGTTATTTTGTATTTTTTTGAGGTTTTACGACATTTGCCGATATTTTCCGATATTTTTGTCGATGTTGCCAATAAGTTACATTTCGGACCCCCGGTGATATATTCGCCGACATGATATATGTAACTTTGCTATTGACCATAACACAAAAAATGTTCTATGACTATCCAAAATAATTAAAATACATATTGAAAACTAAGAAAACATAGGGTGCTTTCTCAAAGACTAAATATCACATTTAAAGAACATAGGATCTTGATTGTGTCAAGGATCCATTGATAGATTCTTCTAGCAAAGAAATTCCAACTTCTATTTGTTGGGATTTTTCTTTGGAAAGGGCATCTACTAACATGTTATGTTCACGATAAACATGAGTGAAAGACTTGAACATAGATCCTGCCTCCTTTAGCTTTTTGCCAAATCCTCCAATAGAACATAGTGAATTCACATCTCTTCATTCTCTGATTTACAACCAAGGAAGGGTCCCCAAATATCAGTAGTCCCAAAAGCCCTTTACCCATTGCAATTTTTAATTAGAGTCGAATAGCCTTCATTTTTGCATAATTGTTTGTTCCAACACCTAATCCAGCCTTGAACATAATGAAGTGCTCCTCTGAAAGGAATGTAACATCCCCTGCACTGTTATTATCATTTGGACCCTGCCTAACACCAACAAAGAAACCCCAAGGAAAGGATTTTTCAATGAACATTGCCTAGATGGTGGATGCCCTTCATGATGGCCACATGGAAGATTCACTTGGTGGGAGAATGCCCTACAGGATGAGGAGCTTTTTACATTGTGGAGGTGGGATACAAGCCCTAGATGGCATTTGGTAGCTTGGTTTCTTGCTTAAAGGATTGGAGATAGCTGTGGGATGTTTAGAGCTTCAACTGTGTTCTTGTAGGGGGTAGCTGCCCCAATGGAGTACTTCTTTCAAGGATGGATAGAGTTCATGGAGGCTCGAGATGGAGTGGTGTGGACTTGCCTTGCAAAGCTACATCACCTTAGGTCATATTGTGCATGACATCATTATTGAATATTGGCTCTTGTACAATAGGAGTGGAGTGCTTCACTTGTTGTGGCTTACTTATGTTTAGTAGGCTTGCTTGTAAGGCCTAGGCCAACCTATTTTATATTGTTGGGTTCCTCACCTCTCGTATAAATAGAAGAAAGAGAGTCTTCTCAAATAACACATCACATCACACATTAATTTGTATTTCTTCTTTGGAGTGCTCTTTTAGTAATGCACTAGGGTTCACGAGGAAGCTCTAGTGGACCATATGAGGAGGAGGTGGATGATTTCTCTCTTGAGATTCTTCTCTATACATTTGATCTCTCTCTATCTCTTGGGCACTAGGGTTTCTTGGTTTGTTGGATTTTAGGGATAGGGTTTCCTCCCTTGGAGGCTAGAAATTTGGGGAAGAATAGGAGGATGACATCTTGCCTTGGAGACAGTGTTGGAGAGATTCTTGCACTTGGAGGAGGATCTAGGGTTTGTTGACTAACCCTATCTAGGGTGTCTTGGGTCGTTGGATTTTGTCCTAGCCTTGAGAGGAGGCTTTTTTATGTTTGTACTTCATTCATTCGATATTGATTTTATCTTTTTGGGATGGTTATTTCCAACTCTTAATTAATTGTCTCGCTGGTTTGACACACTTAAGAGAATATTGTTAAGGGACATAACACTAAGATTGAAGATAGTAATACAACCATCTATTGGTGTTGTGTTTGTCGTTATATCTGCTGCATAAGAAGAGTTTTCAGATCTGGTTTATGCATGTGAAGTTGCTCTAGAATGATAGAAACTCATTGGAATGATTGGTATCTTTTCTCCTTGAATTGCCATGAATTTTCTTGCTACTAGAAGTGAATTACCGTGATTGTTCTGCTGCTGTTTTACACATTAATTTATAGCAGTCCTAAAGGCTGAGAATTCTAGGATTAAGAGTTGAGGAGCCTTCGAAAGAGGGTGAATTTAAAAAAATGCATTAATTGCTTGGTATAATTGAAATTTCAACACAACTCACCAATAAAGAAGCATTGATCAATAAAGAAACAATGACTGATCTAGGTGAATTAGAGAAGTCATTAGAGATCTATGCTGTTGAGAGCGGAGAGCGGGGAGCGGGAGCGAAAAGCAAAATTTTCAAAAGCTCTTGTTTTGGGAGCATTTTTTATATAGTATATATTTTAATAAATTTTGATGGATTTATATTTAAAAAACATGTAGGATGTTCAATTAGTTATAGAAAACATGGATTAAACCATATAACATCAATCATCTAGTAGTTATAACTTATAACATTATCATCAAATGATCAACCATAACAACTTTTATAGGAGCTTGGCTAAAAAGGGAGGTACCATAACATTGTCATCAGATGATCAACCTAGTAAAGGAGCTCTTAGTATAGGAGAGGTAGGGAGCGCCTTGGGAGTGTTCTCCCAAAACTAGAGCGTTTTGAGAGCGAGCTTCTAAAGGAAGCAAGCTTCGGGATAATAGCTTGGATTTATCTCTAACTCTACTGCATGGGAGCGCTCCCACGCAGTAGAGTTAGAGATAAATCCAATCTATGGAGAAAGCAACCAATACAGATTCAATGGACATAAAAAATAAAAAATATGCTTACATTTAAATGTTATCAACCAATAAGCCGCTAGCTCCCACGCAGTAGAGTTAGAGATAAATCCAATCTATGGAGAAAGCAACCAATACAGATTCAATGGACATAAAAAATAAAAAATATGCTTACATTTAAATGTTATCAACCAATAAGCCGCTAGGGTGTAGACTAGTTGGCAATAGGGTGCACTATTAAGGCACTCCTTAATAGTGCCTTGATAGGTTCAAACCTCGATTAGCCCTATGCACTGTGCGTGGGGCAGCGTTGGTAACGCCTAGGGGTATGGTGGTAGTGGACTCGAATTGACCTCATGTCACACGAGTATGAGCCCGGCCCTAGTTGCTGATTTCCCTAGTTACAAAAAAATGTTATCACCCAATAAATCACTAGAAGTATCAAAAGACGAATGTTCCAAAAACAAGACCCAAGATACAAGGATGCCCTATTATCATCCTAATTATAATATCATCATATTATTCAACGAACTGACCAAAGACAACATCGATATTACAAACTAGCGACGGTCCTAGTAATTCGGAAGGAATTTCATGCATGGAATCTTATCATCCCCAAAATCCCAAAAGTTGTCACCACACAGTGCTACAGATAATCAAATTAGGGTGGTTCAACCTTTTATAATTCGACAATTTTGCTTAGTGCTTTGTCACTCATAGTATTTCATGTCTTTAATGCTCAACTTCAAGAATGGAGAATCATGATAAGGCATTGTAGGCCAAAATGAAGATGTAATTTTTTCTTAAAATGACCCGAGGACAAAGCATCAATGAAGGGAGATGCAATGTAATGAATGATGATGATAATAATAATAATAAAGCTAAGGGACATAACCTAACTAAGAGACACAGACATTACCTTTGTGACTAGTTAATGCATATAAGTATACCGTTACAAAACATTGTATCAATATCTCACTTATAATTTATTCATTTATTAGTTATATAATTATTATTATCCTTGATTGATTTCAACAATCTTTCAATCTTATGTCGAATGTTTTCATATATGAGCTATTGTTTATTACAACTTGGCTAAGTTTGATAACTCTGGTTTATAATGTGTATATTAAAAATTGCTATTTTCTTATTATATCTTTCATCAATGTGTTTCTATTTTTATTTTTATTTGGGGTGTCATCTAGCATGTTGTTCCCTAAAACTTGGCCTTATTTTCAACCATCTCAAAAGCTCCTATCCCCATCCCCCTAAACCTTGGCGGGACATAGACATTTACCTTTTCATTGTGCTATTGCCAAATTGGTAATTATGTTGCAAAGCAGAAACATCTTGGATGAGATGAAACTCAGTTATATATCTCGATAAATGTTTTCATTCCGCGAGATATATCTTGTACTCATTGTGTGCTTATGTAGTGGTAATTCCCATGGTGGACCATGTGTATAGTGATTGTAGTATCGTCATATGGAACAATATCTCATTTCAATGGTGGAGAAGTTTAAAAACTCAGTCACACGTTCTCCACCTTAGTAGTTAGTTAATTGAATGCTAAGATAAAGTAGTTTAGCATAATTATTTGACTAGAGCATATGGTTCACATGATAGGTTTGGTTTTGTTTGTTGCATGTTAAGTTCAAGAAATGCTTTGATTCGTGATCTCATGATCTAAGTATGTATCATTGTACCATTCTCTCTAGTTCATGGAGCTTTGGGTGTGAACTTGAATTGAACCTCGTTTTTGCGCTACTATATTTAATTTAATAGATGAGTGTGTGCATATATAAGGTTGCTTATCCCATTTATTGAGTGACCTTAATATCAATTTTTGTTTGATGCAATTGTGTGCACTTAAATGCAAATTGATTTCTTTGTCCTATGGAAATCTAGAGAAGACTAGAGTTATTCTTCCTTATTCTACAAAGTATTTCTTTGGGTACAAATAGAAGGCTATCTCTTCATATCAGTGACTAGATGTTTCATTGATGCAGTCAGCCATGGAAGCCTATACCCATTCTTCCTTCTTTGCAAATTATGTTGCGTGGAAACAAGCAAAATGCTTGCTTTTTATAATAACAAACACCAGTATGTCGAATTTATTCATTACAACACCAAATCCATATCCATAATATGGAATCCCACTCCCTATATTTTAGCAAAAAATAAATTATTTCCAATTAAAAACTTCATGGTATTTCTTAATCTTTTATAGTTTTTTTGGTGAAATAGTAAAATACACATCTCGGGGTAACCCACCGGGCACTTCCCCTCGCTCTAAGGATGGTACCTAGGATAAACCCTATTCCGCAAAACCTTGAGGCTTTGTCAACACAGGCCTCAAATTTGTTACAACAATATACTCGTTAAGAGCTCATCATGTCACTTGCATGAATTGAACCTGGGTGTGGAGGATAACACTCCTCTTAACTGCTGGGCTAGATCCAATTGACAAGTTAATCTCTTATAATATATAAGTTAGTTAACCATTATGTTAACTAAACGTCATTCTCTTAGCTAAAGAATAAATTTATATGATATTTTGTTAAATTAATCCTAACTTGATTTATTTCAAAGCTAGCTAATCTTAAAGAAGATTTAGTTCAATTTGATATCATCAAAGTGATGATTAGTATTAATGTTTTTTACCTGTAACTTGTAGAGATAGTTCCCAGTGGCATATCGCGCTTGGTAGGGACACTTTAGTGCTTGAAACCCAACTATGAATTTCACTGAGTTTTAATCAATTGTAGGAAACATTTTCAATTAGGAAAGAATTGTTTTTTCTTTGAAACAAACATTTTAATTGTAGAGAATTATAATACACCTGAACATGACAAGTGAATCTTTGTTGAAAATGACTTTTGTAAACAAAACACGTAGATTTCTAATAAAAAGTTCTATCTAGTTGCAAGACATCGAGAAACTTTTGTGTTGAAGGTGAGAATTCCTACCAGTTTTGAATATCAAAACTTTTGATCTGAAATGCTTTTGCATTGTTTGCAGGGTTTAAAAACTGCAATTATTGAAGGAGATGTCATTGGAGGTACTTGTGTTAATAGAGGTTGTGTTCCTTCTAAAGCACTTCTTGCTGTGAGTGGGCGCATGCGTGAACTTCAGAGTGAACACCATCTGAAGGCAATGGGCATACAGGTATCTAACAGTTGTCATTAATTTGTTAAAAATTCTTAATGAAATGGTAGAAATTGCACCACACATAGCCAATATCCTAAAAGGTATTGACAAAATTGCAAGTTGCAAGTTGGAGAATTATATGTGCATGTCATGCTTTTATAATGATGGTCTTGGTTTGTGCTTGAAAATCATGTTATGTTTAATTGTCTTAGACACTTGGAATTTAATGGGAGTGTTTACCTTTGTATTCACCAATAGTTAGTTTATCTCTTTGCTTAAAGCTTATTATATTTGCTACTGTTGATTATTGTTTCAATGTATGTATGTTTTCCATCAAATAGTGTTCTGACTCGATATTCTGGTACACATTGGTATTAGGTTGCAGCAGCAAGGTATGACAGGCAGTCTGTTTCAGACCATGCAAACAATCTTGCTTCAAGAATACGGGGAAATTTGACAAATTCATTGAAATCTCTTGGCGTAGACATTTTGACAGGTGTTGGTACTATCTTGGTAAGTCTGAAGTGGCATTTGTCCCAAAATTTAAGAGATGAAATCAATATAACTGAACTTCCATATTCAGCATAAATGAATCTAATAAGCACAGCAGAATGCTTAACATCCTCCCTAAGGGTCTACTCTAGCTCCAAAAAGTGATGATAGAAAATAAAACAAGTTTCTTGACTTTCATATATAACTAAAACTGATAAATACCATATCCGAATACAATAATATATTGTATAAGAAATGAAGAGTGCATGGGACATATCTATATTATATCTATCTTAAATATACTCATAAGAGAAAAGCACAATCCTTCATGTTGGCAGGTTCAGTGGTTCTCAAAGAATATTGAAAGCTTGGCAACTATCTCTCAAGAACTTAACTGGTGGTTTGAACAACGAATAAATATAAGGGATTTGGTAGCAATTCTATTTGGATATTTTCAACACCAATGGGTCAGGTGGGCCTCCTTGAAAGCGTGTAGGGAATAAGCTATCAATGAGGGTCTTCGTCTGCAGGGAGGCTTATGAGACAAAGATTCACAAACTTGGAAATACGGGATGTTACAACCCTTGATATGAAGACTGGTGTAAGGACAATTGTGCCATTAGGGGTATTTGGGATATTGAAGAAGCGCATGTTCCAGAGAAGAGATTGGATTTTTTCATTTGAAAAAGGAGGAGATTTAAGGACGAAAGAATGGAGAACAATTAGTTCATTTATGGCAGCTGACCCCATTATATATTATTATATGACCGTCATATTACTCATTCATGGCAGACAACCTGATCATGAATGACATAATAATGGCAGCTTCCCTGTAATTATTACCAGGATGACCTAGATATTTGTGGACATTATTAGTATAAATTGCGGTGATGGCAGCCATTTCCCCCCATCGGGACAACACTTCTTTCTCCTTAATTAAGTCACAATCCCTCGGCATAATTTTAGTCATTTCTGTCATATTTTCCATAAATCCATTTTCTCATGTGATTTGGGCTTCATGGGCAAATTTATGTACGATACTACTCTTGGTTCTACACCATCACACCTATAGTGTAATGATTCAGTTGGAATAAACCTCCAAACTTTGGTTGGAAGGAATTGTCATAATTATTGAAGATTAATTTTAGTGTAAGCAATTAACAAGAGGCAATGTTTTTGTAAATTTCATCTAATTTCAAGGTACACACACACACATGTATTACTCTTTTGGCACCATCATGAACCTTAGTTATGGTGTAAACTTGCATATGCCTTGCCTCACTTTGATGTGAAATTATTTGACGTGAAAGCTTCATTTGAGAATTAATAAAACTATGTGTACATAGCTTTTATACAAAAAAAAGGGTGGACTGCTCTTGCAACATCCACAAGCACTAGCATGGTCTAAACAAAACTGTTGGCTTATGTCAAAACCAAACAACCATAAATACCTATAAATCCAAAATAAATGTAAGTACAAATAAACACAAGGCCAAACCACAACTCATTGCATGCGAGCATAAACACTAACAATAGGCACCAAGTCAACATCCAATGGAGGCACATCACAATCATTCTGCAGTTTCTGGAAAATTTAGGTAAAAACTGAAACTTCACCAAATTGAAGTTGGTCTCCACAGAAAGATGCGCCCTCCTAGGGCGAATTGAGCAATCCTCCTTTTCTTCTAAATCAGTGGATGGAAACCCTCGAATCAAGAAGCCCTAGTTTCCGGCAGTTGCGCAGCAGGACTGTGGTGTGGGCCCATAACTTGTTAGTTTTTAATGATATAGCAGTATAATTTTCATTTCTTTCGACACATTTGCAGTATAAACAAATATAGGCTCACTGAAAGAATAGCCATCCACAGAAACATAAGAGACACAATAGTTTACCCTGGGAAAAACCCAAACTCGGGAAAATCCCCAGCAAACCTTTCTTATTCAGAGATTCAGTACATAATACAAGTACATCAGATATAATAGTGATCTATATCAAGAGAGATCACAAATAGAGAAGACGCAAAAGAAAGAGCCCCAAAAATCAGTCTTCTACAACCCTGCAGCCTTCTTCTCTCCCTCTTGCGCACTTGAGTAGCAGTCTTGAACGAATTGCTTGGTTGTCCAAATGAGGAGGGCGTCACCTTTAATTATACTGGTTCTGTGCTGACCTTTTTCCACTCTGGGCCAACTTGCCTTCTTAAACTGGGCCGACTTGTCATTTGGGTGACTGGGCTGACTTTCCTGGGGCAGTTTTACCCCGTGTTTCCTGTGGGGCCGACTTAGCTAGTGAGGATACCTCACATAGCTACAAACATCAACACTTTTGTGGTCATTTGTTGGACATTAATAAAATGATGTTATCTTATCAGCATTTGATTGGCTTACTGTAGCTTCCTACAACCACATCCACTATCATCTTGGATGGGTCAAGGAAGCAGGTTTGTCAACATCTATCACTCATTAGTGTTCTATCACTTTTTCTTTGGACCTTTCATTGATATATCTGACTTGATGTTAAACCCATGGATTGTTGTGACATGATTCTTGGCAAGCTCTACTAGTTTGACAGAGGGGCGCAATATGATGGGTATTACAACACCTATACGCTTCACAAACCATCATTCTAACACAAGCTATTAAGCAAGTCAATCTTTACAAATTCATAACTCTTTGGTCTGTTCTGGTGCTTATGCATCCAGGTCTGCAGTTACCTCTTACACAGGTTTCCCACTTCAGCAGGGAGGTACCCCGCCATGCAACGATTCAAAAACCAATATTATTCTTGCTTCAGACAATGCTTCACTCACTTTAGCCACACGGCAAATTGAGTTACATGCTTCTCAAGACACCCCTGTTCATGGGTCATCTCATCCCATGGATATGGAGGTCATCTTTTCTCCACATGTGTCTTGACAGCCCACGGTTAGCTTGGTTCTTCAGCAGGCAGGTCATTTCTTCTTCTGATTGCTGCAGCCGCACACCATCTGTTGTGTATACACTCACATTTCATTACAAAGCGGCATGAAGAGTCCATTGACGTAACTCAATTCAATTTTAATGCAATGGGCAAAGAATTTTGCTGATATCAATATACTATCTCTGCATATAATATTGTTGATGTTCCCATCCAGGAATTTCAAACTTTCATTTGTTTTCTTTCCTCTTTCTATGGTCATTTGTTAATGGAGTGTCATAAGCCACAAAAGCCACTATTCTGTCCTTGAAGAGCATATTAACTGTCATCTATTAAAAGCTTTATAGTTTTCCTTGGAGGTTCTGTATTTGCATCATAAAATCACATCTTTGTATAACATTGTTATCAGTTTGGAAATGGCATTTGGAAGTTACTGGTATCACTGTTTTGTATCCTATTAACTTTTTTAAGGGCTCTTCCGATATCAAAATGTCCTAGTGGCTACATTGACATACACCTATATGCAAAATTGTTACATTGTAAGTTTCCTGTCACTGTGCATACCCCTTAGAGAAGTACCATTTAAGCGACATTGACATTGAACTTTATATTAATGTCCACTAAAGACCAAATAGATCAAGGGGACTAAAGATTACATCAGTCATGAGAATACCATACAAAAATAAGGCGGTCCAAGATGCCCCCCAAGTTATAGAGAGGCAATCACTTTGTTCTTGAATGTGTGAATGACAGAATATTTCAAGAGTATGAAAGTAAAAGTTTTCTTTTGTTGGATCAATACTGTTTGTATTATTTCATCCTTCATATCATTCAATTTTTAATGCGTTTGAAACTTTGAATATTATTTTGGTGTAGCTTCAATATTTAATCAGACAATAGAGTCGCATGTACAAAACTTTACTGTTTTGGAAAGCTTGGAATTTTTATTTTCCTTTGAATGTGTTTCAGGGCCCACAGCAGGTGAAATATGGTAAAATTGGCTTCCCTGATAAGATAGTGACTGCCAAGGATGTTATTATTGCCACAGGATCTGTTCCTTTTGTACCCCCGGGAATTGAAATTGATGGTAAGTGATATTTCTCTGCTTCCTTATTTGCCAAAGGTGTCTGAAGCTACTTTAGACACAAAACACGAGCTCAACAAATCAGTATTGTTGTATGGTTTTATGAAAATTAAAATTTAAAACAGCTAATTTCTGATTGGAAATTCACAGGTTGAGATAAATCTTTATAGCAGTAAGTGTGACATTTTTCAGGCTTATCAGCTCAATTGTCATCAATGCCATTGTTTAATCAGCAATGTAGAAATTTTTGTAATAACATGTAGTTACAATGATTTCTACAGATAATAATGTGGTTACTAGGTATGGAAGATATAAGGACCTAAAAAGCCCTCATTGATATTTTTGATATGAAGAAACCACCATAGTAAGGTTTTGAGACCAGCTTGCTAGGGTGCTTGTTACTTGAATTAGATGTAGAAATGGTTGTAGTCTCAGGTACAGCCTATAGGTGTGGTGCTTGTGAACCACCCAAGTTGCACCATTTAAACTATGGAAAATTCTAGTGAAAACCATTTCCATGAAAAATATGCAACAAATTTAATCCTGAGGAGCCGTAGTCCTAGTTGAATCAGTCCAACATGCATTTTATATTTTGTATCTCACCGTACAACGCTTCACAGGTGACTTGGTCAAAGGTGATCACTCTCCTTACTTTGTATTTTATATTTGTACATAGGAGACATGGTCAAGGATGACCATTCTCCACTAGTTTTGTACTTCTATATATACCTAATATAATATAGAGCGTACATGTACAGTTGCAGCAATCTCCTTTGTACTTGCATTCTTCCTTTCTTATATGTGAGTATTTGCATTGCTGTCCAATTTTTCTCATGTCAACTCTCAATTGTCAAATCATCTACTGAGCACCATGCTTTCTACTATTTCATATTTTCATATCTTTTGTCTGGAAAATCACACAAGTATGCAGACAAGAAACGCAAGCCATAATATGATAAGAAAGAGAAAGATTACTTATTCATTCTTCAATATGGCGGATGCTGATACAATAAGGGAAACAATGTTCCATACCAAAATCCTATACAACCACTTTATTGATTCAACATGACCTAACATATTAATGACTTACCATTAATTATGATGTGGCTTGAATACCTCAAGTCACTTTATTACAACATATCATTACTCAGGTCATGATGTATGGTTGATCTGCTTAGGTGCATTTCATATGACTCTTCCTAGGGAGTGGCAGAAGTACAATGGAGTTGATGTTTTATGAGGAGACGACTCAACGGTTCTAATCTTGGGACGTGGAAGGATCATGTTGTTGCTAAAGGATGGAACAATTAGAATCTCCCTAGGGATTTGCACATTCCAAATCTAGCTAGAAACTTGATATCTATAAGTAAGATGAGTGATGCAAGTCTGCAAGGCTACATACTGTATTTGAAAATGTAACCTGCAAGCTGGTTTGAGGAGAAATGGTGTTGATAAGGGGAGTTTGGATTGGAACTCTATACAAGCTATTAAGAAGGACTATTAATGATGGGCATAATAGTTCTATTGTTTCTGAGATAGCAATGAAGAAGCCATGAGCCCTACTATCCATGGAAAGAAGATAGTACTATGGCATAAAAAACTAGGACATATTAGAGAGAAGGCCCTTCGAGCATTATATGGTCAAGGTATGGTTGAAGCTTGAAGGTATGTTTGATTGCTCATTAGATTTTGATTTCTGTGAACATTGTATATATGGTAAACAAAATTGGGTAAGATTCCCATCTGGTGCTACTAGAACTTTTTTTTTGTAGTTGATAGACAGTGATGTGTTTGGACATGTGCCTGTTCCATCACCATGTAAATCTATGTACTATGTTTCATTTATAGATGATTTATGGAGAAACACATGGATCTATTTCCTCAGAAATAAATATGATTTTTTTGGTAAATTTAAAGAGTTTAAGGATCTTGTAGAGTATCAGTCAAAAGAAAATAAAGGTGTTGAGGATAGATAATGGAGAGTTCTGCATAAAAGGATTTGAGGAACATATAAGAAGTGTGGAATAGCAAGGCAAAATACTACTCCATAGACACCTCAATAGAATGGAGTTGCATAAAGAATGAACAGGGCATTGATGGAAAAGGCAAGAAGTATACCCCGAGTCAACCTGAAAGGTATGCCCCACTCCATTTTAGTGCTAGTTTTTTTCTATCTAGAATTGATGATGATCCTAGAATTGTGAGGGAGATAGTGGATTTAGAGGATAATAAACTTTGGAAGAAGGCCATGGATGCCTTAGATAAAAATGAGGCTTGGGATCTAGTTGAGTAGCTATCTAGAAGAAAACTTATTGGTAGCAAATGGGTGCTTAAGAAGAAGTTGAATGCAGAAGGTAAAGTAGAGAAGCATGAAGCTCACTAGTAGCAAAGGGGGATATTCCTATCTAGAGGAAATTGATTTTGTGGAGATTTTTTTTCCTGTTGATAAATTGACTTATATTAGATTTCTTTTGTCTATTGCTGTTGCTTTTGATCTTGAAGTAGGGAAGATGGATGTGAAGACAACATTTGTACATGGGGATCCTAAATAAGTAATCAACATGAAACAACGATGATGTTTTGCAGTGAAGGGAAAGAAGGAGCTGGTTTGCAAGCTAAAGAAGTCACTTATGGATTAAAACAAAATCCAAGAGTGTGGTATCAAAAGTTTGATACTTATATATTTGGACTTGGTTTTTCAAGAAGCAAAGTTGATCTTTGTGTCTATTCCAAGTTGGTTGGTGATCATTTTATTTATGTGGTCTTGTACGTTGATGATATGTTGCTGATTGGAAATGACAAGGAAATCACCAGCTTAGTTGTCTTCTCAATTTGATATTGCTAGAGAATTAGAGGATTATTTAGATTAGAGAGCTAGTATTATAAAAGAGAAGTAGTATCTAAAGACACCGTTGCAACACTTCAAGCACAATTGAGCATAGCTCTACATAGTGTAAGAGATGAAAAAATTTCCATAAACAATAAACTATTCAACTTCTTTTAGATTGACCCATAAGTCCATCTTATATAACACCAGGATGTAACCAACTCCCTTGAAGTGAGGAAGACGAGGTCCACATAGATTGGTGAGGGTGCATAACAAATTCCTTAATATTTTACTTGTCCTGTTCACCAGTCAAATGCTTTGTTCTATTTGTTGATTAACCAAATGCCTACATGACCACCCATTCGATCCCTAAGTCAGCCACTTGATCGACTCTCCTAGTCGATTGTTAATTGAAAATCTCTTGAAGATCCAAAGGTGTGACAGACCTACATAATTTGCTGCTCCAACACCCCACACCCATTCAACACAATGCTCTGGAGGTTAAGGAGGTGAAATTACTTCTGTACACCCACCATAATTGCAGCTTCTTGAAGCCCAAGCATAGCTTGTAGTTTCACAAACATTGCTTCTGAGAGAGGCTTTGTAAAGATGTTAAGAACCTGATTATCTTTCTTCTAATAATCAAGATTCACAACATTTTCTTGTACTAGTGGTCTTAAATACTGAACATGAAGCTCCAAATGCTTCATTTGATTGTATGCAACAAGATTCTTTGCGACCTATATCATACTTTGATTGTCACAATATACTACAATCAATGTCTTGACTTGAAAAGCAAGTTTTCCCATGAGATGTTGAATCTATACTTCCTTTGTGCTAGCATGCATTGCACCATGATATTCTACATCCGTGACCAAAAGAGAGGCCACCTTTTGCTTTTTACAAGACCAACCAATGGGTCCAGAGTTAAGTCGAAACACACTGCCTTGTTTTGTGCACTAATCCCTGACCAATTGAGTGCCTAGTTGACCATCCAGTTGGTCCCTTGGTCGACAACTTAGTCGACTAACTGTCTCGTAGAGATCCAAAAGTGTGATGAAATTGCATATCTTGTTGTTCCAACGGATACGAAAGATCTTGGTGTTGCAATTTTTTTTTGGGCATGGAAATAAAAAAAGATCTGGCAAATAGGAAACTATGGTTGAATAAGAGTAAATACGTTGAGACAATATTGTAGAGGTTTAATATGCAGGAATGTAAATTGGTTAAGGTCCCTATTCTTGTAGGTGTAAAGTTATTTGTAGATCAATGTCCCAAGACATAATTATAGTTAGAGGACATGGCCCATGTTCCCTATGCAAATATTATTGGAAGTGTAATGTATGCTATGGTTTGTATTAGACTAGACATTGCCCATGCAACAGAGTTTTGGGTAGGTAAATGTCAAAACCAGGGAAGGAACATTGGACAACTCTAAAAGGGGTCTTCATATATTTACATGGAACTTCAGATTACGCAATTTGCTACCAAGGAAAACCTAGACCTCACATAGAGATAAATATACATGGTTTTTTTGATGTAGATTGGGTTGCAGAAGATCTAAAAGTGGTTATGTTTTTAACCTATTTTGTGGAGCAATCAATTGGATGAGCAAGAGGCAGGCTATAGTTGCACTATCAACTACAAAAGCTAAATACATGGCAACTGCTCATGGAAAGAAGCTGTATGGTTGCAAAGATTGTGTTCAGGTATTGGTTTTGTTTAGAAAGTGACGATGATAGGTTGTGACAACTCAAGTGCATTTATTTTGGCAAAGAACCATGCTTGTCATTCTAAGACAAAGCATATTGATGTGCAATACCATTTTGTTAATAGAGACATGGTTGAACAAACCAAAGTGTTTTTGGAGAAGGTTGATACCTTGACTAAGTTGCATGGAACGAGGAAACGGGGCCAAAACGGGGAAACATCGAAACGGGGGAAACGTGACAAGAACATTTAAAAAAATGAATGTGAAATATAAATCACAAATCATACATGTTAGTGAACCATTGCCTATATTGGGATCCTATTCATCGATAGCACCCTATGCCTCCCTCCTCTAGGCTCTAGCCCTTGCCTCTAACTCGAATTTCAAAGTTGATCCTCCAAGGACATTATTTAACGGCTCAACACCCTACAATTTTGATGAAACTTCCTAATCCAATCGTTAAAATAAGGTAGAAAAAGCTTCCCATGCGTAATAAGTGATTTTGCTCGAGTGAAGAGTACATTTTTATTAAGGTTGTGACAGAGGAGTTCAACAATCAACACCACCAACATCAAGGGACATATAGGGGTCGATGTGCTTGATTAAATGCCAATTCCATACCCTCATACATGATAGAATCTAGTGTAAACTTTGCAATCCTGAAATCCTAAAAACTATCAAGTCTGCTGAATTCTGAATGGGATCTAAAATTCTACTTTTTGCATATGAAGTCCGATGAGGTTGAAACCACTCTCAAACATCTTGAAACAATTAATGGTAATGTTAAAAATTCAAGTAAAATGATGGAAAATAAAAGATAAGGAGAATGTCACTTTTACTTACCATTAATATTGCACCATGGTGATTTTTTTTTGGAAACCTGACCCCATTGATTGAATCCGTACCGGAAATACGTTTCCGTACTGGCGAAACGTGTTTCCATCTCGAAAACACGTTTTGTCCGTACGGAAACGCGTTTCCGGGCCTTATGGTACGTGTTTCGGGGTTTCAAAACGGCGAAATGCTGGAAAAGGGGTCGGGGCCCACGTTTCCTGCAACATAGTACCTTGAAGGATGTTGCAGACTCATTGACAAAGTTTGTTAGGGCTGGAAAAATCTGTTGGTGCAGAAATCAATGGGCATTGCTGCCCCTAATAGTTGATTATATGAATGCCTCCCCCTTGCTCCCATTTCGCAAAGTATTCAACTGCTCCCATTTTCGCAAAGTATTCAAGTTTTCAACAAGTGGGAGAATGTTGGATATGTGTTGTATTCTTTGTAGGTCGACTTAGTTACATTTGGGCAAGGGTTTTGGGACGGAGCCCTTGAGGAATTGTTTTTGGTCCGTTAGGTATTATTTTGGTCAATGGTTTCAGCCCATTGTATTATAATCCTGATTAAGCGATTAAGGTTGTAATATAATCCAGGTTAGCAGATTAGGGTTAATACAATGAAGATAGAGAGAAGTGTGGCTCTAAGTTTGACAGGTTTTCCTGGTTAAGGGTTTCTAGGTTGAATCTTGTGTATACTATGTGAATGTGCCATTGTTATTCTTATGTTTTAGATTCTGTTAGTATTGCTTTTCTTGCAAAGGTTTATCAAACTCTTCATAATGGATTTCTTATCTTCAAGTACCACTAACTTTTTGTATATCATTTTTAATCAGTCCCAAGTCAATTGACTTGGATTTCAACATTGGTTGTGGACTCAAGGGTAAGATCTTTTTGGTCCCTGCCTTGGCAGGTGACAGTGAAGTTGGATACTTCCTTCACAGCTATTTTTAATTGTATTATTTTTTGGGGATTTCATTTGAAATGTATCTGTAGTTACATTAATTAATATAAGTTGTATGATTATATTACCTTGTGATATCCCTTTATTTATGGTGTATACATGGCATGATGAGGTATGTTACCAGTTATTGGTCAAGGGATATAAACTCTATTGTGCATAGCCTTTTGTTTTGATTTTTCTGTAAATATCCCTTTATTTATGTAACAAACTTGTTCTACTCAAACTGCTTCAACTTTTTGGAATTTAGTAAATGGTGATAGATAATGCAACATCCTCTGTAATGCAGCTCGTTCAAAACCATTAATTATATACCTATTGTAATGGAGGTGTATCTTGGTTTTATTTTTATTTTGTAATGTCTCATATTGTTTTAGAAATGGAGGTTTTATTGTACTATTTTATGTATTTGCATTCAACAATGAAATTCAGGCAAGACTGTATTTACCAGCGACCATGCATTGAAGTTGGAGTGGGTACCAGATTGGATAGCTATAATAGGGAGTGGCTATATAGGGCTTGAGTTCAGTGATGTGTACACTGCACTTGGGAGTGAGGTAAGAACTGGTTACAAATACTTATTTTGACATTCCATGCTGCAAGCAATGAACAAGTCTTACATAAGATAGAATTCGGGATTTCTTGAAGTAGAAAGCTACTGATTTTTTGATGTTGAACATTATTTGAAAATTTTTGAAGAGTAACCATTTCATGAAAAATTAAAGCTTAGGATTGTGATTGGCATTTTTATGTTCAAGAACTCATGCCAGGTGTGGAATTTTTGTTCAAGAAGCAATTAGTGTAAAGCTCTATTTGTTGTTGTCTTCTTCACTGTGGTCAGAATCAGTTGAGTTATACCACTTTGGCTGATTCTAACTCAAATATCATGAAAAAGTTGAAAACCGTCTGAATCAGTTGTCAACTGGACTAGAGGTCAAGTGAGTACCTGATTCTGTTTGACTTGTCTGAGTCATAGTCTTAATCAATTGAGTCAGTACCTTACTCATTGAATCCCTGAGTCACTGTTACACAGAAATGTCAGCCTGCTGGCGAGGTCCATGCGAAAGAACCTGAAAATTAACAAAAAAAACCAAGCAAAAAATAACTAACCTATGCAAACCCTCCCTTACCTTTCTTACCTTATTTTGCTTCTCAAATTTGCATTTGTCCTGTTTGGAGCTGAAGAAAATCTTGCCTGGAAACCTGCTGTTGGAGCTGATTTGGCAATGACTTAGGAAAAATTCCGAGGAGAATCCATTTATGGCTGCCATATACCCATGTATTTAGAGCCTAAGTGTTTCTGTATTATGTCCTACTGAATCAATTGCTTTAAAAGAACTTTAATTTTTGTGTCTAGGAGCTTATAATTTATGCAGTTCATTATGATTTAGTCTACCCTTACATGCAATATAAATAGCAAACTTGCATATTTGGTGTCTAATTGTTTGCATTTATGTTTATGTGCATGGATATATATAATTTTTTTCCACTGGAGAAAGCATATCATATTACTTTTGGAGGAGAAAAATTACAATACATTTAGTATTTATTCCCCTGGCATGATATTGAACAGTCTGACCCAAGTCCTGAAAGAAAATAACTGAACTAATACATCGCCAAAGGTCAGAAGATGCTGTACATACTACAGACCATAACTGGCAAGAAAAGCCACTACAAATCGTGACTCTAGGTCAGTCTTCTGCAATCAAAAAGCTATTCAACCACAAACTATAACATCACAAATGACAATGTAGTCAACAAAGACATAGCAGAAAAACTAATGGATGAGCCTACAGAAAGGGGAAAGGAGTGATTGAAATTACACCATCTCGCTCCTCCTGCATGTTAATCAGCCTGGCCTTCAATTACACCCTTGATTTGGAGAGTGAATTTGTCCTGCTTGTGTTCTCTTCAACAAGGTATGCTGTATAAATTAAATCAACGATGCAGGAAACTGGGTTATATCAGCTTCTGCCTGTTCTGTTCTGAACTTGCAAATGCATTTTAATGGCTTTTATTAGTGGTTTTCCAATGAATAAACATCAAGAAAATTCCATCTTTGTCATAGTGTATCAGTTTCTGAAATGGCTGTTTTCATTCCCTGCATTAAGAATATTGATGCTCTTAAAACTACAGATTTGGTTTTCAAACATATTTGGATACACCTCAGTCTACAATTCACTATTGTCTAAAATTAGACTCACAATTCTGGGCTATATTCAGCGAGCTTTGTGGAAGATGCTTGGTTGTTGGTAACTTGGTTGCAGATTTCTACATCATTTCATCCTCGTGGTGATGGGCAGTGAAAAGTTGTCAACATAACACTTGCACTTGCACTTCATATCTATTCCGGGACTAATATCTTCACATAACTTAGCATAACTATAGTTGAGCCTCACATCTTCCATAGGACATTCTCCTATCAAGTTTTTTTTATGTTATTCAATCTCTTCCGGCATATGAGTTTCCTGTTCATTTCATGTTCCTCCAACTTCTTATCAATCAAAAGAACAAGACAAAGCTAAATCTTTTGTTGACCAGTTAGCAAAACTGCTCGGAAGGGTCTAGGATGTTCTTCTTAAGACCCGTGCTAAGTATAAAAGGCCTGCATCAGAAGCACAGGGTCCTACATAGTACATACTTCCCGCCTCTTCCATTTCTCATCAACAAAAAGAACAAAACAGAGCTACATGCTTTTTTGAGTAGTTAGCACAACTATACGCAAGGTTCAAGGCTGTTATTCTCAAGACCTAAATTATGTGCAAAGCCCTGCACAGTAAGCACAGGGTCCTGCATACATTCCAAGTAGAAGGCAAATAACTTAATAATGGTTACATGCAGACAAACAAAGATTCAAGAAGAAATAAAATCGAAGTTTGAAGTTCATCTGGTTTGATCTTCTATCTCATCTTGACATATATTTGCTAATATTTTTAAACCATTCCTTTCTGATAAAATGAACACATGCTATTTTTTGAATTATTACAACAAATACCAAAGGTCATATCACATATGTTATGAAAGGTCTCTCAAGCACAAAATACAACTTGCTTTTCTTATTATAGATACACTATGAAAGTTATCCAGTTGCAAGATCTGATTCATTTTAGAGAAGCTAACTGTTTTTTTCTTCTTCTTTTTGATAGAAGCAAGTTATTGCACTCGCACTTATAGATAAAAGCTCTTATAATCATATACTTTTCCTTGTTATAGATTTGTTATTATAGCAATTGTGTTATTACAAATTTACATGTTATGACAGGTCACATTTGTTGAAGCCCTAGATCAGCTTATGCCTGGTTTTGATCCTGAGATTGGAAAGCTAGCCCAGAGGGTCTTGATCAACCCACGAAAAATTGACTATCACACTGGTGTTCTTGCAAAAAAGGTATGTTTAACTGCTACATCTTGTTTAGCATTCTAATTTAATCAAGCAAAGCTATTATACTACTAAGAATTTTAATGACCCACAAATACGACCTGATAGCAACTTTATTTGGTCTGCATTTGTCACTACTAAGTTATTCGGGACATTGTATTGTAGATAACTCCAGCGAAGGATGGGAAACCTGTGACTATAGAGCTTGTTGATGCAAAAACAAAGGAGCCAAGGGATACTCTGGAGGTAAACTAAAAGATAAAACGTCCTTGTTTCTCAAGTTATAACCCTTATTAGCATGCAGGAAATGCTCTTCTTAGATGTTGTAAATGCTTCTTTATTTTGTATCAGATCAAAGTATTCTAGAAGTACATGCCAGGAGGGGAGGAATGGCTGCCGTCATCAATCTCTAGCTTCTTATATACTAGGAAATGTCGAGAATCAAGATAATGATGAGGGACCATTAGAAGATAGAGTTACTCCACAGATTTCTCTCTGACAATTCTATAAATGGTTAAAATAAAATTTCTGCAGATGGGCCACTATGCTATGGCTGACTTAGAAAAGTTTGAGACTTGCTTGCCTGTGGCCAATTTCTCTCTTCTGCTGTCAGAATAAAATTCTCAGGCTAGCCGCCCACCTTTGAAGCATAATTCTGCCTTTTTAAAGAACTGCAGATGGGAGAAGAGTAAGACTACCACTGTTCAATATCATGTTGGAAGCAGAACATCAACCTAGAATAGACATTAAAATAGAATAAGACAAAAAATATTTCTGCCAATTATAAAACATAAGCAAATTTTCGCTTGAATTCTGTATATATTGCGTCACAATGATTTTGTGAAAGTAAGAGTTTGAAGAGAGCTCAGTCTGCAAATAAAAGACTATCACCATTTGGAAGCCTTCACCGAACCAAAGTATAACCACTGCACTAAAGCAGAGCATTGTCCATGGGATAGACACCATAGTTGTCTGTCTGAAACCATCATTTCTTTGAAAGCACAGCATGAAAATGTCATTTAAGCTGTTGGTAGCCACCATAGGAAAAGTAAATTCTATCATCACTTCCTAGTGAGTCTGCCCTTGGAAGCTGCTACAATTGTATAGATGAAATAAAATTAAGAAAATGCATTCAAATAATTTGTTGTGAAATGTTTTGTGGGAGAATACACGATGACATGGCAAATTCGTTGGCTGGCATACTCGCTACAGGCATCAAACTTCAGTGTGCTTGCTTGCTGCAGCGTCAATGCATTGATATGGTTTGGGGTGGCATGTCAGTCTTATCCAAATTCTTAACCGTCAGAAAAACAGAATCCTTGACCTTGACCATTGCGGCTCTTAAATAAGATAAGCTAATTTTATTGATGCTGATGATGCTGATGATTAATGTCCACTGAGACCCACTTGGTCTATTGGACCTTAAGAGAAGAGATAGATCAATGGGACTCAGAAAAGTAGAAACAGTGCAAGCACATAGTGGGAGTGCAAAAGAAACTCTTATCATTAATCTACAAAAAGAAGAAAAGAAAAATAGCTAGAGCTAAACAATAGTGACTAGAAATAAAATATATACAAAACCTATGTTGAACATAGTATGCCGACATGAAAACAAAACAAAAATGATTACATGATCCTGGCTAAGAAAAGGGAATGGGGGGGCATCTCAGGATGTGTTAGAGCTAGAAGAAGAATGAGGGGAAAAAGAATAAGACAATGACCTAGCAGAGTCCTGAATGACAAAGATGGTGTCAATACATTGTTTGATATTCACATTTGGAAGGAAAATTGGAATGAGGGGATTGGGATTTGTGATGCTGGGTAGAAGCTGATCGTCTGTTACAACTCTCCTAGAACTTGATGCCATTGGGAAGAATCTAGTGATGGAGCAGACCGGAATTGATCCCATGTTACATGAATACGAGCCTGACCCAGTTACTGATTCCCCTAGTTAAAAAAAATAAAATAAAAAATAAAGTTTTATTTTTGGAGGGATTTCATTTTTGATTATGAAGACTTCCTTTTCAACAATTCTTTGTTCTTTTCCCTTTGTTGAACAAATCACTGACAATGCTGCACGGGAACTGGTCCACCACTAGGGAACACGTATCTGTTCCTCTTTGCCGGGGACTTGGGAACTGCAGGGAGAAGTCCTGTCTGGAAGGGAATGTCCTTGAGGGCATGGATGAAGACCCCCACATCTTCGGGATGTTTCCTGCCAAAAACTAGGAGGTCTAGGAGATATGCCTCTATGGTTTAAACTTTGGGGGACGTATGGAAATCCCCTATCTAAAATGGCAACCATGTGGCATCGATTTTCCAAGAAAAATTTTCAGTCACTTATTTGACATTCAGACCACGACAACTAGTATCTGTGCAGCACTTGTCGGAATATTATGTTGTATGTTTTTGTAATTGGGGATAAAAGCAATGACAGTTTTGACTACTTTGTTTTGTAGTTTTTGTAGCGCTTATATATGTAAATTTTTTCCAGAAGTTTTATTATCTACACAAACAAGGTCTTTTGGACCTATTATTTCAATTTCTTTAATATTTTATTATTAATCTTTAAATATATTTTACCATCCTTGTCTGCCCATCCCTGGACATTTGGGGGTACCTTCCAGCTGTACCCAAAACCCATCCCCTCATTCCCTGCTCCAAAAACTCGATGCAACATAGAAGTTACTGACAAACTGACATATGCATTGACTATACTGCATGGTGCACCGGAGCATTTTATATACAAATAAAATAGAGAACTCATCCAGAATGTTCAACTCAAACTGTCTCAGTTATTGAATTTTTTGTTACTTTAATAAATTTGATTGAGAGTCTTACCTATATATTAGCTAGTTTATCCTCAATGGAAATTACAAACATGGTGCAGGCTTGTACATTATGAGAGAGTTGGCATTAGAAAAGGTTGACATTAATAGTCCTTATTACACAGCTTAAATGGATGGCACCAGCAAGGTACCAGCACTTGGCATTGTCTTAATTTGCTTTGTGTTTTGTGCAGGTAGATGCTGCACTTATTGCTACAGGGCGAGCACCATTTACAAAAGGCCTTGGCCTTGACAATGTAAGTGTTCCTTTCTTAATGAGAAGTTGGTCTCTTTCTACCCCGTGGATGATCAAATTTACAGGGCTGTAAGATATAACATATTGGTCAAGCCATATGATTATTTGTGGGTAATGCTTTCCATGCTAAAAACACATGCAGGATTGAATTTTTGATGATCTTCCACCTGTTTGTTGCTTTAGATTAATGTAGTTACTCAAAGAGGTTATGTCCCAGTCGATGAGCATATGCAAGTTATTGATGCAGATGGAAGTATGGTTAGTACAATTGATATCTTCCCTGACTTCTAAAGTTTCTATTTAAATATTCATCTTATGTACCATTTAACAGTAATAGGACATGCACTTCAGTTATTTAGTCATCGATGGATTTTTGTTTATGATCATATATTGGCAGAGTCCAACAAGTATGTTACATCCATCCTTTCTTTCAACTGATTATGGAGTTCTTTGTTCTAAATTGCATAGGTTCCTCATGTATATTGTATTGGAGATGCAAATGGGAAATTGATGCTTGCTCATACTGCTAGTGCACAAGGCATCTCAGGCAAGTAGTTGATTGTGTGTTTAACATTGGTTTACATTCTATAAGTCATGTAATGTTAGCTTCCTATTGCAGTTATGGAAATTAATATCTAAGTATATTTTAGTTTTAATACTTATGATGAACTTTATATTGCAGTCATTGAGCAGATTTCTGGGAGGGACAATGTCCTTAACCACTTGAGTATTCCTGCAGCTTGCTTCACGCATCCAGAGATTAGTATGGTTGGCTTGACAGAGGTAAATGAAGAAGCTATGCATGTTGTGCTTTTTCATACATGCTGATGCCTTGATTGTTTGACTGAGGGAACATAACAAATGCATTAAAATAGTATATATTTATAAGATTGCAGTAACTGCAGTTATTCTGCATAATGAAAGAAAACAAAATAATTAATGTTTGCCATTTAGTACTTAATGCCTCATAACATAGCTTGTGATTGGATATTGATTGCTGCATATTCTTTTTGGATGATCAATACCAGTGTTTATATGGTATGCTGTATTCCATAGATTGAATTTCAAAAAGCACTATTATCTTTTGATTTTTTTCTATATGGAGCAGTTTGCACAATCTTAATTATTTTGAGCCTTTGCTTCATTTTTGACATGGCAATTGGCCTTGTAATATGCTTTTCTTGCTTAACACATGTACATTATCCACGCAAATGCTCATAGGTTGTAGAAACCTTAAGCAGGGACCAACCATTATCAATTAATTCATCGACATAAGTTAAGCTTAACGAGAAGAGTTCTCAACTCTTGGAGTCCACATTTGGTTGTCTACTTCTTTTTGTTACCTACTAAGCATAAGCATTTTCTTTCTTACCTTCTCCTTGTACAGGCAAATATTTGGCTACCCAAGTTAATGAGGTTGACTGAGTAGTGTTTTAGAATGGATTGGGTGTGAAAGTTTCCATGCAATTGAGAGTTATTAGTTGGAGCATTGTATTTTATCTCAAGATCTCTTACTGAAAATGCTCCCTTAGGCCTTTTTCTGTCTGGGAAAAGCTTCAGAAATGGACCTGTGTTGCAAATACACTGAGAATGTCTGGGACATATCTCCTCTCATTTCTCGAAAACATAAATGTTTGAGAGATGTTTCCAGGGCACTTCCTAGTTGTTTTAAGCTGTTTGGCACATTTTCTTTATTTCTTTTTACATTATTAGACTCGGACTGTTTTTTTACATTTCCTACATACATAGGTATAATGCATTTATAGATAATATGTATTCATTTACAAAACAATATTTTTTATATGGACATATAAATTGCTACCCAAATTAGCCCAAGGGGTTGGCTCAATCGTTTGTTGCCAATGTTGTTTGGCATTTGGCTAGTTTCATGCCAACAAATGCTTGGTTCAAATCCCCCTGGGTTATGTGCACTAGCTTATGCCGATGGGTTTACAGGAAATGCCATCAATGAATGTGAGTAAGCATCCCTTGGGTTTCCCCATTAGGTTTTCCTTGGGAAAAAGGGTTCCACCCAAATTAATGATTATCATCACTTAGAGAATGAACCATAGTTACCAAATATGGCTAAATTGTCTTTTCGCATACAGAAATTCATGATGGTACAATTTTGACATTATTTTCCATATTATATGGATATTTTCAACGCATCATTCATTCTATCAAATATGTATCCATATTGTTTGGAAAACACCCTGAACTCACCAATTGGGATCCACAACTCATCAATTGGGATCTCGAGGAAGGGACAACACTCCACCCTTGTTGCAATTGTGAGGGTTGTGTAGGCTAATCATAGAGAGGAGCACATTAGGTGGGTCTGGGAGCTGAATCTAAAGGTGAGGAGTCTCCCTTCACATTTTCCTTCCTTATACCCCTTGCATGTTGGAGCCTTGATTCTGCGGGATACCCTAGATCTCCTTGATATTGGTCTTGAGAGGGCTTGGTTTAAATCTAACTCTACCCTTTTCCTCTGCTTCAGATCCCAGGTTGAGGAGCTCTAGAGAGCATGGTACAACAACATGACATGTAGGTAAATGGGCAGTCATTAGGGATCTTGAGGCGATCATTTAGGATTCTGCCCCTCCGAGGTCGACCTACCCAGGTTTTCCTAAATGATAGGTTTGTTGTGAGACAATGCATGGCCCAATGATCTTATTGGGATGTTCGAATGGCAATGAGACGTTTTGGTCATTGTTGGGCTTGACATTTGATGCTCTCAATTCATTTGGATATGCTCTTTAGTATTGAAACCCATGCGAGTCCTATCCAAGGTGCTTTTGGGCTACCCTAATTACCATTGACCTTTTGCTTGAAAGTAGGGGACCAAGAGCTTAGGTGGTGTAGCTTGTTTGGCCAGGGAGCTCTCTTTGGGCATGGCTTCTATTTTTTCTATTGACAAGTTTTCCAAGTTCATGTGGATCTGAGTTAGCGGCTTGTCTCCCTTCCTTAGAAATTGTAATGAACACACACACACACACATATATGAATAAATAATAATAATAATTATGTGAACAGGTGCATATTAGCTAAGAGGCATAAACTAATAAAAGGACATGATCTTCAACTATGGTGACTAGTCAATGCATATAAGTATATCATCCCATGGCATTGTAATCATTCTATCATCTATCTATTCAGTTATTTATTACTTGTTCTATATGGATTATTGTCTATTGTTCTCATGTTGGATATTTGTTTGTAAATGAACTTCTGTACCTTTCATTGCTATCAGAGCCAACTCTGATCCTGGCCTTTGGACGTACTCTTTTCAGGCCTTGTCTGACTTGGCCTTTGGCCACACTCATTAATTTTAATAGTTTCTCTAAACTCCAAAGCTTTGACCGAAAACATGCCTTTGACCATAATTATGTTGAGAAAAAACAAATTACTCTGCTACAAAGAAAATTTTAAAAAACGTCATATCCAGAAATCAAGAAGTTGAAGCACAAATCAAATATTGTGGGGAGAACATAAATTCTGCCAAAAAAATAAAAAATGAAAAATCATAGTGAATTAGAGGTCCCATATAAATCAGTGTAAGTTGCCATCCTGCACCTATTGTTGGCTGTGCTGTACATATCACAGTAGAAAAATAATTAAGGGAAAGACAATCAACAGTTTCCATTGATCTTTTCTAATCGTTGTGTGATGGAAGTTACACTAATGCATAGAAATCCGTGGGATATACAACCGCTAGAATAGTTTAATGTGGAATTGATTCACTAGTTTAATGTGGATAGAAGGTTTTCTCATCAAAGTTTTTCAACCCATTGCTTTGGAATAATAAAATTCGAAGGGTCTATTCAAGAAAAATAAATTAGCGCCCATGGGGTGTAGAATAGATGGTGAATGGGTGTACTGTTAAGGCACTCCTTGCGTAAGGTCATTGGTTCGAAACTCCATGGGTGCGAGCCTTACAGAAAAAAAGAAAAATAATTTAGCATCCATCTTTGCTAGGATGAGAAGGAAGATTACATTAGTGTTAACTTGGCGAATCAATTATTAATTCCAGAGCCAAGTATAATTGAAAAGAAGGGCACTTTTAGCGACGAATATGAAGTTAAGGACTTACAACTAACATAATATGATTATAAATTCATATCCCAATTCAATGTTACAATTATGCATAAAGGAGACGTTGACATAATTCTTGGTTCAACTTGGCTAGAAACACTAGGTACCCTCATCTTAAACATGAAGAAATTTTTGTCCTTCTCCCAAGAAGAAGAAGATAACATTGCAATACGTTACAACAAAGTTAGATTCAGAAGCTCCATCATCAAAAGACTTTAAAATGTCTCAAAGGTGTTTCCTTCGAATAATCAAATGTTAGAAAAAAAGATGCAAAAGGAATTTGACAAGGTTGTTGTTGATAAAGATGAAGAACTTTCTTGCCTAAGGAATCATAATCAAATTTGCTTGTGCAAATTAAGAAGTTGAAGGATGAAAAAAAAACACAACAACAACTAGATCAACTTGTCAATAAAGAGTTGCTAGTAGACAAAGAAACAATGACCAATCTAGTTGAATCATGAAAGTCGATAGATGTAAAAATCCAAACCATGGAGAAAGGGACCAATACAGATCTAATTGACATCACAAATCCTAAGGATGCAAACCTAGTTGAAGTAGGGATATTGTTAGATGTGGAAGTACGGGTGATGGCAAACCTAAGTATCTCTACCAACAAACATTTAATGATCAACAAAGCGACACAAGTGTTCAAAGAACACATACTATCGAAAGTGAATAAGGAAAATACTACAATTATGATGTGGAAAAATCATGTTAAAATGACACCTTGTCGACATCCTGATCACAGGGGTTGATACCTTAACCAATCAATATATAAACATCAACAAAAGTAGTTGACCTATAGTTCGAAGAATATTAATGATAGTACAATTGAGTCTCAAAATAAAAGATCATCATGGGAACCCTATAAATGCACAATTCCACAAAGGATCATATTAGAGTGGTCAAACCCTTTTACTATTCAACCATTTTGTTCAACGCTTAGGAAATCATGTTGCCTTGTATCATCAACCACCAAAACTATAAGAACAAAGAATCATGAGAAGGCATGACAAGTTAGAACACTACATAATGTTTTTTCATAAATATGCTTTGAGGACAAAGCGTTTCTAAAGGGGAGGGCAATGTAATGAACATATCTCTCTCTCTCTCTCTCTCTCTATAGACACACACATATATATTAAGTGAAGAGACACATCTTAACTAAAGGCATGACCTTCAACCATTGTGACCAGGAAATCACCAAAAAAGATTGCATTGCCCATAGCTAAATAACGAATGATATGGTCCTACAAATCCAGGCCAGGATCTCCAACTAGATCATTATTAATGGTGAAGTAAGAAAACATTGGAGGGAAGTAGCAAATTGCAATTTAAATGTCTCTAGAATGAACAAAAGTTCATTTACAAACAAATATCCAACATAAGAAGGACAATAGAATGAAATCCATATAGGTCAAGTAATAAATAATTGAATAAGATAGATGATAGAATGATTGTTAGACAATTTTTCAGTGGACTTGGTCACATCACACTATTCACTTGATCCACAAATTGTGTTATGGTGTCGATCCTAACAATTATAGAACAATTATGTTTGGTTACACTTTCTCAAAGCTCTACGATATTGCCCTACATCTGAAGCTGTCTGAGCAGGTGGAATGGAGACTGAGAAGGTTTAGTCCCTTCTCCTTCAATGCATATTAGATGTAAACACAGTTTCTTTGCCCATCATTGTTGTTGAGTTTGGTGCTTTCCCCCTCTGACTTGAGAACGTATTATGTTTGGTCTCACTCCTACATCGCGTTTGGAATTTTGTCGACTCAACTACGGGTTGAGATCGATATCCATACCTGGCATACTGTTGATCATAGTCCAATACTTTGGCTAGCCCCACGGGGTCACGTATGTTTGTGGAGGTCTCGAATTTCTTGGAGTCTGTGGACATTTCGATGGATCAACTCCTTGACTGTCCATTCATATATGGCCTTGTGCACTTAGCCACCTCTTACATAGTAGGTAGGATTTGAACAAGATCATCTGAGTTGACATTTACAAGCAGTATATTGAGGTCACTTAGACAGACCCACTAAGTGGGTTAGATCCGAAGATGCCCTTGTATGCAAGGCACTTTATGGAGTTAAGGGATGGCCTTAGTATTAGGCTTTTGTTCACGCATTGTCACTAGATGCATGCCTTTTGTATTCCTTTGGCCGAGTTCAAAGTGGATTCACATAGGCTTTGAGTGGAGGTCAAGCACCATTGCAATTGGTTATACATGATCTACCAATGGTGCCATCATCGAGAGGTTGAGACAGAGGAGTGCTTCATCTTTCACTTCTCCATTTATTATGAGATTTGAGGGTGGTTGTGTTGATTATTGAAAGAGGCACAAACCCTCTCTAGTTTCTTCGTGTGCCCCAACTAGAAATGCTTGGCTTTATACATGAGGGAGGCCCTTGGACTTCATTCCCAAACTTAGCCACCTCTTAGAACAATCTGCATTAGGGTGAACACTTGCTTTTTTGTGGTGCTCTCATCTACTAGGGGTACCAAGAGACAAATTGATAGGAGCCTTGTTTCTGATTCCAAATTAGTGAGGGCTTGGGGGGCCATCTCAACTTCCCTAGACATCGGTGACATTGTTGTTCTAGATCCCACTAGCAGTGGGACGCATTCCTTTAGGCCTCAGCAGTGTGCTGCCTCTTCTAGGTAGAGACACATTGTTTAGTTTAGATCTTCTTCCAGCTCCTCTTGTAGCTGATCTTCTATTCAAAGTTTTGTCCATTCAACATCGGTTGTTAGGGGAGCTAGCTCTAGCAGACCTGAATAGTCTTGCATTATTTGTATTCTGGATTTTGGATCCATTTACATTTTTCATCGAGATCAATAATTTGCATTTTGCCTCTTACTTTATTTAGAAGATAGTTTTGTGATTCCACATTGTATCAACACTATTGTACTTGACAGTCACATTGACTTACTTTTGTGGTCATTTGTTGGACATTGATAAAATTATCTTATTTGAACTTATCTAGATGCCCCTAGTCACCACCTAGCCCCTAAATGGGAGAGCAATAGGGAAGTCAAAGATGACATATATTAGGTCACACAGATCTCCCCCTAGGTTGAAGGGTGAACTCATCATCTGCCCTGACTTTATGGCTTTGTAATTATAATTAGGTCCCTTTTCAGGGATAAAAGGCAAAGTGCTTGCATTATATAATATTATAAATATAGATATATGCATATATATAAATATAAAATTGCTTCCATAAATATTGAAGATCTCTTACCCTTTCCTTAATTTCCCATATTCTTATTGGCTTTGCCTGTTCACAGATATTGCTAGCAAATGGAATTCCTTCCTGCTATCATCATGTGACCATACTTATATCTGATATGGATCACAAACAACATATTGGAAATCCATAATAATTTAGAAGATAATTAGAAGAATTTTCATAGGATTATCTATACTGTATAGGTCTTTTGCTTTCTTGCCACTTTGTTAACTGTATGTACAGACACAATTTCTCTTTCCGTTATACACATGGAAAACATTATTGCTTCTACAATAATTCTACTATTCTGCGTTGTTGTTCCTGAAGTAATATTTTTAATTTGCATAAAGTTAAATACAACATTTGAAGTTGTAGAGCTTAAACTTTATCTTTCCTTTTAAACCATCAGACATTTACAGTAGAAATATGAACATATATTCATTATTCACTACAAGTTGTACCATTATAAGTGACTATGAAATGAGTCATTTTCGTGGGGTTCCTTTGTTACAATAATATGGCTTTTTGTTTGCCAAGCTAACCAACCAAACACTTTGGAACTTTGGAAGAAAAAATCCATTGCCTGCATGAAATTTTTTAACTTGGGCAAACTTCTTTTTATATGTGCATTATGGAGTGTGTCCATCTGTTCCACATTAACGCTTGTGATTATGTGGTGACAGATACACACATCAAGGCTTCCTGTTAGCCTAAGAGGCAATCCCTTATCTGCATTATGGAATCCCTTATCTGAAACAATAAAATATTATTATCTATTGTTAATTTGCTACAAATTATTTTTAACAATAAAATATTATTGTCCTAGGCAAATGTGCTTTAGACAAAGCATCTCACAGATATATTGTTAAAAATAATTTGTTACAAATTATTTTTAACAATATATCTGTGAGATGCTTTGTCTAAAGCACATTTGCCTAGGAATAAGAGCATATGAATTTGGCCTATATTCTTAGTAAGCTACCCATGTCTGGGGGATGCTTTGTCTTAAGCACATTTGCCTAGGAATAAGAGTATATGAATTTGGCCTCTATTCTTAAGTAAGCTTACCCTGAAGGCACACATATTATTTGTTATGAGATATTGCTGTTTGTTTCGAAAGCTAGCCAGCATCGCATTTTAAAAGAGAGTCAAATTCTGCATCAAAATCCTTTTTTAACTTTAGGTAAAAACTTGTGATTCATGGAATGTGTCCATCTCTTTCATATCATCTCGTGGATAGCTGGTGACAATCGACAGATCCACAGGTCAAGGCCCTCTGTTGGTTAAGTGGCAATCACTCACCCGAATTGTGGAATCACTTTTCTGCAACAATAAAATAGTATTCTGTTTCTTATAAATTACTTTTAACGAGATGTCTGGGAGTTGCTTTGTGTGAAGCATAGTGGCAAGATTTGTCCATATTGGGAGTTCCTGTATGGAAATTTGCTTGGAATTCAAAATTTGGCGAATATTCAACATAGTGTGGGTATGGTATGGTAAAGTTGACTAAATGCTTAAATATATTTACAGTTTTTATTTTTTAAAGATTCACTAAATGTAATTTACTTGTTAAGATAAAAGTGGAATTTCAACTAGAATAACTGTATCATCAGCGTATATTCTTTCTTCTTATAAATAAATATAACTCAAATCAATAAAAAATGATTTTGCAAAGAAAAACAAAGTAAAATCTGGACACAAACTCACAAATCATTTTAAACGGATTTGTTACCATTGTTCCACGTAATCTGTTAAATAAATTTTGAGGTAGTGCACATTACTAAAAATACAAAAAAAATACATACATTGAGGCCATGAGCCCATACTTATTACTAAATCAACATTGAAAAGAAAACATACAATGAGGCCTTGAGTCCATACTTACCTACTAAACTCTATTTTCACGTTATATCATATGTTATGTTTTAAATTTGAGATATGTTGCAAGTTACTTACAATGAAGAATGAACATTACTTTAGAACTTTGAATGGCCTTGTATATTTTTAAAATATAAAAAAATTGCATGTTTTTGTATTTATGAGATGTCTACTTCCATATTTTAGTCATACTAGAATTTTTCTTTATGTATTTTATTCATATTGAATCGTATTCATACTCGAATATTGCTACTATGGTCTGAAGCACCTTTATGTAGATTCTAGAAACAAGTGCCATGCAAATTCAGCCTCTCTGCTAGCCTATGAAGTAAACACTTATCTGCATTGTGGAATCACTTATTTGCAACAACAAAATATCAATAGCTGTTTGTTGCAATTTTTTCTTAACAAAATGTCTGGGAGATGATTTGTCTAAAGCACTTTGCATAGGAATAGGTGCATGTGAAATTACCCTCTAATCTTTAGTATATTACCTGGAAGGTCCGCAAGTTCTTGGTTGTAAGATAGTGGCCAAAGGCAGCAAATATGCTGTGGGCTAAATTTCTTGTCCATGTATACCTTCTTGCCTCTCCAGTAGACAGACATCAATGATTTGCAATTCAAAGAACTATGCATGTCTTCAAAAATATTGTGCTATATTCTTCTGTGCAAGGATTCCTCAACATTGGTCCTGTTGCAAAGAGCAAAAAACCAAATACATGATTCCTTCAATTCTATCTCTCCTAGTGTTGAATAGTAGTTGAATGTGATAGATAAATGCTGCTAAGTGTCGCGGATTCATGAAATGCAGCATTCTCCATAGGAAAATAACATCTTTGTAGTGCCATTGAATCCCTCAAATTCATGATTCCCGGATGTTTATTCTGCTTAAACCTTAGAGGTGTATTAGCAGGGTAGTTAACTGTCATGCAAAAGGGCAAGTGCAAAGGATGTTGTCCTTATTTCCTTTGTTGTTTTGATTGAATCTTGTCATATCCGATGTCTATGTGGAGATTCTCATTGATTGTCCTCCTTTTGTCAGCCACAAGCAAGGAATAAAGGGGCAGAGGAAGGCTTTGAAGTGAGTGTAGCTAAAACCAGCTTCAAAGCAAATACAAAGGCTCTTGCTGAGAATGAAGGAGAGGGGATTGCAAAGGTAACTATTAATATCAATGAATGTTAATGTTATTTCTTAATGTTCATTGTAATACACATGCACAGACATCATTGCATTCTTCATCACTTGTTCCATGTTTTTGGAAGCATGGAAATACATGGAAGCATGTTTGTAATTGTTTTCAGTTATTGCACATGAAATCATGTGCAGATGACATCTAGGCAGTAAAAGAGAATCAAAACTGGGTATTAAAATTATTCTCTCTATTTCTAAGTTTGGTTTTCTCTAATAGTTTCATAGGAGACTGAAATCTTAATTCTTAAACTGCATTACAAGCAATATAATAGTCTAATGACATTCCATGAATTATACAGTTGATATACCGTCCAGACACAGGAGAGATTCTCGGAGTTCATATTTTGGGATTGCATGCAGCTGATCTTATCCATGAAGCATCAAATGCTATAGCCATGGGAACTCGCATTCAGGTATCCACTTTTATAGCTACCCACAATTAAGTGTGAAAGTTTACCAAGACATGGATAGGGATATGGTATGTGAATGATGGTGCACCCTTGGGTATGGAGATCCCTAGTATAGTTTTATGGCTCTTATTGCTGTTCTTTTCTTAAACTCAACTGTAAATTCTTATGACACTTTTTTACTTGAGACTCTTGGCAGTGATTTATTTATTTTGTTCTTTCTTTTATCTGTCTTTTGAACCTTGAAACAAATGAAATGCGTTTACTGGCCTCTTTTTTCATGTTGAAGTCAGACAGCTTTAAATGTTGAGATTAATAAGGGTCAAAAAAATATTCAATGGAACCAAATTTCACCCAAATTTTGAGATAGCCTTCTCACAATTGTGCTAGAGAGAGATAGGTCTAGTGCGCTAGAGAGAAAGGGCAAAATCCAAGCACAAGTGCTGAAAACATAAATAAATAAGTGTGCCCAAGAGAAAATTGCTAATCACAAGAAAAAAATGCCAAAAATAAGTGCCCTTACATTTATAACACTAGGTATTTCAGGTCAAGAAGATCACAAGAGGAGATGAATTAAATGAGAATTTGAGTTGTGTATTTATACACATTTCAAGTGAAGTGTCCCTTAAAGAGGGGTAGGCACCCCTTAAAGAGGGGGTTATGCGCCCACAAAACAAGGGCTCACACCCCATGAGGGTTTTTTACCCTATATATCAAGCTTGACAAGGTCGGCTTTAACTGTACCTAGTAATAGAATAAAAGAATAAAATATGGCCACAGCCATAATTACAAGTACACAATGATACTTATGAATGGGTTGTGGCCACATGCATAGATTACACCAATAATTCCAACACCCTCCTTGAGCTGAACAAGGGGTGATAGAGATCAGTCATTACAATACAAGATTAAAAAATTTCCTTCCCTCCTTAATGCCAAGCAAAGGGCCATATCACCACCCTTAAACTCCACATTGCTTCTTCATAAAGCCATAAAGATCATCAATGATTGACATTGAGCTCTAGAGGGGTATAGGTGTGAGATGTTGTTGGTTGGTAGGCAGCGGCACAGTACACATCGCAGTTCCTCTTCTAGTTCTTCCTCCAGACGGAGTACTCTTCTGAGCTTCCTCCAGTTGGCCTTGGATGGTAGGAGAGATACTCCCAGTGTTTCCAGTATTTCCAGTGCTTCCAGCGTCTCCAATGCTGACAGTTTTGCCATTTTTGCTTCACAGTTCTCAGTTCCACCTCTTGGTTCAACTCTCTTCGTATCTCTCTTTGTATATTTTTCTCTGAGACAGGCTCTCGATTTATGGAGTTAGGGTTAGGTTTGAGTTCCATTTTTAGCTTTTTATAGGAGCTACTTTCTGGGCTCCCACTTTGTATTGTTATCATGGTACCGCACAGTCCCATTCACCAACTTCTGTAGTCATTTGTTGGACATTAATAAAATTATCTTATCTTCATCAATTCATCACAGATTCACAATGCTCATAAATTGTCGCACAACCAAAATGTACTTCTATTTATTATAATTCAGGTGATAAAAAAGAAAATGATTACATTGAATACAAAACCAAATTCACCTTTATTTATTATTATTTAGGAAACAAAGAGGAAAACGGTTATAATTAATACACTGCCAAAATTTGCCTTCATAAAGTAGGTAATACAGTGAAACTACAATATAAAACAATATAGTGTGTCAAGATGTTGAGTTGAATATCATGTACATCTGATATCTAGTGGTCTCATGCACACAAGAGGGATTGGAAGCCTACTTGTGGTGTTGAACCTGAAAAATACTACTCCAATCTTTAGGCAAATTTAAATTGGACAAAGCAATGTCCAAGTTAGGATCCTCAGGATCCACAGCCCAATCCTTTGAAGGCCCTTATTGATACCCTTTTTCCTTGTGAGAGAAGGTGAAGATTGGAATATAGGCACATAATTTATTCATCCTTCTTTGAATCCAGCTTATTATGTTTAATGAGTGGATAATGCAATATATATTCGAATATTACAGTCCTGCTGAAGAGCTAGCCTCTTGTAAATAACACAGATGGAAAGGGACTGCAATTCTCTGCACATGCTCCATCAGTGGTTCACTACTAGAGAGACACTCAAATCTTCCTATCATCAGTGTCTGAAATCTGCAAAAGCTGAAGTAAACTCTGCAAATTGACTGCAAACAACTGTACTCTCACCGAGTTTGATATTTTTAATTCCCTAATCTTTGTCCTTACATGGGGCTTTCCTTTTCTTATTTCTGGCATTATTGTAATCTTTACCATAATATTTACTGCCCTCAAATGATCATGAAAGTATTTGTCTACAGGGATTTTGCTTTTATCTTCCTGAGTTATTATATTGATCATGTTCTCAATCTCGATGTCCATATTTTCATATACCTGTCCCAAATAAAGACTATATGTGCCAGTTTTTCTAATGAAAGCAACCAAAGGTTTTGTGAAGCTAATGGCAAATTTGATCTTGCTCCACCAATCTTCATCTACAACAAGTGTTAGAATCATTATTTTTTTCATCAAATCTACTTGTGTCTACAACAGCTCATTGACAACCATAGCCAATATTGATTGCTTACCCATGACAATGTGTCTCATCATGATGAAATTAAAGGCATAATGTGTCTTAGCTATTCTCCATCGCTCCAACTTGTAGAACTGATAGAAATTCACAGGAGACATGGTTTGTGGTGAATTTCACCATTTCTTTGCACTGCCCTATGGGTGTTTGTATCCATGAAGTGTTATTGTTTCCAATGCTAGGGCAAATGAATGGACTGCACAAGGTGTTGAGACTATGTGGCTAATCTTCACTTGAGGCCACATATTAAAAACAATTACATGGACATCAATTTGGAAAATCGACTACAAATTTTAGTGAAAAATAAGGAAATTAATGTCTTGGGGGTAAAGAATTTAGAACTTAGTCATTTATCACTTACTATCAATGGATAATTTTCTAGGACCAAGTTTAAAGGATAGTAGCAAAACTAGTCACATTGACATGAACTCATGAGTCAAACTCAACTTAGCTCCAAAAAGAGTTGTTTTGAAATGTTAGCAAGTCAAACTCGCTGCCAATGAGTTTGACTCCCTGATATTGAATTAATTTGTGAGTACTTGTTGGTCAAACTTTAACCCATAGTTCCTTGCTTGGTTTTTTGTAGCCTAGTGAGCTAAGTTGCCAGAAAACTTGGGTACGGGGACGGGGACGCCACTTTTTGAAACAGGGTATTTGGGTACGACGTATGTCGGGGTTACTGTATATATATATATATATATATATATATAAAACATGTCAGTCACATTATATATATGCATATTTCAGATTTTTTCATAAATTATGAATCATGATTCATAATTCTAAATTCAATGATTCATTGAACAATGAACTTTCACATTGAAAATTTGAAAAATCATAGACTCATAGTAGATATCAAGTGGATGACTGGAAGTTACATAAAATTTGATAAATCATTGTACCAGGTAGTTGTAACAAATAGTCAAACTGTAATCTGAAGGTACACTTGAAATCTGATTTTAAACACCTATTTGTACTGCTGTTACAGGCGATAAAAAGTTGCAAATGTAATACTGGGTTGATGTGAGTGTATTTTTTAATATTAAATACATATGTATATTTTTTATGTGCACATTTGGTAGTCAAATTATGTTCCATGAGTGCTGAACGAAAAACCATAAAAACATTCCTTGTAAATCAATCCAAATCAGTCTACCAGATTTGGACAATATTCAGTGGAATTTGAACAGTGTTGCAAAGTGCTTGACATAAGTCTTGAACCAGAGTCCATACGCAGTTAGCAAAAATTTAGTTCAAATTTGGTTGGGGGTCATTACATTTTCTCCAATGGGATTGCATTTTGCTGAGTCGGACGTACCCTCAGAGTACCCAAACACGGGGTACGCCATACCATTTAGCCTATAAGTACCCCTTTTTTTATAACGATGTCTCTGGTACGTGGAGCCAGTATGGGGTACGGCAGGAGACGTACCTTATGTGTATCCAAGTACCTGGTACGTGTACCCGGTATAGGTACGCGTACCCTACCCCCAGGTACGGGTACCCATGATAGCTAGTGAGTTAAACTTGCAAGCTTGACAAAAAACTCAACTTGGTAAAACTTAGTCTAGTTAAGATGCATGCATTGTAGTCTGGTTGTACTATCTTATCCTTATCATTATCACTCTTAGCTTTTAGTTCTATTTAGAAAAACCAAGCGATAAAATCTTATGCATATCATCTGTGCATGGACATTCCAATTTTGGAATTCATGTACTCCTATATATATAATACAAATGAATGTACAACATGTACAATTGCGACAATCCCTTTGTGTTGCAATTGTGCTCATACAAATCAGAAATAATTGCCGACCTACTCGACTTTTGTCCAAATGTGTTTTGGTAGCCCTCCAACAAATGAACAAAGTGTTTCCAACATACAATCCTTGGGTTTTCAACATGCAATCCTATTTATATTGATCAGGACTTAGATTTTCTTGAGGTTGAGGCAGCGACAAGAATATTATAGGTAGAGGCTTCCCATTCTTGAGTCATGACCCCCAACTTGAGTCTTGCCTCTCGAGTCCATAGTCAATTTACTATTTAGATGTTGCCTCATGCCATCATCCATGGTTGGCAATGAGTGCAGATTGAGATATCATGAGACATATGTTATGACTCATTATATATATGAACTTTAGACTTAATTTGGTATTTTTCATTGTATGAACATTGATATATTTCATATTAATGAAAATTTCTTTTTCTAATCAAAACGTGTATTTTTTAAACTTAGTTTATTATTTGAGATTTTGCTGGGTCCAAGTAAAACTCTTTCAGTGTGACCACATCAAATTTTTTGACAAGGTGAGTTTTGCTACTTTGATCAAAAGCGATATCCATTCAAAACGTTGAGATTATTGTTGGTTACTCTTGGATGGTATTTAGGTATTTTTCCGTGAACCTTAAAAAAATTATTTATTGTATTGGTATAGCAAAAGAAGGTAACATTTTTAGAGTTTACAATGGAATTGTCCATGGACACTACATCTTTAAAGTTCTAGATGATGCAAAAAATGAAAAGAAATAAAATTTACAAGGAAAAATCACAAAATATCGACAAAGTTATATGATGTAATCTGTTGATGCATGTCAGTGATTTTTCTAACATGTACATATTGGTAAAATATTGATGTAATTTTTATTTTTCCGTCTGAGAAGCCAAAATTATTACTTTGAAGTTTGAACAAAGACTATGCGCTGTTTATGTTATGAAATGGCAGTGTTCCAATACATTTTTCTGAAGACATACTTGCAGTCATAATAAGAGAATTTTTATTTGAGAATCTTATTAACAGATAGTTTCCATAAAAATCAACCTAGGATGGATTGATGCTTCCACAATGTGTCAGTACTATTACTTGGAGCTTCAACAAGTTTTTCATCTTAGTTCCTCTTATGCTTCGTGGATGGAGCCTTTGTTAGTTTATTGCTCCAAATATGTTTTCCACATCATTTCCTTTCATTTGGCACCATTTCCTATTTTTAGGGTTTTCTATTTTTAGACTGCAGTTGGACTAGGGATTAGTCATCATTGTGTGTTTGAATTAATGAGATTGTGAGTGCCTCAATTAGAGATAGATTCCTCTTTCCCAGTTCGCCCACTCCCTGCATGTTGCACCCCACCCATATATGAAATCTAGATCTACTCAAAAGATTTGTTGATGGATGTCAGTGATATTTTTAGCATATATATCTCTAATGGGGGTGCCCCTCCAAGAAAAGTCAGTTTGCCAATTTAGAAGAGTTAAGAGTGAATTTCAGCATCTTACTTAAATTCTTTATCTACTGGTTTGTTTCTATTCTCAATGTTGATGCTTGAGAAAAGCAGTTGGAGTATTAAAGGGCAAGTTAACTGGAAAGAACTCAAGCAAGGAGAACACCCACCTACCTAGAAGCGCCTCTCTTGTATTTCACTATTATAATGAATAATCATTCTCTGCAGATGTGTTAGCTTTTTTGTAAATTCAGTAGTGTATTTCTCAGATCTACCACTCAATACTTTGCAGATTGATCCCAAATTTAGATATGTTGTGTCTCTTTCCGTAATCTGTCATTTTTCAAAAATAAGTTTTGGTTGGTATTTGGTAAACTTTTCATTTTCAGGTTTAGTTTTTAGGTCCAAGGAATCAGATCTGCATATCCATGAATTAAAAATTAACAGCCTTTCTAGAGAGGAAGACCAGTAATATACCTACTAATTAATATTACATAGAGTCATGTCCATATAAATCACCATTTCTCTGATATCTTATACATATTGCACTCTTCTTGACTACATATTAGTATTACCATATCTTTGAAACTCTTATATTTAATATATTTATTCCTATCTTTTAGATTATATAGCCTTGTTCCTTAACTGTGAATGCCTATGGTCCATTGTGACTACCATAATGTATGTCACAAAAAGTTAGAAAATAAATCAATCTGTTACCATACAAATTGATTCCTCACAAATGCTGCAATAGATGTTTTTTTCCGCCTGCTACTTTGCTTAAAAATACTGTTCAAAATTTTTGATCACACAGTTCTCAGCCCTCTGCCCTTGCTGCTCCAAAGCTCTTCGGAGAATGAAACAAACAGAAAAGGGTGAAGAAAATATGGGGCCAAGGCTGTTTTTATGCTTAGAAAAATAATTTTTGTGTTTAATAGAATAGGGGGGTTTCAGGCCTTGAGAATTTCTTTTCTCTATTTTATTTTAATTTGCTTTAATGGGAGCTGTTTCTTGTTAGAGTTGTTCATCCAAACTTTGGTTTTTCTTGTGATATAATATGGCAATCCTTGTGTGTGTTAAGATGTCCTTTTTGTCAATATTGGTCTTTTGCTATTATTTTGGGCTGCTTATGGCCCCTGGAAGGATTTGAACCAGGCGATTCTCATATACTATTTAAAGGGACTGGTCACCACTTCGTTGTCTGATAAAATGAAATCCTTGTGTCATCTTTGGTTATGTCAATATCCTGCCAAAGGGTATATATTAATGTGATAAGATCTAAAATTGTTTTGGTTGAGCAATAAACCATAGTACGTATCACTTGTGGCTAGTTTTAACGTATGCTTATTGTAGCTTATGATTTCTTTCCTTTTGTTTTCCTGCCCCTTTCCTACTGGTGTACATGTTTCTGTTATTGCCATCACAAACGTAACGGACCAGTTCTGGAAAGTTTGGGTATATATCTGTTTTAACACTGTTGGTGCATACATATTATGCAAGTGCCAGCATATCTGGACTGGTAAAGGGAAAGACCATTCTCTTTTGCTCTAACACGGTTTCCAATAGCCACAGGCTGGTCACACTGTCCATTTTCAATTTGCTTTACATTGTATATAAGCTAATTTGAGGCATATTTATTATCATTCGTAGGCTAATGCTCATTGAACATTCATGTTGTTTACAGGATATAAAATTTGCCGTTCATGCACATCCAACATTGTCTGAAGTGCTTGATGAGCTCTTCAAGCATGCGAAGGTATGGCCCATCTATTGCCTATTTGTTTTAGTTACTGAATATTGGTTGAATTTGGTTCTTTCAAGATTATATTAACCAGTCACATGTCACGTGACACTGTGTTTCTTTCTACTGTCATCAAGACATAACTGAAATTGCATAATATATATTGTCAAGATAAGGTGATAGCTATGGGAGGCTGTTATCAAATTCCATTTGAATGCTTTTAGATATTGACACATGATCCATAGGGCCATTCATATTGCAGACCTCAAACTCTGAAGGAAAGATCACAATTACATCTGAAAAACCATTGTTTCAGCCCAACACGAATCTGCTGAATTAACCATATTTCATACAAGGGGATCAATTTGTCTTTGAGAATAAAGGAAACTCTTTGAATGTTCTGTAAATCTGTATTAAATCTCTGGTTTAATAGAGGAAGTGGTCAGCTACTGTAATTTTATAAACTTTTTCCAAGTTTAATGTTATCTTAACATTAATGGTTCTAATATCTACTAGTACCAATATCTTACGAACATGATAAGAAGCTAAGGCTAATATTTTAAATCTGCTCACAACATACCACTTATCGGAAAAATATTTAGATTTAAGAACACAGAAATAACACAATAACATCAATGAAACCATTTCATCATGAAATATGCCATAATCATAAAAGATTATGTTACAACATAATACATAGTATCCTAACAAACCTTTGGCCTGAACCTTTTCACCAACTTCCAGTCTTTCACATACTCTGTTGTATGTAACGCATTAGAATCTGGTTCCTTAGGCTCAGGCTTGCCTATAATAAACTTGTTTCTCTCTTTTTGATAATTGCGCATTAGAATTATACTTTTTTACATCACTGTACTTCCCTCGGCTCTCACAAAGTCAATAGTTCAGACTCGGGAACAACTCAACAAAGCTGAAGAGGAAGAGTATGACATGGGGAAAATTTGGCAAATAAAACATCTCAAAAAGTACTTAAAATACACGAATGTCAATCAAACTATGTAAAAATGGGTCAAAACAGTCAAATGTATAAGTTAAATCGGTCAAAAATTTTGGTTCTTGGTCAAACTCACCAGGAGAGTTCGATCAGATTTGGCCAAAGTTTGGCCCAAACAAACAGATTCAACTCATTTTGGAACCGACTCAAGTATACTCATTCAGTATTTGGCAGGCTCAGCGAGTATTGTTTCAATGGGGTCTCACGTATAAGTTATCGCCTAGAACAATGAAGTATCAACTATTATAGATCTTTATAAAACCATAAATTGGCAACGCATCTACATGTAGCTCTTTGGTCTGCTTTAACCATAATTGGCAACACATCTACATGTGGCTCTTTGGTCTGCTTTTTGTAGCACTTGGTCTGATAAACTTCGTTGTCATATATATATGTGTGTGTGTGTTGAACAAGTTTCCAGAACGTGGGAATGTGTGGAACAGTTATAAGTTTTGCCCAAATTTGCAGGAAAGGAAGGTTAGGAGCAGCAATAATATATATCTAAACTAATAAAATTTATATGAAGCAAAAAATAGGGAAAATTCAAAATAGGAGAGCAAGGCGCATTAGGGAGCACTCTAATGCTCTTAAAACTTGTTTGATCATTAAGACCTCCTAATATTAATAAGAGTTTAATATTAATATGCACAAAGCTATAATTAAATATAAATTCACCTTCTAATATGGATATGCATACAACTATAAATAAATATAAAATTGTATGTATAATATTAATATTATAACAGGGAGTTTGATTAAATGGTATAATTGCGTTTTCTACCTTTTTTCGTTACTTGTAATAGTTGTCTATATTTTATTATAAACGTGTTTGAACTTTGATGAAATTGACAAGGAAAGTCCTGATTAACCTAGTACTTAGCTAAATTAAAAAACAGACTTAAGACACAACCATTGAAACGGAGGACTTAATACACCTTGAAACCGAATAACAACAATTAATCCTGCAAATCAATGACCCAACTAGGACTTGATGAGAGCAAACCATGCAAATATGCAAATTCATAAGGGTACATCCATTGTAGGCATTTTGTGGGCTCATGCAGATTAATGTGGTGTTGTAACCTAACAGAAAAACATGCCAAAACATAGGGAACTTGGGCCCCATGGAACCATCAATGCACAAAACATCATGGCAATGACACTAGGAGTAAGAGGTGCTCCTCACCCAAAAGCTCCCCAAACTGCTTCCAAAGCTCTTGGAATGTTTCCTGCAAGTTCCAAAGCTCCTGGAACTTATGAAATGATGTGAATGGGTTCCTTAACTCTCGAGAGTAATTCCCATGCAACTTGGACACACACACACACACACACACACATATGTCAATTGGGTGTAGCCCGAGTGGTTGTTAGATGGAGCGTTATCCTCCCCACCTAGGTTCTATTCCTATAAGTGACATGTGGAGCTTATAATGAAAATATTGTTGTAATGGCTTTGTGCCCTTGTTGACTTGGCCTTGTGCCGTGGAGAATCTAGGGTTTACCCTATGTACAATTCTCGAAATGAGGAGAAATACTTGGAGGTTTGCCCCGGGCTTTCCATCCTGGATATATATATATATATATATTGTAAGTATATCCTGTGGCATTTAATGTGCATTCTTCCAAACCCTTGATTGGGGTTGATTTGAATGATGTGATATCTCATTCATTATTTATACCCAGAAAAAGTACAATTTTTGCAAATTGGTTATATTGACATGCACCACGACCTAGAATGCATAGAACATTTTAAACCATAGGTAGAATTATAGTTATAAACTATTGGATGTTTTTGACATTCAGTGGATTTTATTGAGTAAGAAAAGGAATTGAATTCGGAAAAACTACTTGTTACAAAATATTTTAAACTCACTCTTCCTCCACCTTGATTGGCTAACCCACCTATCATATGCACCTATAGTTTCCTCCCCCAAAACCAATTTTACCTTGCATCATCCACCGCACTATGTATCATGTCATTTATTCCATGCGTCCACACACTATTTTGTAATCGGGGAATTTACAAAAATACTTAATACTTGAGCTCCATTTGTCATGCTCAGTTGCATGCTTGTGGATTTATTCAGCCAGAGTGCCTCCAGTACAATATTCATAAAATCATGTCAGATTCAGTCTAAGAACATTGATATAACCTTGATCCATGCATTACTTCAAACGATTACATGTTATCTGAGGGCCTTGGGTATATACGTGAGACCAGATGATTTTGCAAATTAGTGGGATATATAGCAATTGTACCTTGCGACATATGATTTGAATTGATGCTAACATTATTGATTGTGTTTATTGGGACTGTGAATGTAGAAATTTTAGCATAAGAGAATAACTTAATGGGCTTATTATATTTATAATGTTGGGTTCTTTTATTGCAGGTTGCAGAGCATGTTCCGCAGTCATTACCCGCACAACCGATCACTGTCTAGAATGCTTTCAAGTCTATTAACCTACACCTAGAGGTGTAGCTTGCAGTTTTCTATGAATGCTTGCTATGAGCAAAAGAGCTTCAGCTAATTTAATCTCATTTTTTTATTTTTTTCGGGTACCTTGGAACATACTGAATAGGGTGTCATAATGTAGAGCTGTGCCTAATTCAACTTGTACAGGTAGTCAGCGGTCTTATTGACGATGATTGCCCATCAATAAGAAATATCGGACACGATTATTTTCATTATCTACTCTTTTGTTTCCATTATGCACTTTTCATGGATACACCACAAGTCGTGATGTACACGAGGAACAAGAGCAAAATATAATATGGCAAATTATAGGCAACAAAGTTTTGTTATACAATACATGTCAGAATGTGTACCACAAAATTAGAGTCATTAGTTCTCAAAGAAATAGACTGACCATGATTAAGACAAAAATTGGTTCAATTTTGCTTGAGAGTTAGAATGTTATTAACTGAGAAAAATGGAGTACAAAACACTGATAAATTGAGTTCCGACACATCCATATTTTGCTTAAACAAAGCACATAACCTTACATAGAGAAAACTAGATGGCACCTGTGCATGGATATGAAATTCTATAAATTGTTGACAGTCTATTGCATCCATAATGTGAGCATTTACTAAATAATATGCGGAATTAACAACAATTACCAGTAGTGTTCTACTTTAATCTTAAATTTTAAAAGTGCATGTAATGACAATGCAAGGATGTTGGGATAGAAGTAAGATGGTTTGCAATGACTCCAAGAATAATGTGGGCATCCACTCAATAATATGCTGGAATTAACAACAATTAGCAGTAGTGTTTTACTTCAATTTTTAACTTTCAAAAGTGCTTGTAATGACAATGCATGGAAGTTGGGATAAAAGTAAGACGGCTTGCAATGACTCCAAGATTAGTGAAGTGGTAAAACACGTCTTTAGATAACTACAAAAAAACACCTAACCATAGATGGAGATGGAAATGAAAATGTTATACTTTGAATAATCAGGATGAATACTATGACGATTTTAATTTTTTTGGTCCAATAGTATGAAGATATTTTTGTTTGTTTCTTTTTTAGCAAAGAGTCCATATTGTTACATGACAAGGTGTTTTTTATTGCTTGCTTTTCCTTATTTTTTGATACAAGGCATTGCCCTTCAAGATTTTGGATAATGGATAGTTTTGTAGCTAAGAACACATGGTATTCTCAAATATTTCAAGATATTCCAAGATATCAGTGATGATATATCTCGCCTTCCTTTGCGATGAGATGTTATATGACATTGGGTTGGGATGAGAAACAAAATTCATTTTATATGAAATTTGAAATGTGTGTTTAGATAGGATGAAACATGAATTGCAATTAATTTAAACGTGGTTTCGAAAACAAATAATTTATTATAGTTAAACTTAATATTAGAAATATTAGTAGGGTGTGTTGAAGGGCAAGCATTTTGGTGGAGACGGGAAGATTTCAAATCTCTTTCATAAAAATAAAATACTTGTTCGTAAAATTGTTCTTATGATAAAAATAGGTAATCCATAACAATAACGTAGGCATTCCCATTAAAAAAGTATTATAAAATATTATAAATACATGATTAAATACCATATAAAGCATGTCAACCAATTAATACAATTAGACATCATGGCCCAAAAGAATGAATTGAAGCTAGTTGTTATTTATGTTTAACGTAGATATTAGAACAACTAATTATATTATTACTAACTTCAACAATATAAAAGTCTATAGCCCTTCAAAAGATGTATCTTATATATAGCCCTTTAAAAGATGTATCTTATATTTTTGTATTATTAAGGAAAAAAGTGATAACTTTTACTTTAGTTACAACAATATAAAAGTCTATAGCCCTTCAAAAAATGTATCTTATATTTTTGTATTATTAGGAAAAAAAGTGATAACTTTTACTTTAGTTACTAGCGTGATATTGGATACTGGTGTCTTGAAAAATAGTTGACATGTTTTGTCTAACATCACCCGATTTTCTTGGAATGGATGTTATCCTATTTCAAAGAGTAGGCATTATTAGAAGCAACCAACTCTGAAGTATGAAATATTAGTTTTGTTTGTAAACATTTTACTTTTTATTAGTATTCCTTTGAAAAAGGATGTACTATTTAGAAACAGCTAAGAAGTGTAAGGAATGGTTTTCCAAAATCATATAGCATCATGGCTGTAGTACATGGTAAAATATAAGTATTGATTTTGATTTTCTCCTTAGTCATAATGACTCTGTTTCACGAGTGAAGAATACAAAATGTTTACATAGGCTTGCTTAATAATGTCTTCCTATTTGACTTTCTATGAATTTGTTATTTTGACATGGGATTGGTTCAGCTAGTCACATTCATGAAAATATTGTCTATGTGGAGAGTTTGTTTTGCAGGTTTCGATGATTGAAAGTTTGTAGAAGTCAACGTGCCAAATGAATGGATGTTGTTAGGGCACAATTTTTTCACCCCCTACATATATATATATATATATATTTTTTCATTCTTTGATTCTATATACATCAACAATAATAAGATGAACACAGATTGAAGGGATGAATCAACAATAATAAGATGAACATAGATTGATGAAGGGATGCCAGTGCATTCAACTCCAAGAAATTGTTTACTTGACGAATATAGGAATATATGCTAAGCTTCTTTTGCTTGGTAGTGGGAAATTGGATATTCACATTCCAATAATAACATCTTAATTTTGAAGAACTTTAGCTCTTAAATAATGGGTAATAAAAGGCTAGATAATCAAGTGTAAATTATGAAGCAGTGGGAAGTTATTCACCAATGTAGTGTTGAATGCAAAGTTTTGTGAAATTTGGTAACTAGTCTCTGAGAAGTTATTCACCAATACAGTGTTGAATGTAAAGTCTTGTAAAAGTTGCTAATAAGTCCTTGATTATGGAATTGTGTTGAATGCAAAGTCTTGTAAAATTTGCTAATGAGTCCTTGATTATGGAGTTGTCAATACCATTTTAGCAAATCAACAATGTTTAAAAAATAGAAAAAAATATTATTAATATATTGGAATCATACTTCAATTCATTTAAATATAATGTGGTGATAGTTTAAAGCAATTCTTTACAAATGAAAGAGGTTTGATTTTTTTAAAGTAAATCTTATTCAAACATCATTATTGAGACTACCTACTTATAAATAATATACAAATTTACCTAATAAGCATATCTACACATGTAGTCAACTCACTAGTTAGATATTTTTCCACCCAAACACAAGAAATGGTGATTTGTGATTTTATACATACCAAAAGAAAAAAAATGATCAAATGTTGTGAAAATCTCAAAACTTTAACTTCTAATGGATACCATGAAGAAAATGAATGGTTTACCAATGATATTAATTACCGTTAAAGTTCTCAAAAAACCTATATGATAAGTGTATTTTTAAATTATATTTGATGTTTTGTTCACTTGAAATGATTGGAAGTTTGTAGTCTTCCTACTAGCGTAATTGGTTTTCGAGGGGCTTCATTTGTTAGGTAGCCCAGGGTTCGAAACTTGGTGGTGGTGGGGGAAACACCAAAAAAATCTAGCTGTGTCAAGGGTGGTTGTGGCTGAAGCCAGGTGCGATCCCCAGGTGATTTTGATGGCTTAAATACCCTTGGGTTACAGTTTCTTAGACCAAAGGCTAGTACCTCAAGTCAAGGACATTCAAACAAACAAACAAAAAGAAATGGTTGGAAGTTTGATTGCACTTAAAGATTAATTTTAGTTTTTTAAAATATAAATCAATATTTTTTATTAAAAAATGTTGCAATTCAACCATCTAATAAGATAATACAAAATTTATACAAGCAATCTTACATGAGTACTATCAAAAACATCAAAATTTTAACATTACTACCTATAGGTTGTGCTAGCATTTTTTTTTTTGTAAGTTAGGGTAGATCCTTATATTACTTCAAGAAAAATATACAGAGTGTTGCAGGGCCCTCCCAAGACTGGAAAACAAACCTGGATTCAAAATTTAATAAGTCATCCCCGTAAGGAAACAATATGGCTCTAAAGAGTCTGGGAATTTCTTTCTTTCTACAAAGTAAAGTTGCCAAAAAACTAAAAACAACAGCAGAGACTATAGTGATAAAGCTAAACCAAAATAAAGACATGCTAATTGAAACCGAGTTAGATGTTCAAACCGATCGGACCTTCTTGAGAATCAGACTCCTTGACGAGTTCGATGCCGAGACAGTGAGCAATCTGATGTTGGTTGTGGAGAATCTGCTTGAGGTACCCAACCATTTCATCTTGCTGAAGTAGGATTTCTGCATGAGCTTCTCCTCTTTCAGCCACGGTCTTGCCGAGAACTGTTTTCTGCAGCCAATGAAAGTCTAGAGTCGGTTGGTAAAGGGTGGTGCGACCTCTAGTGTTCCCCGGGTCTGGAACCAGAGCCTCAAATTCATTTCAGATTTCTGTGTCCGAGAGACATCCCCGAGTCACCTTGAATCGACGGACCTTCCCCACAATGCCGCGCATGAAACGAACCGATGTGCCTAGAGAAGGGTCGGTCGGCTTGGTCCTACGGCTGATGCAACCTCTCGTGGCGGGTGACATTTTCGTTGCAACTGCAATCGAACCAGGAGACCAACCATGAACAGTAACTGTGTTGTAGAGGGAGAGCCGCAGTGCTATGAACCCGACGTCATCCACACTTCTGATCCATATTTTAACTCTCAGGGAAATACGAGGGCGCTTCCTCCTGCTGTCTCTTCTTACCATTAGTGTAGGTGTACCTCCCCGCTCGAAGCTCGTTGTGGGAGTAATGACCATAATGCAGAGTCGACCAAGACGCAGGGACGAGACAGAGTGCACGCTGGAGCGAATGGACGGGAGGTCCGATATATCATGCAAGCTGGGACGCGTGGATGGTCGGGGTGGGCATGTTCCCAGCCTCGTGGTTGGCATGGGCGGGCATGTGTCGTGCCTCTTGATTGCCTGTCTCATCACTAGGGTGGCTCCCACTTAGCATCCGTAGTGGGGGAACATGGTCCTGAGTGGCTAGGTCCATTAGTTGTAGTCTGAGAGGTTGTTCTTTGAAGTTGTGCTAGGGGGAGTCTATCCTGTCATGAGAAGAGACAAATCCATGATTGGCAAGATGATCAGCTAGCTTGTTGGCCGTGCGACGAACATGGCTAGTACTTAAAACCTGAAAGTGTTGTATGTGCTCTTGCAATTGTTCCTGGAGCCCCTCTGGTCGCTAATGTTTAGTTAACTTGGCTAGGGCGGTGCCACACTGGATCCTGCGAGTCGTGTTGATGATGATTTGGGAATCTCCTTCAATTGTTAAAGCTGTCCAACCTTCTATGCGAGCAATTTTTAATCCTGTGTTGACAGTGTTAACACTGAAATTGTTCCCATTTTTCGATCTGTTTCTTTTAAATTGTTTGACTCTTATTCGCTTTTCATTTTATTTTATCTTGAATTTTAATAATTTTGAATGTCTTTTATTATTTATGTTATAGTTTTTCATTTTAATTTATTTTACCCCTAAGTGGCTTATTAAATGCTATACTTCTTTCAAAGTCTTCAAAATACTTATTTAAGATTTGCCCTAACTCCTATAATAAAATTTTAACCTTTATGTTGAGTTTCTTTTGCAAAGTCTTCATTGGAGAGATTCCCGCAGCGCAGTAATGAAACTACATACACTAAGGCGCTACCAAAATGTATGTTTTTCTCTGTTTTAGTCATGATCTTTCAGTGCCGATTATGAGAAGATGGAGATGAATTTCAGAAATCCCAAAGAGGTTTTTGTCAAGCACGGGCTCATTCAGAAAAACCTCTCTCAGTTTTGCAACGGGTGTCACCATTTGAAAGATTCGAATTCATCTTTGTGGCCTATTTTTCAGGGATTAAAATATTTAATATTTTCCTGTTTTAGTCACAAATTTCTAGCACGTATTCCGATCAATTGGAGAGGAATTTTTAAAAAACAAGAGAGGTTTTTGTTCTTAATGGACTCATTAAAAAAAACCTCTCTCAGTTTTCTAACAGGTGTCGTGAATCAAGAGATACGGAGGCATCTTTGAGACCCAATTTTCCAGAAATTCGCCTAATTTCCCAAAATCTGATTTGTTATTTTTAGTTAATGTCTCTTTAAAGATTTCAGTTAGTATGTAACTAATGGATGTAACTGCTTTAGAATTTGACCTAGAAGGTAGTTATGGAACTACTCTACTGTTGTAATGATAAAAGGAAGACAAACATATAGTTCAAGGGTGCGATTTTGGTTTCAAGAAATAAAATAGAGCTTGGAGCATATTTGGGAATATACATTCACACTATTGCATATGGCTCTCCTGTAAGTTTTGAAGACTGAGATTGATCTATATATGAATATAAGCCACTATATTTTCTCTATTGATTTTGTTTATGGTCATTTTCATCACTCAACATATGATTTCATTCCTTGTTTTAAGTTTTTTCTCATGTGAATGCTCATGTGTTGTGAACTGAACCAGTACAGTGCAATGAATGTTTGTGGTTTTTGTTTATTATCTTACATTGTTATATCTTAGTTCTTGAATTTATATGATTTAGTTTTTGCATTGGTTGAATGTTAAATTACCTTCTTGAATATGAAACCCTCAAACCACAAAATCACCAAAACAAACCCTATTTTCTGTTCATTATATTGAGATTGTACTAGCTTGCTCCCTTTGTAGTCTAGGGACAATTTCTAGCACAAACATCTTTAGCACCGTTGCTGGGGACGGAAGTGAAGATCATCTTCCCCGGTAAGAACCATAACGACACAGATCTGACTCTTGATGGCAGACAAGAGAAGGACATAGAGATAGACTACAATCATCTGCCTGGCGACTCCACGATTAAAGAACCTACTGAAAGAAGAATTTTGCTGATAAGAAATGAAGAAGCCAAATGGAAAGACCAGGTATTAGCTTGTTAGTTTTCTCCATGAAATCTTGTTCTTATTCATCATCTCTTTTTTGTCTTTCCCATTACATGTCAAAAGAATCATTCTTTGCTTTGTCTACTCCGAACCTTCAATTATATATCCCTCTTTGGAAGAAGAAAGTTTGCATTCTTCATGTGTTGTAGATGTAGATCCTATCCCTTCAGCTGAAATCCATGAGAAAAATGACGTACGTATACTCATATCTCCCGAGCTTGATTATTCTTGTCATCCTATAGGTAATAAAGCTGATCTATTACCTTCTACCATTACTGCTGAAACTTGCCATCATCATGTTAATCATCATTTTCAGCCTACTACTTTTTAAACCAAAATCAGAAATGTGTTGTTTAAACCTTTGAAGCTGCCATATCGCCTTAATCCTTATCCTCTCAATTTCTTTGAGTATCTTCCCCGGTTTTCTGGAGAAGACCATATCACAGGAGAAAATCACTTGGAAGCCTTTCATAATTTCATTGACAATTTTGAGATTATACACGAGGATGTTGTTATGAGGTTATTTTCCAAATCTTTGGTTCGGGATGCTGCTTCATGGTTTAGGGGTTTGGAAGCTGGTTCAATTAATTCTTGGACTGATTTTTATTATGTATTCTCAAAGTATTGGGGTGAGAATATGTCCTTCGATCAATACTTAACTGATTTCTATGCTTTGCGAAGGGAAAGTGATGAGCCTATTACTGAATTTAATCGGAGGTTTCAAAGATTTTATGTCAGCATGCCTACAGAGATCAGACCTTTAGAAAAAGTTGCTATGATACATTATGCATCAACTCTTCAACAACCAGATTTAGTCCTTTATCTCAGAGAGAGAAATTCACCATCCTTGCATCAGATGTTTGTTGATGCAAAGGAAGTAGAGAGCAATCTTTGGGCATGTGCACAGCTCTCTTTTCAGAGATTGGACAATGTTTTGGATACGGAAGAAACTGAAGAAGTATATGGACAACATGAAGATCATCCGAGCTTGCAATTGTTTCAACATGCTTGTGCATCATTTTCAGATCTAAAATCTTTTTCTGATCTTGAAATTATTAAATCAGATTTCTCCATTATTAAACATACAAATGTACATGCTTATAACGTATACCATCAAGGTAAATTTACATATGCAGCTGCCCCTCTTTATAAATATGAGCAAAGGGTTGATTTTGTTTATGATGAATATCATGAGGAAGATTTTGCAGAAAGTGGTGACATTTATATTTCAAAGAAGGTTGCTGCCCCTCATCATTTTACTGTTGATTTAGAAAATCAGTTTCCATTCTTGACTTATGATCACTTTCAGAGTTTTATTTGTTCAAGTTTTGGTCAAGGAATTTATTTACAGGCAGAGAATGAAGTTGAAGATATGTATACCAATCATATGAATGAAGAAACATTCCAGCAAAGACGAGATCCTATTGCACATGATCTCCTACTTTTGAAATTGATGCAAGTAATTTGCAGCTTGTCTGCCTTGATATTTTGAGTGCTGTTCAAATAGTTTATGTTCAGAAAAAATCATGAAAATGTTCAAGATAAAATATAGTGGCAGCTATGTCCTTTCGATCAGCTGAGAATGTTTTGTCAAGAATTTCAAGATCCCATAGCTGAATGGTTGGAGTCTTCATTTTCAAAAGCTTTACATGCTGACAATTTTGGTATGGTGTTTTATTACAACTACGAATATATGTTGTCCAAGAACTTTTTGCTGCATACGTTAATTTTTTTTTATGTTTTCTCAGACAATTGCAAGCATAAAGCCATGCCACAGAATCAGTTGCTTGATTGGCTATTTTGGAAATTTGTATATACATGAGCAAAGCAGTTTTCAATTGGTTAGAATAGGTAGAAGTTGTAAATAAATAAGCTCATTTTTCTCGAGCATTGGTTTTAGTTTTCATGTTGCAGATTCTTTTCAGCAAGTGTGGTTTGGAATGTGCAGTTTCAGTTTATTTTTAACAGTCAAAAGAACAGGGTTGCAAGTGATGGTAAGAAGTTGGGAACAAGATACAAATGACTCCATCACCCAATGAATAAGGCACAAGGTCTACAGGTTCTTGAAACCTCACAGGGAGGCTTTCATCCCCCAGCCGGAGCCAAATGTTAACACTGAAATTGTTCCCAAATTTTTCCCATTTTTCGATCTGTTTCTTTTAAATTGTTTGACTCTTATTCACTTTTCATTTTATTTATCTTGAATTTTAATAATTTTGAATGTCTTTTATTATTTATGTTCTAGTTTTTCATTTAATTTATTTTACCTCTAAGTGGCTTATTAAATGCTATACTTCTTTCAAAGTCTTCAAAATACTTATTTAAGATTTTCCCTAACTCCTATAATCAAATTTTAACCTTTATGTTGAGTTTCTTTTGCACAGTCTTCATTGGAGAGATTCCCGCAGCGCAGTAATGAAACTACATACACTAAGGCGCTACCAGAATGTATGTTTTTCTATGTTTTAGTCATGATCTTTCGGTGCATATTATGAAAGATGGAGATGAATTTCAGAAATCCCAAAGAGGTTTTTGTCAAGCACGGGCTCATTCAGAAAAAAAACCTCTTTCATTTTTGCAACAGGTGTCACCATTTGAAAGATTCGAATTCATCTTTGTGGCCTATTTTTCAGGGATTAAAATATTTAATATTTTCCTGTTTTAGTCACAAATTTCCAGTACGTATTCCGATCAATTGGAGAGGAATTTTTAAAAACCAAGAGAATTTTTTGTTCTTCATGGACTCATTTAAAAAAACCTCTCTCAATTTTCTAATAGGTGTCGTGAATCAAGAGATATGGAGGCATCTTTGAAACCCAATTTTTCAGAAATTCGCCTAATTTCCCAGAATCCGATTTGTTATTTTTAGTTAGTGTCTCTTTAAAGATTTGAGTTAGTATGTAACTAATGGATGTAACTGCTTTAGAATTCGACCTAGAAGGTAGTTATGGAACTACTCTACTGTTGTAATGATAAAAGGAAGACAAACATACAGTTCAAGGGTGGGATTTTGGTTTCAAGAAATAAAATAGAGCTTGGAGCATATTTGGGAATATACATTCACACTAATGCATATGGCTCTCCTGTAAGTTTTGAAGACTGAGATTGATCTATATATGAATATAAGCCACTATATTTTCTCTATTGATTTTGTTTATGGTCATTTTCATCACTCAACATATGATTTCATTCCTTGTTTTAAGTTTTTTCTCATGTGAATGCTCATGTGTTGTGAACTGAACCAGTACAGTGCAATGAATGTTTGTAGTTTTTGTTTATTATCTTACATTGTTATATCTCAGTTCTTGAATTTATATGATTTAGTTTTTGCATTGGTTGAATGTTAAATTACCTTCTTGAATATGAAACCCTCAAACCACAAAATCACCAAAACAAACCCTATTTTCTGTTCATTATATTGAGATTGTACTAGCTTGCTCCCTTTGTAGTCTAGGGACAATTTCTAGCACAAACAGAGAGCAGTCAGTTCAGCCACATTGTTGGTAGTGATTCCTAGATGATCAGTGTAGATGTGTATGATCTCGCCAGTGACATTTCTGAAGACTCCTCCAATTCTAGAGGGCCCCAGATTTCCCTTTGAGGCGTCATAAAAATTGAGTTTGATGGGGGGGTTCAGCAGTGGGGACCAAGAGGAGGGGATGGGCTTGGAGGCAGTGGGGATGGAGGTTCCGAGGTGAGATTGAAATTCCAATCCTTCATGATGATTTTTTCCAGGTGCCGAAAAACATGATCTGAGTCCGACCAAGCTCCCAACAATAGGGTATCCTGAAGGTTGGAGTGAATGCGAGCTTGGATGCTTTCCAGGGGAAGAGTGTTACCATGGAAGATTCTTCTGTTGTGATTGGTTGTGCTAGCATTAAATCTCTAGTACTACCATTATTATTCAACTAGTATATTTTCAAATAAAGTGGCATAAGAGAAGTATAACTTTATAAGAAAACTTTACAACATCCAAAAATTAAAAGAGACATACCCCCTAAGGGATTCCTGATTGCCATCGAACTTGGATGACTGGATGGCATATGCATGCTTCTTTGCTGGAGTTGATATATATTGTTGCATCTTTCCTTTGTTTCCATCAAATGATCCACTCCAAATGTTCTCATAGAAATATTAGTAAGAGCCACTAACTAAATAGCCCCAACAATCAACCTTTTCTCCTAGAAATCACCTAAATGCTTCTCACACCTCCTAATTCCTCTACATAAGTCAAAGTTCTCACAAGCTGTACACCATTTAGAATATCCATGAGAGTTTCCCATTGTTTCAATCCCAAGCCACACCTTCCAATCAACTTCTAGATTTATCATACAAAGTCGATTCCAAGTCAAAAGATGCACCTAAATGCTACCCCTTCAAGGATATCCCACTCACAAATACTAGGTTGAAATGAGAAGAATGAAACTTGAAATATAGATCAAATTCCACTATGCTCGATTCATTATACTAGATGAATTCATCCATCCCATCCTCCCAATATTGATTAATGGGGTCTCTTGCAACGAGATGTATAATTGCATTCAGTGAAAAAGAGTCTTAAATCCCCAAATGCTTGTTTCATTTGATATTGGTCCTTTGTCTCTAGAGTGAATGTGATTCGTCCTTATATTTTTGGTTAACAGTGTCATGAGAGGTAGCAATGAAATATATACCCCACATTTATCCTAACCATTACCAAATTAGGATTTTCCACTTTGTTTTCTTATTTATCCATAGAGGAGTTATGCAATCTCGAAACACGGAAATAATTGATGGATTCAAATATTTTCACTAGTCTTTGAGCTCTATTTACTAGCATGCTCAACTAAATATCTTGAGGGATCATTTAATAATGCATATGTTGAATTATTACTATGGAATCCCCAACCATCCAGAGTTGATGAATCCCTCTATGTTTCAAAATCATCAACCCTTGCAACAATGCCATTGACTCTAGTTGATTATAGGTGGTCTCACTTTATCCCGAGCGAAGACAATTTCTTGATTTCCATTAAGAAAAATGATCCCCTTGCACTCGTTGCCCCTAACATTCATTTTATACCTAAGTATCCAATATTTAGATGTTATTTTCTTTATCTATAGCTTAGTGTTAAGTTTCTATTATAATTTCATATAATTTTCTTGATAATGCAGTTAATTTTCACTACGTTTAATATTTAAAACATAATTTTGTACTGTCCTTCTACACTAACAAATTCAATCCCCAAGCGAAGACAATTTATTGTTTTCCTTAATAATCAAGCATGATCTCCATTGTACTTGCCACCCCTAACATTAATTTTAATTTTAAATCTCTACTCTTTATATGCTATTTTCCTTTACATATAGCTTAGAGTTAAGTTTTATTATAATTGGATATAAATTTCTCCATAATGCACTTAATTTTGACTTCATCTGTCACATACCCAGTAGCCTCTTTTCACCATGGAGGCCACATAGTACCTCACTTTCACCATAGAAATTTTAACTCTATTATTCGAATTTCATGGGCTATTTGTAAAATTTAACAATAAAAGCCAATTACAAGAAGCCAATTATTTAATTTACAACCACAAACATGTGTGTAATCCTACTGTGAATTTCTTCCACAATTATGGTAATTAAATCCATGCACACATATTTACATAAATATAAAATAAGTAAATACATAACATAAATATACACATGGCATTTCATACACATTTTGGAGTACTTATCTTTATGTGAAAATAATACTCCAATTGTATATGCAAATGGACATTCTTCCCATCCATAGGATCTTTGTCACACTTAAGCTCTCTATGACAAAGGACATCCTCAAGCCGAGGCTATCATTCCACCAAGGCGAAGTTCCTAAGATATGGCTCTATGTCCTCCTACTCATCCCATAACCCATAAAACTCATCGGTGCCATAAATCCCCTTTACAATTATCCCAATTTAACCACCACTCTTCCCCCTTATCTTGGACAACACCAGGAAGGATATGCCCTTCTCTGCAAGTATATCCCAATTCCCTTCCAATGCTCCAATACAAGTTGGCCAAGGAATCTCACAGTTGGGACTCTAGGGATTCTCAATTATCAACTAGAGCTCTCCTCACAGTTGCACCATAATCATTACAATCAAATCCTTTGGCATTGACATCAACTTCCATGAAAGTACAACCCTTTTCTCTCCACAGTTCATACAGTCTAGTCTCATGAGGGAATGAATGAATGAATGATTATTCCCAATTTCTTACAGTACATTTGCATGATCTTAACTCTCCATGTGGTCCAAATGAGGAGCCCATGTTTTCCCTTTACTCGCTAAGCTTAGGATAATAATGCATCAAGGTTAATTAATCACATTAATAACCATGGGTTTGGTGACCTTAGGATATATCACTATCTAAGGTTTATAGTCAAGGTTTAAGGGGTTATATTAACCACTCAATAAGTCCACTCCCCTTATCCCCCCTTCCACTTCCCCCATTTGTGAAATCATAGCCCCCCATCTCTTTTTTGTCCTTTTTTATTTGCAATTGCAACATATTTGGTCATTTTAAATCATTTACGTCCACCTTCTATCCATTTCATTATTACATACATAACTACATTATGGGACCAAAAAAAGGGTATTTCATTCCCCTCCCCCTTAATTGATTCATCTTCCCTAGTGCATCATCAAAAATGTATATACAATTATAAATCTTAACAATGTTTTAAACATGTATAATATGCCTCTGCATGGAATCCTCTAGTTCCCAAGTTTAGTTTCTTCTTCAGATGCACCTATCACACCCATTCTTTTTCATTTCCATCTTGCACAACTATTGGCTATCCCATATACAATGCATCAACATTGACTATTGACTACCCTGATTTCCTCCCAAGGCTTGCCATATCAACATGTTCCAGAATCAATCATCAAGAAGAAATATGCATATTATAACCATTCTCATGCAACAACTATTATATTCTTAAGAATTTGCATGCATATTCATATAACCAAATAGATTTAAAAATTTTAATCCAATACTTATCTATTTGAATATTTCTTTTCTTTCACATGGCTACAACTGACAAGAATTGAACTCACCGCTCTTTCTAACACACCCTCCTTGATTCCAATATATTTTCCACATGAATCTCTCACAGAAAATTCATCTAAGTTGCCTCTTCCTTGCTGCACTCACCCAGGCTTTCAGACTCAAGCATTCCCTTCTCTGTAAGCAATACCTTGGGAGATCCATCTAGACAATGATTTCACATCTAAGAAGAGTGCCAAATTATATAGTCTTTCTACCAAGCATCCCATTAGTAGCCTCTAATCAACCAATAACCAATGGCAATTGTAAGGTTTCCATGTCATGACAATGTCCTTCCCGATATTTCCATCTCACAATAGCCATCCATTTCCCTTACTATGTATATTCACCATTTCATTTATGTCATAAACATAATTACAATATCACGAGTCATATTTTTTTTTTTTCGATCAATCTTGGAAATAATTATCACATCGATTAAATTCCCAGACAATACGACAAGTTCCACATAATACTTAGCTTTCAATTGTGCAAGCAATTTCCCTTGTCTTCATTATGGATTACTTTCATTTCCATATCTACGACATCTTTTTATGTATTCTCCCAACATAGCATTCTTGTAGTCCATCAAAACATGACTACTTTTTCATACAATTCTTTCATTGCATGCACAACAACTCATGAAATTATCTCATATTTATATATTACCAATAATTCCATCATTCCATCTATTAGCATATTAATTGCAATGAAATATGGCACAAGCATGGATTCACACAATGCATTCAAACATATGTAACACAATGCATTCAAACATATGTACCCACATAATATGTGTGCATAACCACAAGATTTACACAATCTATCAGTGCACATCCCACTCAGTGCACCCTTACATTGGTTCAAGAATACCATATTTTCATGTCATGCATTCCACAATGATCATTTGGAAGGTCTAGCCAATGCATTGACATGTCTCCATCCACCTTTCCAATACTTGCACAACCATCTAGACACCTTCTTCTCAAGCCCAACAAAACACTAGGAATATACCCTCTCTTTGCGAAACAATCCCTCATGTGTACTAGAAGGTATTTCCTTTCTCTGCTCAACAATCCATTAGGAAACCGTTTTGTTGTGATGGTGTCTCTGTGTTGGTAAGAAGGTTACAGTCTAGGACACTTACACATGTAGCGAGACTATTGGACACATTTGTGGTGTTGTAGCCTTTCCATATCCAACAACACTATGGCCTCACCCATGAAAATATCAATGGCATTCACTTCAACAACAAGATCATATGTCCAGACTTGCCTTGGTTATGTACTCATAACAAATACATGGTATGCTATTCCCCTTCGTATGGATGCATTCTAGAGTTATAGACAATCATTTAGTCCTAAGGCTTTATACCTTTACTACACAATACTATAACATACTATGTGGGGTATCATTCACATAGATGCATTCAAACATCATAAGCATAACAGTTTATGATATTAAAATATTTTGAAGGGATTCTTACGCAATCCCTTTCCAACACTTATGCAGTATACATAATAAATTTATACTTACATGGATGATCTAGAAGGATATCCACAATCGAAGAATGCAGAAGGATTTCATTAGAACCAAAGGAATCCAGTCGACGAAGAGCTTGCAAAGAGCTTCCTAATGCAATTCGAACGGGGTCGAATGAAATTCGTTTGTGAAAGAAATTGCAGGTTGAAATTACGAACAAAAAGGAGGCTATTTCCAACAAAAGCTCACAAGACATTAAACAAAGTGTATTACACATTAAAATTGAAAGTTCAATGAAAACTATGTAAAAGGGGAATATATGAAAGTGCTCATACAAATTCTCTTTTAAATTTATAAAGGAAATTTAAATAGATGTGAGAGTACACCTCACCAATTGGTTTCCTAGTCCTTAGGGAGTGTTGAGATCTTCATGGAGAAAGATGAGACCATTTCTCCACCTATCCCTTAAGGTGTCTCTAGATCCTAATTTAGGGGATCATGGGAGAGATATTCTCCTTAACATGTGTGATGAGTAATCATCCATGGAAAAACTATAAAGACTTCACATTTGGAGAAGGAAAATAAGTTTTTGGAGAAAAGCTTTCTAGTAAGCTTTGTATGAGAAATTTCATCCCAAGATGGGAGAAGTAGTTCAGTTCATGTGATAGCCTTAGTTCTTCTTGGTGAGGAAGGGAAATGCATCCCAATATGGGAATGAGCCACTTGAAGTGAAGATCATGCAATTGTACTAATGAAAGCCGTATATCTTTGGAGGAAATAATAAAACGACTCAAAGTTTCAATGAGTCCGAAGATGTAGCCATGAGGTCTGGCGAAGTCCATTAACAATTCTGGTTTATGTATCTTTTTCATGTGTGTTTTGTGGAATCTCCGAATTGTTAAAGATTGAAATTGTTTATTATGCCAATTTATTTATGAATATTGAGAAATTGAGAATTTTTATTAAGTATTCGTTAATGGAAGAAAATTGAGTCTACCCATTTTCGGATCAAGTTTGGTATCAGAGCCATTCTAATATGGCTTCAGATTTATTTTTGCTTTTGTGTGGGCATTTATCATCTCGGTTGTAGATATAATATGGAAAGTCCACAAAACACTTATCCTTCTATTTCGGTATTTGTAAATATTTGTCGAGACGCAACTTTTCGTGAAAGATTCTTATCCATGGTGAAAAAGGTAAGAGAATTATATGATGTGGGAAAAGAAAATGTTGAGTTGCGAAGCTAATTGGATGTTTTGGTAGAAGAGAAGCAATAGATTCAAGAAAAGCTCAAAGAGATGCGGCTTGAGATGCGAATTAAGGAGGATATGTTAGCTAAGTATCAACAAGCTGAAAATCCAAGAAGTCCTTCTACAACAGAAGATGACAAAATTTGCGCTTTTTATCCTCATAAGAAAGAAAATCATGCCGATATTTCATCTTCAACATCTTCAAACAGACATAAGGACGATATCTCGAGGATAAAAGAGGAGTATTTGAACAGATTTGTTCCCCAGTCAAAAGATGAGGTAAATAGTAATCATGTTCATTCAGTTGCCTCACATACAAACATTTGTTTGGGTTCTTTTGAAAAGCATATGCGTGGGATTGGCATGAAACTCCTGACAAAAATGGGGTTCAATGGAGGAGTTCTTGGCACTGATGGCCAAGGTATCGTACATGCAATTGACGTCGAGAAACGTCCCCGATACCAAGGATTGGGATATAAGGAGACAACATCCAGTGAAATTTATTGGGAAAACTGTTCGTATTGTCATAAGCAAAGTCATGCTGTAGACCATTGTTGGTATTTGCTTCCAGATTTGAATATTTCCATGTCATGACAATGTCCTTCCCGATATTTCCATCTCACAATAGCCATCCATTTCCCTTACTATGTATATTCACCATTCATTTATGACATAAACATAATTACAATATCACGAGTCATATTTGTTTTTTTTTTTCAATCAATATTGGAAATAATTATCACATCAATTAAATTCCAGACAATACGATAAATTCCACATAATACTTAGCTTTCAATTGTGCAAGCAATTTCCCTTGTCTTCATTATGGATTACTTTCATTTCCATATCTACAACATCTTTTTATGCAACTGTATTCTCCCAACATAGCATTCTTGTAGTCCATCAAAACATGGCTACTTTTTCATACAATTCTTTCATTGCATCCACAACAACTCATGAAATTATCTCATATTTATATATTACCAGTAATTCCATCATTCCATCTATTAGCATATTAATTGCAATGAAATATGGCACAAGCATGGATTCACACAATGCATTCAAACATATGTACCCACATATATGTGTGCATAACCACAAGATTTACACAATCTATTAATGCACATCCCACTCAGTGCACCCTTACATTGGTTCAAGAATACCATATTTTCATGTCATGCATTCCACAATGATCATTTGGAAGGTCTAGCCAATGCCTTGACATGTCTCCATCCACCTTGCCAATACTTTCACAACCATCTAGACACCTTCTTCTTAAGCCCAACACAACACTAGGAATACACCCTTTCTTTGCGAAACAATCCCTCATGTGTACTAGAAGGTATCTCCTTTCTCTGCTAAACAATCCATCAGGAAACCCTTTTGTTGTGATGGTGTCTCTGTGTTGGTAAGAAGGTTACAGTCTAGGACACTTACACAGGTAGCGAGACTATTGGACACATTTGTGGTGTTGTAGCCTTTCCATATCCAACAACACTATGGCCTCACCCATGAAAATCTCAATGGCATTCACTTCAACAACAAGATCATATGTCCAGACTTGCCTTGGTTATGTACTCATAACAAATACATGGCATGCTATTCCCTTTCATATGAATGCATTCTAGAGTTCTAGACAATCATATAGTCCTAAGGCTTTATACCTTTACTACACAATACTATAACATACTATGTGGGGTATCATTCACATAGATGCATTCAAACATCATAAGCATTCCAATTTATGGTATTAAAATATTTTGAAGGGATTCTTACACAATCCCTTTCTAACACTTATGCAGTCTACATAATTAAATTTATACTTGCATGGATGATCTAGAAGGATATCCACAGTCGAAGAATGCAGAAGGATTTCATTAGCACCAAAGGAATCCAATCGACGAAGATCTTGCAGAGAGCTTCCTAATGCAATTCGAATGGGGTCGAATGAACTTCATTTGTGAAAGAAATTGCAGGTTGAAATTACGAACAAAAAGGAGGCTATTTTCCAACAAAAGTTCACAAGACATTAAACAAAGTGTATTACACATTAAAATTGAAAGTTCAATGAAAACTATGTAAAAGGGGAATATATGAAAGTGCTCATACAAATTCTCTTTTAAATTTATAAAGGAAATTTAAATAGATGTGAGAATACACCTCACCAATTGGTTTCGTAGTACTTAGGGAGTGTTGAGATCTTCATGGAGAAAGATGAAACCATTTCTCCACCTATCCCTTAAGGTGTCTCTATATCCTAACGTAGGGGAACGTGGGAGAGATATTCTCCTTAACATGTGTGATGAGTAATCATCCATGGAAAAACTATAAAGACCTCACATTTGGAGAAGGAAAGTAAGTTTTTGGAGAAAATCTTTCTAGTAAGCTTTGTATGAGAAATTTCATCCCAAGATGGGAGAAGCAGTTCAGTTCATGTGATAGCCTTAGTTCTTCTTGGTGAGGAAGGGAAAGGCATCCCAAGATGGGAATGAGACACTTGAAGTGAATATCATGCAATTGTACTAATGAAAGCCATATATCTTTGAAGGAGATAATAAAACGACTCAAAGTTTCAATGAGTCCGAAGATGTAGCCGGGGGGTCTGGCGAACTCCATTAACAATTCTGGTTTGTGTATCTTTTTCATTTGTGTTTTGTGAAATCTCCGAATTGTTAAAGATTGAAATTGTTTATTATGCCAATTTATTTATGAATATTGAGAAATTAAGAATTTTGATTAAGTATTCGTTAATGGAAGAAAATTGAGTTTACCCATTTTCGGATCAAGTTTGGTATCAGAGCCATTATGATATGGTTTCAGATTTATTTTTGCTTTTGTGTGGGAATTTATCATCTCGGTTGTAGATATAATATGGAAAGTCCACAAAAAAATTATCCTTCTATTTCGGTATTTGCAAATATTTGTCGAGACACAACTTTTCGTGAAAGATTCTTATCCATGGAGAAAAAGGTAAGAGAATTATATGACGTGGGAAAAGAAAATGCTGAGTTGCGAAGACAATTGGAAATTTTGGTAGAAGAGAAGAAATAGATTCAAGAAAATATCAAAGAGATGCAGCTTGAGATGCGAATTAAGGAGGATATGTTAGCTAAGTATCAACAAGCTGACAATCCAAGAAGTCCTTCTACAACAGAAGATGACAAAATTTGCACTTTTTATCCTCATACGAAAGAAGATCATACAGATATTTCGTCTTCAACATCTTCAACCAGACAGAAGGATGATATCTCGAGGATAAAAGAGAAGTATTTGAACATATTTGTTCCCTAGTCAAAAGATGCGGTAAATAGTAAACATGTTCGTTTAGTTGCCTGACTTACAAACATTTGTTTGGGTTCTTTTGAAAAGCATACGCATGGGATTGGCATGAAACTCCTGACAAAAATGGGGTTGAATGGAGGAGGTCTTGGCACTAATGGCCAAGGTATCACACATGCAATTGACATCGAGGAACGTCCCCGATACCAAGGATTGGGATATCAGGGGACAACATCTAGTGAAATTTATTGGGAAAACTGTTCATATTGTCATAAGCAAAGTCATGCTGCAGACCATTGTTGGTATTTGCTTCCAGATTTTAAACCAAAAATGGTTTCAAATCCGAGAAGGTAAAAGGAAAATGAATGCAAGTAGTGATTCAAAAAGAGCAAGCGAATCACCAAGCAACAGTTCAGTAAAAAGACATCCAAGGTATGATGTCAATTTTAATAGCATGAAAAATGTAATTTTTGTACTTTCTGTGGAAGAAAGAATCATTATATTACAGAATGCTGGAAATTTAAATCGTATGGAAAAATAAAGGGTGCAACTAGAAGTAAGCCACATAAAGGAAATTCTTCCCTTCGTATAGAGGAGGATGGCTCAGCTCATCAAGAACAATCACGGATAAGAATTGTTGAAACTCCCTCATCATCCACGCCGACAGTTGATGCGTCTGCAACTGAAGTAGCAACTGGTTACCAAGATTAATGGAGCACTTGAAACAAAAGTGGAGCCCAAGAAGCCTACATTTGTGGATGTTAGCTCGGAGGAAGTGTTAGATCAGAAACCTTACATAGGATCTCCATAAGATTCAACAGAGAAGAATGCTGCTAAGAGTTCAGAAGGTGGAACCCAGGCAAATGGACGTGGTAGTCTCATGATGTTGCCAATATCTCCAACGATGGCAGAAATATGATGTAATGGATGGATCGAGAATCGATCAACATTCTTTTGGCTCATAGTCAAAGCGCCAACCCATTTCGACTTGGGAACCTCCGAGCTATGAATGGTATGTTCCACTGCCAGGCAGACAAGTGCTGACAGAGATCCAGAACTGCTGGTTGCGTTGTTGCACAGAGGTGGAGATCATATGCCATTGACAAGTGCTGACATAGAACTAAATGCATGGAGTGGATCGAATGTTGGTGAAGTTTTATAAACTTTGGTTGTTGGCATATATCATCACATTTTTATAACCCCTATGATGCAGGTCTTATCCCAAGGTTTGATATTTTTTTTTTATATGCGCAATCATTTGGGTTTTTTATGCTAACCTAAAGTCCTGGTATATATGTGTCGTCATATTTTGCGTAGAAGGCTGAGTGGGTTTTATACCTTTGGCTTAAATCATCCTTGAAATGTGTGCACTCTTTGGGTTCTTATTAAATTTTTCCTATCTTATTGAAACCTATGATTGTAAGGTTCGCCATCAAGGGGTAGATTTTTGTAATTGTACCTTAAGGTTGGATATGGCAAGGGCTATGGTGCACATATTTTTGTAGTGGGGTTTTGAAACCATAGAGTTTCACTACTAATACGTTTGATGTATTTATCATTTGGCTTGAAGATTGAAATGTTGCTCAAATTTGAAGATTGGAATATTGTAAAAGGATTGTTTAGCCAGTCTTAGAAGTTGTTGAGTGAAGAGGCATTGTTTTTGCCTAGGCTTAATTAGAATTCATTGTAAACTTGACCATAAATTTCTTAAATTTTTTTGGAAAGTATGATTTTTCAAAAAAATGTAATCCAAGTGCCTTCAGCAATAAAGTTTGCAGCAATTAGCTTCAACATTCCGATTCCGAAGAACAAAGGTGAAGGAGAAGGGGAATGTGTCATTTGCAGCTGGTATAGATATTTCAATTGATACTTTTGGAGGTCCAAAAGTGCTTTTCAGTGGGGAGATTTGATCCAGAAGGATCTCCACAGTTGAAGAATGCAGAAGGATTTCATTGGCACCAAAGGCATTCAATCAATGAAGAGTTTGCAGAGAGCTTCCTAATTCAATTCGAACGGGGTCGAATGAACTTCCTTTGTGAAAGAAATTGCAGGTTGAAATTACGAACAAAAAAGAGGCTATTTTCCAACAAAAGTTCACAAGACATTAAACTAAGTGTATTACACATTAAAATTTAAAGTTCAATGAAAACTATGTAAAAGGGGAATATATGAAAGTGTTCATGCAAATTCTCTTTTAAATTTATAAAGGGAATTTAAATAGATGTGAGAATACACCTCACCAATTGGTTTCCTAGTCCTTAGGGAGTGTTGAGATCTTGGGGGAGAAAGATGAAACCATTTCTCCACCTATCCCTTAAGGTGTCTCTAGATCCTAATTTAGAGGATCATTGAAGAGATATTCTCCTTAACATGTGTGATGAGTAATCATCCATGGAAAAACCAGGGATGATTTTAAGAACCCCCCAAAATTTATATGTATAAAAAATGGGTGAATCTCCCTGATATATAGGAAAACTTGAAGGCGATTTTATCAATAATATAATATGTATATATAATTTTTTTGGCGAATCTTTCATTTCATTATATAATGTTGTAAAATCTTAGCAAATATTTCACTTAATTATAAGATATTGTAAAATCTTGGCGAATATTTCACTTAATTATAAAAAATTGTAAAAACTTGGTGAATCTTTCACTGATTTAAAAAAAAAAATAGTAAAAATTTGGCAAATCTTTTTGCCAATAAGACTCAAGCTTTTGATTATGTAGATTACTAAGGTAGTGCAACAGAAGAACATACACGAGAGCTCAACTCTGGACTCTCACGAGTCCTAGACTCTTGAATGAACAAGTGTATGAATGATGAGAGGATGGATTTATTTATACATTTCGCAAGCAGTATTTGATCACTCACAACTAGAAGGTGTCGATGAAACACAACTGCACTAACTAGATTCATGGCAAGAAGGACTCTACTTGTTATCTCGTCCCTTAAAGGTCCAATGGACATGTGTGGTCATGAATCTTGATAGGCCAACAAACTGATAGAATTAAGTGAATATCCTAGTAGCGGGCCACTTCCTTTATATAGAGAGATAGTTCTTGGACCAATTCCAAGATTCCAACCAATCTTCTCACCAAAATTTCTTCTCTTTGGTGTCGAATGGTAGGAGAGTTGCATATTTGTCACTGAATACTTAAAATGGCTCAATCCACACAAAGTTTCCTTGACAAGTGATAACTTTTCCCATCACTGTTTTAAAACGCCCCAACACTATAAAAGCATCCATAAATTGATAAATAACAACCCCATGCACTTCTAAATTCACCCAATGATGAGAAAAACGCCCCAGACACTTCAATACTTGCCCTGGGCACTTCAAAATTCTCCCAGAGATGATAAAAATGCCTTAAGCACTTCAATATTTTCCCAAGCACTTCTAAATTCTCCCAAGGATGATAAAAACTCCCCATGCACTTCAATATTTTCCCCAAACACTTCAAAATTCCCTCGAGGCACTTCAATACTTACCCCATGCACTTCTAAATTGACCCAATGATGATAGAAACGCACCATGCACTTCAATCCTTGCCTCAACCACTTCAAAATTATCCCAACGATGATAAAAAAAACCCAGAAACTTCAATATTTTCCCCAAGCACTTCAAAATTCTCCCAGCAATGATAAAAACACCCCCATCCACTTCCATGATTTCCCAGGAACTTCATTACTTGCCCCGGACACTTCAAAATTCATCCAATGATGATAAAGATGCCCTATGCACTTCAATAGTTTCCCTAGGCAAGGGAGAAAAACATCCGACAATGATATAATCACCCAGGCAATCACAAAAATGCCTCAATCCACAGAAATTTTCCCCGGCAAGTGATAACTTTTCCCATCATTGTTTTAAAATGTTCCAACATTATAAAAGCATTCATACATTGATCAATAACAACCCCAAGCACTTCTAAATTCACGTAGTGAAGATAAAAACGACCCATGCACTTCTTAATTTACCCGATGATGAGAAAATGCCCCATGCACTTCTAAATTCACCAGTGATGAGAAAAACGTCCCAGGCACTTCAATACTTGCCTTGGGCACGTCAAATTTTTTTGAAAGATGATAAAATTGCCCTAAGTACTTCAATATTTTCCTAGGAACTTCTAAATTCTCCCAAGGATGATAAAAACTCCCCATGCACTTCAATATTTTCCCAAAGCACTTCAAAATCCTCCCTAGTCACTTCAATACTTGCCACATGCACTTCTAAATTGACCCAATGATGATAGAAACGCCCCATGCCCTTTAATACTTGCCTCAACCACTTCAAAATTATCCTAACGATGATAAAAACACCCAGACACTTCAATATTTGCCCCAGGCACTTCAAAATTCTCCCAGAAAAGATAAAAACGCCCCCATCCATTTCTAATTTCACCCAGCGATGGTAAAAATGCACCATGCACTTTTAAATCCACTTGGTGATGAGAAAAACGCCCCATGCACTTCTAAATCCACCTGGTGATGAGAAAAAAACCCCATGCACTTCTAAATTCACCCAGTGAGGAGAAAAACGCCCCAAGCACTTCAATACTTTCCCGGGGCACTTGCACTTCAAAATTCTCCTAGATAAAAATGCCCTAAGCACTTCAGTATTTTCCAAGGCACTTCAAAATTCTCCCAAGGATGATAAAAACTCCCTGTGCACTTCAATATTTTCCCCAAGCACTTCAAAATCCCCCCAAGGCACTTCAATGCTTGCCCCATGCACTTCTAAATTCACCCAGTGATGAGAAAAATGCCCCGCGCACTTAAATACTTTCCTCGGCCACTTCAAAATTCTCCGAACGATGATAAAAACACCCATACACTTCAATATTTTCCCCAAGCACTTCAAAATTCTCGTGGCGAAGATAAAAACGCCCCCATCCACTTCCATGTTTTCCTAGGAACTTTATTACTTGCCCTATACACTTCAAAATTCATCCAATGATGATAAAGATTCCCTAGGCAAGGGAGGAAAACACCCGACATTGATATAATTACCCAGGCAATCACAAAAATGCCTCAATCCACACAAATTTACCTTGGCAAGTGATAACTTTTCCCATCATTGTTTTAAAACGTCCCACGCACTTCTAAATTCACCAAGTGACGATAAAAACGCCCCATGCACTTCAATACTTGCCCCAAGCACTTCAAAATTCTCCGAAAGATCATAAAAATTCCCTAAGCACTTCAATATTTTCCCATGTACTTCAAAATTCACCCATTGACAAGAAAACGCCCCAGGCACTTCAATACTTGCCCCGAACACTTCAAAATTCCCCGAAAGATGATAAAAATGCCCTAAGCACTTCAATATTTTTTTAGGCACTTCTAAATTCTCCCAAGAATGATAAAACTCCCCATGCACTTTAATATTTTCCCCAAACACTTCAAAATTGCACCCAGGCACTTCAATACTTGCCCCATGCACTTCTAAATTGACCCAATGATGATATAAATGCCCCATGCACTTCAATACTTGCCTCGACCACTTCAAAACTCCTAAAGAAAGTGGGAACTATAATAAAATCGAAACATTGCAGAAGGTGATCAAGGTGAAGCATGAAACTTAGTAGTTAAGATCTTCCATCGGTGCAAAAATCCCTTTGCAATGTAATCAACAATTGGTTGTTGGAAAAACCAATGGTAATGAACAGAAATATAATGAAATGAACCTTTTATTATTACCCTTGGAAGGCCCAAGCGAGATTTATGAGAGATCATCAAAATGAGAAAAACAAAGTACATAAGATTTACACAGCTCAATCTGGTTGTCTAATATATCTAACATGCAATTAAAAAAATTATACAGCACTCAAATTACATTGTAAATAAAGATATTGAATAAAAAGTTTCATCTCTGCTCATACTAGAAAGAAGTAATTTTTTTGTCTCCAATAACTCCTTGAGAAGGCTTCCTACATACTTAGCTGAAAATTTTAGCAACATCTTCAGATCCCTGGACTGATGCATTGAATGCTTTTCTGTTTAGTTGCATCTAGAATAATTTAATGACACTTGAGTTTCATCTTGGATTGCTGGTTCATCACATAGGATACATTTTCATTCTCTCCATGAACATAAATTTGGAGTAAAATTTTGGGCCGAGGAAAAAATACTATGAACACCTCTATGACAGAACAAAATTCCCTTCAAAGGCCAGTGGGGCCTCCAAAATTAATTCCTGAAATATGAAAAAAAATCCTAAGCCTTATCTCCTTATTAGTATTATTAGTTGATAGGAATTCCTACTTGAACACCATCCTCCAGTTGGGGCAATAATATGACAGGTACACAACAAGTTTAAGAATGTCTTTGCAACAATCTCCAGTAATTAGCATAAATAAATTCCTTGCTACAAAAAGGAAACTGACATTTCTAGATGCTTGAGTTGGATCGACATGTTTAATTTTTGTGTAGCATTTAGATAACGTCAAGCAAATTCACAAATTGGATTCTTATTTCTTTTTGAATTTCCCCATCAACACTATTATCTATGATGCTTTATTTTTCTAAGGCCAATATTGCCATCCAATTTTGACAAATTGGACTTGAAACATATTTAAAAAAAAACCTCCTAGTGGTTAGTAAGTGACAAATGTGAGTTGCAGATCTCAATGTTGAGATCTCCTCTATTACAAAATATATGTCATAATAACAAGCTATTGACAAATTGGACTTGAAACATATTTAAAAAAATAACCTCCTAGTGGTTAGTAGGTGACAAATGTGAGTTCCAGATCTCAATGTTGAGATCTCCTCTATTACAAGATATATGTCATAATAACAAGCTAAGTGTTTTTGTTGTTCGTGATGCTCAAATAAAAGAGAATCCTTTACTAGAAGAAGCTACAAAATCTTATGTGAAAAACAAAGAGCATTCTAACAAGTTGAAGAAGAAAGGGTGTTTCAAAATGATCAGGTTTCTCAACTAAACCCCCTAACAAGGTCAAGTGCATAGGAAAATGTTTACTCCAATTTTGTTTGGAAGACTGAGCTAAAGCTCCTCTAGAAAATCATCAAAGGATACCACTATATAATCACAATTTTACTCTCTCAATTGTCACACTTCATGCTCGCATATTTATGGCCTCATAAGATCATATGCCTATAGAAAATGTCTACTAATTCCGGGCTATGTATCAGAACAATAGCCCTAATTCCTGGCCTTTCTTGTGTATCAGAACAGTAGTCCATACAACCCAAGTGTTGTAAACTGGTAAACTTGTTACCCAAGTGTGAAGCAAATATCCTGCTTTTTGAAGTCAACCGGCTCTGTTATCAGTCAAATTATCACTTCTCCGTCCATGACCACATTGCCTTGTCGGTCACACGAAGAGCTTACCTTGACCATAGATGACTTAGAGCTGAGCTTTGCAAATCCTTTACTTAGAAGCATCTCTCTCTGCTTATTTTTAGACATAACCGCGACCCTTATACTTTCCAACCAGCAGGTCAGCCGCAGGTTCCTCTGCTGACAACCCGCGAGTGTCAATAAAAATGATGCACCCGCTAGATGCAAGTGAAGACACTCGCGAGTTGTCATATACCAGAGTTGCGAGTGTCCTAAGAAAAAGCTAAAAATATTTAAAAACACGAATGGAGGATTAGTTGAGGCAGGTACCCAAACTACCTTAACTTCTCCATTCAACCACCTTTCGAACTTGCCTTCCCTGCCTTGCTATAAATATAAGGGGAAGGGCTTGAGGAAGGAACCTTAAGATCATTGGAGATTTATGCTAGAGAAATTCACAGCTAAGAGAGAGGAGCAGGAGCCCAGGATTGTGGTTACGACGGTGCCGGTGCAGGAACATGTATAAGCTTTGTACATCTTTATGCATTTATCAATAAAGTTGAGACATTCTTTCCTTTCAAATATAGAGTTGCTCATATTTATTGTTATTTGATTATATGTTAATGTTATATTGCTTCTTTAATATCAATATCTTGTTTATAGTCAAATACGTTTGAGAAAGGTATTGTGTTTGTGTTACAGGTTATTCGCATAAGAGAACGAAGAAGAGAAAGCTTGGACTGACCTTCATAAATAAGGTATACATTCTCTTACTTCTATCCTATTTGCTTATAAACTATATTGGAAAACCCTTATATGTTTGCTTAATACCCCCCAGTACGTTGGTAGTCTTCTTCCCCAACTATAAGAGTTATTTCCTAACAACAGGCTCAGTAACCAGTCTAGTCCTGATAACATTGGTTTCTATGCACCAAAAACTAGGAACCGAGTATTATTCACCTTAGGAGATGTTTCATTAGACATGAAAAATTTAGTGATATCATTATTATCATCACAAACAGAGAGATTTTGTGAATGAGCAATCCCTCTTAGTCCTCAAAGGAAAGAGGATTGCCTCTCTCAACAAACCATACACTAATTATAAAGACGCAATAGCCACCATGAAGGTTATGCAAGGTAACACTCACAAGCTCCTTATCCTCTTCTCACCGACTGTTGGACATGGGAGGAGAAGTTTGCCTAGTTCAGAATGAATTAATTGACTGCTTCCAAGGAAAACTTCACTCATGTGCTAGTTTATTGCTACACAACCTAACTCCTTCTAGGGTAAAGGCTCCCCATGCAGTACATGCTCTGATAAACACACCTAGCTTTTGACTCTGATACCAATGTATTTTCAAGAGACACGACCTATTCAATAGAGTACAGATGTATTTATGAATGTGCAAATTACAACACATTACTTTTTCTTTTACAAAAGATACAAATTGTATTAATGCACACTAATTCAGTATGAACAACACCCCCAAAAAATTGATAAAGGAGGAACATACATTCATACTAGAATTTTGAAACTTAATATTTCAATCCCCATATCCGGAATCATCATAAGGAGTTTGTTAAGCTCATTGTAACTTGGTTATTAGATTTCTCTTATGTTAACATAAATTCAGATGAACTTAAATAAATATACAACAATAAATAACTACCATTCAACCACAGAAAATAACTCACTCAAGAATGTGTAGAAAAGCCAGCTCTCGTTAACTATAAAACTAAAACATGTACAATAGAGTTATAACAAGTAAAACTCTGGATCTTGGGAAATACTCTCAACTACATATTTTACGACACTCAAGCTCACAACAGTTATCTTTTACAACCCATGGCTCACACACTCATCTATTTACAGCCTATGGCTCACACTCTCATCCATTTACAGCCTATGGCTCACAGCAGTAAACAATTCATAGAAATTTTCCAAGGTATCACAGCTAGACATTAACACAGTTTCATGTATTAGAATGAGCCCATTCTTTCTTAGCGAAAGTCTTGTTAAATTATTTATTTATCTTTTGATACTAGGACACTATCTATGTGAAGAGATAGGCCCTAGCTTCATCACATTCCAGCTTCATTTCATGCCACAAACAAGAAAGAGAATGTAATAGTTAAATATCAAAACATCAATCTTAAATAACTTACATCAAGGAAATGTAGTCCCAATCATCAATGTTACAACGAAAAGCACAAAATATAGAATATATTTTTACCTAAAATGCAACCTCAAATTGACATATAGTGATCTTGCTACCATAAATACTTTCCAACCTACTTCAAAAATAGAGGAACAACAAAGTTAGTCAAATAACATGAATCACATCATAAAAAATAGAACACCTAGACTCACAGCCAAAATGTGTCAGTGAAACACAACTGCACTAACTAGAATCAGGGCAAGTGGGGACTCCACTTGTTATTTAGTCCCTTAATGGTCCAACGGACATGTGGGGACCTGAATCTTGACAAACCGACAAACCGATAGAATCGGGCATTTTGTCCTACACTAGCCAATTATGCCTGTGGAGGCTAAGACAATTATGCATTGTAACTATGCCAATTGCATTAGAGTCAAAGGAATGTTGGTCTCATGCCAATAGGTCTCCTACGATCAATGGATAGGAACCTAGTGCATCGACCATTTTTCTCTTCGCTTAGCTATGTAGAGCCCATTTATTTTTCTGACTGACGATAAGTATTTACAAAGAAAATATACAATGAACATAATAGATTCGGAAAAATGAAGACAATTAATTAATGCAACTGAAAGGAAATAAACACATATTTCCTCACACCCTAAATCAATGTAAATAAACTAAAACCAAACCAAACTACAACAACGGGTTAAATCAAGAATCAGATGAGAAATAGAAGCAGTCAAGGGACTAACACAATATTTAACCAAAATACACGCAAACTTCAAAAATCGACAAAATGCTTCAAACAAAAGCAGTAAACAAACCATAAAAAATTGTCAAGATATTAGAGCTAAACACCAAAATGGTTTCATGTGCTTGAATGAGTCCATTCTTGCTTAGCGAAAGTGTTGTCAAATTAGTTATTTATCTTGTAATGCTAGGACACTATCTATGTGAAGAGATAGCTCCTAGGCCTAGATTTTGTCAAATTCCAGCATCGTTTCCCGTCACATATAAGAAAGGGACAATGTAAGAGATAAACATCAAATAATCAAGGAAATAATCGATCTTAAAATAAATTGCATGAAGGAAATGTAGCTCAAATAATCAATGTTACAACTAAAAAGTACAATGTAGAATCTATTTTTACCTAAAACGCAGCCTCAAATTCACATATAGCGATCGCCAGCAAGGGTCCATGGAACACCCTAGACCAAAATAAGACTCAAGTCCCTCATGTATATTGGATCATAAATCGTCAATTAAATTAAATTCCCAATTCACATTCTGGCCATGTTCCTCATTTTCAACATTCTCAACATGATCTTCTCCAGATGAACCATCATTATGATCCTCAAAAAAATTATGTTCCATATCAAGTTCATTAGAGAAATTTGTTATATTGTTTTCTCCCCTTCTTTTACGATTTGATCGCCAAAGAGCTAGTGCTCTTTCATACCGAAAATTACCAACCTCATACTTTGTTGCATATAATCTTAAGCATGTATCCATCATTTTTATCAAGCTTGTTCCTCAACTTTGACTTCAAGAATGATAGTGCACTAAACATTCTCTCATCCTCCATTGATCCCAAAATCATGGTTTGACATAAATCGGCTAATTTGAAATATTTTGACATTCTTTGCCGTAGGATTTCGCTACCACTGAGTTTAGTCCATAATCTTGTAATTGCACCATATTCTAGAGGATTATCCAACTCAGAAAATTGCTCCCACATTGTTGTAGCAAAGCATTGAGCTTGTTTTAACAATTTTTTTCGATCTAAAATGCCTTGGATATGTTCTCCTTGTACCTTGACCTCTCGACAAAAATGGCTCTGCAAAGTCTTTCATTTCCCTATAAAGTCAACCTTTAAAGTCTCTGAACATTGACGATGGTTCCAATATTGAGGGTATACCACAGACATGGCCTCCAACAATTCATCTCGAGGAAATCGTTCTCTTATCTCTGATGATAGTGATTTTGCAATTTCTATCAAGTTGTGCCTCACTGAAATCACAACATTATCAAATCGTTCTCTTGACACGGGGCACTCTTACGTGGATCTTCCTATCTTATTGTTATAATAAAAGGGAACCATATTCCCACGCACTGCCATACATAGCATCCCTTTTTTCAAACTTCAATTTTTTTTCATCATTTTCTTTAGTCCAATTTGTAAATGCTAGACCTGTAAAAGACTGTGACATAATATACAAATTATCCAATGCAAGGCATGATAATTTTCTTGCATTTGTGTATTCAACAATATACATCGTGCGACTCTGAGACATCTTCATGAGGTTATTCATTTCTTGAAGCATAGGAAGAATTCCAGCCAATGTTAATAATGTCTCTATATCAGTTAGTAGAAAGAGAAGAGTTTGAGATTTTTATACACTTAATCGATGTTCATACATTACCCCTACCAAGGATGCATATTCCTCGAATAGTCTTTCAGTTGGTCCCTTCAGTGAGATCCATCTTGTATCAACATATTTTAATAGTTTTTTTGCATTTGTAACACCGTCGGCAAAACTTTTAAACTCTAAAAAGCGTTTGGGACTCTGACAAAAGTATGCATGAACCTCACATACAAGATATTCAACTTTTGAAACCAATGCAAAGTTGATCACTATTTTAAATGCAAGATTCATCATGTGAGCCATACAATGAATACTAAGCATATATGTTGAAGCTGAGAGTTGTAGTCTGGCACAAAGGTCGTTCCTATGTCCCTGCATTATTGATGCTCCATCTGCTCCAACACATACCAACTTTTTTGCGATCATTGAATGATCCATACCTCCAATTTCCTTCAAACTATTAATAACAAGTTCATAAATATTTTCTATTGTAGAACTTTTGCTCATTTTATGAATTCCAAGTAGATAGGAATACCTGATATGGTCATTGACCATATAAATACTCATGCAAATCCATGAAGTATTATCAACAACCATAACCTCATCCAAAGACAGTGATAAAAATGTAGCATTCACAATCTTCTCTTTCATATCATCATTTTCTACTTGAGTTAGATATTTTCCCCATTCCCAACCACTCGTTAAAGACCAATGAGAAGATGGAAAATGTGGCACTTGAATAAAAGATAGATATTTCTTCATTTTTGGATAATCTGTCATAGGACGACCATTGGATAGGATGTGAAATACAATGCTTAATTGTATTGTCTTGATAACAAATTCGTTTACATCATCTTTCCAAATTGGGACGTGATGGTTCCTCCACTTTCCTCGAGTTTTCTCTTATTTATTAATAACTTATTATATTCCTCTTCATATTGAAGATGTCGACATTGGCTAAGATCTTTCCATCTACTAGTAGATTCCTTCTCACCATTTACAGTTTTCTTATCATACACCTTTCCAACATGCTTCTCTATTGTGTCTAGCTTCATCTACAATTTCACTACCTTGCCAACTTTCCAACTACATGAAATGCATTTAACTTCTCGTGAGATCTCATTCTCATTTGCTGGAGGTATTGGTTCAATAAATGGGTATCTTGAGACCCAATCATGTTGGAATTTTCTCCTCATGTCCCATTGGCCCTTTTGCCTTTTCTTTGAATGGACTGTCACCTCGCAAGGAAAAATCTTCAACATTTGAACTACCAATTTCTGAAAATGCATTTGTCTCACTTTGATCACTAGAAGAATTTATTCTACCATCCATTGTATGGGTTGCAGATGCATTCTCAAAAGTGTTGAAATCTCTCTTACCGATACCTTGCTTAAGAGAGCTTGAAGCATGAATAGGATGTGGATTATTGGATTGAGGCTTTTGAAAATATGATATTACATCATTTTGTTTTGATGTTTTATTTTTCTTTCCACCGATGCATGTTTGACATCTTACTTAATATTCCACAATTGAAATTCCAAATCGATATAGAAACTAGAAGTGAAGCCTGCATGAGAAAAATGATATAAAATTAGTACAATAGCACATTATCAATTTATATTGACTCGACTTACAATGAGTGTTTACATTGACTCTTCAATGACTTTTACATGACCAAATACATCAATAACATCCCCCGAAGGAGGTATAACAATAATACAGTAAAAGTACAATAAGAATATCTTCGGAAGTTATATTTTTCAACATATTTTGGACATGAAAAAACAAATAAAAAACCCTAAAAGTGAAGACTCAAACCCTAACCCTAACACTGAGACTCAAAACTTATAACTTTAAAAAAAAACTTAAAAAAAATGAAGAGAGATTTGATTTATAATTTTAAGAGTGATCAAGAAGACAAATAACAAGGGAATTGAGGGGATTTTGTCTATATAAATTATATTTTGAGCCTCGGGCACCATAATCTAATTTTGCTTGACATATAACTTAGGGAAAATGGATTTTAGTTTAGGGAGGGTTGTTTATGAACACATTCCCTTGGCTACTAATTATGGACATCCAACTTATTAAGTACTTAAAAAATCTCCAAGTTTAAATAAATCCCCATAAAGCAAATTAACATGATAAATGAAAGAGTAATGGATGAAAATATTCATTTCATTAGTCAAGGCATTTTGTCAACAAGATGGGATATTGTTTCAACATACAATGATTTACAATCCATAGAAAAATGGTGGGATATTGTTTCAACATACAATGATTTACAATCCATAGAAAAATGGTGTGGTTGAGTGTAACAACATGACCTTGATGGAAATAGTATTTGATGAATGTGTCCTCATCCTGCTAGGAATAACTCATGTATTTGTTGTGAAATAACAGGACCCAACTCAAATGGAAAAGCCTCTGGTGCTTGAAATAACGCAGTTTTAATGACCTTTCAACTTGCCGCATAGGAGTTTAGTAATTTTTTTTGAAAACTACATTCTAATTGATCTTTCTATACCTAAGGGTGTATAGCATTTAGTCAACATAACTCTTCTAGGATTATTTCACAAGAGCATCATCTTATAATGCAGTGCTTTCTTTAGAGAATAATAGCATACACACTGTAGGGGGCCGAAGCTTTCTTTCTTTTTATGATTTTCAACCATGAAAATAGTTCTAATAGTATATGGGTTAACTTAACCAATCAAGTGTGTCGTATATGTTATGGCGTTCTTATAGTATTTTAAGTCACGGCAACGAGTTAATACAAAACCTTGTAACTATGTCCTCTCTTTTGAGAATTATCTCAAATGATCTTCAAAACTGTAATAAAGGGATTTTGACACTCCTGTTGTGAAAAAGAATTCCTATGTATACTTGTAATTCCCTTCTCTTAGCTTCATCCTTGCCAAAATTCATATATGGACCAGACCACCAGACTAGGTTCAGAAAAAACTTAAAAACATCATATATGTGAAGCCATTAGTTCGAAAAGTCACTAAAGTGTTGCAATCTAAATGTCACTTATGCTTTGCCATGCAGTCATCCATCAAACTACCTCTGTATGCATGAAAATCCCACTGTATGTATTGTTGTCTCCAAGGCACCAAGCTAATATGTTTGAGCACATCAGCACACAATACACCTTATTCTTGCAGATTTCGCAACAGCTACAGAACCCCAAGTCGTCTGGCCAGGCATACTCTCCCATGAAAAAATAAAGAGAGATGCATGGCTAATTCAAGATTTCTGGCATGATATGATATACATGCAAATATAAAGAATGGGGATTCTTAACATAGGCCACATCATATAAAGGCATCCTATCATTCAAAATTGACACGTCTTTTCCCAGATGAAAGCATAATAATCAGCCCCAAACTAAAGGGTATGAGCAATTGAAGCTCTAAAATTTCATCATCTGCTCCAATTGGCACAATAGGTTTTGCACATGATGGACCAGCTGGCAATAATCGCCCTATGCAGCATCACATCATACCATTTGACATGCAGTTCAAAATGAAGACAGTACTCAGCACTGGCTCTTTCTATTCAAGCTGCAACAGGCGGCCTAAGTTTCTTGTTGCAAACGCATTCACTCCAACTTGATTGGTAATACCCATAGGAAATTGTTTAACATCCAATGGCATATGTTTCTTGTTATCCCGGATAGCAGATTCAGGAGCAGTGGTAGTTCCATTATTCGTCTAATCATCTTCTCCCAATCCAGTCAACTCCATGGGGTTAGACCTCACCTTGTGCCGCATGAAAAACTTGTGCAATGGCAGGCATCTTGGAGACGGCGAGTTCGTATATTCCGGACCAGCCCACCAATCCCACAAACTATTTGGAGCAGGGGACCCTGTAGGGCCAGAGCTAAAGGCAGGCCTGGTTCCAAATTTCATACTGCTCTCGTGCGTAGTCACCAATTCCGGCAAATCCACATCATTAATTTCTTCTGAAAACCTGCTTCCTGTCGAAACTGAAATCGTGCTCGGATCTGGTCCCAACCGATCTGCCAAAGTTATCACATAATATTTTCCCAACTTACCCAGGTCGTCAACACAAACAGCACCATCACAACTATCGGACTTTGCAGTGGAGTCATATGAAGGAGACATAGGACACACCTGTGAAGTCCTGAACGAAGCTTTAGTCTTCTTTTTCTGCACAGTGCGCGCAGAGGCAAACTTAGAACCCCCGACTTCATCCTGACACTCAGTTTTCTTATCCGCCGCTCTTCTAGAATCATCAGAACAACCCTCTGAAACCCTACCATGAAAATAGCCACCGGAAAGCCTCTTGCCTCCTCGAACAGGATTTTCTGCAACATGGAGCGATGTTTTCACAATAATATCATTCCCCTCCTCATCAGCGCTCTTAACCCAACCGACAACATCTTCAATTTTTTCACCCGCCAGAAATGGGCTTCCATTTGTACTCAATTATTTAATGCTTCTGTCATGTCTTATGCAGTTAATTTAAAAAAAAAAAATTTACTAAAAATTTTTTATATTTAAAAATAAAAAAACCTTCAAGAGGGATTTATGTCAAATCCAAAGTGTCATTTACTAATAAAAAAACTTGAATTTAAAAAAAAAAAAAAATGTGAAAAGGTAGCTGGTTCGAAACCCTATGACTAACCTGCTAGTCAGGAATACTACCACTTGCCAACCAAACAAAAAAAACAATTTTTTAGAAATTCAAATTAATTTCTATTTTTTTAAACATTACAAAACTTTACAATGAAAAACAAAAATAAAAATAAAAATTAATATAGATAAAAAAGATTTAACTTTGAAACGAAGAGTATATCCCTAACTTAACATAGACTAATAAAAATATATTAAATAAAAAATTATAATAATAAAACCATTAAAAACAAACATAATATATACATTCACAACAATTTCAATCTATTAATTGTTTTGTCAATGTATATTACATGACATTGGTTTAAGTCATTATTAATGACTACTCAATATGGAATATAAGCCATGGTTATCATTTCTAGAAAATATGAAATATTTTTATAATAATAAAACCATTATATATAGAAACCTAAAATCTACTAATTTTTTTTTCAATGCATACTACAATGGATTGATTTACATTATTATTATAGTCTATTCTACATGGAACAATGCATTGGTTTACATCATTATTATATTCTACATGGAACAATGCATTGGTTTACATCATTATTAGTCTTTACTCTACATGGAATATAGGTTAATGTTATTTGATTGTGTATTAATTTGGTTTAATGTTTATAAAGTTTTTAAAAGTTTATAAAAATGTATATATTAAATAGAATAATTTGAAAATAGATAAATATTTTTTGAATTTTTAAATTTTATAATCTTTATTTTTAAAGGTAGAATGTGTTTATGTGACAAAATAGCTATAATTTAAGAGTAATTGTAAGATATAACAACAATAATAATAAAATTAAGAAAAAAAACAGGAATCACCGCTGTGCAAGGATGAGGACAACGACATCAATTTTTAATCATCAATAAACAAAATTAGGGCACGTCGTCTTTGAGTTTGCTAGGAATGAAAGAATTAAGTAATATTAGTTGTCTCCTTTTGTGCTCCGGGCATATCTAATCAAGTAAAAAATATCATATGCATGAGCTAAAACAACCCGATATTCTTCTAATGCTTCATCATCAATCATGTCGTGAACAGACATATATCTCGCCTACCAAGCAGACATTGAGGCAGATGCCGCAAATCCTAGAAAATGCATCCTCTTAAAATGGAAATAGTGTATAAATATGTTTCTCATATATAATCTATTAATATTCTTACAGGTGAGCCACCAACATAGTCGAATTACAAACTCCTTGGTATTCATTTGAGTTGAGACCCATTGGGATTTTCAAGAAAATAATATGCTATGACCAAAGGTACATTATCCACCAAAGTAAAGCCCACAACACATCAAAAAACATTAGTCATTTCTCAACTTGAGAGCACACCTACACCCTAACTTGAAGTGTTTTTTCTTAGCCCGGGCACTATAGTGTAATTGTGCCTTCCCACTCTAGTCTCATAAGAGCACACGCACTTGGAAAGGCAACTACAATTTCTCAAAAAATCCTTTAATGGCCACACACAATAGTCCTATGGATGGCATGTAGCTCTTTTCTCATATTTAGAGTGCACCTTTACCCTAGCTTTGAAGTTCTTTATTTTAACCCAAGGATTGTAACGTAATGGTGCCTTCTCACTTTATTCTCATAAGGGCACACCCACTTGTAAAGCCAACTCTAATTTCTCAAAACATCCTTCAATGGGCCACACCACCCCACAAACAAACATAACTCATGCTCAATGTATAACAAAACAAAGAACGAAAGTGAATAATAGGTCAATGGAATGAGGTTAATCATCCTAAACCAAAAAAAAAAATCTTTAATTTGAATAATCAACATATGTTTGTTTTTTGTATTGTTGAATCCAAATCTTTTATCCCATGTTTGTATCAATAAGTCCAAACTCATCCTTAGGATCCATAGTTTTGTTATCATCCAACTCTTAGCAAAATCAAATTCAACTAACTCAATAAAGAAATTAATTCATTTGTTAAACCAAACTTGCATCTTATACATCCACTTTCATTGAAGTTTCCTTTATTCCTTGAATATGTTATAATCCTCATTCTAAAGCTAATTAGACAATTTAAATAAATTCAATACTATTTTCAATTCAATTCTACCTTGCATGCTTTGGATTTATGATATTGGTGTGACTTATAACAAGAGTTACAAGGTGACAATGTTCCTGGACCATTGCTAATAAATTGTTTTGAAATTACAAACAATTGCTATAACATGAAAGCGACTGAATAAAAATCAAAAAGAAAAATATGAATGATTAAGCTCAAGTGAAGTTGTATAACGGTCATGCTTAAAATAAACTTTAACAATCTTTGCATAGTGGCTTGTAAATGGCCGAATTACTTTGTTCTTTGTCTCGAGATAATTTGGCTAACATACATTTGTTTCTTCTAGTTCTATATTCAAGTGTTTGACATATTCCTTAAGAATTATCTTCTTTGAGTCAAATTTGTATTTATCCACTTTTAAGGCATCTTAAATTTTGTATATGCATTCTGACAGACACAAGGAATGATGGCTAATCGTTTTCATCTTGCAGAGCATTATCTCTAAGCATTCCATGTCAAGGAATCCATTTCATCAACAACTTGTCTTGGATAGCTCCAGGGTGCTGAAGTTCAAGGAGACACCCTAAGATCTAAGAAAGCCTTCTCAAAAAGCAAATGGAGTTTCAAGTCTCTTTTTTAAGGTGATGTTTATCTTTCCATGTGGGATACATTTCTAACTTTGTTTTCCTATTTTTAGAGTCACATATTCCTCAAGGAATTCTCTTCTTTGAGTCAAATTTGTATTTATCCACTTTGAAGGCATCTTAAATTTTCTATATGGATTCTGACCGACACAAGGAATTTGCTAGCTTTTGACATATTCCTTAAGGAATTCTCTTCTTTTAGTCAAATTTGTATTTATCCACATTGAAGGTATCTTAAATTTTCTATATGCAATCTGACAGACACAAGGAATTTGCTTTAATGGCTAATTTTGGTTTTCATCTTGCAGAGCATTATCTCTAAGCATTCCATGTCAAGGAATCCATTTCAACAACAACCTATCTTGGATAGCTCCAGGGTGCTGAAGTTCAGGGAGACACCCTAAGGTCTAGGAAAACCTTCTCAAAAAGCAGATGGAGTTTCAAGTCTCTTTCCTTAAGGTGATGTTTATCTTTCCATGTGGAGTACATTTCTAACTTTGTGTTCCTATTTCTAGAGCCACATGTTCCCTCAACATTGATAAATTGTTTGTAGTTTAAGAACTCCACCATAAAATATGCCCTTCAATAGTTAACTAACTAGATTCCATCATATCAAGAATATAAAGCTAGTTTACTTCCATGTTCATTGAAATCATGCAGAATGATATACTAATTTAAAACTCACTAAGTTAATTGAAGCTCAAACAGAGGGAAAATTGAAGAAGATTAAAGTAGTGAAAATGCAAGTATAATCTATTCCCTACATAAGTTCTGGGAGCAGGAGCAATTACCATTCGTAGTCAATTCCAAACACTGTCATCACTGTTCTCAACTATACTCATTTCTAACAACTTTAAAATTTATAATCATAAATAGAAGATGTAAATACGAATGAGATTTGAGAACTTGGTAAATACAAGAAATTATAAATAAAAAAACAAGAGAAAACTCTATACGTAAAAGCAATGGGAAATAAGCCAGCACTTGAGAACTAGAAAAAAGACTAAACTCGAATACAAACTAATAATTCATTATAAATCACTTTATCACTAGAACTTAAAGTTTAAGCACACATGATTCAAATTCAAAATATCATTTTGATTTTCAGCACATAATCAGATTTCGGTACAGTACATAGTCATTCAATTTGAATTTCGGTACATATATCTCAAATTTCTTTACTCAATTGAGCATTTGAATTGTAACATTCTTATAACTCACGCTTGTTATTTTTGTTAATCCAAAGTTGGAATGCAGGTTGATAGAATGTCAACTGCCTGTTCCCAGCAATTAGAATCAGGAGGCCAGCACGTAGAGCTATATCAACCATAGGAGCAGCGGGATCATAAAAATCAACACCCACAAGTAGACCTGAGCCCCAAATTTCTTTTACATGAGCATTTAACCCCAAGTTTTTCTGTCAGTAAACATTTTAAATACTACCCTTTACTAGTCACGCTTTCTAGAAACCCAGGTGGTTAAATTTTATCCAACACTGCAAGGGCAGCATGGCAAACAAGAGGGCCTCTAGCAAAAGTACTTCCATGATCCCCAGGACCTATAGCCCCAGCCAACTTATCTGTTAACAGAACGGCACCAATAGGTAAACCTCCAGCTAGAGGGGCTTTGCGAAAGTCATTAAGTCTGGCTGCACATCATACACTTGATGTGGCCCCAACCCACATTGAACCTGGAAAATTATGAATTATAGTGATTTCTTCTTGCAAAAGAGAGTGGTACGCATTATGAATGTACCTATATCCTCCAATAGAAAAAATTGTCTGGAAAAATCCCAATGGATAACATTTCACATATAGTTTGTGTATATTCTATTATTCAAGATGCATCGTATTCAACTTTCACAAATGATGACTGAAATGTGTATAAAAAATGAGATGGGTAAATGGCATATAAAATTATAAATAACACTGAGGATGACGGATATCTTGACAAGATGTTATTTACCCTCTAAAAGACTATATACTAAGGATAACTCATATTGTATAATACTATGCATTTTTTTAACAACAGTTTAGGCCCCAGATAACTTAAAAGTGAATGAAAAACTTAATTTTTTTAAAAACCCTGCCAACACATTATCATATTCATATACTTCAAATAGGTTGTGTAAAAAAATGGTATGGACCAACATCAAGTTCATATACTTCAAGTAGGTCATGTAAGAAAATGTTACAGACCAGTGTATCAACCTGAAACTATATATATATATATATAGAAACCCATCTTCAGAATGCCTTTCTTTTCCTAGATCCAAACTAAAGAGCAGTCCAGTGCAGAAGCCATCTTTTGTACTCTTTCAACAGAGTATATCATTCACAGGCATTTTACTCCGAGGCTTAATTTTGTAAGTTGATTTCCAAGACTCTAGCTTAAAACATCAACATGCATAATCATAGAAGGTAGAAAGAAACTAGCTCTGAAACATTCTAAATGGTCAATTGCTAATGAAAAGATGACTAAAGTACCTGTGCAGACTGCATAGCTCGAGGCAATGGCGGGGCTGATATCCCAGAAAGCCATATTCCACCCTCTTTCTTGAATCCATACCACAAAATAATCAGCAGACAATCAGCACATAAATAGCATTATCTCACTGCTCTGTATCATATAGTCGCAACAGCCAACCTGCTTTGGATGCTCAAATTTAGTAGTAAAGCTGTATGTTATATGCAAGGAGACCCGTTATTCTCTGGCTTGATTGATCTACTTAACACTCCCAATTTCAAATTCTTGTAAAATCCTGCCATGTATTTCCCACACTTTAATCAAAATGCACATCATAGGCTTACAATTCAAAAGCAGGCAGAATATAGGCAAATCGATGGCAGCAAGAAATAGAATCATTAACAGCCAATTACTAATTCATTACAAGGGAAGGAAAAAAAGAAATTAAACACATGATTTTTTTTCTCACCACTAAATCTCTGTTAAATCCAAGACTTCTTATGATTTAAGAGCAAGCATTTTCAACATGAGATCTGCGTCTCTGTGGTCATCCACAGCGCGATCCCTTCCAAATTTGATCAGAATATTCCAGTTTTTCTGCTAAGTGTGGCAGATTTTTGCTCATAATGAGAAATTGTCAGAGAGAATTTCTGCTAAATTCAAACTAAAACTTGCGGCTTAAATCCTCCAATTCACCAAATTGATTCCTTAAACCTACAAATGCAACGAGCAAAAGATATTTATAAACCTTTACAAGCTTTTACAGCTGAACAGAAAATTGTGAATCCACAAGTCCAGATTGGTGGGATCCAATCACATTTAATTGACTCCAATTATTCAGCGGAAAATATCAAAGTCTTTTAAATGCTAGATAAATGAACAAATACCGTTGCAAATGTCTAGAATGTCAAAAATGCATTCCCAATTCCGCCAATTTCACATAAATTCATGTAAATTCACATCAATTAACATCAGATTCTTGAGTTCTCTAAACCTCCATGAAATAGACGATCTCAGGCACAAAGCCACATGAAATAGAAAAACAGAAAAGATATTTTTTGACTCAACATCCCAAATTCTAAAGATAATACGTAAGAGGAATTTCGAGACCATCTGACAAACTATTTAACCCCACCTTTTTTATATAAAAAGAAAAAGGATAAATGGACAGGAAAATGGAAAATCCAAATTAACGCCTGCAATTCTTTCCTAATTTTTGACAGAGCTCACTGAGAAGATCCCATATACAGAAAAAACAAGCATAATTTGACTAAATTCTTAAATTGAAAATTCTGAAGAAAGGTCAGATCATCTGACAGAATTTCAATTCCAAAATCTTAATTTCCTAAATAACAGAGAAAATTCAAAAAAGACTGAACTTACATCTCAATTTTCTTATGTTGCACTGGCTTTGGGGATGGGGAACAGCGGGGATGGGGGACAAGTCCCAGAATGGCTAGAGCACACCCCAAATTTTTCAAGGGACGGCAGGTTGGGGACGGCTAGAGCGCACCCCAAATTTTTCAGGGGACAGCAGGTTGGGGACGGCAATAATATATATATATATATATATATATATTAAAAACTTTTAAAAGTTAGAGTTCACCATAAACATTTGTAGTTGCTTGTAAGCACAATAGTTAGAGTTCACCATAAACATTTGTAGTTGCTTGTAAGCACAATAGTTTATACTACATAGTATTATGCACACCCCTTACACTTGCTAGTTTTGAAAAAACTCAGGCAAATAAGAAAAGGATTGAGTGACCATTATTGGCACTTGAACGTGAGCAAAATATAGTTTAGCTTTAGGAAACTTAAGTTAACTATTTTCAATCTGCATTAATGTCCATGAAGGGTCTATGAGAAGAATGCTGGTCTCTATAACAATTCTTCTTCCTTAAATTTCTTGTTTATAATGATTGGGTTAAAAAGCATTCCCTTCACAACAAGTTCTGCAGATTTTTACAGCGGTTTTCAAAACCACTACAAAACACTTTGGGATATACATGTTTGCATTCTGTAAAGAGATTAGATTCATGTTTTAGATTAAGAAGGAGATCGAATAGGAATTTATTCAAATGTTTAGTACCCAGTCTAAGTCTTTACTATCCAATTGTTTTCGCATTGCTTGAGGTTGGGATGGGGGAAGAGTTGGGCTTGAATAACTCCTAGACACCTATGTACAATATGTAAAAGCTAAGATGACTCTAAAATTGGGAAGAACAAGAGCAATACCCAAAAGGATCAAGCCTTTGAGTTGTTACATTTCTTAATTTGTTGACATGGAGGCTTTGCTGCTTGTAATGATGTTGCTAAAAAGACAATAGTTAAATCTCCAAAAACCCAAATGAAAATCCATCATACACAACCCATATTTTGAGCTGCAACTTGTATAGATTTAGATTTAGATTTATCATAATACGAAAAATATGGATGGGATAAATGATCATATTGTCCAATAACCAATGCCCATTGTCAAAACTGAAGATACATGACCAAAACATCTCCAAAATCTGCCTGGGACATCGTTGAAATCTACTTGGAATGTCTCCAAAATCTTCCCAGAAGTCCCTGAAATTTGTTGGGGACATTTTGGGTACGACCAACAAGTCCCAAAGTCTCTAATGAAGTCCCCAAAAGATTAGGGACGTTTCTTAGGGGTCCCCGAAATGCAGGGACAGTGGGTACGGGGATTTTTTTTGGGGGGATGGGTCCCCGTGCAACATAGCAGTTTTCCCATAACGAATAACTAAAGGGAAATTTCTACAGATAATTTGCTACCAAAATCACAAAAATCGGGCCTTGCATATTAGATTCCCAGGCTTTCAGCAGGACAAAGCAACCGATGGCAACGGCAAAATTATTTAATTTCTAAATCAAGGGGAAGTAGAATTGGACCCACAACTATGTAAATAATTTCTCAATGGCAAACAGCCAGACATACAGATGGACCGTGGGTTCCATTTAAATGGCAGCAACCTTGACAACAGCCTTCCATCAGAAGCCTCTTACAGCAAAAGCAGATCAACCTTGTGGCACATATTCAGATAAAGAGGAATCATACCTAGAGAATGGCCTGGACCTGGGCTTACTTAAATGCACCCTAACGTAAGCCCGCCGTCGAGGTGCCTGGCACAACCTACGAAAATGATGTCATCACTAAGAGACCAATCAAATACTAAATAAATATTTTAATAAAAAATTGTTTAATATTTTTTCTAAAACTTTGATTTGATCTTAGCCCCAAAGATTATTAACCCTAACCAAAGTATTAGCACTACATGATCACTATTTGTCTAGGGGCATAATAATTGTTAGTTTTTGGTAGCTAAGCAGGTACTTCTACATTGGGGGTGTCTAGCAACGTAGAAGGGGCTGAATGAAACTCTCTAGACAACATTGTAATAGTGTCTTTTGTACTACTTTATGGTCAATGGTATTAGAGGGTCCATGGTATTGTGTGTACTGTGGTACTAGGTGTCCCATGGTATTGTCTCCCATGGTACTAGGTGTCCCATGGTATTGCTCATGGTATTGACATAAAATGATGTTATAAAAGAGTCTATTGAGAGTTGTATTAAAACACAGTGACAAGAGTGAGTCATATCTCTTGCGTGTTGGTCAAGAGTGAGTCATATCTCTTGAGTGGACAAGAGTGAGTCGTATCTCTTGTGAGTGACAGAAGTGAGTCATATCTTCTATTGGGGTTTGTCTTTTCTACTGAGGGTTTGGGCACAATGAGAGTCAGGAGTTTGAGATCCGGTGAGTCATATCCAGAGGCTTGTCATTGTAAGTGTTGATTAACAATTCTGCAATAAATACAAAACAGTTTGTTGGTTTTCCCCATTGGGGTTTCCAGGGTATCTCTCGTGTTTGGTTTTTTTTGTTTATGGCTGCTTATTGGTGTGTTGCATTTATCTTTTCAGTAATTAAAAGAGTTAATTTAATTATTGGATTAATATAAAAGATTGAACATGTAACCGTGATCTGGTGAGCTATAATTTTCACATGGTATCAGAGTAGGACTGAGAAGACCCCGCACAAGACATGAAAAAAGGGAGGAAGTACCGTACGACCACGGTACGGGCCGTACGGACACCATACAATCGTACGGTTGATCTATTGTACATGGAATTTCAGAGTTCTAAGTAATGACTGTGGGAAATAGTAGCCACTGCAGTATCGTTCTGCTACTGAGCACTGACAGAAGTGGTTGTTGGGGTTCGATCCACGAGCTAGGAGCTATAGGATAGGGCAACATCACTGTAGGAATTCAAGTGTTGAGTTGTGTTATAGTGGCGGATCATGCAGAAGCGGCAAGAGGTCAAGTTGTTGAGGGAACAGACCAATGGAGACGTAGACAGGCAGATTGTGAGCAAGGAGCTGGAGTCACTTGAGCAGCAGGGCGAAAAGGCTCGACAGGTGACGGCGGAAGTCGGAGCTGTTGCAGACAAGTAATGCGAACTCGGGCGCAGCGTGGACATGGATGCCGGCAGAGGGTCGTCGCACGAGCTGTTGAGTGAAGGGCGCACGCCGTGCGTGGAACAGTCGACAATGGACTAGAGATCTGCGGGACTGGCAGCGGGAGGAATGCCGCCGGAAGAGGGAGCAGTTGTGCAATGAATCGGGCACATGGAGAGAGCCAAAGGATGAACGCTGAGAAGGCTCAGGCTTTAGTAGAATGAAGGAGGACGCACGGACTTTATAGGTGACTAACTCGCGAGAGCTGTGACAGGTTGGGCAGAGGGCACGAAGGTGGTTCTCTTGTAGCCATCAAGAGTGCTGATATCGTGGACAGAGCCGCGTGGGTGTAGAAAAGTCATGCCGATAGCAAGAGAGTGACGAGTCGCCAATTCGAGGAAAAGTTGGGCGATTGCAGCACTAGATTCACGTCGGCAAAGAAAAGACACCATTGTCGGTTAGCGGGTCATCTTCCATACAGAAAAAGACAGTTGATAGCCGCCAATAGACAACATCCATTAAGCTAACATCCGCCATTCAGCCAGCAGTCGCCAAGGCAATCTAGGCAGGGGCAGAGGTGCCCAGCAAAATCCTGGGCAATCAAGCAGGGGCAGCCTAGAAGATTTCGGGGCAGTTGCCCAAAGAAGACAATTTCACTGGTTTTTTGCAGGGAGTGCAGAGAAGGCAGTGATTGTAGAGGTACTACAGAGATTGCAATAATGGCTTCCAATTTGAGGCATGAGGATAGGTTAGAGGGTATCTCAAACTATCTCCAGCGAAAGGTGAGGATGGGTGCTATCCTCGAGGAGAACAAGATTTTCTATCTTGTGAGTGCCAAAGTACCAGTTGTTGTGCCTTAGATCCTAAGGAGAAGGAAGCTCATGAGGTGAGTAAGGCAAAAGCACAGATAATACTCCTAGATGGAGTGAAGAACCACATAATTCCACATATGGATGAAAAACAGACAACGAAGGAAATGTGGGATACACTCACGGGCTCGTATGAAAGCAAAAATGAGAATCGGAAGATGGCCCTAAGGGATAAGCTCCACAGCACTAGGATGGTTAAGGGAGAGAGTGTGGCCTCCTATCTCACTAGGGTTACACAGGTGAAGGATGAGTTGGTTGTTGTAGGGGAGATTATTCCAAACTCGGAGTTGGTGTGCATAGACTTGAGAGGCTTCACCAAAGAGTGGGACGTGTTCATAAAGTGTGTGGTGGGCAAAGAAAAGCTCTCGGATTGGAGCAGGTTGTGGGATGACTTTACCTAGGAAGAAATTCAAGAGGGGTCTCCGAGTATAGATCAGGAGAAGGAATACGAAGAAGAGAACCCTTCCTTAACATCCAAGAGCAAGGGAACGTCAAAGAAAGGCTCTTCTGAAGACAACAAGAAAAAGGACACCAGTATGGTGAAATGCTTTGCATGTAATGAGCTAGGACATTATGTTAGACAATGCCCTAACAGGAAGAAGGGAAAATAGAGGAAGCGTGGGAAATCCAGGAAATTGCTAGGAAGGTTTGGGCAGCTACAAGGCAGTGCCCGGTGTTACCGGGCAAATTAGCAGGGCTAATTCCCAGCAAGCAAAACTAAGAATAGTGACCCAATGTCACCTCGGTCACCGTTCTAACTTCTTCAGAAGTTGAAACCTCCAAGGAGAAGTATCCCTATGGAATCCTGTAGAACACTAAGACAACAACAAAATGCATTCTCTATGTTATCCTGTAGTTAGACCAGTGCTTGATGAAGTCAATAATATTATGATCAACGCCAGTGGTGTAAAAGACAAAATCAATAATTCACTTATGTCATTCAATGGAATGCACAAGTCAATAATGGACCAAGAGATAGTAACCATTCATCAAATATAGATCAAAGGGTCATTTACCAATAAATATGAAAAACATGTACACATGTATTAATCAATATTGGATCAAAAGACTATATTGCCAACCAACCATTAACCAAATGCACATTTAGTAGTTGTCAATGTCATTCAATGGCAAGTGCAACAGCAGGAGTAAATAATTAAGATGATGCAATAAATATCAGTTTTACTCATTTATTAGATATATTAATTAGGCTTGCAAAAATGTGTCATCAACAAGGTGCAACTAGTCAATAAATAAATGAAGCATATGATCCTGTGTTGCATGGGTACCCGTACAGGGGGGGTCGGGTACACGTACCCGTACCGGGTACTTGGGTACTTCAAAGGTACATCCCCTGCCGTACCCAAATCAAACCTCACGTACCCGACGGGGCAGAGACGTCATTCATAAAAGTCGGGTACTTACATGCATTTTGGTACGTCGTACCCTGTGTTTGGGTACACCGGGGGTATGGCCGGATCAATTTTGTTCAAGTTTGGAATCCACCGGTGTTAGGGGGTCGATTTGCAATGTTTAAAAAATTAAAAATTTAATAAATAGTTTGATAAACATTATTCAAACAAATAAGAAGTGGGCCCTTACCTAAACCTAGGTCCCAAACCTTAAGTTTTAACATTTCATTGCTTAAGCGATGCCTTAACTCGAGAGTGATGCCTATCTAGAGAGCTTGCTGACAGAGGACCTTAGTGATGTTGATGACATTGATCTTGAGGATGCTAATGACATGGCTTGAGGAAGCCAAATCAGCTATCTTGTTCATTGTTTACTGTTTTGAACTTTCTTTTTCATGTTTGGAAATGCCATTAGGGAAATTTTGAACGTAGTATGACAACGAAGTTTGAACTCATGGAGTCATAGACATATATTATTATTAATTATATAACTACCAGTATTCCACTTGATATCTACTACGAGTCTATGATTTATCAAATTTATTATTTTATGTTTCAAATTTTCAATGTGAATGTTCATATGAATCATTGAATTTAGAAATATGCATGTATGATCTGACTATGACATGTTTTATATATATATATATATATATATATATATATATATATGTCTGCAGTACCCCTAACGTACCCAAGTACCCTGTTTCAAAAAGTGGCGTCCCCGTCCCCGTCCCAGTACCTGTCCCCGTACCCATGTTTCCTGGCAACTTAGATATGATCATAAGTCGATATGTTCTTGTGCAAACATGTGATGTTAACAAAGATGATTAATACCAATATCCAAGCCTTTGTATAACTGTAAAATAGTACCTTATATCAAAAGTATACTCATCGCCATCAATTTTATAAGATCATCATCAAGGTTTTACAATGACAAGAAATTTTCATTTGTTGATCAATGGTCACAATAAAAACTAATTATAGGAAAACTAGTACAATAGTAGGTGTAACAACAGATGAACTCAGGTTTGTAATCACACAGTAAACTGTAAGTATGGCATTAGCAGAATTATAATATTGTCAACCTGAAAGAAGTTGTAATGTGAAATGCCAATAAGTAAACAATGTCATTGGATTGCTTCAGAAATAAGATCAAGATACCAAGGTAGATATTTAGACCTTTCAAGTGTATCATTTTTAATAACATAATTTTTTTACTATAAGAGCATCCAGAGAAAAAACAGACCTCTCTTGAAACAGAGTCCAGAATGTATAAGTGATAAAATTCAGACCTTTGTTGATGAAAATTTAACCCTTGAAAAGCTGCCAGCTAAACCCTTTGCTTGTCTTAATGTGTGCAGGTGTTAGGGCTGTCCAAGATGAGGTGAAAGTCTGCTGAAATGTGCAGACCTAGGGCAGCAGAGGTCAGCACACACAGGTCTGCGAAAATTTGCAGACCTGTGTTAAGGCTTGGAAAGGGCTCAGATAGGGCAAAGAAGAGTGGGAAGAAGGGAGGGAAAGGTAGGGAGATTGGGAGAGATGGAAGGGATGGTAGGGCAGCAAAGGGAAATGAAAGGTGGAGAATGGAAGTAGGGAGGAGTACATGGCAGCCAAGGTGGAAGGATGAGAAGGGGGTTGCGGACTGTGGTAAAGAGCAGCAAATAGAAATGGAAGGAGGCCGTGGAGGAAAAGAGATGGAATAGCTGAAAAAGGGGCTGAGAAGAGGATGGGCGAAGTTTTAGGAGGTGGGGCAAAATTTTAGGGCCCTAAAATGGCAAAAAAAATGGATTTTTGAAATTTTATGAATTTTCAGGGTTTTGGGGTTTTGTTTTTATATATAAAAAAAAATCAGACCTAGATTACCAAAAATAAAATAAATATGAGCTAACATAATATTTACAAATTTACACAAACTCAGAAAATTTAGATTAAAGAGTAAATGAACAACTAGGGTTTAGAAGACAATTACTCACCAAACCTAGGGCATCAATGAGAGGAGTAACCCTCCTCGAGATGGTACTTGGCAAGTTTGGCTAACTAGGGCTCACCTCCACAATCTCTAGGATTTGTAGAGGAAGCCTAGCTTAAGCAAGACTTGAAGACCTAAAGATCAAGCTTGAATGCTAGGGTGACCAATGACAAAAATGAAATGCAAATCAAGACAAAATGAAGCAACAATGGCTTCCATTCAACCCCAACAAGCATCACCTTCATACAAATTGACAAAAAGACATCAAACCAAAAGTATAGATACCTCCAAGTGCATGTGTTAAGCAAACAACTCTAGCTTCACCTTAGCAATGGCATGAACAATAGTAAAACTTCCAAGAAATGCTTCAAACTTGCAAAATAACCTTCATCAAGGAGTGCATCTCTTCAAAGAGTCCTAGTTAGGGAAAATAGCAGACATAATGATCTTATCCCAAAAGTTGATGATGAAAAATGAAATGAGGAGATTGAATTTATACCAGCATAGATCCATCTTAAACCCGTATCTATCAAGCACCGAGAGGGATCCAATTTTTTGAGGTGTATTTCTTTTTTTAAATTTAAACTCAAGAAATTTGATATCTCTTGATTGATAGACTCGGGTTTAAGTTTTAAGTTTTTATTTTATAAACGAACATCGATTTTTTAATTACTTTCATAATATTTTATTTTATGAGCCAACATGGATTTTTTTTAAATACTTTCATTAATTTTTTATTTTATGAGCCGACATGAATTATTACTTTTTACTCTTTTTTTTACTCGTGTAACGTTGCTGGACAAACATTACAACATCTCCCTCATACTCGTGTGTAACGTTACATCCACACACGTTACAACATTCCCCCCATACTGGGCTGTAGAGCACCTCGTTTCACTCGGTGCAATGATCTCACACTCACTTTTACATAAAATAAGGTCAAATTAATATTAAAAATGTCAACTTAAAATTAAAACAAAAATAATATAAAATAATGATAAAAGTGGGTACATTGGGTGTTTTTCCCCAGATTTGACCCAAATGTGAGCAAAATGGTTGAACAAGGCCAAATTTGATCAAACTGAAGGCCAGACTGTGTAAGGGGGGGTCGCCATGCCCCAACTAACCCCAACAGTGATGAAAACCCTCAACGCCCCCCCTTTTTAGCAAGTAAACAGTTTTCCCATGAGGATGACGTCATCCTTTGAAGGAGGGCCCAGGAGGGAGGGCGTTACTGAACTGGAGGACCAGGAGGGTGCTGGAGGTACTTTGGGAGATAAGAGTGCGTCTCAGTGTTAAAGAACCTGCTGCTGGAGTGATCAAACAAGGTCGAGGTCATGTGACCCAGTGACCCACCCTTGGAATCCCCGGTCACCAACCTCAAGGTTTCAAACCCTTTCATGAGGCAGTTAGTGATGCCATTAAGCTATAGTACTTCCAGAAGAGAAGCCAGAGGGTTTGGCCATGCCCATACCTCAAAATGAGTTGGCTAAACACCCCTCCTGGTCAGAAAAAGACACCCTCTCCCCGAGGCACCTCTGCAGGTACACTGGTGCTAGTACCATCGTAACACCCGGGAATTTTTCAGGCAACCACTAGGCATCCCAGAACAACCCAAAAAATTCAGGTGGCAAGCATAAAAAGCTCCAGGCAGCTCCCAGGAAGGCTTGGGCATCCTAGTAAGTGGTTGGGCAACATGAACTTGGGCAGTCTAGGCAAGAGAAAATGATCCGAGCAGCAACAACATCAAGTTGAAGATGGTTGCATTAGGGAATCAATATAAAGATAGGTTGGAGGGTGCCTCCAACTACAGCCCTTGGAAGGTGAAGGTCATGCTAGTTCTCATGGAGAACAGCCTGTGGAAGTTTGCAAGCACAAGGGTGATCGCACCGATAGATCCTAATGAACTGACAGTTCACAAGTTAAAGGATGTGAAGGCCAGGAGGATTACTTGGACGCGGTGAAGGATCATTTGATCCCTCACATAGTTGAGACGAAGTCATCCAAGGAGATGTGGGATGCTCTGATGAGTTTATATCAGAGTAACAATCAAAACAGGAAGATGGTGCTGCAGGAGGAGCTCAGAAGCACCAAGATGTCCAAGACTAATATTGTAGCTTCTTATCTCACCAGGATCACATAGATTCGTGATAAGTTGGCAGCAGTTGGGGAGTAAGTGGAAGATCCAGAGTTGGTGAAAATTGCCCTGAATGGCTTCACTAAGCCATGGGCACCCTTCATCAAAGGGATAGTTGCACAGGAGAAACTCCCTGACTAGGAGAGGTTATGGGATGTCTTCATCCAAGTCGATATTTGGGAGGAGTCTCTATCTAGAAGCCAACAGGAGGATGAGGAGGAGAATGTTGCTCTTGACAATCAAGCAAAGAGGAACAAGAACTGTACAGGTAAAAAATCAACTTCACAAGGAGTGAAAAAGGACATGAGCAAAGTCAAGTGTTTTGCGTGCCACAAGTGTGGCCAATATGCTTCATAGTGTCCGGAATGGAAGAAAGAGAAGAGCAAGTCTCAGCAAGTAACAACAACTGCAGAAGCTCAGGTTGATGAGTTTGTTGAGAAGTTCGAAAAAGAGTTTTCGTTAGTCTCTTGTATTTCTGGCACAATTTTCAATAGTGCTTAGCTCATGGATAGTGGGGCTTCTCATCATATGACAAAGACACGTGAGTCGTTCATCAAGTTGCCAAGGAAAAACCTAGATTTGCATGTGGAGCTTGGTACTCATGCCAAGTGTGTTGCGAAGGGAGTTAGAATAGTCGGGTTTTAGCTAGAGTCAGGAGGATCTTTGGAGGTGACAGGTGTGTTGTATATATCGGAGCTCAGGGTGAACTTGGCCTCAGTATCAGCATCGGAGGACAGTGGATATGCCATCTCTTTTGGGAGAGGACGGGTTTTCATTCGACCGATGGGATCTAGCATATGCTCAGCACAAGTTCTTGGTGTTAGAGAGTGCCAAGTTTACAGGTTACAGGGAAAGCCTGTACTTGGATCCAAGGGGATCTTGGATCATGGATCAATGTCAGTGACAAAGGTCAAAAAGCAAAAGACTTCAAGGGGTGAGCATAGTTCACAAACTTCCAGTGTGGGGAGTAGACCTTCAAAAGGGAAGAGGGAGTTAGCCCCTTCTAGTTTTGCCAGGAGACCTAGTTCGTACGAGATGACATTGATGGATGCTCAGGAGCAGGAGGCTCTTAGGAGCCCAGTGAAGGAGAGCAAACCTTTGAGAAAGTTTTCAAACTTCTTGGCACTGATTTGTAGCGTGTGTAGAGTCATTGATTCTGTGTTTTCCAGTAAACAGGGAGCAGCTAACCAGCAAGGTTGGAGGAATGCTAGTGTGCAGGACGATGTGAGCGAAAGTGTGCTAGGGTCAAAGGGAGAACAAATTACATGTGGCTCTCAAAGAAGCACCTTCCTCGATAAGAGGGAGTTGATTTTTGTAGCATCGGACATGTACTTCCATGTAGACAATGCCTAACAGGTGGATGGCGTCATTATTGACTCTCGGACTTAAGAGATTCACTTTAGTAAAGTGAACTATTAAAGTGAATGTACTTTTGTAATTACTTTATGTAATGTGATCTAGAGGGCCCATGGTATTTGGTAGCCCATAGTATTGGCCCAAGATATTTGCATATTGTAATGTTATAAAAGGAAACCTAGGTGAGAGGAACACACACACAATAGTCACACAAAGTGAGTGGGATCTCATGGATTGGTTGGAGACGGACTTTTAGCCAAGTGTGCAGGTGCAGGGGGAAGAGGTCAAAGGAATGAAGCAAGTGGCAGCCGAAGGTTAGCAACAAGCAAGATCAAAGGACTGATCTTGAGGTTTTAACGCTAGCATTCTGTCATTGTATTTTCCTCATTGGGCCGTTATCTCAAGACGGAAGCCCAAGATTTTATAGTTAATAAAATCAAACTATTTGTTAGGTTTTCCCTAGTTGGGGTTTTCTAGGGTAAATTTAAGTGTCAAATGTGAATGTGATATCCTGTGTTTAATTCCGCTGCATAAATTTGTTAAGATTCAATGTGTTTTCTGTTAATAATTGAAGTAAATTATTAGGGACAATTAACCGGATTTGGATCACTGAAAATTTAACAGCAACAATCTTACCAACACAAAAATGTCCAGCAATTCAAGAAGTATGAGCTTCCATCATTTATTGAATTCTCCTTCCTTGGAGTATATACAATACACAACTTGCCCAACTTGCAGAGTAGCCCATCCTGAAGATCATATTGATTTCCTTCTAGATTAGTAACTATTTTCTCTTTTAGTTGTTGAAAGACATCTACAAAATCGACATCCTCTTTGTAATCTTCACTTAGCAAATAATATGTAAAGGACTCAAGCTGCATAATCACTCCCACAATTGCAATCTTCTTCATGGTTGGCCTTGATAGCAAATTTACAAGTATGTTTTTCACACCTTTCTTGTATTTGATAAGCAAGCAGATTCACTGCAAAAATCTCATCCACATATAATGCCTTGCCCATTGCATTCTGCTTTGACTTTACAAGTACTACAATGGTTGGTGCTTGGTGGTCAATATGGATTATGGTTTCCTTCCCCAAGAGATAGTGTTTCAATTTCTTCACTACTTGTACCAAGGCAAAGAGCTCCTTGTCATAGGTAAAGTTAGTCAGCACTATTCCATGGAACAGCATTGAATACTAGCAGACTGTTCTTCCTCCTTGCAAAAGGACTACCCCAATGGCATAAACACTTGCATAAATTTCTATCTCAAAAGGTTGTTGCAAATCAAGCATGGCCAACACTGGTGCATGACTAATTTTTCTCTTCATCTCTTCAAAATACCTTTGATACTGCTTGCCCCAATGAAAACTCTTCCCTTTTGTTGTTATAACATGCAGTGGTACAACTACAGCTGAAAATGTTGCAATACACATCCTCAAATATTGAGTTTCTCCCATGAAACTTCTTCCCTTTGTCACATCAGTAGGAATATGCCACTTAATGATGGCTTTAATCTTGGGTAGATTAATTTGAATTCTCGTCCACCAATCACATGTTCAAGGTAAACCAAGCACTCTTTTCTGAACTCCCACTTCTTGAGATGAGCAATTAGTTGCTCCTTCTTAAGTGTGTCCAAAAGTTGTTCCAAATGTGAGATGAGCTCTTTCCAAGTAGCACTAAAGATAGTATGTCATTCAGATATACATTTACAAAAGAATCTACAAATGGACGTAGCACAGCATTCATCAAACACATAAAAGTTGCAGGTGCATTACATAATCCAAAAGGCATAACTAACCATTCATAAAAACCCTACCTTGTCTTGAATGTTGTCTTTTGAGTATTGTATTCTTTCACTCTCACTTGGTGATAACCTGATTTTTGGTCCAACTTCATGAAGATGTCAGCTTCTTGCCACTGATCCAACAAGTCATCAATCCATGGAAAAGGATATCTATTCTTGATAGTCACCTTGTTCAAAGGTCAGTAGTAAATGCAAATCCTCCAACTTCCATCCTCTTGGGCGCAATGAGAATGGGTGACCTACAAGTTGAAGTATTTGGCTTTATGACTCCATGCACCAAACACTGTTGCAATTGTTTCTTCACTTCTTCTGACTCCAAAATGGATTGTCTATATAACTAATGTTAGGTAATGAGATTCTGGCAATAATTGAATCCCATGTTCAATGGATCTCACCTATCATGATGCCCTCAACTGCAAATCGAACAGAATTAAGAGAACCTATTTTCTGTTTAATTTTCTGCATCTTACAAATAACGTGAACAATAGGAGTTTAGTGAATCATGTTGCTATGGCTGTAGCATTTATACTAGTTATGTTAGAACTTTGTCATAAAGTGTGAGACTTCAGTAGATAGTAACCCGGCTATTATTATATGTTTTGGTTATGCTCATTTGTTTCAAGGGCAATTGTGGCAAATATTGTCAATCAGGTTTTCAGTATATGGGACCCTCGAACTCGTTTGAATGGCCCAGAGACTGCTAATGCTCTGTAATTGTAGTTTTTGAATACATAGTAATATAAATATGATTTTTACTTTAAAAAAGATCTAAAACTTGCTGATGACTTTAAAAATAGCTCAATCCACTGTAGAACAGGCATTTGGTATCAGACTTGGTGAACACATCTAATAATGAAATCCCACATGTAGAATACTAAAAAATGATGCTTGTTATTCACAACTAAACCTTACTTTGTAGACTCATACCAAATACAGGAAGAAAAAAATCTCACTGGGATACATAAACACTCCAAAACTTTGCCTTCCTCATGTCAAGCTGACCATAATGTCATATCCAACTGGAAGAAACTCCAAATGGTCACAAGGTTAATCGATTCAATCATTCCTAGATATGTGTTATACAAGTGCACGTATATAAGTGAGCTACATACTCAGTAATCTTGAGATCCTCATTTACAGAACTCTAATCTTGAATTAGGTTAAGTTTACTTTAGCACCAAACCTATCTGTAATTTTACAACCTTGGAGCTAACAGTTTATCTATCATCTTGGTACATAATTAAAAACAGGTGTGCCTCTTTCCAGACAGAATGTGCATTAAATAGTAATTTATAAATGCTCGACAGAGACTTGGGTTCACCACATAATTGTCTCACTTTATCAAACTAATAGAACTGTCCGCCTCATGTTTTCAGACTTCAACCTGAGATGGTCATAGAATAATTATTACAAGTGACTCCTAATTAGGTTCACATTTCAGGCAAAGCCTTCTCTCTAATTGGAGAAACACCAATCTAACTAGTTCATTAAGCACACTAATAACCGATTAGCAATATACATGACTCCTATCAAATGTTATCCACTTCAGAAGATAATCAGTCTCGTAATTTTACAAAGCATTGACTCAATTTGCCAGACTTCTACTTAGGGATGACGTTTATAAAGCACATAGTTACTTACCAGAGGAGTATAGTTGCATTTCTCCACTGAATGAAAAAGGTACCTTATCATGTACCAGTAATTCAACTGGCAGAAACTCCACAAACGGTAGAGTGAATAAAATTGTTAAATTATGTAGTCTCTTTTACTCGGCATCACCAAAAGTTACCACAAGAGCAAAGTCCATTCTCAAAATGATGGAAACGATTCATATCCCTCACAATAATTTCCCGTCCTTCAATTTTAGATATGAACTTGATGGCAGTGTGGCAGTCACCACATACACGAAGGTTTTTGATAACTCGAAGAGGCATTCCAGAGGGAGTGCTGATGAGTCCAAAAGCAATGGCTAGTTTCTCACTATGGTGCCCAAGAGAATGTTCCTTTTGCTCTTGCTCCACATCACGCAAGACCAAATTTGTATCTGGAATATACCCTAACTCCTTCATCTGCAAGATCAGATCGTTTAATTTTGCATGGATTTCCTCTAGTTGTGGATGGAACGTGTCTCCTACAACAAAAGAATGCACCCTACTCTTAACCTCAATCCAGCTAAGTCCTGGTTCCTTTTTCAACCCCTTCTCATTCATCAATTTCCTCACCTCTGCCACATCATTCCACCTGCCAGCTGCAGCATAGAGGTTTGACAGAAGCACATGTGTTGCATCATTTTGTGGCTCCCACTCAAGAGCACGTAATGCTGCATACTCTCCTAATTCTACGTTCCCATGGATTCTACAGGCACCAAGCAAACTCCGCCACACCACAGGACCAGGTTCCACTGGCATTCTTTTTACAAAGTCCTCAGCCTCACCCAGGCGTCCAGATCGGCCCAGGAGATTTACCATGCAGGAATAGTGCTCCATTTTCGGAATAATCCCATAATCTTGGATCATGGAATCAAAATAGCGACAACCCTCGTCTACTAGACCAACACGGCTGCAAGCAGAGAGCACACCAACAAAGGTGATATAGTTTGGCTTCACCCCTTCATGTTGCATTTTTTCAAAGAGTTGGATAGCATCTTTACCATGCCCATGATGGGCATATCCTGCAATCATTGTATTCCATGAGACCTCATCTTGCCTGGGCATTTGATCAAAAGCTTTATGTGCATCTTTTATGCATCCGCATTTGGCATACATGTCAACAAGAGCATTGCCCACACAAACATCTGACTGAAATAAAGTTCTGCTAATGTAAGCATGGAATTGCTTGCCCTGCTCCAAAGCTGCCAGGCTAGTATAGGCTCTGAGAACACTTGTGAGAGTAATCTGGTTTGGCTTTACTCTTGCCTCAAGCATTTGGCGGAACAATTTCAAGGCAGCTACGCCATATCCAAGCTGTACATATCCAACAATCATAGTATTCCATGATACCTCATTTCGGTCCTGCATATTTTCAAAAACATGACGTGCTTCCTCTATAATCCCACATTTTGCATACATGTTAACAAGGGCACTTCCTGCAAAAACATCCAACTCGTATCCAAACTTGATCAGGTAGGTATGAACTTGCTTGCCTTGCTCCAAAGCTTCGAGGCTAGCACATGCATTGAGAACACTTGCAAAGGTAAATTGATTAGGTTTCACTCCAGCTTGTTGCATTTCCCTAAAGATTGTAAGAGCCGCTTCAATCTGTCCATTCTGAGCACATCGTGCTATCATGGCAGTCCAGGAAACCATGTCTCGTTCAGGCATTTTGGCAAACAGCGTCAGCGCATTCTCCATCTCTCCACAGTTCACATAAAAATCAATAATAGCACTCCCAACAAATACATCTGTATGATACCTAGTCTTAACAATGTGGGCATGGACTTGCCTACCTTCTTCCAGCGCAGTTAGGTCAGAACATGCCTTAAGCACGCTTGCGAATGTGAATTCGTTCGGCTTCATGCCTGCCACTAGCATTTGCCAGAAAAGTTCCAGCGCCTGCTCACCATATCCATTCTGTGCACATCCTGTAATAATTGTAGTCCAGGAGACCATATCAGGTTCAAATATATCGTCAAACACTTTGCTTGCATCCTCTATGCACCCACATTTCGCAAGCATATCCACAAGAGCGCTGCCCACAAAAACATCCGACTCAAACCCAACCTTTACAGTGCAAGCAAGCAGCTGTTCGCCATGTTCTGGCATTCCCAAGCTAGCACATGCCTTGAGAACACACCCAAAAGTAAACTGATTCAGCTCCAATCCTTCCCCTAGAACTTCACAAAACAATCTGATTGCCTCCTCGGCATGGTCATGTTGACTGTACCCACCAATCATAGCAGTCCAGGAGACCAAATCTCGCTCAGGCATTTTGTCAAACACTTGGCGTGCAGCTTCAACAAAACCGCTTTTTGCATACATGTTAAGAAGCGTGTTCCAGGTGAATGTATCTACCTCGTCTCCGGACGTTGTCATGTGGGCATGAATGATTTTTCCTTGTAATATGGACTTCGTTTTCACACATCTCTGCAAGACACGAGCATATGTATAGGAATCTATTGGTTTGCCATATTTTTTTTTTGAAAGAAAATGATCCCATAGGCTGTCAGTAGGTACACTGGGATGGAGATAATTATCTGCTTTACCAGTACAACTACTCTGAAAACCAATATCCAAGCTCATGAAATTCAAAAATGGCACCTTGCCCGGTATACTGTGCTGTGATGCTGTTGGTAGTGATCTAAGAATAGTTTTGGAGTTCGAATGTCTTAGCAATTTCATGGCTGTCATGACATTTCCCTATTACCAAACATTACTTCGCCAAAGAAATTCTTCAATTCAAAATTGTCACCTAATCTATTTGAACAAGGGTAGCTGCAACGCAGTCCCTACCTGAAGGGAAGACCGTTAAGACAGTGCTTAGCCCACGCTCAGTACTTGAGTACGAAACTGGCAATGCTTGAACGTTAAGACAGTGGCTAGCCGACGCTCAGTTTTTGCGTATGAAGCTGGCGGTAATTCCAATGGTTGAATGCAACTATTAGCATAAAGATTAACATGACGATGATCCCTCTCAATGTCCTCCGGAAAGTTTCATCACTGGCACAGACAAAGGAAACCCCAAAGCCCAGAACCAGTGTCTGTACACCGCTTACATTCAAGAATGCTTGGACTGCATTGCAGTCACCATAACTATGCGCACATGGATAATATAATTCAAGCATAATTCTGCCAGCAGGGAAATGGCTTACAGCCATGGGCATGAATTCATAAGTTAATTTGATGGCATACTCTGGTGCTCATGATAAGTAATATGAGAGAGCCATTGGTCTCTGGTAGCAAAATTATTTCAAACAAAGCATAATTATTCAACAAAGATATGTGCTTGACCATATGACATATTGAAAAACAGATTTGGTGGTCGGCGAACTTCAAATATTGCTATGAGTAATAGGATTTTAGAGTCCAAACCTTATATCTATATCATAAATTTGGAAATTTAATTAATAGGAGCCACGAGGTGGTGGCGATGTCTCTCACTTTGCTAATTGGTATGGCTATAATACGAAAGGTATAGAAAGCAAAACCTAAAAGAACAACATTCATGCAAAAGAATAAGTATTATCATTTGGAATGTGAATTCAAAGAAAATCACTTTAAGGGAGAAATTAAATTTTTCATTGAAGTGTCACTTTTCAAATGATAATATTTATTCTTTTGCATGGATGTTTTTCTTTTAGGTTTTCATTTCTATAGATTTTGTGTTAGAGCAATACTTGTTAGCAAAGTCGAGAACATTATCAATTGTAACACAATATTAGTTATCAAAAATTTCAAATTCACCTAAATCTTTAAGCCAAGGAAGATGATCTTAAAGTTTTTTAATATGGCATGTTCGGAACTAATTTCAATTGTTTTTTAGCAATATTATATATATTTTTATCAAAGTTGAAACATTGAATTTAAAAACTAATGACCTTTAATTATAAAATAAAACTTGATTTTGGTTATAGGTATGACATGGCTTTGATTTAATTATGAAGGATAACCGAGCCTCAATTTATACCAAGTAAATATATTCATTGATTATTACCGGATACCTAATACATAGCTATTAACCATTATTACGAAATATTATTGATTGATTACTATTGATGACCGGATGAATATTACCTATTACCAGAATCGAAGCTCATAGTAATTACCAGACTAACAAGAGAATCCAGGTGCACAAACCAAGTCTCAACGAATGCGGTTATTAAATATTACTTGCATCACCTCCACTGCCAATGCTTAGGGAGCATTTTCCAATGCAGACGTCACTTGTTGGCTGGCCAATGGAATGTGTGATAAATATATAATTTAATTATTTCTTATTTCTTATATGGCTAAACATTAGTATTTAAAAAATTTGGCGTTGGTACGAACACAACTAATATATCTCTACAATTTATATATGTCCCTTGTCGGAGACATAATAAAGCTCTAATCATTATAGAAAAAACATAAAGCTTCAAAAATAAAATTGTGGTTAAGGTAAGTTAAAAAATGAATATATTGAAAACAAAGAGTGCTCAGGTGGGTAATGTTATAAGTCATTTCAACTATGATTGGGGTTCATTACTTTATTTTACCGACCATAAGCATTGTTGGCCAACGTTTCATCTACCATGTATACTACATGTAAAGTGAAGTGGGATGACCAGTACGCATTGTTGGCCAACGTTCAACTTGTTTAGGTGCCTCTACCATGTAGACTCGATACAGACTTGATGCATATCACTTCAAGACCTCGACTTTGATTGAGTGTGGAAAGAATTTCATTCAGTGCTTTCAGAGGGTTGTCCAAATGATTATCAAAATTTTGGAGATTTTTGTAGGTGTCATTTCGGCTCCACCTTCCTCATGCTCTCCTTCACAGCTAAAAAAAAAGTGAATGGTTCTCAATCTATAAATAATTAAATGCAAGGGATTTGAACGCATGGAAATTTTAGGAAGAGAGGAAAAATTACAAGTACAAAATCTATGGAATAGGAGATGCCGGTGAAATGGTCCATTGCTCGGTCGTATCTCAATGTCTAGAAGAAACTTATGTTGTAGCCATGGAGAAAGTAGGCATCTACATCTAGGAGCGGTGTACCAACCTTTGATTCCTATGCCCTCAATGAAATCTATTTTTTCCAAAAGGGCATGCAGGTCTAGGTTGATTGCCTAAACTAGGATACACTCCTCTACATCATAATATGGAGCATTGCTCTTTGTTGAAACTCCTCTTCCTTTCTCATTGAAGGAGTGAATGAGCTTCCTTTCAAATATTTATCCTAGATCCTTGTGGTGCCATCCACATCTTTGGATTAGTGCTAGTTGGAGTGGTAAGAGTAGTAAAAAGTGTGTGTAATCTTTGCCCAAATGTCGATGCTTCTATGCTAAGGGATTATGCTCTATGCTTACCTATTGCAAATTCTAGACCTTAGATTCGAATGTGAATTAGAGGTCTAATGGGGTTGAGTAATCGAACATGTTTTGCAACTTAAATTGCTACTATTGATAGCTTTGTGTTTATATATGGGTTTTGTTGCCTAAAGGAAGAGATCTTCTTTGTGCTTCACAGAAGGCCTCTTTACTCCTTGAGGCTGGAAAGATGGGGACATGGTGTCAAAACTATAGATCTAACTAAACTAGCTTACCTATCTTAGCAATCAATAACATATCAACATAAATAAGAACATAAAGAGAAAAAGGAAAAGAATACACCAGATATATGTGGTTCACCCAATTGGGCTACGTCCACGGGAAGGGTTGCATCTTCCATTATCATGCAAATAGATCTCCAAGATTACATGGCATCCTCACATATGCATCACATCAAGCTCCATCATACAATGTGTGTACAAATGACATACACAACATGTGATGTGTGATTAATTACAATCAACAAAGACCCAAAAGGGTCTCCTTCACCTCTCTTATATACCAAGAGGTTTGTATTACAATACATCCCATAACACATGTGGGATAAATGAATTTACTCCTCTTTATATAGAGAATGGTTACAAAGGATATAATTACAATGTTGCATGTGGGATAACTCTATTTTATAACATTAGAGTTATTTTATGCCTTTAAATGATATTTTACCAATATATCACATAAGTCATCATTACATATTCTAACACATGGTTTCAAAGAGAAATGTGGATTCCCTCTTATAAAGCAGGCCACTAGCCTCCCAACTTCGTGAAGCAAAGCATTCTCAAATTGAAAGGAGTGGAAAACAAAGACCACATATTCTAGTCGTAGGCAATCTCGATGGGATTCAGTAACGAGGAGATTAAGAAGGAGATCAGATGCCAGGTGGTGTTTTTTGGTACATCCTTCTACATTATTAATGGATGTTGTAGAGCCCACTACTAATAGAGTACTTATATTGAACTATTTTATTGCATGTGGAGGTTTAACAAGGAAAAGAGGCAAGCATCCCAAGCAGGGATTGTTATGAGAACATTTTCAAAATGGTGAGTAATCCTCGATTCACAAGCAATGTTACAACATTTAGAACATCAACACATAGATTGAAATTCAAACTAGAAAATTTGAGTAGGGATTGCTATGTAGAAGTCATTGGTGTTGCATCCCTTAGGTTGTGATGGTTCCCAAATTTGCCATCTTCCATATCATTAGAAAGTCAAATACATGGAAAATTTGATTATAAAATTTGGCTTTTATATCGGATGGTACACTCATTTTTGTTCTAAGATGAGATCATTAAATTTTTTCATGGAATTATTGTTTAGGAGGAGGAAAACACTATATATTTTAGTTAATTTTAGTATTTTAATACATATAATTGATTTTGAGTAATTTTGTTACTAATGGTGAAATTTTGTGTTTCAAAAATTACTTCTTATCATTCCTGCACTAGTTGTGTACACGCTCCATGGTTGGCATACTTCCACTTCACCAATTCAAATTATGCCACTTGGAGGTTTCATCTGGATGCTTGTAGATGGTGAGGAATCTATTAGAACTCACCCAGTTCGCACATGTAAAGCATGGCACATGTGAAGTTAAATTTTCAAAATATTCCAGTTGGTTGTTTTGTGGTGCAATTTTCGAAGTGTTGAGGTCGAATTTGAGAAATCAGAGACATGGGTTTTTCTCCCAGCATATCCAATTGGGTTACAATAGATGGTTTTGCAAAACTCCAAATATTTTGGGAGATATCGAGGGTTCTTTAACTTGAATTTGCCCAAAATGGTGAAAACCCAGATTTTGTGTTGGTCGTTTTCTGAGTTTGTTGAACGAATTTCTGAGTTTGGGGGATTGATCCTATCTATTCCTCCATGAAATTTATGTATAAATAAAGACTCATAAGGCTGAGGAAGGTAGTAATGAAGTATTGTTACATTGTACAATTCCGTTGTGTTATATGGCTGAATAGTTAGAGCAAAGATTGAATGTCTGGAAGATTACTCTGAATGTCATCGATGTTTTGAATGTTTCCTTTGTATTGAGGCATTCTTAGACTAGGTTGTCTCAAGTGGAAAGGACCCCCCACGAGAGGGAGCGTAGTCTCTTTTCTTTTAATTATGTAAAATAGGATTTCATTCATAGTTTATTGCAGATTGTTGATTCGTAAATAGTAATTTGATTTCATAGAAGTTTCAAAGTTTCATTTAGTGATTTACAATGGTCGCTTGATTGCTTGATGATTCTAGAATAATAGTTTTATTTAGATATGTGCACAAAGTTTGTTTAGATTCCATAGAAGTTTATTTAAATTTACAAAATTTATTTTAGTTTCATAGAGTTTGTTTTAAATTGAATAACATTTCTTTTAGTTTTTACAGAGTTGTGTTAAGATCGCATAGAGCTTGTTTAGATTTTTTAGAGTTTATTTTAAATTGCAAAGAGCTTGTTTTAGATTTAACAGAGTTTGTTTTAGATTTGACAAGAGGTATTTTGAAATAGAAATAGAAATCCTCTTAATGATAAATTTAAATATGTAGAAGTGATTTGTAGATTCAAGAGTTAAATTGATTTGCAGAAATACAATATTACACAGATAGGAGTTATTGCAATAACAATTGTTTTGCACATCAATGATTAGAATAGATAGAAGTAGAGGTTTATGAATTTCTTGTAAATGGAATTGGATCGACATGTTTAATGATAAAACACCCTGCATAAATTAAAACCAGTATGAATCAGTTCAAACAACAATAACGAACAAATGAAGAAAAGATGAATTGGACTTGATTTTAATTGGACAAATCATAACAGGAGTTACAATAATTTGATCTGAATCTTGACATAATGTTGGAATGAATCAAGTAGAATATCTAATGAAATACAGAGTTACAACAATATTCATTGAGTAGTTGGTAGGATTCATTGAAGATTTGATAAATAGTTAGATTAAATCAATCCATTATAAATTATATCTTGTTCTAGAAATTCTTGAAGTTTATGATCGCTTTGTAGATCTTTTAATCTTTTAAGATTGTAGATTAAAATTGATTCCTTTCGTAAGTTAGAATTTGATCTTGGTAATGTTGATTTTAGAAAATAGTTCAAATGTGGTGCTCAGTACTGGTTTCATACTCTGTTTTCTAATTTGGTACATGTTTAACAAATATCCTTTTCTTAAGAATGAGCATTTTGAATTCATAGGATTTGGTAGATTTTGATATTTCTTTTCCAAATGGTTTGATATGATGTTTGCATACCCCGCACATGCACACATGGCACCTACACATTCACTTGCACCCATCACAGGCTAGGATTTAAATTTAATTGCTCTTATTTCTTTATGTTTTAAGTAGGGAAATATTTTGATATTGATTTAATTTAATCTCGAAGCTCTTGCATTTGATTTCTAGTAGTTTCAATTACCAACAGAAAGATTTAAGGTCTAACTCGTAAGATATGGCCTCCTCGTAGTAGGTTTCTTCCATAGGAGTTGAAGTTATCATTTTATCTGTTTTTGGTTAGGTTAGACTAAGCTAGATTAGACTTCAATTCTGCACATACAGTAGAATTTGATCCCGGTCGATAATTTAATGTCGTAAATAATATCATATATTTTTACCGACAGGTTGATCACCTTCCTTTACAGGCTTAGATGCTTCTAGTGATGCATTCCCCATTGTTGGTGCTAGATAAACTTGGTAAATCCATATATCATGTACATTACTTACATTATGAGTCTAATATTAGGATAATTTAGATTATGTACCAACACTCTAATTTATGAGGATGCAAGTATATCTTGAACATAGCTATGAAGGCTATGTGAGTGCAATTCAAGCGATGCCTGACATATTGCAAGGGGGATATGTGGTGGAAGATTGTGACGAATATAAAATTGTATCTTATAGTTTGAGTTATCTCAATAAAAACCTCTTAAAATAAAATGTTATCTTCTAGAGAACATTAAAGAGTTAACTAATTGTTTTATAATACATATTGGATTTATATATGTTTGAAACCAAACATTGGAGTAAAATTAACTTGGAAATGCCCTTTGTCTCGATAAGAGGCCAAGAAAAGTGTTTTAGTAAAAAATTGGAGTAATTGAGGGGTAAGGAAAATGAAATTGTGGCAAGGTGATTTATAAAGTCCATGTTGCATGGGTAGGGACTAAAAAAGCATCATTAAACTAAATATATATATATAGAGAGAGCGCTTTAGGGATTAGTCGAACGAGTTTTCTTTGTCTAGTTTAGTGTCAACATATACCCATTTCAAATCATTTAGGGTGGGTGCATTTGGGATTCTTTCAAAGTTTTTTTTGAAAGCAAAATATATATCACATTATTCTTGTGATTTATATTATTAAAGCTATTTTTATAATATTCTTAGTTATGTTATAATGGTTTGTGGCTTCTGGGGTTTTAGGTTTTGGTGGCTAGGGTTTTCAGAATTGGAAGGTTGTTTGCAACATAGCGTGGAGTGGACTTGCAGCATCTTGGAGTTCAGCTAATCATAGCAGTTGGCCTATTATCAATCAAGAATAAAAAAAGTGGGAATTGTTTTTGCTTTTGGCTGTAAGATTTTCTGGGACTATGCTGTGAACCTTTGTGAATCTGTCCATAGGTTTTAGTGGGGCTCTATCTGAAGGATTAAGAGGTGTGCCTTTTGTTAGATCCTACCCTTATGAGCTGGCAGAACCTATTTATGAGCTACCTACAATCTAGGGTTGTAATCTTACTGCAGTATTTTCCACGTAACTTGTTGTCAGTTAGAGACGAGATAGGTGTTGGTAGCGAGACATAGGGTTCTTGATTATGGCGGTGGGGACTCCTATGTACCATGTTTCAAACAAGTTTTCTACTTTGAGAGATGAGGTGGGTGGTTATTCAAAAGACTCTGCTTCAAAATCCTTTGGCTCTGAGGCCGCTCAGGCGATTGGGGGTTATGACACAATACATCAAACTTTTGGCCATTTTTCTGATTTGGGAGGTGGGATTGCTACCCTAGACCAGAAGGGGGGTTCTGAAAAACTCTCGGGTGAGGCTGCTCGACTTCGCCAGAGACTGAAAACCTATCGGACTAGGGCTGAGGTGGAGAGCTTTGCGTTGGGTAAGGATGTTAATATTGACAGAGTGAGTATTCTTTTGAAACGGGCAGTGGTTGGGAATATTGAAGGAACTAAGATCTCAAGGATGGAGCTCATTGAATGGGTGAATTGTACATGGACGCCAGAAATTGGACTCGCACCTAGGACCATCCTCTTATCCAAAGGTTGGGTATGTTTTATCTTCCAAACGAGGAGGTCACTCCATCTATCCTAGAGAGAACCTGGCTCATCAAGTATGGATCGTTGGTCCTGAAGAGGTGTCATACCAATTTTAACCCTGACTGGGGAAAAATGGTTAAAAGACACTTGTCGGTGCTCATGCTAGGGTTTCCCTTTGAGTTATGGACATCTAATGTATTGAGGACCTAGAAATTTTTTTGGGGAAATTTATTCATCTGGAGAAGAATATGGTTTATGGTGTTGACAAGAGAATCACTTCTATGATGGTGGAATTTGATATCTCGAAGGGTATTCTGGCCGAGGTCGATATTATATGGGGAAACAAAAAGTTTCGTAAAAAATTTGACTACATGAACATCCCATTCCTTTGCTTCTTCTGCAGGAATATTGGTCATGTAAAGGTTCGCTGTCCCTTATTGCGCTTAATGGGATGCCACCTAAAGGATTTGAGAAATATTGTGATCATGTTCAAGGGTTCCTCCCACTTCACCCAACTTGTCATATTTCTAGATGACGACTTCTCGTAATGAGGCTCCAGGTAGGTTATCGATGAACCTTCTACATTGTATGAAGGGGTTTCTAAGGCAGGACTGGATTTTTATCTTTTTGTAGAAAAATATTTAGACCTCAAGAGTAGTTCCATTAAGTCGGTCTCTAGAAATATCTTGGGGGAATTGGATAGAATGGGAGATGATCTTTCAAACCTTGGGGATACTTCTAAAATTTCCCCTCCTCCGAATGTGCTTTTGAATCAGGTAAATGTTATGAGGGATGTTTCAGATAGGGTTACAAAGACAATTGATTATGAGGGTTTATTGCCACATATTGGTGATATTAGTGGATCTGCCGTGGATTCTCCTAAGAATTTTCCCCAGGATTTACTATCGGGTAACAATTCTGGTAGTGGTGTTCACAAAACTCCGCTAGATTTTTTTTCTAAAAACCCTATTTCCTCTAAAGGAATTAATATTCTTCCCTCCATCAGGTGTCCGAATGTTATTATTAGGTATAAAAAGATGAATATTGATTCTAGTGTGGGGGATACTTTCATACCCCTGTCTACTTGACTGAACGAGACTGAGCATTCCAACGTTCTATCTGGTAATTCTTCTTTACGGGTCCTTAGAGCAGATTTTCCTAAGAATAGGATTTCGTAATGTCTATCTTATCCTTTAACATCTGTGGGATTGGAGGGGCTAGCAAGGTTAGGGCCATCTCCATATTTCTAAAATCTACTAACCTTGATATAATTTTAATACAGGAAACTATGTGTTCTATCTCTCATGCTATCGATTCCTTTTCTAGGATTTTACCTGGATGGAATTTCAGTGCCATTGACTGCTATGGCATGTTAGGTGGTCTATTTTCTAGGTGGAATCCTCTTACTATGTCTTTCAAATCTTTCAGGATGATTGGGGGACTTTTGCTTGAAGGATATTTTCTTAATAACAGTCTTGACTTAGCAGTATTGAATATGCGCGATCCCTATAAGGATAGGGAAGCTTTCTGGGATGCTATTGTAGGAGGGATCCTAAAAATTCCCAATCTAATTATTGTAGGTGACCTAAACTTCACACTCTTAGCTTCCGAGGTTTGGGGTTCAGCTAGACATGATGATGATTTAGCATATTATTTTTGCAATCTACTCCAGAGGTCAAATTTGATTGAAGTCATTCCTATAAAATTGGGTGCGACCTAGAGTAATAAAAGGAGTGGCCACAATTGTATCAGTAAAATTTTGGACATGTTCTTATTAGATGAATCACTGGCTAGTAGACTTAAAAAAATTAGATCATGGATTGAATTCTCCAACATATCGGATCATCAAGCTATTATAGTTCAAATTGATGATTTTTCCTCCAAAATGCAGAGGCCCTTCAAATTCAATAGTACCTGGATGCAGGATCCATATTTTTGCTCTATGGTTAGAAATTTTTGGTGTTCTGTGAATGTTCCTGTGGATTTGAATCCGATGGATGCTTTAATGTTCAAACTGAAAGGCCTAAAGCACAAAACTATTGTGTGGGAAAAGTCAAAGAAGGAGAAAGGCCAGGGGGAATTAAAAAATATTGAGTCTGAGATGAGGGCCCTATTTAAACATAAATATGATGGTTTATTTACTGATGAAGAGAAATCGCTATTACATAGGTTGGAAGATAGACATGATTCTCTTCTAAGGAAAGAGGAAAGTTACTGGTGCTTGAAAAGTAGGGCTACTTGGGTTGCACTCGGAGATGAAAAAACAATTTTTTTCATCATTATGCTTCACATAGGAGGAATGTAAATGCTATTTGGGATGTTCATGATCAACAAGGTAATTTAGTCAGTGCATAGAAGGATTTGGAAAGGGTTTCCAATGATCATTTTAAGAAGTTGTTTTTGGATCCAATCTTGAACATAATAGATGACCAACTTAATGTTTTACAACATTATCCATCTTTCTTCTCGGTCGAAGAAGGAAGGGAAGTGGGTAGACCAGTCACTTTGGAAGAGACTAAGAAGGTCTGCATGGCCTTTGCAAAAGATAAAAGTCCTGGCCTGGATGGATGGACTGTTGAGATGTTTATTGGTTTTTTTTGATATAATGGGCCATGACTTGCTGTAGATGATAGAACTTTCTAAGGTGGATGGTTGGGTATCAGGTGGCCTTAATTCCACCTTCTTGAATCTTATTCCTAAGTGCAGTACACCAGGTTCTTTCAATGATTTCGGGCCAATTGCTTTGTGTAATATGGCCTATAAGATTATCACAAAAATAATTGCCAACCGTATTAAACCAAAATTATCCAAGCTTATGGCAAAGGAACAGTTCGGCTTCTTATCTAATAGACAAATATTCGATGTTGTGGGCATATCACAGGAGTTTCTACACTTTGTCAAAATAAAAAAATTGAATACCATGATCCTCAAGATGGACTTGGTTAAGGCATACAGCTAGGTTAATTGGGTCTTTTTGAGGCCTCTGCTGCTTCAAATAGGTCTACCCCTTAATGTTACAAATTGGATTATGGACTATGTGATGTCGGCAAACTTATTTGTTTTGATCAATGGATCTCCATCCACTTTTTTCAGTAGCTCAAGAGGTTTGAGGTAGGGGTTTCCTTTATCACCCTTACTATTTCTACTTGTCATTGAAGGGCTTAGCTGTATGATTTGTACTGCAAAAAGAGATGGTAAACTCAAAGGTAAAAAATCTCATCCAAAATTATTATTACTCACTTGCTTTTTGTTGATGATGTTGTCCTTTTCGGTGGGGGTACTATTGAGGAATGGAGTACTTTTGCAGACATCATTTATTTGTTTTCAAGGCTTCAAGTATGGAAGTTAGTACTGATAAGTTTGCTTTCTTGTGCAACAAAGTATATGGTTTAGTTTTAAGCCAAATTTTACAGGTTATCCCCTTCAAGATGACAAATTTGGATGAAGGCTTTAAATATATAGGGTATTTCATCAAGACAAATGGATATGGAATAAGTGACTGGACTTGGATGATTCGTAGATTTGAGAAGAAAATCAATATTTGGTGTCTAAAATTCCTCTCTCTGGGAGGTAGGCTTATACTTCTTAAATATGTTCTCGTATTCATGCCAGTTTATTGGTTTTTAATGGATCAAATTCCACATTCCATTTTAAAGAGGTTAAGAGATTTAATGTTCATATTTATTTGGTCTGGTAATTTTGAGGGAGGACGGTTTCATCTTGTTAATTTGGAGCGCATTTCAATGCCCAAGAAATTGGGTGGGTGGAACATCAAAAATGTGTTTTGGTTCAGTACTGCATTGTGTATGAATATTTTGTGGTGGGGTTTATTTGGTGCTGGGCTGTGGACTAAAGTGTTGCATGATAAATATATAAACAAGGATATATTAAGTTGGATAAGGAGGCCTCCAAATTGCTACATGAATGCCTCATTTTTTTGGTGAGGATTTATGAAGTCTTATCCATGAATAACTAGTCATATGGATTCACAAGTTGGAAATGGGAAGAATATATTAGTTGGAATTGATCCATTCATTGGAAATGAATATGATTATGTACGATCACCGCTCATCCGAGCTCAACTTACATACTTTGGATTTAACACTCTTGCAAAAATCAAAAGACCAAACTGGATTCCTTATAATCTTCATACAGGTTAACGACAAGGGATCTTGGCCTTGGGAGTGTTTGGGTTTTCGAATGGAATCATTATATTCAGAAATTGAATTATGTTTCCATCTACTCAACTCTGAGGAAGATAAACTGGTTTGGAGAAAAAACATAGATACTAGGAAAGTAACTGCGAAGTCGACTTATTGTTCAATTGCTAATTTTCATTATGATGGTGTTAAAAAATGGTGGTATTCGGTTATGTGGAAATGGAAATTACCTCTGAAAGTTAAGTGCTTTGTGTGGCTTGATTTTGAAGACCGAATTCCGACTTGGGATAATATTCTGCGCAGAGGGAGATATGGCCCGAACATTTGTATGTTGTGTTTGCAAGATGGTGAGTCTATTAGTCACGTATTTGTTCATTGCCTATTTGCAAAGGCCATTTGGTTTAAGATTTACAGGATTTTAAAAATTAATGACAATTGGCCTTTATGTGGTTTTGAGGACTCTTATCAAAACTGGGTTCAAAATCATAGGAGCTTCAAAAATCTTCTTGCTCTAGTTGTATGGGAGATATGGAAGAATAGAAACAACACTATCTTCCAACATATGTCTCCTTCTGTATATGTGGTGGTAAACAGAGAAATTTATTTAAATATGATCATAGAATTTTAAAATTTCCCGGGTCGCTTGAAGATTTGGATATTACTTCATCCAATAGAGTCACTGGATTCTTTGATGGTGTGTCAGTCGATGGCAAATGTGGTGTAGGAATATATCTAATTGTAAGTAATGAGATCTCTTTTAAAATGAGATTATCTCGTGAAAGTGGTATGAACAAGAAAGCATAACTACTAGCTCTCTGGGGATTAGTTAAGGTTGCAAATCTTTTGGGTATTGATTCCATTTGGTTATTTGGTGACTCGATGGTGATTGTCCAATGGGAAAAAAAAAAATTTAATGTGAATATGCTGCATTTCTCCCATTGGTGTAAAAGAATTGACACTCTCATATCTTCCTTCTACGATTTTTCCATTGATCACATTTACAGGGAACTCAATGATGTGGCGGATGCTCTCTCAAAAGAGGCTTTAGAAGGTGAAGATGGTTGGATTTCATGGGAAGAATGGACTAAGGGTTCGATGACACATTCTGGCTCTTTTTTTTTATTTGCGGACTAGCTTTGAAGTGGGGAATGAATTTTACTCTTCCTCGGTTTTTGATGTATTGGGGATTTAGTTTTTGTCCTTTGTTTTTTGGGTGGGACCAGACCTGGATTGTTTTTTGATTTGTTAGTTTTGGTGATACTGTGCTTTGGGATTTAGTTGTATTTTCCCACTGTTGTGATGGTTGGTAAAAGTTGATGGACTTATGTATTCTAGAAATGTACTTTTTGATTCTCAGTAATAGAAAAAGTACGGTTTTTTCTTCTTAAAATTTTTTATAATGGTATGGGATAGGATTTTTTTGTGATATCTTGAAATTATTTATATGACTATATCATCCTTTTGTGTGTTATCTTATGATGATTCTAAAGGTCAATATGCAACAACATTGTATACCAATAGGGGTAGCTATAATGGTTGATTGGTTTGGGGGTGATTATGTTTACTTTCTCCACGTTCCCTTCTTTAATTAAGATATGATAAATCCAAACAAACAATATTGCATGGCCAATAAAGGTATTATAATGCAACTCATAAATTTTAGAAACGAGTAAATCCATCATATATATTATGCCGATATTTATATAAATCATCTTGTCAAAAGGAAGAGAGTGCTTCAAGCTCTCATATATTCATATAGTACAATAATTTACATTAATATCTATTAAAATTTTGTGTAAATTGAGTTGTATAATTGTGCCAACATACTCCACATTGTTGACTATTGCAGCCCTTATGACAATGTTAATCTACAATGTTTTTTTTTTCCATCGAAAAAAAGTTGCAATTCATTATATTGATAAATGAACCACATTGTTCAAAGGTCAAATGGACCATACAAAAACCATCCATGGCATGGATCATATAGATCATACAAAATCCATCCTCAGCATGGTAGTAATTGAGAAAGACTCCAATGCAAGTCAAGTCCTTAATTTTTTGGTATGTAGACTAATATTTACGTACAAAATGAGTAAAACAACATATTCAAATAAACAAGTAAATAACAGTCCCTCAAAATCCATACTGTATGAGTGTCAATCTGGATGGAATCCCAAATCATATTCAAGGTTTAACACCATTGAACTTCATCATACATAATTAGGTCATAATTTTGGATTATTCAACCTAACTTTTATTACTAGTAACACAACATTAACACAACATTCCTCTCCAGTTTGAAACTATGTAAAGTTGTTCACTAAAATGTGCATCATATCTTTCTACTTTTATACATACATATATCTTTCAAGCAAGTGTCAAGTTTATACACACTTCTACTTACACAAACTATTAATAAATTTCTCCTTACTACAAATCCAAAATATCATGAATTTAATTAACTTTTTGGAGTTATTTTAAAATCATTTTTTTTAACTTCTCAATAACTAAACTTAAATGTTTCATACAGTGAATTTTTATATTGAGGGGGAATTTTATGGGTAAAATCTACTCTATGTATAATTTTTAAGATTTTTTTCCAAAATAATATTTGTCAATTTCTATATTTTTTAAATATGATTTCCCTCAATTTCATAAGATTAAAAAAATTACTTTAAACATTGCCAAAATTATCTAAAAATATATAAAATTCTTTAAAAATTAAATATTTTAAAAAAATGATTGCCAAACATTTTATAGTTGGAAATTTGATAATTAACTAACCAAAATTTTTACCCATATATTAAAATCTCAAATATCACAAGTTGGAAAATAGACACATTAACCATTAAAATAATCAACTTCCTATATAGATAATGAATATCCTTATAAAGTGTTATTCTTAATTAATTAGGTAATTAAGTGAAAAAGTTTGGATGTGTTGCTTTTCGATATACTTAATACTTAATAACTTATATGCAAATGTTCTCATGGAGAGTAATGCAAGCTTGGAGCCCAATACCCCATTTCAATTAATTGTCTTAACAATTCTCTGTAATTATAAGCTTTAAACTTGATAGTTTGAATTGAATGACTTTAATCTTGACTTAGTTTATTATGTCTTGGCAATGTAGAGACATTACCTTTAATGTTTGGGATCATGATTAAGTTAATTGTATTCAATATGGTAATTTAGTAAATGTTCAATCAACTATAGATTAAAAATAATCATTTAACAATCAACATTATTATAAACTATATTAAAAATTGATGAATTTAAATGTATATTTTTAAAATTGTTAAATATAATAATTTTTTTTTCAGAAGTTTAAATTGAATAGTTTTAGGTAGTTTAAAAAAGGTGCTTTAATAGAATTTTAAAGATTTTGAATTTCTTTAAAGTGTAGAAATTTTGTTTTTTGTTTTTAAATAAAAAGAATTATATTACTGCATTGAAATTGAGTACATAAAATGCTTACAGCGCAACAACTGACTTACAATTTACTGTTAATTTTAGCAAAAAACCCTCAGCAGAATCAACCAGGGTGCCATAAACAAACTGGCCCCAATGCCATCCCCAAAAAACTAAATACAATCTACCCAAAATAACCACCCTAAACATAGTATAAAACCGATAAAGGATGAAAGAACAACCCGTAAACATCAAGGCCTCCAGGACCAACAAAATAAGATCAGGGAACAACAAAGTCGTCGATGTCCTCTACCACCTTCTAGTTTCCTTTCCTGTTTGGCCCTTCAGTCTTGTCTGCCTACGGCTTCTACGCAGTAGCTTGCTTGCGGTGAGTACTGGGACCAGCCGGCTCAGCATCCTCCAACCCAGGATAGACAAAAGTCATACCAATCTTCTTGGCTATCACGTCAATCTTGAGGTGCATCAAACGCGCATCGACGTTGTGCACTTTCCAGGCCTAGACCGGCTCCTCATCACCCTGACGTTTATGATAGTGAGACATAGTGACATGAGCCAGGAGATTCTTGATGGCCCAATAAACCATCAACTTACGGTCATAGGCAGAGGCTCTACCAGCAGTAGTTCTCGGGTCGTCCACCCACTCTTCCAACTCTTGACGGAGATTGTCCACAGGGATAGACCTCGCAGTATCCCACAGTTGTTGCTCAATCTGTTCTAACCCATCCTGAACCAGAGAGGGGATCCGCTGTCTGAAGAACAGAGCTGCCTCCTGGGCCCTAGATTGAGCTCTAGTAACCCACCCCTGATCATTTCCCCTCTCAACATACCACTTTACTTTACCCCGCAGCTTGCCAGAACCAGAACCTGAAACAGACTCGGAACAGACATAACGCTTAGGAGCCATGACCCTAACCCAGGAATTGTCAGGCGGACGAACTAAGGAAAATTTTTCGCACACACGCCCCCAAGAGTCCTTACCACTCACAAAAGGAAGGGTGATCCTGAGGCATAACCGAACACTACCATACAGACCCTCCTCCAAGAAACTATAAATAACCAGAGAAATCATTACCGACCCGCTCGCAATTTTGCGATCCTTCGTCATCTCGTACCGATTATCAATCATGAAACTGCCTTCCTCATAAAAGATCATTAAACAAATACTAATGACCAGATAAGGAGAAGGATACGGAACACTCCTTTCAATCGATTCATTCCTGGGCTTGTAATCTTTCGTACTGAAATTGGTATTTAAACTGTAAATGTAAGTCATTCCTCGAATGGAAACCCACGTTGATGTGACTCTCCATTGCACCTCCCCAACCGCCCCTTGTCGAATTTGTGAGGTGGAGAAGCTCCATCTGCCTGCTATCTGCATTTTTCGAGATCAGAGTTGGCCAGATGGCGGCAGTTCATGGTCCAAGTGTCTTGCTAGTGGTCCTCCAGGGTACCAACCAAGAGGGCCCAACCTCCCGAAATACCCTGATTGGCCCAAAAGGTCCACCACCTTATTGGCTTCTCGTCGAACATGGCTAAACTGAATGGAACTGTGACTAGAGATAAGGGTTTTCAAATGGTCCAATCTGTGCATAAGACGCCAGCTGGAGGAGATTTTGGCAGGGGATTGGCCATTAGCCAACTTTTTAGCCAAGTAGATAATTATGTGGAAATCCCCCTCCAAGATAGCTGGAAGCCAGCTTTCATTGATCACTAGGTGGATGCCTTGAATGAGGCCTTCCAACTCAGCTGCGTTGTTGGAGTCGATGCCAAGGTGACCAAAGAAAACCTTTGGAATACTGCCAGCGGTGTCCCTGCAAACACCACCAAAACCAACCACTCCCGGATTACCACGGGAAGCCCTGTCAAAATTAACTTTGAAGATTTGTGTCATAGGAGGTGACCAGAAATTAGGACTGGATGGATGACAGATCTTGGATTTAATTCGCAGACCCTCTAGGTCATCTCTGCATATCCCCCAGCCCATTGCAATGCAAAGATCACCCTCCGAGAGATCTTTGTCCTTATCTCCCCAAGAAATGCTTCGTATAGTTTCTTTCATATTATTGACCAGCCTCTTCCATATAACTTCTAAGTCGTGATATTTATCCTTGAAGATACGGTGATTTCTTTCCTTCCAAACATTCCAGATGACCATCCCTGGGAACATTTTCCACAGAGTCAGGATGATCGGATTCGAAAAGGCTTTAGAATTCCATTCCTTAATGGTTTGATCTAGGTGATCTCTAACCCAGTCACTTCTTTTAAAGATCATAGCTCCCCGATCCCAAAGCGTGGAAGAGAAGGTGCAGCTGTCCAATAAGCGTCGAGAGGATTCTTCAGAAAGGAAACATAAAGTGTAGAAACTTTGTTGAATCTTACTAATTTTTAAATTTCCAATCATAAAAATTTTGGTAGTATTTATGTAAAAATATTTAAATTTCTAAAGATTTTATATAGTTTTTGGACAATTTTGATGATGTTTATAGTAAAATATTTTTAGCTTGTGGAACTAGTGATTTATTTTAGAAAAAAATGAAAATTGGAAAATTTTCTCAAACATTGACATAAATTGGAAATTTTTCCCGAGAACATGTATGTCCATCCCAAGCCACTTTTCCTCCACAAAAAAGTCATCTCATGTGGATAAGGTCACTTGTGATCATCCCAACATAACTACTTGGCCATATTTTACTTGACATTTCAAATGTTAAAAAATTATCCAAATTAGAAAGAAAAACAAATACTACACACCATAAATTTTTTACTTATAATAAAAAAATTCCACTCTCAATAAATATGGCATTTTAAAATTCTTCACAAAAATGTGTGAGAGTTAATCTAGAGTTGTTTTTTTACATTAAAAGAACAACGAATCAAGTTGCTCATTATGCTAGCAATAAGGTAGTCTCGTTTAGTTCACTTAAGAAGGAGGTTTCTCTAAATTAAGGAGTTGGACAATAACTTTGGTCAAAACATCTTATGAGAATTTTCATTTCTTTTCTAATTAAATAGGTAAACATTATACACCTCACATTAGAGCGCTAAATACTATATACTAGGATCCCTCCACTCGATTCTTTAAGTTGCAATGAAAGGAAGTAATTGTGGCTCGATTAGGTCCTCTCAACAAAGTAAACTCTAAAATGAATAACTCCTACAAGCCAAAGTGTGACACGCATTAGGGACTTATATCCCATTATTGAGGCCAATATGATAAGGCTCTTAGCACGTTGAATATAGATAACGTAACTCACTAAATTGTATGTAGCGTAAAGGCATTTCATCACCATGGCTCTTTGGCTTTCCTGCATAAAAGATCAATCTACAACACTCAAAGATATAGTTTGAATTCAAGTGGTTAGTCTAGAGCATGTGAATCAATAGCATAGCCCCTTTAAAATCCCTAGAGGGTCACCTCATATAGAGCATGTGAATCAATGGCATAGCCCCTTTAAAATCCCTAAAGGGTCACCTCATATATGTATTTACCCCCTTTAAAATCCCTAAAGGGTCACCTCATATATGTATTTATCCCCCTTTAAAATCCCTAAAGGGTCACCTCATATATGTATTTATTAAGAGAAGATGGAAGAGAATGTTATGTGTTGGGTTATCATTTCCATGATTGTCCATACAATCTTGACATATTTGGTAATATAGATTATATGTTATTGTGATATTTTTATCTTTAGCCGAGATTTCTTCCCATTAGGGATCTTATTGGTCCTTATTAATTCCACAAACTATTATCATTAAGATATGAGGCCTATGTAGGATGATGGAATGGTTTTCTTGACACCATTTAGAATCTCATTTAGAGTCTCGTTTGGACATGGAGAAATACATCACTAAGCTTAAGATCGAGTTTGTTCGAATCCTAACCCACTAGTTCTTGTTGCCAAAGATGAGATATTGGAGACAATTTCAATTGAAAATGAAGGCCAAGCATTTTGTGCATATTCATGCTAATTTCTACCTTTGATTTTTATCTCTGCTATAGAATAGATTATGTGTTTTTTTTGTCTGGATTGGAATACGTTGCCTCGTCATTAGTTCAACCCATTAAACTAATCATTAAGGTTTTCTCGCTCTATATCTAAGTTTTAAAAAATTAATAATTAAATAGAAGTAACATAAAAACATTCAATTTCACAATTTCATATTTTAAGTATACTTATGTTTCTCCATATACAATTTAAAAAAAAACATTTCGAATATTATTATACGAGTTATTTTTTCAAATACGAGTTATTTTTTCAAAGTTTTTTTTTTTTAATTTTTTTTATTATGTAACATAGTTTAACATGTGGTTAAATTTGATGATCCTTTAACTTTATTTTCAATATGTTAATTCCATAGTTCTTCATTTTTATTGTCTTTTTAGTTTAAAAGTGTTTTTTATGATGACTTTTTATGCTAAGGCAAGGCCATACTTTCCAATGCGAAGTCAAAGCTTTTTGACTTTGTATTGTCCTTACTTTTTTTGGCTACATGGAATAATGTTTTTGCAATGTTTTCCTAAAATATTTTATTAAATTGAATTTTCTGAAAATTAAAAATACATATTTTATTTTCTAAAGAAACAAAAAATGGAATTTTTTCATTGGTGAAGGATGCCCATGATTTGACATAATTGTCTGTAGGAGGATTTAAATTATTAGGAACTACAAATAATTTAAATATAAAAAATTGCAGAATTTTACACTTGGACTATTTGGTAGGACACAGTACATCGTTCAAGCGACTTGTAACTTGCATGGGACGAAGCAGTTTTATGGGTATGTGAATGCATTTAAAATTTTCAATGCAGACTTGGTTGTTATTTAATGTTAAGGGTAGATGGAGACAAAAGAAAGCTGATTTGCAAGTGTTATGCATGGTGTGCATTTAATTATGCAGGCTATAGGTTGTTGAGGGAGTTATTGTGGCAACGGGGATTACATGTTATATTGGTGCAAGTTATATTGCAAGGAGAAGGATCTATATTTATTTCCGACATTGGCTTGATATCTTTGTTCGTTGTGCATCAAAGTGTGGCTGTTGGGTACCTTCGTTCGTTTTTGGCTTTGTTTGAGGTCAGCCACCCACTCTTTTGTTTTCTAATGCTTGCCCGAATATTGTGTTTTCTAATGCTTGCCCACTCTTTTGTTTTTTTTCCTTTAAATATTGTGTTGTTTGCTGAGAGAAATAACTGTGAAGGCTTATTGTGTTGTCATGTAAATTGTCATTGTCGAGTTCAGTGGAACAAATCATTAAGTTAATTCTAGAACATTTTTATATGTAAACAATGGATTGTTTGGATGAATTTTTCCAAAAGAGCACAATTCGAATGCAAATCTTTGGGTCACTTTTGATCATAGTGTATATACTAGCATTCGCCCTTGGAGGGGCAAATGGAATGTCGAAAGCCAAAATTGAATTTTTTAATAGAACTTATGATTTTGCATGCAACTGTTTCAGAGATTTTATGTTATTTTCGGCGACCAAGTTTTTTCTGCCGGTAGTGATTGCATCACCGACCAGCGGGAGCAGGCAAGTTTTTTTCTGTTGCTACGTTTTCAACTATATCGCAGACTGTTTTGCTTATTTTAATGATATTCTCTCCAACCAATGGGAGCGGCCAAGCATTGCCAAGCATTTTCGCGAGGCGTTCGTTCGTCTGGTCGGGGCTTTTTCAACAATGACGGCAGTCCGTTTCCCAGGGTTAGGGTGAAGTCGCCGAAGGCAACAATGTCCTTTGTTTTGGGAAGCATAGTCGCATTAAGTGTTTGCGAAGCTTTGAGTTTTTTCCCATAACCATTGCTTAAAGCCATTGTGTGAGGTTGTTGACCCTCCCTCCCATTGCCTTATCAGCATTGGCGAGTGCCGTAACCTTAAACTGTTGAAATTAATTGAACGATTTTTCTTCACTGCTCGTTTTGTTTATGCGTTTATGCCGGCCGCATCTGAAATTGTACGCTAGAGAAAGCTGGTTGTTTGTTGGTCAATTTAAATGTTCTTCGAAGAATTTTAGACAATTGACCCGTTTTTTTGCCTCTATTTTGTTTTATATCCAATTTGCGCATATTGTATTCCCTAGAGCTAATATAGTGGATAAATTTTCCACGAATTTGTTTCATTTAAAGATTTAATTGAAGAAGAGAGAGCATTTGATGGCCTTCTTTTTCTCATATTTCATTTGCTGGTTGTTCCGTGTATCCTGGCCGTCTGAAACGTTTCTTTGAAAAAGCCCCCTTTCAATTTATTTGATTTTTTCCGGGCTTTTTGTTTTAGTTTTTTATTTTTAATTTTTAATTTTTTTTATGAAAACATTTCGTGGAATTCCTTGAAGTTCCCCGACTTTAACTGGATCGGTGCATCCTGATTCATCTAAAATCCCGTATCTAGCGATATTACTATATTTTTTCTCATTTCAAGATTATTGTTGACGAATTTTAGGTGCTCATAGAAGCTTTGGATTTTTTGAGGGATTTTCTCAGCCAGGGTTTAACCATACTTCATTTGCTTCCAAGGCGAGGATTGAATTGATTTCATGAAAAATAATGAGCACCTTGGTTTGTTTTATCCAAGTCGTTTGACAGAATTCTAGGAATTCGAGGAGACTTAATAATAATTGATTTTAGAGCTCGTAGTATACCCCAGGACCTTGTGAATTGAAAAAATTCCAGGTTTGTCCAATCATTTTTGAAAAATATTTCTGTAAAGTATATCTCTCATTAAATTCTTCTTTCAATCCAGAAAGCTGCTACTGTCTAGCATTCTTCGTAATAGACGCCATTTTTCGTTATTCGCATCCTTGCTTTCTTTTGACCCCGTTCGGTTATTTTTAGCGATGGATTCCCAAAGAATTTGCCATTCCTAGTTTTCTAATAGATTTCCATTACATTGCGTCCTGTCATTACAAGAGTTCTTGACTGTTTTGCAATTTAAAATGCTAAAAATGTAACCAAATTGTTGCTTCTTTCTTTTATCGCGTTATATCAAGTCTCATTTATCAACACTTCTAGTTACTCGTGAGCATTTTTCTGTCAGCCTTTACTATATATATAATTGCATTGTCTTATCTTTCAATTGAGAAAATAGATTGCAAAGATTCACACTGGTACTGCCTGCAGAGTTGCTTTTGGCCTTCTCCTTCCGTGCCTCTTCTGTATGGAATTGAGCTAGACATTTATAGTTGTGATAATTGGAGAAGTCAATATCAAATCTTGTCCAATATATATGCTTTCTATACCCATTTTGTGCAGGCTAACTAGATAGATTTTCCAATTGTCTTTTGCCTTGAGAAGCTATAAATGAAGGTTCTTTTTTCTGCCAGAGTCTCTGACATATTGCTCCTCCCCTACTGGCAGCAATAAGAGGATAGAGGATATTAAGCTATGTCATAATATGTGATTCACAGTTTGCAACATTATACTAGGCACTTAGTCTACATGGTGTAATACTTATAGTCTTCCTATAAATTTTCTGTAAAGGGGTAATTGTTTTCGTAGCATCACTGGAAGTTTTGGATGTTTCAGTATTAACAACCTGGAAAAAATTAGACATTGTTAAACCATTTAACAAAAATTATACAAGGTTAACATTGAATGTCATTGAAGCAATGTAATATCTGCATAAACAAATAATGGTGCAAAACAACAAAAAATGGTCCTCATTTATAGATAATAAGATAAAATAAGATAATTTTATTATGTAGGGAACTTGTTACAGTGAATTTTGACCAATTTGGATAGGTTCTATGCCAGCACAGCTACACTCATGCAGCAGAGTTTCTAACTTCATGTCTTCCTGTTGCTCTAATCGAGTCAAATATTTGAATTTATTAAAAATTGATTCCAAGTTAATAAATTTATGTTGCAGGAGTATGGTTTTTTTGGGTGGATTTGCAGAAATAGATTTGTCTTTTTAGGGTTCTTGTTTTGACAACAAGTATAAGCAGAATTTAATTTATTGTATATATGTATTTTTAGGGGGCTATTTTTAAAGGGTTAGTCCAGAAAAGCTTGAAAAAAATAATCAGTTAAAGCGATATTTGGCAAAATAAAGGGTGTAGGGTTGCACTGAATGAAGTTGGGATTTTGTTGTTGTTGTTGTATTGTTTGGTTCCATAAGAAACTTTGTATTTAATATTACAGAGCTGGAATCATAATATATGTTTTACTGTCTTTACGACACTTGCTTATCCTTACAAGACTCTTATGTTTTACTGTCCTACTTATTACAGACTTGCTGAGCCATTTAAGTCCCCTGTTTGTGTATTAAAGCACCGAAAACATACATGCACAAAGACTCTTGATGTCTTTTTAGCAGCTGCAACCTTCCTATCTTCAAAATACAATAAGCAATACAACACATAAATCATTAATAAAAGTAAGAAGAGTTTCCCTATCGAGTTCTCCATCCTTGTACTTTGGTTCAGAAAATGTTCATTCCTGCAAAGTGAGAGCTTTTGTAGAGAATGTGGCTTCTAGAATCCGGGTATTGTTTTCTTGGTAGATAGGCCTAGGTACCTAAAGAGGAAATGCACAAAGTGGGATGACTCATGGGTTGATTCTATGTCTTCTCAAACTCAAGTCTGTATATTTTAATTCATTTTATCTCTACAAAAATTATTGCAAAGTTCAAGTTTTAATTTTTGGAGAAATTAAATAAAATATCCACTCTTAAAGTAGTGAAAGGACAATGCAGGAACTATAGATATTCTGTTTGTATAAGATAATTTGAAGTATATTCTGATTTTAAACCCTGAAAGATGTAATATTTGAACAATAGGATCAGAAAACATTTCCAATAAGCTAGGATGATGAAATTCAAATGAGACCAAAGAATTAGATTAGACTAACTTCTCGAATATGCTTGTTAGACCATACCCATTGATTGCAAATAATATGTGAATGTTATTTTCTCGTTTGGTCCTCCTATGTTTGGACAAGTTTGATATGCATAGCCACTCTGACAGAAGCAAAGCTAGGGTAGTAGAGTTCGACCTTGACGTATAGATTTTGTTGGACTCCAATCTTGATAGGATGTTCGTGGACACAAAAGCTGTGATGGGAGCCTCTCTGGATTTTTCATGGAATGAGCTATATAGCTATTAGGGACACGTATTTCCCTAATGTGACTACTGAGGATTTATTGGTCTATCATAATATCAAGAAGTCTCATCTCCACAGAGCAACGACGCGCCTTGAGCTTTTTCCATGCTCAGAAGTCATAGGGTGGATTATACCCAAGACCGATGCAACCTTCGGGATCATTTTAGACACCATTGGTGAAGGTCTTGCATCCTTCCAGCCAGATCACATAGCTGTAGCATACAACCTTCCTCATCCTGATGTTTAGATGACTACTGAATGCGTAAAGGCGGAAAATGTTAACAGAGTGGGTTGCAAGGAGAATTAGAATACATCAGAAAATTAGATAGTCTCACTGGAGAAGATGTACACCATATGGTGGAAGGGCATACGTTGAGACTCAACTGTCATATTACAAAGTCTCTTTGCAAGTTTTGGAACCAAGAAGGCTTACTACCATTGCCGAAGAAGCTAATGCTTGGGAGAAATATTTCTCTAGTTAGTTTGGGCCCACATAATTTCGAATTTGTAATTACTTTTGCGGCTTGGGTAATTTTTTTTTGGGACAGAAAAGCCAGCCGAAGGCTTTTTATTCTATAAACATTTAAAAAATAGTTGGAAACTATAATTTTGGTATTTGATATGCAGTAGAAGACAATTTTTTTGTGACTTGTGAATACAGTTTTCAAGGATTTTTTACACTATTTTAATACGAGATACAGAAAAAAATAGTCAAAGATGTATCTTCGAATTGGCATATAGCAATTATGTAGTGACTAGTGATTATATATTGAGACATAAATGTCACAAATATAAAATTCAATATAATTGTTCCTCATCATATTGTTTCAATATAGAGGAGCACAAGAAATAGAATTATACAAGCTTTAGTACCTAATGACAGGACAATATATGAAACCGTATGACGTGTAAAAGATGTAAAGGGATTGAGAATAATCCATATCATAAATCATTGTTAAAGTTCCAATAAGCACACATTATATATAAACATGTTTGCAACAGTATCCGCAACAAATAGGTTTGGTTTCATTGAGAAAAGAAGTTCCAAAGTACAAAATGAGTCCACAAATAATGTGGACAGTAAAAAGGGTTTTTTGCTGGCGTGCTTGACATGTATTTAGATTTGCAAGAGTTTGTTATGTACTGAATTTTCAGGCAAAATTTGTATTTTAGTGCTCTACATTTGAGAAGATACAAATGAAATTTTGAACAAGTTTATATGATCAAGTAATATGAAAAAGAGGTCTAAGAAACCCATTGGTTTTCTACATACAAACCTACACAAACTCAATAAGAATTTTTCCAAATTACATTCAAGAAAGAAAGTCAGTATGTTAAAGTTCTTACTTGCAACCCTAGAATGTGTCAAAACACCCTAGTCATCGTGGCCAAGTTCAAGCAGATTAATTTGCACCTTGTAATTTGATAGCATCAAAGAACCCCCTGACGATTTTTCAGGCTATACCTTAGTGTTGGGAAATATTCAATGGATATTATAAGATCTTGTATTGGTCACAGAGTGGTGGATGATGGCACAGTCATTCCTTTCAGTTCCACTTCAAGCATTGATACAAATATGTGACAGTGCTAGTCTCTTCTCTTGGTTTCTAACATTGTTCTTCATCTTTCCTAGAAGGCAATTTGTACATGTACATGGGTCTTATGGTTTTTGTTTACCTGCTACCACTATTCTACAATGTTTACTATGTTTACATTGTTTTGGCATCTGTATTTAGGTACGGTTTCAGTCCCTGGGGTTCTGTGTAGCCTAGTTTTTTTTCTATTCTATTGGATGCAATGTCAAGTCCCAATGACCTACTTTGGTCATTTGTGGACATGAATACAATTTATTATTTATTCCTTTCCTCTAAGGCATTTTGTGTCATGGATGTTGTCAATTATCCAGTGAATTGGCTTACGGTCCATAAACTTTCGAGACAGAAGTCATAGGTTCAAGCATCGACGACAATGGATCGAGTGTGGTATGAACCTTTCTTCACAGAAAAAAAGAGAGGCGTATTTAGAAGAGTGAAATTCAAAATCAAACATGTATATAGATATTATTTTGTTTTCAGTTAATGTTGTGAAGTTACCAATACCCTTTTGTGCATCTTGACACTTTAATTAGGTAGAGAATGCACTATTGTGAATTAATTTTGTGCACAAAAGCATGGTTAATAATGTATTTGAAGGCCTTCAGCATTTCTGGGATAGTTTCTTGCTTGTCATCATGGAATTGAGGTGAGAAATATGACTCCAAAAAGCATTGTTGTAAAAATGATTAATCATCAGATTAGACACGTTGCCTTTGCTGTTGGTTTTTACAAATAGTTTAGTTGCAAAGTGAAGGGGTGCTTGACTGGTATATATTCATTTCCTTGTGTTTACCAATATAGTGTTTTCCATTTGTATTTTGGGAGTTGTTTCTTCTTCAAGGTTGATCTGCTGGGCCTTCCTTTTGTTGTTGTTTGTAGACATACCTAATTCGACGTTCCTTTGGACAGGGGTAAAGTACACTTCCCCAATTGTTGCTACTACAATGGGGAACATAATCCCCGTTTTCAGGTATTGATCTAATCTAAATTTAATATTGTCTATACTATTTTGTTGTTTAGTTATTTCTTCGTATTCCTAACTTGCATATTGTCTATACTTTAATCTAACTTGCAAACTCTTAATGAATATGTCAGATTTGCTAACACCAAAAATGAAAATTTCCTTATAGTTTGAAATGTTATTTCATTATGCTTTAAAAACAACCATAAGACATAAAGTTCATGTGCTTTACAACAAGCAATAGAAACAACCTTCCATTTTAATAAAATTTGTTGCATGTATTGGTTTTTGCACTATTGTGTGTTCATTTCATATTTACTTGTGCCAATTGTGCTACCTGGAAACAAGAATCAAGCAAAGTACCTTCCCTTTCCTCCACTTGTAGTTGCATATGCTGTTGTTGGAAATGTAAGTTTTTCCCACTAATGTTTTTTTGCACTCCCGTTTTTGTTTCATTACTATTGGGCTTAGCATACTTTCCATTTACACATTACAAACTTTTGTATGGATAGCAACATTGACCCTTTATGACTATAAACAATTTTTTGCATAATCAACTTTTTAGCAATAGTAAATAGCTAATAAATAGGAGCATTCTTCACTTGCAGGTCTTTGGCAGTCTTTTTTGGTGGTCAAATGGATAAGAGACAAAGACCCCATTGATGAAACTCAACATTTTCTAAACAAGCCATAGGCTATTTTTGTAATAGCTATAAGAATTTTACTCTGTTTTGACACTGGTGAAGGTGGACTGGTTTAGTTTCGTACCTTCCTGCAGCATATGAGTGAATAGTTTTTAGAGCCTGCTTGGCATTCACAGTCTGAGCATATCCTGCAATCATTGCAGTCCATGAAACCAAGTTTTGTTTTCGCATCTTGTCAAAAGCTTTGCATTAAAATTCTGTGATCTAGAAGCCAAGCGGTAAGACAAGGTCACATATTAAACAGAAGGAAGTCGAGACTGCAAAGCATGAGCACGAGTATTGGAAATTGATCCATTGCATCCAAGGAATTTGAAGGTGACAAGTTTCTCTGTGTAAGGTAACCTATGTTATCCATGTTCATTCATGTAACAGGGCCAAAACCAATAGTAAACAATGCAAAGTTATTCTCTACTATGTTGCGATGTCCCTTGAAATCCACTTTCTAGACCTTGAAAATGTACAATGATTCAAAATATGTATTTTTAAAGTGGTTACGATGGAATGAAAAAATATTTTTTGCATTGTACATAACTTATTTCCTCTCTTGAATTTATTATAAAGTTCAGAGAGTCGGAAATATTGATATTCCCATTATGTGGCAGGTGGCTGCACAATAATGGCTACCAAGAAAATGAACAAGAAAAGAGGTAGGGATGTAGAATTCTCTACTGTTTCCAAAAGTAAAAGAAAGAATGCCAAGAAAATGTCCAAGGAATTCTCTTCAGGTCATGAAGATGAAAAGGAGAAGAAAATACCAAGAGAAAGATTTCATGCAACTGACCTCAAGAAGAAGACCAAAAGAGAAGATTGTTCAAACTGTTCCTTAATGTGTCTAATGGCCATTATCGCCCTTTTCTCCTCATGCATAAACTGGGCAAAGTCCGTGAATTATATGAAGAGGCTCTTGACTCTGCAAGCTACAGAAATTTGAGTGAAATTGCTTCCTGTTATAAAAAGTTAGGTGTAGTGAATTGGGTACGGGGAAAAGCTGGATGGGAGATATATATGAATGAAGAAGAGGAAGGAAACGAGGCTTTGAAAGTAATATGGGCTGTGAAATTGCTTATGTCAAAATGTGTGGATAATTATTTGATGGCTTTTCAATACAAAAACTTTAAGGCAACAGTGTGGTTAAGACAGGTAGAAGATAACCTTATGAGAATCATTGACAGGGTCAATGAGCAACTCTGTACTTATACCACATGCTTTGAGCCCATTTTGGTTGAGCTGTGTGAATTGAATGGAAAATGGTTTGTATTTGTAAATGTTGTAAAAGAATTGGAACATGGGCTGTTTGTTCATGTCAAGATAGTCCATTCTCCCTTAGTTCTCACATTGAAGCAAGATTTGCAATATTGTCCTATATGTTGAATTTAAATTCAACCCAAACACTGGAATATGGAGATAGAGAACCATTAAAGCTTTGGGTGATAATTTTTAAAGGTGCCATCCTTGCAAGCAAAAAGATTGTGTTTTCGTTATGGTTATTGAAAAGTGCAGAGCAGTTTTTTGTTTTCAACTGTCTATTTTCATTTGTTTCCTGAAGTCATTCACTGTATTGTTATAGTTAACAATTGTGCATTCATTTTCATTGCGAGTTGCATAAAACATATAATTTTAGTGTTACATTGAAAATGTTATATGAAGTTTCTTACTTAATGAGTGTTTTTGTCTATAAATACAATTTTATATTATAAATATGATGAAAATTTAGTCAATGGAAAGTTGTTAAAATATATGGTAATTGAAAAATATAGAATTTTATAGTAAACAATTGCATAAAAGATAGAATGGTAATATTACTTTGAAAATTTTACATGAAGTTTCTTACTTAATGACTGTTTCATGTGTAAATACAATTTTATTTATATTATAATTATGATGAAAATTTAGTGAATTTTTTTTTTTTTTTTCCTTGGAAAAAGTCTGTAATTTTATTTCAAAAAGATGAAGAAAATTACATTCTGCACATGTAATAGGATCACATAGATCCCTACATTGTCACATATTTACATTCCCATGGCTCGGGAACAAACCCTCATACGCCCAAAAAAAGAAAAAAAACCAGTGAATAAAACAGTCTATCAAACCCACCAAAATCCAGATCCACATAAGAGATCCACAGCTCCCAGGATCTGCCTCCACTCCTCAGGCACCACTCCCGAACACCACCGCCTACCTCCCAGCAGCAAAGGCAGTCCAGCCTCAATAAAGAGGGATATGCCAGAGCTCCCTGCAGCGAGCAAGAAGGCAGCGACAATAATGTGAGCAGCACCCAGATAAGGCAGCAAACCCTGTAAACAATGAGCAGGAAACCGATCCTATCCACGAAATCCATAAAAACAGAAAAAACAGCTCTTCCAAACCGACCGCAATCCTCAAGATCCGAAGATGGGTACTCGGCTAGCCTCAAATATCCAAATATAGCTCTTCAAGAACGACAACCGCCGGCCTCCAAGAAACCGAAAACCCTCGGTGACCGCCGCCTGAGACCAGCCACAACTTTGCACTATGCCCTTGTAGCTCCATCCGAGCCGACCCTCAACGGAGGTGCAGGAGAGCCGCAGCTGTGGACAACACAGCAGCCTCAACGGCCTCCTAAACCAGCGAAATAGTGCAGCCCTCCAGGAGCCCGCGTTTAAAATGAGCATCGACGTATCATGTGCTTCCCTGTAACCAAGCACCCCAGACGCCTCCACCGACACCGAACTCCGCCTGTGACAGCAATCCATTCTCGCGAAGAAGTAGGTTCAGACCTCCAATACACTTGCCGAGAGGCGCAGAAGCCAGATCCGCGATGCCTCCACCGATCTCCGTCCTTCAGAAAACCTGCAAAAGAAAACAAAGTAACCAGCAGCTATGTACAGGGAGGGAGGGGCGGCTGGGCCAAGCCCTGGCCGCCCAAGCTATAGGCAAAAAATGACTCTCAAAATACTAGGGTTTTCGCTCCAAGCAATGAAAATTTAGTGAATGTATATAAGTGATATATATATACTTCTGTTTTCAGCAATGAAAAGTCTGCATAAATGTCTTAGGTTTGATTTTACAGCAATGAAAAGTCTGTGTACAAAGGTCTTTTTTTTAATTCATAAAGGTTTAGGTTTGATTTTACTTTAATGCTACCGCCTTTCCATTTATGTTGACAATAGTTTGTGCTAGAGGATGATGTTCTTAGTTGCATCTTTACATTTCCTATTGTATTTCATGTCATGCAGTTTTTATATTTCATTCATGTTTGTGTTCCATTACATTGGATAATTTTCATTGAACATCAAAGCTTATACTGAATTTACATAATGGATTCAATATTGGCATAATTAAAATAAAAAGGTTTATGCGGTAGACAACACTTTGCATATGTCTTGAGGTAAAGTTTATTGTGACATTGGATAAAAGTGTGCCATTACATTCAATGATGCTCTGCCTTGGGAATGAGTGCGAAGTCTATCTAGCACATGCAATTTCCCTAGTTAAAACGATCTTTCACCTAATGCCTTGTCCCTTTGGAGTTGGTATAATTAAAATGACATTTTCACCCTGTACCTTCTCTGTACAGTTGCTGAGTAGAAATTAGTTAACTAAAGTCACTTTAGAGTTTTGTGAAAGTTGAATGTGAAGTAATCATTTTGACATCATTGTTGAGATGTAGTCCATATAAATGGCCATAAATGGCAAGAGTGTAATTGTCTCATACATTTAAAAGTTGCAATATAATTAAATTGTCTCTCTACAATTGGTAGGTAGAAAGTAGTGAATATTATCATATGTTATCACTCTTACCATTATGAATCAGACATACCTCATAATGGTCTCTCTAATTAAATTCATATTTTGCATTACAAAGGGGAGATTTGTAGGAAATATAGTTTGAGAATGTGGGATTTCATAGTTCATCGTAATAGTAATTAATCTTTTAGAATAACTTTGTTCAAGTTTTTGTTCCCAAAGTTTCAAGTGAAACTCCACCCAACATAATGCAGGTAATTACATGGTTAATCCACCTCCTATTAAGAAATATATGTAATAAGTTTTGAGAATTTTTTTTTGCAATATCCATACTGGATTATGTTGCATTTTTGATACCTTAAATTTTGCAATATCCATACTGGATTATGTTCCACTTTTGATACCTTAAATTTTGCAATATGCATATTGGATTAGTTACAAAATGTAAATAATTACAACAATACATTAAGCTTTGAAATCATGTAAGAAAATAGTTTTAGGGCATTGAAAATCATGTGATATGGGATTCAATTGTGCAATTCCATGTAGACGATCCCTTTAGAACTGACAACACATTGATCCATCGACTACTTTCAATTTTATCACAAACATTGGCTTTTGGCTTAGAGTCATTGAGGGACAATAACCATATTTCTCAAGTGTGAAAAAACCACAAGAAGCATTGGAACTATATTTTGTCATCTTTTCAAGTGTGTTTAGGAATTTCCAAGGTGAGTGGTAAGTTTTCATGCTTTTGAAGCATACATTTAATAGTTTGACATTATAATGCATTTTTGTATTACCTATCATTAGCCAAAATCATAGTTTTCGAAATTGTTTGATAAAACAATTTTAGGGTAGTATGACTCCTACGAGATGGGAATGAGTGGTGCTATTCCATGTACAAATTCCAATGAAACTAACATCTCATTGATCCCACTATAGGAATTTTTCTCTTGGGGCTGAAACAATCACACTGAGCATTGAAATTACATTTTGTCAACTGTCTAAAGTGTTTATGGGAATAAATAAGCTCAGAACACTATCTACATGATTTTAGGGTGTACATTCCATACTTTAACCTTCGAGCCCAATTTTCATAGTGCCTCTCACTTGAAGTCATATTTTTCCAAATGATTTGAGAAAACATTTAGAGCAGTGGAACTCATGTGATATGGCTCTACATATGTGGAGTTCATCATGGCTGGTTTTGCTCCATTAACATTCCAACACTCCCAGCAATACTCAGTTCCAATACTATGGTTTTGCTCCATTGACCTTCCAACGCTCCTGACTTGCGAGCAGTACCAATTTCATATCCTTCAGGTGTAAGGGCGAAGCCAAAGCAAGCAAGAGTTTCTGCAGAACAACGACACCTTTCGTTAGTCACACTACATACTGGCGAGTACTCAAGTTAATTGGTCGAGCGTGATTTCCCAAGAGCACCCACACTAATGATTCGTAAATTTTTGTAAATTTTTAAAGTGAAATGCATAAAACAACGACCATTTCACTGTGATTCCCAGAGTCTCTTTATTGTAGATTGGGTGAAAGGCTTAATATTTTGGTAATCTCACATATGATGGTCGTTATCAATTTGAAGAGAAATTTTGGTTGGCGTCGTGGTCGATGGTCGGCGGTCGCGTTAATGAGCATGCAATTTTGAAGATATACCCCTCCAACCTGCGTGCTACCACAACGAAATGGTCGGCGGGATTTGGAGAAATCACTGTGAAACTGTCGGCGATCGACGATTTTAGCTTATTTTACCCGCAACAAAGATGGATATGACGATCAAAATCTCTATGAAATAAAATATTTTGATCCTTATATAGAAATCACAGAAACTCCACATGCTTACATACTCATTGCTCATCTCCCAGGTACATAAAAAATTCTTCTTTTTCTTATTTTCTTGGTGAAAAATCTGTCGTTTGTTTCATACAGAGTTTGATGATATTGGATGATCATTCATTGCTCATCTCCCAGGTACATAGAAAATCCTTCTTTTGCTTCTTTTCTTGGTGAAAAATCTGTCTTTTGTTTCATGCAGAGTTTGATGATATTGTATGATCGTGTTGTTGTATGCTGTTTTGAAGGATTCAAGAAAGATAATGTAAGAGTGGAGATTGATAACACGGGGACTCTGATATTGAGTGGGCAAAGACGGATCTAATAAATGGTGATGGTGGTGTTATCTCTAGGGTTGTTTCTCTTGTTTATTTTTAAATTTTTTTATTATGGTTGGTTTTTATTGTTTTAATTTTGCTTTGTTTTATATTTTATGATTGATTGATTGTCTTTAGGGTTGCTTTTATAACCTAAAATCACCAAAAGCTTCATTCATAAGCCATGAGCCCATGTATGTGCAAGAAAGTATATGTTATATGGTGAATTCTTACAACTGGCAGCATATCCTGAGCTGGCAGCATTTTAATGACAGAATGTCCAAATGAGGATTGGGCCTAGTCTGGCCTATCTAGAGCAGGTTCGGCAGCACATGGCTAGATTGCTTTCTATTGATCCCAACACTAGGACTATACTTATCTGTGGGTATCCAAATGTGGGATTCACACTTGTTCAAATACGGTCACTGGGAGGTGCTCCGGTTTCTAATGTCGAATGGTGGAGTGGGATTTGATTATCGACTCCATATGGCAGTAGCTGACAAATGGATTGAGCTGCTTTCAGAGAAGAGGATGAGGATTGGCAAATTTCAAGACAGCAGCGTGTGTTGACAAAAATATGGAAAAATATACAAATAGCTAAGATGGTTAATGCCTCCTTGAATGCGTTTGGATTGTACTCCTATGACAGCATCTTGATGATTGCTCATTCTCTCAATGCTTACTTGAACCAAGGAGGGAATGGACCAAATTTGCTGCTCTTCATCAGGGAAAACCGCCCAGTTACGTTGGCAAAGGCTTCTAGAATCCTTTAGGTGTTTAAAAGTTATTTGATTTTGAACTCATGTTATTATGTTTGACATTTGTATGACACTTGTAGTCTTAAACTTTGTAAGGGATTAACTTCCCACTTTTGAAGGAAGTTCGATCCAGAAATTTAGGATCTATTGTTAGTTTGTAGATAGAATATTTTTGTATAAGAGAGGTCCCAGCTAAGGGCTCGAGAGGAGGGAGGAGCAGAGAGTTCTTCCTTTCAGGAGAACGCAGGGGACTGGAGGTTGGCAGTTTTGGAAGTCATGCATGATCAATTGTAAGCACATCTGTGTAGCATGAACATTTTGCAGCTTCAGTAATAGGTTCTATTTCTGAAGAAACATGATGATGATTTGTCCTTGTGTTATATAAATGGTCTTTCTGATAATTCTGTTATGTATATGGTCATTCATATTCCATTGCAATAATTCTTATCGTGTGAAGACAGTTATCTTTTTATTTTCATAATCATTTACAGTTTCACTTCATGATTTATGATCATAGTGCCTGGATATTGAACTTTGTGATATCTTCCATGTTATACAGCATCTGTTGATTCTCTTGCTGCTTTGATTCATACCAGCCTATCAATTCAATACTTTGATCCTCTTATAAATACTTGTATTTACCAATCTGTGACATATACCAGCTTTCTTTATTGTAAATTGTGTGATGTTTTTCAAAGCTTTTGATTTCATACCAGAATTGTGTAATCTATACAAACAATTATACTAGCCTAATTCCTTCTAGTGCTGGGAAGTTCCATTAGCCCTAGTTTGATACCAGCCTGTGTTTTCAATTTGATTTCATTTGATTTATGCATTTTTGAACAAAGATTTCCTTAAGCTTGAATCTCGTAGTCTAGGTTCAACTTTAGGGATAACAGGTGGGATGGACGTGGCATGGAACGGAAAGCAGGTGCCGAAAGTCTTTTAGTATCCTCGACAATGTTAACTTGGACGCCATAGCCGATACATTTGAAGGAGGTCTGCGAGCTTCCACAGGAGATGGTCGGTAGGATTTGGCAAAATCGCTGCGAAACCATCGGCCATTGGCGATCGGTGATTTTAGCTGATTTCTAGCGAAACGGTCGACAATATTTGCACTGGTTTGTTATATTCCTCCTGAACTCATATCATATTTCTCGTAATCTGGCACCCAGAATCCATTAATTCATATCATAATAACAATATTAATCGCTACGTTGTGCAGGTTAACTGTACAATTATTTTGCACCGGACCTGAAGGTATCATAGTTGCGTTTATTTCATTGATCTTGAAATCTGTTGGCCAAAACCGCAGTCCACTGCTGGAAGAGCCCCATTCTCAGACTTCCTGCGAATTTCGATCCCGATTCCGATTTCTCAGACTTCCTGGGAGTTTCGATCCGACGTCCTACACCCGACTATCTGAGTTCGTTTCTTTCGTGTAAGAGGTATCGTGTTTGATTTCTGCAGCAGGAGGAGGTCGGCGGTGGGAGGAGGCAACAGGCGGAGGTGACAGCGGCGGGAGGAGGGAGCAGGCGGAGGTGACAGGAGAAGCATAACCATCCACGTGGTAGGATTCCATTCGCTCCATGAGCAAGGAATCTAGTTGACGTGGAGGTTATGCACCTCCGTGGTGAAACGCCTACGGCGTAATTATGTTGCATCTTGGTTGTGTACCTTATGAATTTTTCTATTCTAATATAAAAAACGATTACGATAACTTTAATTTTTTTGAGAATAAAATTTTCCGTCATGGAATATTATATTTGTGTCACTAACAGACTGTAATGATTATGTTTTATTAAAAAATAGTTTTCAAGACATCCAACACTCTTAAATATAAAGACAATCCAGTACATGGTTTTGAAATTTTATTTACCAAATATTTAAATTCTTAATGTTAATAGTGTCAGCCATTCAAGCAAAAGCAGAACTCTCCTACTCTATGCTTCTTTACTCGTGACTGGGCTAGATTTTACAATGTTGTTTCTATAAACATAAACAAGTCCCAGGTGCTTACTGCACTTAATTATTAAATTAATATTAACAAAACTCTTCGTAAAAAAATAGTTTTTTTTCTCCATGCTCGTTGAAGTTTTTGGACATTTTTAATCACAAGGCTGGTTATCATAGAGTTACTTCATAAATACAATTTACATGATAACACATTCTATGCGCTTGAATACTTTAATTTAAACAAATCCCCCGTCAAGATATCCAATATTTTTGGGTATTGAGACCATTGAAGGTTATAAATTCTTCAGATTTTATCAAAATTAAAACTTCATAAATACAATTTACATGATAAGATAGTGTATGTGCTTGCATACTTTAATTTAAAACAATCCCCCTTCAAGATATCAAATATTTTTGGGTACCAGAACCATTCAATATTATAAATTGTCCAAATGGAGCATATATTACAGGTACCACTCTCCTATCGCTGCAATCACTACAACATTTGGGTCATTTTTTACACGAAAGTTTCGACATTTCCTTGAAAAATATCATTTCAGAGACTGTTGGAATTTTGACAAAAATCCCAATTTTCATCAGAATTTCCAAGGCGATATTCTGACTCTCCCAACTTTCGTCGGAATTCCGCCGGTATATGAAACAAAAAATTTCAACGAAACATCGAAACTTTCATGGAAAAAATGACCCAAATGTATGCACGCTTCAGAGAAGAAAGGAGGAATCATAATGAGGAACCAAAACATAGAACTTATGGAATACTTCATTTCAAGTTTGGATTTAATGGACATCTATCCTTCATCAGGAAGATTCACATGGACTAACAAGAGGATGGGCCCAGGACACATTGCAGCCAGGCTTGATAGGTTCTTAATTAGAAACAACATGCTTGAGGATCATATCTCAATCTCTTTTGGAATTCTCCCTTGGGAAGGCTTGGAAAACAAACCCATTACACTAGAATCAAGGCAACAAGAAAATGTGGGCCCTATCCCCTTAAGGTTTAATCCGGTTTAGGAGAGTGATCCTGCTTTCATGGAAGTGGTGGAGGATGCTTGGTTTCCCTGGGTGACTAGATATCCTATTCATATATGGAAGTATAAAATTAAAAATACTAAAAAAACATTAAGAGACTGGGTGAAAAGAAAGGAAGAAATTGAAAAGGAAAAGGCAAAAGTGATAAACATTAAAATGGAGGAAATTATAAGAATCATGGAAGAGGAAGAAGTCACTCCAAGGCTATTAACGGAGGAATAACGGAATTTCATTGAATATCAAAGTCTTCTTAGAAAAGAATAAGAAACATGGAGGCTAGAATCCAAAATCTTATGGCTTCAAGCAGGAGACAAAAACACTAAATTTTTCCATTGGCCAGTGAAGGCGAGATTATGGAGGAACAAAGTTAAAGAAATCAAGAAGGAAAATGGATCAAAGGTACACAACAAGGAAAAGGCCCTTTAGTGGAGGTTATAGCATATGCTCCTCGTAAAAGAACCCAAATATCCGTTTCTAGCGGAGGTTAGTAGTAGAGGTGAGTGGCCGGAGGTCTTAGCACATTTTTTTAATTCGGTGTACTTAAAACCTAATCGCACTGGTGCTTCCCTAACATTAGCGCACTGATGCGTTCACGAGTGCGTCATACTTTATCGGACCGTGACCCAAAAATGTCGTTACCAAACCAAAATAATTTCCAAACAATAATAGTGGTGCGTTACATCACATACTCTGGCACCAGTGCATTAGGTAGAAACAATCGTATGCAACGTTTTTATTTAAAAAAAAATTAAGTAAAAAACTAAACACGGTGCATTCAATAACACTAATCACACTGGTGCGTTTCATCAAATCCTAACGTACTAAACATTATTTTATGATCTATTTTCTTAAAAAAAATATCTCGAAAGTTTACAACGGTGCATCCTTAGTTAAATACACCGATGCGTTCACAAGAACATAACGCATAGTCATTCGATTTATCGAAAATAAAAATATAATTTATAATCGAAAAAATATTTTAAAACCACTCTCGGTGCGTCCACATAAAAGTGCACCTGGGCGTTTGATACTAAATCACAACGGTGCGTTTAATACATATAAACACTCCGGTTTTTCAATTTATATTTTTAATAATAAATCTAATATTGGTGCGCAATGCAACCCTAAACGCACCGGTGCTCGTTCAATGAGAAAACGCACTGTATTCTACTACTACAAAGAATTTCTTTTTGAAATTAATTTAAATTGCATTTACAAACCATGCTTCACGGTGCGTCTTTGTAATATATGCACTGGTGCGTTTGCTTTTTTCAAACGCACCAGTTTCCATCGTTACAAAATAATAAATGGAATTCTGTTATTTAAAAAAAACCCTATTTGTTGGTGCGTTCACTTGACCACTGGTGTGCTTCAACATGAAACACACCGTAGCCGGGTTTAATAAAAAACTGTGAGGTAAAATTCATTTTTACCACATAACAATACGTTTTCGCCCAATTGCACTGGTGCGAAACCTCAATGTAATGTCCCCATTTTGACCCTTGTAATACTTTGGGCTATAATGTAAATAATGTATGCATATTATGTGTGATTCCTAGCGTGGAGCTCAAGGCCAAGGCCCCGCTAGTGAACGCTCGACCTTGAAGAGGCAAGTATTGGATATTATGCTACCCATGTGCTAGTGAACCATGGGGATTGTAAATATGCATTTTAATATAAATACCCACAACTAGCTATGCAATGCAACAAGAGATGGGGGCATGATATTACAAGGAATTGGGAGGGAAATGTTCAAACCCTTGAGCCAATGAAGTCAAGCCAAGTTTCAATGAGAGAACCCATCAACCATCAACTACCCATGTTGACTTTGGTGCCCAATTATTCATTTCTCCCAAGATTTGGGTGAAGTAGTTAATGCCTTGGGGATTGGGGAGGTATGGCTGTCCAAATTCGAGTATGGGCAAGCCACCCTCATGGAAAATTGTGTTTTTGCTTCTTGGGCAAGAAAACACCCACGAATTTCCTTCCCAAGCCATTATTCATGATCAGACTTCACTCTCTCACGTTTTGAAGATTGCTGGGCGTTTCTCTCATGGAGTACGCTGTAAATTCATTGGTTTTCAAGCTGAGAAGGTCATTTTGGCCTTTGAATTCCCAAGCCTTTTCCCTCTCACGCAGTCTGAACTAGCTGGGGATTTTTCCATCATGTTTTTCATCATTTCCTGCATTTTTCCATGCCTGGGAACCCGTTTTTGTATTGCACAATGGCTGGGAGGAAGAGAGCCACAAATTTGGGGTTTATGGAGGCCATTTTTGTCCCTTGAGTGCCCACAAACGTTTGTTGGAAACGGTTTTGCTCTCCCAGGGTGTTTCCCCAATTGCCATTTCGTTTTTGGTTGCCAAACGTTTTTCTTCATGCCCAAAAATTGTGATTTTTGCTATTATATGTACCCATGCCCAGTTCATGAGTTTTCTGTGTGTGGGAGATTGTTGGGGTTGAAATGGGTCTCCATTTTTTTGGCTTGAGCTTGAGTGGAACCATCCACAAATGAAGAGGGTTCATATTTAGCCTGATAAACCCAGCTATGAACTGGCTTGGCTTAAATGCAAATGATCATTTGGCTGTGTATGAGCTTGAGAGTCCCCTTTTTCCTTGTAGATATCATGCCCAGCTCAGGGGTGGTCTCTGAGTGCTGAAATAATATAAGCTGGGCAGAGACCTACGGTTGGGAGGAAAGTTGCTGTGACATAGCTAGTTGTTTGGGACAATTGCACAATGAATATAAGTGTTCTCTGTCTCTATGTTTTACCTCTGCAATGTTTAATTAAATGACTATTATTGATATATTGAATGCATATGAGATTGTGTGTGTGGATGAGTTATCTCCGCTATGCATATTTGTTGAATTTACATCTGCACACATGGGTTTTTAATTGTATAAATTATAATGAATGGTTGAGTTTGCTTAAAAAGCCCCATAGATTGGCTTCATGGTCCCTCCCTTGCCTTTGGTCCAAGGGTGGGTACATTACACTCAAACACTTGACCTCCCTGACATCCATCATCTACGTGGACACATTCTTCAGCGCTGTTAGTTGTTGCTGCTAGTTTGAATTTTGACAAATGGTGCTAAATTTTCAACATTTCCATACATCACCAAGATGCCTCCCCGAAGGGCGGTTTAGTAAGTAAGTTGTTTGTTACCTCATAATTTAATATTTTAAAAGATTAATTTTTGAAATTAAGCTTTAATTTTTTGTATTTAAAAAAATATTCAAAAATTATGCGCGGTGCGTTCGAGCCGTTTGGATCGCACCGGGTTGCGGTTCACCCTATAAATTATTACATGCCGCACCGGTACGGTGCGAGTCGAACGGCTGGAACGCACTGGTGACCGGAAAAACATATTAAAAAACATTGACTTTCTTAACGCTGTGTTCGATGATCTAGAACATCGGTATTCCGGTGCCCTATAAATCGTCGGACGCACCATGAAACATAAATAATAAAAACAACTAAAATTTTCAGTGCGCCAATGGACATATCACCACTCTGTTACCGATGCTTTGAATTGCCCTTGGGTAAACATTGTCTAATAAAATAAATAAATAAATTATATGGTGCGCATATGGAATTGTAGAGCACCGTATTCATTGCACTTATGTTCAATTAGTGCATCGTTAATAAAATTGTAGTAACAATTTGTAATAAATGATGCAGTTTGTTGAAGTAAATACACCGTTTACGTTGCGCTTACTTCAACTGAATGCATTGAAAACGAATTATTAAAAATTTAAAAAAATTCTATTTCCGGTGCGTCCATTCCACGTCAGTACACCGGTGACAATGCTCCTATGTGGAATGGACGCATCAGAACCAAATTTTCGAAAAAAATGTGTACAGTGCATTTTATGAATTGAACATACCGGTGTGCTAATATGATTTTAGTGCACCATTAATGATATTTTTTTATTGTTCCGGTGCATTAATTTTTTGACGCACCGTTTACATTAATTTTAAATAAATAAAATTCGGTGCGGTAGGATCGTTATAGCGCACTGTAAGCGGTGCAGTTGTATCATGAAGCGCATCGTATACAATGTGCATGTATTATTCTGCGCATTGGTTGTAACAATTTTTTTTTCATAAAACTTTATTATTGATGTTAGTAAATATTATTTTAATTCTATGAAATATGTGAAATAGAGACATGAGCGAGGACATGCTGCTCAACAAAAGCGTTCTCATCTTGAGCAATATACCATGGTTAGACAGTGGGAGGCTAGGGAGAGGGAGAGGGATTTGTACCCTCTCCCCATTACTACTCAGACTACAAATCTCTTGAGGATTTTTGGCCTCCTGAAGTTCTATCAATAGGCTACATCCCTTTGATGATCCGACGTTGGGATCATCAAAGGAAGGCATTTCGTGTTGGTGGCAGTCAATGGTTCCAACTCACTGAGGAGGATATTTATTTCATCATTGGGCTATCTAAGAGAGGGGAGGAATTGCCCCAGTTCCCCAATGTCCCAGTTGGTGTTGCAACAGAGAGTCATCTAGCTTACTCTGTGAGATATATCAGTGATGTGGTTGTCCATCCGGTTGATTTTCAGGTGAGCTGTGGGCAGCTTCAGATTTATGCTTTTGGTCGAGGGGAGGTTATATGCCTCTCTCTTTTGATTACGATGCTAGCGCACTACACTAGTGATGGGAAGTGCATTAGTTGCCCCTTATTGTATTATGTTGACTCTTTAGTTCAGATCCCTAGATGCATTAGGCGGTCTGCCATTTTTTGGCGACTGTTTTGTTATTCTTTGAATAGATGTTGTGTAGTCATTGATGGGAGGTCCAACTTCCCATTCGGTTCAGAGATTTTTTGTTTATTTTTTGAGAGGTTTCTGTCCACCAGGACATCATTTGAGCGCCTACGTGTTAGGCCGACGACTGAGGTGCGTATGCACATGTGGGGGGAGATGATTCCCAAGAGGGGGAAACCTGAGTTCCCAGCTAGGATCACCTCAGATGTGATAGAGATGTTGGCCAGTGAGGACGACCATGCACTTGACATGGTGCCATATCCATATGCAGACTTGGATTGGAGAGGGTGCCCAGAGATCTTCTTCACACCGGATGATCCAACTAATGAGACAAGTAATATTAATGTTATATTCAAATTACTATAGTTGCATTTTATTCTCTTTATACTTAATGAAAATGAAATATGTTATAAATATGATTATTTTTTAATGAAATTGTCCAATTATTATTCTGTACTATATATTTTGCAAATATTGGTAGCTTTGATGCAGAGGTCAGGTCGCCTCATCCCGCTCATGATGATCAGGATATGGAGGAGCAAGATTAGGCTGACCCACAGTTGGCTAGTAGACATCCTAGTCATCATCCACGTGGGCCCCATAATATGTATATTCAGGATGTGGCAGACATGTTGGCCAGATTGATTGCAGATGTAGGTGTTCAGCCTGTGCGGCCACATGAAATTCATGATGACCCTGAGATTGTGGATATAGGGAGGATTATTACTCATCATATGAGGTTTTTGATGCAACATATTGTCGGTGCACGCTTTCAGTTGGATTCCCATAAGCCTCCTCCACCACCTCCTCTACCTCCACCCCATCCTCCATCAACCTCGACATCTACTACTCCACCTCCTCCTCCATCAGATTCAACATCTACTACTCCACCTTCTCCTCCATCAGCTTCATAGACATCTCATCGACCGCCTCCTCCTCCACCTTTGACGTCTCATCCACCTCCTCCTCCACCATGTCCTCCTCCTCCACCTCCATCATCATCTAGTACTCTACTCCTACTCGACCTTCCTCCTGATCCTACATCATCATCTAATCCTCTACTCCTTCTCAATCGACCCTTCGATCCCACTCATCGGCCCGACCATCCACCAATTACTACTTTAGACGTTGTTTCTATTTTAGAGGTGCTCAGAGAGGGTCATACATATCCCTCTTGCTCTCAGGCCTCTTTTTCCTTCTATTATTATAGGTATTGGTGCCTCTGCCTCTACTGGCAGAGGTGTTGATACTGCCTCTGGCTTTATTGCTGGAGGTGATGATGCATCTAGCTCAGGTCGAAGAGATACTGATGATGCATCTAGCTCAGGTCGAAGAGATACTGATGATGCCTCTGCTGGCAAAGGTGGAGCAGATATGTCATAGCATTTTTTGCACTGGAGATATTTTATATTTAACATATTGTATCATGACTTTGATGTTATATATGTTCACACACACACACACACACACACACATATATATTGCATTTATCATGTTTATGTTGATGCGATGTTTATGTTGATGTCGATTTTTATGTCGATGTTTATTTATTTATGTGGCGAAAATGGTGATCATGGAACGTTGATTAATTATGTTTATGTGTATTATTAGATATGTGACGTGCTAGATGATGTTTAAATCTGTTAGTTGTATATGTTACATGAATATGTGACGTAATTAATGTTTATGATGGTACATTCATGCATGCTTATATTCGGTTTATGTTAATGATGGTATGATGGTATATATAATGGTGTTTATTTTTATTTTTGTTAGAGGCTGACAATGATTATAATAATGGTATGTTTATGGGAATGTCATGAAAATGATGATGATGCATTTAAGTTTTTGTTAAAATGTAGGGTTATGTTTATGTTAGTATGGTGATGATTATGTTTATGATGACATGATCATGATGTTTATGTTTGTTAGGTGTTGAAAATGATGATGATTGTATATTTATGTACTAAAAGAACTTTGTATTATTGAAAATCATGTGGGTCTTTAAATCACTAAGTATTAATTTAGTCGACAAAAACATCACAATTTGCGTTGTAAATTATGGATGAAGTTGTGGCAACTCTATGATTTATGCATGGTTTTTGTATAATAAGGAAATTAACTCTTCATCGTATAATGTTGTGTATAAATTAATTATATATTCAATGATAAAAATAGATGAATCTTATTTAATTTATAAGTGTAATTTCCAAACATCATAAAAAAGTAAAATTAGCAGCAAAACAACTTATACCCGCCTCTTAGAAATGTTCCAAGGTAATAATTGTACATAATTGAAAACTTAAGTTAAAATAATTATGGAACATTTTAACAATGTATTACTTGTGTATAGTTTAAAATCAAAAGAAAAGTGACATGTCTTACTCCATGCCTTTAAAAGTTGAAATAGAATTGGAGAGATGTACAAGTGTTAGCAACTATTGATAAAGTATTGATGATGGCATATTATCCCTATCCATAACAATCTAGAGTACAAGTAAAGCAGAACGATAATGCTATCTAATGTCATTTGACCAAGAATTCAAAACTATTATAACACATCAAGTTATTGTTTGCATTGTATGATTTATTACTATGTCACTCTTTATAGAAGATAAATGTAAATGCTAGTTTTGATGCCAAAAAAAAATCATATAAATACATAATTAAAATTGGATTAACAAACTCCACAACACTTTTTTCTTTTATATAGAAAGTGTTAAGTATTTATTAAATAATTCCAACTCTTTTCAACATAATTTTCAACTTTATTGTATAACTCGATTATAATATTACCTGCCTTTCGGCATGTATAAAAAGTCAAGTAGTATTACCATATTGTAATATTATTATACTATATGAATATGAACATCACATAAAAAAATGTAAATATGAACATGATCAATATGACCTATCAATGATGTATCATTTAACATTTTAATTTTTTTTGGCAATAACTCACTTTACAATGACAAATATCAAAGCTCTATTGGGAAGAAAGACAAATACTTAATTAAAATAACAACATTTTCTCTCAATCCAACTTAATTAATGCAATTATAATTCTTAGCATTATAATTTATAACAATAACATCAATAAATACAAACATTCAAATGTTGATCATGGAGAAATTAGACACACCACCTTAAATTTTCTTGTAAATTTCATTGTTATCAAGCCCATAAATATTAAATTCATTGTAAAGCACCTTAACTTTTTTTGCCAATTACATTGTTATCAAGGCCATTAATTGAGTGATTGTTATCAAGGCCACAAATTAATTGAACTTAATTGAATCATATAATAAAAAAAACATTACATTAATCTACCAGAAATGTCATAAATTAATGCAATTATAATTCTTAGTATTATTTAGAACAAAAACATCATAAAATACAATCAATATTGCAATATTAATGTAGAAATTAGAGTACACCTTCAAGTCCAAAAAAATATGTTAGCATTTACTTTCACAAAAATAAAATTGAATCATGTAAGTTGTTTTCATGGTGTATTTATATGTATATACAAGACATAATTTCCACAATCATAAGATGACAAATTAACAATATAATTAGACAATCAAAGATAACATGAGTAACAAAATTATATCTCAATTTGTAAATGAAAAAATAAAACATGTACATATCACTCTCCGTTTCCATCACCCTCATTATCTTCCTCAGTTGGCATGATAGCATTGTTTTTCTTAGAAACATGTTTAGTTCTAGGTTCGTGTCTTAATATGAACCACCAATCTCTATCCAACACATCCGGGTGAAAGGACACTTGGTTGTAGTGTTTTGGGAAAACATAAGGCTCATTACTTTCATCCCACATATTTCTAGAGTTTATACATATCAACCCACTATCATGATATTCCTTTACAGTATTCCCGTTGAATGTGTCCCACCACCCACACCTAAAAATAACACATTGGAAAGATAAGAAGTCCACTTGAATGATATCTTGTATCTTTTCGACATAACCCAACATCCCTGCTACCAAGTTTTGATCTCGGTGGCTAACACGACTAGATTGGTTGATCTCAACTTCCACTTCACTGTCTTGTGTAACATGCCCATTATCAACATCCTCCATGTGCAAATGATGTCCATAATCCCACATAGATGGGAACGAATGCACCTATAAGAAAAGTTAACAAATGATGATGTCATATGTCTATTAACCCAAAATTAATATATTAAACATAAATGTTATAATTCAAAATTGCATTATAAAGTTACAAATTATGTACATAAATATTTTATTACAGAGTTGTTGCACCCGATGCCAATGTTTAGCGTATCCTCCTCTTCATGAGGGTAACGACTGAATGCACAATGTTTCTCTCTGACTTGGTCTGCAACCCAACTGTTGGGACATATCATTCACATATTTTCTTTTAAATGATCTAGAAAAGGCATGATTCTACTGTGCAACTGCTTGAATTCTTTTCTGTCAATGTCCCATTTCCTCCTCTTCTCTTCATATAATGCGACCCACGACTGTGTTGCCTCCACATTGTAAAGAATGAATTTATTGATTGCATCAATTTCTGAATTTGTTGTTGTATTCATGGAAACAAAACCACATTCAGTATATGTGGGATCAAATATAGAATTTGATGTTTGTTGTGAATATAAGTTACTATGTGGAAAATTGAAGATCAAAAGATAAGTGACTTACTCTTTATCATGCGCCTTTTTCCATTCATTTCTAGTACCTCCCCTTCCCTTCTGTACTTAATGGCATAATATAACGACTCATATACTATGTACCCCTCTTCCAGAGACCCCTTGGATTTTTCCCTTTGTCGAACAAATCCCTTCACTTTTTTCATGAACCTCTTTAAGAAGAACATCTAACAACCGGAGACTACCCCGACTAATTCAACCTCATCGACTAGATGAATTAGAATATGAATTTGCAAGTCCATGAAACTCGACGGTAGTTCCTTCTCAAACATATAAACAATCTCAACTATCTCTTCACGCCACCGTGGAATGCGAGCAATGTAAATATCCTTTGATGTGATCCACCATACAAATGCAGATAGTATGGATATGGCACGACGCAGGTCATCGAGGAAGTCATCGTTCACACACCCACACACAGACAACGTATAATGACACTAGAAATTAAACACACAAAGTTAAGTGCAATTTATATTTTATGGAAAAAGATATAAACAAATAGTAATAACAATTTTTTGGCATTATACGTACCCTTAAAACGTTGAGATGGTCATGTGATTTCAAACCTGACAAATTTTCGTTTAATGTACTGAAGCAACATCGTAGAGTAGACCCCAAAAAAGAAGGTGCCTTCATGCCCAATATAACTTCTTTTTCCAAATTAAGATCATATTTCTTCAAAATCCATGGGACATCGCATTTTTTAAATGAAAAAGAGGTGCCAGCCTCTCCTCTATTTTCTTGTCTTGGCCAATGCTTCTTTTTCGTATTTGAAGCAATAAGGTCTTTCCTGAATTTCATCTTGTCACTTTTTTTGGATGATATGTGACGCCACAAAGTAGATGAAACATTTTTAAATATATGCATGGGATATAGTAAGTGGACAATCTTAACATGCTCCCAATATGGGAGCTCATAAAATATCGATTTCCTTTTCATCCCCATGGGCATTTCCTCAATATAGATGTTGAATAAATTAGGATCATCAATCGCAGGATGCACATTTGAATCGAACATATCTGTGTATTCCTTCTCCTTCTCTCTGTCGTATGCCCTAAGCCAGTCAACCGATGTCATTATTTCAGGCCTTTGGGTTGTCTCTCGTTTACCATTGAAAGAATATTTTGCTCTTCTATAAGAGTGGTTTTCTGGGAGGAATGCCCTAGAGAAGTCGTACATTGAATTTCGTAGGTCTTTGGACCACCTAGCCTTCATAGAAGGTCCACAACATTTACATCCATAATAAACTTGTGTTATAAGACCCGTGTTGTTATAGTAAAGAGAGCACGTTAGTGTTGAGGATGAAGAGAGTCACACATAATTAAATATTTCAAAAATTATTTCTTTGAATATAAAAACAAATAAACCAACATATTTACCTGAACAAACTCCTAACCCTAGATAAATATGTGTGGTGTGTGCACATATGCCATAAAGTGTAAAACTCCTTTGTGATGGGATGGGTCTCGACAAATCATATACTTGTATCCCTTCCCATAATTCCTTGAATTCATCCATCAATGGCTGTACGTAAACATCCATATTCTTCACTTGTTTTTTACCAGGGACTATAAGATCCAACATAAGATGTTCATTCTTCACGGAAAACCATGGGGGGGTATCGTTATTGATCACTATTACATGCCAAACAATATAGATGTTGTTTGGTTGGGAATATAGGTTGACGCCATCAATTGCTATGCTCAATCGGAGGCTACGTACTTCATCCTTGAATTTATTAGGCCATGTATCCTCTATATGCTTCATGGCTAATGATTATGTTGGGATTCGTATAACTCCTTCCTCACTTCGGTTCGATGCATGCCATCCCTGCAACATAGCTAATTCTTTGCAACAAAAGAGCCTTTGAATCCTTGGGATTGTAGGCACGTGCCTCAATATCTTATGAGGAGGACCATGTGCTTTAGCCTTGTTATTCAATTATTTGTATCTGTGATGCACACATTTTGGACATATCGCTTTGTCTGCATATTCGCCTCTATATAGAATAAAATCATTGGGGCATGCATGATAAGATATGTATTCTACACCCAACAATTTCAACATTTGTTTTTCCTCTACGCAGCTGCTGGGAAAGACATTATCATTCAGAAGTACCTTATCTTTGAATAACCTACAGTTAGTGGGAAATAAAAATGTACAATGGCATTCAATGTTCACAAAATCCACCATTTTCAATGATGATTGTGTCACAAGAATACTCAAAATATAATGTAGTTGATAGTCAGTTACCTCAGCATTGTTGATAAACATGCGTCTGACATGCCATAATTTGCTTTCAAGTTATATAGTAACATTGTTGTCCCCAACTATGTAGACTATGACCGACCAAATCCAAATAGAGGTGTGGTGGAAGTCGATTTAAGGATTTTGAAGAAGGCTTCAATAATATGAGCGTCATCGCCTATCTCATTGTCCTTTAATGTATGGGACACCATTGTATCCATGGCACTCCTTCGTCGTAATAACTCACCCATACCAACCTCTACTTCATTGCCTCCATTGCCAATATGTGACTCAACTACTATCACTATAGGCATTCCTGATTAGTGAGGATGGACACTGTGGAAATTGAACACGTGGTTGATTCAACCATGCTTGGTATGTTTCCTCTCCAAGTTGCGCTTTTTTTTTAGCCTTCTCTTGATTTGACATTGTATTGGGGTGCGACGGAAGATGGTAGGAAGGTCGCTCATCATCATAATCCTGATTTCAAAAATATTGAACATTACATCAATGATGTTAGTAAGCATAATACAATTGGTTTGATCTCGCATTATAGAAAAGAATTATTACAGAAGCACGAGAATCACTTCCAGTAGAAAATGTTAAGCTGCAAAAAAATTATAAAGCAAACGTTCAGATTGGGCGATAAATTAACATCAATTCCACATTAAATATGAAAATTTAAAATTGAGGAACACATTTTCAAATTGACTTTATAAATTAAATTAACAATTTATAAAACATAATTTCAAACTGAGCAATACATTAATATGAATCCATTGAAAATTAACAAATTAAATTAATCAATGTTTTTTTGTCTTATGCCCCAAGGTAACGTCTAAAGGTAATCCCAATGTAAGGCATCTCTGATGAGCGGTTGGTGGTCTACGAAAGTTGTAGTTTATTAGCAACTTGTCACCAAGAGACAAACTATGTAATGCATGTACAACAACAAATCTGGAAGCTTTCTTGTTCATAAAGAAATCCTGGTCATTGAAGTGTTCCTCAAATGAACAATTTGGAGAAAATAAAGAGCACCTAGAACTATTTATGAACCCTGCAATGTTCCCATGAGTGCGTGGACGACCATCTATATACAATAGGTTCTTCCTGTTAAAGTTTCCAGAAACATAACCATTTATGCACATACTATACATGGAAATGTTGTGCTTGTATTTAACAATATTCAAGTAATCAGACTGACAATAGATAGGACCGCAAAATGGCATAAGTGCTACTCACTGTTTGGGAGGAACAAGTACATGTGAAAGGATAAACAAACCAAGATTTGCAACATCTATATTAGACTTGGTAATCATAAAACGATTACCACAAAAGGAGAATTCGGTTCCAACATTAGGCATAGGTAGAGACGACGACCAAGCGCCATATAAAGTGCAGTTGTAAGAAGTTTCATATTTACTTTACAAATTCACAGGAAGGGAGAAATCATCGCTACCCTCCAATAATTGGATGGACCTCGTTGTGTACTTGGAATATTTTTCTCTCAACTCATGCAACTTTTTGGATCTTCTAGTAGAGATGGGTTGGGTGGCATTCATATCATAATTTGGATCACTAGAACTCTCATATGATTGAACATAAGCCGAGGGGTTCGTCAATTTAGGATGAGACATAGTTGTTTTGGCTTCCAAATTTTTCAAAAATGAGCATAAGGAAGTGTTCATGCGTGTCTTTTCTATATCACCTATTGGATGTTTTACTGCAATAAGGGGTATTAGACCATCAACATTAGGTAATATATCATTGGTGTAATGGGTGAGTGTGACACGCAGAGGGTTCTCCTTCAACCCTTGACATTTTGAACAACCACAAACTACTGGGGTTTGATAAAAGAGTTTAAGCTTGAGACGGATTACCTTCGATGAACCAAGATGGTTGCTTGAAGATGACATGTTACAGTTGGAGAGGTAAAGCGGCTGCCTATTTTGATCCATGACCTATTTGCAATATCTTGCTCCTGATAAGAGCATACGACGTTTTGAAACTGGTGGAATATATTGTGCATCCAAACTCAAACCCTAATCATGATCCTGCAATATAGAATAAATCGATATTCAGATTCACATGGATAAGTAACATAAATTCAAATAAGTAGTCAAAAAATAAATAAAACTTGAACTTATAGGGGATGGAATCAGGGTAATTTTTAGGGGTGAAATTTCACCAATTGGATTTTTTTCAAAAAATAAATTCGCTATTTGATCATTTTTAGTCTCTAATAGTGCCTATATTTACATAAAATGTGTTTTTTTATCATAATATTCGCCAAAATTTACAAGTTTCAGTAGTAAATTGTAGGTTTCATATTTAATATTCGCTTACCTATATATATCTATGTTTTTTTCAATCCAAAATCAACGCCTAGAATACTATACTTAATTATAATATTAGAATCCTTAAAAAATACCCTGGATGGAATGGGAGAACTCGTCAAACTTTGAACAAGATGGTATGAGCTGGAATCTGAAGAATTGACCAATCAGATACTGCAAACTTTTCTTCCTGCATTTGAACCAAATCAACAATGAACATATATATACTATGAAACATTGTAATTGGTGTGGTTAACTAGTAGAAAGACATTTAGTATGAATATATAATTCTAAGTGGACACATAAAAACATATAATTTAATAAATAAACCTATGTGTTTATTCATACATTAACGCACACGTGCGCTAATATAAGACATACGCACCAGTGCGTAACAAATGTAAATGCACCGTTAAAGTATATCCGCAAAATCCCCTGCGGTGGAAAACATCTGCTACATTTGGTAGTTGATACTTCTACATGCATTTTCACAAAATAATTTGTTCCGGTGCATTTACGGTGCGGCATAAAATTACACGCACCATCATACGCGTTTGAACATGGTGCATTTTACATATGTACACACTGGTGCGAATTAAAAACAGTCGCACCGAAAATGCCAATTTTTTTTTAAAATCGCACGAACCCTTTTTTCCCTAAATTAAAAAAAGGGCGGCAATTTTAAGCTCGAAAAGTAAATATAAATAGTTTATAAAAGCCAAAAATCTAAACAGTAACTCACTGTTTTGCCAAAATTTTTAGGGGAGAGTTATGGAAGAGAGATTTGCGTGGAAGGAGTTTGGAGCATCTGGAAGGAGATCTAAGGGTTGGAATTTGTTTGGTATGGTGAATCAAACCAAACCCTGCATGATAGAAATTGAAAGCATGTAAGTATTACATTAGATCTTATAACCTTATTTAGAGTTTAACTAGATCAACAACAAAAAAAACTTCATACTTACCTTGAATGTTGCGATCATTATTTTCTCCTTGCTTTTTTTCGTTTTATGTGGCTGCAAAATTATTCATTAGGGTTTAAATCCCTCTCTTCTTATACATAATTATGATTTCACCTTTTAGGGATTTTGGATTTGCTTAGCTTGTGATTATATATAGAAAGCGTAGGGTGATATGGGTCCACTTTCTTGGTCGAATCTGTAACCATGTTAGCCCTGTCAAGTTTTGTTTTTTTGTTTTAAATTAAAAAAGACATGCATCAAAATCGATGCGTTTGTATTAATTGAACGCACCGGTACGTTCATGTAAATAATGCACTGATTTTGACCTGCGTCGCATTGTTGTTAATTATTTTATAAAAACGAAAAAGTGGTTTTTCATGTGTTAGTTCTCAGTTCCTGGTGCGTCTCATTTAATGTAACACACTAGATTTACTATAACGCGTCGTTTTTATTATTATTTTACAAAAACAAAAAAAGATGATATAAGTATTTCGATTCTTTGTTACCGGTGCAACATGTTGGAATTAACGCATTGGTGCGGTTTTTTCACTAACACACCGGGGCATTTAATGTATACAAGCACACTGAAATCATATTTATCATTTTTTAATATATATATATTTTTTGTATTTTGAAGGTCTGTAATTTGTTTGTATAATATATTGATTGCTTATGTATTTAATGGTACATGTTGTTTATTGGTATAAAATGTATGCTATGAGTTCAATGAACTACAAATTTATTCAACATGATGGGAGCACATCGAGAATTACGAAGAAGACAAGTGCTTTTAATTAATTTCTGTATTTAAATTAATTTGTTTGAATTATTTGTAAAGTTAACTAATGTGTATTGGTTAATGTGTGACATGCAGTGCCAAAAAATGAGTAAGCTCGATAAGATTCTTACCAAACTAACTCCAGAAGAGCGTAAAGCATTGATAGAAAAGTTGCAGATAGATGAATTAGGTGAATAAAAAATAAGTCGATATGAATTATTTATTAAAATTTGAGTAATAATCTACTTAATTAAGAATATTCACTAATATGTTTCAAATAACATTATTCACATATGATGAATGTTATGCAGGTACTGACATCAACAGAATTCAATGTCATCATAAGAATTTTTTTTTATGGAAGATGCAAATGGTGATCAATTGGTCCTTAGCTCAACTAGGGTGGTGCTAGAAGTTAATAGAAGGGGCAAAGACTTTTATAATACTATGAGGGATTTAGTGGAAAGAGCCTACAGATTTAGTTTTCACTTACAATATAGAAACCAATCAAATGATTCAAAGAATCAGGTCATATGTAAACTACAAGAGGCGTTCCCAGAACAATGGTCAATGAGACCTCTCAGGCTTGCAATAACAAAAACATACAACAACAAAAAAGAATCATTCAAAAGGTAATATTCCCAAACATGTCTATGTAGAATATGTATCTAAAACTATTACAAAGCGTCATTCATTCAATAATTTTAATTCTATCATATTTATTTTTCATATCAACATAGAAATAGTTTAATGTCATTTTACATTTTCAGGAAGATTATAAGAATCTCGAAGGATGAACGAGGTGATATGAAAAATGTGCCAGTAGGGATGTCCAAGAAAGTGTACAATGATATTGTCAAGGAAATGGAAATTAATTGCATCGCAGGAAGAGCCATATCAACAACAACGTGCTTCAAATGTATGAAATCGTTGGTTTTTAGGTTTATGTTATACATTTCATTAATTAATTCGACATTAAATATTAATTTTCAATTGTTTTGTTGCAGAAAAGAAAAGAAAATGGAACCCAGTCAGCACACAAGATAGGACAACAAGGAAAAAAGGGGTTGATAGCAAATTTTGTGAGTATCTTTGATTTCGTTGTAAGAAATGAACATTTACTAGTGGTTGTGATTGGTATATTTATTTTTTTTTATTTTTTTTTCACTGGAAATCCTTGCATGCCTTCAAACATTTGTTAACATACAAAGAGGCGCCATCAGAAGAATTGATTGACATTGGGTTAAGCAAGGGTTGTGAGTATATGTTGGGGTATCAAAAATTAATCAGTGGATTTTGTAAGTCTCTATGTTGTTTTACTTCTTTCATTTTATAATTAATAAAACAACAAAAAAAAATTATATTAAATCTATGATTTGGGAACGGGCCATAACACTGGCAGAAAACAAAGTATGGAGTGGAGCCACCAAAAGACCTATTGATAGAAGGCATGGGATTTGGTTTTGAGAGAATGTGTATCATTCATCAGTTGATTATTTCTATGGTATGTCGCTTTTCAATTTACATTAGTGTATACTATCTATTCATTTTTCATTCTTCCTGTTGGTAATGTAGATACACTCAGTATACTTTATTTTTATGTTTACAGATGGAATTTGAGAAGAGGAAAACAATCGAGCCAATAAAAAAAACATTTTGCCAAATAACCCAATTGATGCAAGGGGCTCAAGCACCGATAACAGTTCCATCAAAGAATGATGTTTCATATTTAATTTTGATGTTAATGCAAGTTTTTGTAGCTTGTTGTATATTTTGAAATAATTGTTTGTGAAAATCAGACATTTTGTATAATAATGTACTAGACATAATGTCTGAATTCAAAGACGAGTTACCAATAAGTGTAACAATAATTACATGCATGTTAACATTTTGATTAGTGTTGTCTCTATGTATGATAGAGGAAGTCTTATTGATATATATAAAATAAAAAAAATTATTCTATTGCATTATTCAATATTATTTTCAAATGGAACATTTGAGATGGTACATTATATTGGTAATTTTTTTTCTAATAATAAAATGCGTATTTTCATTCAAGATGGAGCAAAAATAAATTATTCATTGCCACACAACACTCGCAAATGGTAAATTGGTAATTAAATGTATGGATGATTAAATATTACAATAGATTCTTGCATCTATGATATAATAAATTAATCCAAATAAAAAATTTCAATTTTTTTTTTGTAATTTTGCACAGTATATTAATTAAGAAAAAAGAAAGGAAATTACAGAACATGGCGGCCTCAGATAATGGAACCATCCCAATCTAGCGAAGATAACAAAACTATTACATAGAGTTTTGAGGGCCATACAAAAAAACTGCCTCTTAGGGCGAGGCCTAGTGAAGACTGTTTCAGCATAGTGTGCACTGTAGAAGAGAGAATTATACAAAAAAATCTTAAGACAACTATGGAAAAAAAGTTGGAAAGAGTAGAGAGAACCGGTCTTCCGAGCAGTATTCTGAGCTAACACGAGGAGAATTATTCAGGAGGGAATTCCTCCAGGATTGGGCAGCCACCCTAAAATTCATCCTCAGGCAACTTGACAGGGAGTGGATCAGATTTGCGAGTGCACAGGAGATCAGGTTCTGCTTGGATGCATAATTTCTTGTTGGGAGGAGAGCCGATGGTTGGTGGTACTGGGAACGGGGCAGGAGGAGCCTCAGGCGAAGCAGGAGCTGGAGGAGCCGCAGGCCCTTCCGAGGGTGCACCACTGATAGTCTGGACGCTAGAGACACTACCTCCAGCAGCTTGGGCAGCCAAGGTACCACCACTTCCTGTGTCTGTCGGACCATGACCTCCGAGGGCAAGCTGGTTCCAGGAGAAGGTGGCATCCAAATTTGCCAGGCATTCATCCATCTCAATGAGTTTGGATCTGGTAGCCAGCACCAGATTTCTCATAGAGCCCCAGTTGTTGAGCATGTCGTCCATGAGATTTTTTAGAATGTTCTTCATAATCCAATAATGGTTAATGTTTCTGCCATTGTTTCCTAAGGCCAAGTGGTCTGCAATGAGCTGCCCTTCCCACTCGTCTATCAGATTGCAGACTATGAAGGAGACGCCAGTATTATAACCATCACCAGTGGAAGGGGGGCACTGGGTTTTTCCCCAACTCCCGCTTCCCCGATGAGGAGTGTCGTGCGGCCTAGTCATGGAGGAAAGCGGTGAGTGAAGCCACACCCAAATCCACAAGTGAGAACGAAAAAACGTAGAGCAAAACCAGCGCCGAGGAGGAGTGATGAGAATGCAGTCATGGTTGTTCACAGGACCATTTAAAGGGCGATAATCCCAGCTTGCACGAGCCATTTCAATGTGCATAGAGCCGAATTGAATGCACAGAGAGCCGACTTGAATGCGTAGAGGGCCGAGTGTACCAGGATCACGTCCAGCCAGCAGGTGAGGGGACGTCCAGGTGAAGCTTCACGAAGGAGCCATTAATCAACAAGAGGGGGAGGAAAATCGACAGTTATGTGCATGGGGTACTTGGTGCCACGTCTTGGGCTCCCATGTCGAGGGTCCTCCAGCACGTGCCCCCCATGTGTCTTGGTGGCACCCGCATCCGAGGAAAATTTCAATAATTAAAAGTGAAATGAATTTTACTATAAACAAATATTTCAATTTCATATGAATAATGTAATTAAAAAAATAAAAAAAATATATAATATATATTTGAATGAGCTCCGCTGTAAGGGCAGAGAACGTGAAGTAGATGTTAAATTTCCGATAATTTCATTCATTTTTATCTAGGATCACTAAGAGAATAACATGCACAACATAACAATCACAAGACACAATGGACACAAAACATTTCACCGAGGAAAACCAAGAAGGTGAAAAACCCCGCAACTTCCTCAGAGATAGAATAAGCCCCAATACAAAGATCACAAAGATCAATCCCCAAAAGATAGATAACTCCAACAGCTACTCCTCCTCCACTTGTGCGCACTCCTCCCTCTCAACTATGCAAGTTGGATGAGTGAGTGAATGAATAGAATGAGAGATACACACTCTCTATTTATACAATGACTTGACCTTCCTTTAATCCTAATAGAGCCGACTTCCTAAGGAATCCTAATAACCCATCCACATGAATCATATAGGGCCGACCCCACACCGGTGGTCTAATAACCCATCAAATATAAGTTGCGACACTTACAAATACAAATGATGACACTTCTGATTGGAGGAATAATACATCTCCATCAGGAATATAATAAAGTACAAGTGTAATACATAGAAGAATATCTTCTGAAGTTACAGATACATCAACACTCCCTCTTAACTAGGAAGGTATTCTCTTGACACAGGTAATCAATACACATACGCACAAGTCTTCAATTCTGGAGCTGGATCATCGTCACTGGATCACAGAGCATCATCGTCACTGCTGCTGTACTCGTCATCTCGATCACTGGGCTATCTCTCAATTCTTCTCGTAATAGGAAGTTCTACAGAGCCAGCCCTTTTTCATGCTGGATGTAGGCCTACCCTCCTGTAGGTCTTCATCATATCTGCGAGCATGCCATCCTGTGGAATTATCAAGGTTGATTACGTGCGTTAACAAAACCTCGAAAGAGCATACCAAGACTTTTACGAGCTTACTTCTCAACCTATCAGATCTCCCAGGATCTTTTACATGTGACCTCCACAAAACCTTAAAAGAGTGTCTTGCAACTTGCAAGATATCTAAATATCATCCCAGGATCTTTTACGTGACTAGCACAACCTGTTCGGATCTCTAGGACTGATTACATGTGGTCTCCAAAAAACCTTATAAGAGTGTCTTGCAACTGCAAGATCTCTAAAGAGCATCCCAGGATCTTTTACGTGACTAGCACAACCTGTCCGGATCTCCAGGATTGATTACATGTGGTCTAGCAAAACCTTAAAAGAGTGTTTTGCAACTGCAAGATCTCTAAAGAGCATCCCAGGATATTTTACATGACTAGCACAACCTGTCCGGATCTCTAGGGCTGATTACATACTACTGCACAACCTGTCCACGACCACGAAGTATGATCCTGATACTCATGATCCCACTGATCATCTTCTTCGCATGGAGCATCATCCCGATGCTCATGATCATACTGATCATCATCATACAGTACATCCTCCTGATGCACAACATATGGAGCATCGACCTGATGCTCATCACATATGATCATCCTAATCATCATCATACAATACATCATCCTGATGTACAACATCTGAAGCATCGACCTGATTCTCATCACATATGATCGTCCTGATCATCATCATACAATACATCATCCTGTTGTACAACATTTGGAGCATCGACCTGATGCTCACCACACATGATCATCCTGATCATCATCATAGCATCATCCTGATACATATCATCACATGATCATCCTGATACATATCATCACATGAGCATCCTGATCATCATCACAGCATCGTCCCGATGCATATCATCATCACATGATCATCCTGATCATCATCACAACATTGTCTTGATGCATATCATCTGGAGCATCATCCTGATGCTCATCACACAACACTTACATCCATAGCCATGGGAAGGATCCTCCTACCACCATGCTTGGAATGGCTCCTACAAATGTGTCCCATCACTTCCTCCTCGAAGTATCTTCTATCTGAAGAACACTAAGCCTCTCTCTAAAGTACTCGAACTTCACTCTGGCTAGTGGTTTGGTCATCTGCAATCTGCTCATCTGTCGCAACATACTGGAGCTTCAGTGCTCCTCTCTACACCATATCCCTGATATAGTGATATTTGATCTTGATATGCTTCGAATTGTCATGGAACAATGGGTTCTCTGACAACTTCACACAACTCTGGTTGTCACAATAGATACAAGTATCATCCAACTGAAGATCAAATAAATTAGACAGTAGATTCCTTAGCCATACTGCCTCACAACTAGCTGAACAAGCTGCGACATACTCTACTTCTGCTTTACTCAGTGCTACGCAGGATTGCTTCCTGCTAAACCAAGAGATCACACCTGATCCCATACTGAAGTAGCACCCCGAAGTGCTCTTCCTATCTGCAGCACTGCCTGCCCAATATGAATCAACATAACCCTCGAGGTTAAACTTTTGATTCGCATCATACTTGAGCCCATATTCAATCGTACCCTTCAGGTACCTCAGAATATGCTTTACAGCAATCAGGTGAACATGTCTAGGATCCGTCAGGAACTGACTCAAAGTGTTCACCGCAAAGCAAATATCTGGTCTCGTGTTCATCAGGTACATCAAGGACCCAATCATCTGACGACACATTGTGGCATCAACCGATCCTGATGAAGCATCACTCAATAGCTTCAAGTTCGATGCCATATGTGTGGCCATGGCCTTGCATTCCATCATCCCGAACCGCTTTAGGATCTCTACTTCATGCTTCCCTTGTCCAAGGAAGATCCCATCTGCACTCTGCCACACCTCCATAACTAGAAAGTAATGCATCATACCCAAGTCCTTCATCTCGAACTCAACAGCAAGCTTCCTCTTCGTATTAGCAATCAACCCAATCTCACCCATCACAAACAGGTCATCTACATATAGTAGGAGTATCACTGGATTTCCTTCCTCAAACTTGTAGTAAAGGTTGGAATCCGTTTTACTCTTGGTAAAGCCCAAACTGGACAAGAAGCTGTCTATCCTGCCGTACCAAGTCCTAGGTGCTTGCTTCAAGCCATACAAGGCTTTCTTCAATCTGCACACATATGACTCCCTATCACGTGTCTCAAAGCCGAGTGGATGCTCCACATACACTTCCTCTTCGACTACACCATTCAAGAAAGCTATCTTGACATCCATCTGGTGTATCTTCCACTTCATTACTGCAGCCAGAGCAAGTACTGTTCTGATGGAAGTGTATCTGGATACAGGTGCAAAATTTTCTTCATAATCTATCCCTTCTTTCTGGTAGAAGCCACGAGCCACAAACCTTGCCTTGTATTTCTCTATGCTGCCATCTGCAGCATGCTTGATCTTGTAGATCCACTTGGAAGTCACAACAGAATTCCCTTCTGGTCTTGGGTTCACGTCCCAAACATCATTCTTCATGATCGACTGGTATTCCTCGACCATGGCATCCTTCCATTCTTTCTTTTCTGCTGCTTCTTCATAACTGGAAGGTTCTTTTTTCATTATGTCACAGAGTAAGGCAACATAGCTGGTGTGTGACCTAGTACTTTTTCTTTCTCTGTGTTCCTCCTCTGGAAAACCATACCTTTCTACATCTTGGATGAGATCTCTATCCCATGTTGGTTTCCTCTTGTGAGAGTTCTTCTCACGGGGTGGATCTACAGGTTGTGGATCTTCTATTTCACGATCCTCTTCTAGAATTACTTCGTTCATGGTGGTGTCTTGTATTCTGGGTACCCTTGGTTCTTCATAGTCTTCAACAGCTGTCTTCCTTGATTTGATGTATGCTGAATTTTCATCAAAAGTCACATCCCTGCTGATGTAAATCTTCTTGAACCCTGGAAAGTAGATTCTGTATGCCTTCGAGCTGTTGGGATATTCCTATACTCCATCCTAGTCCTACCAACATTCTCCATTTTTTTTATTTTTAGTCATGCATGCATTTTGCATGTAGTCATGATTTTGCATGCATGCATGCAATTGCATGCATCCCAGTCATCAATCCCAGCACCTAGCCCTCAGTTAGCTAGCCCCGGGAGCTTCTCACTGATCAGTTTTAGCCCTCCTAGTGCTTAGTACGCCCTGCATGCAGTTGCATGCATCTCATGCGCCCTCTCTCACCTGCCACTCAGTTGCACTTCAGTTAGTTGAGTTATCTTTAGTTCTTTCCTTGATTTAAGGCTAGACTGACTCTCAATTGACTGTATCACTCCGATGGACCTCCAGTGAGACTAGACTGCCCATTTTGACTCCAGTTAGCTCCTCATGCGCCCTCCACTGAGCCTCCTTCATTCAGTTAGTACCTCCATGTGCCAGTTACACCTACCACACTCAGTTAGACTCAGTTTGACATCTGGTTGACAGTTACTTGTGCATTAATGACTCCATTGATGATGATGAGGACTCCTAGTTGTGCTCTGATGACACTCTATTGATCTGATGATCACTCTATGAGAGGCTAATTTGAATTTCCACATTGGCATTCAAATCCTCTCCACCATTGGACTATTTATTGTTCATATTTGTGATTAAAGAATTAGTGTGTGTGAATTTATTTTGCTTCTATCCGAGTTTTACTGTATTATTATTCTGTTGCTCATTTACACTGCATTGACACTCTTCTTCTATCTTCCTGCTTAATGATAATATTTCTTGTGAGGTATACATCAGCTCTTAGATATGTTGTGAGGATTTTCACATGGTATCAGAGCATGTTGAGAGTATTGTCTATCTCCATTCCTGAGAGTTTTTTGCAGGTTATTATCAAGATTTTGAGTGCAGCAGTTTCTGCACTTTTGCAGCAGTAGCAGTTGCAGACTTTTTCTATTGTTTTTGAAGGTCTTCTACAGCTTCCATGAATTCAGAAGAAATCCCTCCTCTTTCTCCATTCAACTATGGTGAATGGAAACAAAAAATGATAGCATATTTGAAGAGCCACGATCTCTTTGATTATTGTTTTGAAAGAGAGTTTGAATCCTCTGAAGAAGAGAATGACTGGTTAAATGAAGGTGACAGAGTCTCTGGAGAAATGATGCTTGCTGTGTCTCGATGCATGGTACACCACTTCTTTTCTGTTGAATCTCCAAAAGAGCTATGGGCCTAACTGGATGAAAGATTTGGCAAACAAAATGAAGGGATTGGTCCAAACCATTTCGAGAGAAAGCATAGTGATGCATTCGTCCTCCTTGATGGTCTCTTTGATCATGAATCAGTATCAAACATATCTCATATTGAAGTTTTCCACAAAGAAGAAGGACTTGCAGATTCTACACTCATGCTCCAAATTTCTTCTATTTCGAATTCTGTGCTAGCTCACACTCTAGAAATTGCAGAGGTTCCTAAATCCTCTCTTGCACCAGAGTCTGTTGGTTTGCATCGTGATCTCATGAATGTTTCAGAGGTTAAATTATCCAGTGGAGGTACTGCATTCACTCTCCTTGATCAATCACCTCTTATTTACTACTGTAAGATCATTATTTCATGCTCTCAGAAGGTTATTGAAGATGATGGCCATTGCCATTCGCTTGGGATAATTTCTCATGCATTTACTGGTTTAGATCTCACCTCAAATGGTTCAAAGGAGATCTGAAGAAACCAATTTTCAAGTCTTGGATCTGATTTGGATTCCAAGCAATCACTGACATTTGATGGTTCTTTTGAGCATAATCTCACCCATGATGGTTCGAAGGAGAAAACAAAAGAATATCTACACATTCATGGTTTTGATCCTACCTCAGCTGATTCGAATCACAGGTTCCAGGATCATCCTCATACTTTTGGATTTGTTCTCATCACATTCGATCTGAAGAGAAAGTACAAGCACATGCTTTTTGAGAATGAACCACTTCTTCCCAAGAAGAAGATACCTCCAGACATATGACCAAGCATCACACCTGCTTGAGTTTGGAGCATTTATTTTTTGTGTGTGCATTACAATCTATTTTGAGGGGGGGTATTTTTCCCATGAGGTTTTCCCCATTTCCTCGGTTTATTGACTGTTATTATTATTCATTGTATTGAGTGACCTTTGGTCTCAGTTACCAGGGCCCAGGATGGATTAAGGGGGGGTGTTGGGATATTCCTATACTCCATCCTAGTCCTACCAACATTCTCCATTTTTGCATTTTCAGTCATGCATGCAGTCATGATTTTGCATGCATGCAGTCATAATTTTGCATGCATCCCAGTCATTAGTCCCAGCATCGAGCCCTCAGTTAGATAGCCCCAAGAGCTTCTCACTGATCAGTTTTAGCCCTCCTAGTGCTTAGTACGCAATGCATGCATCTCATGCGCTCTCTCTCACCTACCACTCAATCGCACTTCAATTAGTTGAGTTATCTTTAGTTCTTTCCTTGATTTAAGGCTAGATTGACTCTCAAATGACTGTATCACTCCGATGGACCTCCAGTGAGACTAGAATGCCCATTCTAACTCCAGTTAGCTCCTCATGTGCCCTCCACCGAGCCTCCTTCATTCAGATAGTACCTCCATGTGCCAGTTACACCTACCACACTCAGTTAGACTCAGTTTGACATATGGTTGACAGTTACTTGTGCATTGATGACCCCACTGATGATTATGAGGGCTCCTAGTTGTGCTATGATGACACTCTATTGATATGATGATCACTCCATGAGAGGCTAATTCGAATTGCCACCTTGGCATTCGAATCCTCTCCACCATTGTACTATTTATTGTTCATATTTGTGATCAATGAATTAGTGTGTATGAAGTTATTTTTCTTCTATCCGAGTTTTACTGTATTATTATTCTGTTGCTCATTTACACTGCATTGACCACTCTTCTTCTATCTTCCTACTTAATGATTATCTTTCTTGTGAGGTATACATCAGCTCTTAGATCTGCTGTGAGGATTTTCACACGAGCTTTCACTATACCCCATAAATATACCCTTCTTTCCTGAAGGATCTAACTTTGTCCTCTCTTCTTTTGGAACATGTGTATATACTGGACAACCAAATATCCTGAGATGGCTAACTTCTGGTCTCTTACCAGAGAAAACTTCTTTTGGTGTCTTGTTTTCAAGTATCTTGTGTGGTGTTCTGTTTTGTACATATACAGTTGTCCTTGCAGCTTCTTCCCATAGGTGCATAGGTAGATCTTGGTCATGAAGCATTGCTCGTGCTGCTTCCATGATTGTCCTATTCTTCCTTTCTGCAACCCCATTCTGTTGTGGATTGTAAGGAGTGGTCAACTCCCTCTTAATCCCCGAATAACTACATAACTTCTTGAAGTCTCCTGAAGTGAATTCTCCGCCATTGTCGGATCTAAAGGTCTTGATCTTCTTATCAGTTTGATTTTCTATCAAGGCTTTGAATTCCTTGAACTTATAAAACACCTCATCTTTATTCTTCAAGAAATAAACCCAAGTCTTCCTAAAGAAATCATCAATTAAAGAAACATAATATACATACCCACTCAGAGAACTGGATGACATCGGACCGCATACATTGGAGTGGATAATCTCCAAGATTCCTTTTGCCTTGCTTTCACTGCTTGGAAATGCCTTCTTTGTGTTCTTTCCTTTTGCACATCTTTTGCAAACACCTTCATGCTTTGACTGGATTTCAAGAAGACCTTCTACTGCTTTGCTTGCAATTGGCAGTGCTCTATAGTGCACATGTGCAAGCCTTCTATGCCAAAGTTCATTTGGCTCCACGGATTCATGTACCATGGCATGTTCAGGTTGTCCCTTCAATTTATACAATCCTCCCTCTTGCTCTCCAATCACTACTACATCATATATAGTTTTACCTTTTGGCCACATAAGTACTTGGCCATCCACAAATGCAACTCTCATCCCTTTTGCATCCAATGATGATATGGAGAGAAAATTCTTCTTGAGACCAGGTACATATAGAACATCTTTCATCTTTAAAGACTTCCCAGATTCTAGATTGTAGGAGGATTCACCACTTCCTTTTATAGGGTATTGATAGTCATCCCCAAGTTTTACCTTATGAGGTGACTCATGTTCATATAGGTCCATAAGAGATTCTTTGAATCTCGTCATATGTTTTGAAGCCCCACTATCAATAAGCCAATCATTACACCCATGTGTAACAGTACCTGTGAGAGCAGAGATTAGAACATATTCTTCATCACTTGAAGAGTCTTCACTTTCTACCTTAGTCTTCTTCTTGGGAGGTTCATCATCCTCAACAACATGAGCATGATATCTCTTTTTGTTGCTCTTCTTCTTGTTGTTGTTGGAGCCCTTTCTGTTCCTAGGACATTCTGAGGAATAGTGTCCATTCTCATCACATGTGAAGCATCTAATGTGAGAGAGATCTTTCTTCTTTTGATGATGGTGAGAAGGTTTCTTGTGATGAAGTTTCTCCCTCTTGAACTTACCTTTCTTGGTGTGTGTTGTGAGAGCTTGGTATTCACTTCCCATCTTCTCTTCTTGGGCCACAAGCCTAGCTTCTTCTTGTGAGCATTCTTCTCATAGTCTACTGAAATAGATCAATTTCTTTCTTGCACAGATTCATTGGATGAAGGAGTCCCATGACCTAGGTAGGCCATTCAATGTGGTCATGAAAATTTATCCATTCTCAACTACTTCATCCACAGCTTCAAGTTGTTCTTTGATTTGAGAGACCTTAGTAAAGTAGAATTGGATGGTCTCTCCATTCTGGAACTTTACCCCTTTCAATTGGTTCCGCAATGTCATCTTCCAATTTATATTCTTTCCTTCAAACAACTTGGTCAAGGAGTCAAACATATCCTTAGGTGTCTTTAGAGAAGACACATGGGGTATGAGATGGTCTTTGATAGAATCAGCAATGATTCTCGTAGCCTTGACCAGGTTCTTCTTATGTAAGGCCTTAGCCTCATCTCTCTCTGGAACTGGAACCTCTTGACTTATGTAGGTATCCAATTCATTCTCTTCTAGGGTTAACCCAATCCTATACTTCCATGCTCAGAATTTATCATCCCCTTCAAGCTTATCCTCAAGCTTGGTGTGGTGAGACATCTTAATGAGAAACTCAAATGGAAATAAAAGATTTAGTTCTTACCACTTAAATGCTGAGAACTGGATGAGCAAGCTGGTGTGGAGATTCCAAAATTGACTGTAATGTTTCTGGTGTAACTCAGAAATTTTGGATCCTCGGGGTCTAAAAATTTGGCCTGTGATAGCCCGTCCTGTTATATTTCTAACCCCACAGCTTTTAGCTTAATTGGATTCTCCAAGAGGGAGTTATTCCAAGTGTCGTAACGTGACCTGTTTATGGGATGAAACAGGATATCAAACTTGTATGGAGTGCCACGTGTCACTGGTTCAACTTCGGCCTTTGAAACCCGGACTTGTGAAAATAATATCTGTGCTCTTACTGAAACTTTTTACATAATTTCATTTGGAGCTTCCTAGCCCATGTTATGACCTTTTTCCCTAGGTTACCTGTTTATGACTAAGATCTGGAATAGGTAGAAACCCTAATTTGTATGGATCATAAATCAGAAAGTACAATGAATCAGATGATGTGCTTCAAACACAAGGTAGAAGGGAACGTTATCTTCGACCTGTAAAAGTTTCAGATGCTGAAACTTCGTAGAAATGAAGTTATAGCGAAAGTTCCAAGATGAATAGGTTTTGCTATGCAAAACCCTTCTCTAGCCTAGCCTCCTCTTGCCTTTGATGAACTGTGGAGAGAAAAACCAGAAATCAAGAAGCCCTAGCTTCTGCAGCTGCACAATGTCTTCTTCTTAGGTCAGCTCTGATACCATGTTAAATTTCCGATAATTTCATTCAATAGTATCTAGGATCACTAAGAGAATAACATGCACAACATAACAATCACAAGAGACAATTGACAAAAAGCATTTCATCGGGGAAAGCCAAGAAGGTGAAAAACCCCGCAAATTTCTCAGAGATAGAATAAGCCTCAATAAAAAGATAGAAAAGATCAATCCCCAAAAGATATATAACTCCAGCAGCTACTCCTCCTCCACTTGTGCACACTCCTCCCTCTCAACTATGCGAGTTGGATGAGTGAGTGAATGAATAGAATGAGAGACACACACTCTCTATTTATACAATGACTTGACCTGCCTTTAACTCTAATAGGGTCGAATTCCTAAGGAAGCCTAATAACCCATCCACATGACTCATACAGGGCCGACCCCACACCGGTGGTCTAATAACCCATCAAATATACGTTGTGACACTTGCAACACTTACAAATACAAATGACGACACTTTTGATTGGAGGAAGGATACATTTCCATCAGGAATATAATAAAGTACAAGTGTAATACATAGAAGAATATCTTCCAAAGTTACAAATACATCAACAGTAGATGCCACTGTAGAGTGGGCATCGGGTAAATCAGGTGCCGTTTGGATGGCCTCGTATGTAGCTTCTGTGGGGCTGAGAGGCATCGTATCTCCAATCATATCCAGATGGTTTAGATTGGGCACAATCCATTGATCGTTGGAGTAATGCGAGGATGAAATCATGTTCACAATGGAAACATGGATAGAGGGATCTGATGTTGGAAAGATTCCCATGAGCGATGAATCCTTAAGGATTCCTACCCCCACACTCTCATATATTTGCATTGAATTTCCTAAAAGAGGGACATTGTCTGCAGGATGAGTAGTGGTGTTAGGTGTATAGAAGTCTTATTGGTCAATAGTGACAATCTTCCCTTGATGGGGAAATTTCACTATGCGGAAGATAGATGATGCTACCGCAGTCATGGCATAGAACCAGTTTTGACTAAGTAGTAAGTTATAATCCAACGGGGAAACAACGACTTCCACGTTAATGGAAACGCTCTTGCCGCCCAACTCAATGGTCAAGGACTGTAACAACCCGTGTGGTTGAAAGCCATGTCCATCAAAGGCTTTCAAAGTGGTTGGGGAACAATTCAAATCGGGAGAGACAATGGATCGCCAACAAGATAATGACATAATCGAGGTGGAGGCTCCTTCGTCTAGGATAGTACGATGGATGCTTTTTCCATCAACGTTAGTAACGATTTGGAACGCAAGTTGGTGGGAAAGCCTCAACTTAAAATACTCTAACCTGAACATAATGGTATTGGAGGAATCCGGGTCTACAATGCCAATTGCAGATAATAGGGTATTACGCTAAATAGGACAGTTTTGTAAGACCTTGATCGTCGACATAGCAGAAGGGGCTTGCGCTAAGTCTTCTACTATATTGTAGTTCTGAGCAGCTCGAGCATTTGGATTGAAAGTGGCTTTTCTAATCGTGCTTTAGGGTGGATGCAAGACTGAATCCAATGAAGGTTTCTCGATGGCGAGATGACCTTGAGGTGATGGGATGTTATATGTAGACACGAGGGTTTTGTCAAGATTCCCCCCATCAGATTCTTTTGGAAGAGGGGAGTCATATGAACGTGATCAAGTATTCAAGTTGACTATTTCGCTCCGCATCATGAGAACATGAGCGGTAGAGGACGTTTCTCCTTGAGAAGGAGATGGTTGTTGCGTGATCATCTGTTGTTGTTGTGTGGGGAAGGGATCGATTAGGATTGTGAGTATGGGGTTCCCTTTGAGGAAATTTTGTGCTTCATCCCGATGTGGGCACTCTTTGGTGAAGTGGTCACCACCGCTGTTACACCCAAAATCTACTCATCATGATATTTAGTGTATACACCCCTGAAGATGTCTTGACTGAGTAATTAACCTGGGAGGATTTGTACCTAGTTGTACCAGGTTTTGAGAGATCGTCGCAGGTTGCACTCATGCAACATGCGACGTCGTAGCTTGCTTCACTGCAGGGTGCGACAAAGTCAATTAATGGGAAAAAGTAGCTTCTTCGAGGTTCTTCTCGAAACTTGCTGACTTGGGGGATTATCTCTGACCTCTAGGGGAGTTGGTACTCGATTCCTAACACCTTGGGAGGATCCCCTATCTCTCTCCTACCATATCTCAACCTATCATATCCATACCCTATCCACTTAGTCTTATATAAGAGAAGCTCTACTCCTCTCCAAAGGGAGGAAGTCTATGGTGTCTACATGCTGGTGAAATTACCTTTGGGAGATCTCTACTCATCCTTGAGAGACTCAAGCTTCCTTAGGAGGAAATGGAAAATTACTTTGTTGGGGAAGGGCTGCAGCGTTAAGCCTTGGTTGTAGTTCTATATCTCTGCTATGTACTTCCCTATTTTTATAGTAATACAAATGCTTTCCACCAATATTGTTCGCATGTGCAATGATATTGAGTAGTTTACCTGCTTAACTGTTTACTTAGATCTCTTATTGTATAGATGCCTTTTTACTTGTTTCTCTTGTTTCTTGTCTTGATAGGTCTTACAGCTTGGATCTAACGACCGTGAGATGTGGAGCAACGTTTAGAAGAAAGGATAGCGAAGTGAAAGGTAAGACATCTAGTACTCAATCCTTAAGTAGATCTAGGAAATGCATTCGTAGCCTGTCTAATTTGTTCTAGACTTGCATTGAGCTAGGGAGATCCGACTCGCGTCCGCTCGAGTGGATTGTCCGATAAACAAATCTAGCAACCATACTGGGGAAAATACATGTCTGATTTTGTAATTGCCTGAGAGTCATTTTCAGTTGATTGCTTGATACAAGCCTTCTATTTGTCATTTGCTTCGTAAGTTGATTTCACTATCAGATCTTCATCTTGAAGACTTTGATCTACTTCCTCTGAGTTTATACAACTCATTTCCAAACCATTCCATGGTTCATTGCTTGGAGATCTGATTCAGTTTTGGACTTATATCTCGCCCGTTGCACCTGGTTAGTGGAAACAGAGCGACATTGTGTCATTTCTGGCCTCTGTTCTTTACCTTTTAGTCACTCGTCGCATCCCTTTCATTGGTAAACTGCGACGTCGTTGCACTTCCCGCATTGGTGAACTGCGACGTCGCACTGTGTACAAGCACAAAGTGCTCCGATTTGTCAAAATTTGGCATACAGGTATCGCCTCTCCATTTGTCAGTCTGAACTTTGGTTTGCTGTATGAACTCCCTCTATGCTGCAAGATCCAACCAGAGACCCCACCTTTGATTTGTGTGTCGAGTGTTTGGCTTGTTTGGATTGATTTTGGGTTTCATCTTGGACAAGTTCGAAGACCGGTAGTGGTGGATACTCTTGTCTCCTCCACCTCCATCCGCTCATCCTTGCATTCCCTTCCTTCCATTCCTGATCTGATCACTACATTAGACCAGATTTTAGACCTCGTTTTCATCATTGTTTGATATTTGCTTGCTACTGCTTGATTTTGCGTTAAGTGTGCCTTTCAGCTTGATTAACTGCTTGTCTTTTCTTGAGTTTTCTGAGTGTACTAGTGCTGCAAGTAGTGTTTTCTTTTCGTTCATTTAGATCTAAAAGATCAATTGTTATCAAGTTTATTCTTCGATGCATCTATTGAAAAGTTTAAAAGTGCTTCTTTCCCATCATTTCTTGAGTGTTTTTGAAATAAAAACATTCTTGCATTGGAATGTTTCGTTTATCAATATTTTGGAAAATTGAATGAATGTATAATCATTTGTGTTTTTCTTGAAATATGAATCGCTCATCTTCTTGAAAGACTCAAGCTACACTTCCAATTTTGCAAAAGTATTTCCATGCTAGGGAAAGGTAAGTGCATTTTTTATTTTTCATTGCTTTTGGGCCATTGAAAGAGAAATTGAAAAGCTTGCATACTCCATCTTAGAATTCTCTCTTTTCATTACCTAGTATCATTCTTGTTTTGAAAAGAAAAAGAAAAAAATGTTGTGATTTGGATAGTAGTGTTGTGATTTTTTGTGTTTCGTTGAAAAAGGAAAATAATACTTTCGTAGTCAAGTTTTTGTTTGAATTGGGATTGTGTTGCATTGTGTTGTTTTGGCGATCTTGACGGAAAGAAAAATATTTCTCCTTCCCATAGCTAGAATTCATTGAAAGAAAAGAATATTTCGTGCATGTTGCTAGGACTTGCATTATGCTTCCAATTATGTACTCACCTCATGCATTCACCTAACCATCCAAGATAAAATTAACGATAGAACTAGGTAAAATTTTTAGCAACTTGTGTGTAAGTTAGAGACGTGTTACGACGTCGTTAAGCGTGGCAGATGTCGTTATTTTCCAGCACTGTATCCTGGGGGTATTGTAGTCTTCCACGTACTTATCAGTATATCGAGCTTCTTCACGTACTCACCAAGTACCATAATCCGTACTTGGCGTATATCGAAGGGTGTATCACATACTCGGTAGTATATCGGAAGGTCTCTTGCCGAACGGTTGTGCATTAGACATCACCACTACGGATTTGAGCTCCCACGTACCTTGTGTATATTGGGAGACACCACTAGGATTCCTGAAATCAACTGAGTTAACCATTTGGCCGTCTTGGCAAAGAAATACATCGAGAACAACACTCGGGGAGATTAGCATGCATGTACTGTCCAGGTAATCGGGTATGCAGGCAAGGGTACGGTCCCAATCCTCCTTGTCGCGTCATATTGTTGGACCTTGTAGTATATCGCAGTTTGCGATGCCTTGACAATCCCGTGAGGTTCCATACTTTTGAATCCACTTTGTCACATAAGTTTGCTTGTTGCCTTAGTTTGAGTAGGTTTTTCTGGACTGCTTTTATTTTTAGCTTTCCCTTAGGAGAAACACTGTTTCAGCCACTTTGGCTAACTTTCCTAATACTCTGGAGGATTTTCCCCGGAGAACATCCCGTAGGATCTTAAACTTATCACCCGAATATCCCCTCAATCAGGAGGTTATTTCGAGGGTAAGAATGGATCAGCGTAACATGGTCGTAGTTACTGAAGTGGAAAACCCCACTCTGAACGTTGGAGGACTTTTGTTCCCACAAACTCCTCCGGATTCACCTGCCTCTCATCCCCCGCGGGATGAAGGAGCACAAATCCCCACTTCACAAGACCTTTCTCCCATCATCTCGGGAGAACCTGGATCATTGGAATGAATAAACCGACCCCAGGATGACCCTATAGCTGTTGGTCCTTCAGCAGCTTACTGGACATCTTCTACTGGTCACCCAGTGGCTCATTTTGCCATCGCATCACCACCCAACTGGACTACTCCAGAGTTCTCTAGACCCTCCTACATGCCCGACCCCGTCAAAGTATTTGCACCCATTCAAGAACGCTTGGATCAGTTACATATTAAGGGTAATGAACTTTGAAGACAAAGTCTCGAGCAAAGACCCGGGTATAGAGATACCTCAATTCATCCGATATCTTCTGGATCACCGGAACAACCTTCCCATCAAGTGACCATTAATGAGACTGGTAATCCCTCGCAAGAATCCAGTCCTGCACCTTGAGTGAACCAACCGGTGGAAGGACAACAGTCCAACACACCTGTTACTACCACGGTTACTTTACTAGTTTGTCCCCCACCTCAAAACTCAAGGGGAGGATATTCCATTCCCCCGGATTATCTCATTGGTAACGTTATTACTGCGGTAGCTAATCAACAACCTACGTTGGTTCAACCTTCGAATAGTGGTCATCCTGTTGTGGCTGGGGGGAAACCCCCGTTTCCTAACCATAACATAGGCAGTGGAATCCCCAACGGACCTTCCGTTGGACCTCCCCAACCTTCCATACCATCCACCATGGGATTATCTCATGTTGGGGGGCCATCCAATGTAACCTTACCCTCATGGAGTCAAGCGTATCCAGGTTCTGTTAACCCTACGCTGGGCCGATCTAACCCCCAAAAAGAACCATACGGGATACCTTATCCAAGAAATCCATACACTCTATGGGGGCAACAACCTGTGTTGCACCACGGACCCCAACCTACTATCCCTCAAGCACCACCACCCCCGATCGGTCCTCCCCCACCTCCTGCTGGAGGTGGCGGGCTCCCACCTAAATTTGGCGGAGGCCCACCTCATTATACCAACAATATCCCTCACCCTTCTGGTGGTGACGGGAATGGTCCACCGCCCCCTCCAGGCGGAGGCAGCGGAGGACCACCCTATTATGGTGGAGGAGGACATTTCCCTTTAGGTGGTGGGGGTGGTCCACCACTCCCTCCAGGAAGAGGCGGTGGAGGACCTAATTACTATGGTGGCGGTGGTGGTGGTGGAGACCCTCATCCTTCCGGCGACAGAGGTGGTGGGGGCCCCCATCCTTCTAGCGACGGAGGTGGCCCACCACCCCCTCCAGGCAGAGGCGGTGGTGGGATGCCTTATTACGGTTATGGACCCCCACCTCCTCCCGGTGGTGGCAGCGGACCTCCACCTCCTCCCGGTGGTGGAGGTGGACCCCCACCTTATTTGAATGGACCACCCTATGGTGGCGGACCCCCTTACGGTCCGGGCGGCACACCCCCCTACGGCTAGTTTCCTCCTGGTACACCTTACAGTCATACTGGTCCTTACATGCCTTATCCGTATTATCAATACACTCATCCTAATCCACAGCTGCCCTTTTTGGCTACCTTGGACCTACCTGACATTTATCGTTTAACCAACGACCCCATTTACCACGGAACTAATTGGCCACCTATTCCAGTGAAACTTCTGTCTGATATCCCGAAATTTGACGGAAAGTCGGGTGAAGATCCTAAAAACCACGTGATGACTTACCATTTATGGTGTTCATCTAATTCCTTAATGGATGACTCGATTCGTCTTAGATTGTTTCAAAGGACTGTCACCAGTTCGGCTGCCAAGTGGTACATTGAGTTGCCACCTCACTGTTTTCCTGATTTTGGCTCTCTTGCCATGAAATTTTTGACTCATTTCCAGCTGCCTGTACAGTATGAAACTGGTACTGAGCTTTTAACCTCGCTCCGTCAGAATATCGCTACTCATATTTTTTATCATATCCATGAGTGGCGAAGGAGACATCGTCTCATCAAAGCTCCCATCCCAGATCAACTCCTAGAAGAATGGTTTATGAAGTCGCTCATCCCTATCATAGAAAGAGATGTTGCCATGTGAGGTGCTGTCACCAAAGAACAAGCCATCACGAGTGCCCACGTACTAGAACTAGTCTACACTCAATTTGGCACTTTGTTTGATATTCTTCCTAACGCACCCCGTGACGTTAATGATCCTACAAAACCACTGAAGGGACCCCAAGCCGATGGCATCATCGGATCCCTTCACACCCAGCCTCATCAAACTATTGGTTCTTCGAACCCCCAGGGTTCGTCCCCATTACTAACACAGGCTGGTCTCAGCACCATCAAGTCATCCGCTCCTACTGCTACTAAAGAAGTGAATTCTGTCTCATCAACTTCACTTCAAAAGTCTGGCAGTAAGAAGAAAAACAAGAGAAAACCTAAGAAATCTTCTGCCTAGCAGGAACAAAAGAGCACTCCTGATGACGCCAAACAGAAACGGAAGCTAAAATATCCTTGTTTACTGTGTGGAGATGATCACTTCTCTAAAGAGTGTCCCCATAGAGACGAAGTCCAAAAGTTTCTTAGGGGCAAACCCACTCCCGCAGTCCTCAACGATCTGTTTCCCGCTCAAAACTAGCAGATGATTGCTCAACCTCCCCTAGCCTAGGGGGAATCATCCAATACCATGCATGTTCTCATGGTGCGAAATGAGATGATCAATTTGAACACTCGCTCGCGATCATACGACACAATCCCTTCGAAGGAACCTGTTGGGAGTAATGCTGAAAAAGCTTCCAACTCCTTACCTGATGTCACTGTACCATCAACTTCTCTCACCATTAAGAAACCATCTTTCGATTCAATATTGCGACCGACCAAAGGCACGATTAGAAAACAAGTTTTTAATCCTAATGCTCGGGAAGCACAAAATTACAATATCGTAGAAGACTTGGCACAAGCCCCTTGCGCCATGTCCACGCTGGAATTTTTGCAGAATTGTCCCAATCAATGCAAAACTCTCCTCGTAGCGATCGATGTAGTTGACCCTGATTCTTCGAATACCATCATGTTCCAACTTGACCATTTCAAGCCGAGGCTTTCCCATCAGCTCACATTTCAAGTAGCTGCAAACCTTGCTGGGAAAATTGTCCATCGTACCCTTCTGGATGAAGGTGCCTCTACATCTGTCATGTCGATCGCCTGTTGGAGAGCCATTGGCTCTCCCGAATTGAATCGATCTCCCACCACGTTGAAATCATTTGACGGCCGTGGCTTTCAACCTCATGGGCTCTTACAAGCTCTCACAATCGAGCTAGCCGTAACCATCAATGTGGAAGTGGTCTCTGCCCCAATAGATTATAATCCCTTGCTTGGTCGCAATTGGTTTTACGCCATGCAGGCGGTAGCTTCTTGAGTCTTCCACATGGTACAATTCCCCCACCAAGGACGAATTGTTACCATCGACCAATTAGATTTTTGCACGCTGGACACTACTACTCATCTTGGTGACCATGTTCCTTCCATTGGAAAAACGTCAAAACAGTATGAGAGTATAGGGTTTGGCTTTTTGAAAGATTCATCTCTCATGGGATTTTTTCCCATTTCAGACCCCCCTAATCATGTTGCCTCGGTGAACATGATCTCCGCTGAGATTTCATCTCACTCTACTGATACTTGGCTTGTACCAGACGAAGCCACAACACACCTGATTGGAGACGCAATGCCTTTTTCACCCGCTGAACGTATTTACGAGGCTATCCAATCAGCACCAGAGCACCATCTAACCATGGCCTCCCCATCTTGTTCTCTAAATCGGGCATCATCCCTACCTGACCTCTTACTTCAGACTTTTCATTCAGATGAATCCATCATGGAAGTTATGAATGTTGATGATGGCCCGTGGGATGACCTTCACCATAGGTCCTCTTTTCTTCCACCGTTGGAGTACATAGAGAACAACATTCGTGCCATCTTTTCACCGGATATCTACCCATTCCCCCAGTCCCCCGTACTTACATGTCTTTTGGACACTGAGGGTAAGTTGGCCAACATTGAGCCTACCACCCCGATAGACATCTCAGTAAAACCTGGTGTAGTGGAACACATTCGCATAGGCCAGAAGTGTTCCCCTGAAGAAATAGCTATGGGCACGGCCTTATTCAAGTAATTTCGAGACGTATTTGCTTGTTCCTATGAGGAGATGCCTGGGATAGACCCCGCGATTGTTTCTCACGGGATAAAGACCTATCCCGACGTCAAACCTGTACGTTAAAAGTTATGACCGGTACACCCCCGGAAGACTGCAGTGATCAAGGCAGAAATTGAAAAGCTCTTAAAGGATGGTTTCATTTATCCTGTCCCGTTGACAGATTGGGTCTCAAATGTCATCCCTATGAACAAAAAGAAGGGCAGCATTCGTGTCTGTGTCGATTATTGGGACCTTAACAAGGCTTGTCCAAAGGACAACTACCCGACCCCATTTATCGACCAGATTATTGACAATTGTGCCGGAAGCGTCATCTTTTCATTCATGGATGGCTTTTCTGGTTACAACCAGATTGAGATCAACCCAGCTGACCAACATAAGATGGCTTTCATCTATCCTTGGGGGATGTTTGCATATCGCAAACTCCCGTTTGGCCTTAAAAACGCTGGCGCCATGTTCCAACGAGCCATGTCGTATGCCTTCCATGATATTAAGGACTTTGTGGAACCTTAATTGGACGATCTCCCTGCTCATTCAAAGCAGCGTGAGTTCCACATGGATCATCTGACGACCATTTTCCTCAGATGCAGACGGTACAACATCCGTCTGAATCCTCACAAATGTATCTTTTGCGTTGAGTCCGAACGCCTCTTAGGATTTATAGTCTCGAAGGAGGGGATCCGTATTGATCCCTTAAAGGTGGAGGGCAATGTCAACCTCCCACCTCCCATCACTGTGACGGAACTTCAAAGTCTCCAAGGGAAGGCGACTTACTTAAGACATTTTGTTTGTAATTTATTGAAAAATACTAAGGGGTACATGAGGCTGCTTAAGAAGGACGTCCCGTTCATTTGGGACGATCAAGCTCAAAAATCCTTCGACAGCATCAAACATGCCATCACACATGCCCCTGTAATCCAACTGCCGAATTATTCCAAGATTACATCTTATATCTCGCTGCTTCTGCTACCACTATCGCCATGGTTTTGGTACAGGAGGATCAAAACGCCTAGGAACATGTAATATACTATGCAAGTAAGGGTCTCACCGACACTGAAACTAGATATTCACATGTCAAAAAACTTGCTTTCGCGGCGGTCATCGCCGTCCAAAATTTTTGACACTACATCCTGCTCCGCACCACCACCATCGTTGCCGACTTGAACCCCATGTACCACGTACTGACACGTCAGGTGCTTGGGGGCAAGTATTCACGCTGGATCATGATACTGTAAGAATTCGATCTTCTTTTCGAGAAAGCCAAGTCCAAAAAGTCCTTGGTGTTTGCTAAGCTGATTTGTGACTTTCCCCGTGCTGATGTAGAAGTTGAGCACAATGACTCCTTTCCAGATGAGTCATTGTTTCTCATCAGTACGACCGTTCCATGGTATGGAGATATTTCTTTATATCTTCAAACCCAACACTTCAACCCTCAACTCTCTCGCAATGACCGTCGTCGAATTCATCACCATGCAAAGTATTATCTGATCATCAATGATACTTTGTACTGACGTGGCATCGATTCCATTCTTCGATGTTGTCTAACCCACGATGAGGCTGAACGGGTTCTCAATGACTGTCACGCTGGGGCATGTGGTGGTCACCTCTTTGGGATGGCTACACCCCAGAAGATTTTGCGCGCAGGATATTACTGGCCTACTATCTTCAAAGATTGTATCGAGGCCGTAAAAAGATGTCCTCCATGCCAACACTTCCATACGAAGAAGCGCACCCATCCCGCCCCGTTACACCCGGTTATTGCTGTGGGCCCCTTTGCAAAATGGGGCATCAATTTTATGCATTGTAAGCCTACCTAGGCCGAGGGGCATAGTTACATCATCGTAGCTGTGGATTACTTCACAAAGTGGGCCGAGGCAATGCCTACATACCAAAACGACGGCAGAACCGCCGCACTCTTCATGTTCAATCATGTAATAGCGCGGTTTGGAGTTCCTCAGGCTATAGTTACCGATCACGGTTCTCACTTTCAGAACCATATGGTTGATGAACTGAGCGATAGATTGGGTTTTCGACATGAAAACTCAACACCTTACTACCCGCAGTCCAATGGACAGGTCGAGGCCATTAACAAGGTCTTGAAAACTATGGTCCAATGGATGGTAGGTATGCACAAGTCCAACTGGCATAATATGCTATTTTCAGCATTATGGGCCTACAAAACCTCTGTTAAAACCGCCACAAGGTTCACCCCTTTCCAATTGGTGTATGGATTGGAAGTTGTCCTGCCTTTAGAGTGCAAAATTCCATCTCTACAACTCGCTATCGAACTTCTTCCTAACACTACTGCCGAGGAAGAACGTTTCCTGTACTTAGCAAAACTCGATGAGTCTTGCCAAGATGCCGCTCTTGCTAATGAAGCACACAAGAAATGCATCAAAGCTCAATACAATAATTTAGTTGAACCCCGTATCTTCAATTAGGGTGACTTGGTCCTCACATATGACCATAAGCATGACAAACTAGGTGCAGGAAAGTTCGAGTCCATGTGGCACCGACCTTATTCGTCAAACGTGTTTTGGAAAAGGGAGCTTACGAGCTAGAAGATTATGATGGAATATCTTTGGGTGAACCCCGTAATGGGATTTACCTGAAGAGGTACTATACCCGACCCTTTCATGCATAGTTTTTTCTTGTATATACTGTACATGGCGTACTTGTGTGTTTTTGTGTGGTGTGACACACTTGTTTCTGAGTGTCTTTAGATCTTGTTTTCGCTTCTCATACCATGTTCTGTCTGCGTGTGCATATGGCAACGTGCTATGGATTCGCGGACGGTGCCAGCCGGCATACCCGTAACCTTGCTTCGGCAGCCTGGGTACTGTATTCCCCAACAGGTGAGCTCATCAGCTGAGGAGGAAGTTGCCTTGGATTCGCAACCAATAATGCCATAGAATATCTGTCGGTAGTTGGAGCCTTAACTGATGCAATTTCCTTGGGTATGAACCACATTGTCATCCACATGGATTCTCAACTGGTGGTTTCCTATCTTAACCAGGTTTACGCTATCCGTGATCCTACCCTACTCGGTCTCTTTAGACGGGTTTGTCTCTTGGAAAGGTCATTTGAAACCATTCAATACCTGCACATTCCGCGAGAGTTAAACACAGTTGCTGACTCGATGGCCAACTTCATTCTAGATTGGTACATCGCACACACATGATAATCATAACATGTAAAAGCATTCACAACATGTAAATAACGCACTATATAGAAGCAAACATATAAACAAGATCACATCATTACTTTTTGGAATACATAATGTATAAATCACCGGACTATCTGTATATATATATAATCACAAAAAGGTAGTGCTGATACAAAAATCTGAAGCTCGATAGCTTTCAGTAAGTCTCTACAAAATCTGAAGCTTCGCAGCTTTCGGTAGTACAAAACCTGAGGCCCCTAAGCTCTCAGTACACACACAATGAAAACATGTGGCCTATCGCCTGGCCCGTACTACCCTAGGTGGTCTAACATCTCTAGCCAGCTAAGCCTGGAAACAATCCACTACTCTTACAACCTTGCAAAGCAGTGCGTTGAAGCACGCAGTTGCTCCAACCGTGTGCACCTGCATGGGCCGCGGCACCTCATCTACAGTCGGCTCAGGAATAGCCAGTGTCAACCCACTCAGGTTGGCGTAGACCCTGTCCATCTATATGATGGTAGCATGCACAGCTGGATCCACCATCGCTCCCTATCCTCTCTCTCTCCTAGCCAGAAGAGAGTTCCCCACTGGTCGTATAGGCCCCACATTTGCACACACATGTTGTTCACCTATCAGCACTATATCAAAAAAAAATCATAAATGCAGAAAACTTAAAAAGTTCAATGGTTTTTTGTTCTTACTGAGGTTTCCCCATGCTTCTCCCTCAGGCAGCGGCAAGTCTGGGTCATCCGTGAAGTCAGTGCCACTATATGGAAAGTCCTCCACCATCAGTAACTGGCTTGCCAACCAAGTGAAGAACTCAGGAGGGAATCTAATGATAGGACCCACACCATGTCGAGCCATCACATCGGTCCACCTGGCCATGTGTGGATCTCTGAGGTCCCTATCCTCTAGTGGCACCTGAGGATGCAAAAGAGGAACCCGTTCCAACAAGAACGAGATCACGATAGAACCATATCCAAACTGTTTAAGCTCTCCCCGCTGACACTTTGTCAGCTGAGCTCATACATTTGCGAGGACCCCCTCGCACTAGTTGAAGATATTTGGGGACAAACAGTGCTCCGCATAAAGCATCTGTGCTCTAGTGGCTAGGTGAGGAGCTTGACTCCCTGCCATCCTCGTAATGGTAAATAGAATGGCCTGTAATGGGTGCTCCCGTACATCTTTAATGCAAATCTTCCCGCTAGATGCACGGGCGTTGGGACCACAATGTTGTCAGATCAAGTCTTCCACGGTCCGATCACTCCCATGTGATCCAGTGCGTGTCACATTGTCCCCCCTTCAGGACAAACCAATCAGAAAATAGATGTCTTCCACATCTATGTGAATCTTATGCTCACCAATCATGAAGTACTGTTGAGCCGCATCCCAAAATTGGAGCATGTGGATTAGTAGTGGAAGTTGGGATCTCATCCCCTGAATACGGAAGAACTTGAGAAGCCCACACAATTTGGATCATTGGCAGCTTGTTCATCATCTAATTCATGTTCCCGTTCCTGCCATTCTAGAACCATTCTGGATGCTTGGAACCTGTCAACAAGGATTTTTTAACAATGTTAGGACTTGCTTCACCCAGTGGAAGTCCCTCTTTTGAGTTTTGTTTGAGTTTGGGGATGGACGTCGCCGTCGTCGCACCCTGTTTTTGCAAACAGGGTGACGTCGTCACAGTCCACCTGTGAGACCTTTGCGACGACTCGGTCTCATTGCAATTCCTGAAAGGGCCAACTGCGATGAGCCGAGGGCGCATTGGCCCTTCCCAAATCAAGCCAAAACCCAAAAAAATGACTGAAAATCAAAATTGTAAACCACTATGATTTTTTTGGTTGAAGTTTAGGGTTACCTGTTCCTGACGACAGGTGAAATGCCTGATCGTAGCTCCTGGAATCGACAAGTGAAGATCTGGCAGCAAATGGCACTATTCCTCCCAAATTTGGCAAATAGAACAATGGTGACTATATTTGGTTTTTATTTCTATTTATAGAACAAATGGAATATTCCTTTTTCAAATATTTGATGCCGTTATGCTATTTGCTATAGTTTGGATCAGTTTTATTATATTTGAATGCTCGGTTGACTATTTGACCTAGTTTCTAAGTGTGCAGGAGTTGTGAAGTGCCTTTCTACACCATGTTCGTATTGGAACGGTCATCTCAGGTATGAACATCCCTTGTGAGTTTTTGTCGTTTACCCATTTTTTCATAGATTGCAATTAATGAGTTTACTCTTTGTTCTTTCTCGTGCTCTTGAAACTATGAGAATATGTTACCGAGTTACGATTTATCACTTTTCCGGGATCGTTAAACTCCTATGGAAAAGGAAGCCCCCGGAGTCTACCGTTAAGCTCTTTTCAGGCTCTCGAAATACGAAAAGATTGCGAAGCGAACTTGTCGCGTTCACGCTTGTAAAAGAATTTGAATGGTCATCTTCCTGGTGATAGTTTACCCCTTTTTCGGACCAAGGGGCACTAGTTACGAAAAAGGTATACTCCAACCAATCATGACTGGAAGAGTCCTCTCCTACGTTGTTTTACCCTTTTTCGGGTGATGAGGCTAACTTTACGAAAAAGGACCATTGGAGTCTTCCTTAGTTCTTTTCAGACTCTCTAAACATGAAATGACGACCGATTTTACCTTCTATGGACTCGTTAAACTCTTACATTGAAGGGCCCACCATGGGACCAACCCCTCCTGTCCCAGGTTCGAAAAATATTTGGGATTGGACTCATCTATGAGATGAGCTATACCAAGCATCTGGTTACCCTCATTAAGCTCGTAAAAAACACATGAGGTACTCATTGTTCATGATGGGGAAAAAGGAAATTTTTTGTGTTACGCACCTTGTTAGTGGCAGTATGTAGTTGTTCTTGAACATGGCACTCATTTGCATTTGCATACAACACTTGGGTCATATGTTTGTCCTCGAGTCTTGAGTCTTGTTACTCCTTTGAGTCATTCAAAGAGAGCTTCCATCATCAGTCGCATTAGGGAATGGTGTCATACTCGTCAAGTCAATACTTCCAAGTCATGCCATGCCCATGTTCAAGAATATGTCCATCATTTATCATCTACAGTCAGTACGCCTGCCATCATGTCGGTCTACTCTGAGTCAGTCTTGCGTGTTACTGTACCATCCAATCTACTCTACACAATTTTTGTCGTGTTTCGTGTCGATTGATGAGGGATTTATCATGGACCTCCTTCGACGGATTCGTCCTTGTCGACATCAGCTCATCATCCAAGTATTGAATCTAGAAACCAATTAAGTACCTTGGCCCTGCATGCCTCAATGGCAGGTTACCTCGCTTTCAACATGAGTTTATATCATTGACTCTTGATTGAAATATTTCATCTTGCATTCGACTTCAACTCATTTATTCACGCTCAATGATATGTACTGTGATACCTTGGGAATCATTAACATCAATGATGATCTCCCTCACACTTGTTAACGGTTTACATCAATGGCCGGTAATCAAGTGGTTTCTTCCATGTTCGACGTCAAGACATTTGTAATCACATGGATAGATTCGTATCATTGCGGGTTCAGCTTGAAGACCCTGGGGAGTCATGTTTTACCCAGGTTGCGATGGAGTTTGTATTGAGTTATATCACACGGATCCACATTTGTATTGGTCGTGGCTGTGTTATCATCTCATCATGGATCTACGCTTGTGTCTAGTAGCCATGATTGTGTTCAGTCGGTCATTACTACCATGGATCTGCACTGTATTGGTCGGCAACCATGTTGTACTTCATATGAGAATGTCAGTTCAGAGTTAGTTGTACTAAAGCAGTGTCCTTCATCCAACAAGTCTATTGCCTTTTCTTCTATCAAAGCACTTCACCTATCTATCTTCAACAACTTCATGCTTTGGGGGGCATTCTGTTACACCCAAAATATACCCATCATGAGATTTAGTGTATACACCCCTGAAGATGTATTGACTGAGTAATTAACTTGGGAGGATTTGTACCCAGTTGTACCAGGTTTTGAGAGGTCGTCGCAGGTTGCACTCATGCAACATGCGACATCGCAGCTTGCTTCACTATAGGGTGCGACGAAGTTAGTTAATGGGAAAAAATAGCTTCTTCGAGGTTCTTCTTGAAACTTGCTGACTTGGGGGCTTATCCCTGACCTCTAGGGGAGTTGGTACTTGATTCCTAACACCTTGGGAGGATCCCCTATCTCTCTCCTACCATCTCTCAACCTATCCTATCCATACCCTATCCGCTTAGTCCTATATAAGAGAAGCTCTACTCCTCTCCAAAGGGAGGAAGTCTATGGTGTCTACATGCTGGTGAAATTACCCTTGGGAAATCTCTACTCATCCTTGAGAGACTCAAGCTTCCTTAGGAGGAAATGGAAAATGACTTTGTTGGAGAATGGTTGCAGCGTTAAGCCTTGGTTGTAGTTCTATATCTCTGCTATGTACTTCCCTATTTTTACAGTAATACAAATGCTTTCCACCAATATTGTTCGTGTGTGCAATGATATTGAGTAGTTTAACTGCTTAACTGTTTATTTAGATCTCTTATTGTATAGATGCCCTTTTACTTGTTTCTCTTGTTTCTTGTCTTGACAGGTCTTACAGCTTGGATCTGATGACCATGAGACGTGGAGCAACGTTTAGAAGAAAGGATAGCAAAGTGAAAGGTAAGAAATCTAGTACTCGATCCTTAAGTAGATCTAGGAAATGCATTCGTAGCCTGTCTCATTTGTTCTAGACTCGCATTGAGCTAGGGAGATCCGGATCGCGTCCGCTCGAGTGGATTTTCCGATAAACAACCGCACAGTAAACAAGTATACTTAACCTTTCGCTTTTGTTTAGTGTCATCAGGATTTTTTTGTTTGGGCTCCTGTTGATTAGAAGTCTTTTTGTTTTTACCTTTGTTCTTATTTTTACCTCCATATTTTTGAGGTGAAGCAGATTGGACTGAATTCATTTCTTCGGTGGTAGCAGGTTTGGGTGATCTGTTGGTGTTGTTCCCAGCCTGCGATGAGGGTGGGGTCGAGCCGTGGTGGCTATGCAATCCACCAGATTGTGTAGTAGGATTGTTGTGAACGGAACCAATGATTCCATCAGCATGAGGTCCCATGGGTGGTTTTGCTGGGTCATAAGTAGGGCGGGGTGCATCATGAACAATATCGTATAAAGTGCCAGATTGGGCATAGACAAGGTCTAATTATTGGGCACGAGATATAGCTTTTTATTCTATGACAGACCCACCCATAGCAACATATTTGGCTATGATGGGTAGTAGTGACTTTGTAAACCAATCGACAAGTAGTTGGTCCAGAATGGGAGCTTTAATCAGACGTCGTCTCCTCCTCCACTCATGAATATGATCAGAAATGTGAGTGGCGGTGGTTTTCCGTAGAGAAGTCAAAAGATCCGTACTGGTTTCGTAGCAGATTGGTAAATTATTGAAAATGTGTTAAAAATGACATAGCCAATGATCGAAAGTCGGGAAAGGAGTGTGTTGGTAACTCAATGTACCACTTAGCGGAAGTACCGGTAAGGGGTCGCTGGAATAACCTCAAACAGATAGAATCATCCATTAAGGACTTGGACGAACACCACAAATGATAAGTCATTACATGGTTTTTTGGATCCTCACCGGGTTTTCCGTCAAACTTCAGGATGTCATATGGTAACTTCACTGAAATTGCTGGCCAATTTGTGCCATGATAAATGGGATCGTTAGTCAACCGTGATAAGTTTGGCATATCAAGTGTATTCAGAAATGGTAATTGTTGGTTGGGGTGTGGATACTGGTAGTATTGATAAGGCATCTGTGTACCAGTAGGACCATGGAACGATTGGTCTTAAGGTCCTCCTGTAGGAAATTGGCCATATGGGGGTGGGATGCCTGGGTTAGGAGGTGGACCTGAAGGGGGTCTGCCTCTGCCAGAATAAGGTGGTCCTCCACCAGAAGGTGGGGGTCCGCATCCTCCGGCGTAAGGTGGTCCTCCACCAAAAGGTGGGGTCCTCCTCCTCCAGAATGGGGTGGTCCTCCGCCAAAATGTGGGGGTCCTCCTCCTACTGAATGAGGTGGTCCTCCGCCGAAAGGTGGGGGTCCTCCTCCTCCAGAATGGGGTGTTCCTCTGCCCTAAGGTGGGGTTCCTCCTCCTCCAAAATGGGGTGGTGGTGGATCAGATGGTGGTGGATATGGTGGGATAGTTGGTGGAGGTGGTGGGGGGGGGTCCACTGGCCGGAGGTCCAGTCGGCGAAAAATTATGGTTCCCCCATGCGGTGTTTGGGTTTCCAGGATAGGGTAATCCAGGAAAAATGTTTTCTAGATAGTTTTGTCTGATATTAGGATTATGATGTCCTGGAAAAATATACCCCCATGGGGGTTGGGTCCAAATAGATGGCACCCCTGTATGATGTGTCCATGTAGGTTGTCCCACGGTTGGGAGAGAACTGCCAACCATACTATATTATGTATGTGAAGTATATCCTCCACTCACATTATGTCTGTTAACTGGGTGATGTCCCTCAGTCAGATTAGGTCCACTAGATAGGGGTTTCCCCCCAATCGAAAATTGCCCACTTACTAGAGTGTGCCCGGTGACCAAATGTTGGCCACTAATACTAGGTTGAACTATAACAAAATGTTGACTACTAACAAAAGGATTACTTCCACTTGAATGTAAACTAACATGTATATTATAGCGTCCCCTCGAATTTTGTGGTGGGGGAGGTGGAGGTGGTGTCCCAGTAACATAGTTAATAGAGGTTGAAGGTTACCCTTTAGAGGTTGGGGTCAAAGGAGATGCAGGACCGATCTCCTGAATTTGAGGTGTACTCGTAGGAAATGAGGGTTGACCTGGTTCATAAATGGTCGTGTTGGGTATGGATGTTTCCGGTGAAGAAAAAGATAAAGAACATATAGGGGAATATCAAACAATGGATACTTCTGAAATTTCTCTACGTGAGAGACTTTGATGTCTAAGTTGTTTTCCAACCATGTGCAAATGGATCACGTTCTCATAGAGTGGTGCAAGAAAATCATTGTTAGGTATCCATTGACAAGGTATAGTTTCTTCCATTGGAAGTGACCCAAAATCGACAACATGTCGACCTAGAGAGGTGTCCCAAAAAGATTAACTTGGAATAAATAACATTGATACAGGGACATCCTAGGGTTGACTGAAAATCCAATCTGTAGATCCAGGATGTCCTTCCATCGAATGATGGAAAGACGTGTCATATGAAGTAGGTTTCTCCACGATCAAAGGCCCCGTAGGATCAGAGATAGGTGGATTTGCGGTAGGTGAATAGTTCATTCCCGAGTCTAAGGTAGAGGAATCTTCCTCATGTGACATAGACGTAGTAGGTTGATCCATGTTTGCTCCCGATTTCTCCTCCCGGTTAACGGGATATTCAGGTGGAAAGTTCAAAATCCTTCGGGATCTTCTCAAAGGTTGATCAACCAGAATGACTGAACCAAAATTGATCCTAAGTGTTTCCTATACAAAAAGAAAAAATGCAATCCAAAATCTACACAAGCTAAAGCCGCAAGAAAAATTATGTGGTAGGTGTGGATTCAATGGTCTGGAACCTCACGAAATTATCAAGGAGGTGCAACTCGTGATATACCACAGGTTCCAACAGTTATACTCGGCCCAATATTTCAGAGCACTAACTAGGGAAGATTAGGACCGTACCCCTGACCGTATAACCCGACTACCTGAAACACGTGCGTAGTAGCTCCCCGAGTGCTGTTCTCGATGTATTTCTATGCCAAGACGACCAATAGGTTAACTCAGATGGTTATAGGAATCCTAGAAGGGTCTCCCAATATGCTCAAGGTACGTGGGAGCTCAAATTCGTAGTGGTGTTGTCTAATGCACAACAGTACTATAAGAGCCTTATGATATACTACCGAGTATGTGAAGTAACTTTCTATATACCCAAGGGTACGTGAAAGGTCGTTCGATATACCAATTGGTACGTGGAAGAACTACAAGCCTCCAGGATGCAGTCCAGGTGAAAAACGACAGTTGCCACGCTTAAAGACGTTGAAAAACGTCTCTAACTTAACACACAAGTTTCTATACAGTTTTAACCTAACACTGCCGGTAAATTTTATCTTTTACGGTTAGGTGAATGCATGAGGTGTAGACATAAATTTAAAAAGAAAGCAAACCTAAGCTACATGCAAATGTAAATCTTTTCTTTTCTTTTCGTTGCAAGCTATCTATGGTAAGTGGAAATTTTCTTTGTTTCCGATAGTAAAAAATGAACAAGTACCCCGATACTTCAAAATCAACCAAAAGACAAATGAAGCACTCTTTTCACTAAGCCAAAAAAAAAAAATGAAATAACACACACCAAATATTAAATGTTTTCTTTTTCTCTTTTCAAATCTAAACGAATCTATGCTAAGATGAAAAGGAGAATTCCCTTTGAATGCAATAACTTTAATTTTCCAAAATGAAGATCAACAAGTGGAAGAAAATAAAAAAATGCAAGAAACTTTCAACCTTTGGAAATGCTTTGTAAAAGTTCTAATGCACTTGAAATTTTCAAAGAAATGATAAACAAGTTTCCACAACTAAGAAAATGCATGATAATGAGGATGCTTTAAAACTTTTCAAAGATCTTTTAATGATAATTTCCAAAGTATGAAAAGTCTCTACAACAATTTCAAGAAAGAAACTCAAAATGAAGATAATGAAAACTTTGTTATTTTCTACTTAAATGCACTCAACAGATCCGAGAATGATGCCACTTTCCATATCTATATTTAGAGAATGAAAGAATACACTACTGCAAACTCTAAACAGTGAGAAATTCCCAAAGAAGTGTGATCACCCAAAATCTCAATAACACACAAAACCAAGCAAAGAATCGCAGTAACAAAAAATGAGAAGGCTTGGAAGTTAGATCGAACAAATCGAACAGATCTGGTGTAGCGATCGAGAGTCACAAGACTGAGTATATCGATGGGGGATTGAAATTTCCCACAACGACTGAATCACTCGCTTGACTAGTTAGGACCCTAATTGACACTTAAACTTCTCGATCAAGCCAAGGATAAGCTATGCTGTGCCTAGGGGTTCTGTGATTGGAAGGAACAAAACACAGAACTCAAAAAAAAAATCAAACCAAAAACCAACTTGAAAATTTTTGTACCAAGTGAAAAATAATACAGGGCAATGCACCCTGCACGTGTGCACTAGGGCATTGGAAGGTCTGTTGGCACGGGGTTAGACCGCATAAAGTGTCGAAGTTGACCGTCGCGGAGAAGGACAATTTGCGGAAGAAAGGACTATTCACGGAGAACAAGGAGCCGATGAAAGCGCAAGATTGGTTTAGTTAGTTAGAATGGGTCATGTGGACCGTTTTGTAACCATTTAGTTTGATATAAATAGGAGTATGATTGTAAGCCTAAGGGCATCATAGTTGAATTGGAGAATGAGATGTTTTGAAATGTTTTGTGTGAATCTGTGATAAGATGTTTTGAACTGTCTCTGCGAAGGTTATACCGCAGGTTTTGATTAATGCATGAAGATGTTCGGTTATGGTTATATCTTTTGTCTCTATTTCTATTAAATGATGAGTGCAAGTGTTTGCGAAATGTTTAAAGCTCCGTGGTTTGGTAATTTCTGTTGATGCGAATGATCAGTTTAACCATGTTAATGCGAATGTTGCTTATACACTAATATGCGAAGGGAATGAATGGATGAATGAACTGTTAGCATGATGCGAAGACATAATCTTTGGTTTATGTAGTTGTAAAGTGAGATTTGATGCATGTCCTCTCCCCATCGTGGAAATCTGGTTCCTGCAACCCCCTTAATCATCTCAGGTGAGACTTCACTCGCTCTGTGAGTGTTGTTGGAAAGGGTAAAACCTTTATGGGCCGATGTTTAAGGGATTTTGGTTGATGTTTGTTGACAGTAGTGCGAAGTGAACCCCTGACGATAGTCACTGTGTCAACAAATGGTTCCGTTGCCGAGACCCTAAAGAGGAAAATAAGAGGACATGCTGTGGCACCTGACAAAACTGGAGATTCAAAATTGGTTTGACAGGAACACAAAAGAATTCGCAGAAGGAGAAAATTGGAACCATGGACAGACAGTAAGCAATTGGTTTCAAAAGCATATCTATTCGAATATCCACGAAGTGTTTTTCTACGAATTCTCGGTATTGCTGCACGAGTGGTTGGCGCAACTGACGTTTCAAAAAAACCATTGCCAAAATACTGAACCTGACCATTGGACTCCAGAATTGATTCGACAGCTAAAACGAGTCGACAATAAGGTATAAATGGATGTTGACGTCTGGGTGGATAGTATCCTAGAGGGATGCATTACAGAGTTCGCAGTCGACACAATCAAATCATACAAGGACGCGGAAATGAAATTTTTCAAAGGACCAAGGGGGATATTCCTACTATTGCTAAAGTTATGGATTAAGATGCTCGTCTGCGAAAAGGGCATATTGAGGATGACTTTCGACGAGTAGAAGATCAATGTGCGGAGGTTGTGGGTATCGCGTGAATGCGGATCCGATAGAAAGATGCGGGGTAGATGGACATGAGCGACGACGAATTTCTAAGGGAGGCTAAGGAAGATTGTGGTACCTTGAGGAGTGGGGCGATATTCCAATGACCAAAGAAGAAGAGGAGGAATGAGAGAGAGTCTCCTGAGGCGACCGAAATGGAAGACTGCGAAACAAGACCACAAAGGACGAAGTGACCTTATTACGATGAAGAAGAAAGTGAATAGGCTACCCCAGAGGCAGAAGAGGGACAGATCGTAAGTCACAACATACCTTCAACCCCACGCACTACTCATAATTTCACAGGAAGAAACACAATTTATTCGCAGAGTTGTCCTACGTGCAGTGGTAGGAGTAGTGCATCAGTAAACAATAACAGTAGGGACGTAAGAATGGTAGACGACGCAAAATTTCCCACTTTCCAGGGGAACGGGACTGAGGATCCCGAGAAGTATTGGTTCTTGTGTGAAGCGGTATGGACTTTGAAGCAGGTCCAGGATGAAGATATTAAAAAGGGATAGCTAGCGACGACCCTCAGGGACTGTGCGCTAGACTGGTTTATGAAGTTTACTAAGGTACCGACAAGGACTCAAGGAAAAACATTGGCACAGATCAAAGTAGGAATGATTACTGAGTTTAGAAAACCAAAATCAGAGTCACAGTACGTCACCGAGCTCAAAGAAATCAAGAAATACCCGAATGATTCGGTATGGGAATTTGATCAATGGTATAAAACATTGATGGCGAAGGTGAGTTTTGGGATGAATGATATGTAGCACAAGGAGTGGTTTATCGCAGGATTGGCACCACACATCCGCGGACCACTAATGCAACAAAAGGTAGCAACTCAAGTTGAAGCGTTGGAGATTGAGATGAAGCTGGGGGATTCACCAATCGACGAAGTGGGCATAGGCATGGATAGGATACAAGCGCAGTTGGTCAATTTGACACTCCAACTGCAAGATATGAAGAAGGGGAAAGAAACTCGCGAATATATATGGTGCAGTAGATGCAAGACTGAAGGAGACCATAAGGATAATTGCCCAGAATTTCGAGAATATTTGCAGGCAGGTGCAACGAATCCCCCCAGTCAGAGAGGGATGCCTTGGTGTCGCATCTGTCAGACCAGAGGACATCGACTGGAAGAGTGTGTGTACCTACATAAGATGGTGTCAAAGCCAATAAATTTATATTGCAAATTTTTTCGATCGGTTGGCCACGACGAAAAAGAGTGTAGGGCCTATGACCTACTCCAAGAACGGACTGCCGATACATATTTTATGAAGGGGGAAGAGAAAAAAAGCGGTACAATAACAACCGCAGTATACCCAACAACAACCTCATTATAACCAGCCACCACGATACGATCAAGGGCAGTATGGGAAACCGCAGTATGGCCAACCGCAATATTTTCCACCCCAGTATCAACTGCCGCAGTATGAGAAGCAACCATATCAACAACTGCAGTATGGTCAACCGCAGTACCCACCATATGGGCCACCGTGTGGAGTTTTTAGGAGGATTCCGCGGAGGTCGAGGTGTCAGCGAAATACGAGGAGGAGCTGCTGGATGTGGACGTGGACAAATTATATGTTACAATTGTGGGCAGCAGGGGCATTATCAGAGGGATTTCCCAAATCCAACACCACAGTGAACTTATTGCAGCACTGTAGACCATGGTGTCAAAGACTATCCGCATCTCATCCCAAAATGGAAAACCAAGAACCTGCCCCCACCTCCACAGAATCAGAATCAGAATACGCCACCGACGGTGCAGAAGATATCAGCAGAGGTCAGAAGCCACACTGCGACTATTGGGGTAGTGACCCGAGGAGAAGTTGTGACAGGAGTCGACAGGTCACAGGCTACCTTCCGACCAACAACACAGAAGAACATCACATTTGATGCGGAAGTCGACGGGGATGTTTTATTGAAAGCACAGGAGGCAGTCACCTCTTCACTAGGAAGAAGTTACCTATGATATGCCACCGACGTTTGACTCGACGAAGTCGCAGAGAAATGATAACACCTTAAGAGCCTTCTTGGAAAGTTTCCTGGAGTTGGAAAAATATCAGGACACGTTGGAAGAAATATCTATCTTGTTGCATCGACGAGAGGGTGCACGCCAGGAACGTACAGTCAATCGCATACATAAGAGGAAGACAGGAAGAGAGATGCGGATGTCTGCACAAATCATAGCATTTGATGTTGACTCAATCATCTTAGACCTGGGGTCAGACGTAAACATTCTGACCAAGTAGACCTGGGAAACAATGTGAAAACCACAGCTAGCCTGGTCACCGGTATAGCTGCGATTAGCGAATCAAAGTAAGGTTACTCCAATTGGTCGAGTGTGCCAGCTTTGAGTTGAAATTGAGGGACTCAAAACATACGCAGACTTTGATGTAATAGAGATTGTTGACAACACAAGCTCCTATCCTGTGCTTCTAGGGATAGACTGGACGATGGAGAACCAGACCATCATCAACTTCAAGAAACGGACAATGTCATTTGAAAACCACGAGATGAGGGTAGTCGCACCTCTTGATCCTACATAAGGGCAGCGGTATGTTGAACCGACAAGGGATGAATTCACTAAGGGATGGGATAGTTTATACAACATATCGTAATATTACATTAATCGTACCACGGACGGAGAATGGGGATGGTGCAATGTCAGTTTGGCATCGTTAGATTCAGATGAGGTGCTTGAAAATTGGCAGAATCGGCTACATGAAGTATCGTTCAAGAGGTGTGCATGGATCACACAGTCGCTGCGATGGGTAGCCACAAAGGAGTGTGCACTGCCAACATATGAGGGGTTTCCCAACTTGACTACGTTTCTCACCGAATTCGAGGAAAAAGTGGTGGAACCACAACATCTACTGGCCTTGGAAAAAGCCTTGAAGGCTACACCAGCGCGATGATGGGCGGCAGACAAGTCGAGAATCACAAACTAGCCACTATGTTGAAACCTACTGGAAGTTAGGTTCGACGACACTGCAGGATACAACAGAAGGAAGTATGATGACAGAGGAGATCCAAAGGAACATTTGACTGAATGTCAAAACCAATGGGGCTCACGGGCCAAATAGGAATGGGTCCACGCATATGTTCACACACTGGATGAAGTACCGTGGAGTTGGTAGGTCGTAGCAGAATTGCGACGCGGAATGAACTCTTGGGAACAACTAACAATTGGCTTTAGCCAAACGTTCAGTTTCTTTGATGAGAACCCCTTCATCCACAACACATTACAGGCTATCCGAGAGAAGGTATTTGAAGCAGTCCAAACTGAGCAACCAATGGAAATTCGGTGGACTGTGACACCGGAAATGCTGATGGAGTGCTACAACATCACAGGAGAAACAGACGATGAGGATGAACCGAGGCCCGAGGGCTAGATGTGTACTGGAGTCGAAAGGAATTCGCAGTGTTGAGGCACCAAAAATGCCTTCCGACAAGTTTGAGCAACCGTTGAAAATCAAGAAAGTAAACATTGGGTCGAACGAGAATTCGAAGTTCGCAAGAATTGGAGATTATTGGGATGAATCCAACATTGCCAAGATGACTGACCAGTTGCATGAGTTTCAGGATTTGTTCCCAACGAAATTCTCGGAGATGAAAGGAATTTTCGGGGACTTAGGCGAAATAAAAATCCCCCTGAAACCCGATGCAAATCCAGTTAAGCAGCGGTCTTACCGATTGAATCCAAGGTACAAGGAGCGGGTGTAAGCTAAACTTGAGAGAATGCTAGATGCGGGAATTATAGAACCGGTGGAGGAATCAGAGTGGATCAGCCCGATGGTGGTCAAGGATAAGAAAACTGACCAAGTTTGAATCTGCATCGATTTAAGGAAACTGAATGATGCCTGCCTACATGATCCATTCCCAACACCATTAACGGATGAGGTGCTCAAAGGAGTGGGAGGTCAGGAAATATACTCCTTTACAGATGGGTTTTTGGGCTATCACCAGATCAAAATCGTGAAGGAGGATCGACACAAGATTACATTCGTCACAGAATGGGGATGTTTTTAGTATACAGTAATGCCATTTGGACTGAAGAATGCACCAGCAATCTTCTCCAGACTGGTAGTTGCTGCATTCAAGGACTACATCCATAAATTTCTTGCAGTATACATGGGTAATTGGATAGTGTACAGATTGGTTAAGGTTCATGTCACGAATCTGAGGTTGATGTTGGAAAGATCTCGACAACACCAAATTTTGCTAAACCTGAAGAAGTGCATTTTTTGTGCTCTGTTTGGGATTTTGCTGGGACACATTGTATGCAGGGAAGGGATGCTGGTAGACCCTGCGAAGATTGTGATTATTGTTGACCTACCGCCACCAACAACAGTAAAGAAATTAAGAGCGACGTTGGGACACACAAGATACTACCGCAAATTTATCAGAGGGTATGCAACGATCACAACACCGATGGAAAAAATTTTGAAGAAGGATGCCAAGTTCGAATGGAATGAAGAATGCTAGAAGAGTCTTAATATATTGAAAGAAAAGATGGTTGCAACACCTATATTAGTATTTTCGGATTGGACGAAGGAATTCCACGTCCATGTTGATGCATCATCAGTCGCACTAGGAGTTATATTAGCCCAGCCAGGAGAAGGAGCAATTGACCACCCGATTGCATTCGCAAGTAGAAGGTTTGGTGATGGTCTACGCTCTACAGAAGTTTCGACACTATCTACTTGGAGGTCATTTAAAAATGTTCATTGACCATTTAGCACTCAAGTACCTAGTGAACAAGCCTATGTTGGGGGGGAATATTTGTCGATGGCTCTTACTCTTTCAAGAATTTGACTTCGAGATAATTGTAAAGCCAGGGCGAATAAATGCAAGACCAAATCATCTATCAAGGATAGAATCAGGAGAAGAACCAAGGAATATTGACAAAGGGTTTCCCAACACTCAGTTATTCAGGGTCGGCATGGTCGATGACCATTATGAGCACATTATTCAGTTTTTGGCAACAGGGAAGGAACCAGAGGAATTCACTACAAACCAAAAGAAACAGTTGGTTGTCAGGGCGACGAACTTCCAACTAATTGCTGGGAAACTATATAAGATGGGACCAGATGAAATACTTCGACGGTGTGTCCTTCCGCATGAGCATGAAAGGATTTTAGCAGATGCTCACGATGGGATCGTACGCGAACACTATGGAGGATGTGCCACTGCTAGGAAGATCCTTCATGCTGGATTATGGTGGCCAACAATGCATGGAGACGTTGTGGATTACGCAAAAAGCTGTGACGTATGTCAAAGAACAGAGAACTGTCACGATGGGACGAAATGCCTTTAGTGCCTCAAGTGACGCTGCAGGATTTCGACAAGTGGGTAGTCGACTTTATGGGACCCATCAACCCCCCAGGAAAAATAATAGGGGCACGATACATAATCACCGCGACAGATTATTTGATGCGATGGGTGGAAGCTACACCAGTGAAGGGCTGCACCGCTGCGACTGCAGCAAGGTTTCTTTTTGACAACGTGGTCACCAGGTTTGGGTGCCCAAAGATACTGCTAAGTGACTAAGGTACTCACTTTGTGAATAAGACAATCGCAGTAATGACGGAGGAGTTTCAAATTCAACACAAGAAGAGTACCCCCTATCACCCTCAAGCTAACGAAACCGACGAGGCGTTCAACAAAATATTGGAGCATGCACTCATGAAGGTGTGCAACACAAACCGAGATAATTGGGATTTGAAGATTCCGGCCATACTTTGGGCGTATCGCACAACTTGTAAACGATTGATCGGCCAGACCCCATTCAAGCTCATTTACAAACAAGAAGCAGTCATGCCGATGGAGTATATTGTGCCAAGTCTATGCATCGCAGCAGCCACATGCTTGAGCGATGATGCCGCACTTGAAGAGCGATTGGCACAATTGATACAGCTCGATGAGGATTGATTTATATCAGGATTCCATCAAAAGGTAGAGAAGGATCGAGAGAAGGCTTGGCATGACCGATACGTCAAACCGAAGCATTTTCATCAAGGAGATATGGTTCTATTATACGACAGTAAGTTTTCCAAGCATCCAGGTAAGTTACAAATGCATTGGTTGGGTCTCTACATAATAGATTTTGTTACTAACGGAGGTGCGGTGCAGTTAAAAAGTTTAGATGGCACGTTGTTGCCAAAGCTTGTAAACGGGAATCGGTTGAAACCCTATCGCCATGACCAGGCGCTAGCAGCTGAGGAAGCATAAAAGTGGAAGCATGACGAGGACGAACGCTGGGCGATGGTTAGCACGCGGGAGTGGCAGCATGGAAAAACTAGGTGTTTATCGACGTTTCGCACGCGAGATCCCACTCAACACATTATTGCAGCGACGTGGGATCAACAACAGACAACGAAAGCTTATGATGACACACTTGAGAATGTAATCCGATATAAACGTGAAATATTTGATAATCATACAACAAGGTCATGAGGGAAAAGCATAAATACAAGCGACGAAGAGTTGGGAGATCGAAGGCTCATGTGCATTAGGAATGAAATTACTCAGTTGAGCGAGCAATTCCAAGGAAGCTATGGAAATGGTACATTTCATTTTGAGCGGAAGCACTCCAGGTGTGCTAAGGGCAGGAACGACAAGTGTGAATGAACAACCAGTGAGGGAAGCAATGCAGACAATTGGGAGGAGCAGATATGAGGTCTCACTTGAGATGTATAGGAGAGTGGTAGTAGTTAGAAGAACCGTGGTCCCTGCAACCACCAGAACACCAGGGGTGAAGGCCCGCTGGCTCCAGTAGCAGACGGTCAAATGTGCGAAACAGATGTGCCAGAGCAGTTGGCCTGCTTCACAATTTGGTGACATCGATGAAATTTTCCCCAGCCCGAAACAAGCATGAAGCGCAGAAGGGATAGATGACGAAGGTTTCAGGAGGCTGGAGGATGAGTTTGAGAAGTACATGCTAGCGAACCAGATACTGGAGGATGAGTTCGAGAAGTAAATGACAGTGAACCAGAGACTGGAGGATGAGTTCGAGAAGTACATGACCGCGAACCAGAGACTGGAGGATGAGTTCAAGAAGTACATGACAACGATCGCAAGACTGGAGGATGGGTTCGAGGAAACACACAAGAGCGAATCAGAGCAACACTAGAGGTGTCCAGCTGAGGTGGGTCGAGGGAGAGCCACAAGTTTGTGTTGGGGTCTTGTTGGCATAGGGTTAGACTGCATAAAGTGCGGAAGCCGACAACCACGAAGAAGGACAATCCGCGGAAGAAAGGACTATTCGCGGAGAACAAGGAGCCAACGGAAGCGCAAGATTGGTTTAGTTAGTTAGAATGGGCCATGTGGACCGTTTTGTAACCATTTAGTTGGATATAAATAGGAGTATGATTGTAAGCCTAAGGGCATCATAGTTGAATCAGAGAATGAGATGTTTTGAACTGTCTCTGCGAAGAATGCATGAAGATGTTCGGTTATGGTTATATCTTTTGTCTCTGTTTCTATTAAATTATGAATGCAAGTGTTTGAAAAATGTTTAAAGCTCCGTGGTTTGGTAATTGTTGTTGATGCGAATGATCAGTTTAACCATGTTAATGCGAATGTTGGTTATACACTAATATGCGAAGGGAATGAATGGATGCATGAAATGTTAGCATGATGTGAAGACAAAATCTCTTTTTTTTTTTTTTTTTTTTTTTTTTTTTTTTTTTTTTTTTTTTTTTTTTTTTTTTTTTTTTTTTTTTTTTTTTTTTTTTTTTTTTTTTTTTTTTTTTTTTTTTTCTGTAGTTGTAAAGTGAGATTTGATGCATGTCCTCCCCCCACTGCGGAAATCTGGTTCCTGCAGCCCCCTTAATCATCTCGGGTGATATTTCACTCGCTCTGCGAGTGTTGCTGGAAAGGGTAAAACCTTTCTGGGCCTATGTTTAAGGGAGTTTGGTTGATGTTTGTTGATAGCAGTGCGAAGTGAACCCCTGTCGATAGTCACTATGTCAACAAGGTCCAATGACGCACTCTGTAAACGGGTAGGTCACGTCAGCGACGCGATTTGCAAACAGACATATGACGTCAGTGACATGGTTTGTCAGTCAACAAGGAGCATCAGAAACACTGTGACGCAAGGGATGAACGACCCAGGTGCATCGAGCGGGATCCAAGTCAGAAAAAATAAAAATAATTCAAGAATAAAAGGGTAAAAGGTCTGATAATAATCCTAAGCAGAGTCTGGATAACCCAAAGACTCACTGGTGGTCAGATCCAATGGAAGGAAAGGTAAATTGAGGCTCAATCAAGAAAAATCAAGAATTGAAAACAAATCAAAACTATGATCTATAATTCCCCAGTATGGTCGCCATTTTTGTATGAAGACAATTTGTTAATGCAGACAAAAACAAATCTCTCTAGCCTAAATGGTTTAGGTCTAGTACAAAAGAGTACACAATATAATATATTTCCTAGTTAGATTAAATTGCAAGGTGATTCAGGGAACGAATTACCTTGTGATCAGAACTCATTTCTCCTTACTTGATCTACTTCCAGTGCCTCGATCTCCTGTTGCAAGACAAGATAGAGAAAATGGAAACAAGCAAACAACGTGAAAGCATATGATTATGAATCTAACTAGATAAGCAGTCAAAGAAGCAAATCATAAACAACATTACAATACATAACATGTTTATGGAAAGATGTTTATATTAAATGCAATTGCAACAAATACAAAGAAGACAGAGTTACAACCGACACTTTGACGTTATGACTCCAACTTGGATGATCTTTCCTCAAAGATCCAAATCCTCCCAATCTTCTATGGATGAAGAAGAGAGTTTGACCAAATTCCACCAGCATATGGGTGCATAATCCTTCCTCCCTTAACAATGGAGAGGGGGGTTGTATATATAGTGCTAAAGGGATAGAATAGGTTGAGGATTTAGGGGAGAGGTCTAAGGGATCATTCTACTAGGTTAGGGGATCGAGAGCCACCTATCCAAGCATCTAGGGATAAGCCTCCACATCGCCAAGCTTCGAGAAATCGCTCGAAGCTTCCTTTTATCCACTTTAACCAACTCCGACGCACCTTGCATGAAGGAAACCTACGTCAGAAGTAGATCACCACACCATGTACAAAGGCACACTGCATCAGCAATGTGCTCTACCGAGGTGCAGAGTGTGTCACCTTGAGTTTGACGCTCCTTGCATGAAGGCAGGGTGCGTCGGGGTGACTACAAAACGTAAAGGGAAAGGACAACAACCTTCCTTCTGATGTTTTAGACTAGGGAACTTCATGGATTAAGGAATGGAGATGACACATGACTCATGATGACGCGATTTTGGTGTAACAAGACTTCCGTTAGTTCTGTGGATTGGACGGGGCTTTGCGCGGTGACCCATTGTGGTTTGTTCAGCAACAACGACGAGGAACTTTTTGGAGAGGCGGTGGTTTGTTTTGCAGCGACGACGGTGACCTTTGAGGCAAGGCAGTGGACCAGGCGATGGGTGTGTCCTGCTGCATCAAGTTTTTGATGGGTGCAGTGTTTGAGTGGCCCATCGTGGCTTTTTGGCTGTTGTGGTTCTAGCGCCTCTGGTGTGGCAGCGGTTGAGTGTCTGCATGGAGTGGCGACAGTCTGTTGAGGCGAAAAGTATTGTGTGTTGGTCCCTTTGTGGGATCCAGTTGTGGTGGTTTGCATCTAAGCTTACCTCCCTCTTTGTCAATTCCCTGTCATATTTCTCTTTGTGTGCGTGGTCTCCTTTGTCTCTTGCGTAAGGTAGTCATTTTTTAGGGGATGGCAGTGTTTCTGTTTTGGCTACAATGTTTGTAGCCATGGTTTTTCTTTTGTGGTTGATAGTTACAGTCATGATGAGATCGAATGTTGCCAGAACGGAACAATATATATATAATTTGATTCATAATGAATATCAAGTATAGCTTTCTATTTGTGAAAAAAAGAAGTTAAGTTTTGACAAAGCAGAAAGCCCTCCTATTTGCGTTAATTTTTCACATCCCCACAAGCTAAGTTCCCGAAGGTTTGGGGAAACACCCTCCGGAAAGATTGCCTCTGATATGTCTATATTGCAGAACAAATCCAACTGTTGGAGCCCATGCATGTATCTATCATTGTCATTGAAGGTCTCCAATTTATTCAAAGCAATATTTGTTTCTCTTTCTCCTTCCATCTTTTTGAATGGCAGTTCCAGCAGCAATGGGAAATCCCCTACCACTAACCTACTAAGATTGTTTATCTTGGGAATATCTTGGGGTAAGTATTCAATCTTTCTCAATTGAGTCAACGGTGCAAACTGACTGGGCAAGATTTTCAATCTAGGCGAAAACTCGAGCAGCAAACATTTCAAGCTCTCGAGGGAAGACAACAAAGGTGGCAGCACTTCCAATAAATCGTTACCTAATCTCAAATTACATAGGTATCCAATCCAGGTAGGCAATTATTTTATGCCCGTTCCTGCCACATCCAAGTCTAAGTTTAGAAAGGACCATTGATTTGCGACCTGGCGAGGCAATTCTCTTACATTCTTACAACCACAAATATCCAAGGATTTCATAGTCGTAATATTTCCAAGTACAACATTGGAGATGGTCAAATTTATACACCCAGACAAAGATAGATCTTTGAGTTGAGTTAAATTGCCAAATGATTATGGAAGCCTCTCAAAACTGGTAGCATTCAACAAATGAATGAGCTCGAGGTTTGTTAGCCTCCCAAAGGAATCAGGCAGAGATGTCAGGCTACCGCATTGTCCCAAGTGCAGGGATTTCAAGGAGCGTAGATCACAAAATTCTTCAGGCAAAATTTTGAGCGTGACTCCTTACATTAGGTCATTGTAGCATGATGTCATTGTCTAGATGGTAATCCACCACCTCAAATTCTAAAATATAAATATATATCAATGTAAATATTCAAATTTACATTGAATGCAAACGTGAAATCTTGAATGATGGAAACATTTACATACTTACATATGACCATCGCTCCAACAGTTCATCTATCTCGTTGATCGTCTGAATGAAAATGACGATCGAGACTTATTCCCTGTGAAATATTTCTTCCCCTGTCGCGAATGTGTTCATGCATTTTTATGCTATTGTCTATGTCCACTTCCAGTAGAAACTTGTTCTGTAGAATATGGACACTTTTTCTTAGAATATGAAGCCCCACCATACCCCATATTCTTGTGGCAGTATTTCTATCTTGTCCAAGGAAAAAACAAGTAATATCTACAAGTGTTTGCTGATCCTTTAAACTGAGCGAATTAGAACTGATTTTAAGGCTTTCTTGTATCTCAATATTAGGAAGTCTCTGGTCAAATTCATTAGTATCTCTTCCCAGGAAAGCTTCATTTTCTCTACAAACAAGAGCCCCAGATACTTTTAACGACAATGGCAACCCATCGCACACTTTTACAAATCGATTTGCCATATATACAAATTCTGGTGGTGGAAGTTGTTGATTGAAGGCATATGAGCAGTAGAGCTTTGTTGAGTGTGATTCATTTAGGCCCTTTAGATTATAAATTCAGGAATCTTCTAATTCTAACACTCCTCGTATTTTGAAGACAGTCTTGTCCCGAGAAATGGCCAAAAATTTACTCTTCAATAAATACAAAAATTAAAAAATTTAAAGTCAACAATGACATAAACAACTTCAATAAATACAAAAATTAAAAAATTTAAGGTCAACCATAACATAAACAACTCAAAAGTGACACATATTGGTATATGAAGCAACAAAACACATAACCCTTATTACCATTATGAATATGAACCAACAAAACTTAAAACCTTTTTAAATTTATTTTTAGATTAGTGTTAAATTTATCAAAAATAAAGAAAACATCTTAACAAAATTTGTGATCAGCAAATTGCATCAAAACACAACACTACCTTTAAACACAACACTACCTTTAGCAAAAAAAATAAAAAATTCTAATTAGTAATCAACAAATCTTGCATCAAGAGATGAGGTTGCCCTTTAGCGAAGCGAAGAGCACTTTGACTCTGCAAGTCATAGTTGGAACTGGTATGGAGAAATGGGCATCTGAAATTCACTAGTTGGTTCATCTCAAATTCATGAGGTTCTAGCTTTTGACTTCCATATCAAAAATAGGTATTTGAAGTTTGACCATTACATAATTTATGAGGTGATTCTTTGACGTCCATAGCAAAAATAGGCATCTCAAGTTTAGCAACTACATAACAGGGTGGTGGGTGAATTCTGAATCAGATTCTAAAACAACATTTAGGTATACAAATATTTATGGTTCAACCAATAAAAAATAGAGATGGTATAAAAAAACATTGTACCTACAACTTCTAGCATAACGGTCCTTGGACTTATTTGATAACAACTTTCTTTGATTTACACTTTTCTGCCTCTTTCAATTACTTTTATTCTTGCTGCATTGGCTCTCCACTAGCCCTAGACTTATTTGATAACAACTTCCTCTGATTTACAGTTTTCCACCTCTTTTAATTACTTTGATTCTTGCTGCATTGGCTCTCCACCATCCCTCAGCTCTAAAGACTCCACCAGCTTTGACTTTGCTTCTTCAACCTTCACCTTCACCTGTGACCCATCCTTCCTCTCATTTATTTTATTTTTTCAAAACTTCCTCACAAAAGAAGTGAGAAATATTGAACCACATAACCATAACAGTGGCACCTTGCGTATATAAAGGGGACATTGCAATAGTCCAAATCTTAGCTTATACGTAGAGCTCCCTTATACAATATCCAGATTGTGGATCAACCCCTCACTGAAATCCAGCTACACCAACACTAAATAGCGAAACTTACCTCCTCTCTCCTTGGTGAAGCAATAACAGATTTGTTTCTTCATGGTTTTGAGGCGGATTGACTTCATGGTTTTGAGGTGGATTGACCCAATTTTGGGTTGAAGCCCAACTAATACGGTTCCAAATCTGTCGTCTTTACAAGAAAGAAGTACTACTAAATGGCAATGGAACAGCGTCGTGCAGTTATCCATGATCCTATACTTTGATGTAAAATCATATGTTAGGCAGTAGAATTTTAGGGTAATTAGATGTGCTCTGCCTTTTTAGTCCCTTCTCGGCACGGATTATAGCGATGGCCAAAATCTATTTGACCTTGATTTGCTTTAATTTTTTTGTCCAAAGTTAAATAAATTTTATGGAATTTTAGATATTAAACTTAATTTTGTAAAAATTAAAAAATAATAAACATTTTTAAAATTGAATTTACTAATTCTGTGATTGGTTAAGAACATTGATTTGACCATTTTCTCCTCATGTGCAAATTATTTACTGAAATATAAAAATATAAAATTATAATTAAATTTCTCACTTGTATGCAAATATACGAAAGTAAATGGTCATTAAAAACATTGTCAAGTGCTCATAAAAAATGCTGCTAGTAATCATGAAAATAAATATGTGCATTAAAAATACTACCAGTCCCTCATATAAAATGCTGCCAGCTAATTCAGGTTATTTAACTCATTCATCTTGCGTGCTTATTAAGAAAAAACAGTAAATAAATTTTGTATATGATTTGAATCATTTTATTTTGAATGATATCCGCACAAATCCAAATAAAAATCAAGAGAGATCTAAATCTTTATTAGCAAATAAAAACATAATCTATGCATTTAATGGTGGCACATATCTCCATGCACATTTTTCTATTTGTGCATGGAGTAATAGTAAAATGGCTAGCTAATGCCAATTCAATCTGGAAGATTGTTATTACTGTGAACGCAAACTTGGTATTATGTTAACACCAATATTTTCCTGTGTGCAAATTCAGTTAGCACGACACAACTTCAATCAGCACGAACGTGAACCTTGAAGTTATCCAAGATTGAGAACAGGTAGCAAGGGCCATACCAACAATCTTCTGAATAGAGGTACGTCCCAATGCTGAAAAATTTCCTGCAAGCAAATGAAACTAATGAAACTATAGGTTACAAATTTTGTTATAAAAAACTGCTACAAAAATGTAGTTGTTTCGGAGATTTTAAAATATCGAGTTTTTGCACCTTTGTTTTCAAAATATCCAGTTTATGCGCTTGCTTTTCATGCCATTTTATATAGCTGTAAAAACTAATTAAGAGTTGCAATCACAATCACGTGTCTTGATAAAACCATTACTGTGAACCATTCCTCTCTGTTGCATATTCGTTCCCCCATTTTCTAACCATTCATCTCTTGTTTTCCACCATTTCATGACTTCACTTTTTATGTAGTTAGAAATACATATCTCGGGTGTGGAGCTTTCATGTTGAGACTTTGAGTTCTATGTAGGTGAAGGGAAAAATGTAATGTGTGACCTACCACATTTATTTACCCTTCTTTAAAATACCTGCTTAGGATAACACAGACCCTCTAACCCTCGAACTCTACCCTTGATCTCCATCTCCACCTCTCATAGTTGGTCATTTCGGGAAGGGCATTGCAAGCGAGTCAACCAAGAGACAATCATCATTTTAATTTATAGAAATATCCTATTTTAGGGATACCTAGAAAATATGACTCACCGCAGGTACTAATAATGCATTTATTCTTTCTCAAAATTGGCTTTTAAGGAGTTTTATCTACGATCAGCAGGATGGAGTCATTGGCTAGGCATGGATACTCGACTGGGTTTTGTTGGGTACCCAGAAAAATGGGATATAAAAGGTAGTGCCTAGAACCTTTACTCACTGAATGAACTCTTCTCTGTTTCAGAGCTACAAGGTACATCTTGGTCTAGTTTCTTTGCTTTTGTCCCTATACTCAGTGCATAAAACTCTACTCATCCAAAGACCCCCTTATACTTAAAACTATACGACTCAGGCAGGCCCAGACACTGCTTATGCATATTTGAGTGTGAAAGGTAGACTGAGCAACATCTCACCTAGTTTAAGCTCCATTACTTTAAGTCTTGGATCATCCTGTTCGAGTGCCAGCCAATTGTAGTGGATCCGGCAGCAAAGGTATCAACATAAGAGACTTTGTTATAAGATTCCCATGGCACCAGGTTAGGGCATAAGTAAGCAGTCGCCAATTCGTGAAAGGCACATCACATCAGACCACAGTTTGCATGCATTACATAAATGTTACACTTCTTCACTCCCTCCAAGGTGAGAAAATTGTCATCTAAGACCTAACAAATGTAATTTATGAAATGCACAATAATGAACTCTGCAGTCACTTTGCTCTGGAACAAAGAAATATAACACACTCAGTTTTGCTCTTGAACACAAGATTAACAAATGCCAAAATTTAGGGTGCCCATGGTGCATACAAAATCAAATAAAAGTAAGGAAAAGTGTAAACTCAATAGACCAATATAACATCTCCCTAAAATTTATGATGGATCTGCTTAATATAAATCAATGATAAAATTATGGACTGTGAAAAGTCTATATGAGATACTGGATAAAATAAAGCATGTATCAAAAAACAAAAAAGTTCACAACATCTCTCTTAATTCCGTTCAAATGAAGATGGGCATGAAACAATTTCTTGAAAATATTCAGCGAGAATTCTGAAGTTGTGGAGGCTTGGAGAGTGCACCAGAAAACACAAGAACTTGCTCGAGTCGATCCTTGTTTTATAAATCATTTCTACAGGGCAGGTCAAACAACTCTTACCATATTGAACTTGAGCATATGCCTTTCCACATAATCAAAATAGTTATTTGTCATTTTCCCTCTTACCATCTACCTATTGCTGGCAACAGAAAACAACCCAAATAACCTAACTACTAGAGGATAGATTCCTGGACTACCCTATCATTTGTTGTTGTGGCCACATCTACGGCAGCATATAAGCAACAGGAGGATGAGGTTTTTGAGCATACATTGCACGATCCACTGGCTTGCCAACATTCATTCTAGGAGGCGCAACCTGTGCTGGATGCTGCCGAGGAACATAATAATATGCTATAGCTTAAGTTGGAGTTCCAACAGGCACACGAGCTCTAGGAATGCCAAGACCCTCCTCCTTCAACTCATCTCTTGGCACAATATCCACAAGGAAATCAAAGATATATGTTCTAGTTATGGCAGCTGCAATGTCATTCATCTGTAAAATGCGTTGCTTATTTTCTTCTATATGAATCCATGAGCGTAGGGTAAGCTCCAAAATGAACATTTCACAAGCTTTTGCAAAAATCACAGGCACCTTAGCTGAAATCATCCTCACATCTTCATATGTCTTCATAATTTTCTCGCTTTTAGCCAATGGAAAGCTATGATTCATGAAAATTTGATAAGAATATTGCACGTGAGATCGTGGAGGGTAATTCATGCTTGAGGCCACCTCGAGAGTAATTCATGCATGATACCACCTGTGATGCATGAGAGGAGGTGTGAAAACTTAGAGGAGATGAGGCCACATGCTGAGAGAATAGTTCTGGTGAGCAGGTCGGGTCATGCCACGCGTAGCTCATGCATGGACGTGGTCACGTTCCCGTGTAGGTCGTTGTTGTGGTAAGTTAAATTTTAAATTTTTAGTGATATCCAAACATTTATGGATAAAGCAAAGCATGTCTAGTATATATCATATAAATAATAATATAATATAATTATAAGTTATTTGAATTTAAGCCGTTGGTGTAATGGGAACATTGCAGATCTTTCAGCTCTGGTTTCCGGTTTCCGATCCCGTTGAAATATGGGGTTGTCATGGATCCCCAGTTTCATCAAAACACATAATTATCACTGACATTGTTTATTTATGGGTTGGCTTCGAGTTTAAGGAAGTTGGAGAGTAGGATTTCACACTGGGCATTCCGATTGCTGTCAGTTGGACGAAAATTGACCTTGATCAAGGCAGTATTATCCAGCATACCTGTATACTGGTTTTCAATGCTACATGTTCCAAAGAACATTATCAATTTGATAAGAAAGTTGATTTTCAATTTTCTGTGGACAGGTAAGTTAGGACCGAGAGGACTTGTTATGGCAGGGTGGGAAATTCTCTCACTACCAACAAGTGCAGGTGGTTGGGGGATAAAATATTTACATGCATTTAGTGAAGCTCTAAGACTAATTTTTTTTTGGAGAGCCCTGTTTGGGAACACCCTGTGGTCAAGAGTGGTCCACTGCAAGTATATTAAAATCAAAACTTCATAGTGGTTCAGAACTCCTAAGAAAATTTGCAGGGATGTATCCCCACTTTGGAGAGGTTTTTTAAATGTTTGTAAATGGTTGGCGCTTGATATTTGCTGGCAAGTAGGGAATGAGAAAGAGATTTCCATTGGGACGGATCCTATTATAGGATTGGGTGATGGATACACAATTTCTCATAATCTGAGAGGAGTATTAAACAAAGCTGGTTTTTATACACTTGACAGTGTGAAGAACCAGGGTATTGGCAATTACTGGTACAGTGGTGAAGGTTTAGGTCTTTGGGGAGAACTGGCCACAGAGTGGGATTGTTATATCAATTCATTAAATTCAGTTGGGTGCAGGTTAAACAATGAAGAGGATATCTTAATCTGGAAAGGGAATGAAAGCACATGTATAGTGACTGCAAACACTGCATACAAATCTATCATTAAAAGGAAGTGCATTTTTCCAAAGCAGTGGTGGTACAAGGTCATTTGGACGTGGAAAATGCCACTGAAGTTGAAATGCTTCCTTTGGTTTGTACTTATGGATAGAATGAAAACCTGGGATAATCTGGAAAAGAAAGGTTGGTATGGACCAAGTAGATGTATATTGTGCAAGAATTGGACAGAAACTGCTACACATTTATTTATGGACTGCACTTTTACATTATTTATTTGGGGAAAGGTATGTAGTACATTGAATATTATCACTGTTTGGAGGCATGGATATTTTGTAACTAGCTTAAGATTTTGGACTAAAAACTGTGGTGAACATATCACACTTCCAGTTTTCATTTCCTAGGCAATTTGGAGAATGAGGAATAGGTGCATATTTGATGATCAAGAGGCAAATATAGATGGGGTTATTTCACTAGCTCTACACCATTACCTACCATATAAACAGTTGAAGGAAAAAACCTCAAAAAGGATTGTAGGAAACTTTAAGTTGAACTTCAATGATCCTATTATCTTTTTTGATGGTGCAGCATCGTTGGGACAGTGTGCAGCAGGTTGAAAAATATTTTTAAACCGGGATAATTTTTACACTTTCCGACTGAGATGTGGTTTGGGCACAAATATGAAGGCCGAACTCTTAGCACTGTGGGTTTCTGTGAGATTGGAAAATCTATTTGGTTTTCCAAGACTTAAGTTGTTTGGAGACTCCAGAGTAACTATAAAATGGGCTTTAGGTGAATATAAGCTGAATATCATTGCATTAACACAGTGGTGCAACAGAATAAGGGTTGAATTGGAAAATTTTGTGGAACTTTACATCAAGCATATTTATAGGGAACATAATCAAGCAACTGATATTTTATCCAAACAGGAACTTTTAGGAGAAGATGGATATCTTATGTGGGAAAAATATTTTGAAGAAGAGATTCTGACAATGGATCTCTTTTTTTCCTAAATTAGTTTTAGAAGCTATAGTTATTTTTGGTCAGAAATGTGACAATAGAAAATGGATGGGTATATCTATGTTTTTTTGATATCTTTTATCATGCAAGATGTAATGCCAAGGACTGAAGTGCTTGAAGAAGGATGTATAGTGATCTGTGTCAATTTTTGACCGATCCATCAATGTACTGTTTTTTTTTCAATTATGAATATAAATAGTATGCTTTTTTCTGCTGGAAAAAAACAAGAAGTGTGATCAACGAGTAAGTAAAACACACTAAACCTCTATGTGAGATGCATAGATGCATTACTTGGCATATCTCACATGATTTTTTTGAGAACATTTTACTTAATGCAAGTAGAACTCTTTCCGAAGTGGAGATTTTAATTATGCTAGGATATATATTAGCATAGCTACATAACTTGTGGCTAATAAACGCTATCGTTAAATGCCTATAGGTCATAAGTTAAATGGTAATGTTCTATAATTATAAAAATTAAAAAGCTTTTTATTAACTAAGAACAAGAAATCCACAATTTTTGTAAACAATTAAACAAATTATAAACATTATTTTAGAATAGGACTAGCTGCTTTGCAGCTATTTTTCTTGTTTTGATAGTTATTTGACTCATAGCCCAAAAAGTTAGGGACATTTTTATAAAAAAGTAAACGACAAAAATAAGTACCTATGAATTCTTTGCCCGTTGGTTAAGACGGTTAAATAAAACTTTTAACTGTATTTGACTGACAAAATGGCCTCTGAGAGGCATCAAGACTGCTTTCTCCCCTAGGATAAACAACTACCAAAACGATCCACTTTTCTGGGTTTTTTAATATCAAATCTTGTGAAAATCATCTTTGGATATTGCAAGTTCAGCAATCACACCGAGTTATCTTAGATTAAATGCAGGATTTAAAAAGTATCCAAATTGTCGAAATCACGATTTGAGCAATAGAAATTGCACTTTCAACTATTTTTACTTTGCCGAATTCAAATAGATATAGGGCGTTTTGGTTTTCCTGTATACTGCTCCCTGCTTTCCTTCAAAACGAGCTGCAGTCGAACCCTGGCCGAAGTCATCTGACAGAAAATACGAAAAAACCCTGACAACTGTCCTGCTATTCAATAAAATTGTTTAAACCGCTTTGGAATGCTTCTTGTGAACAGAACGAGGTTTCGCTTTTGTTTCGTTAGTAAAGCTTCCCTCTACCGGGCCACCCCTCTTCTCTCCATATGCGGAACTTAAGAACCAGGACTGGGTGTAGCAATATAGCTAGATTTTTATTGATATTGAAATGGAATATGGAAATGTAAAACTTGATAAACAGAAAAACATAATAAAATGATGCAATATAGACAAACCAAGTTTGACAGTTTGAAACTACAAGCAAAGCACACATAAGCCTTTCAAAAGATGCAGTCAAGGCATGGAGCTATGGTTAGTTGGTGGATAATGTGATATAATATTTCAAAGAGGTGCACTTAGTGGAAGATGTAATATAATATTTTTATACTTGCCGAAGGCGGTATATTGTAATCGATAGGGTATGCCAAAAAAATGCCCTTGCTTAAAGCAATTTGTAAAATTAAACAAAATTTCTATGTTTGACATTAGAGCTAAGGAAATAATTTTTTTTTTATTATAAAAAAATCTAATTTTAAGATATATGATTGGTCAAATGTGTTGTTAGACAATGACATGACTAATTTAGATGTTATTGTTGTCGGCCTAAAAAAAATTAAAAAATATAAAAAATCAATTCAAAGGAATGTGATTTGTGCGCCATTATGTTGCTTGTTACGAGGTCCGTTTAAATTACAGTGCTTGAGGACATTCGTTGTCAGTGTAAACTACGGCGGGAGCTATCCATTGAGCTGCAGAGTCATAAAGACTCTGTCAGCTCATGGATCATGCATCACTCCATGGAAACTCCGGTGACCGGAAAATTGGGTGCGTTGGAAATCTCACTTGGAAGAATCCCTAAACGTCACTTCAAAAGTTCCCATCTCTCAACACGACGCTCATTTCTGTACACTTTTCTTACTTTGTGTTGTTCACTGTCTTTCTAAACTTTTTCAAAAAAAATTCCATGTGAGATTTTTAAGTATTTATAAGTTATATGTTTTGTTAAAGTTTTGTACAGAATCAAAATCGTGAAACTTTACATTTGATATTAGTTCAATAAGTTATTTATCCGTGAATACTTCATGTCGTGTAGGTTAAAAACATATTTTTATCATCCAATTTGTTTTTTTGTTATGAAAAGCATGCCGCACACAGTGAAATAGAAAGTGCGGCATCAATGCACCATAAATGCAATTTAACTAAATTTAATCTTAAACTTATTTTAAATTAAGATAAATTATCTCTATTTTAAAAGAAGAAAGAAATGTATTAAATTATCATTATTTTAAACGAAGAGAACAAGAAAATGTATTAAATTATCATTATTTTAAACGAAGAGAACAAGAAAATGTTTTGAGAGCACTAACCATAATTTGGTTCAAATTCAGAAGTAACTTTAAAATGATAACCAAAATCATGTTTAATAAAGAGAGACAATGTAGATATTCCAATTTTCATATCGGGCATTTTGTTTTCCTTATCAATTACTTATTTTATATGGAATTATCAAGTCAAAATCTTTGTATTTTTTTAGGTTTTGATTAGTACTTGTAGAAATGAAACTTTAAATATAGTTACATCTACAAAATTTTGTAGATGTTATATTAATGTTGTATTTATCTTATTTGCAAAATTACAAGGAACCATTATAATATTAAGATTAGTGAAAATAACTACTTTTTATTTTTAATTATAACATATTTAAACTTTATATTCAACAAAGATATATATACTCTAACCAAATGAACTTGGGAAAAATAAATTTTTTTTTTTAAATTTTATTAAAGATTTTTTAATTTAAAATTGAATTTATAATATATAAGTTTTTAATAATATGAATAAAGTATTTAATTGATGAAACTAAGATTGAATATTTTATTCAAAATTGTGATATCATATATATTAAAAAATCAAAATTTATAAAATAATTAAAATAATAAACTTATATTAATTATGTCAGTTTACTCTATTACCATATTATTAATATAAACACATTATAATTAAAATAATAAATACATTATAAATATAATAATAATAATAATTTGTTATTATAATTGGTTAATAAAATTTCAATTTTGAAATATTAAATAAAATTACAAATACATGTTTACATAACTATTTCTATTGAATGAAAATTTATTATTTATTCTAAATTTCTTATATGTTATTTCACATTTTTCTTTACCTATCAGTTTACTCACTGTCATAGTCATCAATTTTTCTTAGGTGCCATTTTTTTGGTGTATATTTGAATTTCAAATTGATACAAATTTAAATTTGAATTTTGAATTTCAAGACGAGAGGCAAATTGTAATTTTAATTTGTTGTTGAATAGAGGAAAATTATTCGTTTATGGATGGAATGATGTCTTAGGTCATTTAGCAGCAGGGATAATGGCCAATGGCCATGGACTTGGAGATAGGAAGTAATTTAGTAAGTACTTAGGTTCTGTGATTCCAGACTTCATATTTGCCTGCACGGATGTCATCGAATGAGTGTTGGAAATAGTTCGAAAAACACCCCTGTCTCCAAATATCGGATTGGATTGGATGACAAAGTCAGATATTTTGAAAGAGCAGAGTTATTGCAGACTGAGAAGGAAAGTGGGAAGGCTATGGTTGTAGGAATTGTGGGACTCGGCGTGGTTGAAAAAACAATCCTCACAAAAGAAATGTTCAACCATGAGAGAACAAATTACCAACAATTGTTCTTGTGAGAACTATATTTGAGTTATGGCTTCAAAACATTACCAAGGTCTATCAAGGTCTGTTGGAAACCTATGTAATTTGAATTTTTTTAGTTTAGAAAGCTCTAGCATGCAAAAACGTTGGACTAGGGAATTTTGAAACAACAACAAAATCGAGAGGGCAAGGAGCGTTGAGTAAAATGGACGCTTCTGAGGTATCTTATTCTTACGTTGTTTTCGCCAACCTTCATGATCTCAAAATCGATAATTCTAATAGTATGGTGGAGGTTGGAGCATTGCCAACTATACTAACAAATCTATGGTTAGTGTTTTGTCCTAGTTTGAGAAAAGTAGGAGGGTTTGTACTCTTTCAAAAATTCAAACATTAGGCATTTACTACTGCAAAGAACTGGAGCTGCCAACTCTTGAAACATTGGTACCTTCAAAGAGATTGGAGGCATCAGATTGCGATAGCTGAAACAAATACAGGACTTGTCATAGCTGACAAAACTTCAAACATTGTCTTTCCATTTTTGTTCCGATTTAGAAGAGCTGCGCAATGTTGAGCATTTCAGGTCTTTGGCCACTGAATGTCCAAACTGTAGTGGGGTGAGGAAGTGGAGTGGCTATGCGAGAAAGACATCATAGTAAATTATTGCACTTATTACAACAACGATTTATACTTACAATCATGGCCAGTGGAAACAACAATATTCAAATGAGTGTTCATCTTCAAAAAGTTAAACCACCACCGTCATTTGAATAAGTTGAAGGCATACGAGTTTGTGATTCATGTATAATGTATAAATCATACATGTCTGATATCCTTATTATTTCTTTCTAGGCATCATTTATAGTTGTTTATATACCTTAACGAACAATTGTGACCCCGTTCCAATACATATAAATGTAGTTAGAAGTACCCATTCAACGAGAGATTCATATATAAATTTAGAATTCGTTGAAAATGATGGGATTATGTATAATTAAAATAAATTGATTATGTAAATCAATTTTATATAATATTTTTATTTATTTTAAATTATTATATTTATATGTAAAAAATAAAATATTATTTATTAAAAACTAATTTAATATTAATCTATAAATGAATACTTTAAAAAAAAATGTTATTAAAATATATCATGTATTTTTACCATTATTAAAATTATTAAATTAATGGTTGGCAAATTGTTTAGATTGTTTAGTTTGTGGGAGTTTTCCATGAGGATTTGGGTTACTAAAACATAAAGGATTTTTTATGTCCCCGAAGAGGATATTATATATTTCATGCAGACCCTATTAATTTGCACCTAGTTTGCACCTATGGCTATAAATTTTTCCTCCATATTATGGTTTTGGGTTATTTGTAAATAGTTGGGAAAAAAATTATTTATATAAATTTTTAAATAGTGCTAATTTGTTAACGTTTCATTGGATGAGAGCTGATAACGTCAGCCTTGGTAATCGCTTCCCGTTTTGGCGGCGAGAGGTGCGTCATCCGAGTTAAGGCTACTCGTGGGTGTAGCAACGCGTGGCATATAAGCTGGCCTAGTTTTTGGCTCCGGGAAATGTCTTCGGCACTTTCTCCACAATACGATGGTTGTGGTTATCATGGAAAAACAGGTGGCAGACGTGACAAACCAGAGCAAGGACAGGATAATTAAGTTTTAATGGTTCAATGCTGGCGGGCAAGGGTGTCCCGTCATAGTATTAACTCTACTACGGGCTTCCCTAAGTGGAATATCGAGGTGGTGGCTAATGTGGCTTGCAACCTGTCGTAAAAGATGGTGAGTAATAAATGTGATATTAATGTATTCAGTACCTCGTAAACAGTTGTGCTATAATGTCAAAATCTTTGTTGTTGATGTTATATCCCTCGTAAATATTCATCAAGGTTGTTTGTGAATGGCATTGTTTGTTTGTTTTGTGTTTGGGAGTGGTTTGAAGGAATGGTCGACATGCCTGCGATGTATTAGGTTTTAGATTCAGGAAAGGCGTTTTTCGTTCGTGGTTTGAACCCATAACCAGTGCTTCAGGTCTCCACCGTGGCTTTCAGAGTCGAACCACTCTGATGTTGTTGTTGATGCAAGCTTTCAACTTGGTTCTCGTTAAGGTGTATGTACCAGCAATCGATGATGGTTCTGAATTGCTTGTTTATTTATTCGATTAAGCTATCCACGATGAAGTCTCTGTATGTGAGAAGCGCGGGCAATAAATGAGCCACGAGATGACAAGATGAAGAGGAAATAATGGCGGTGTCAGAAGAAAGGGTGGGGAAACTCTGTTGAAGAGGTCGGGTAGGTCTTTCATGTGGTTCCAAGTTATATCACTTTTCTTTAAATATGTTTTGTTTTGTCCATTAGATGTGGCAAACCTGGCAATCATAATTTCTATATTAACGAAAATTGTTTGTCATTTCAATCATAGCTTGCGGCGCGAAGGTTAAATGTACTAACCTCGGACGATAGGACTCGCCGAAATTTTCTATTCACACTAGAGATTTTGCAAGTTCCAAAGGCTGGATAAGATTGATGAGCTTTGAATGCTTGTTGTTCCAGGTCCTTAGCGAGTGGATTGCCTGGTAGGTATTCTGGTCTGAGAAACAAAACAAAAATAAAGTCATTCAATAAGTCTTCTTTGCAGCCCTAAATATTATTGGTCTCGTATTGAATATTGAAGATTCAACCAAGAATAGCAAAATATTTTGAAGTATATCCAGTGTGATACTTGTTTGGGTAAACATTTAAGCTATAATTCAGTAGATTTTAAAGATTGTTCAAGGTTGAGATGCTTATTTAGTTTATGGAACGAAAAATAAGGTACAGGAGATTCGATATTTAGTTTTCTTAGCAGAAATTTAAGCTCCAATGTCTATGTCTTTTACTCGAGAATGTTTAGGAGTCCTTGTCTGTTATCTCTGAAATGAACATGGAAACTTTGATAATCTATCCTACCATATATATCTAAGGTTTTTAATTCAAGGCATTGTTTTGCATACAATTTTTTTTATTTTATTTCCACAAAGAAGTGAAGAATTGAACTTGATTCAAGTTGTAAATCTCTGTCTTTCAGAGACATAGATATTTGGTAAGGCATTAATTCTGCGTGGGTTCATTAAGCTGAGATCATAGATATTTCCTTAAGAGTTATTTGCATATGGAATGTGATTCAAGCGTTAAATTTAAGTTTCGTTCAATGAACGACGACATTAATTCATAGTATGTTTTGAATTGGGTAACTTGGATCAAGCTTGAAATTCTTATTTGCATATGGAGCATTATTTAAGCTTTAAAACTATGCAGGTTGCAAGTGATATGAAGACAGTTACGCATGCTTCTCTACACAGTTTACAATCAGCTCCATTTTCACAAATGAATGCACAATAGTCACAAAAATCCTCATATATGAATGATCACGTAGTTTCAATTGATGGAAATATAGGTCTCGGATAATACTTGATAGCACCCAACCTCCTAATTACCAGTAACAACATATTGTAACTATTACTTGGATTTCAATGATTATGAGCAGTTTCATAAGTATTGCTATGGATATGAACCCACTCTATCATAGCATTAGTTTCGGTTGCACACAACCATAGCAACATTAATAATTATTTTCCATACTGATCAGAGCTAACATCAAAGTATAGATCAAATTAAAGACAAACCAAACCAAAGCAATCAATTTCTGTTGTATTTGATTGTCTGTGTCAGAATAATTTGAAGAAACAAATTCGTTTGAAATATCATACAAAAGATTGCTTTGGAACTTATTGGTACCATTATAGACACAAATATTTTGTAATTACATCAGAATCTCTTTGAATTTTATAACAAATTCGAGACTTTTTATGGTTGGATACTTATGTAGAAATTGTATCGGCAGTACACGTAAATATATTTAATAGTTTAGTTAATTCTATCTAAAATTACATTGAAATTTCTTGATTCATATCATTGTTTTGTTGGAAGACTTCAAATGAAAATGTTTAATTTAGGTTTTTCGTCTTTTTAATTTTATTTGATGATTAATGAATGTGTTTTGAACTCAATCTTCAATATTTATATCTTTTATTCAGAGTTTGGAATTTGGTCCAAATTCCTTAAAAAACTATAACAATATGTTTTAATTTTTAAATAATAAATAATAAATAAAATATATTTTTTTATTAGTTTTTGAAATATTACATTTAGTTTATTATAGTATAAAGAAAAGTGTATTGTAATGTTATTTTTATTATAATAAATTTATATTTAAAAGAATAATATTATTATATTTTATTATACTATATCGTAAATGGTAGTAATGATATGGGAGATATTTCTTGTAAATATTATACTTTGTTAATACCAAATGCATATTTATATTTATGAAATAAACATGTTAAATTGATATAAATGCATGACAATATCATTGTAAATACTAAATGCATATTATATTTATGTTTTCCTGTATTAAAAATGTGAAGTAAAAAGTGAGTCGTTACCTAGAATCATTATTCATATATTTATCATTTATGCATAATGATGTGTATCTATAGAGACATAGTAACAATATTACATACTAAAACTGAACAAGAAATCTTACCTAGAATCATGATTCTAGTAGGTCGAGTTCTTTAAGAGCAATTTGATATCTTAATTTAAATATAAACAGAGCGATTAAATCCATTATACATGAAATGCTATATAGAGACACAATCCATTATACATGAAATGCTATATAGAGAGACAATACTGGACATGTGTATATGTCATTGTTCTTTTTTATGCTTGCACCATACTATTCGCTTTTTGTTTTCTGTCGTCAAGTACCTTCTCAATATATATTTGCTTTGATGTTTTTTGTTTTCTTTTCTATTACAATTTTATGGCAAAAGTATCATATTATAGCAATAGCTGTTAGCAATTCCTGAAAGCAAGTGCGGGGACATTGCCACCTCGTGGCTCTTGTTTTATATATATTCAATGGGAAGGTTTTAAGTTTATATAATTTTTTGTTTTTTTTACAAGAATATTGTTTTTCACATAAATTTATTTACTAGATATTATTATTATTTTCTTTTAAATATCATCAATTCAATAAAATAAAATTATTTATTAATTTTATTGAGATTTTTTATTTAAAATTATAAAAAAACTAAAATGTTTTGTATTTTAATTATTGAAAAAAACTCATAATAATATTGATACAAATGCATTTGTACAAAGTAAATAAAACAGAACTTATGTATTGAATTTGCATTTTAATAGGAAAATGTTTATTGATGTTCACTTACCTTTTCAAAGAGAAACCCCTCCAAAACAATATTAATCACTTAGCATCATATTATATAGTTTCAACTTTCATAAATTGTTTCTATATATTCCAAATCCTAACCACGTAGTGGGCTTGAGGCTACATCAAATACCTAGTGATCCATCTTTAATGAGGCCCTCACTTTATTGATTACATTCTCTAACTGCTTAGTGGTCCTTATTCAATAAATATTTCAAGTATACATTATGCAAGAACCTATTCCCTTAACTAGGAGTGTTTGGGTCAAACCCTAACATGCCCTCTCCCATCAAAATCAGTGTTTTCTTGAAGGCTAGAGATATGGAAATTGTTGTAGGGTCATAGATTGTTCCCAAGTGGCATCTTTGCATAGTGTATTCTTCCACTAGATCAATACATTTTGGATAATGCAATGGCGCTTGTGGCATTTTTCTTTCTCTAAATATACCTCATGTTCCAACAAAATGGAACCCTCTTCATCCAATTCTCGTAGGATGGTTTGAAATCCACAATTTTCCCTACCACTTTCTTTAAGCATGACACATTAAATACATGGTGGATCTTAGAGTGGGGAGGTAGAGCTAATTTGTAGGCAACTGGTCTAGAGTATTGGACATGGTCCATAGAACCTAGATGAAATTTTTTGGTGGTTCTCCTTGAGAGATGCTTGATTATAGGGTTGGATACAAAGGAACAAATGATCCACTTATTCAAAGTGGTTCTTACATTAACATTGATTGGCCTATTGCTTTGTTATGTTACGATCCAACAACACAATGTCCTTGAGTGTATAATGAACGTCGGATTGGACATTCAAGGTTTTGCCACCTCCTAAACCTTGGATGTGCTTAGTAAGTATGAAACTAGAAATGTGATATTCTTTCCATAGGGCCACCTAATATGATGGAATTTTGTTAGCAACATGATAGGTGGTAGTGTACCTCCATTTGATAAGAGATATCCATTAAAGGCGTCGTTCTTGTTTTGAGGAACAACATCTTAAATATGGTTCTAGACACTTAATTGTAAGTTTCAAACCTTTGCAAGCGAATAAATTATTATACATTCTTAAGTAAAATAGACAGAACAACAATGGCACACACATAGTACATGGAGATTTACCTTGGAAATCCTTAACTAGGAAAAGCAATCGAATTTAGTGTTTCATCTCTATCATTTGCAATGTATTAACTTAATTTTTCACAATACCATATTTAGATATTTTGCAACATCGAAAACCTTAATCCACTAACTTGAATGAGATAACAACCCTACTCCTTTAACCATGATTAGATTATAGTGGGTCGAAAAAGCACAAAAGGAATAAAGAAAAAAATAACCTTAAACCCCAACAAACACTTTTGGATGAGTGTACAATCCACATGCTTTAGTGAATGCCTTATGATTAATTGCAAAATATGTGATATTTTTAGCACATGGTCCATCTTAACTTTGGCTCTATCAAGCACCGAGAGGGAATCCAAAACTCGTCTCTCTCTCTAATCCACTAACCCCCAATCTCTCTATATATATCTATCTCTCCATGTATTCAGGGCATCCAAAACTTCATAGTAAATATTGGTCAGCGTCTGCATCTTTTCCCTCAAAACTTCACACTCTTTCAAATCATTAAATGTGATTTCTTTGGACATGATTAAGGTAGATTAGTTCCAAATGAGACTTGATGGCGTCCTTTATATTTTGTGCAATAGTTTCCAATAATCATGCAGTGGATCAGAAGCAGGACAAAGAGAGCGAATCCAGTCACTCCAAACTGTATTCTTTCCTCTCTAACATCCAATAACACACCAAAAAGAAACACAAGGAGAGGTTATGAGTATGTATGAGCTGCAACAACTGGCTAATGATTTGAATCAGAAGACATATGGGAGAACTGATATATGTCTCCAACTTCTTGAAAAACGTGTTGGAAATCATGTAGGAACTGGCAGGAGCATGGATAGAGGAAATGTAGGCGCAACCAACAACCTCACACTGTATACGACTTCCAAATAACTATAGATCACCTTCTCGAATACCATTGACCAGCAAAAGATCATCAATATCTGAAGTGTAAGAGGAGAACAATGATGAGAGATGGAAAGATCTGAGTTCTTCTTCAACAATAAATTTATGCCATTTGATCTTCGGTACATGCAAAATAAACTCACTGAAACTTATACTGGAAGTCTAATTTAATCAAAAGTGCCCAAGGATATGATACCATGTGAGAATTCTATATAGCTTGAATACCATGAAATAATTCTAATAGCCAAGGATCTTCAAGCAAAGAAGTCCTCACAAGGATTTATTCAAAGATATGCAAGAATAAGAAGAAATATTGAAACAAAAACATAAGAGAAGGAACCTAATTTATGGATGTATCATCTCTCTATTATTCAATAATATGAATACAATATATAATACATATCAGGAGAGAAAATAGAATTCCTTGAAGGCAAGTTGTAAAGCACAAAAAAGGAAGGCTTACTAACAGATAGAAAGCTCTCTTCCGTATATGCGCATTTTGGCTTCTGTAAATGCGCATATACAGAAGCATATATGCGCATATACGGAAGAGAGATTCCATATATGCGCAGTTCTGCCTCCTGTAAATGCGCATTTACGGAAGGAAGAAATGCGCATATACGGAATCTCTCTTTCACTTCTCCAATTTTATCAAAATTCAAATGCTACTTAGATGTTTTGTTATATGCTAAATACTCTTGTTTTAAGACAATCATAACAAACACTTTATATTGTTTTGAAAAATGTTCTTTTTGTGGTACTCAATCGTAAGTTCGAGCATGTTGTCCGTTCATGTTTTCATGTTTTTCAAAATGTATATGCACATCTTGGGGGGACATACATAAAAATCAATGAGCACTTGGGTTGCATTGTTTCGAATAGGGATGTATAAAAAACAATCAATTTATGTGTTGAAGCTAAGTGATAAAAATATCAATGAAGACGGAATGCAAAGTTATTAGTACATGCTTATTTTTAAGACAATAACAAATACCTTATATTGTTTACATATTTCCATATTTCTTAATATTTCTTAACAATGCCAACTCTCTCTAGTCAACCAAAGAGGGTCATTTAAATGGAATTTATATGCGCATTTTGGCTTTCGTAAATGCTTCCATATATGTGCATTTTGGCTTCTGTAAATGCGCATATACAGAAGCTCTCCTCTGTATATGCGCATTTTGGCTTTTAGTATATGCATATTTACGGAAGGAAAAATGCACATATACAGAAGCTCTCTTCTGGATATGCACATTTTAGCTTCAGTAAATGTGCATATACGGAAGTTCTCTTCCATATATGTGCATTTTGGTTTCAGTAAATGCACATATATGGAAGCTCTATTCCATATATGCGCATTTTGGCTTCAGTATATGCACATTTACGGAAGAAAAAATGTACATATACGGAAGCTTTCTTCCGTATATGCGCATTTTGGCTTCAGTAAATGCGCATATACGGAAGCTCTCTTTTGTATATGCGCATTTTGGCTTCAGTAAATGCGCATATACGGAAGCTCTCTTTTGTATATGCGCATTTTGGCTTCAGTATATGCCAGTCAACTGCTCTTTATTCATCAAATCTTTGTATTCGCCAATCAACAGTCTAATGGCATGTTCCAATATTTTGTTAACGACCTCAACTATCCCATTGGCATGTGCGTGACAAGAAATTCTCTTGTAAAGATGAATCATTGATAATTAAATGGAATATAGAATAAATGATTTTTAAGTTTAATGATATATATTTTATGATAAGTATTCAAAGGTTCATCGCCCACTATGGAGGACAAAGATAATACTTTCCATTATGATATGATTGAAGTAAGTGTAATATTATTTTGTTGCTCTATTAATTCTTAATATGATTTTTCCAAAAAATAATTTCATTAGTGTTGCTTGGTTTTTCAACCAAGCATGTGCAAGGATGTACCTATTAACAAAGTAATAGCAGTTTCAAATGAAAAGCAAAAACAATTATAAATTTAATCTAACATTAACATAAACATGTGTAAATAAACAAGAACTAAATCAATAACAAGAGATCTATGGAAAGAACAAGAGAAAAAATAATAGATTTTTGTATTACCTCAAAGGTGAGGATGTTTGGTGTTGAGCAGCTCCAAGGTTGAGGTGCTCCAAGCTCCAATGGTCTCTTTTCCAAGATGTTGAAATGGGGGTCTTCAAACTCGAAATGGGAGACAATGGCTCTCAAAGCGAATTTGGCAGCATAAGGATAGGATGAAATGTGGATGGAAAGTGAGGAGCCTCTATCACCTTTTTATAGTTTTTGGTGATGGAGAATACCATTATGGTTTTGATGAAACCAATGGTATTAACCAACATGGTTTAGGTACCTTTTTCCATCTTTTTCTTTTTTTTGAATATTTTGAATATTTTTATTCTCTTTTAATATTTTGGGAATTTTGGACCATTTTTAGGGTTTTTTTGAGGAAAAATATATATTTTGAGGGGAAAAAGGTGTATTATGGTCTTTTTGGTGACCTTTTGATGGTTTTAGAGGCTCGAATGGTGGAAAAGTGGACAAATGGGTCATGTGAATAAGGAAATGAGCTAGTGAGTACTTTTTGGGTGTAAACAGATTGCCCCCTGATGTGTGAGGGTAGGATCTCATCGTATGGCCGATAGACATCATAATTCTTTTGTCTTTTTCCTGGGGTTTGGAGAAGAGAAGAGACGGGTTGGAGACTGGAGCAACGACCCCTTGGAAGCTGCAAAAAATGAAAAAATACATGGCCTCAAAATGAATGAGGAATAATCTCTGATTATGGACGAGGCGGGCATACCCATGCTCGTATCAAGATATATACATAACAATTAGGCCCAAGAAGGGGGACCGGAATAATACATAAAAATTTGCTCGTACATCATAATGGTCTAGAGGGGACACAATTTTGGGACATACTCATGGTCATACCATGACTGATCTGACTAACTGATACAATGGAAAGAAGGAAACAATCGTTCTGAATAAGGTATCATAAGGGTTGATGAACTACTGAAACTGAAGGTGTCTAACATCTGTAGGGACTTAATGACTGTGAGTCAACTTCTGAGGAGTATATGTGACTGTATACTCGAGGGAGTATAAAACGGGTGTATATTTGAATACTGTCGGCAAACGCAACCCGGATATCAATAGGAAAATGTAACTGGTTGCTTCCTCAATTAGGCTCTCCAATGTGGTAGGGTCAGGTGATATCCGGGGTCTTCAACAAATAAACTGAAAGGGTCGATACCCTGTACGAGTCTCAATGATGCGATCAAGGTGTTGAAGTCGAGCATGTGAGAAACAATCATTTGGAGAGGCACTGAGGACTCCTTTCGAAATGATCCGTAGGCACTCATCACAAATGGTGATAAGTCTAAGGCACAGGGACCTCTAGGTCTATCCTCTGGAATAGATTTGGTTGGCGTCGACAGAGGGAGACCGACAACTACTAAGGCAATGATGTTTCCTTGATAGGAGCGCGAGGTGTACAACTGAAGTGTGATAGTACTGATGGTAGGACTATCATACTGTGGGGATGGGAAATAACTGGGGTCATAAAGTGGGTGGACTCAAACTTGCTTTGTTCAGAGCATGATGACATGGTTGACTTGGCAGCATAGGGAACTGATTTTTATGAGTGGGAATCATAGCTTAGGGGTATGTATTGCAGACTTGAGTGATCTGGGGGGTTCAGTTGATGGGTGCTATAGGGGGAGTATCGGGGTGACACACTGCAGAATACTCTGGACAAAGGTGACCAAAATGGGGAAGCTGCCGCATAGGTAGACATGATCTTTTGTGGCACCGAGAAGCACCATTGGGTCCTTCTTCATAGTTTTAATGAGCTCCAAGAAGGGATAAAAGTGTGCTCTGAAATGGTACTATCCTATGGATTTATGCAAGCCCAGGACTGTTCATGCTCATAAGTGTTTTCATTTTTAGGGAGTCTGAAAACGATAAGAAGACTCTACAGTGGTGGTGGAGTACCGTCCTGTGGATTTATACGAGCCCAAGACGGTGATTGCATGTGGTTGCTTTCATTTTTTGAGAGTCTGAAAGCAGTAAGTAGACTCCATTGGTGTTCTTTTTCGTAAGTTAGTCTCCAAGGCTCGAAAAAGGATAAAATGATGCAGATGGAGAACTCTTCTAGTCGATGTGACTAGAGTATTCCTTTTTTGTAATTAGTCTACAAGGTCCGGAAAAGGGGTAAACTTATACCAGGTAGACGCCCTTTCAAATACTTTTAGCGAGCATGAAAGGAAGCAAGGTTGCTCGACGATCTTTTCATTGTTTTAGGAGTCAGAAAAGAGCTTAACAGAAACTCCCTAAGTACCTTTTTCGTAAAGAATTGCTTGGCACGAAAAATGGATAAAATTATACCGAACAAAAAGGTATTGGTGAGAGCGAGGAATGATCTCGAGCATCGTCACGAGCACGGAAAAATGAATCCGGTAACATAAAGATCGTGAAAAACGGGCAACGACCAATGTGGCATGCAAACCGAGGCGATGAGTGGCATTTTGAAAAATGCCCAAAAATTATGGGGGTGAGAGCGAGAAATGGTTTCAAGCATCATCACGATCACAGAAAACTGAATCTGATGATATAAAACTTGTCAAAAACGGACAACAGCCGATGTGGCACGTAAATTGAGGCAACGAGGGGGCATATAAAAAATGCCCAAAAAATATGGACGTGAGAACGAGAAATGATCTCAAGCATCATCACGAGCGCAGAAAACTGAATCCGGTGATATAAAACTCGTAAAAAACGGACGACGGCCGATGTGGCACGCAAACCGAAGCGACGAGGGGGCATGTAAAAAATGCCCGAAAAATCTGGGCGTGAGAGCGAGAAATGATCTCAAGCATCATCACGAGCACGAAAAATTGAATCCGGCAATATAAAACTTGTAAAAAACAAACGACAGTCGATGTGGCACGCAAACCGAGGCGACGAGGGGGCATGTAAAAAATGCCCAAAAAATATGGGCATGAGAGCAAAAAATGATCTCAAGCATCTTCATGAGCGCGGAAAACTGAATCCGACGATATAAAACTCGTAAAAAATGGACGACGGTCGATGTGGCACGCAAATCGAGGCGACGAGGGGCATGGGAAAAAATGTCGAAAAAATATGGAGGTGAGAGCGAGAAATGATCTCAAGCATTGTCACGAGCGCGAAAAATTGAATCCGGTGATATAAGACTCGTAAAAAATGGACGAGGATCGATGTGGCACGCAAATCGAGGCCATGAGGGGTGTGGGAAAAATGCCCAAAAAATGGACCTGGTGGAATCGAGAAAAGGAGTGGATTATCATGAAGTTCTCACTGCGCTGATTCCAACGGTTCAAAAAATGGACGTCGTATGTTCTCAAAATGGCTGATTGTAAAATGGTCAAATCTCGATAAATAGTGTGTGGGCCCAATGTGACATGTGTCATTGTTACGTGTGAGTTTCACAGAGCAATTGAGTGGGTCAGAGCATTTTCTTGATTTGTGGGAGATTCGACCGTTGGAATTTCATTTCGCGAGTTTCAGGTAATCCTATTCGCCTTAGCCTTTTCAATTATTTCCTTTCTGGTTAGCGGCGGGCCCCCGAACGCCGCGTAATTCCACTTTGGCATTCCAACGTGGAATATCGCGGGTTTCGGCTCTTTTTCCGCGATGCACATCGCGGGTATGGACTTTATACCCGCGATGTGCATCGCGGGTTTGGGCAGACAGTCGTGATGTTCATCGCGACTGTGGGGCTGATACTCGCGATGATCATCGCAGATTTTGATTAAAAAGTCGCGATGATCATCGCGGCTAAGAGGTCGAAAGTCGCGATGGGATTTTTTGGAAAAAATTTTGTTTTTAAAAATTTTCCTTTGTTTTTTGGGCAGGATGTTGAGGAGGCCGCTAGTATCGTGGCGCGAGAGAGAGATAGATGAGGAGTTGATGGGTTGGATTCGGGATGACCCAAGTGTCCGGGAGGCCTTGGCTGATGGCGGGCTCCTAAAGTTTGCCCAGATTCCACTTATGCGTTCAGTCAGAGAGCTGCTGAACAAATTGGTGGATTTGTGGGTTCCAGCAGAGGGTGCATTTGTGGTGGGGGGTGAGCGTCTAGAGATCACCCTGTCTGATGTTTATTTCCTTACTGGCGTGCCTCGCTTGGGGGAGATAGGGGAGCTCCAGCCGAGGATTCCTGCGGGGTTGGATAATGAGGATCTCTTGGAGAGATTTTGTGCTCCTGGAGCTATTGCGCAGAAAAACGCACTGAGTCTGATGTCTTTGCGGGAGAGGGAGATGCGGGTGGTAGGGGCTTGTGTTCTACGTGTGTTGGGTGCCCAAGCGCCACATCGTTTGTCTGGGGGGCAAACGATGATGGTAGACCATGTATTGAGAGGGACCTACTTTGCATGGGGTCAGATGTTTTTGGCATGTGTTCGGTGAGATCTCGACAAGGTCAGCCGGGAGGGGGGGGGAGTTTTGATATGCCTCCTTCCTTTGTTGTTTTTTCTTTGAGCGAGTATCGACCTTGCGATTGCGTGCGCCAGTTTGGGAGGGGTTGCAGAGTGAGCCGCGGATGGTGCGGTGGGGGGAGTTGATGCCCCAAGGTGGTGGTGGTATCCGGCATTTCTTTTCGGCGGATATGTATGAGCAGTGGGAGAAGATACCTCTGCTTATTGATGATTATCCATATGCTGGCATGGACTTCCGAGGAGATCCGGAGATGCCTCGGGCTCAGGGACAGGCCTGGGGTCTAAACGGTATGTCTTTGTGTTTGGTTCTCTGTTATATCATGCTTAGATATATTTTGTTATGAGTATAGCTAGAGATTTTTTATATGATATTGGCTTGGTTCAGTTGTGTGATTGTGCAGATATTGGTCCAAGGCCACCAGGTGATCATGTGGGTCATCAGGGACGGGCGATGGTGGTGGTACCGCTACCTGTAGCGGCGCCGCCTCCTCGTGTTCGAGGAGTTGTGCGTCCTCGAGACGATGCCCTGGAGGGCATACAGGAGACTTTGGAGGGGCTTCTAGTGGGAGCCCCAGAGGAGGGCTGGAGGGACTTGGACCGGCCCACTATTGAGCTTTGTTTCAATGCTCCTCGTGAGTGGCGGTCTATCCTGCTCAGAGTAGCAGTTGTGATGGCCAAGAGGAGGGCTTGGGATCAGGAGGATCCGGAGGAGCCAACGGAGGAGGAGCCAGAGGATCCTGGGGATCATGATGACTAGGTGATCATATATTTGCCCCCAAATGCTGATGAGCATATGGGGATGTACCTTTTTTGTACGGCTATGTATTTTTGTATATTGAGTGCTGAGGGAACCTATGACATGGTGACTATTATGATGATGATGATGATATATATATATATATATATGTATGTATGTATGTATGTTTTGGTATATAGTCGTGTATGCACGTGGATGCACATCTTGTCTATTTGTTTGTCCGTGGAGGCATGTTTGATTTTTATATGCCCGTGGAGGCACATGTTATGCACGTGGATGCAACATTTTAATTTTTGTATATGCCCATGGAGGCACATATTTGTTTTGCCCGTGGAGGCACATGTTATGCATGTGGATGCAAATTTTGTTTTTTCTACATGGTTTGATTGGTGTGCCAATCTAGAATGTTGTTTGCCATATGGTTTGCTATACTGTTGAGATTCCTTGGGACATGTGTGAATGAAATGGACTCAAACTATCGAATCATTTGTTTAGTGCGCAGGAATTTTCTGAATAGACAGGGATCGCGTATCTGGTAAATATTGTTGAGCTCGGAAACAAGGAGCTGGGAATCCAAGAAAATGCTAAGGTGACGTATGCTCATTTGGAGAGAAACGACCAGGAGACCGGTCATGGCGTTGTACTCAGCTTGGTTGTTTGTGGCAGCACCTATGCACACTCCGTCGATGTGGATCAACTCATGTGAAGGGGAATATATTACCCAAGCTGCGGAGGCGAGAATGGGAGACCAACGGCTTGCACCATCAGCGAAGCCAACGTAGCAAAGTGGAGCAGGATCCATCTATGATCATGCAGGAAAAATAAATTTTTAGGTTTTTTGTATTTTTTGTAAAAAAGAAAATAAGACTGTACAATTGTGGATTGTGGTGTCCATCAGATTTTCTATGGGTAAAATCGCTTGAGGTACAACCCATTACGTGGGTTGCGTGGGGGGTTGCCTTCTGAGTCGGTTAGAATATATGCCCCCTGTCCGAGGCAGGTGTGTATAATATATGGGCCTTGCCACATGGACAAAAACTTTCCTTTTCCCGTTTTGTCATGAGTTTGATCATAGGCAAGTACCAGGTCGCCTTCACTAAATGCTCGTGCGTGAACATGTTTATCATAAGGAAGTTTAGATCTGTTCTTTGTGGCTTCGATTGTTTGGAGAGCTGCGCGGCGATCTTCGTTGGCTTGCTCTAAAAGAAGTAAGCGTTCTTCAATCAGTGATGTATCGGGGAGAGGTTCTACAGAAATTTGTAATGTTGGTATCTGGCATTCAATGGGGAGGACAGATTCCACGCGATGAACTAAATGGAATGGGGTAAAGCCGGTGGCGGTCTTGGTTGACGTGCGATAAGCCCATAATGCGGGAAAAATCATGTGATGCCAATTGGATTTATGTTTGTCGACGGTGCGTTGGAGGATGGGCTTCAAAATTTTGTTAACAGCTTCGACTTGGCTATTCCATTGGGGGTATTAGGCGGAGGAGAAATGGTGTTCAAACTTAAGGAGTGTGGACAATTCTCTCCAAATGGAGTCTTCGAAGTGAGAGCCGTGGTCTGAGACGAGTTGTTTTGGTACTCCGAAACGAGCAATAACATGGTTGAGGAAAAAATGGGCTGCAGTGTCGGCTTTGCAATTGTAAGTAGGCATGGATTCCGCCCATTTGGTAAAGTAATCAACAACCACAATAATGTGTTTGTGACCTCCGGCTGAGGTAGGATTGCAATGCATGAAGTCGATGGCCCATTTGAAAAATGGTCCAGCGGTGACGACTGGATGAAGGGGGGCGGGGGGGGGGGGGGGGGTTCTTGCCTTTAGGGAAAAGAGCTGGTAGTTTTGGCAGTGTTTGACTGCTGTGATACAATCAGTGAATAATGATGGCTGAAAATAACCTGCGCGGATTACCTTTTGGGCGGTGGCCATTCCTGAAAAATGGCTGCCGTAGGCACCACTATGACAGTCGTTAAGGACTTGTTCTGCTTCGTCTTGGGAAAGGCATCATCGTAAGATTGTGTTGACGCCATGTCGATAGTGGACATCACCCAAGAGGAGATAACGAGGGGCATGGTGATGGATGCGATGGTGTCCGTCACGGTCGATGTTGGGTCAAAACTTCTGTGTGCAGAGGTATACCAAAATGTTGCCATACCAAGGGTCGTCTGACGAGATGATGAACAAATGTTCGTCGATAATATCAGTATGGATAGTTGGTGATGACGATGATGATGGTAAGTCTGTAATGAGTTGAGCGAGTGCTAGTGATTTGGTGCTCTTCAGGGTTTTAAAAGTTAGGTCATATTCTTGTAAGATAATCACCCATTTAGCAACACGGCCTTGTAGAAGGCCACAATTCAAGAGATAGACCATTGGATTGGAATGGGCTACAACCGTGGTGTGGCTGAGGAGAATGTAATGTCGGAGATTTTGAACTGAAAAGGCGACGGCGAGGGCCATTTTCTCTTCATGTGGGTAGTGGAGTGGTGGGCCTGACAAGGTCTGGCTCACATAGTAAATGACATGCTCTTGGCGAGCGGAGTCTTCTTGGACGAGTACTCCGGAAACAGCGTAATCTGATGCCGAAATGTAAAGGGTAAAGTATTTTGTGAAATCTGGTGGATAAATCAATGGGGCACTTGTAAGTGCTTTCTTCAGGTCCGTGAAGGCTCCTTCTGCTTGGTCGTCCCATACAAAGCGGGTATGAAGACGTAGCAAATGGAGGAAACCATGTACTGTGGTGGCATAGTCTGGGACAAAATGACAAAGGAAGTTGGATTTCCCTTGGAGGCTTTGGAGTTGTCTTAATGTACGTGGCAATGGTAGGTCTACTATGGCTTGAACTTTTAGCGGGTCAACAGTGATCCCTTTATCTGAAATGAAAAACCCCAACAAGCGGCCTTCTGTAACGCAAAATACACATTTAAGCGGGTTCAAGCGGATTTTGTATTTGCGGCAACGCAAGAAAACTTGTCGAAGATCTTCTAAATGGTCAGATCGTTTCTTAGATCGGGCGGTGAGGTTGTCTAGATAACCTTTATTGATTTTATGTAGATCATGAAACCAATAAGTCATGGCACGTTGGAAAGTGGCTCCCGCATTCTTGAGACCAAAAGGCATGACGCGATAGGCGAAGGTGCCCCATGGGGTGGTAAAAGCAGTCTTGTATTGATCTTCTTTACGGATTTTGATTTTGTTATATCTGGAGAAACTGTCCATAAAAGAAAGTACCTCATGCCCCGCACACTCATCAATTAGTTGGTCAATAAATGGTGTGGGGAAGTTGTCTTTGGGACAAGCTAACTTGAGGTCGCGGAAGTCAGTACAGACGCAGATGGTGCCTACTTTCTTATTAACTAGTACTGGATTTGAAACCCAAGTGGTATATGCAATCGGGTATATGAAACCTGCTACTCGAAGCTTCTCGATTTCTGCTTTGACGGATGGAAGCTTGGATAGGTGAATGGGACGTTGTTTCTGGCGGACCGATGATATGTTGGGCCAAGTGTCTATGTGATGTTCTACGATGGTAGAATCAAGACCAGGCATCTCGGTATAAGACCAGGCGAAGACATCTCAAAATTTTGGAAGAGTTTCTTATAAGCTTGGGTTTCTTTTTCAGTGCAAGATGCACCCAAAGAGATAAGCTCAAGCTTTCCGGGGGTGGTGGAGATATCGATTTTTATAATGGGTGAAATGTTAGCCATGTTACCTTCTTCAAAGGCTTCTGGAGCTGGGATTGGGTCCTTGAACCAATCGACCTTGGTTGGTAAGAAGTCTTTGGATTCAATGGATAGTTGGTTTTCCGCGGTGGATGTAGATGCCTCAGGGAGGAAGTATGATCGATGGTGCATATCGTCCCAAGGGTAGTCCGGTATAGTGAGTGTTTCTAGAATTTCCTCATCAATACGAAAGTAGTGGGACCATAAATTAATTGGATCGGGTTTATAGGTAGTTGAAATCATGTAAATGGTATTGATTTCTTTTGAATGGCACGATTCTTGAGGGAATATTTCCTCAATAAGTGGGGGCGATATCTCTAGGTCGACATTATTCATCCTGTATAGGGCTACTCTGTAATCTGGGAGATCTGGGCAATGATGTGAATAATGACTGTAGATTTTGCATATTGCATAAGGATGGTTTGTGCGCAATGATTTAACACGAGGCTGAGGTGGGAGTTCTAGTTTGACTACTAGAACGTTGGTGTCGTCATCCAACATATTCATGTGTTCTTGAAGTGCTAGTAGTTGTGGACATAGATGGGTGGCATGGCCAATATCGTCACACAAGGAGCACTTAGGGAGCACACGGGTTGGGGGATTCTTGGCTAATTTGGGAGTCACTGGGGGGGTGCGAGTTGTGGGTGCAGTGTTGTAGGTTGGTGGACCTCTACCTCCAGTGTGGCGGGATTGAGGGGGGACATAAGTAGATGTCGATGTAGTGCCCCCCATTGGAATTGATCGATTTTGGGGGTTTGAACCACTAGGTGGTGGGCGATTTTGGTGGTTTGGTATGCCAGGTGGTGGATGGTTTGACATATTCATAGGTTGTACCGGTTGTAGGACAACGGCCGGAGTTGGTGGTGGAGTTAGGGCAGGTAAGTACCATACAGGTAATCCTAATGTTGAACCTGGAAGGTTGAGTGTAGCCATTACTGGCGTGTTGACAACTCCTGAAAACAGAAACAAGAATGGGATTGTGTGAATCGGTGTTGTTCCGATATGACTAGGCACGATGGGTGCTTGTGGCAGTGGTTGAGGTTGTTGAGGATGTTGTTGTTCGTTGTGTGATAGGGTACACAAATCGGATATTGCAGTTAAGCAAAGTGATCAAGATAGCTAGGAGAGAAATGACCATGAGTGGAATGAAGAAGATACATGCATGGCATATGCAAGTGTAAGTTCACTTGTTCTCATTTCTATGTTTTTATTTTTCTTAAAAATTTTGAAAGTCATATTACTAAGTATGTTTGTATATGTATTTTGTACACACAGTTTCGTAGAAGAGTGCTTACAAGACAATCCCAGATTATATGACACTTATAAGACACCTCATATGCAAAACACCCCTAATTCTACAAAAGTGAGTAAATATGTTTGTTTTACACATGAAATCTTATATTTTAATTATGTAGTGTTATATAGGTGATCTTCCGAATGATATCTATAATTATTGTGCTTTTAGTCATGTTAGTTTTTTTTCATGTATAGGTGGATGCAGAAACTACACTATGGCAACAAAGAATCTTGAAACACACAAAGCTTACACCTGAAAATCTAAGTCAAGTTGGATTTAGAAATAGAGTTGCTTGGTTGAGTCATCTGCAATCCAACCACATTGCTAGGAGGAATCCAGTTAGAGTAGTTGCTATCCATGGAAATAACCAATGTAAAAGGTAGCATAGCTAGTAGTAGTTAATTATGAGAGCCCTTAACTATCTTGTGTTATGGATCTCTTTGACACCTATGAATATAAGCTTTGTTAACCTATTTTCACATTTCTCAATATATACACTGGTGTATATACCGGCATATACACCAGTCTATATATTGGTATATACACCAATATAGACTCGTGTATATACTGATAGAAGTAGGACAAGTATATAGACTAGTGTATATACCGGTATATACATTGGTGTATATATCAGAATATACACTGGTGTATATACTGGTATGCTTATATACCGAAATATACACCAGTGTATATATATCGATATATACACTGGTGTATAGATTCTAATATATACACCAGTCTATATTCCGGTATATAGAATGGTGTATATAACGAAATATACATCCGTGTATATATCGGTATATACACTGGTGTATATTTCGGTATATACACTGATGTATATTCTGGTATATAGGCATTTCGGTATACACTGGTCTATATTCCGGTATATAGGCATACCAATATATACACTGGTGTATATTCCAGAATATACACCAGTCGATATATCAAAATATACACTGATGTATATTCCGAAAAATACACCAGTGTATATACCGGAATATACACCAGTGTATATACCGAAATATACACCAGTGTATATACCGGTATATACACTCGTGTATATACCGGTATATATACTGGTGTATATTTCAGTATATACACCATTCTATATATCGGTATATAGAATGGTGTATATACTGAAATATACACCAGTGTATATACCAGTATATGTATATTTCGGTATATAGGCATATCGGTATATACACTGGTGTATATTCTGATATATAGACATATTGGTATATACACTGGTGTATATTCTGGGATATACACCAATATATATACCGGTATATACACTAGTCTATATACTTGTCCTACTTATATCAGTATATACACGAGTCTATATATCGGTATATACATGAGTCTATAGTCCGTATATGTGCATTTTTCTTTCCGTAAATGTGCATATACTAAAGCCAAAATGCGCATATACAGAAGAGAGCTTTCGTATGCACATTTTAATTCCGTATATAGCATTTACTGAAGCCAAAATGCGCATATACGGAAGAGAGCTTCCGTATATGTGCATTTTTCTTTCTGTAAATGTGCATATACTGAAGCCAAAATGCACATATACGGAAGAGAGCTTCCGCATATGCACATTTTGCTTCCGTATATGCGCATTTACAGAAGCCAAAATGCGCATATACGGAAGAGAGCTTCCGTATATGCGCATTTACGGAAGCCAAAATGCGCATTTACGGAAGGCAGAAATGCGCATATACGGAAGAGAGCTTCTATATATGCGTATTTTTCCTTGCGTATATGCACATTTTGGCTTCTGTAAATGTGCATATATTGAAGCCAAAATGCACATATACGGAAGAGAGCTTCTGTATATGTGCATTTATGGAAGGGAGAAATGCGCATATACGAAAGTTTTCTTCCGTATATGTGCATTTCTGTCTTTCGTATATGTGTATATATGAAAGAGAACTTCCGTATATACGAAAGAAAATGCGCATATATGGAAGAGAGCTTCTGTATATGCACCTTTTGGCTTCCATATATGTGCATATACGGAAGAGAGTTTTCATATATGTACATTTTTCTTTCCGTAAATATGCATATACTGAAGTCAAAATGCTTATATACGGAAGAGAGCTTCTGTATATGCGCATTTTGCTTTCGTATATGTGCATTTACTGAAGCCAAAATGTGCATATGGGTGAATCCACGAATGTGGTTCACCATTTTTGGCGGATCGCAAGGCAAAAATTCATTTTTCGGAAGCTCGATTGAGATAATTCCAAGCCCTCGATCGAGGTTTTATATGCTCGATCGAGGGTTTAAAACTACCTCGATCAAGGGCTTTAACATACCTCGATCGAGGATGTTTTAAACCCTCGATCGAGGTTCTAACCAAACCCTCCATCGAGCAAAACCTCGATCGAGAGTTTGTTCGAACCGTTAGAAAAAAAAAAAAAGGTGTCTTTGCGGTTGTGCGTTGACAGACCCTCGATCGAGCAAACCCTCGATCGAGGTTTTGACCCTCGATAGAGGGTTTGCTCGATCGAGAGAATGCGACAGAGAAAAAAAAAAAAAACAAAACAGGGCCCGGCCAGCCCTGTTTTCGTGCTTGACAAAGATAGAGACAGAGAACAGTGAGTCGGGACCTCGACCGAGCACACGCCCAATCCATAGTGACGCCACAGTGACGCGACCTACCCACAACAACGCCATGTCATCTCTTCCACCAGGTGGGTGGAAATCCTACCATTCGTTTTGTTATTAAAAATATATATATATATATATATATATATATATATATATATATATATATATATTTCTTATTTTATGTATAAATTTGTGTATTTTTATCAAATCTAGGTTTATTTTAGTTTTTAGAAATGGTTAGGATGTAGGCAATTAAACTAAACCGCCATTGAAACCAAACTTATCGAAAAAAAAAACCATTTGATTTAATTAAAACAAAAACCTATTTCAAACCAAAACAAAAATCCATTTCAAACCAAAACAAAAACCAAATTTGAAATAGATTTAGGGTTTTAGATATTTGTCACTTATTTGTTCAAACTATTTGATTTAATTTTGTTTTTATATCAATCGGTAGCATTTCACCCCATAAATGCTACCGATTTTATTTTAAAATGTGATTTTACAAGCCCAAATGTTGCCCTTTTTTTTCAATCCTCCGAGAATGCCAAAAAGATTGAAAAAAAAAACCATTTGAACCTAAAACTTAAAACCATTTCAAAACAAAAACCAAAACTATTTTAAATTTGAAATACTTTTAGGATTTTAAATTTATTTTGCATTTATTTGTTTAAAAATGATTTGGTATGTGAATTTGCAAGCAGAAATGCTGCCAATTTTTTTTCAATCCTCCGAGAACGCCAAGAAGATTAAAAAAAAAATCATATATTAATATTGATATTATAATATAAAAAATTAAAAAATAAATATTAATAATATATATAATCATATATTGTTTATTAATTTTTACTTAATTTATTTAAAAAAATTAATATTTAAAAAATTAATAATATAATATAAAAAATTAAAAAATGAATATTAATAATATATAATTATATATTATTAATCATAACCATAACCATAACCAACTTGCCAAATTGTCCTAAATAGGATCCCCTCTCAGGCCATGAAAAGTATGTCCACAATGTGAGCATCAATGAAGATAAATGGGACTGGAACCATAATGGATAGCTTGGAAAAATTCCCAACATCAAGTGGCCTAACATAACATTATTAATATTAAAATAGGAAACATTTCATAAATATGATAATATTAATATTGTTTACATTATTAAAAAAACTATTAATAATTATTTATAAAAATAAAAATAAAATAAAGACATATTGTGGAGAGAAATTCTCTTGTAGACAAGAAAATATCATAAAAAAATTAACATATAGTAAATTAAATTATTATTATTAAAATAAAATAAGAAATAATTTAAATTTATAATAAACTATAATGGTTTATATTTCAAATAATTACTTTAATTAAAGTTCATTATATTTAATAATGATTGCTTACGAATAGACTATGGTAAAATATTGTTAAGAGTTATTATAATTAATCACAATTAATTATAATTAAATATGGTCTATGTGTTGATTATATGATTTTTATGATTAACTATGATATTATGACTTTTATTTGACGTAAATATTCCATCCATGTCTAGGTTGGATATTTTGTGTCATAATTAAATATGGTTTATGTGTTGATTATATGATTTTTATGATTAACTATTATATTATGACTTTTATTTGACGTAAATATTCCATCCATGTTTAGGTTTGATATTTTGTGTCAATCATATATAATATTGAGATATTTTACCTATTATATATAGATGAAATTAATGAAAAAAATTAATCATAAAAACAATAACATTTCTTTAAATGTAATTAGTGAAAAAACTATTATATATAGATGAAATTAATGAAAAAAATTAATCATAAAAACATTAACATTTCTTTAAATGTAATTAGTAAAAAACTATTATATATAGATAAAATTAATGAAAAAAATTAATCATAAAAACAATAACATTTCTTTAAATGAAATTAGTAAAATAAAAAACTAAACATAAGATAATAACATTTTTTTTTAATTCTTTACATAATTATATACATGATATCTTATGTTAAAATTTAAAAGTTATGTTGAAATTTAAAAATTAGATACATATCACTACGAGTTCATTACGTTTATATTCTATTTTTCATGGTTAATTTTTTTTTAACATGTGAAATTTGTCTTCATATCACTTAAAGCTTCAACAGAAACTTTAAGCATGGTATCTCTACACTATCTATGCACTCTTAGCAAAGATAGCATGGACTAAGCACCTGTGGCTTTTTATTTTAAGATGTAATAAATACCAAAAAATTCATTCAATGTTAAGAATTTCTTTTATGTGATTTATTCTTATTTTTAAATTTTTTAATAATAGCATTGTAAAAAATTGCATTAAGAGTGGACCTTATCCTAATTTATCTAGATTTTAATAATAATAATAATAATATAATAATTAAAAATTATATTTATAATATTTTTTAATTTTCATTATAAATAAAAATGATATTAATCTAGTTTTGTTTTTTTTAATAAAATATCATATTATTATATCAAAAAGAGTACATGGCTTCATTACATTGGGCTTTGTTAGTGTTTAGAAAGCACAACAATTAGATTTTCAATACCTTCCCTTCCCCCACCATACATTAACTTGAGAAAAATGATGAATTTACTACCGACACATAAAAACTGCCATTTGTTCTTCATACACTGATTCCTTAAACTGAAACCTATACTACTATTAGCCAAGGAACAACCAAGACACAGATAAACCCAACCCAAATTACAAAAAGATCGAGGAACCATAGGAGCTATTCAGACGACCTTTGATGAACTCGCACCGATGGAAGGACGCGACTCTCGCAACTCCTTAATATTGCCTTCTCCCGCACATGCCCTATCTCTAGAGGTGTCGTCTGCCACAGCTTGGCCTCCCTTGCCCATGATCTTCTCCAAACCAGTCGCACCCATAGAGGTAATACCAGATCACCAGATCCCAGAGCAGGGGGTCGATAGAAATGTATCCCCATCTTGTTAGCCATTATGTTGATTTTCTTGTACATTAGTTGACAATCTCGATTACGTTCTTTCCAAGCCCGCGCTAGCTCCTTGTCACCAATTTCCTTGTTCACAACTTCACTCGTTCCATGAGGACATGGGAGAGAAGCCCCTTTGTAGCCCAGTAGGTCACCATGAGCCTGCCGTAGGATGCCATCCCGCCAATAGTTGTCCTTGGGTCTTGAACCCATTCTGTCACCTCCTCTCTAACTTACTCAATCTTGAGGGATTTAACTTGTTCTCATAAATTCTTCTCGACCTTCTCGATATCCCCACAGATAGTTTAGGGGATTCTTTCTCGGAAGAAAAAAGCCACTTGACAGACCCGCCTTTGCTCCCGAGTCACCCTCGGGGGATTTTCTTCCTTAACCTTCCTTCCTCTCTTCGCAGCCTTATTCCCCCTAGGAGCCATGACGACCTTCCAAGAGGTTTCCCGATATTCCTTACATAGGAATTCCAAAACTAAGCACCATAAAAGCTTTAGGACGTCGAATAAGCTAGGAAATTTGCATGCCGATCTCATCTTTCCTTCCTCATGTATAGCCTTGTCACCACTCTGATCCTTAATTTCTTTCATTATAATTATGTCCTGTCCATCAAGTCGCAGATTATCCCTGGCTTCAATGCACTACTTCTATTAGATTGCGTCCTCTGGACAAGGACGCGGTTGTATTCCTTCCTCCTCATTATTCTCGTGGCAGGGTAAATGCTCATTCAATTAAGCATTGATTTCCTTAGTACTTGTATCATCGACATGAGTGGGGCTATTTTATTCCAGGAACCTTCCTTTCACTCAATGGTTGAGGATCAATAGGAGCAAACTCTATTCCAGTGGTGGCCTTGAATTTGAATTGGAATTGGAATTGAATTTGGAATTGTATTTGAAATTTGAAATTGAAATTGAAATTTGAATTTGAATTGAATTTGAATTTGAAATGTGAAATTTGAAATAGAATTTGAAATTTGAATTGAATTTGAATTTGAAATTGAAATGTGGAATTTGGAATTGAATTTGAATTTGAAATTGAAATGTGAAATTTGGAATAGAATTTGAAATTTGAATTGAATTTGAATTTGAAATTGAAATGTGAAATTTGGAATAGGATTTGAAATTGAAATGAGAAAATTTGAAATTGAAATGTGAAATTTGGAATAGAATTTGAAAGAAAATTAGAATTAGAAATTAAAATGTGATGCAGATAGTCCTGAAGAGAGAGATTCGGTGCTTCGTGCTCTGTGAAGCACGAGAGGATCTGACGTCGCCCAACAGGGCGACCATCGGCAACGCTCCCGTTCACCGAGGAGTGATGCCAGGCCGGGGTCGACTGCCACTGGTGGCGGCAACAGGAGAGATAGTGTGTCGGTTCATCCTGATGACATACATGCGGATCCCCAGGAGGAGGATGTGCAACAAGACACAATTGCATCAGGTGCATATTTTTTGTTAGCACATTTTCAGTAAATTTTTAGTATATAATGCATTGAATTTCAGCTGCAAGTTATAATATATATTTTTAGTAACATTTGTGTTTTGGTTTGGAACGCAGGTGCCCCATCAAGGGGATCGTACGATGATGAGGTTGCACAGATCACTCTCGCTGACATCATTTCCCAGCGAGAGTGGGTGAGCTCATGTGTGAGCACTTTGAGGGAGGATTCTCCCACACGACGATCTTTGTCGATGATGTTATCAGCGATTGATGAGATGTTGACCCTCTACAGGAGGGTAGGACCTCTCAGTGACATTTGGCAACATTCATGCCAGAGGAGGAGAGATGGTGTTATTGGGATCCACAAATGGGAGGATGTCAAAGTCGCCATAAGAGGGCATGACATCAAGGGTGCTTTATTCGACATCCCTCGTGACCTCGCCCCCGGTCAACAGCTTAGACTCAGGGAGTTTAAGTTGGAGGTCGCTGCACCACATATATATGATAGATTCGTGGGAGCGTGGGGCATGTTCCCCCACCATGAACAGGTCCCATTGTACTTTGCAAAACATGTTTATGCAGAGTTTGTTTTGGACATGCACCCAGATTACACTAGTACAGGGTCCTAGCTCTATAGGGCTGGTAGGGGATGCTCCTACCAACGTCCTGGCTCTCGGAGAGACCCTGCCTTCGTGCCACCCGCTCTGAGGTTGATACCGCTTCCAGACAGGGCGGTTATCAGGTCGGGGGATGTAGCACAATCATCCCAGCTTGCTGCAGAGGCTAGAGCTGACCTTGCAGACTCGTTGTTCACTGCCTTGGGCAGTGTTGCTGTTGCTGCGCATGGAGAGGCATCTAGACCACCCCCTCCACCTGCAGAGCCAGAGATAGAGCATGTCTCTAGTGACATGCTCAGGAGTTTCGATCGCGAGACCCTACTGTGGTATGCTGAGTCAGCGCGAGATGCATACTTTTAGTTATATCGTAGATGCGTTGCTACACAACAGGTATACTTTTGTACAATTATGTATATATGTTCTTCATGTTACATCATATCAATGTCGCAAATGGAATGGTCAATAATACTTAAGGGAGTTGTATTCTATTGATCCATGTAGGGGACCCCATTCATGGATCAACTCTTTGCTAGCGAGCCATTTATTGGTCCGCCAGTCGGGGTAAGTTATAATTTATGTTCCAATTTCATTTGTGTTTGAATATTATTTCTCAGTTTAAATAATTTGTGTTTTATTTTTTAATTTTTGAGATTTATGTTGTAGATCTTAACTTCAAATGAATTTCAAATTGTACAGGGCAACGAAAAGGCGGTAGATACTGATTATGGACATGAGGACCGCGAAGGTTCTGACGAGCCGGGTCTAGAGACACATGTGAGTTTTAATTTATGTTCCAATTCATGTTATTTAGTCACATTTAGTAATTGATTTTTGTACTTTATGTTTCAATTTTTTACGGATAGCTTTTAAATTATGTTAAATTTAGTTTTAATTTTTAATAAATCTAACTTATTACATGTAATGGCATATTACATAGGCATCGCAACAGGCGGGTGTCAGTGCTGCATTGGATTTCCCACGTAGTTGGGATGTACCTCGAGTACATTATCCTGATGAAGGGCCATCTACCCATATTCCTACCCAGATCCTGGATATCACCATTGACAGGGCGGATATGGCACAATTCCTTGAGGGTTTAGAGTCTCAGAGACAGCAGCGGGCTGCTGCACAGGAGGGCAGTCAGAGGGACGATCATAGGCCTCGTGGGCGTAGTGGCCGATAAGTTGATGATCTATACATTTCCATGTTTTGGATGATCTATATATATGTTATCATGTTTTGGATATGGATTCATATCATTTATATATGGAATTTTATCATATATGGACTTTGGATATGGACTTTTGGATATTTTGTATATTTTATCATATTGATGTTTTCATGTGTATTTTGTATATGATTTGAAATCGATTGTTTTTTATATTAGATCTAGACATAGTTATTACAGTTACAAATTTATGTTTTGTCGTTTCAAATGCAAATTTAATGTGTAGTTACAATTTAGTTCAATTTAAAATACAAATTTCGACTACATTAGAGTTCACATCTTCCAAAATTTAGAATTGAATACATACATTACGTTTTAAAATTGAAATTCCAATTCCAATTCAATTACAACGAAAAATTTCCAATTTAATGTGTAATTTCAATTCCAATTCAATTGCAATTTAAAAGCTCGTTTTCAACTACATTACAATTGCAGAAATGAAATCAACATGTAAAATTAGAATACATTTGAAATTAATAATTGAAATTTTGATTACATTATGTTGTCTATACATTACAATTCAATTACAATTTACACATCCAATTCAATTACAATTTAAAATTAAAATCTCAAATTTAATGTGTAATTTCAATTGAGAATACAATGTGTTGTTCCAATTTACAAGTTCAATTTCAATTACATTACAATTGCATTTGAAATAAAAATTTTAAATTATGATACATTGTACAATCTAAAATTTAAATTTTACAATTTTACCTTGTATATAGATGTATTTTAAATTCTCAATTTTGTAGTTGAAATCAAAATTTAAAATTAGAATACATTTCAAATTGAAAATTGAAATTGACATTTTACATTATGTTGTCTACACATTACAATTCACTTACAGTTTCCAGATTCCAATTCAATTACAATTTAAAATTAAAATCTCAAATTTAATGTGTAATTTCAATTGAGAATACAATGTGTTGTTCCAATGTACAAGTTCAATTTCAATTACATTTGAAATAAAATTTTAAATTATGATACATTGTACAATCTAAAATTTAAATTTTACAATTTTACATTGTATATAGATGTATTTTAAATTCTCAATTTTGTATTTGAAATGAAAAATTAAAATTAGAATACATTTGAAATTGAAAATTGAAATTGACATTTTGCATTATGTTGTCTACACATTACAAGTCACTTATAGTTCCCACATTCCAATTCAATTACATGGAAAATTTAATGTGTAATTTCAATTGAAAATTCAATGTGTTGTTGTATATAAGAATGTTTTTGTCCATTGAGAGTGTGAAATATCCCTTGAGACAAAATTATATAATTACAAGTTATATAGTATGTAAGTAATCTTTGTGTTATTTTCTTTTAAGTGTGTGCTCTAATCTAAAGTCATAAATGTATGGTTTGTTTTCTTGGCAATGGGCATAACCACCTAGTTAATATAAGAAATGGAAATATGTTGATATAAGATGCTTGTACAACTATGGTAGAACTATGATTGTACAACTATTTCATATGATTTATGTTTTGATGACAAATGGAGATAATGACACCATTTGATCCAACTAGGTAAGTTGCATATATGAAGGCATGTACAAGTTATTACCTTTCCATGTACTATGCTTGTATGTTGAATGTTCACATTAACATGTACAAAATAACTTTTAAATTGAATGCGAGTATGTAAAGTTAATGAATGCTTACATCAACAAACAAAGTAATGTTTTGTGAGACTATGCTTCCCAACTACTTATGACAAAACCTTACAAATCATTTTGATGATATGGACGAACATTCATTATGTGAATTATAACAAGTGTCAAGCAAAGGGATTTTCAACCACCAACTCACCATAACTAAATGTCACCCACGAATGTAAAATTCTACTAGCAAGGTCAATCTAATTATTAATCAATCACTTTGGAAGGAAACCAAATTGAAGGAGTGTTTTGGTGCCCTTCATTTCCCTTAGTAAGAAAAATTAAAACTATGGATTGATTGCGGTCACGTCACAAAAAATATAGCTAAGGAAGAGTCACATATATACCACACATGGGTATGTATGAAACCTCTGGTTGAAGCTTCGATGATAGACTATGAACAATCAAGGGAAACACAATAGTCCTAAATAGCAAAAATTCTAGGTTATCGATAAAAGAATGTGTGGTCCAAACAATAATTATAATGCTTAAAATTTTCTAAATTCATATATTAAAGAATGTTGCACAAAATGGTAATCGATCACCAAATTCAAGTTCAAGGTAGGTGACAACATTGAGTATCTATTATATAGAGCATTGTCACATATGAATACAAGGGACATAGAAGAGTCTAGAGGTTTAAGGATAAAGTCTAGAGCCATATAAATTTCCCTGAAGGTGTGGGGACTCTCAATTGCATAAACAATGTATGCCTTAATCATCATACTCCTAAATTGAATTAAGTGAGCATGCATTGCATGCTAACCACGGTAGTTATCTCTCAATTCCTTTTTTCTTGTGTTTTCAAGGTACTTATGATAGTTATGTGTTTTCAAGCTACCCAAACTCATTTCACATGATTTCCATTCTTATAAATATGAAAATAGAAATTAAGTTTTGGCCATCATGAATTTTACTTAGTTGAAGCAATTATTTAGTGACCTAAAACCTAAAATACATAAGTTTATTGATTTTGGTTTAACCTGAAAATTATAATGTATAAAATTTTGTAAGTTTGGAATCAAAATTTAAAATTAAAATACATTGTACAATTCAAAATTTAAATTTCGCCATTCCACATTGTATAGATGTATTTTAAATTCTCAATTACATTACAATTGTATTTGAAATCAAAATCTAAAATTAGAACTTGTACATGTTCAAGTGTATTCACATTGGAGCACCATGACTCAAATTTCACAAAAGCCTCCCATCTGGTATTTGTATTCTTGACATTAAGCATAGATACAAAAATACATTTATAAAACAACCTCCACAAAAATCTCCAAAAAAATATTACACAAGACAACATGAAAACTTTTGACATGTATGCAAGTGGCATACATGTAACGCATTCATTTGGCCAATGGGTTATAGGAATGCAAGTCTCCATAATACGATCATGGTTAGCTTCTGTCATCTTCCATCTCTTTGGATCCCCTCTCTTCACCTTGATTTCTGTTAAAGGTATCCGAGCTACAACCACCAAATGACTGTATTGACATGATATATATCCAGGCATAAAATCTCTATAAATAATGTGAGCACCCTGTTTTTTCACTTTTTCAAAAAAGTGTCCCATTAGAACCATGTCTCCAACCTGGTATGTGAAGTCCCCATCTTGGTAGGGTCGCACCAATCTACTCTTTATTTGTGTACACCGCATCAAATAGTATGCAACATTTTCTTGGTTGTGGATAGGTGCAATGACAACGAATACATCACCTGCAAGATACATGACAAATATTATTCAAATGTCCTACGTGCAAATTTGTACAACATTTGTATATGTGTAAGATATAATGAACTAATTAACTTAATGAAGACTCTTATACCTTCCCTAACCATATCGGAAACTCGATCATGATCTAATGAGACCATTGCCTCTTCAGTGTGCATCTCTTTCCATGTTGGAATTGGATGTGGGCCCTTTGGATTAAGAGATACATATTTCCATGGTTTGACATATAAATAATTTTCACAGTGATCAAGCCCACATCCATTTGCATCAATGCAAAAATCGCAAAAGCAGGCATACTTCCTTGTTTCAATGGAAAATATGTCCTCCATATCTTTACTTCGAACATAATGCAATTCCCTCGTACCAGGGATGGTGTCACAATACCATGGAATGGATCTATTAACATCTCCAAGGGAAACATCCCAGAAGAACCTGCATGGAATTCAATTTGTCATATGTAAATTCCTATCGAGTACATGTGTTCTTTTGGAAATGTTGATATTGAATGTTATTAGCTTATTAATTGAGTTTGGAGTTTATTACCTGCACATCGGCCTTGCTTGTTTGCGACCCTGATGTCCCAAATGACGTGTACATCAATCAACTACTTCAGTGGAGCATTTGAGTCGGGTTGCACCATGACTCATCTGGTACCTCCGAAGTGCTCGTTTCACACATGCGCCTGCGCCATCATGTTCACCCTTCCCATGCCCTGTCTCAAAAAAGCTCCAGGTGTGTCGGATTCCTGTCTGTTTGTGCAGGTGACTCAACCAATAAAATGAGTGTGCCAATTTGAATTGCCCTGCACACCCATCTGACCAAATCCAGTGTTCAGTAAATGATACGCCTCTCTTCCTGAATGAATCATAAATCAACCCAAAGCAGTGTTGAACGAACAATGTGTCATGCTCACGATCATCACTAACATAAAAATGGTACTCCTTGATCACTTCACGTGACTGGGGAGTGCTATCCCTACCATCAATGTTTTCCTGAGCATGTCTGTACAACACATGTACGAAGATAGACACCTGGTCGGAGTGATAGTACTCACTCTGTATCTATCTTTGAGGAGCAAAGGTGTAGTTCTCCTCAAAGTCTACCACTGATAAGATTGTGCCCGGCTCAAATACCTCACGGGAATGTTTGAATTCTGAAGCTTGCCACTTGGACCTATGGGAGTGCTTTATGTATTTATAAATCTGACTTTGAAACTTCTCCATGAAATCTGAAACAGGAATCTCATCATCGAGCAAGTCGATCCTCTTGGATGGCACAAATGAAGAAGGTGTTGGATTCATGGTGACGTACTCGTACCTCTTCCACCTAACGGTGATATCTGACAATCCATGGTGTGTTGGATTGATAGGAAAGTTCCTATGGAACAATGTCAAATCACCGCATTCATGGCATTTTCTCCCACCCACACACCTCTTATTGAAAAACACGTGTTTAGGATTCCTGTTGCATAGTATCATACAAATAAAATCTCGCACTGTGTGAGGAGCTAGTACACCGTTCCAGTGCCTTTTGCAAAAATCCAAAAATGTGTCATAGTATAGTTGAAATTCAACGTGGTACCGACAGCAACAAGTGTCGTGAATCGTATTCGGCCTAATATACCACGGTTTCAATTTGTTGAACATGCTAAATGATATTTGAACACCAGGATTAGTTTCTTGGAATTCCTTGTAAAGTGCAACTCCCGTAATCTCCATCACATGCTTACAATGCTCCTGATAAATGCCTCTGGATAAACGTTGTCGCGGGACATGCTTTCGATTTGGAATAGCACGAGAATGACTATCCCAAAACTCTATCACCTTCTCTCTAATGCCTGCTGCCATCCTATCTCGATAGGGTTCCCTACAAATAAGAGCCCAACAAGCAGTTTCATCACTTTCATCTATCCGGACCCTGAATTTAGTATATTTGAGCAATGTTCTTTTTGAAACATTGAGCAATGATGCCATTGTTCATACCATTCGATTTCTTTAGGGCTTTGTGCCACAACAGCCGTTGTAATTGCCTTACGAGCAACTCGGGTATCATTGTTTCTTGATTTTCCAAATGAAGATAATGTAGTTCTTACATTTTCTATTGTATTCTAGCTTGTATTTTTTGTTTTAACATCTTGAAAACTCATCAACTTTGTGGCACGTTTCAATTTTTTGTGTTTTATCAACCTATGTAGGATTTGAGCTTGTGCCATCATTGAATGTTGTTCAAAATATGACTTGATTATGTTATTGACATGCTCTCTAACTCTCCGACCAGGGATCGAGTTCCCAATCTCTTCTTGTGCAGAAACAACTGCACAATCCTCTAGAAAATTTCCACCCCTTCCAACCCCACTGCAACTCCCAATTATATTTTCAATGTGAGAGGGAAAGGTGTCATGTGATGGCTGATCAAGATCATGAGGGGGTACAGGGTCATGTGATTCTTGATCACCATGATGTGATGTCTGACCATAATCTCTCCCCGCGTAACATGTAAATTAAGACAAACTGAAAACTGGTTACTTCATAGTTGTGCATTGAACTTTAAAATAGCTAGTAACTTGAAATTTGATGTGGAAATTGAAAAATTGAAAATTGCATGTGAATTGAATTTTTCAACTAATACATTTAGCTTGAGAAATGTTCTAAGTAAAAATCGAAATTGCTAGTAACTTGAAATTTGAAGTTGCTCAAGTAACTTGAAATTGCTAGTAACTTGAAATTTCAAATTGCTCAAGTGATACGAACCGTTACACCAAAACCCGGAGGTGTTAGTGAAGGCCGCCCACTAGGATCTTAACCTCTGCATCGTACGAGCCCCGGACGAACACTGCAATGCCGACGTTGGATCTGAAACGACGCGGAAGTGATCGACAACAGTTTAGCTGAAAATAGATATGGACCCCATGTATGTTATGCTTCCTAACAGTTCGGGTGTTTCACTCGGCCACCAATGCTGTCAAACGGCTTGCGCATTGGGGCAGTACCCCTCACTCCACAGCTCAGGTAAAACTGATAACCGCTTGGCCACAAATGACAGCTCTTGGTTTACCTCACGGGTGGAAATTAGTCAGTCAGGTAGGGGTCGTTGCCCTTTTCGCTGGCAGGTCCTCTCAATGGGCCAACTACTTTGGGGTTCCTATGGTATTCCTCACAATGAGTTTTAGGGCTTATGCCCAAGTACTTTCCACAGTTAAGCGGACATGGATTATTCCCAGATCCGAACTTGCAACAAATGCAAAATTTGTAGTAACTTGTACATTTAACTTTAAAATTGCTAGTAACTTGAAAATCAACTATATATATTTAAGTCAAGATAATTATTAATAACTTGATAAAAATTATTATATAATTGTGAGCAAATTTTATTTATGCAATTTATGTCCATATTACTTTTACGTTACAAGAAAATATTATTTTAACTTTATGGTATAATTTATAAATAAATAAATATTTAAAATATAAGTTGCAAATCACCATGCAAAGAATAAATGATTACAACACTTCTACCCTAGAATTTCAAGGACAACATCATGCATCCCATGTTGTATATAAGTGAAATAAAAATTTGAGATTGATTTTTTACCCATCATAACATACCTATTATACTCTAAATGTGAAAAAAAAAACATTGATTTAGAGATGAATACGATATTTAATTAAAAACATTGTAGTGATATGATAGAGGGGAAATTCATAATTTTTAATGCAAAATAACATTTTCATTAGTTGATGATTTTGCAATTTCAACAATAGACATTTAAATGGAAATTGTAATTTTATCATAAATTGCAATTTAATGATTTTTTTATCAATAATGCTTCACATATCAATGCAAGGTTGCAAACATTGCAAATTTAATTATTTCCAATTCGTCCTAACAAAATATATGGTTCTAATCATTAATTTTATCATGGTAATATATCATATTATGCAAATAAAAATATATGTGATAGATTAATTTTTTTTAAAGTAAACATTATAATTAAATAGCTCTTTGAACATTCATTTGTATTCAAATATTCATTACTATGAAAATATTGCCAACCACCATAACTATGGAAATATTCATTCATTTGTTTTCAAATTGAATAAATTCTAACTAATACATAACTATCAAACATGTAAATTTCAAAATATTCATTCATTTGTTTTGAAATCGAATTTTTTAACAAAACAAGAATTGAAATTACATTTAACTTGAAATTGTTAGTAACTTAAAAAATTGCAATTAGTTAAATATGTACAATTTAACTTGAAAATATAGTGTCTAAGTGTACATTTAATTTGAAAATTATTCTAATAACATTGAAAATTGTTAATAAAGTTTAGAAATTTCAAAATAGTCAATATGTACATACATTTTAACTTGAAAATAGAATCTAAGTGTATATTTCATTTGAAAATTGTTGAACAATAAAATTGAAAAATGTTAGCAAACTCTGAAATAATTTGAAAATTGTTTTAAAGCAACTTTGAAGCATAATTTGAAAATTGTTAGCAACTTTGAAATAATTTGAAAATAGTTAAAAATATGTTCATATCTTAACATGAAAATAGAATATAAATTTACATGTTTCATTTGAAAATTGTTCTAATTTAAGTTTGGTTTAAAGCCATTTGAAATTTTTTCATTTAACATAAAAATTGTTGCAAACTTTGAAATTTAAATAACAAATTGACGAAATAAATAAGAATATAATTACAAATAAATATGAAACAAATTAAATTATAAAATTTAGTTAGATTTATTGGAAAATTGTTACTAATTTTGTAAATTATGTAGCATGATATTTTAATTATGATAGCATGTAATTCAATAATTTACCTTGGTTGTTCTCTATTGGAATTTGTTGCACCAAATGTGCATTTTCTTCTTCTCTCAACCTTGCTCTTTGTTGTCTCATTTGTTCTCTATTCTACTCACGTTCTTCATTGACATTTTGTTGTCTAGCATGTTTTCTTTGTCTTTTTTTTTTATTCCCCATCAATCTACAATGAAAACAAATAATTTTTTTTCCAAATGTTATAAGAAACAACAATATGTTAGTATGAAATCTTGAAATATGCCTACAAAGAAATCTTACATGAATCAATTTACAATGAAAACAAACAATTTTTTTTTCAAATTATTATAACAAACAATAAAATGTTAGTATGAAATCTTGAATTATGCCTACAAAGATATCTTACATGTCTAATGAGGTCTAATTCAGCAATATGAAAATGACAAATCTCTAATTAAACAAGATCAAATTCACAAATCTCTAATTCAACAAGATCAAATTGTTAAATCTCTAATGGAAAAAAAAACTAGAAAGGAAGTAAATTGTATTTTGTGAATCCTTTTTTGTTAGTTATATACAGGTTCGTTGTTGTTTTTTGGAGGGAAGGGTAGTTGGCAACATTAATTGTTGCCAACTCTTTTCGCGGTTTCGCCTCGACTGCTTTATATATTGTTTTACTCAGACAAACCCTTGATCGAGCTAATACCTCGATTGAGGTTTTATTAAACCCTCGATCGAGGTATCGTTAAACCCTCGATCGAGGTTCTGTTAAGCCCTCGATCGAGGTTTTTGAAAAAGCTCGATCGAGCAAATAGCTTGATCGAGGGCTTAAAATATAGGCCAAGAACCCCTTTCTCAGCAGAATGGAATGTTTGTCTGCCTTCCACAGAGTTGAACTATGGCATTAAATGCTCATTAATGAGCGAACTTGATACCATTGGATTCGTCAACGAATCCTCTATCCATATATATAAAATTTACGAATTTTTATCTTCATATGTCTGTTGTTTTTAATTTTCTACTAAAACTTGCCCTAAAAAACCATGTCGACAACTTCGATTGAGCTCAAAGATAAATCCACAACATTCAAAATACACATCCAAAAAATTTGAAAAAATACACAAGCCCCAGATAAACGTGTCCTCTTTAAAAGGGTAGTTTTAGTTTTGCAAATTATGTAAAAAATCATAAGATTTCATGCACGCACACACATGTGTGCAAAATGCGACTTAAATATACATTGGTAAGTTTCGAAAAATAATAATAAATATAATTTTTCGAGAAAAATTAAAAGAAAAATATGTAAGCCCCAGTGCACTCTATCTAGATCATGTTCACATATTTTATTTTTTAAAATTATTATTTAACATTAATTTATTGTGCACGTACACAAACTACTTGTTAACTGCTATTCAAATTTTTAAGTACACACGTTTCATTAAATGAAAATTCGACACGATATATGGCATTGGTATATTTCGAAAAAAATATCATTGGAAAGCCAACATAATTCTTTACATTTCGTTTTTCAACCGCATGTCAAAATTCATAAGGCAAGTATGAGTTTCGAGGGCTTCAATTTAATATATGGCTAAAACTTCTGTTTTTCATTGTCATATTTGGCCAAAAAGAGTTACCTATCTTCATGGAATCACCCATATATGGAAGAGAAATTTTGTATATGCGCATTTACAGAAGAGAGCTTCCGTATATGCGCATTTTTCCTTCCGTATATGCACATTTACGGAAAGAAAAATGTACACATATGAAAGCTCTCTTCTGTATATGCGCATTTCTGCCTTCCGTATATGCGCATATACGAAAGGCAAAATGCGCATATACGGAAGAGAGCTTCCGTATATGCGCATATACGGAAGGCAAAATGCACATATACGGAAGAGAGCTTCCGTATAGAGCTTCCGTATATGCGCATATACGGAAGGCAAAATGCACATATACGGAAGAGAGCTTCCGTATATGCGCATTTTTCCTTTCGTATATGCGCATATACGCATATATGGAAGCTCTCTTCCATATATGCGCATTTTGGCTTCCGTAAATATGCAGATACTAAAGCCAAAATGCACATATATGGAAGAAAGCTTCCGTATATGTGCATTTACGGAAGGGATAATGCGCATATACGAAATCTCTCTTCCGTATATGCACATTTATGCCTTCCGTATATGCGTATATATGAAAGAGAGATTCCGTATATATGAAGAAAAATGTGCATATACGGAAGAGAGCTTCCGTATATGCGCATATACAAAAGAGAGCTTCCGTATGTGTGCATTTTCTTTCCATAAATGTGCATATACTGAAGCGAAAATGCTCATATACGGAAGAGAGCTTCCATATATGCGCATATACGGAAGAGAGCTTCCATATATGCGCATTTACTGAAGCCAAAATGTGCATATACGGAAGAGAGCTTCCGTATATGTGCATTTTTCCTTCTGTAAATGTGCATGTACTGAAGCCAAAATGCGCATATACGGAAGAGAGCATTTTGGATTCCGTAAATGCGCATATACGGAAGCTCTCTTCCCTATATGCGCATTTCTGCCTTCTGTATATGTGCATATACGGAAGGAAAAATGCGCATATACGGAAGAGAGCTTCCATATATGTGCATTTTTGTATATGCGCATTTTCGCTACTATAAATGCGTATATACAGAAGACAGAAATGCCCATATACGGAAGCTCTCTTCCGTATATGCGCATTTTGGCTTCCGTAAATGTGCATTTACGGAAGCCAAAATGCGCATATAAGGAAGAGAGCTTCCGTATATGTGCATTTACGGAAGAGACAAATGCGCATTTACGGAAGGGAGAAATGCGCATATACGGAAGCTCTCTTCTATATATGCGCATTTTTGCCTTTCGTATATGCGTATATACAAAAGAGAGCTTCCGTATATATGGAAGCAAAATGTGCATATATGGAAGAGAGCTTCCGTATATGTGTAATTTTCCTTCCGTAAATGTGCATATACTGAAGCCAAAATGCGTATATACGGAATAGAGCTTCCGTATATGCGCATTTACTGAAGCCAAAATTCGCATATACGAAAGAGAGCTTCCGTATATGTACATTTTTCCTTCCGTATATGTGCATATATTGAAGTCAATATGCGCATATACGGAAGAGGGCTTCTGTATATGTGCATTTTGCCTTCTGTATATGCGCATTTATGGAACCCAAAATGGGCATATACGGAAGAGAGCTTCCGTATATGCGCATTTTTCCTTCCAAATATGCACATTTACGGAAGCCAAAATGCGCATGTATGGAAGGCTCTCTTCCATACATGCGCATTTTTCCTTTCGTAAATGCGCATATATGGAATCCAAAATACGCATATAACTTCCATGTAAATGACCCTCTCTAGTTGACTAGAGAGAGTTGGCATTGTTAAAAAATATTGAGAAATATGTAAATGTGTAAACAATATAAGGTATTTGTTATTGTCTTAAAAATAAGCATGTATTGATGACTTTGCATTCCGACTTCATTGATATTTTTATCCCTTAGCTTCAACACATAAACTGATTGTTTTTTATACATACCTATTCGAAACAATGCAACCCAAGTGCTCATTGATTTTTATGTATGCCCCCCCTAAGATGTGCATATACATTTTGAAAAACATGAAAACATGAACGCACAACATACTCGAACTTATGATTGAGTACCACAAAAAACACATTTTTCAAAGCAATATAAAGTGTTTGTTATGATTGTCTTAAAACAAGAGTATTTAGCATATAACAAAATATGCAAGTAGCATATGAATTTTTATAAAATTGGAGAATTGAAAAATAACATCAATGCATCATAGGGCATTGGACATGGTCAAGGGAGGAGACTTAAGACTTGGGTCTTAAAGGAATCTTATATCCATCTAGGGCTAAGAAGGTTACTTGCACCAACTACACATGGCCTCCTGAGGTATCATTGTCCTATGATTGAGGATGGAAGTGCCATTATATGGTTTGGAAGTTAGTATCTACATGTCTTAGGGCCTTGGGGCATGGACGAATGGGAGGGCGTGGATGAACGGGGGAGGATGGATGGAGGGGGGAGTATGCACGGAGATGAGAGGTTGGAAATTGCTCATGCTTTTATAAACATTGCTCATGGTTGAACCAATATTGTTTATGATTCTATAACCTTGCTCATTGTTCCACAAACATTTATTCATGGTTGCATAAACATTGTTCATGGTTCCACCACCAAATGTTCAAGGTTCCACTAACATTTCTTCATGGTTCCACCACCAAATGTTCAAGGTTCCACCAAATGTTCATTGTTCCACCAATTTTGTTTATGGTTTGTAATCTACTTGTGGTCCATAAAAATTGTGCATGGTTCCAATAACAAATGTTGTATTCTCATAATTCAAGACCTATGTATATTTAAAGTTCTCTTGGTTCTTCCACACAAAATGATTCTCACTCTAGAGAACTTTAAATATATAGTACGAAATTATGAAATTAAAAAATGAAATATATGTTACAAAATTTTGAGTTTGAATCCATATCATCAAACAAATATATATTACGCTATGTAGCATGGGTACCCGTACCTAGGGGCAAGGTACGCGTATCCATATCGGGTACTTGGTTACACGTAAGGTACATCTTCTATTTTATCCCATACTGAAGATGTCGTTATAAAAAAAAGGGTACCTATAGGCTAAATGGTATGACGTACCCCGTGTTTGGGTACTCTAGGGGTACATCTGACTCCGCAAAATGCAATTCCACTAGGGAAAATATAATGACCGCCAACCAAATTTGAACTAAATTTTTGCTAACTGCGTATGGAGTCTGGTTCAAGACTTATGACAAGCACTTTGCAACATTGTTCAAATTCCACTGAATATTGTCCAAATCTGGTAGACTGATTTTGCATTGATTTACAATGAATGTTTTTATAGTTTTGCGTTCAACACTCATGGAACATAATTTAACTACCAAATGTGCACATAAAAAATATACATATGTATTTAATACTAAGAAATACAGTCACATCAACCCAATATTACATTTGCAACTTTTTATCGCCTATAAAAGCAGTACAAATAGGTGTTTAAAATCATATTTCAAGTGTACCTTCATATTACAGTTTGACTATTTGTTACAATTACTTGATACAGTTATTTATCAAATTTTATGTAACTTCCAGTCTTCCACTTGATATCTACTATGAGTCTATGATTTTTCAAATTTTCAATGTGAATGTTTATTGTCCAATGAATCATTGAATTTAGAATTACAAATCATGGTTCATAATTTATGAAGAAATCTGAAATATGCATGTATAATGTGACTATAACATGTTATAAGAAATCTGAAATATGCATGTATAATGTGACTATAACATGTTATAAGAAATCTGAAATATGCATGTATAATGTGACTATAACATGTTATATATATATATATATATATATAATTTGTATAATTAAAACAATGGAATAAAATCTTTTTAATATATTTTAAAAAAAAATTGTTAATTGTGTTGATTGACACTTTTTACACTTAAAATGAGTGATATAAGATGACTAATATAAGATGAGTGACATGTGTGAAGTTACATTGGAAAACATAAACACAATTGGACAGCATGAATACAAGTACTAAAAATATTCATATTAAATTTTAGAACCCATTACAATATTTTAGAAAATTAAACATCAAATATTACTACTACTAATAATAATGTTGTTTGAAAATTATAATATTTAAATATTATGGATACTTTTCTTTATAATAATATAAAATAACAAACATAGATTCTTATAAGTTTTTTCATTGCACCACATTTTAGCTTGAAATTTTGTTGTAACAATACATTTTATGATATCAATATTGTGAAAAGAAGTTAGTTCTTCAAGAATTTATATATTTAATTTACATTTTATGTTTTGAGTGATTTTTACTTGTATTTAAAGTAACATCACAAAACTTCTAATTTTTGTATGTTGATTATTTTATGCTTCCACATAAAATACCTAATCACATTTTAACTCTCAATGGGTGGAAGCCCAATATGAAAAGGATTAGATAGGAATTAGTATTTATAAATTTAATATTTATTAATTACAAAATATTTCTTGATTTGCTCTATTTTTAGAGATGTCTCTATAAAATTTACATCCCCAAAGTTGTAACCAAGGTCAAATATAGGCGTGAAACATCCAGATGAGTCTTGCCTATTCAAGAGGGTATGATCTAGCACCACCCATTCCCCAAGACCTCCTAGTGTGGTTCGGGCCTAAGGTCTTGTCCTTCCTGCCTCTTAGCTGAAGTGCGTAGAGTCATAACTATGAGCTTATAGATCCACTACTACACTATTACTAAGTGAAGCGTGTCAGCGAGTCTCCCACTATGAGCAGTAAAGAAAGTAAATAACATATGGAAAACATGCTTGTAAGTAATAAAGAGTGATTTTTGGAGTAACAAATGGATTTAAAAGCTTAGTTTTTAGATTTGTTCTGATACCAAAATAAACAATCTTCATTATCATTTATTTTTACATTATAGTTATAATTGAGAAATGAAACTTATTTCTCAAAACTCTCAACCACTCAAACTAGTGAAATGAACTAACTCTAAGATATTATTGATATATACAAAGCATATTATTTAAACTAGTATAAAGATTCAAATATTTTGTCATTAACTTTTATAATAAGTAATAAATAGTAATATCTTTAATAAATGGTTACATCAAGTTATAAGTTATGAGAAATAAAGTGTTAAAATAATAATGATAATAATAACGTGTAATCTTTATTAGTGTTTTGAAAGGGATGTACCTTCAATTGTTTTAATAAATTATGTTGAAATGTGGTTTTTCATTTAAATTAATATAAATAAGTTTTGATCAAATGAACATTGTTAAAACACAAAATCTCTATCATAAAAATTTAATTTATTTTAAACTAATTTTAATTTCATAAAATATTAATATTGTTTTTTAATGCTCAAAGTTAAAATAATAAAAACCATAATTTTAACATAAACACAATCACACATGTTAATTTTTTCTTATTATGAATTTTTTAAAATAAAAATTAAGTTAATTTTAAAGTTTAAATTAATCAAATCAAACATTAAAAAAATATTTTAATATAAATATAAATACAAAGCAAAATAAGATTTAATTTAAATATAATAAAAATTGTTTATATATATATATATAAACACATAATAAATTTAAATATAAATATACTTATTTAAAAAAAACACAAACCAATATAACTATCACAAAGGTGGACGAAACTTCCTTCTCTATATATAAACTGGCATAGATCCATCTTAAACCCGTATCTATCAAGCACAGAGAGGGATCCAATTTCTTGAGGTGTATTTCTTTTTTTAAATTTAAACTCAAGAAATCAGAATCTCTTGATTGATAGACCCTAGTTTAAGTTTTAAGTTTTTATTTTATAAACGAACATCGATTTTTTAAATACTTTTCATAATATTTTATTTTATGAGTCAACATGGATTTTTTTAAAATACTTTCATTAATTTTTTTATTTTATGAGCTGACATGAATTTATTAATGTCCGACATAATATAATTTATTACTTTTTACTATTAGATGTAACGCTACATCACACATGTAACGCTACACATACGCGTTACATCTCCCCAATACTGGGTTGTAGAGCACCAGTGCATGTGTATCTTTAATATCTATGATGTTATTATTATTATTAAATGTGTTATGCAGCTTGTTTGTGTTCTTACCCGCTCTTTACATGGGCTTTTATTTTCTTTATGTATCGATTGAAGAATAATAGGGATAAATGGTGTGATGGGTTCAAATTCTCGCTGGGTTAAATAGATATGTTCTTATTAAGAGTTGGTAATACTTTTCTAAAATAGAAATATTTAACTTGTTTAACTTGTTGCTCCAATGTGTTAAATATTGGTTAAATGGATTTAAAATTTTGGAATTAATATATTGGGTTTCTAAATTTTTTAAATAGTAATTTCAATAGTAATTCCATCTCAACTGTGTCTCATTCTATATAAACTATGCACTTATCAAACTGTATCTTCAACACGTCATTCATGTAATCATGTATTTCTTAGTGTGTATGGTTTTGAAATTATTGTATTGAGTGTGTGCTTCTAAAATTTAAAAATGGCAAGTTAGGACTCACATGTACTTAAAAAGGTTGGCAATCTGGAACTCCGGATGTACTTAGAAAGGTTGATTGTTTATTTATTTTTCCAATGCTCTTTAACAATTGAATTCTTGGGTTATATTAGGAACCAAGGCACCGGAATTTCAATTTCAGGAATTAAATTGAATTTCTGGATTATATTAAGAACCAAGGCACCGAAATTTCAGGAATTTTCGTTGTGATAATAAAACCCCAAATAGATGGTAACATATGAATATATAGCTGAAGGTTATGTAGAGCATGCTTACGTGCAAACATAATGCAGTAACTCTGCCACTTGCAATCCAATGTTTAATATTAGATTGTGAACAAATGTAATGCAATAATAGAGGTCCTTTTTTAACACTTTTGATGGTATTGATTTTTTGCAGCGATACTGTATGAGAGAGGCTGGGCCGGTGTTGTCCATGTTTCTGGCCGTTGGAAGTTTCCGGCCGTTGGAAGTTTCCGAAGAGGTTTCGGTAGGGTTTGTGGTCAAACGAAATGGTTACTTTAATTTATGTTGACATCCAATGTAGAATTTTTAATTGGTGGTGTTCTACCAGAAGCTAGACAAGGTCTATTTCATCCACGCCATTCCCAAGTCTCCAGCTGGAAACACTGCCAAATGATTTTAGCTGCATCAAAACATGATATTTGCAAGAAGGATCTGTGGAACCCTTTTATCTTTCGCTCCCTATCTTCATTCCCTCACATGAATCCATTCCTGCCTTCACAAATGTAATAAGGAAGCATAAGCTGGAAGCACCCACCAGAAGCATAAGCTGGAAGCACCCACCAGAAGCCATTCCTACCTTCACAAGTGATAGTAAGGCAGCGGCATTGTTCATTTTCAATCACACTACATCTTTGCTGGCAACATGTTGGTTATAACCCAAACTTTAAAAAATGTTCCCAGAAAAAGAAGGCAATCTGAGGAGAGCGGAGAGTTCTCTCATCCGATTTGGGACTGAGTTTGAGTCACCGGAGAGCTAGAGCTCTGTCATCTTATTGGAGCCTTGAAATAACCTTAAACCCTCCAATGAGTCAAATGTGCGTCTGCTGGAGGCATCGAATCGAGTTTCTCCCGAATTTGGTAACCATGTCATGAACCCCTTTTATCTTTCGCTCCCCGTCTTCATTCCCTCACATGAATCTTTAGATTGGGATAAATTTTCCACCTACTGGGATTCAGATATTCCATCAGATTTACAAACTCCATGATGCAATGGCATATTCGTGCTGTGACTGGAAATAAAATGCCATTGAGCCATTCACATGCGTTTTACTTTCCAATATAATATTTTTCTCACCAGACAAATACTCTGAATACAAACCTGTCAGATTGCTCTGGGCTTCCTCGCTTTCGTTTGTAAATCTCGCAATTCTCCCTCGTTCCATACTCAATAAAAAAGATTGAATCCAAACGTGTCCAACTGCTTTCGGTTTCCAGTGATTCACTCGTGGCTCGGGCGGATTGTAGTTTAAAATTGCTCCATCGAGCAACTATCACTTCTGATATATTACTTGCTTGTAGCAGCGGTCATCCAGAACTCTCTCGTAAAACAAAATATTTTCCCAAATCTTATAAAACCATATGATCTTTCATTTCAATTTCAAATAAAGCCCGTCTCTTTATCCACTTCAACAAATTTCAAGTTATATGGCTTAATGCAATCCTGGGCACATCGCATGGTTATTCTGCCAAGTGAGATTTCCAACGCACCCAATTTTCCGGTCACCGGAGTTTCCTTGGAGTGATGCATGATCCATGAGCTGACAGAGTCTTTATGACTCTGCAGCTCGATGGATAGCTCTCGCCGTAAACTACACTCTTCAAGGATTTGTTGGTTTGAGTTAATGCCATTTAATAACGGTGGGTTGCGAGGGATACCTTAGTGTTGTAATTTACTTCAATTGCACTCCACATTAATTGTATTCCAGGAGCTTCCATTGCAGCGGGCTCATAAAGATGGGAGTAGTACTGTGATTTACATTAATTGTGTTCCAGGAGCTTCGATTCTATCCAGCGAGTGAAGATTTATCCCTAGTGATTCGGTGTTCAATTCCATACTGTATTGGTTGAGCGAACAAGAAAGTATCCAGAAGTTTCAGAAATTTTCTCTGCATTTTTGTTGTGAGTTTATGTAATCAAACCAAGCGTTGAGCGAACAAGACAAGAAATTATCCAAAAGTTTCAAAAATTCCTCTGCTTTTTCGCTGTGAGTTCATCTAATCAAACGGAGCTGAGCTGAGCTGAGGCGTCCTTTGCTTTTTGGCTGTGAGTTCATCTAATCAAACGGAGTTGAGCTGAGGCGTCCTTTGAGGCCTTATTTAAGATGTAAGTGGATGAATAACATTGCTAAAATTTAAATTGTTTTTTGTCCGTCAAGATTTAGATGATTTGGCTTAGTTAATTTATTTTTAACAGTGAGGAAAGCAGAATTTTGTTGGGACCGGGTTGCTAAACAATCAGTGTTCTACAGTTTTCCAAGTGCTCCGGGGCCAAACATACAACTACTCTGCGTACAGGTATGTACCTCGACTCCGATAGAGCATAATGCAGGAACTTATTTTCCTGATTGTAACTTAGCATAAGTTTTGCAGAAATGAGAATGCCCTAGTAAAAGGGAAGGATATGCTCCACATCCAATAACGTGATCCTACTAATAAAGCCTCTAATTCCTTTAGATATGGCCACACCGCTCTTACTGAAGCCTTTGGAGTTCTTTCTTATGCGCTTAGATTGAGGAATGAATAGCCAGCTCCTTTTAGGAAATGGTAAGGGCTCTCAACAGGCTTTAAGCAGGCAGGCCTACATTTTCTACCCTTTAGAGGAAGTAGATGGGTCGCAAATCACTTTAGCACATGTAAAGATAAATATTTTTATCTAGCCATTTTATCCTACAAGTCAAAGACCAAGAAGCCTTCATCACACATTTTCTACTTATTATCTGAAACAAGTTACGCAAATTTCCGATTTAGAGAAGCCCCGCCACACTAATGCACAAATTTTGCCCGTCTGACTCTAATGGAAATGCTAAACCAATAAGCTGTTTTTCATATTATTGCTTAACATTGAAATTATGTGAAATTAGGCGTGAATTGAAATTAATTGTATTTTTTCCCTATTGAAAAGTATTTGCGGAACAGTATTTGCGGAACAATCGTTGTATGCCCAACTTTCCCTACTATTCTTTTATGTATATCTATTAACTAGTCCTGTACCTGTTTTTGTGATAGTTAAAACTGTTTTTGTGATAGTTAAAACTCTTTTCGAGTTAGAAACAAGCAAACTCATTATAGTTCGGAGAAACCTAGATCTGGGCATAAGTTTGGAGTTGTCTGGTCATAAACTAGATGGACTACGTGATCATATTGAAAATAAGATGTTCCTTCAGAGAATCTACAATTAGAGATTACTCAACCCTGGGGTGTAAATTCTGTAAATTCAGTATGTTCTGACATTGTGGAACTATATGATACCACCTTCGTCTTTGGGTAGGCTCTAAATGTAAAGGAAATATTTGACAGAGCAAAGACTGTATTTATCTGAAACAACTCTGGACAAAAAATTACCTGTCTTATCCGTGCACTGTAGTCGCCTTCTACCCACTACCCACTACCCACTTCTCATGCTTCAAGCGAATCCTTATTAACTTTATCCAATTCCATTAACGAACCAACAAGGATACCAATCCTTAACCAACTTTAGTCGACTCCATTAACTTTATCCAGATACCAACGTTTCCATACTTGGTAGTTCTTAGAGCAACGTCCTTCCACTTCCTGCAACCGCCATAAACCAGAGGGTCGTATGGTAGTTCTTAGAGCAACGTCCTCCCACTGCCTGCAACCGCCATACACTAGAGGGTCGTACCCTTAAAACAAAAAGACTAAATAATGATCATCAAATACGATTTGCAGCTGAGCCTTTCCATGAAACTCAGACCGTAGATAGTTGGGAGAGTGAATTGTCATGAAAATGAATAGGTGAATGTAAATTTTAGAGTTTTAAACCTGTTCTAAATTTTATACGGCAATGGAGGAGCTTTCAGACGTGTACACCTGGATGCATGCATGCAATTAAAGTTTACAAATGTTACTTGCCACCCATTTCCTCCGTAGTTTAGCATGTGTGATGACATAATTCTTAGGAGGAGCTTCCATAAGTGTACACCTAGCCGCATGCATGCAATTAAAGTTTAAACGGGTGGAAAAACTGGCTTGCCACCTGTTTAGCCTGTGTGATAATATAATTATTAGGGAATCGCTGCCATAATCATGATACTCAAAACGAGGCTTGTCACTCTGCCCAAGGATTGATAAACTGCCTCTTCGCGTCGTCATCAGATCCTACGTATATCTACGTGCCAGAGTTTGTGGTACCTGTTTTAAAGAAAAGGTAATGGTAATCAGTGATCAAATTTGAAGGGTGGGTATTAATTTTTATTGGAAAGGTATTTGTTTTTGGAGTCCTTCAAAGATGAAGGGCAATTTAAATAATTGCACTTCAATTGACAAGTATAAATTAACTAAACCCTTCCCCAAACAAATGTAAAAGACAAATATTTCTCATCCAAATCTTTACAATCTTAAACAATTGAGCACTTGTGAATATCTACATGATAAAATGGTATCTTTTCAATAAAACCAAAATTGAACACATTAATTTGATATATATGTAACATTAATTTTAAAGTTCATTAAAATAACAACTATTTTGTTGTATTTTTCTGGGTTAGACCACACTTCTTTATACAAAAAAACTACTTAGACTATGCAATAACCATATTGGGGCATCTACATGATGTTATGCATACTGCTAAGAAAATTACTTACTGTTAACAATGTACAAAAAGAAGCCACTAAGCAAAATGAGGCTATAATGAACCTACAACCAAAATCTACATCTAAACCCAACCAAAACCTTAATTCAAACCGGAGAGAGGGAAACCATCCAAGCTTGAGAGATGTAAGAATGATGGACACTAGGAGCCTATGAAAAAACAATGCATAGCTCAAAAAAACATTAAAAAATAATCCTCCATACCAACTAAGTTAGCAACACTAGCATCATAAGGGCCTGGGCATCAAATTTTGTTGTTCAACACTTGTCGCGACAACATACAGGTATGGGATGGAGGGGAAATGGAATCAATCCTAAGTCAACTAGAGCCTTGCAACTCGCTACATGTTTGAGTCTCGACAATCTACCTTTTAAATTGAACCAGAACAACAAAAGAAGTTTGTTAATGGCTCGATTTGCGAAAATTCTAGATACATGAGTAATTAAGAGCTCAAGGCTCTAAAATTTGATGTGTTTTTTACCAATCCACAATTCGGTAAATTCATAGTCATTGGCATGAAATTTAAGTTATTTAATGAAAGAATTAATGTATCTAGCTCTATGTCGAAACTGTTTTCCATGCTAATGCGGGCCACTTCCCTCCTTATTGTCTTACCAAAAGACATGATAATGAGGAAGAAGACTTAAAATTATGGACTTCACCATCAAAAGAAGCCTTACAATCACATTGGTAAGGAGTTATAAGAAGATCACAACAATCCAACGTGTCAAATCTCAGATGATAGTGCAAATTAGAGACTTATATGGTAAATTTAATATAAGACTTACTTATAGTTGTCTCTTACTCTTTGCGTCTTGACATATTTGATAATTTATGGTTGTCTCTGTGCCTTGAACCAATTGATATTATAAGGTGAGGATGTGCGTGCATAATAATCCTTAGTCATGACTACGCGATGAGGATTTAAATGGAAGAGGATGTAAAGACATGTAATTTTTATAGGTATTTTGGTGGCGAGTGTCGAAGAGAAACATGGTGAGAAACCACATATTTTTGGAAGGACGGAGGGAAATTACATGATCATGATCATGCCACCCATCAAATTGAAGACAATTCCTGAGCCAAGTTTTTTATTGTAAATTTTATTAATAACCATTGTGGTGCTTTGGTCCAAATGTTTTTTCTAACTCATTGTTTCTCCATATTGTGTTCCTAGTGCCACCTCTCTATGTATTGGCATAAATCAACCTCGGCTCGGTTTGTGGTTCTAGTTGCACACCATTATTTGTAGTTGCATGCCATTGAGTGTTGTTTAGAGTTCTCGTGAGTCTATGACATTCATGCAATAAATGAAGTCTTGTAGAGGAGGACTCATCAAAGGGGAAATTTGAATTTCATTTTGATGAAAAACTAGTGGACATTGGTATCCAGGTTCACATAAGTAGTAGGCACAATGTTTCAGCCTTGTTTTGGGCCTAGTAGTGGTTCTGTTATTACAGCCATAGTCATTGACATATTGTCACACCTTAGATCTCAACTCGAATTGAGTCGGGATTCAGATTCAAATCCCAGTGGCTAGTACATCGTATTTGTCAGTCATCTCTCGTCACCTTGCAAAGCTAAGCAGTGAGTGCATGACATGAGTGAGTGAATGATTATAATTTATGATATTTCCAATATTTTGAATGACGAGTCGAATTTTATAGAATAGGAATTTCAACATATAAATTGAAATTTATATGGATGGGTAATTTCAAATGTTTCCCTTCTTTTGAAATGTTTATATAAATTATGTCTTTCCTATTGGAAGGATAAAATTCAGATTTTAATTTTTTTTTGAAGGGCAATTTTAACTTTACACTTCTAGGAAAGGCTAGAACCCTTTGGAAGGGCCGGGAAGGGTTCAAATTTGAACGCTGATGGTAATAAAGCTTATTACAAGTAGATGACAGGTTGACAGGTATATTGTAATTGGTTTATAGTTAAATGTTTTTATTTTAATTAATTTACATTTAATAATATATTTTTGTAAAGTTTTATATAATTTCTTAAAAATATATATATTAAACTAAATATTTTAGAGATTAATTTAAAAAAAATATATAATCTCTATTTTATGATTGATTTATACCTTTTAAACGATTAAAATTATTTGCTTTTATATAAATTGCCAAAAATTAATTTTAAAAATAAAAAATTACAAAAAACGACTTGTCAATTTTAATTATGATGATTCTATTTTACTTATATTTTATTATTAAAAAATGAATACAATAATAATTACATTAAATCACTATTATTAATAATACTCAATTGTAATTGTGATGATTGTACTTTATCTATATTTTATTATTAAAAAATATAATAATAATTACACTGTTATTGTTTAGTTGGACAATACTATGTCACGGGTTAATTATATGGATTTTACCTTATTATATGGGGAACGAGGGTACTAACCAAGTCTAAAAAAAGTGGGAATAATAGTGTACGTTTGCGGCCTATTTTTGTCTCTTTCATTTCATAATTTTTAGCTTTTTTGCAGAGGTGCTAGGTTTTGGTATTTTGTCCTTTTTTCCTTTTTGGTGGTTTTTCCCCTCTTTTGGTAGGACCGGGTTGCTGCAGGAGCATTTGCACTGATGGCAATCTCTACATGACCTAGGACACATGTGGCGGTTTCCTGTCTAGGTGTCAGTCCTTTGTGATATTTGTGGGTTTGTTTATTGGTGGTTCCTGTTACCTTTACTTATGGATCCGTCTCCTACTTCGCGGGTGCCTTTTCCCCATCCAAACCCTAGTGAGCCCGGGGCTTTTGTTCCTTCTGTTAGCAAAGCTTTCTCACGCAATAAAAATCTTTTTGGTGCTAGGGCTAAGCTGAGGAGGCACTCCAAAGCCGTAAAGGCTAGGGATTTTGTTGATAGATACGAGATCCATTCTGATTTCAATTTGGAAAGAATTGAGATGCTTGCTGAGCGTGCCTTTGTTGGTAAATTAGAGTTTACCTCTGGATCGAAACTTGAAATTTCTGAATGGGTCAACAAATTTTGGGTTCCACTAACTGGTTTAGCATTGCGCATAAACCTTCTGATGAATCGTTGGATCTTTTTTGTCTTCCAGGATTCAGAAATTATGCAGCAGATCTTAGAAACATTTTGGCTTTTTAAGATTGGTCCCTTATTCCTTAAACGTTGGCATATAAATTTTGATCCACTTAAGGAGGTGCAAGGAAAAACACATCTCTGGATGCTCATTCCTGGATTACCGATTGAGCTCTGGTCGGAGGAAGTGATTATTGGCATGGCCAATACTGTTGGCAGATTTGTTCGACTTGATAAACAGATGTTGTTTGGAATGGATAGAAGATATGCCAAAGTAATGGTTGAATTGGATTTAAGTCTTGGACTTCTTGCTGAGATTGAGATGGTTTGGGGTCCTAGGGTTTGGAGACAAAAACTGGACTGTTACAAAATCCCTTTTCGTTGCTTCTCTTGCCATGAAATTGGGCACATTCATGTCAAGTGCTCTAATTTGCGGGGACATAGGGCTTCACTTCCTGGTGATTTTGGTTATTTGATGCCTAAGTGCTCGCCTTCAAAGATTATGGTCTCCTCTCCTGGTAAGTTACTTTCTCAACCTTTTGCATTAATTCCTGCTCTCACAAATGAAGAGCTCTCTTTCATAGAAAAGTTTGAAAAGGACCTCTCTCGACGTATTTCTAAAGGTGAAATCGTTATGCGCCATGATCTGGTTACTGGGCTTTTGATTGAGAAAAATGGTGATTCACATTCTTCTTTGGTCGGTCGTAACTTGTCAAATGAGCTGGAACTTGTAATTTTGGAGTCCAGACCATCCCTTGATAGGTCATGTGCGCCACTGTTGACTGAGGGTTTGATCCCTTCCTTTCCCATTGTGATTCCCTCTGCAGGTTCTCAGGAACTGCATGCCGCTTCTTTTTCTGAGGATACCCTAGTCGAAGCCCCCTCTAGTGTTGTTTCACAGTCACTAAATACTGGAGATTCGTCTATTCTAGCAGAGTGTGGTTACAATATCCCTGTTAATGATTTAGAACTTTCACCAATTCCCATTTTTTCCAAGAACCCTTGCTTGAACTCCGACGCTATTCCCTTACACACACATAAATTCCAGAATGTAACTATACGAAGAGGGAAGAAGAAAAAGGGTATAGCTCAACCTATTTTTCCTGAGAATGAATCTTATACCCCTGTCTCTTAAAGATTGGAGAATTCTGGTTTGATTAACAGTGATCCTATTGAGGGCCTTAGAGCGGCGAATCCCTTACTGGGAGGTTCTTAATGTCAATTTTATCTTTAAATGTTAGGGGACTGGGTAAGGTAACTAGGGCTCAGGCCTTATCTAACCTCTTTAGTGCTATTGGCCCTGGGATTGTACTTTTTCAGGAAACTATGTGTGACATTGCTTCTGCTGTTACTTGAATTGGTAAAGTTCTTCTCCGGTGAGAGATTGCAGTAGTGAATTCTTGTGGATTATCGGGCGGTCTTGTTGTGGCTTGGAATTCGACCTTATTCTCCTTCAAGACATTTAGAACCCCCTGGGTTATATTAATGAATGGTTTTATTGTGGGATTGAAGCTGCCTCTCATTATCTTAAACTGCTATGCACCTTATAAGGATAGACAAAAATTTTGGGAGGCTCTTATGCACTCTGGACTACTAAGTTTTGATAATATGATTATTGCAGGAGACTTGAACTTTACCTGCTTGGCATCTGAAGTTTGGGGTTCTTCGGCTACCTTGGATGGTTTGTCAGATTTCTTTGTAAAGTTCATTGAAGATTATGATTTTGTAGATGTGATGTTTGCTAAATTGATGCCCACATGGACAAATGGGAGATTTGGTAAAGATGGTATTCACAAAAGACTTGATCGATTTCTTGTGAAGATTGGGCTGCTTGGGTGTTTTCAAAGATATCGGTCCTGGGTTCTTGAGACCAAATTTTTTGACCACTGGCCTGTCTTGTTACAGTTTGATGATTATGGACAAAAGAGGAATTATCCCTTTAAGTTCAATAGTGCTTGGCTGACTGATGATGGTTTTTGTGCCATGGTAAGAGAATTTTGGAGAGATCACCAGGTTGATGCTGTAAATCCCGTGGACTATTTCTGTCAAAAATTGAGGATTCTGAAAGTTGTTGTCTTTAGCTGGATTTAGAACAAAAAAAATGCTGATCGATTAGAGCTATCCCTTCTGGAAAAGAAAATTCAGAAGTCTGTTGAAGGGAATATACATGACTCAATTGATTATGAAGCTTTTGACAATTTAAAAAAGTTTGAACAAAAGAAGGAAGAGATACTGCTGCAGGAAGAGAAAGAATGGCGACTTAAAAGTAGGGCTATTTGGATAGCCAATGGTGATAAAAATATGAAATTTTTTCATGCCTTTGCTTCAGCTAGAAAGAATCTGAACAGTATTTGGGAAATACAAAACTCTCAGAGTGATTTGGTGACAGGTATGGAGACACTAAAGAAGGAAGTTGCTACTTATTTTGGTAATATTTATAATGAGTCTGAAGATATTGATTTATTGGAGCAGATAAGAGTAGCAAGATTATTCCCAAATTTTTTCAATGATCAATATGCTTGTGAATTATGTAAGGAAGTATCTTTAAAAGAAATTGAAGATTCTCTGTCTCTCTTTGCGAAATAAAAGAGCCTTGGGCATGATGGATGGTCGGTTGAGTTGTATATACATTTTTTTGACATTCTGGGGGAAGATATCAAATCTATGGTAAACTTCACTAGAACTACTGGCTATTTATCTGGAGCTCTCAATTCTACCTTTGTCACTCTAATTCCCAAAAGTAATAAGCCCCTTTCTTTTGGTGAATATCGGCTGATTGCTTTGTGCAATTTAATTTATAAGTTAATTTCGAAAATCATTGCTCAAAGATTAAGGGTGGCCCTTTTTGAGCACATCTCAATGGAACAGTTTGGATTCTTATCTAGTAGACAAATACATGATGCAATTGGAATTTCTCAGGAACTTCTACACACTATCAAGCTAAGAAAGAAAAAGGCCTTACTTCTAAAAGTGGATCTGGAAAAAGCATAGGATCGGGTAAATTGGTCATTTCTGAGGTTGGTTTTGATTCAAATTGGTGTTCCTCCTCTGGTAATCAACTGGATCATGATATGTGTCACCTCCATGAATATTGTTGTTCTAGTAAATGGTTCACCCTCTGCTTTCTTCAGTTGTTCTAGAGGGTTATGTCAGGGTTGTCCACTCTCTCCGCTTCTTTTCTTATTGATCATGTATGGTTTTAGCAGACTCGTTAAGCAAGCTTTAGAACAAGGTTTGATCAAAGGTGTTAAATGTGCCAAAGATTGTGTGCTGACACATGTCCTCTTTGCTGATGATGTATTAGTAGCTGGTTTGGATTCTGTGGATGAATGGAAGCACTTTAGTGACATTATCAAGATTTTTTGCAGGGTTTTTGGAATGAAGGTAAGCAATACAAAATCCAATTTCTATCAGTTCAATGTGAATGAGGATATTTTGAGACAAATCACTGTTTTTCTTTCTTTTAATTGCTTATCGTTGGAAGATGGTTTTAAATATTTGGGTTTCTATTTGAAGCCAAATAATTATCTTATTAAGGATTGGATTTCGTTGCTCCGAAAAGTGGAAAACCGTATTTCCCATTGGACATTGTTGGACCCTGGAATTGTCCATTTTTCCATCATTTATCGACATACCTTTCATCCATTTTTTTACCATTATTTCTCATTTATCATTCCATTTTTCATCCATTTGTTGTAGCTACGCGTTGAACATCATGCTACTTCCATTGATCTTTTAAGTGGTTAATAGTGATTATTTTCTTTTATCTTTGATGAATTAAAGATTATTATGCATAATTTTATTAATGATGGTTTATGGAGTGATTTGCCACGTACAGGATGTTCATTGCCAGTTGTTACAACCTTAACAAAAAACGCATGCCACATAAGAACAGCTTGATTTGCGTCTTGATTTGCGGGCAGATGGAAATGAATCTCAAAAATCTGAGACATGGGTTTTGTGTGTAACATCCTCATTTACCTGAATCGCGAGGAAATCGTCAAAAAAAGCTACGGTTTGCGATATATAGGTGGTTCTTCGAGAGGGTATTTTCCAGATTTGGTGTTGCAGCCGGTTCCAAAGTTGCCAACAGTTACGGCCGTGTTCCAGCTGTTGCAGATCACAAGCTGGGGGTTCAGTTCTTCATTTCCATGAGATAATTTTATGTATAAATATGTAATCAATCTCATTGAGAAAAAAGGAGATATATAGATTGATAGAGATTAAGCATGATAGATTAGGCAGGATAGGAGATGGATGATAGGAGAGAACACAATGTTATGATGTAGGATTTGATCCAGATCTGTTGTAATTTTTCCATTATGATAATACATGCTGGCAGTTTCTTAATTCTGGAGTTGTAGACTTTCATTGTGGAGATCCAGATCTGCTCAGTGGAGGAAGGGCCCTCTTCCCTGAGCAGATGCTGGTAGTGTTGATTGTAAGTGTTTTATTTTGTAGATCTGTTATTTGTTAATTCATGTTTTCATTCATTAGATTTATCATAGTTGTTTTATTATTCAGTTCATGTTTCTATTCATTAGATTTATCATAACATTCTCATGTTAATTCATTTTGATAGATCGTTGGACAACACAAGACTTATTTTAGATTTATGCAATCAGATCTTGTTTCATAGGAATAGATTTTGTTGAAGTGTGTTCAATTTATAGTTTGATTTACGAATAGGTTTGAGGTTTGATTTACTTTCAAGAAGTTATGACTTGGTTTATAAATAGTTCGACTGCATACTGATAGATAACAATGTCAGGTAGAAATTGTACTCGCATATATTTTGCACGATAGCTTTGAAATAAAAGAGTTCCTCGGGTTGATAATTTATGTTTAGCACTCTGCATGTTAAAGTTTTAATTAACTGGCATATAGTGGGCACGACAGACATATCGGCTCCTGTCAATTGGGGGGAAACTTATATTAATCAAATCAGTGCTATCTAGAATTCCAGTTTACTGGTTCTCACTCCTCGAGGTTCCTTCTTTTATAATCAAAGCTCTTCGAAAGTGTTTTTTTTAATTTCTTGTGGATTGGAAGTTCTGTTCATGCTAAAATCCCTATGGTTTCTTGGGAGGCACTTTCTAGACCTAAAAGATTTGGCGGTTGGGGAATAAAAGACCTGGGAGTCTTCAATTCTGCGCTCAGATTAAAAAGTTTATGGAGGTGTTTATTTGGGAACACGCTTTGGTCCAAGACTATACACACTAAGTATCTCTCTACAAATCTTTATGAGTGGCTAAGAAACCCTAAATTGGCTGGTTGGAATTTTGCACCAATCTGGAGAGGCTTTATGAAAGTTTTCGTTTGGGTTGCTAGAGACATCTGCTGGCAGGTCGGTACTGGTGAAAATATCAGAGCTGGGCTGGAGGAATCACATGTTCTCTCGAACTGTTTGGTTCAGCATTTGAATTCTCTTGGGCGTCCAACACTAAACAGATTACTTATTCGCAGACTTAATGCTCCTCATGCTGATGTTTGGATGAATTCTATGGACCTCGGACTTTCTGGCCACTTTGCTTTGGAGTGGGACAATTATATCAAAAGTCTTAATTCTGCTGGTGTCAAAATCAATGGGGAAAGTGACCTCTTGGTTTGGAAGGGGAATCCCAGTTCTAGGATTATCATAGCAAAGACTGCTCACCATAGAATTATACAGGACAGATTTATCTATCCACAAAACTGGTGGTACAAGAGACTATGTGTTGATGTATATGTAACTTCAGAATGTATTTCACATATATGTATATTGTATTCATATAGAGATGTTATTATTCCTCTATACGGAAGTGTCGTCATTTATATTGTAAGTGTCATAACTTATACTTGATGGGTTATTAGACCACCTTGTTGGGGTCGGCCCTGTACAAGTCATGTGGGTGAAAGGGTTATTAGACCACCCTAGTGGGGGTCGGCCCAGTCAGCATTATGTTAAGTGGTTAAGTTGAGGTCGACCTAGTTGAGTAAAGGTCAAGTCAAGTTAGTGTATAAATAGAGAATGTGTCTCTCTCATTTTACACATTCTATTCTCTCACTCACACTTGGGAGAGTGGCGCACTTGTGGAGGAGGAGGCTCTGCTGCTAGGAGAAGTCTATCTCTTGTATTCTAGTTGTATCATTGCTCTATCTCTGAGGAAGTTATTGGGGTTTTTCACCTTTATGGTTTTCCCCAAGTAAAATCTATGTCTCTTGTGTGTTTGCATTATTGTGTCCATGATTGATATGCTGTACATGTTGTTCTCTCAGTTAAGATCCTAGATCAGATTGAAGTAAATTCTGAAAATTTAACATGGTATTAAAGCTAGCCTGAAAGAAGGCATGATATGGCATGTATGCCACTTGTTGCACTTACGATGCTAGGGCTTGATATAGCAAAAAACAATCATCGTAGCACTTTCGCTATAAATCCATTTTGGCGAAGTTTTCGGATCTGAAAATTTTACAGGTCGAATATCAAATCCCCATGTACCTTGTGTCCAAAGGACAACCTCTAATTTGTTGGACTTTGTGATTTATGATTTGTACAATATAGGGTTTTTGTCTCTTCCAGATTTGAGTCAAAATTAGGTGACCTTGGGAAAAAGGTCATAACTTCAGCTAGGAAGCACCAAATGAAATTTTGTAAAATGTGACAGGTAGTACACAGACTGTACTATCTCGGGAAACTTTTTCAGAGGCCGAAGTTGAACTAGTGACACGTGGCAGGCCGTACAAGTTCTCTCTCCTGTATTATCCCATAAACAAGTCACGTTGCGACACTTGGCATAACTCTCTCTCAGAGAATCCAATTGAGGTCAGACCTGTCGGGATGGAAAGATAACAGGTCAGGCTATCTCAGAATTTTTTTTTCAGAGGCCAAAGTTGAACCAGTGACACATGGCAGGACGTACACATTCGCTCTCCTGTATTATCCCATAAACAGTTCACGTTGCGACACTTGGCATAACTCTCTCTCTCAGAGAATCCAATTGAGGCCAGACCTGTCGGGATGGAAAGATAACAGGTCGGGCTATCTCAGGAAAAGTTTTCAGACCTTGTGGATCGAAAAGTTTGGAGTTACACCAGAAACAATCAGGTACATATTTCTGTCAAAACAGAATTATTTTTGAGCACCTTCATTCATGGCTTCTGGAATTTAGGGCTTCGAAGAAAGTTGGAATTTTTGTAATCGGAGACCACGGTTGGATGCTACTCATCAAAATCGAAATTAAGAGACCAAAATCAGATTTTTTGGTTGGGCAGAAGGCCCGACTTGATCAAACGTCAGTTCGGGACTTTGATTGGAAAGATGGAAAATTAGGGCTTTTGCAAAACTTGGAATTTTGGAAATCTGTGACCACGGCTGTAAGCTCCTCAGAGAAATCGAAGCTTAGAGATTTGAATCAAATATTTTGGTTGGGTGAAGCTCCGGGAAACTCAAACCCTAATTCAGGGTCCTCCCTAGTGAATCCAGAAATCTAAAAGGCAATTTCGAAGGGTGAAACTTTGCAGTTTTCAAATTCTGAATATACCAACTTGATCAGCTCATCAAAGCACATATTTCTATCCTTTCGGAAGTTGGAAATTCAAAGTTTGAATTTTTGGGGTTTCTTTGACAAACCCTAATCCAGCTCCAGGTCCAGTTCTTGCAAATCAAGTGGATTGGGTTAATACTAGAAGATGATGGATTGGTCACCTGCATAAGTGAAGAAGTTCCTGTCTCAGAGGGAGATGAGGCTTAAGGCCTTTCAAAAGAAGATTACAAGCAATCTTGACAGGTATGGCTTACAGGTATGTTTCATGGTTAATTTTATCATATGTTTGTCTTCATATCATTACAGTACAATCTTGATTAATTACTAGACTTGTCGTATCACCTTAATAGAAGATATTCATTGATTAAGGTTTTTACACTTATGAATGCACTAATGCATTGTGATGTTGTATGAGGTTTATGTTGTTTGCTAACATAAAAGGTACACCAAGAAAGACAAATCATGTTCTACTCCAAGAACATATGATCATGGTGACATGAAGACAAAGATTCATCCATTGTCGTGGATCACATAAAATATCTACTTTCAAGGTATGTATAACTTGGTCTTACAATGGTTAACCTATGAGTCATGCAGGTTACTAGCACAAGTCACTGAAGAGAACCATAAGACATTATGCGGGTATGTTAGACATAACTAACTAGCATACTAATCCAGGTATGTTTTTCCTATATCAAGCTAGAATCTTACCTTGTGTTAGGATCTTATACTGTTGTCTTGTTTATTCATGAAGTCATAGGTTTGAATAGTCATGGCTGTATGCATATTATGTTTCTTACCATAATTAATGATATGACTAACCAGAAGAATCATGAAGGTATAGGTTTGAGTAATCACGGGTTTATGCATTGATGATTTAACTAATCAGAAAAGTCTTATGATCAAATAAGAATATGCATAAGTAAAAGAAGACTTCCCTGAAACTTTGAATACTAATGTTTATTATCTATGAATGATCATGACTATACATGTTTAAGATTATTGTGTCTTGATAGTATTAATATTATACTAATAAATGTGTGATTATGTATGAAACCTCGAGGATAACACAATGATGATACTAATAAGCATGCATAGTGATTAAGGATGGATGTAAGTTCAAGGACAGGTAATCCAGGAAGCAAAGATCAAGAGGGAGCACACTCTAGTTGTTCCTGCAAGAAAGCAAAGGAGCACACTTCAGTAGTTTTTGCAAGGATGCAGATATTCAGAGGGAGTTGACCATCTTCTACATTCCACAATAGAAAGGTGTAGAAGAAGCTACTTCAGCAGCTCCTGCAAGGAAGCAAAGACTCAGAGGGAGTCCACCCAGCGACCAAACAAAGATAAGTATTTTTAATTATCATTTCTTGCATATTTTTTGGTTTAAATAAAATTGTTCATTGATGTATATGCTCATGTTTCTTAGACTTAGGATATGTATTGTGCATATTAGAATGATTGCATTAATGAATAGTATACTACTAATATGCATGTGATGGGTAAGTGTCCTATGGCACTGTACAACATTCCAGTGCTACTTATCTACAATGAAACCTCTTTGCTGACATGTTGGGAGTAGCGCAAACTCTTAACAATGTTCTGGTAGAGACTGGAAGGCGTCTAGAAAGTTGTGGAACATGGATAAATGTTGTATTGAAGCATTGGCTAAGATAATTGCATGACTGTATGACATATTTCTTTATGTGTAAGAATTTGGTTTGAAAATTATAAGATGTTTTCTAATCATGCAATTTAACTTGTTGTGTAGGAAAGATCGTATACCATCACCTACAAAAGAAGGACTACAACATTTGTTCAAAGCAACAAAATTATCGACTGAAGATATTGAAGTTCCCAAGATATGAGAAGAATGCCATGATCCATCGATCATGAAGAATGATGTTTGGGATGCGGTCCCAAGAGTTGAAGGGAAGTCTGTTGTGACTTCCAAATGGAACTATCAGATCAAGCATGCTGTAGATGGCAGCATAGAGAAATATAAAAGTGATGAAATAGAAGATACACCAGATGGATTTTAAGACAGCCTTCTTGAATGGTGTAGTCATATATGTGTGCAGAACTTGGTAGGATAGACAGCTTTCTATCCAGTTTGGGCTTTACCAAGAGTGAAACGAATTCCAACCTTTACTACAAGGTTGAGGAAGGGAATCCTGTGATTCTACTCCTATATGTGGATGACCTGTTTGTAACAGGAGATGACAGATTGATTGCCGACACACAGCGGAAGCTTGCTGTCGAGTTCGAGATGGAGAACTTGGGGATGATGCACTATTTGTTTTTGGCATAGATGTGTGGCAGAGTGATGGAATCTTCCTTGGACAAGGGAAGTATGCAGTAGAGATCCTGAAGAGGTTCGGGATGATGGACTGTAAGGCTATGGCCACACCTATGGCATTGAACCTGAAGCTTCTGTGTGATGCTTCATCTAAGCCGATTGATATCACTATGTATCGTCAGATGATTGGGTCCTTGATGTATCTGACGAACACGAGACCAGATATTTGCTTTGCAGTGAACACATTGAGCCAGTTCTTGATGGATCTGAGGAGTGTTCACCTGGTTGCTGTAAAGCATGTTCTGAGGTACCTGAAGGGTACAGTGGATTATGGGCTCAAGTATGAAGCGAATCAAAAGTTTAACCTACAGGGTTATGTTGATTCAGATTGGGCTGGCGGTGCTGCAGATAGAAAGAGCACATCTGGATGCTGCTTCAGTATGGGATTAGGTGTGATCTCTTGGTTTAGCAGGAAGCAGTCCTGCGTAGCACTGAGTATAGCTGAGGCAGAGTATGTTGCAACCTGTTCATCTAGTTGTGAGGCAGTATGGTTACGGAAGCTACTGTATGAGTTATTTGATCTTTCGTTGGATGCTACTGGTATCTTTTGTGATAACCAGAGTTGTGTGAAGTTGTTCGAGAACCCAGTGTTTCATGACAGGTCGAAACACATAGAGATCAAATATCACTATATCAGGGATATGGTGCAAAGAGGAGCTGTGAAGCTCCTATACATTGCGACGGACGAGCAGATTGTAGATGTGTTGACGAAGCCACTAGCCAGGGTGAAGTTCGAGTACTTCAGGGAGAGGCTTGGTGTTCTTCAGATTGATGACACTTCAAGGAAGAAGTGATGGACACATTTGCAGAAGCCATTCCAAGCATGTTGGAAGGAGGATCCTTCACATGGCTGTGGATATAAGCATTGGATGATGAGCATCAGGACGATGTTCCAGTTGCTGCTCTGTATATGCATCAGGATGATGCTGGATGTGATCAATTGGATTATTTATATGTATATGTATGTATGCATCATGTTGGATGCTGGATATGATCAGTTGGATCATTTATATGTATGTACGCATCATGTTGGATGCTGGATTATGATCAATTGGATCATTTGTATGTATTTTGTATATGCATCATGTTGGATGCTTGGACCATGTATCTGTATATGTATCAGGTGGATACTGTGTATGATCAGGTAGATCATATATATTGATATATATCAGTTAGATGCATTGTGTGGATCATGTATCTATGTATGTATCAAGTGGATACATTGTATGATTAGGAGGATCATGTGTGATGATATGTATCAGGTAGATACTTGGTATGCATCAAGTGGATGCAGTGTATGATCAGGATGATCATGGATGACGAGCTTCAGGATGTTGCTCCAGATGACATGCAGCAGGATGTTGCAGTGATGATGATCAGGATGATCATGTGTACATCAGGATGATGTATGGTGAGTATCAGGTTGATACTTTGTGGCTGTGGAACAGGTTGTGCAGATAAGCATATAATTTGTGCCCTGGGAGATTTGCAGTAGTCTTTTGAGGTTTTGCCTATGGCATGTAATTTGTACCCTGGGATATCTGGCAAATGCTCTTTTGAGGTTTTGCTTGGGAGGACATATAATTTGTGCCCTGAGAGATCTGCAGATAGTCTTCCGAGGTTTTGCTTATGGCATGTAATTTGTGCCTTGGGATATCTGGCAGATGCTCTTTCGAGGTTTTGTCCTATGGCATGTAATGTGTGCCCTGGGAGATCCGGTAGGTTGAGCCGCGTGCTCGTAATTAGTCCTGGGATGCTCTTTTGAGGTTTTGCCATGACCACATGTAATTTGTGCCCTAAGAGATCCGATAGGTTGAGCCTTGTACTCGTAATCAGTCCTGGGATGCTCTTTCGAGGTTTTGTGGTGACCACATGTAATTTTGCCCTGGGAGATCTGATAGGTTGAGCCTTGTGCTCGTAATCAGTCTTGGGATTCTCTTTCGAGGTTTTGTGGTGGGGTCACATGTAATAAGTCCTCGAGATCTGGACAGGATGAAAAAGGCCTCAGATGCTCTTTAGAGTTCTTGCTAGTCAAGAGACTCTTTTAAGGTTTTGTGATGCACGTAATAAGTCCTGAGATTTCCACAGTATGGCCAGTAATGAAAAGACCTGTAGGTGGTGGGCCTACATCCAGTATGAAAAAGGACTGGCTCTGTAGAACTTCCTATGACGAGTAGATTCAGAGATTGATTGAGATAGCAGCAGCAGTGGCGATGCTGATGACTCGATGATGATTATCCAGTGACGATGATCCAGAGAAGAAGACCTATGCTAGAAGACTTGTGTCGAGAAATACCTTCCTAGTTAAGAGGGAGTGTTGATGTATATGTAACTTCGGAATGGATTTCACATATATGTATATTGTATTCCTATAGAGATGTTATTAGTCCTCTATACGGAAGTGTCGTCATTTATATTGTAAGTGTCGTAACTTATACTTGATGGGTTATTAGACCACGTTGTTGGGGTCGGCCCTGTATAAGTCATGTGGGTCAAAGGGTTATTAGACCACCGTAGTGGGGGTCGGCCTAGTCATCATTATGTTAAGTGGTTAAGTTGAGGCCGACCTAGTTGAGTAAAGGTCAAGTCAAGTTAGTGTATAAATAAAGAGTGTGTCTCTCTCATTTTACACATTCTATTCTCTCACTCACACTTAGGAGAGTGGTGCACTTGTGGAGGAGGAGGCTCTGCTGCTAGGAGAAGTCTATCTCTTGTATTCTAGTTGTATCATTGCTCTATCTATCTCTGAGGAAGTTATTGGGGTTTTTCACCTTTATGGTTTTCCCCAATTAAAATCTATGTCTCTTGTGTGCTTGCATTATTGTGTCCATGATTGATATGCTGTAGATATGTTGTACATGTTGTTCTCTTAGTTAAGATCCTAGATCAGATTGAAGTAAATTCTGAAAATTTAACACTATGGAAGATGAAAGTCCCTTTAAAGATGAAATGTTTTTTATGGTTTGTTCTCCAAAATAAGCTCAAGACTTGGGACAATCTTATGAAGCGTGGATGGATAAGACCAAACATATGCAGTCTATGTCCATTTGTTGTTGAAACTTCTCAACATCTATTTGTGGATTGCACCTTTAGCAAAAAAGCTTGGACCTTTTGCTCTTCTAAGCTGAGTATAAATAGAAATTGGGATGTAGGAGATTTCAGCAATTGTTTGTTGAATTGGTACAGATACTCAAAACCTTTCTTTCCATTAGCAATTTTTATTGCTTGGGCAATTTGGTACTCGCGTAATTGTGCAATTTTCTAGGACTTACAACCTGATTTGATGATTTGTAGCTCCATAACTTTGAAGATGTTTCATTTGTACAAGGATGAGAAGCTCAGACTTCAGGTAGATAGAGTCAGTCTCTTCTCTTTAAAAGTGTCTCAGTCGGTATTATTCTTTGATGGTGCTGCACAAAATGGGATATGTGCAGTTGGAGGAGTGATTTTCCTCAATGAAAATCATTATTTTTCTGTACATCTCAATTGTGGAGTGGGTAGCAATATGAAAGCTAAGCTTTTGGACTTATGGTGTGTTTTAAGGATGGAAAATATCTTTGGCTTAGTTAATGTCAAAGTTTTTGGTGACTTGCGTGTTACAATCAAATGGGCAGCAGGGGATTTCAAGTTAAATGTCACCAATCTTCGCCACTGGTGCATTCGCACACAAAAGGAAATTTCATTGTAGCAAAATATCTCCTTTGAACATATTTATAGAGAACACAACTCTATGGCAAGCAAACTATCTAAACAATCTCTCGAAGGTTCCGAAGGTACTCTGATCTGGGATGAATGGCTGGACAATGTCATACAAGATCAGGGTGAATTATATTTTTTTGACTAGTCTCTGGTACTAACTTTTGAAGAAAGCTGGGGATGAGGGCTATATATGGTACTTTCAGTTATGGATAGTTTCTTTTTGACTCTTTCAGCATTAATTTTGATTGTAACTCTTTTGGTAAGTCTCTCTGCAGATAGTCTTTATATCGACTATGTATGTATCGGCAATTTCTGTTGCTGGCATTTTTGGGTTTCAAACAAACCAAGACACTCATTGTACTATTTGATTTGTTAAAGAATATCAATAGTAGTTTTTTTTTTCTTCTGAAAAAACTAATAAGTAACATTTTCATTAAGACTAACCTTCTTTGGACTCAAGTAAAACAATCCACGAGAACACAATCCACTCACGGTTGAGGATATTGAAAAGACCATTTCAAGCTATTGCAAGAGGGTCAATGAAGTATTTATTACAATCTTGCTCGATAGGTATGAAAATGAGTTGTTCTCGCCGATCAAACTGTAATGATGCCTTGACATGTATACACATGGATATTATATATGGATATATGGGTGTGCTGAACTAGTGTATTAAACATTTTATCGCTCTGTCAAAGATACGGTGGTCTGTTGGTGGGGATAGATGGATTTCATTCCATCCACCTGGGTTCCATTCCGTTGAGACATCTTTTGGCTTGGATGATGGGACAATTATTCACTGGTTTAGTGTCATTTTCTAGATTAAAAAATTAAATAAAAAATAAAAATATATATAATTTTGTATACATTGCCATGTGGAAGTTTGTATTAAATGCACTGTAGTGATATCATGTCAAGCATGTCAACATTTATGGATTTTATCAATATTTCTTGATGTGCATAGACCTCCATTAATTCCCTGGAACCGCTCAATCCATCACTTTACTCCTTCACCACATAGAAATATGTTCATCCTCCATTGACTCCATGGTTATGATGTGCCAAAGTGGCTTTTATGCTATTTCATTTCTGGGGCAAACACGAGTGTATAAAGTGTATGTTCATCCTCCATCGACTCAATGGTTATAATGTGTCCACTGGATTTTATGATATTTCATTTCTAGGGCACTACGTACAAACACAAGTGTAATGATGGGTATATATGTGATAGTTTTATTATACTTTATATGTAATTAAGGGCTTCTTTTTTCTCATTACATTGATAAAGACCCACTACTGTTTACCTCTGGCTTATCTCCATGTTGAATAAGAACTAGTTAGCAAAGTTTTACTTGAAAACATCTTGGCATTCATTTGATGAAACTAACTCTAATTTTGTAAGCGAGACAATGTTCAAAGCTTCTCCCAAAGTCTCTACCAAACTATAATTAAGTATGTACATTTTTTCTTAATGTTGATGCCCCTGAAATCGCAGCACTAACAGTTGGGGATTCACCCCGGTAAGCAAGCCCAATTAGATCGCTCACCGTTTGGTGTGGGCGAATCCGTTTGGTTAATGGTCCGACTACCGTGTGTGTGGTTGTTTAAATATTTTACCGGTTACGGCCCGATTCACCGTTTATGTATTTTATTTTAATTATGAGATGCAAGTGCCCTAATTAAATGCATATAATTGACAGGCAGAAACCACACTAGCAATGCGCAGGTTCTTACCTCTCGTCTTACTGCTCCTGCCTTATCAATTACCTATTTATTCATTTTCTAAATTAATCTAATCTAACTATCCTATCCCTGCAGGGAGCAAGATTGAATTAAGAGTAATAAACTGGAGAAAGAATATTCAAGATAGCTCTGATATGATGAAGCACATTATCACTCACTTAGCACATAAACATTTGCACAGAAATAAAATCATCCATCACCATGAAGTAATTCAAGATAGCTAGACCGATCTCACGGTATGCATTTGAATGTAAGAAGAAGAAGTTCCACATGACATTCCGTACATTTCAGGCAAAATCTCTGTCCATCTTTTCCCAAGCAACATATCCTTCTTTATTAAGCAGAAAAATAGTTCTCATACAAAAATAATCCATCTCTATTGTACCTGACAAAAGTCCTTTCTATCTATTTTCTTCACCTATTTATATCTGTACAAAATTTGTCTTCTAGTGTCTCTTCACATACCCTAACCCTAGGGATTCTCAAAATTTTATCTTTTAGTGTTTGCGCAAAGAAAATACAAATATTAATTTTCAGCTGTCTTTTCCACATCAGAAATGTATTTGGCCCACATGTCAGTTTCTTTTGAAATAATATTACTTTGCACGGGCTCCACCATTTTCAAAGAGATTTCATGATTATATAATTCTGCTTCTATACTCTTTACTCCTTCAGCCGTTGCCTTGTAGCTGTCTTATAAAATAAGTCTTTTCCTCTTAGTGCCTCCATCTTCTTAATGTAGCTCAGATCATCATTGAGTGCGTTCTGCAACTCTGATAAGCGCCGTTCCTTGTCAGGAAATTCTTCCATGGTTAGAGGCATAACTAGCTGACACTTTTTGTAAATTTTTCTGAGTTTTTAGCTTCCTGGTTTATGTCATTGTTTCAGTAGTTTTCGTTCCTAGTCGGTTTTGCATAGGCTGGAAATTACTTGTGAAAATTGTAGACAGTTAAACACGCTGAAAAATTCACTTTAATAGACATAAATTAATTTTAACATGCACGCCATAAAAAATCAGACTCGGAATTTTCGGGCAATAGCCCTGAAAATGTGAAAATCCTCACAGCAGATCTAAGAGATGATGTATACCTCACAAGAGAATGATTATGATTAAGCAAGAAAATAGAAGAAGAGTGGTCAATATAGTATAATGAGCAACAGAATAATATGGTACAGTAGAACTCGGATAAAAGCAATAATACTTCACACACACTAATTAATTAATCACAATATGGACAAATAAATAGTACAATGCATGAGGATTCGAATGCCTAAGGTGGTAATTCGAATTAGCCTTCATGGAGTGATCAAAGGATCACTGGAGTGTCATCGGAGCACAACTAGTATGATCGAAGCACAACTGGAAGTCTTCATCATCATCAGTGGAGTCATCAATGCTCAAGTAACTGTCAACCATCAGTCAAACTGAGTCTGGTAGGTGTAACTGAGTGTAATTGAAGACAACTGGACTGGTAGGTGAGGAAGGGCAAGTTGCTTCCTAAAATCAAGGAAGAAGGGCGCAGTAAGCAATTGGAGGGCTAAAACTGATTAGTGAGAAGCTCTTGGGGGCTGGCTAACTAAGGGCTAGGTGCTGGACTGATGACTGGAATGCATGCAAACCCTAATGATGCATGCAAACCCTAAAAGTGCATGCATGACTGAAAATGTAAATGATCAAAATATTGGTGGGACTAGGATGGAGTATAGGAATATCCTAACACCCCCCCTTAATCCATCCTGGGCCTTGGTAACTAAGACCAAAGGTCACCTAATACAATGAATAATAACAGTCAATAAACCAAGGAAGTGGGAAAATTTCATGGGAAACATACCCCCTTTTAAAAAAATAGACTGTAAGGCACACACAAAAATAAATGCTCCAAACTCAAGCAGGTGTGATGCTTGGTCATATGTTTGGAGGTATCTTCTTCCTGGGAAGAAGTGGATCATGTTCAAAAAACATGTGCTTGTACTTGCTCTTTAGATCGAATGTGATGAGAACAAATCCAAAAGTATGAGGATGATCCTTGAACCTGTGATTCGAATCAGCTGAGGTAGGATCAAAATCATGAATATGTAGATAGTCTTTTGTCTTCTCCTTCGAACCATCATGGGTGAGATTATGCCAAAAAGAACCATCAAATAATAATTGCTTGAAATCCAAATCAGATTTAAGACTTGAAGAATAGTTTCTTGAGATCTCCTTTGAACTCGTAGGGGTGAGACCAAAACTATCATATGCATGAGAAATTATCCCAAGCGAATGGCAATGGTTTCTTGAGATCTCCTTTGAACCATAATAGATGAGATCAAAACCAATGGATGCATGAGAAATTATCTCAAGCGGGTGGCAATGGCCATATTCTTCAATAACCTTCTGAAAGCATGTGCTAATGATCATATAGTAGTAAATAAGAGATGATTGCTTGAGAGGAGCGAATGCATTACCTCCAATAGCTGATTTTACCTCCGAAATAATCATGTGATCATGATGCAAACCAACAGACTCTAGTGCAAGAGAGGATTTAAGACTTTCTACAATGTCTAGAGTGTGAGCTGGGATAGAAAGAGAAGAAAGTTGGAGCATCAGTGGAGAATCTGCAAGTTCTTTGTCAACAACTTCAATATGAGATGATACTAGTTCATGATCTAAGAGACCATCAAGGGGAGCGAATGCATCACTTTGCTTGCTCTTGAAAGGGTTTGGACCAATCCCTTCATTATGTTTGCCAAATCTTTGATCCAGGTAGGCCCATAGATCTTTTGGAGATGAAAAATCAGGGAGGTGATATAACATGCATCGAGACATAGCATACATCATGGCTGCACAAGCTATTTCTCCTTCATTTAACCAGTCATACTCTTCTTCAAAGGATTCAAACTCTCTTTCAAAAAAAAATCAAAGAGACCATGTCTCTTCAAATGTGCTATCATTGGTGGTTTCCATTCATCATAGTTGAATGGAGAAAGAGGAGTAATTCTTGATGAATACATAGAAGCTGTAGAGGACTTGCAAAAACAATATAGAATAACTGCAATTGCTACTGCTGCAAAAATGCAGAAACTGCTGCACTCGAAATTTTGGTAATAACCTGCAAAAACCTCTTAAGAATGGAGATAAACAATGCTCTCAACATGCTCTGATACCTTGTGAAAATCCTCAAAGCAGATCTAAGAGATGATGTATACCTCACAAGAGAATGATTATGATTAAGCAAGAAAATAGAAGAAGAGTGGTCAATACAGTATAATGAGCAACATAATAATATGGTACAATAGAACTCAGATAGAAGCAATAATACTTCACACACACTAATTAATTAATCATAATATGGACAAATAAATAGTACAATGCATGAGGATTTGAATGCATAAGGTGGCAATTCGAATTAGCCTTCATGGAGTGATCAAAGGATCACTGGAGTGTCATCGGAGCACAACTGGAAGTCTTCATCATCATCAGTGGAGTCATCAATGCTCAAGTGACTGTCAACCATCAGTAAAACTGAGTCTGGTAGGTGTAATTGAGTGTAACTGAAGACAACTGGACTGGTAGGTGAAGAAGGGTGAGTTGCTTCCTAAAATCAAGGAAAAAGGGCGCATTAAGCAACTGGAGGGCTAAAATTGATCAGTGAGAAGCTCTTGGGGGCTGGCTAACTGAGGGCTAGATGCTGGACTGATGACTGGAATGCATGCAAACCCTAATGATGCATGCAAACCCTAAAAGTGCATGCATGACTGAAAATGTAAATGATCAAAATACTGGTGGGATTAGGATGGAGTATAGGAATATCCTAACAGGAAAAACCCCCACGGGGAAAACCAGTCAGAGAGAGAGATATTTTATTTCTTCAGTAAAATTATAGTACAACATTATCGTGAAAATGTAAACTTATCTCGACCATTAAATGCACTTGAAGACTGCCTCGTAAAGTGTGCTGAAGCTGCCTAGAAAATTATGCAAATAATCACCTCGAAATCCGTGCTAAGAGAAAAGGACATAAATCTGTACCCTCGATTTTTGTGTTGTCCTTTACCCCGATTTCTGTGCTGTACTAACCCTCGATTTCTGTGCAAAATTAAATCTTGAAATCTGTGCCAAATAACAACCTCGATTCCTGTGCCTGTCCATACCTTGAAATGCATGCAGGAAGGTACAGTACTGTACTGTACGGTCTTGGTTTCTGTGCAGCTTGTCCCTGTCTTGAAAATCGTGCCTTGAATCTCGGTTTCTGTGCCAAAATACCTCCTCGAAAATAGTGTCACTATCCTCGGGATTTGTGCCAAAAAATCTCCTTGAAATATGTGTAGGTTTCCTCAAAACTCGTGCCCAGAAAATATCTATAAACTCGTGCCCAGTATGCTGCTAGAAGGTCCACCTTGTGTGCCAAATGGAAAAAATGGTGCTGCTAGGAATCCATATTGTTCATTAAATGCCAAGCAGGTGCCTCGATATTCGTGCCAAAGAAAAACTTTCCTAATTGGCTGCCTCGATATTCGTGCCCTCTCCAAGCTCTCTCTCTTCTCTCTTCTCTTCACTTCAATCAACAAAAGTGAGAATGAATTCCTCACTCAAGCTTTTTGATCAAACTCTAGGGTGCTTTTAGTCCAATGGATGAGATTGAGTTAGATCAATGGTGGAAATTCAATGCTCCATTTACTTTTCATAAATATTAATTTCCCTCACCCACTTAAATTTATCAAAAAGTGACTTTAAGTTTATAAAGTCTCATTAAATCCTTTTCTCAACTCATTTAATGTGAGGGTCACTTTTTCCCCTTCTAAGTGACTTAGGCATAAATTCACTAGGGGAACACTTCCCTAGGTACAAAAACTAACACTCCCTCTTATTGAGGAAGGTGTTCTGCACCACTCCCAACTTGTCTCTGAAGAAGACAAACTTCCCCCTCCCCAAATACTTCGTCAAGATATCTGCTACCTGCTCATCAGTGGAAATATATTGCAACTCAACTGCTCCTCTCTGGACGTAGTCATGGATGAAATGGTACATGATCTCAATGTGCTTTGACCTATCACAGAACACCGGATTCTCAAAGAGCTGAATGCAACTCTGATTGTCACAATAGATCACCGTAGGTCTAAGCTCCTAATCAAATAAATCTACCAACTTACAAAGCCACAATGTTTCGCAAGTAGCCCGACTGGCAACCATATACTCAGCCTCGGCGGAACTCAATGCAATAGACTTCTATTTTCGACTAAACCACGACACTGCTGCCGAGCCCAAGCTGAAACAACAATCGGAAGTGCTCTTTCGATCCCACATTGCCTGCCCAGGCTGAATCTGTGAAACCAACCAAACTGACTCCACCTGAACCCTTAGAGTCCAAACCATAGTCCACTGTACCTTCTAGGTATCTAAGCACATGTTTTGCGGCAGTCCAATGTACACTCCTAAGCTCCACCATGAACTGGATAAGAGTGTTCATCGCAAAACACAAGTCTGGCCTGGTGTTGACCAGATACATCAATGATCCAATGAGTTGACGGTAAAGTGTAGGATCCACCAACTTACCCTCAGAAGCATGAAGTTGCTTCCATTTGGTGATCATAGGTGTAGACATCGGCCTGCAGTCCTCCATCTGAAATCTCCTCAGAATATCAACTGCATACTTCCCTTGTCCTAGGAAAATATGTGCAGGCTTCTGCCAAACCTCCATCCCCAGATAATAATGCATCAACCCAATGTCAGTCATCTCGTACTCCGCAGCAAGGTCTCTCTTGCAATGTGCAATGAGATGCTCATCCCCTGTGATAAATAAGTCATCAACATATAACAAAAGAATGAGAGGATCTCTACCAACCACAATGTAGTATAGGTTGGGATCAGCCTCACTCTTCTGAAAACCCATCGATGTCAAGTATGTATCGATCTTGGAGTACTAAGCTCTAGGAGCTTGCTTCAGTCCATATAAGGCTTTCCTCAGCCTGCACACATGAGAATCCCTCCCATGAATCTCGAATCCCTGTGGCTGCTCTAAGTACACCTCCTCCTGCAGAAGACCATTGAGAAATGCGGTCTTCACATCCATTTGGTGGATCTTCCAACCCATCTCTGCTGTTATAGAAATCACTGCCCCAGTGGAAGAATACCGAGCAACTGGCGCAAAAGTCTCATCATAGTCAACTCCCTCAACCTGTGAAAACCCTCAAGCCACAAACCGAGCCTTGTACTTCACACTGCCATCTGCAACATACTTTATCTTGTAAATCCACTTGGAAGTCACAACTTACTTCCCCTCTGGTCTCAACACTATCTCCCAAGCATCATTCTTCATGATGGAATAGTACTCTTCCATCATGGCATCTCTCCATGCCTGATGCTGAGAAGCCTCCTCAAATGTGGAAGGCTCAGAGTCATGAATACTCGCAACAAGAGCCATCTCCAAACTACTGTCCTGATCTCCTCCTGGGGTATACCAAATGCCTCTGCCTCCTTCAAGGTGTCTTGAAGCCGTTTAGGCTTCCTCTTCCTTGAAGGCTCCTCCCATACTGGTCTATCCTCATCTGAGGAACTCCCAGAAGTAGAAGGTCCAACACCCCGGGGACTAGAGACTGATGAACCAGTCCCTGAAGAACCTGTAACCTGCGAACTAGAACCTGAACCTTTCCCTGAACCTGTCTCCGAAGTACCTGTCACCTGAACCACTTAACCTGTAGGAGTTGTGCCTATACTCTGTGATCCAGTCACTCTGGAAACCTGTATCGAAGAAGCCTGTGTCAACTGAGGTGTGGGAGCTAGTGGCTCCCTTTGCTTTAACTCTCTGGACTTCCTGAAGGCTCTCTCCTCATCAAAATTCACTTGCCGCCTCAATGCAACTCTCTTCTGGCCAGGAAGATAAAGCCGGTAAGCCTTCGAAGTCTCATCATATCCCACAAAGATGCCTCTCTCTGCAGTGGGATCAAACTTTGTCCTCTTCTTAGAAGGGACGTGAGAGTAAGTCAAAGAACCAAATATGTGGAAGTGGCTCACCTCAGGCTTCTTGCCTGTGTACATCTCCTCAGGAGTCTTCCTCCCCAAAGCACGGTGAGGACTCCTGTTCTGTAGATAAACTGCAGTGTTGCATGCCTCTGCCCATAGAAAGAATGATAACCCCTGATCATGGAGCATCGCTCTCGTTGCTCCCACAATCGACCAGTTCTTCCTCTTTGCTACTACATTCGGCTCAGGGGTGTAGGGAACTGTCGACTGTCTTTGTATACCCTCCTGTCTGCAAAATCCATCGAACTCCTTGGAGGTATACTCACCCCCATTGTCCGATCTCAACATCCGAATCTTCATCCCCGTCTACTTCTCCACAAGGGCTTTGAACCCTTGGAAGACTGTCAATACTAAGGGTGACTTCTTGCTCCTCAAGAAGTAGATCCAGGTCTTCTTGGAGTAGTCATCAATGAATATGATGTAGTACTCAAAACCAGTCAAAGAGATTGATGACATAGGACTGCAAATATCAGAATGGATCAAGTCAAGCACTCCTGCTGCTCCGGTGTCACTGCTTGGAAAAGCAGTCTTGGTGTACTTTCCCAAAGCACACCCCCTGCACACATTACTCTGCTCAGTGCTGAACTCGGGTAAACCTATAACCATGCTCCTCAACAATCTCAGAGTTGGGTGATGTAAGTGGGCCATCCTCCAATGCCATAACTCACATAACTCATTGCTGCTGTTGTGTGCTAGAGCGTGCCGCGGCTGAAAAAAGAGCTTGTACAACTTTTCCACATCTAACCCAAATGTCCATGGAGGTAGATACTCCTATAGTCCTGGGGAATACCTGTACTCTCCCATCTGAGAAACATACCCCAAGACCTCTGTCCTTAATGGTGGAAACTGATACAAGGTTATTCTTCAACCCAGGGACATCCAACACATCCCTTAGAGTCATGGGACTCATGGACTCCGTCTAAAATGTAATATTCCTTCGACCAACTGCTCTAACAATGGTGTCATCACCTAGTACAACCTCCACATCTATACATGTCTGTGATAGCTTGGAGACATCTCTCGAGCTCCTGTCATGTGGCTCGAAGCTCCGCTGTGAATGTACCAAGTACTAGTGGTGGATGGACTCGTCTAATGGCCTGCCAACAATGAATGCTCCATCTCCATATCCACATCTGTGCTAGTGACTAAAGAGGCTCTCTTTCTCTCAATTTGTCCAGCACATAGGGAAAAATCCCTCTGAAACCTGTCTCCAAAGTCATCAACCTCCGCTAAAGCTGCAATCTGCTGTCCCTTCTTCTTTTTCTTGTTTGGAAATTGTGAAGCATAGTGCCCAAATGTCTGACAACCATAACACTTGATTTTACTCAAGTCCTTCTTCTGCCCACCTTGCTGTTGCTGCTGCTGCTTGGCCCCACCCTTCTTGGGACCCTTCTTCTTCTTCCCCTTTGCTGTCAAAGCCACGTTTTCCTCATCTACCCCACCTTGTGATGAACTGCCATGTACAAGACCTCTCCTGGTCTCCTCCTGCACAAAGTCATCCCACAGTCTCTCCCAAGAAGGTAGGTTCTCTGTGCCCACTATAGCCTACACAAATGCACCCCAGGGCTTTGAAGCCCCATTCATTGTTGTACGCACAAACTCAGTAGCAGTGACCACCTCCCCAACTGTTGCTAGCTCATTTCTAACTGCAGATATCCTGGTAAGGTAAGCTGTCACTCCCTCTTCTCCATTCATCTTTATACTCTTGAGTTTCTCCTTGAGAACCATCTTCCGGTTCTCATTGGTACTGTCATACAAACTGGTCAAAGCAGTCCACATCAAATGTGCCCTAGCCTTGCCTGAAATGTGAGGGATGATATGATCTTTAACTGCATCAAGGATTATTTTTCTAGCCTTACAGTCCTTTTTGTTGAAGGTTGATAATGCTGCTACATCCTAGCCTTCCATGACACAAAGTTACCTATCCTCCAACCTAAGTCCTGTAGCCATCTTTCAGCCAACCCAACAAAGTGTTGTTCACTAATAGAAGAAAATTACTGAGTTCTGGAAATTTCCATGTGTCTCCAAAATACTACTGTTTTCTGCCCCCAAGCTCTAATACCATGTAATTTTTTCTGAGTTTTCAACTTGCTGGTTTATGTCATTGTTTCAGTGGTTTTCATTCCCAGTCAGTTTTGCATAGGCCGGAAATTACTTATGAAAATTGCAGACAGTTAAACACGCTGAAAAATTCACTTTAATAGATAGAAATTAATTTTAACATGCACACCATAAAAAATCAGACTCAGAATTTTCGGCCAATAGCCCTGGAAAAACCCCCACGGGGAAAACCAGTCAGAGAGAGAGAGATTTTATTTCTTTAGTAAAATTATAGTATAGCATTATAGTAAAAATGTAAACTTATCTCCACCATTAAATGCACTTGAAGACTGCCTTGTAAAGTGTGCTGAAGCTGCCTAGAAAAATGTGCAAATAATCACCTCGAAATCTCTGATGAGAGAAAAGGACAGAAATCTGTATAGTACTGTATTGTACGATCTCGGTTTCTATGCAGCTTGTCCTTGTATTGAAAATTGTGCCCTGAATCTTGGTTTCTGTGCCAAAATACCTCCTCGAAAACAGTGCCACTATCCTCGGGATTTGCGCCAAAAAATCTCCTCGAAATATGTACAGGTTTCCTCGAAACTCGTGCCCAATATGTTGCTAGAAGGTCCACCTTGGGATGCGTGTCAACTGGAAAATGGTGCTGCTAGGAATCCGTACTATTCATTAAATACCCAGCAGGTGCCTCAATATTCGTGCTAAAGAAAAAATTTCTTAACTGGTTGCCTCGATATTCGTGCCCTCTCCAAGCTCTCTCTCTTCTCTCTTCTCTTCACTTCAATCAACAAAAGTGAGAATGAATGCCTCCCTCAAGCTTTTTGATCAAACCCTAGGGTGCTTTTAATCCAATGGATGAGATTGAGTTAGATCAACGGCGGAAATTAAATGCTCCATTTACTTTTCATAAATATTAATTTCTCTCACCCACTTAAATTTATCAAAAAGTGACTTTATGTTTATGAAGTCTCATTAAATGCTTTTCTCAACTCATATAATGTGAGGGTCACTTTTTCCCCCTTCTAAGTGACTTAGGCATAAAGTCACTAGGGGAACACTTCCCTAGGTACAAAAACTAACACTTTTCATGGATTTCACGGATTTTCAGGTAAAGCCTGTACACTTCTCGATGGTTTTTGGAATCCTATTATTAATCCATAGACTAGATTTTCTACAGAATTCAAGGAGGCCTATGTCTAGAGTCGAATCCACAGTGGTCTTGTGAGGCAAGTACTCAGGGAATTTCGATTTCCCTTCTCTCCACGTTATTTGCTTCTTAATATCGGCCATGGTGCCTACTAATTTTTGCCTACTTCTCAGAGATTTGGCATCAATTTCCCCCATCCTCGATATCATCATCTTCATCTTGCAGACTTCTTCGGTGATAAGCTCCTGTGAATGATAGATCTTATTATGAATGTCACATGCTTGCTCATGAAAAGGAGTAAAGTCTTGCGGCTTATTGTTCAAAAGTTCTAGTTGTTCCAACATAGACTCTTTTTCCTTTATCACTTCTTCCAACTGAACCGTCAAGTCTTCAACCTGCTGCCTGTTGTCTTCCTCGCTTTTCTCTAATTTATTGTAACATCCCGTAAAATACCCAAAAATTTAAATTTTTTTAAATAGCAATAATTAATGAATTTGTTAATGCGGAACATATAAAAATAGTTAAATCTCTTAACTAAGATAATTAACAAGATGACACATCGAATGTCTGATAATAAAATATGATGTATTTGTATTTGCTATTTCAGATTTAAATGGATGCTAATCTCTTTTAATGAAAGACATTTTATGATTATACACAAGAATACAATCTTCAGATCTGCTTAAGTTCTAAATGCAATTACATGCTGTACATAGGTTTGTATTATCATGATGTTCTTGATGATGTGCTGACAGTTTGTTTTGTATGATGACAAAGGGGTTCTACGAGGTACCATGGGGTTTATTTAGCTACGTTTAGCTAAGGCATTTGAATCCTGTTTACATGTGCAGAACGTAGGTAAGAAATTCTACGACGAAATATGAGTTAAGGGTACATGTGTCTTTCAATTCATCGTCAATGTAATATGAAAATACTAAGTACTTATTTGCAAAACAGGTTACTAGAGGTATGGATATTTTGGTTCCAATTCTAGTTTACGTGTTGGCTTACAAACCTCTCAGTGTTATTACAATCACGTCGTCATTTTGCGATACATTGCTATAATTATTATCTATGAAAATCATCTTAATATGACTATTGTCATTAACGTCAAGTGTTGATACCAATGTCCAATTGTAACTCTATTAGAAAACTTGTGGAAATAGTGTTTATATTAATTCAAATTGAACTATCATTATGTTTTGTATCAACAAAAATTTAGACTATCCGAAGTCCCGAATTTATCATTTGATTAACATTACATAGTTAATATATGAAAAGTATAGTGATTATAGTACTAATGCTATGAATTAACATTATATTGTGCATGCAAACTATACCTATAGTCTTACTCTTATCAATTGATTTCAATACATAGCTAATGTGTGAAATATATTGTGAAAAGTGCTTATGCTATGAATTAGCATTATAATGTGTATCAACACAACTTCAACTATTCCTAAATGGCTATTCATAAACTATAGAAATGAAATATATACACTCTATAGTGAACTATGGATTTGCACACCTACATTGGCATGTATTACTACGATATCTAGCAATAAACCACATAAACTATTATAAAATGTGATCTACAAATCTAACATCGTAATCATTTTGATCGTGACAGGGTATTAAGTTGGTACTTGGTATTGCTTTCCAAACTGGCGTTGACAGGCCTAGCATTAACGTTGTTCAACTTGTTAAGTGAAGTGGAAGCTTAGTTGGAAGGTGTTCACGTGATCGAATTTGTAATAAGCACCAAATAAAGCTGAGTTGTGCCATGCACTAGCTCTCGGTCTGCTGACTTGGAAACATGGTAGATGTAACAATCAATGCAGTATTGATTGCAATCGTTGCTCGAATATCAACGTGCCTGACTGGAAGTTAATCCACCGTTGATCTCTATAAGATCTAGGGCTTAGAATGAAACCCTAGTTTTGCGTTGGTAAGTAATGAGAATTGCTTTTCCTGTCTTCATTGTTGCATTTAGTGGTAAGGTAAAAGAGCCGACAGTGTTGCTGCAATGTAGGGTTTAGAGTTTGCTGTGAGGAGGACTCCTTCCTCGATTTCGAACCTTGGACCTGTGAGAGACAGTTTAAATGTTACAGGCTTTAAGATCTTGTGCAATGAAGCCACGATACAGCCATTGTAGTTGTGGGTGGTTCTTGTTGTCAGTTTGTTGAATGTAATTCGATACGGGGTTCGATTCTCCAGTTTATGAAATGGTCTTTTGAGTTTTGAACTTGTGGTTGTTGCAAATGCCATCAGGCTTCGTCGTTTTTGCTGGTGTGGCGTGTCTAAGTCCAGAAGCTTCAACGCAATGGTAAGTTTTCGAATGATAAAAGCAGTAATACAGTAATACTTAGTTTTATATTTGTGTTTCTTGTGTTTAACCTTTCCGAGCTATGACTGGTAGGTACCCACTTTGTTGGAAGGTTTCTATGCATAAGATTTGGAATGGGGATGATGCATCTACTTCTTGGTAAGCCTCGGTGGTTCTTGAAACCTTCTAGGTGTCTTTGGCACAGTTTAGCTGGTAATTACTGTGTGACAAGAGTTGGAAATATTCGACCCTGGCCGAGTGTTAAGTTTTAATGTTTTAATTTCGAACAATATTGTAAAGAGGATAAACCCTCTGTATTTAGTTGTTATTCGGCTCTGTAATGTCTTGTTGCGTTGTTTAGAAATGACCTTGAACTTATTTGGTGTTGTCGGTTGATAAGGGAAAGACCCTGTGTAAATTTAGAACCCCTAAGGGTCTGCAATATAAGATCTGTCGAATTTTGGTTATTGTGTTGAATGTGAAACCAAGAATTGAGGGTTCACTTGCACTTGTAAAACAATGGCTCGTTTTGTATTGAAATGTTTTGTTTAAAATAATGGTTGAGAATCGTTTGTTTAACTGTTGGTTTGGTTTCGAACGACAATAGTTGTCTCTGGTCAAGAGTTATGGTTTGCATAACTGTTGATAGATAGTCCCTGTACTTTGTTATCGTTTTTAAAATAATGATTTGGTAAAGTTTGGTCTTCGTATGTTTTGAAATGGCAATGTCACAGTGTTCGATTTTATTTCAAAGAATGAAACCCTACCCTGTAGGATTTTTTGGCCACCTTGAACCCGTGAGCAGAGTCTTAACTCTTGTCTCTAAAGGTTTCGATACTGTTTAATATTCTTGTTAGGGTTTGATAGATGATGATTCAAACAAATCATACTTTCGGCTAAGTAATGTTATTTGATGTTTAAGTATCTTGTTCGTATTCTCAGCACGAGAATTAGTAAGTTAATAAAATGTTGTTTATGGTTAGATAACAGGTCTGTTATATCTTCAAAAATAATTGTCTATTGTTGGTTAGTTAAATAATGAATGGCTTGATGAGAAATTTATTGAACTGTGTACTAAATAAATGTTTAGAATCAATAGTATGTAAATTCCTAGGGTTTGATTCTATAGTGAAAGTATCTATAATTAATGAGTGAAATTTATATTAAATATAGATGTGATATTTAGTGATAATGTTTACTTATTATTTGAAGCAACACTTTGTAAAGAGAATAGTGTTGTAACTGCTATATATTTCTAGAATATAATGCTTGAAAACAATGAATTTATAATATTGAAATTCACATTGTTACTTTCTGAAATAGATAGAATTGAAATGGAAAATATAGATCTGTGCAGAAATAAAATGTGTTTTTCTTTTATTTAAGAAATAGATGAAATACTATACTTGTGTTCATACTATACTGTACTATTTCCTGCATTTTAACTTATGATTGGAATGACAGAATTTAATAGAAATACTATTGTGTTTTATCTATCCATTCAAATGGCATTCTGCCTATCACTCATCACTATTAATTTTACTTTTCTGTACTAAAGTACTATACAGATAACAGTATGGGAAAAATACAGAAAAGAATTTAATCATTCATTTAAATTACTTAATCATTCTTGAAACATGTCATCCTTAAGTCAGAAAATAAAATAATTTCTTTTGTATAACTGTAATTAATAATTCTACCATGCAGAAAAACATTTAACTATAAACAAAAGTAAGAACAGTAGAACCTGGTTGACTGTAGGAGAAACAAATAGCCCAAGGAACCTATTCCACCCAAAGACAACCAAGTTACTTGCCTTAGGACCGTCGAGCCTGTTCACTGAACCACCAGGAGGAAGATTTTGTAGAAGCCTTAGTACATCAACTTGCAGTAGAATATAGATTTTCCAGTCATAAAGACTCAGCTGTCAAAGAGACTTACACCAGCACCTCTGGTTTTTCTTCTCATAAGAGCTAGCAGACTCACAGTTCTGGTTTTCCTTAGTACATCAACTTGTAGTAGAATATAGATTATCCAGTCACAAAGACTCAGCAGTCAAAGAGACCTACACCAACACCTCTGGTTTTTCTTCTCAGAATAGCTAGCAGACTCACAGTTGCACTCTCACATAGCCACCCTATTCAAATCTCTCAGTAATTACCTGATTCACTTGAGGAAATATTTTTGCAGAAAATATTGTAGGAGCTTCTTGCCCAATTCGAATTGCCTTATCTAGGTTGCTTAGGCCTTTTAGTGGTTAATTGGTCATTAATGAGCTACATTTTCTCTTCCACCCACTTGGGGAATAATGCCACAAATTTAGGAGTAGTTGTTCCATAAACAACAACTAGTGGTGGAGTGCAAATGCTGCCATCTGTCCCATGCCTTCTAACAGCTTGCATTCCTCCTAGTGGGTCAGTGAACACTCATCTAACAGTTCCTTTGGGTGTTTGTCTCCTATTTTAATTTATTAAATAATAATAATAATCAGTAATTACAATGATCCTTGACCAAACTTTGTCATAATTACAAAACTTTGTAATTATAATTTAACATAAAGTATTTTGCAAATAAATAAATATTCTCAAAATTTGGGTAGGTGACATACACCCCCCCTTAATTCTCAACATCGTCCTCGATGTTGTTTAATCACTCTTTGAGTGTTCCTGAAACAGAGTTGGGTATGCTGCCTGCATACTACTCTCCAACTCCGAGGTTGCCTCTTTTGGGCTAAGGTGTTTCCATTGCACTTTTACTTGCCCAATGGTGCAATTCCGGAGCAGAGTTTCCCTCCTTTCGAGGATACAGTCCGATTCCACCTGAAAATCGTCGTCTTGTCCCACCTGTACATCATTCCAATTTAAACATGAGTAGCATCGTGTACATACTTCTTTAAAAATGATATATGAAAAACATTATGTATCTTTAGATTTGGTGGCAAAGCCAGTTGGTATGCCACTGGTTCAACCTTTGACAAAATTTTGAAAGGACCACAATATTAGGGTGCTAACTTGGAACAGCTTCCCAATTTCAATGAACTCTTTTTCGGTCTTACCTTAAGAAAAACATGTTCACCAACCTGGAACTCTTTACGAGTCCTTCTAAGATCTGCTTGACTCCTTTGCCTATTTTGGGTAGCTTTAAGATTTCTTTGTACCTGTTTCACATTTTGTTCTAATTCCTGCAACAATTCAGGTCCTAAAATAACTCTATTTACTAGGTCATTCCAAGAAACAAGTGTATCACATTTCTTACCATAAAGAATTTCAAAAGGGCTAAGCCTGGCTGATGCATGATAATGGTTATTATATGCAAATTCTGCTAAATGCAAGTTGTCCTCCCACTTACTAGGCTGATCCTTAACATACATGCTAAGCATGTCTTCCAATACCCGATTTACTTTTTCTGTCTGTCCATCCGTTTGTGGATGAAATGTTGTACTGAAGTTTAAGGTTGTATTCAACCCTTTAAAAAAATATCTCCAAAAGTTTTTAGTAAACTTAGAATCACGGTCTAAAACTATCACTTTTGGTATCCCATGTAATCAAAAGATTTGTTTCATGAAGATTTCTGCAATGTCTGGAGCCTTATGAGTAGTTTTTACAGGTATAAAGTGTGTAGCTTTGCTGAGTTTATCTACTATCACCATGATAGAGTCATTATGTTTCTGATTTTTGGGTAGTCCAGTAATAAAATCTATGTATAATCTTCCATTTCCAGCTAGGTATAGGCAATGGCTGTAATAGTCCAACCGGATGCTGATGTTCTACCTTCACTTTTTGACAGTCTAAACACTTAGCTAAATATTTCGCTGCTTCATCTTTAATTCTGGGCCAATAGTACTCTTTCCATAACATAGTGATGGTTTTATGATAACCTAGATGATCAGAATAATGACTTTTGTGCATCTCATCTAAAATTAGAAATTTTACTTTTGGTATGTTGGGTACATACAATATGTTTTTGTATAATAACAATCCATTTTCCTTTAAGTTGTAATATGCTGTAGAATTTTCAGAATTGCTATTTGCTGTCTTTTCTTGTAATTTTATGTATCCTTCATCCGTTTCAATCCTTTCAAGGATTTGATTTTCTAAATCTGTTGAGTATGTATTGATGGCTTAAATAAAATTCAACTTTGCTTTACGACTTAATGCATCAGCATCCTTGTTCTCTTTGCCTTTAATATGCTGAATTTCAAAATCATATTCACTTAGAAAAGTTAGCCATCTAGCTTGTCTAGCGTTCAAATTTGTCTGATCTAGTAAATATTTCAGTCCCATGTTATCTGTTAGCAAGGTAAATTTTCTGCCAATAAGATGGTGACGCCACATTTTTAAAGCGTGAATTACTAATAATAACTCCAAATCATAAGTAGAGTAGTTCTTCTCATGTATTTTCATCTTTGTAGACTCGTATGTAATAGCATGTCCCTCTTGTGTTAGGACTCCTCCGAGTCTGTCATTACATGCATCGGTGCATACTATAAAATCCTTATTAGGATGTGCAATCTTTAGAATAGGTGCCGTAGTTAGTAATTCCTTTAACTTTTTAAAACTTTTTGAACATTTTTGATCCCATACAAATTTCTTCCCCTTTTTCTGTAAGGAGGTTATGGGGTTTGCAATTTTCGAAAAACCTTCTATAAATTTTCTATAATATCCTGTAATATCCATGAATGATCGTACATCCGAGACATCTTTAGGAACCATCCATTCATTAATGGCTTTTATCTTATTGAGGTCAATCAAGATTCCTTTCTTAGAAATTATTTGTCCTAAATACTAAATCTTATCCTTGTGAAGGTCACACTTACTAAACTTAGCATATAACTGATGATCTCTCAGAACTTGTAAGCTAATACGTAAATGTTTGTCATGTTCTTTTTTACTTTTAGAATACACTAGAATGTCATCTATGAACACAATAGCAAATTTATCCAAGTATTTGTGCAAAATATTGTTCATTAAACATATAAATACAGTCGGGGCATTAGTAAATCCAAATGGCATGACTACAAACTCATAATGTCCATATCGAGTTCTAAAGGCTGTTTTAAAAATATCCTCATCCTTCACACGAACTTGATGATATCCTGACCGTAAATCAATCTTTGAAAATATTGTTGCTCCATGCAGCTGATCAAATAGATCGTCTATGTGGGGTAATGGATATCGATTTTTGATTGTCATCTTCTTCAGTTGGCGATAATCTATACAAAGCCTTAGAGTGCCATCTTTCTTCTTAAAAAATATAACAGGTGCTCCTCAAGGAGACATGTTGGGTCTTATATATTTTTTATCAATCAGTTCCTTCAAGTGTGATTTCAACTCATTTAATTCCAGTATATTCATCCTATATGGAGCTTTAGAATTCGATACCGCTCCCGGTATTAACTCAATGGTAAAATCTAGATCTCTCTCAGGGGGTAATCCTGGATTCTCTTCAAGAAAAACATCTTGGAAAACTTTTAAACATGTATATCTTCTAGTTTCAGTTTGTCATCTTTAGTAGTTAACTCATAATTCACTACATTTACTGCAAACATTTGACATCCTTTTCTAACTGCCCTCTTTGCTTGCATAGCTGAAATCTGTCTAAGTGATGTCTTTCTTGGAATACCTTTTACTTCTATTGTTTCTCCTTCATCATTTAAACAAGTAAAACTTTTCTCATAACAATTCAGAATGACATGATGGGGTTCTAACTGGTCCATTCCAATTAGGATATCATAGGATCCTAAAGGTAAAACATTCAACTTGGTTTGTGTCTTTAACTGATTCATAGATAAAACACAATTTTCAATAAAATCGGATACTTTTTTTTTGTTCCTGTTGCTAGTCTAACTAACCAGGATTTATTGAATTTTTTTGTTTTCAAATTAAAACTTTCTACAATATCAGGTGATATATAACTTAGGTTAGCACCTGGATCAATCAAAATAGTAACATCGTGGTTTTGTAGCATACTTTCAATCTCTACCATAGAGACTTGATGCTCAGCTTGCCTGTTGTCTAGTGCTACATTAATTCTGGGCATCTCCCTTGTCAAGTCTACCACGGTAGGTTCAGACTGTATGGAATTAATATTGTTAGCTGTTCGTTTCCTCTTGAGACATTCTGATGCACAATGAGGACCTTGACACTCAAAACATTTGATAGGTGCCTTTTGGTCATTAGTTTTGCTAGCATTGGGAGTATTTCTAGGAGCTGTAAAATTCTGCTGCTGATTATTTCTGGGATTGTTTCCTTGAAAATTCTGATTTTGAAATTTTTTTTTTCGGAAACCAGAATTTCCACTAAACTTGAAATTTTTTTTTTTCAGCTCAAAGTTGTTGGGCTTGTGATTTTTTCAGCTAGATATCCATTATCTTTTTCGATTAGTGTCATAGCAGAAAGTTGCTTTTCTCATGGCCTCTTCTAAGGTCTTTGGATTGTCATACTTTATTTTGTCCTTGATGTTGAAAGGTAGACAACTCAGGTATCTTTGAATCTTCGGTTTTTTCTTCCATGAGGTATGGCACATACCTCAGCAAATTCAGAAATTTACTGTTCATCTCTTTCATGTTCATAGTTCCTAACTTTAAATCATAGAACTCTTTTTATTTTTTTTCATAGTATTGTTCAGACAAGAACTTTTTCTTAAAGTATCTTTTAAAAGTGCTCCAATTTACATCCTTGTCTTTGATGCCCTTCACTCTTTTGATGTCCTGCCACCAAATATTTGCTTTCCCAATCAAGTTGTATATTGCCATCTTTGCCTTCAATGATTCCGAATAATCATAAATTTGGAAGTACTTCTTCATGCCGGACAACCATGCTTCTGCTGTCTCTCCTTTCCCAGTTTCACCATTGAAGGTTGGGGGTTTGATTTTCTTGAACTCCCCAAAAATCTGTTCATACTGTTTGTAACTTTTTCTTTTGGGTTTGTAATCTCCTTCGCTGCTATCACTTGAATAATTACGTTTCTTTTTGTGTTTTTCATTGGCAACTTCTAATGATGTTGAAATGTTGTTCGCATCATCAGTTTTCATTTTCTTACCCCCGTCTCAATGAGGTAAATCTTCAATCTTGGAGGTATTTTCAATTTATCTATCCTGTTCATTAGTTGGGCACTGCTCGAACAGTACTTGGTTAAGTTCTTGTGCTTTCAGAATTTTCTCATTGTCTTGTTTTACAGATCTGATTTCTGCTTTTAACTCTTGAAATGCACGTAACAATCTTGATGAATTGTCATTTAACTCGCCAGGGACTTCTTCTTCATTATGTTGTCTTGTGCTATGACTGTTGGGTCGAAACCTGTCCTCTATATGTTCAGCTGATCCTTCCATACCTGTAGCTTAAAAACAATTTATGTATAACACAATAGTTTAAAATTTAATTAGTAAGATTTCTGATGTAATAAAATTTTCTGTTGTGTGTTCTTTGGATCTTTTTAGGCCTAGAGTTGGAACGTGAGCTCTGATACCACATGTAACATCCTGTAAAATACCGAAAAATTTAAAAATTTTTAAATAGCAATAATTAATGAATTTGTTGATGCGGAACATATAAAAATAGTTAAATCTCTTAACTAAGATAATTAACAAGCTGACACGTCGAATGTCTCATAATAAAAATATGATGTATTTGTATTTGCTATTTCAGATTTAAATGGATGCTAATCTCTTTTAACGAAAGACATTTTATGATTATACACAAGAATACAATCTTTTGATCTGCTTAAGTTTTAAATGCAATTACATGCTGTACATAGGTTTGTATTATCATGATGTTCTTGATGATGTGCTAATAGTTTGTTTTGTATGATGACGAAGGGGTCCTACGAGGTACCCTGGAGTTTACCTAGCTACGTTTAGCTAAGGCATTTGAATCTTGTTTACATGTGCAGAACGTAGGGAAGAAATTCTACAACGAAATATGAGTTAAGAGTACATGTGTCTTTCAATTCATCGTCAATGTAATATGAAAATAATAAGTACTTCATTGCAAAATAGGTTATTGGAGGTATGTATATTTTGGTTCCAATTCTAGTTTACGTACTGGCTTACAAACCTCTCATTGTTATTACAATCACGTCGTCATTTTGTGTTACATTGCTATAATTATTATCTATGAAAACCATCTTAATATGACTATTATCATTAATGTCAAGTGTTGATACCAATGTCCAATTGTAACTCTATTAGAAAGCTTATGGAAATAGTGTTTATACTAATTCAAATTGAACTATCATTACGTTTTGTATCAACAGAACTTTAGACTATCCTAAGTCCCGAATTTATCGTTTGATTAACATTACATAGTTAATATATGAAAAGTATAGTGATTATAGTACTAATGCTATGAATTAACATTATATTGTGCATGCAAACTATACCTATAGTCTTACTCTTATCAATTGATTTCAATACATAGCTAATGTGTGAAATATATTGTGAATAGTGCTTATGCTATGATTTAACATTATAATGTGTATCAACACAACTTTAACTATTCTTAAATGGCTATTCATAAACTATAGAAATGAAATATATACACTCTATAGTGAACTATGGATTCGCACACCTACATTGGCATGTATTACTATTGTTACGATACCTAACAATAAACCATAGAAACTATTATAAAATGTGATCTACGAATCTAACATTGTAATGATTTTGATCGTGACAGGGTACTAAGTTGGTACTTGGTATTGCTTTCCAAACTGGCGTTGACAGGCCTAGCATTAACGTCGTTCAACTTGTTAAGTGAAGTGGAAGCTTAGTTGGAAGGTGTTCAAGTGATCGAATTTGTAATAAGCACCAAATAAAGCTGATCTGTGCCATGCACTAGCTCTCGGTCTGCTGACTTGGCAACATGGTAGATGTAACAATGAATGTAGTATTGATTGCAATCATTGCTCGAATATCAACGTGCCCGACTGGTAGATAATCCACTGTTGATCTCTACAAGATCTCGGGCTTAGAATGAAACCCTAGTCTTGTGTTGGTAAGTAATGAGAATTGGTTTTCCTGCTTTCATTGTTGCGTTTAGTGGTAAGGTAGAAGAGCTGACAGTGTTACTGCAATGTAGGGTTTAGATTTTGCTGTGAGGAGGGCTCCTTCCTCGGTTTCAAACCTTGGACCTGTGAAAGACAGTTTTAATGTTATAGGCTTTAAGATCTTGTGCAATGAAGCCACGATACAACCATTGTAGTTGTGGGTGGTTCTTGCTGTCAGTTTGTTGAATGTAATTCGATCTGGGGTTCGATTCTCCAGTTTATGAAATGGTTTTCTGAGTTTTGAACTTGTGGTTGCTGCAAATGCCATCAGGCTTCGTCGTTTTTGCTGGTGTGGCGTGTCTAAGTCCAGAAGCTTCAACGCAATGGTAAGTTTTCAAATGATAAAAGCAGTAATACAATAATACTTAGTTTTATATTTTTGTTTCTTGTGTTTAACCTTTCCGAGTTGTGACTGAAAGGTACCCACTTTGTTGGAAGGTTTCTATGCATAAGATTTGGAATGGGGATGATGCATCTACTTCCTGGTAAACCTCGGTGGTTCTTGAAACCTGGTAGGTTCCTTTGGCACGGTTTAGCTGGTGATTACTGTGTGACGAGAGTTGAAAATATTCGACCCTAGTTGAGTGTTAAGTTTTAATGTTTTAATTTCGAACAATACTGTAAAGAGGATAAACCCTCTGTATTTAGTTGTTATTCGGCTCTATAATGTCTTGCTGTGTCGTTTAGAAATGACCTTGAACTTATTTGGTGTTGTCGGTTGATAAGGGAAAGACCCTGTGTAAATTTGGAACCCCAAAGGGTCTGCAATGTAAGCTCTATCGAATTTTGGTTATTCTGTTGAATGTGAAACCAAGAACCGAGGGTTCATTTGCACTTTTAAAACAATGGCTCGTTTTGTATTGAAATGTTTTGTTTAAAATAATGGTTGAGAATCGTTTGTTTAATTGTTGGTTTGGTTTCGAAGAACAATAGTTGTCTCTGGCCAAGAGTTATGGTTTGCATAACTGTTGATATATAGTCCCTATACTTCGTTATCGCTTTTAAAATAATGATTTGGTAAAGTTTGGTCTTCGTATGTTTTGAAATGGCAATGCCACAATGTTCAATTTTGTTTCAAAGAATGAAACCCTACCTTGTAGGTTTTGTTGGCCACCTTGAACCCGTGAACTGAGTCTTAACTCATGTCTCTAAAGGTTTCGATACTGTGTAATACGCTTCTTAGGGGTTGATAGATGATGATTCAAACAAATCATACTTTCGGCTAAGTAATGTTATTTGATGTTTAAGTATCTTGTTCGTATTCTCAGCACGAGAATTACTAACTTAAATAAAATGTTGTTTAGGGTTAGATAACAGGTTTGTTATATCTTCAGAAGTAATTGTCTATTGTTTGTTTCAAAGAATGAAACCCTACCCTGTAGGTTTTGTTGGCCACCTTGAACCTGTGAATTGAGTCTTAACTCGTGTCTCTAAAGGTTTCTATACTGTGTAATACTCTTGTTAGGGTTTGATAGATGATGATTCAAACAAATCATACTTTCGGCCAAGTAATGTTATTTGATGTTTAAGTATCTTGTTCGTATTCTCAGCACGATAATTACTAAGTTAAATAAAATGTTGTTTAGGGTTAGATAATAGGTCTGTTATATCTTCAGAAGTAATGATCTATTGTTGCCATGAATGGCTTGATGAAAAGTTTATTGAACTGTGTACTAAATAAATGTTTAGAATCTATAGGATGTAAATTCCTAGGGTTTGATTCTATAGTGAAAGTATCTATAATTAATGAGTGAAATCTATATTAAATATAGATGTGATATTTAGTGATAATGTTTACTTATTATTTGAAGCAACACAATGTAAAGAGAATAGTGTTGTAGCTGCTATATATTTCTAGAATATAATGCTTAAAAACAATGAATTTATAATATTGAAATTCACATTGTTACTATCTGAAATAGATAGAATTGAAATGGAAAATATAGATCTGTCTAGAAATAAAATGTGTTTTTCTTTTATTTAAGAAATAGAGGAAATACTATACTTCTATTCATATTATATTGTACTATTTCCTGCATTTTAACTTATGATTGGAATGATAGAATTTAATAGAAATACTACCGTGTTTTATCTATCCATTCAAATAACATTCTGCCTATCACTCATCACTATTAATTTTACTTTTCTGTACTAGAGTACTATACAGATAACAGTATGGGAAAATTACAGAAAAGAATTTAATCATTCATTTAAATGATTTAATCATTCTTGAAACATGTCATCCTTAAGTCGGAAAATAAAATAGTTTCTTCTATATAACTGTAATTAATAATTCTACCATGCAGAAAAACATTTAACTATAAACAGAAGTAAGAACAGTAGAACCTGGTTGATTGTAGAAGAAACAAATAACCCAAGGAACCTGTTCCACCCAACCTATTCCCGAAGACAGCCAAGTTACTTCCCTTAGGACCCCTGAGCTTGTTCACTGAACCACCAGAAGGAAGATTCTGTAGAAGCCTTAGTACATCAACTTGCAGTAGAATATAGATTATCTAGTTATAAAGACTCTACAGTCAAAGAGACCTGCACCAGCACCTCTGGTTTTCCTTCTCAGAATAGCTAGCAGACTCACAGTTGCACTCTCACATAGCCTCCCGATTCGAATCTCTCAGTGATCACCTGATACACTTGAGGAAATATTTCTACAGAAAATATTGTAGGTGTGGCCTGCCCAATTCGAATTGTCTTATCTAAGCTGCCTAGGCCTTTTAGTGGTTAATTGGTCATTAATGAGCTGCATGCTCTCTTCCACCTACCTGGGGAATAATGCCACAAATTTAGGGCTAGTTGTACCATAACCAACAGCTAGTGGTGGAGTGCAAATGCTGGCATGTGTCCCATGCCTTCTAATAGCTTCCATTATTCCTAGTGGGTCAGTGAACACTCATTTAAAACTTCCCTTGGGTGTTTGTCTCCTATTTTAATTTATTAAATAATAATAATCAGTAATTACAATCATCCTTGATCAAACTTGGTCATAATTACAAAACTTTGTAATTATAATTTAACATAAAGTATTTTGCAAATAAATAAATATTCCCAAAATTTGGGTAGGTGACATTTATTGATGCGAGTTTCCAGGTCATTTTTCTCGCCCTCTGTAATTACTAACTACATAGTCAGTGCATCCTTTTCTGCTTCCAGATTTCGGTATTCTTCTGTTATCCTTTCTTTCTTAGACATAAGGACGTCATGTTTTCTTTTAAGCTCCAATCCTTGTTCTTGCTCCTTCATCAAATTATCTTTTACTTTGAAGAGCTTCTCCTTCTTTCTTTCCATGTCACTCATCAGCTTGTCAACATTGTCTGCATTTTCTTGCGCTGCAGCTACGTTGACTGATGCCACGAGCTTAGGGTCTCTTTGAGTACCTTTGAAGATTGCGCTTTCTTGGACAGTAACAACATCTTCTTGGGATGGTAATTTCATTCTCTTTTCTGTCCTCTTCATGATTGTATTTCTTTTAGATTAAAAAACGATTGTGTCCAATCTGGCTACCATATGCTGCTTCAATGGGGTAAACGAGATGAGATCGAGATCTCGAATTGGGAGATGTCCTCCAGTGATTATCTCTGGTGGGTTTGTGTCCATATCTTGCATGTCAGGGCTCCTCTGTTCCACAGCTTGCTTGGAATTTTCTTCTTCCTCCTTTTGCCTCTGCTGCTTGATTGCTTCTCTGTCCGATCTTTCTCTCATTTCTTGCAACCTTGTGACCTCTTCCCTTTGGAGCTTTTCGGCCTCCTCCCTTCAGAGTCTTTCGGTTTCTTCTTTCTGCAGTCTGTCAGCCTCTTCTTTATGGATCCTTTCTGCCTCTTCATTTAGTTTCTTTTCAGCTTCTACTAACTGCAATCTCATGACTTCATCCCTTTGTTTTATTTATGGATCCTTCTTTTGCTTCCTCTCTGATTCCTTGAGAGTGTTAGCCTTAGAACTAGAACTGGCTTCGCTTTTGGGAGGAAAGCGCTTGTTTAATTCGGTCATGTTTCTTGCGCTCCGAAAGAATTATTCATCAAGTTTCCAGAAAAATGTGTGCATATTCAAAGGTGATCTTGCAGGAAGCACAATGGGCAGCGACCTTACCTTCACTATCATGTCTTCTGAAACTCTTCGTTCCAAAACGAAAGGCCTCTAAATCCTTAACAAAATCTTCACCTTCTTTTGCTTTGTGAAGTTTGTATGCTCCAATAGTAAATGGTAGCTGTGGACAGGAAACCTTCTTCTTGTCATGAAGAAACCTACTAACCTCATTGATGAAAATTTGTCTCACAGCCTCTTTATGTACAACAAAATTAGTGGCATACTGAGGCAATAGAGAAGTGGGTTGGGTTTCCCCATGCATATTGATGTATGTGCCCTCCTCGGAGAAATAATAATCTCCATGTTCTTCGATGACTGACATGGCATTCTCTGAAACACAGTTTGGTTCGTATTTGAATATTAGCTGGTATAGTGGCATGATCAACTTCTTACAGATGAGCTTGTAGTCATTTGCGTATTTCTGAGCCCATGTCTTCTGATAGGCCACATGAAGGGGAGACTCAGCCAGCTTCCAAACACATCCCAAATCAGGGAAAGTATATTTGATCAATAGGCAATCCAGGAGGTAGGAGGACATAAAAAATTCAGCTTTCTTCCGCGTTAATCCTCCTTGTGCTGCGGCAATATGTGCCACCATACTCTCGGAGATGATATCTGCCCAGTTGAAAACTGCACCATGTGTGGCGATTTGATACATCACTGGTACCTAGGTGATTTTATATGTATTTCCGCTTGCTAGGACAAAAACTCGGCTTAACATCAGAGTTATGATTCTATACGGGGTTCTCAAATGTTGACTATCATACTCCATGTTGCCGCCTGGTTCCACACCTAGGAAAACGCAGTAGAAGTCTTCAAGCTGTTGGTGTGGGCTTGGGGGCAAGTCAGAGTCAAGTGCTGTTACCTGAAACTTGACTTCTCCGTCTAGGCTTTCCTAGCGAAGCCAAGGGGGGTGGACCCTAAAAATGAAAACAAACTATGGTGTCTAATCTAGGAGTTAGAAATATTTTTTGAAACCAAGATAATGCAACATACATTTATATAAAGCAAAACATCGTTCATCAATACATCATTTGCCAATATTCATTATTATCATCATCATTTGCAACATTCATCAACAACATGAGATATAACAATATAAACCAGTGCCTTATAATGGAGTCGAAATAGATGCATGAACTGAAAAAGTAAATGTTGTGCAAGTGTTCTTGGTTTATTTTAATTTAAATGTGGTAGTGATCTTTTTATTAGGGCTGGTGGGTTCCCAATATACGCAAAGGTACGGGGAACATGTCCGAAATTTTGATGTGTGGTTTCTCACTCAGACTTAGGTTGGATCAGAGTTTCAAGGAGGCGTTCAGATGCTGTACCAACGAGGGAAAGTCTAACGGTTTCCAAGAGGTCACTACTCAGTTTTGTCCCAAGTCCTCTGAAAAGTTTGCCTACAACAACAAAATATTCACGTTGTGTCGGATTTTCACAAAAATGTTTGTTTATTGAGGTGGTGTTAGATCCTATTACTAGTCATCTTCCCCTTTCTGATGCATACCAACATGATCAAATTGAGCTGCAAGTTGGCCACAGAGCATATGGGAGAAGACCTTGGAAATTTTTAAATATTTTTTATGAACCAAAATTTTATCTTTTAAAATCCCAAGAGTCTCTTTTTAGGCCAGTACTCGGGCAAGCCCTTGTCTTGAAACCCTACTTCGGGAAAGTGAGAGGGTGTTTGAGTTTGTAAAAAAAATGATAAAAATCTATGTCCTGAGCGAACTTGTGGACCACCAGTGGAACGGACCAACAAGGTAAATTTTAACTCCCTAGTTAGTTTTATTAAATGCTGAAAATAAAAGAAATAAACTACTCTAAAAAATTACACCACGAAAAGAGACGACACAGGCCACCCCTGGGGGGATGGGGTGTGGGCGCTGGTTAGACCACTTGTTCTCGTTTAATAATATTTTACAATGGACAGAGAAGTGCCCCAGTCTACTTAAAGTGATCTGGTGGCTTACAATTTTGAAGGAAAAAATTAACCGGTTTTACAAAAATTCAGTATTGGTCATTCGGATTGCCTGGATCCTTGAAATTTCGGTAGCACCTCCTTCTACCTGTTTGTATTTTGCTGCAAACCAGCAAGCAAATATTAGTATAAGATTTCCCAAAACACTTTAAGAGTGTCTTTGGAACACCTCCTAAAAAACCCGGAAAAAACTAAGTGTTAAAACTAGTTAAAAAAGACAAAATTTAACCAAATAAGACAAGCAATGGGGCTTGTTTACTTGGGGCCTTTGCAAGCTTTAAGAGCTGCAAATTATAAGCTCTACTAATAGCTAGATAAAACTTTTTATAATCAGAAAGTATTGCTTGTTGAAGTTATTCAAAATATGCATAAAAGTCTCTAACTTTGACAAGAAACAAACTAGTACTAGATCTAGATCAAATATAACTTTGAAAATACATAAGATATAACACATAAATAAGATCTTCTTAAGGTATTTAAAGAGAAAACAAATCTGAGAATTCCAAACCAAAGTAACCGAGAAAGTTTTGTTGAATTTTCAAAAAATGCTGAGAAGGATGGAGGAAGCAGAATGTTGATGTATATGTAACTTCGGAATGTATTTCATCTATGTATTTCATATATATTTATTGTATCCTTATAAGAGATGTGTTATTCCTCTATAAGGAAGTGTCGTTATGTGTATTAATAAGTGTCGCAAGTGTGTGTACTTTCTGATGGGTTATTAGACCACCATGTGGGGGGCGGCCCTGAAATATATATTATATTGTGGATGTACCTAGCTAGACAAGTTGGCCCCATAAGGTCACTGGGCAAACAGGTTAAGTATAAATAGAGATCGGGAGATCTCTATTTGATCACTCGGAAACTCACACTTCTCTCACTTAGAAAGTGGCGCACTAGTGAGGAGGAGGATCATCTGCTACTAAGATACTATCTCATTGTATTTTGGTTGTACTTTGGTTGAGCCATTGCTCTCTTTATTTTTGAGGAAGTTGTGGGGTTTTTCACCTTAGGGTTTTCCCACGGAAACTCAGTGTCTCTTGTCTCTCATGCTTTTGATTCTTGTGATGCTTATTATGATTGTTATGCATTGATATACTATACATGTTATTCTCTCAGTAAAGATCCTAGAGTATTGTGAATTAATGCTCAAAATTTAACATGGTATCGGAGATAACCTGAGAAGAAGACATTGTGCAGTGACAGAAACTAGGGTTTCTTGTTTATTGTGTTTCTCTCCACAGATTTTGGAAAAGCAATATAGTATATTGACTCTACTCATCAAGGAGCATCTATTTGTCCAATCAGAATTTAATTCTGAGCATTTTCAGATTTGGCCCTAAAAATTAGGGTTTCCACAAAAATAGGAATTTCTGGAATTTGAAGACATAGCTGGAAGTTCCTTGCAAAAATCGAAGTTTAGAGCTTTGGATCGAGATTTTTGGTTGGGTCGATCTCCGGGAAATTCAAACCTTAATTCAGGGTCCTCCTTAGTGAACCTGGGAAGACAAAAAGACATTTCTGAAGAGTAAAGCTTTGCAGATCTCAAATTCTGAATACACCAGGCTGATCAGCTCATGAAGGCGCATCTTTCTATCCTTTCAGAAAGTTGAAATTCACATTTTGAATTTTTAGGGTTTTTTCCGACAAACCCTAATCCAGGACCAGATCCAGTTTTCAGCAATTTCAAGTGGTAAGACCTAAATCTTTTTTATTTCCATTTGAAGTACTCTTTAAGATGTCTCACCACACCAAGCTTGAGTATAAGTTTGAAGGGGTTGATAACTTCCGAGCCTGGAAGTATAGGATTGGGTTAATCCTGGAAGAAAATGAGTTGGACTCATATATAAAAGAAGACATCCCTATCCCAGAGGATGAAGAGGCTAAGGTATTGCATAAGAAGAACTTGATCAAGGTAAAGAGAATCATTGCTGATTCTATCAAAGACCATCTCATACCCCATGTGTCTTCTCTAAAGACACCCAAGGAGATGTTTGACTCCCTGACCAAGTTATTTGAAGGGAAGAACATAGATTGGAAGATGAATCTGTGGAATCAATTGAAGGGGGTCAAGATGTTGAATGGAGAAACCATTCAATCTTACTTCTCCAAGGTCTCTCAGATCAAGGAACAACTTGAAGCTGTGGATGAAGTAGTGGACAATGGTGAAGTTGTTATGACCACTCTGAATGGCCTACCTAAGTCATGGGACTCCTTTATTCAAGGAATCTGTGCAAGAAAGAAATTGATTGCTTTCAATAAACTGTGGGAGGAATGCTCTCAAGAAGAAGGCAGGCTTGTAGCTCGAGAAGAAAAGATGGGAGGTGAATATCAAGCTCTCGCAGCTCACACCAAAAGAAGCAAGCCTAAGAAGGAGCACTTTCACTACAAGAGATCCTATCACAACCAACAAAAGAATAAGAAGGATCTAAGATGTTTCACATGCAATGAGAAGGGTCACTTTGCTTCAGAATGTCCCAAGAACAAAAGGGATAACAACAACTCCAGCAAGAAGAAGAAGGGCAGCAAAAGAAAGTTCCATGCTCATGTTGCCGAAGATGATGAACCTCCAAAGAAGAAGGCTAGGGCAGAAAGTGATAATGACTCATCAAGTGAAGAAGAGTATGTTCTAATCTCTGCTCTCACAGGAACTATCTCTTATGGTTGTAATGATTGGTTAATTGACAGTGGGGCTTCCAAACACATGATTGGGTTTAAGGAATCTTTTGTAAATCTATCTGAACATGAATCACCCCATAAAATGAAACTTGGGGATGACTATCAATACCCCATCAAAAAAAGTGGTGAAGCCTCCTACAACCTAGATTCTAGAAAGTCTTTGAAGATGAAAGAAGTTCTTTATGTACCTGGGCTCAAGAAGAATCTTCTCTTCATCTTTGCATTGGATGCAAAAGGCATGAGGGTTGCATTTGTAGATGGCCAAGTTCTGATGTGGCTAAAGGGTAAAACTATTGATGATGCAGTGGTGATTGGAGAGCAAGAGGGAGAATTGTACAAATTGAAGGGACAGCCTGAACATGCTATGGTGACATGAAGACAAGGATTCATCCATAGTCATGGATCACATAGAGGTATGTATAATTTGTTTTTGCAAAAGTTAACTAATGAATTATGCAGGTCATTGAAGAGAACAAGAACACATTGCTAAGACATAACTAGCAAATATGATGACCAGGCATGTTTTTGTTATATATATCGTATACTTTTGTATGATTGATAATGATTACTCTTGAAGTTACAAGTTTGAGTAATCTAGGGCTTATACATATTATGTTTCTTACCTTAATTGATGATATGACTAACTAGAAGAGTCATAGGTTTGAGTAATCACGGGTTCAGGTTTATTATGTTTATAACTAACCATAAGAATGCTTATTATTTCTATTTGAAATGATCCTGACTATACATGCTTGAGATTATTTTGTTTTGATAATAATAAGATTATACTAATGAATGTTTGATTATGTATGAGACCTCGAGGATAACATAATGATGATACTAATAAGCATGCATAGGGATCGAGAATGAATATAATTTCAAGAACAAGTAATCCAGGAAGTAAAGATCAAGAGGGAGCACACTTCAGTGGTTTCTGCAAGGATGCAGATATTCAGAGGGAGTTGACCATCTCTCTACATTCCACAACAGAAAGGTGTAGAAGAAGCTACTTCAGATTAGGACTCCAACAGCTCCTGCAAGGAAGCAAAGACTCAGAGGGAGTCCACCCAACAAACAAACAAATATAAGTATTTTCATTGTCATTTTTTGCATATTTGTTTGTTTAAATAATATTGTTCAATGATGTATATGCTTATGTTCCTAGATTTAGGATGTGTATTATGCATATTAGAATGATTGCATTAAGGAACAGCTTACTACTAATATGCATTTGATGGGTAAGTAGGCCTATGGCACTGTACAACATTCCATTGCTACTTATCTAAAATGAAATCTCTTTGTTGACATGTTGGGAACTATGCAAACTTATAACAATGTTCTGGTAGAGACTGGAAGACATCTAGAAAGTTATGGAACATGGATAAATGTTGTATTGAAGCATTGGCTAAGATAATTGCATGACTATGACATATTTCTTTATGTGTAAGAATTTGTTTGAAAATTATGAGATGTTTCTAATCATGCAATTTAACTTGTTTTGTAGGAAAGACCGTATACCTTCACCTACAAAAGAAGGACTACAACATTTGTTCAAGCAACAAAATTATCTATTGAAGATATTGAAGTTCCTAGGATACAGGAAGAATGCCATGATCCGTCGATCATGAAGAAAGATTTTTGAGATACAGTCCCAAGACCTGAAGGGGAGTCTGTAGTGACTTCCAAGAGGATCTACAAGATCATGCATGCTACAGATGATAGCATGGAGAACTACAAAGCAAGGTTTGTAGCTCGTGGCTTCTCTCAGAAAGAGGGAATAGACTTTTTCTCTTGTAGCCAGGTACACTTCCATCATATCAGTACTTGCCTTGGCTGCAGTGATGAAATGGAAGATACACCAGGTGGATTTCAAGACAACTTTCTTGAATGGTGTAGTTGAAGAAGAAGTGTATGTGGATCAGCCACTTGGTTCTGAGACACATGACAGTGAGTCATATATGTGCAGAACTTGGTATGGTAGGATAGACAACTTTTTATTCAGTTTGGGCTTTACCAAGAGTAAAGCGGATTCCAACCTTTATTACAAGGTTGAGGAAGGCAGTCCAGTGACACTAATTTTTGTACATGGATGACTTGCTTATTATAGGTGAAGATAGATTTATTGCCAACATGCAGCGGAAGCTTGCTGCCGAGTTTGAGTTGAAGAACTTGTGGATGATGCACTATTTTCTAGGTATGGAGGTGTGGCAGAGTGCAGATGGAATCTTCCTTGGACAAGGGAAGTATACAGTAGATATCCTGAAGAGGCTCGGGATGATAGATTGCAAGGCCATGGCCACACCTATGGCATCGAATCTGAAGCTTCTATGTGATGCTTCATATGAGCCGGTTGATGTCTCTATGTATCGTCAGATGATTGGGTCCTTCATGTACCTGACAAACACGAGACCAGATATTTGCTTTGCGGTGAACACATTGAGCCAGTTCCTGACGGATCTGAGGAGTGTTCACCTGGTTGCTGTAAAGCATATTCTGAGGTATCTGAAGGGTACAGTTGATTATGGACTCAAGTATGAAGCGAATCAAAAGTTTAACCTGCAGGGTTATGTTGATTCAGATTGGGCAGGCAATGCTGCAGATAAGAAGAGCACATCTAGGTGCTGCTTCAGTATGGGATCAGGTGTGATCTCTTGGTTTAGCAGGAAGCAGTCCTGCGTAGCATTGAGTACAGCTGAGGCAGAGTATGTTGCAGCCTGTTCAGCTAGTTGTGAGGCAGTATGGCTATGGAAGCTACTATTTGAGTTATTTGATCTCCCATTGGATGCTACTGGTATCTTCTATGATAACCAGAGTTGTGTGAAGCTGTCTGAGAACCCAGTGTTTCATGACAGGTCGAAACACATAGAGATCAAATATCACTATATCAGGGATATGGTGCAGAGAGGAGCAGTCAAGCTCCTGTATGTTGCGACGGACGAGCAGATTGAAGATGTGCTGACGAAGCCAATAGCCAGGGTGAAGTTCGAGTACTTCAGGGAGAGGCTTGGCGTTCTTCAGATCGACGACACTTCGAGGAAGAAGTGATGGACACATTTGCTGAAGCCATTCCAAGCATGTTGGAAGGAGGAACCTTCACATGGCTATGGATGTAAGCGCTGGATGATGAGCATCAGGACGATGCTCTAGTTACTGATTTGTATATGCATCAGGATGATGCTGGATATGATCAGTTAGATCATTTATATGTATATGTATGTACGCATCATGTTGGATGCTGGATATGATCGGTTGGATCATTTGTATGTATTTTGTATATGCATCATGTTGGATGCTTGGACCATGTATCTGTATATGTATCAAGTGGATACTGTGTATGATCAGGTAGATCATGTATGTTGATATATATCAGTTAGATGCATTGTGTATCTATGTATGTATTAGGTGGATACATTGTATGATCAGGTGGATCATGTATGATGATATGTATCAGGTAGATACTTGGTATGCATCAGGTAGATACATTGTATGATCAGGATGATCAGGGATGACATGCAACAGGATGTTGCTCCAGATGACATGCAACAGGATGTTGCAGTGATGATGATCATGTGTACACCAGGATGATGCATGGTGAGTATCAGGTTGATACTTTATGGCCATGGAACAGGTTGTGCAGATGAGCATATAATTTGGCCATGGGAGATTTGCAGATAGTCGTTCGAGGTTTTGCTTATGGCATGTAATCTGGCCCTAGGATATCTGGCAAATGCTCTTTCGAGGTTTTGCTCTGGGAGGACATATAATTTGGCCCTGGGAGATCTGTAGATAACCTTTCGAGGTTTTCCTATGGCATATAATTTGGCCTTGGGATATCTGGCAGATGCTCTTTCAAGGTTTTGTCCTATGGCATATAATCTATCCCTGGGAGATTCAATAGGTTGGGCTGTGTGCCCATAATAAGTCCTAGGATGCTCTTGCGAGGTTTTTCCATGACCACATGTAATATGTCCCTGGGAGATCCTATAGGTAGAGCTGTGTGCTCGTAACAGCCTGGGATGCTTTTGCAAGGTTTTGTGGTGAGGTCACATATCATATGGCCCTGGGAGATCCTACAGGTCGGAGTTGTGTACCCATAACATCCTGGGATGCTCTTTCGAGGTTTTGTGATGCACGTAACAAGTCCCGAGGATTCCACAGTATGGCTAGTGATGAAGACCTGCAGGTGGTGTGCCTACATCCAGTATGAAAAAGGATTGGCTCTATAGAACTTCCTATGACGAGTAGATTCAGAGATTGGTTGAGATAGTAGCAGTAGTGACGGTGATGATGACGATGCATCGATGACGATGATCCCGAGAAGACGACTTGTCTAGCAGATCTGTGTCGAGAAATACCTTCCTGGTTAAGAGGGAGTGTTGATTTATATGTAACTTCGGAATGTATTTCATCTATGTATTTCTTATATATTTATTGTACCCTTATAAGAGATGTGTTATTCCTCTATAAGGAAGTGTCGTCATGTGTATTGACAAGTGTCGCAAGTGTGTTTACTTGCCGATGGGTTATTAGACCACCATGTGGGGGGTCGGCCCTGAAATATATATTATATTGTGGATGTACCTAGCTAGACAAGTCGATCCCATAAGGTCACTGGGAAAACAGGTTAAGTATAAATAGATATCGGGAGATATCTATTTGATCACTCGGAAACTCACACTTCTCTCACTCAGAAAGTGGCGCACTAGTGAGGAGGAGGATCATTTGATACTAGGAGACTATCTCAGTGTATTTTGGTTGTACTTTGGTTGAGCCATTGCTCTCTCTATCTCTGAGGAAGTTGTGGGGTTTTTCACCTTAGGGTTTTCTCCACAGAAACTCTGTGTCTCTTGTCTCTCATGCTTTTGATTCTTGTGATGCTTGTCATGCTTATTATGATTGTTATGCATTGATATACTATACATGTTATTCTCTCAGTAAAGATCCTAGAGTATTGTGAATTAATGCTCAAAATTTAACACAGAAAGGTCCTCGAAATTGGAGACTTTGAAAGCTTAGAAGTGGAACATCGAGGGTAAGATCCACCAAAGCATGCACTGGTGAGGAAAGTGAGAGCAAACAAGCTATCTTTTCTTCAACCTGCCAACCTGTAGCTAGCAAAAACACTTACAAATATCCATCGATTAGAAATGCACTAGATCAGAAATCAAAATAACATGCACATAAACACATGATACATGTACATTTCAGATCTCTAATGAAATGACAAATAGAAAAATAATTAAATCAAACAAGAATAATTAGTTATCCTCAGAAAATCGTTACCAGCCCTTCAAGTGAGCTCAGTTGATCGCTGAAAATTTACTTGAAACATAGATTGCTTTATCCACAAATTACCTCATACAAGAGATCATAAAACCACTCACAAAGCATACCACATATGGACCTCCAAAGTCTTTTATTCATAAAACCTAATAACTCAAGCTTACATCAAAGTTTTGCTCTCTATCCAACTAGAGAACAATGGAGACAAAGCTCTCCAATTTCTAGAAAAATGCAAGTGAGAAAGGGCGAATTAGCAAGAGGAGAATGGGGGAGTGAATATCACAAATGATGGAGTAACGTGGGCTGCCACTCCTCATTCCTAGCTTCCCAAAAACGCAACAGTAACCAACTACAATCAAGCGCATGTAACAGCCCATGTATTGGGCTGCCATTTCCCCAAAACGTGGGCACACCACTCCAAAAATGCGCCTAAGCTAGAGTGGGGACACACTCCCATGATCTGGGATGCCCACTCGTCATGAAAATCAGCCCCAAACGCTTCTTGAAGTATGTTGATCCAAATCAGACCCCAAAACTTTCCAAAATCTTTTTATTTTTTAAAGTCATTTTTCCAATTTTTTCATTTTTTCATGGGTTTTTTTTATTTTTTTGGGTTTTTTGACTATAGGTGAAAAATTAAACACCCAAATATTAGAAAAAGTGGGTTTAGGGGTTAGGGGGGTGCTATGAGTTGTAAAACGAGCACCCCAAAGGCAAAAAAGACCTCTAGATGCCACTTCTAGGCCAATTACAATAATTTTTAATGAAACCATTAAAAAATGACTCATTTACGGAAAAAATAAACTTCGCCGAAAATTAAAAAACAGCCTAGGGGGACTTAGCACATGTCCATACGACTCAAAAATAATGTCTAGCATGTTCATATACATTGACCCATGGACTTTAACAATCCCCTAAGGCCCGATAACCTCTCCAGGCATTCCAACTTTGGAGGAGCAGGAGAAAAACCCAAAAATTATGTTATGCACTAATGCAAGACATAATTAATAGGTGAAAAAGCTCCTTGGAATACCTGACTTAGCCAAAAAGTCCTAGGGAACCAAGTCCTTTACAAACACCATGCTAGTACATTTTATTGCAAACCCCGCAGGGCCATGGACATGTGGAAAAATTAAAAAAGTGGCCCTTTAAAAGGCCTGCTGGACATCAAATCATCGAAAATGAACATTGACATGTTCAACATTGTCCGCTCGCTTGATAATCCAACCAAGTACAACTTAGTTGGAAACACTCCCCACTAGTTCTTGGTCTCAACTATCTATCAGTGACTGACATCTTCTTAGCATACTCAAAATGATCCATCTTGGCCCCAGCAATCCATTTGTATGTCAACATGATTTTAGGGGAAGGCAGCTTGTAGGCTGCAACTATGTGAAGTGGTTGGAAGGATGCAAGTCCTTCTCCTTTGATATCTGACATGATTATGGTGTTGACATCTATGTGTGGTAGAATCCACCCGATGACTTCCAAGCACGAGAATAATTCTGGGCGCGTAGCCGCCTTGTGGAGACCGGACTTCTTATGTTTTGATAACCCATTGAATCCTTAATGGAAGCACCAAGGACATTCCCATCTCTGATGGCTTTGTATAATTCGCCCCATTGGAAGTCTGGAGTGCCTCCCGTCACATCTTTAGTGTCTGCAAACACTGTCTTCGGCGAGGTGTCCAATAATATTTCAATGTCTGAGTCTGATTCAGCTAATTTGGATTTTCACCTCGTTGTTCGCTTATGCATAAGTCTGATGAGACACGAGATGAACAAATGAGCGAACAAATTATTCATAAAAAATTCATTATCCATGGAACAATAAATAAGTAGAACAATGTTTGAAATGATATGAATGTTAATTGGCCTTTTCAAATTGCAATGAAGTTTCAGAATACAAAATTATTTATATCAAAATTGAACTTTAGGGTGAAAGATGAACTTAACTTTCTTTGCTTAATGTACAAACAGTTACAGAAAGCAAAATGCAGCTACAGAAAGTACCAACAGTCAAGCAAAATCTAATTTTCATGTTGCCAGAAAGAGTTATTAAGGTTTGAAAAAGGTTCCGGGGACGTGCATAACGCGAAAGCAGGGTGCGATTGAGAAACAAATGTCCCGTCACATCTTTAACCAAAGGTTGCTTCAGTTTTTTTAAAAACTATTCGGAAGAAAGATGTCTTCTTCTCTGCTCAAAACACAATTCGACGAGCATGAATACTCTAAAGGATACGACAGAGCAGGAGGCCGCATGAGTCGTCAGAGACAAGAGGTTCAACGACAGAATGTTCGCTTTCAAACACAAAAAACTGAAAAAACAAGGCGAGACCAAAAATGGTCTTCCGCGTAAGTGCCAGGTTCCTATAACCTTGGTAAAATGTAAGAGTCACTGGCTGTGACAGACCCATCTAAACTAAACACACGTCCATGACGATCGACGAAAAACAGGCGGGCTATGACGGGTGATCGAGCTCAAAAAGTTAATCGTGGGTAACACCGAGCGGGAGCACAACTGCTTTCGACAGTCTTAAGTGACGGTAAAGACAACGGCATTGAGCCTAAACTTAAAAACCTTACCCCCCAAACCCTCGCAATCAACGAAAAAGGCCCAAAAAACGTTAAAACAAAAACCCCAAGCAACCAATTTAAAAACAAAAGTGGTTAGGTCGCGTATGTGTCAATGGTGAAGTCGCTCGCTGGTGAGTGTGCCTGATGGTTGGTAGCCACCTGGCGTCCTTTGACTGGCGATGGCTCTACGGATGCTCGAACGACGTTCTTTCGTTTTGCAAACAACGGTTTAAAACTCCCTCGTTGGCATATATATAAAAATAAAACCTTAGTCATAAATGCTAACGGGGTTAGTTGGTGGGCCAATTAATGATCCCCGTTGGCGCCAAAAACAAGATAAAACTTTGTCGATCGTTTCTGCGAATTTCTCTTAGCCGTCGCGAAATGGTCAACGCTAATTCTGTAAACTGCTCCGAAACAATTGGCGAAATCTTCAGAAAAGGCTACGATGGCGGGAAGCTTGCCCAAGGGCAACAAAAAGGCTAGTGAACAGTTATCTGGGTGGCGTAAAATGGTCTGCACTAATTCGCCAAATCGCGGCAAAACGGTCGGCAACATTAGTTCAAATCGTGACGACTTCTCAAAAAGGAAAACTTTGGTCGGAGTTAACTGGTCGGGGCATTCTGGCCAGACGTCAGTAAAACGGTCAACGCTTTGCTCGAAAGGGAGCGAAACGTCGGCAATACATTGTCTAAACGGTTGCGACACAACCCGAGGAAAACTCGTCAAAACGCTCCTACATGTCGGCGAAAAACTTGCCAGAAGACTTCGAAACGACGACGTAGTTTGTTCAACACACTGCGAAATGATCGGCAAAGCAATGACTTGAATGCTGGACCTATCGGCGCTGAAACGCTGGAATACTGTGAAACGGTCGAAGCACATTTGTCAAATGCTACGAAACAATCGACCCACTTCGCTCAAAAATCCGCGAAACGGTCAGCAAAAAATAAACAAAAGGCTATGATAGTTTCAGAAAAAATCTGAGTTTGCACTTAGGTTGAAAAAAGACTTGCACTTCAAGATTTTTAGAAAAAATTCTAAGTGCCAAACAGGGAAAAGTTCCAAGAAGAAAAAAAAACTCTAAACATACAGGAGGGGTCCCTACAAAATTGAATTTTTTGGGGGGATCAGGTTGTAGCAGAAACACCTAGTTAATGACTTAATGCTAATATAGAATCTAGTGTATAGGGCAGACAATGTTCAACGCTTCTCCCAAAGTCTCTACCAAACTATAAATAAGTATGTACATTTTGGAATTACATTCATCACCCACAACATGCCACTTGGGATTTCATAAAACTTATGAAAGGATTAAGCTCTCTTTCTTCTAGGAAGGCATGAAAAAAGATATCCACAACTTTGTTGTATACTGTGACACTTTCCAATGAAATAAGGGCGAAACAATAAAGTCACCAGATAGTTTGTAGCCACTTCCCATTCCCAACCCTATATGGATGGACAATGTCTCTATGGATTTAATTGTGGGGCTCCTAAGACAGGCAATAAAACAATCATTAGGGTGGAAGTAGATCGTTTGACCAAATGCGCCCACTTCTATACCTTACCACCAACTTTTACACCCTCACTAGTGGCACAAGTTTTCATGGATCAAATTTTCAAACTCCATGGCATGCCCACTTCTATTATCTCTGATGGTAATCCCACTTTTACCAGCAAGTTTTGGTAGGAGTCTTTAAAACTCCATGGCACTTAGTTGAATATTAGCACAACATATCACCCCCAAATGGATGGTCAAACGTAAGCAATCAATAAATGCTTGGAAACCTACTTGCGATGCTTTGCACCGAACTAGGCACACCACTGGGCCCAATGCTTCCCTCCAGCTAAATGGTGGTATTATTCCACTTAGCATGGCTCTATAAAGATGAAACCATATGAAGCAATGCATGGCCAAAATACCCTATCAATGATTTGCTGTCTACTAGGTACCTCTCGAGTTGAGGCTAATCATCATCTCATCTCTCTATTTTCTATCTAAAGATGAAACCATATGAAGTAATGTATGGATAAAATATAATTTAACAACAGGCTAATCATCATCTCTCTGAATGCTCCTTTGAAGTTGGGGATCAAGTGTTTCTTCAATTCCAAACTTATAAACAAACATCCCTCAAGGCTCATCTCCATCAGTAGCTCGCTAGAAGTTCTATGGACCCTACACCATCCTCCAACACATTAAACAGGTGGCCTACAAGATCGTTTTTACATATCACTCCAAGATTCACCTTGTATTCCATGTCTCTTGCCTAAAAACAATAGTGGGGTCTAGTTGTACAGTGCAAACCAACGTATTAGAACTAGATGAGGAAAGATCCATTTGGATTTAGTCAGCTGTAGTATTGGCTTCTAGGGAGCGACAATTGCAAAGGCGCACAATCAAAGAATTTTTATCAAGTGGAAAGATATGATGCCAGAAGATTCCACCTGGGTACCAACTAACATTTTATGGCAATTTATGCACTTTCAATGTTGAGTACAATGTTGCTTTTGAAAGGGGGGGCATGTTAGGGTCCTATACTAACCCGCCTTACTGTTGTAGTTAGTCACACATTATATAAGGCTACATCTTTGAAATAAGGCTGAGTAAGTTAGTATTCATCATTTAGTGTAAAAAGAGTATCTTTATTAATTAGGACCCACTAGGAAGTTGTATTTTTTAGTTATTTGAACATGTCAAGTAGTTATGGTTTTGGATTTGAGAAGCCTATTTAAAGAGAAACAAGGCTATGAAGAGCTTTGTTGAGTATTATTGTAATGGATCTCTATTCAATTTAGAGGTCTCCCTACCTAAAGAGGCCTATGAACATTGCTTCCTGAATTTTTTCTCATAATACAAATCTCCTTTACTGCCCTCTTTATCTTTATGTTGTCTAATGTTTCTTGTTATGCTTTATAATTTTGGTTTATTGCATCTTAACCTCTGTATATTTTGTGTTGTTTTAATTTACAAGGATAAAGAACACCATAGTAAATGGATGGTGGGATGGGTGTAAATTGGATGGGAGGTTACTTGGTATGAGTGGAATGGAATGATCATGCTCACCACGAGAAGAGGGTAGTCCTTTGGGAGTGTCAAAGATGGATTGGAGCTTGTTTAAGACTATCTGCATGTCAAAATGTTAGAAGGAGTATCAAAGGATTGGATAACGTGGAATTGTGCCACAATGCCTATATGGCCTTGTTTAAGAATATTTTCCATACAATGTGAACTGATAATATCTGGAGATCCCGTTGTAATTCTTTTGAGAGTGTAGTTATGAACTACTTGATGGAAAATCATGTATAAGGCATTGAAATCCATGGTGATAGGACCTAATGTTCGTAACCATTCATCACCCAAGACAATATCGCAACCACCCATGTCAATAGAAAACATGTTGTTTTTGAGGGAATGATCACCCAATTGAAGCTACACATTTTCACAATCACCCCCACATTTCATAGCTTCTCCATTTGTATTCATGGTTTGGAAGTTTTTCACAACATGGATAACATTGTGTTTCTTGGGTGACCCAATGATGAATAAAGTTATGTGTGATGCCATTATCAATTAAGATGATGACATTGCGATGTTTGAGGTTGCCAATTAATTTGAGGGTTTGGGGAGCAGAAAGACCAGTCAAGGCATGCAAAGATATCTGGGGTTCCTTCTCAAATAAATTAGGTTAGGGAATATCTTCCACAGTTGTATGAGGTACTTCATGGGTGCTAGCATCAATGCCCTCATCATAAATGTCCTTTGAAATGGTCATAAAGAGTTTTTTCTCCTTACATTTATGTCCAAGGGAACAATTCTCATCATTGGTTGTACCAAAGACATGTAAGTTGGTCCTTCTCCATTTCAGCTCAGGTTAACTTTTGGATCTTGAGAGGTGAAGAGGACACGGAAGGATTAGTGGAAGGGAAGGTAAGTGGACAAGGAAGGGGGATAAATGGGGCCTTTTTTATTTGTGCGTTCATTACTTTTTGGGTTTATCTAGCTCTTGAGTGGAATCCAGCAAAGTAGTAGGACGCGCCACTTAAGACCTACGCACAATTCTCTTCTTTCAAACCATTGATGTAAAGAATCATACATGCCTTCGATGCAAATTGATAGTTTCTCAAAACATGAGATGAAATCTTTGAATGTGTTAGATTATTCGAGCTTAGTAAGTTTCCCCAAATAATGAGTGTATGTTTCAAAATGTTCATAGAGATTGGAAACAAGCAATATGACCCTTTTAAGATTTCTTGTGCCATTGCTACCATTGCCAACGTTCAAGATCTAAATATAAGACACCCACTCTAAGTTTCATCATATCATTGTTGATACCATGCAAAGAAAAGTAATGTTCCATCTAATGACCCATCATGTGAGGTTTAACCCATCCAATTTGGTGACATTAAATTTAGAAAGTATTGCCACATGTGAGTCATCAGATCATGGACAAGTGGAGTGGAGTGAGGCCCATGGGGATTGGATGAATCAGTTCCTTCCTTGTGGGAAGGTTGTTCTATCTCTAGGTATCATGAAGATGATGAAGGAAAGAGTGTCATTAATTGGGTTAGCTAGTAAAAAAGAGACTCCAATTTGGTAAGCTTGCCACACATGTCATCAAGATTTTGTTGAATAGATGGTTTTGATTTAAATAATGTTGCAACTTATCATATAGTTTTTCCAACTAGGAAATTTTTGGGAGAGCTCACCTCTTGAGCATTAGCCATTAGAGGAAATGGGTCCACAAAAAGAGGTACGGAATAGTGGTACTAAGGTGATTACCACAATGCAAGGTTTGTGGTGAAATAAGGGTGTAGGAAGAACCTAGGCTCCTCTCTCTCTCTCTATTAGGATTTCAGGGTCTTAAGGGTAAGGGAGTGTCACGTGCTATAGCTCTTTGATATACATTCATGTTCTAATATAGTAGTACTTATCCCAATCTCTTAAAACACTACCTAAGGAGGCTCGACCATGCCCTTATCCAATCTACTCAACTACCTAGGTGTTGACCAAATTGGAGGACTTTTGTTCTGCAATTTGGTCAACACTAGGTACTAGAGAGTAATGTTCCTGAGTGTTGTGCTCAATGCCACTATAGCAGCAAGAGGGTTGATCATATTATCTAAAGTTGGTTTCAGGTTGACTAGGGAACTTCCTATATACCCAAGGGTACATGGAAGTTGAATTCCGTATACAAGTGGTTTTTGATGTGGCACTACAACGATAACACAAATATACCTCAGAAACCCAATCTTGGGAAATCTAGAAAAATAATGGCTTCTTAACTCTTTGAGCATAAGAGGAAATTACATCCAATACAATAAGATAACTACACTCTAAATAAGAGATTTTAGAGTGTTCATACTATTAATTTGCAATGCATATTTTACAAGTTTCCACTTGAATCTAGTTTACTTCATTTTGTCTGCAAAGGGTATACTTGATGCCAACAATAGAATTTTCTTCCTCTACCATGAATTCAAAAGGGTCTCAACTTTTTTTCCACTTGATCACAGAATAGGTTGTCACTATTAGACACCTCTTCTATCTTCAAAATTGAATTCTATCTTGCATCGTGCTCTTCAACATTGGGTTTTCTTCAGTAGTGCTCTTGAGTGGATTCTACAATGAATTCTTTAACAACTTTCTCCTCCACCCTCTTTAATATAACCCTTTGTGTGAAGGCCAAGGGATATGTGGCAAGCGAATAGTGAACTTGCCACGCTTCAATGTGAGACAAACTAGTTCCCTCAAACATGGACAAGCAATCTGCAATCCTTTCAACATTTGGGGTAATCCTCTTTATATGCTCGACTTGTTCTTAGTTAGAAATGTCCTTGTCACAATGATTCACCTTTCTTGTTCTACAAACCTCAAGTTTTAAACACCATCAATTTCCTTTCCTTAGGTTCAATGGCCATTCACATTCCTCTCCCAATTGATTTATATTCCCTTGGGATAGATGAAAAATGTTTTGCCTCCAAGAATGCAAAGAGTTTTCCATCTAGTTTCTAGCTACTAGACCTAATTGTGTGATTTCCATATTTTGTAAGGGGATGAAATGGATGAATCTGACACTAATATTTGGTGGGAATGTGGAGATGGTTTTCAGCTACCTACTATAAAAATTTCACTGCCAATAGGCACCATATGACCGAATTATGGCCAACTTACTTCTACAACCAACACACATTTTTTAGGGGTAAATGAATGAATTTGTGGCTGGTATTTGGCGGCAAGTGTTAATAGGTTCCAACTAACTACGATCCAAATTTCATCCTCATCTAACTTCATATTCACCCTTGTGAAAAAAATACGAATTGATTTTAACACTTGTCTACTTTTGTAGCCATCTCAAATGGTTCTGCAATTACATTTTGGAGATTTATGCATTGTATTATAAAATCTATAACAACTTGTAATAGGGTTACTTCACTCTTCTACAACAATCATGAGCATCTTGTATCTAGGATAATTACAACAACAAGCCTGCATTCCATAGCATGTTTTTGTTCTACACCATCTTCCCATGCAATTTTTTTGTCACTTCTACGTTTAACCCAAGGTTAGGTGTGAAAACAAGATCCAAGCGCCAAATCCTTTTGCAATCAAGGTTGATAAGCAAGGTTTCTACTTTAGTGTATGAGACTAGTATTTAACACCAAATCCTTTTCCGATCAAGGCTGATAAGCAAGGTTGTTACTTTAACGTAGAAGACGAGTATTTAACGTTGTCCAGCTATTATTAAAAGAATACAAAGGGTGAGAGCCAAGACCAGTATCAAAAGAAGAAAAAGGCATGGATATATTAGTTTAGAACATAGTCACGATTGATTCACAAAGGTTGGATCTTTGATTCTTGAGTACATCTTGACGATCTTAAGCACATGATCCAAGTATTCATCATTAGGCTCATATTTCTACATGACAGATGCTAGTTGTAATGATTTCCCAAGTCCTACAAGTAATGTCTAACAGGCTAAAAGTTAGAATGAACAAACAAGGGAGAGGGAGAGACCAGTTTGAGGAAGTAATGGGAAGTCTACAAAGTTTCAATTGTGTTGTATGTATTGCCAAATGTATCGTTTATTGGTATGCAATAGTGAATTGACATCTCATAGGCTTGTCATTTTACCGAATAACAACTTTATACCTTCCCTGTCACCATTGTATATGTAGTAAAAAAGTCCTTGGCACAATATAGTATGCTGCCTATCATATGGGCACTTCGGGAAAGTATGCCAAGGTAAATGTCGACAAATGTTGAAAATGAATCTATTTGCCTAGTTTGATGATTGTAGAGATGGCTCATATGTAAAAAAAGGAAATGTTGTCCATTAATGTGTGTAGTGTACCAACATATGTTTAAAAGCAAATGAACTTATTTTGAAATCAAGGAACTTATTTTGAAATCAAGTTGAATTGCTTAGTTACCATTTAGTTAATTGAGATTTAAGGTTTGTTAAAAGACCACTACTAAGGGGAAGAAATTGCCTAATCAATATATGGTGAAAGGCATATTATATTTATTTAAGAATTTATAATTTGGAGATAAATGTGATATGAAATAAATTCTTCTTAATCATATGACAAGAATGATGTTGTGTTAGTTTGGCATTTCATGTTTCAACTACAATGTTGTACAATTAATAGTCATAAAATTAGTTTGGTTTGGCAAGCATGTATCATCTTAAAAGGTTTATAAAAGACTCTTCTAACAAAACTATGTATGAAATCCTATAACAAACTAAAACACTTTTCTATCAACCTTATGAATGAAATTCATATACCATCTTACATCCATTGTGAGCCAAAAATGTGAAAAGCATAGGGCACATACCTATGCACAAAACACTCCAATAAAATTGCCTTACATTGTACGCTTCCAATGTCCTTAGCATTTTGGATGCAAATTGCACTAAACAATCAATGCAAAAAAAGCTATTCAATTTCCATGAACAACTCAAGAAAAATTTCAAAGGTTTTACAAAGAAATCATGTCAAACTTCTATAAAAGAAACTATTCAATTTCTATGATCAACTCAAGAAAAATATCAAAGGTTTTACAAAGAAATCATGTCAAACTTCTATAAAAGAAACTATTCAATTTCTATGTTCAACTCAAAGAAAAATATCAAATGTTTTACCAAGAATTCATGTCAAACTTTTATAAGTAGGTTTTAAAAAACAAAGGTTTTATATTATTCTTAATCCCATATTTTTATTAGATTAAGTTTAATATTTTTAACTAAACCTATATTTTTATTACACTATTTTGTTATATAGTATAGCATTAGTTATACATTTTTTTCAATACACGCCGTGATATTAAGAAGAATAATGTGATTTCTTGAGGGTTATTGTTATAATCAAATTTAATGTAACTTAACTACAACTATAATTTGTATTACAACTATCATTTGTATTTCCTAGTGTATATGAAAAAATTGTTTTTTATTCTATCTCAAATAAAAGATGGGATTTTTGGGAAAATATAATGCATTATTATTATTTAATACAATAAATTAAATTAAATGTATTTATTGAAAATTTGTTTTTATTTTAAATAAAATTTGATAAAAATTAATTTAACTAAAGGAATGAATAATTTTATCAATTTTAATTGAAAATAAAATATGATATCTCATTGAATTTATAATAAGTTTTTATTTAATATTTAAATATAAATAAAAAATAAAACTAATTATATATATATATATATATGGGTAGGGTAGGTGACCTTATTTGATGTAAAATATAAATATATTAATGAATATGAGAAATATAATGTTTTATTTATTAAATAAATTAAGGTGGAATATTAATAGCTCTTTTTTAATTATAATTTAAAAAATAAATAAATTAGTCAATGGTTAAATTAAATTATTATTAATATATTTTTGATCATAAATAGAACTACTTTTTTTAAAACAAATTTTATTTTCTTAACTAACTTAATCAACTTGAAATATACTTTCATTCACACTAAAAATTGTATCTTTATTATATCAAAAAATTGTATCTTTATTATATCAAAGTAATAGTATTAATAGTATAAAATATTCTATATTTAAAATTTCAAGATATTATTTAATTTTAAGATAATCTCACTAATATTTTAATTAAGATGAGAAGTATATATTATTAAATATTACAAAATATAAATATAAAACATAATTATCCTTTGATTTTTATTTATTTAGCTCAACTATTTTGTCTTTAATTTAATTCTTTTAATTCTTTGATATTATATTGTTTATTAAATTTCTAATTTTATAGGTATGGTTTTTTAATTTAATCTATTTTAGCCATTAATTTTGATAAAAATTAAATTTTACGTAATTTCTAAATACTTATATTTTTATACAAAGGTCGCTTATAAATAGTTTATGAGATATGCATGTTTTTGTCTTTCATAAAAAGCAAGAGACTATAAGAGGCATGTTTTTGTTTTTCATAAAAAGCACACATCATATGAGAGACTATGAGATGGCATGTTTTTGTATTTCATAGAAAACAAGAGACTATGAGATGGCATGTTTTTGTATTTCATAGAAAACAAGAGACTATGAGATGGCATGTTTTTGTCTTTCATAAAAAGCACATATCATAGGAGACTATGAGATGGCATGTTTTTGTCTTTCATAAAAAGCACACATCATAGGCAATATTCTATATATTGTTTTATGTATTTTATCAAAAGAATCCTCATCATTTGATAGAGAATGTAGCTTTAATTGTCATTTCAAGCTAACTTCTAGGAAGTCACCAAGATTGCAGTACTACTAACGCGGGTTACATTTAGATTGATTGTTAAAATTGCAAGGGCACCTATGACAAGGAATTGAGGAATGAGAGAGATTATCGTTGGTATGTCAAAGTGGAAACATGAAGGTCAAGTATCATCTCTATATACCTATGTGGGATGGAAAGAGGAGATATGAATGATTTTAACAATGATGGTTTTAACTTTTTCGTTGAAATTGCTTAATAAATCTATGAGTTTAAAAGAGGAAATAGGAATGATTTAAATGAATTTTAGTTTTTCAAAAGTTATGTTTGAAATATCACCACTACCCTACAACAAGAAGGAACAATAATACTTAGGGTTTCAAATTCAAATGAAAAAGAACAATAATACCTAGGATTGCAAAGTCAAATGATTTCAACCATGTGAAGAATAGGTGGACATATCTAGACCCCACAAGGGAATCCTAGTTCAAATTGCTTTGTTTTTTTGGTAGATGACTTAACTTATGCAATAAAAATTTGTGTGGTTGTGTGTTCTACCAAAAGCAAAACAAAATTTGTGATAAAAAAAATTCAACATATCAATTAGTATTTTAGAATTTTTTTTTTTTTGCCACATTATCTCTTATAGTTAGGGTTTTGAATCTTGATTATCTTGAACATTTTTTATATAACCTAGATACATCTTTCTTCCTAAAAACTATTATCACATCTTTCTTCCTAAAAACTACCACCACCATTCTAGACATTTTATATTACTTTGCATTTTACACATTTTTTCTATTTTGAATTAGAGAGCATTACCCCATAACTATGTACTTTTATTTATAATTTTACCTACATTCCATTTTATTTAATAATTCAAATCACAATCCAATTGCTGATACCATGACACTTTTACTCTAACCACGTTTCAATAGACATAATACGCAGAATATGCGTGTTCTTTACCAAAACGCATAGAGGAAAGTGAAGCAAAGTTAACCTTGGACAATCATAGCATGTCTCACACATTTTTGTCTCGGGAAATTTGAAGCTTTTTCAGACTCTTCTCCACGATCTACGACGGTTAATGAGAAACCCAAGCCACTACCTTGGCCATAATGTTACTATTTTTAATTTATTCTCTCCTTCATCAAATTTGAAGCATTTTCGGTCTCTTCTATTCTCTCCTTCATAGTGCAAGCGAGTTGTTCTATTTTGGCTTTAATGTTTTGTATTTTTGACATGTCACGGAAAATTGACAAAATAGGGGTCCAAATATTTTGGAGCTGAAAATAATTGAAAGCAATTGAAAGCAATTTTTTTAAAGTATTGTTCTCTGATAAATATGGAAAGAAAGTTCCTAATTCTTTATATAATGAGGTTTTAGCAAATCAAAAATATTTTTATATAATGTGATTGTCTAGGATAAAAACAAATTAAAATGTTCTCTTTTTTTTGGTTTTTTAAACAATTTCTGTTTAAAATTAGTTTGAAAATTGCAATTTTTGCAATGCTGTGATTTCAGCAATCATGATGATAGATCTTATACTAAATATGTGATTTTAAAACTACCCAAATCATCAAAATTGCGATTTAGACAATTCTTCATCTGCCAGATTGCTGTTAGTATCATGAAATTTGAAATAATAAGTGGATGGTTCCTGTACACTTCTACACATACATTTCATACTAAATGTATGTGGTTCTTGAGGGGTTAACTTGTTTCTCTTTCAATGGAAAACCAACTCTCAACTAATTAAAAATAGTTTTAAATGTTACTCCAAAACCAAATAAATAAATATTCATAAATAATAATATATTTTTCATCATCCTATATTTTTAATCCATCATTAAGAAGCTTAAAGATGTTAAAATGAAATCATCGAATCTTTTCATAAATATAATCATCCAAATTTTGACAAAATAGGGGAAATAGTATTGTATTTTTGAGTGTTTCGTTGATGGCTTAAGATTTTGTCTTGGTTGGTGATCTAATTTCTAATTGATTAATCGTCCTATATTTTTAATCCATCATTAAGAAACTTAAAGATGTTAAAATGAAATCATCGAATCTTTTCATAAATATAATAATCCAAATTTTGACAAAATAGGGGAAATAGTATTGTATTTTTGAGTGTTTCGTTGATGGCTTAAGATTTTGTCTCGGTTGGTGATCTAATTTCTAATTGATTTTGTCTCGGTTGGTTTAAGATTTTTGCAGCTGAACATGTTATTGTGTGTTTTTATATAAATCTGCTTAAGTTATTTATAAATCTTCCCTAACTTAAACTTCTTTAGGCTTCTTGTATTTGCCCATGAATCAAATTGCAGATTCCCAGTTAATAATGTTCATGTAGTCATCAGTATATTTTGTGTGATCACTGTTTTAATCTTTCTAGAGTTCATTTACAATTGTGTAGACCTACTGCATTTCATTCCCTAAGTACGCTTTTGGTTATTATGAAGCAATTGTTTGTGGTTTCTGATATCGTTCGTTTCATTTTCCACGGAAGTTGAAAAGACAAAAGTCTAACCCCATGAAGTTCATGAACAGGTGACTCATTCCACGCCAACTGAGAAGGTTGAGATCTTTAAATTGCTTGAGGACTGTGCAGAAAATAATATATTGATTCACTGAAAGGCTCCCATGCCTGCACATTTGATGTATGATAGGCAGGATGATAATTTTTTTTTACAGCTGTTGCTCAAAGACTAGGTGTATACACAGTGAGAAACTATGCTAACATTTTGGATTTTTTTTGTTAAGAGACGCAATGTAGAGAAAAAGGGTCTTTCGAGCAAGGGAAGGATGGCTGAAATTTATGTATACAAATTGGCGCCTCGTATCAGAAGTTTGGGTGGGCGAGCTCAAGAAAAGGGGAAAACAAAGACAAACCTGTATTTTTAGTTGGACATTCAACAAAGAAATACTAAGAAAATTTCTTGCACTTCAGCTTAGGAAAACTAATGTAGTAAACCCTTGCAAGGCTTTTTAGGATTTGACTAAGAATATTGATATTAATACAGCAGAACAACTACTGCATCAGACACTCTACAATACAGAAGAAGCTTTTGCCTGCTAACAAATGTAAACAACGCTATAAAACCATATATCCAATCTTAAGTAGCAAAAGTGCTCAAAATAGTTGGGATTCAAACAACCCAAAAGTAACACTGGGAATTAAATTGAATACCAGAGAAGAGAGTTTACACTTTGGCTAACTTGGTAATTAAATTTAATACCAGGGGAACAGAGTCTACACTTTGGTTATTGAAAGATAAGGAAAGAAACATAGCTTTGATGGTCTTTTCTCTTCACCTGTCCCATGCTAGATAGTGCATACTGAGTTTACCAATCCAACAAACTCAGCAAGGCTATCCAAGACACATATAGAATGTAAGACATTTGTTTTCCTAAGCTGATGTGCAAGAAAGTTTCAAGAACATAATTTCTTTGTTGAATATCCACCTAAAAGTACTGGTTTCTGAAGCTGAATCCATTTGTTGAATATCCACCTCAAAGTACAGGTTTCTGGAGCTGAATCCATGCCCTTCTTCAGTCTTAGTGATATGTGGGAGTCGTTCAACGAGTGGAGTATCAATGGTATTGAATGGAACAGACATTGCCGGGCACTATTATGTATCGTCTCTTTCTACCATTCAGCTTTACACTCAACCTTCTGGTTCTAACATTGTAACCCAGTAGATTATCCAATTCACCGGTTATTCTGGTAGCTTGCTTTTCTTTTTCTCTATTTCTTATCGCGGTCGGTGGCCAAGGATTCTTTACTTTTATTTTTCTATTTTGTCATTTAAGTGCCTTTGGATTAGGATATGAGAACATGTTCTGAGATTAAATCCTCCAAGAGGACTTAAATATATTTAAGTTAGAGTTTGTAAAGATATGTTAAGTTTACTTATTAAGAAGCATTTGAGTTATTGCTTGTAGATTATATATTTTAATCAGTTTTTTAAAGATTAATATTTTTTACCAAAGAAAAAACTTGTTAACCTGTTTCTGATTATTCATAGGAATCGAAGAAATCCATAAAGATTATATTTTCTGTTCAAATACAGAGAACAATCCAAAACTATCATGCTATCAATCTCACTAAAATAGTATCAACTACCAGTATTGATATACTTAATAGTAGTCCAGCTCGCAAAATGCCAAAATATATAATCATCCAAGTGGAATTTTGTCAGTTTCAGTACAAAACAAATGAGGCTCTAGAACAAACTACATTATTCTCGGTAGATATACTTGAAAGTGACAACAGAAAAAGAAGAAGTAAGAGTCTTAATTCTTTGGCACCAGTATTCCAGAGTGATCACATGTAGTTCAAAGCATTCAACGGCCCAATCCACAATCATTTTAGAATCTCCCAAAACCTAGATAAAGAAAACGCTATAATTAGAAGCAAAACTTAATTAACCCCATAATGCCAAGAGTTCTGCTCTAGTATTGGTACTAGCCCCACAACCCATCCAAAGGTGAAAACACTGGGAATTGTTTAATTTTAGAAACATGCCTCCTCCATACTACCCCAATTTAGCAGCCCCATCAATGTAACCAACAACAATCCCATCTAATAGAGAAGGCTCAATAATAGTCCTTCGCTTTTTTTTGCCTCTCTTCCTTGAAGAACTTTTTGAAAACACCCACAATCTTGTAACTGACCAAAGGGAAATTTTGTTTTTATTCAACTACCTCAACATTTATGGCTTTCCATATCCCCCAACAAATAAACACATGGAGTTCTTTTTAATTTACCGACATTTTTACTCCAATTCTCCAAATTTTCCACCAAAGAAGTATCTCCCCAATTTGAAGTTCTTTTTAATTTACCGACATTTTTACACCAATACTCCAAATTTTCCACCAAAGAAGTATCTCCCCAATTTTCAAAAATATGTAGATCGGATTTAATCTCTCTCCAAACATTCTTAGTATAAGAACAAAAGTCAAACAAATGATTTACAAATTCACTATCATTTTGACAAAGGATACAATAATTTAGACCATTCTTACCTCTTCTTAATAAATTATCCCAAGTCATAATCGTGTTTTCCAAGTAGATCCAAATAATTTTTTTTAACTTCAATGGTAGATTCCAATTTGAGATTCTTTTACACCACCAGTTCCCTACAAACATTGAATAAATAGAAGAAATAGCTTCATAGGCAGACTTAACACTAACCTGTCCATTAGCTTTATTCTAGGCCTAAACAAGTTCATATTTAGCTTCTAATAATATGATACTTGCATGATTTTGTCTAGCTATATAAGTATTCCGTTCACTAGCCAAATCCCCCTCCAGACCCAGATCTTATGCTAACAACCAATAAGATGAAGCATTACCCATCCAATCAAGTCTCTGCACATGTTCAAGATATATGAGTCCATTCTATGATAGGAAATAAAGAAGAGAGAATGACAATTTATAGGTATCATCTACGCCCAAGAAGGGATCAACCCCTAAAAGAATTTGTTTGCCATTTCCAACCCTCCATGATAACCAAGAGTCCGGGCCAAGATCAAAATATCAAGTGTATATTCATTAAACTATTTGCATCCCCAACATGTATTGATATTTTGGAAGCATCATTAAAAGATGAATAAAGTTATTTTTGTTGACATTTCAGTGAAGCATTGTTTGAAGATGAACATAGTTACTCTGATCAAGGTTTGGAGCTAGACAACCCAATCATTTTAAATAGGGATCGTGCTCAGTCATCTAAACAAAGAACCAACAAAATGTCAATAAATTCAAAAAAAATTCTTTACAGAAATTGAAGAGAATGTTGTTGATGGATTTTCAAGATTCAATATTGTGACTTGCTAGGGAAAAGAGCCCCATTTGGTAACAAATCTTATCTTATGTTGGTCTTGTTTTTCAATTCGAACTTGATTATATTATTAGTAAATTTGTCCAATGTTTTAGAAAGTTATGTTTGGTATTCATAAGGTATGTCTTGTGTGTTGAGTAATTCGCCCCAACATTGAGAAGGTTTGATGTTCTTGAAAAGGTCATCTCAGTGTTAAAGATTTCAATCTCACTATTTAGAAGGCTGATAAAAAATGTGCCATATATGTAATATTAAAAATCGATTTGGATGTACATGCTAGAAAATAAAAATAAGAAATTCCCCTACTTATATGAGCAAGGAGAGCCAACTTAGCCACCATTATTACCACTAAAGAGTATCTATATCTTCATGAAAAATAGATATCCTAGTTAAAAAAGACTAGCCAAATATGAAATGTAGCAATTTCTCTTAAGTAAAGTGGTTGATTTACCTATTACAAGATGATACCAATTATATAAGAAAGTATAAACATAGTAAGTATAGTTTTGTCGAAGTCTAACTTGTAGGAAGCTTTCCCTACCCCTTTTATGGGATATTGGTAATCATCTTCAAGCTTCACCTTATGAGGTGAATCCTTCTTTGTCAAGTTAGTGAGAGAGGCTTTGAAACTTGTCATGTGCTTAGAAGCACCACTAACAACAAGCCAAGTATCACTCCCATGAGTGGCAGTACTTGTAAGACCATAAATCAAAACATATTCTTCTTATCTTGCCAACAATCTAGCTTAATCTTGAGTTCATTCTTCTCATTGCCTGCTAAACTTTGTTAGCTTTCTTCTGGAGTAGATTCCTTGAATAAATGATTCCCAAGACCTTGGAATACCATTTAATGTAGTCATTACTACCTCAACTTCTTCAACTGTATTTCCAATGGCTTCAAGCTGTTCCTTGATCTAAGATACCCTTGTGAAGTAGGATTGGATGGTCTTTGAATTTTGCATCTTCACATTCTTGAGTTCAATTCTCAAGGTCATCTTCCGGATTGATGTTCTTCCCTTCATATAACTTGGTTAATGCATCAAACATTTCCATGGGAGTCTTCAAGGATGAAACATGAGGGATTAAGTGATCTTTGATGGAATCAACAATGATCCTCTTAGCCCTAACCATGTTCTTCTTATGTATTGCTTTGTCTTCCTCTCCCTTTGGCCCTGCAACCTCTTCCTTAACACAATTCTTCAAATCATTTTCTTCTAGGATGAGAAGCATTCTATACTTCCATGCTCATAAGTTATCAGCTCCTTCAAGCTTCTCATCAAGCTTGGTGTTGCTTGACATCTTAACAATCTTGATAATATGAGAACCTCAAATGGGAACAAATATTATAAAACTTACCAATTGAGATGCTCAAGTCAAGTGCTAGCTTCAAGGTCCTTCTGAAATTTGTTGACCTAAGGTTTGACAAAGAAACCCTAATTTTTCAACTTGTGAATCTTGAAATTTTGATCCAAGGAAAAAATGTGCCTCCCTAAGGCGAGTTGAGGATATATACTTTTCTTCCAGATTTGTGGACAAAACTGCCAAAAATATGATGCCCTAGTTTTCCCAAACAACAATGATTAGGTTAAAACTGAAAATTCTCAAATCTAAAATTTGCCTCCATAGGAATATGTCCCCTCCTAGGGTGGGTTCAATAGTGCTAAGGTTGAGCTTGATCTGTGGATGGAAACTCTAGAAACAAGAAGCCCTAGTTTTGGCAGTTGCAGTTGCTACAAGTGTCATAAGTATTTGTCGCAATGCTTTCTTTCAGTTCTGCTCTGATACCATGTTAGGATTTTACTTAAGAGCAATTATGTTAGTCTTTCATTCAATTAATCATATTGCATCATAATAATTGCATGATCACTGAAAGAAATACATTCAACAATAGACACAAAGAATTATCTCGAGAAAACCCTCTCATGGGAAAAACCCAATAGAACTTCTCAGTATAGATTCGTCAACAAAGTACAATGTCAATACAACGAAGAGCTAAAGCTCTCTCATACAAAGGTGCCCCAGGAATAGAAGATACAAAGACAAGATAAGACAAAACCCCAAACATAAGCTTCCTCCAGTTGCAGCTACTCTCCCATGCGCACTTATTCACTTGCTTGAGCGAACTCTTGTGATGATCCCAAATGAGGAATTCGACCCCCTTATTTATACACTTTTTTGGCTGACTTTTTCACTATAGGGATGACTTCACTGGGGCTGTTTTGCCCATTGTTTGGGGCAGTTTGACCCATTGATTTTTGTGGGGCCGACTTGTCTATTTTCACTTGACTTCTTGAGAGTATATATTTGCATTATTCTTTTAGGGTTTTACATTAGGGTTTATGCAATATAGGAATATCTTCCTTAGTTGCATATTATTTCAACGAGAAACAACTGCTTGGAAACGTGACCACTCTGGTTTACACTAAAACGATTGAAATAATATTGTTCATTATTTTTAATAAATGTAACTTGTAACTATAGAAAACATGCACACCAATTAATTCCTTAAATCTAAATCGTTCATTTTTGGACACGACTAAGAATATTCGAGGATTGAAATCTGACCACTCATTTATTTGATAAATGAAAATTGTGCCACCCTCCTCCCATTGTGTTGAAATAAAGAGGTCTATCGACATAATTATATAATAGTATCATAGATATTAAGGGAACATATAAATAAGTGATAAATATAATGTTTATGTATCTAGGTATAAATAGATATCTCCATTCATATATTATTGTTTTAGTCTTTTTTTGTTGAGAAAACTCTTAAATTTAATTAATCTATTTGTAAAAAAGATACATTCATCTTATTATTTCAAAGACAAAGACTAATTTACACACGTGGATTTGCTCGGCCTAGCTGCTGTGTCTTGTGTTTGAAGGCGCCCAAGACTATGTCTCATCTCTTGGGGACTGTCCCTTCATTTTGTCATCCATCTTTGATTATACTGCAATCATGAATGTTCATTTCCCTTGGGATGGAACTACATTTGAGGACTCTTTATTGTTTTGGCGTCGTAGTCATAATAAGTTGTCTTCCATTATACTCCTCTGCATTTGGTTTGTTTGGAAAGACAGAAACGACGCCATTTTCAATGAGGTTTCACCATCCTCACACCGGGTTGCGACTACCACTTTCGCCACTTATTCTTCGCTCAAGGGCCCTATTGTTCCTCGACGACCTCACTTTTTTTATCCGGTGATGAATGAGTACCCGCTCCCCCATGGTTTTTTCGATGGGGCGGAATCGAATGGTATGTGTGGTGATGGCGCGGTTCTGATCACCAGTCCTACGCACTATTATCACCTTTCACTTTTTGTTGGGTTCAGCACAAACACAAGGGTAGAACTAATTGTGTTATGGACTCTTCTCTATTTCTCCCACTCACTGTCTGTACAATCTCTTTGGATCTTTGGAGATTCAAAGTGTATCATTGATTGGGTCGGAAAGGGTACTCGCCTCAATGCTCTTCATCTGAAGCACTGGATGAACAGAACTCAGGAGAAGCTGCAGTGTTTCATTTCTCTTCGGTTTAGGCACATTTACAGGGAACTTAATGGTACTGTTGACCGCCTGTCTAGACGATCCCTAGGGGAAATGAACAACCAACTGCTATGTGACGAATTTAGTGGAGGGCATCTTATAAAATCTTTTGTGATGAACCTCCTCTAAATGATCCTATGATCTATATTATCTTTTTGCACTGGCTGTCTTTTACATGGACTACTTCGTTGATTGATCGTCGCCTTTGTCTTTGGAGGGAAACGGATTACCAATGTTCTTGTATCTTTGTATTTGCTCTGCTATGCGGTCTTTCTAGCACTATAGTTTCACAAACTCTTTTATGGGTTGGGCGACTTTACCGGCTTTACGTAAGATCACTTCTTATGATCAGCTTTTGTATCTTTAATATAAAAGCTGAAGTTTTCCTTTGTAAAAAAAAAAAGTTACACACAATTTTTGTTAAAATATTGATAGTTTAAAAATATCTTATCATACTTATATTTATATATACATATATTAATAAATTATCATTTATCTTTTAAGATACATAGTGCTATGCATTATATAGTAGTTCTTTTTTATTTTATTTTTAACATGCACAATTTCTCAAATCTTTTTCTCTCATTGATTAAGGAATTTTTCTTACACTAACTATAAGCGACTTGTGAAACAAGTCATCACAAGAAATGGGTTTTGTCCCCTATTGTGAAGTGGTACTCAAGTACTAGACCCATCAATGTGATGGTGCTCAAGTACTGGACCCACACCCATGTGATTGTTGTTGGAGTATGCAACCCATGTGACTTAGTAATAAGACTAGATCCATGTGCCATGTCCCTTAGTGCAAGAGTGGTGATCAAGCACTAGACCCACACCCATGTAGAGTAATAAACAAAGATTGATAATGATAAAATAGGTCATGTCTAGTCGGGGAAACTTGCGGAGAAGTGTGTCTCTGAATAATGTTCATCTAATTTTGTTGACTTTTTTTTTTCACAGAAAAATTTAACTTACTATTAATAAACGAAATAGTAAATAACATCAGCTGTCAGAATCATACAAGTCTGCTCTCAAGCCTAGTAATATGGACATGCCAGACATATGCCAGATGAGTCAGCATCAACAACGAAAACTCCAGAAATATAGCACCATATGTCCACAATATTAGTCAGGGATCCCTCCAGAAGGAGAAACAAATCCAAGTAATGCAGAATAAAGCAATAAGTCCATACCATATAAGTGTATCTAATTTTGTTGACTAAATTAAAATTTGTTTTGTCTTTTTAGTCGACTGAAAATTCAAGAGTGTGGATTTAGTAATTTAGACTTGGAATTTCAAATAAGTTTACGTTTTTATAATTTAAGAGTGCAAAACTTTTTATCCAATAATCTTAATTATATAATTTTTTTTAAAATATAAAAACAAAACGTAAAAAGAATTCATAATAATAACAAAATAAGTCAAATTTATATCATAAAAAATAAAATTTTATATAATAAATAATAAAAAATAATTATGACAGTCAACATGATCTTGACCGTATCAACACTAATAAGTAAAAGTTAACCTTAAATAGTTAACCAAGTCCATTAATGAGCTGTAAAAATTGATGGAATTACCAGTTGTCCAAAAGTCAATATTTTGGTCATAAACGGCTGCCCAATAGTCATGTCATAAAAGACTCACGAATGACCATAATATCATATCAAACGGATCTGTTGGTGAGTCGTGAAGACGAAAATAATTGTGGAGGTGTGAATGGTTCTTGGGTTATAAAGACAAAAATATCAAAGTTGCGGAGGTGTGAATGGAAATATTAGATGTGGAAAAGTGATAAACATTTAAAATCATTAATTATTAAAAATATTAGATTACATCTTCCACTAAGTACACCTCTTTGAAATATTATCACATCATGTACAAATCAAGGGAGTTGGATAAGGGTTAACTAAAACGTTTTTGATTCATCAGAACTTAGTAGTTGAAATTACAATTAGTCTAGAATAAACAATCTCAATTGCTAAAATTACAAAAATCCATAAATAACAATTTCCAAAAAATTTTAACCAATTTTTATCCCAAAATCCTCGAAGAAGCGAGCAGTTATGGTTGTCTTTTATCCTACACGCCTACTAACCATAGCTCCACACCTTGACTGCATCTTTTAAATGTGGCACGGTTCTCACTATTGCTCAAACCCATTGACTGCATCTTTTGAAAGGCTTATTCACTGTAGAACTATGCCATGGAACTATGCCCTTGGAGTTTTGTGCCATTTTAAGACGATCCAGATGGTCGAAATTCCAAAAAAATAACGAGAAGGGGGGGAATTGTGCTTCGCTGGAAAATTTTCCGTCACCCACAGAGGCAATTTGAGTGCCAGTTATCACACGCCGGTAGAGGCCAAAACTCCTGGAAGCACAGTTCCATGACATAGTTCCCCAGTAAATAGGGTGGAACTACGATTCCACCAATTTTTATAACCAAATCTAGGAAACAAATCACCAAAAAAGCGGGGCGATTTGAGTGCCAGTTATCCCACTCCCAAAGGACAGCTTTGCTGACGAAACAGAAGCGGAAACCCCGGTCCGTTCAGATGAAGCATTCCAAAGCGGTTTAAACCATTTTATTGAATAGCCGGACAGTTGTTAGCCTTTTCCCTTATTTTCTGTGAGACCACCTCGGCCAGGGTTTGGCTGCACTTCGTTTTGAAGGAAAGCAGGGAGCAGTATAGGGGAAAACCAAAACGTCCCATATCGGCTGGAATCCGGTAGTTTTAAAATCCTACGTTTAGTCTATTTAGTCTAAGACAAATCAGTGTGATTGCTAAAATTGCAATAATTACAGAAATTGCAATTTACAGAGATGATTTTCACAGTATTTATATAAAAAACCCCAGAAAAGTGGAGCGTTTTGGTAATTGTTTATCCTACGCCGGAAAGCAGTCCTAATTACCCTCGAGTTCGCCTCCCATCCTCATGAGAACAGGCTATCTGCTGCGGCTTCTTCCTCCATGGCCTCCACTTCTGTCTCGACTTCTTCTTCTCCTCACGAGGTGTTCCTAAATCACCGCGGCCCGGATCTGAAAGACACCTTCGTCAGCCATCTCCGCAGACGCCTTAAGTCATGTGGATTGAGTGTTTTTCTTGACAGGGACGAATTGCAGGAGGGACACGACGTTTTTTCCCAAATAAAAAATGCGATCTGTGGTGCCTCTGTGAACATTGCAATATTTTCTCCAAGATATGCGGAATCTCCGTGGAGGAACTTGTCCTCATGAAAAACTCGGAGGCGACCATTCCTCCAGTGTTTCACAAGGTCGACCCTCATGTTGTCCGCCATGCTCTTAAAGACTACGCTGAAGCCCTGCGGAAGCTCGAGGAGAAAAGAACAACCGACCCTCAAATTGGGGAAGAGAAGCCACGCTACGGCTATGATACTATTCAGAATTGGAGAAAAGCACTTAACCATGTTGGGAATCTGAAGGGTTTCACGCATGGGTGAGCTCCTGCATCTTGTACTGCCCCTTCCTGCAATATTCTTTCTTCGTTTTCATTTGTTGGATTGATATAAGGTGCATGATATACGTAAAGCCCTTGGCGTTTCTCACTAGTTTCTCTTACTCTATTCAGGGACGACGAGGATGAAGCACAGCTCGTGGAAGATGTTGTTGAAAGAGTTTTGGGTATAGTTCCAAAACCACTGTTGGATGTCACAGTATATCCGACTGGTCTGGACGAAAAGTTAGAAGATTTTGAAAACACAGTGCTCTCGCAGGCGCAGCAGGACGAGAACCGCGTGGAAGCCAAAGCTGTGGCCATAGCCGGCATGGGTGGATCAGTTGCGGAAACCTCCGTAGCCAAAAAAGCCAAAGTTGTGGCCATTGTTGGCATGGGTGGAGCTGGTAAAACCACCCTAGCCAAAAGATTCTTCAACTTCAAGCGATCAAATTATAAGAGTTCTTCCTTTTTATTTGAGGTGAGAGAAAATGCACGTACAATGTCTCTAGCTTACTTGCAGATAGCCTCCGCACATGGAGGGAAAAAACGCCCTTGAGTGCGTTCGAGGGCGCCCCTGAGCTCAATTTTCGCGCATTTCTAGCAGATCCACCTACAGCCTGGGCTTGCCTTCAGGCACCGATGCTTTCTGACGAAATTTGACAGCTACAGTACAAAACTGACAGCTGAGGTTACGTTTTGAACCGTTTCGGACAGCGTTCTTAGCTTACATGTTACGTTTTGAACCAGTTCAGACAGCGTTTTTAACTTACGTTTTGAACCAGCAGCGTTCTTAGCTTACGTTTGCATGTGCGCGAAGGGGCGTTTTTAGCCCAGCTGATGTCAGCTAAGGGCGCCCCCCGGGGCGCCCTTTTTACCTCCATGTGCGGAGGCTAAGAGGAAGCTCCTTAAAGACTTAACAGGTATGGATAATATCAAAATCGATAGTTGTGCTGAAGGGATAGTGGCACTTAAAATGTATCTCTTGTCTCGTCATTCATTGATAATTTTAGATGAAAATGTATCTCTTGTCTCGTCATTCATTGATAATTTTAGATGATATAGGTCATGCCTCTCAATTGGAAGCTCTTTTGCCAATTAGAGATGTCATTGACCCGGATAGCTTGATTTTGGCTATCTCTCGGGACAAGTCTGTCTTCAAAATACCAGGAGTGTTAGAATTAGAAGATTCCTCAATTTATAATCTAAAGGGACTCAATGAATCACACTCGACAAAGCTCTTCTGCTCATATGCCTTCAATCAGCCACTTCCACCACCAGAATTTGTATATCTGGCAAATCGATTTGTAAAAGTGTGCGATAGGTTGCCATTGTCGTTAAAAGTATTTGGGGCTCTTGTTTGTAGAGAAACTGAAGCTTTCTGGGAAGAGATACTGAATGAATTTGACCAGAGACTGCCTAATACTGAGATACAAGAAAGCCTTGAAATCAGTTATAGTTCGCTCAGTTTAAAGGATCAGCAAACATTTGTAGATATTGCTTGTTTTTTCATTGGACGAGATAGTAATACTGCCACAAGAATATGGGGTATGGTTGGGCTTCAAATTCTACAGAACAAGTGTCTACTGGAAGTGGACACAGACAATAGCATAAAAATGCATGATCACATTCGCGACATGGGAAGAAATATTTCGCAGCGAATAAGTCCCTGTCGTCATTTTGATCTGACGATCAACGAGATCGATGAATTGTTGGAGCGGTCGTCATATGTAAGTGCTTTCATAATCCAAAATTTTCAAACTGATGTAAGTTTGAATATTTACATAAATAAATGTTTATATTTTAGAATTTGGGGTGGATTATTATCTATGCTTTTTTAAGGTTGAATGATGGAGTGAAGATCTATTGATTTTATGGTAGTAAGTTCAAAATTCTAAATAAACAATTTAAAAATAAACAGAACTATAAAAAATTAATTGGTAATTGATGCATGGATAATTGGTAGCTCATGGATAGATAATAGATAGACAAGGCATTTAATTAAAGAAGATAACAAGTAGTTGAGGCATGGAGAACAATAGGTAATTACAACTAAGCATAGAGAACAAGTAACATATAATTTTTTCATGGCACTTAACTTGCACTTAAGACATGTATTCCATCCTAGGAGGTCACATGTTCAAATCGGGAGGGGGTAGGGTATGTACACCTCTACTAGACTTTACGAGTTAAAACTAAATCCCTGAGGGGGTCCCTTGTCCCACAAAGAAGGAAGTCTCATACACCAAATTGGTGTCTCCCTTGGTGATGACCTTAAAAATATATTATTATGATTATTATTATTATAACTTGTGAATTATTGATGTTTACATAACACAAATTAAGTAGCTCTTTTAATTTAAAAAAAAATCCTATAAAAAAACCTTTTATATTTAAGAAAAGTTGTATCATAAAATAAATCCAATCCATAGAGAAACTAGATCTTCTCGGAACTGATATTTTAACAGAGTTCCCCCTACGTAAATAGTAACATAACCCATATCAGGCCCCAATTCCAAAGACATATAAAAGACTGAAATACATAGTCAATAAGCTTCTACAGCAAAAATATAACAAAAATGAGCCATGAAAGTCTGGTAATAACATCAGACTAGACATACTCAAAAAGTGATGATACTGCCACAGCCACAGATGCCCAGTCGCAAAATTCTTCCACTTATAACCTACCATTCATATGCCCAATTGCCTTCTTAGAAAGTAGATCGGCAACAGAATTGTACTCTCTCTATATGTATGATGGAAATGCACCCAAACAAAAGATGAGATAACGGCTTTGGCCCTGGCGATCAAATGTTCCAGAAATAAAGAGTGCAGATCTGCGGAGCCATTGGCCCAATCGATTATACACTTAGAGTCACCTGCAACCTGTAAAGTACTGATGCCCCTGCTCCTTGAAAACCAGAGAAAGCCCATAATACCATAATTTTTTAAATAACTGTAAATGTATTTGTTATTCGAATTGACAAAATTTCTTAAATCACGGGAAATGTATTTGTTATTCTGAAGAAAGATATGTGATGTTTTGTACTCATCATCTGTGAACAGGTTATGGTCGAAGTTCGGGGAGTTACGATGCCTGTTGGTAGGTATAGTGCTTTATAAGTTTGCTTTATTTCCCCCGACGAGTCCAGATATGCCAACGCACGAAAGTAATGAGGTTTTTGAGAACACTCCGAGGCAGCTCGTCAACGATTCCCGTTTTGGTGGTATTTTGAATTTGCGATTTGTCGCAACTGAATATGGTAATTATTTAGAACGCATATTGAAGAAGGCTCGGTCACCAGATCTCCAATGGCTCTGCTGCTACAGATATCCATACTCTTGCCTGCCATTTTGGATACCAATGAAGAACTTGAGAGTTTTAGATGTGGCCGGGAGCAGGTTGGAAATACTTTGGCAACATGAATCTCAGGTATGTTTATTTTTCTATTTTTATTTCGTTTCATTTTGTACGCGAAAATCATCTTTTACGTCTTTCTGATAGCTGAAGCGCGGATATTGCAGGCTCCTCTCCAGTTGCGAGAGTTAACAATCTGGGCTCCCTCCTTTTCAAGCTTTCCTGAGTCTATAGGGCAGCTGAAGTGCCTTGAATCTATTCTTTTAAGAGACAATGACCTCATCGAAGGAGTCGCACTCAAAAGTTTGCCTGAAGAATTTTGTGATCTGCGCTCCTTGAAATCCCTAGACTTGGGACAATGCGGTAACCTGACATCTCTGCCTGATTCCTTTGGGAGGCTAACAAACCTCGAGTTCATTCATTTGTTGAATGCTACCAGTTTTGAGAGGCTTCCAGAATCATTTGGCAATTTAACTCGACTCAAAGATCTAGCTTTGGATGAGTGTATAAATTTGACCATCTCCAATGCTGCACTTGGAAATATTACGACTCTTGAATCCTTGAGTATTAGATCTTGTAAGAATGTGAGAGAATTGTCCCCCCAGGTCGCAAATCAATGGTCCTTGCTAGACTTGGATGTGGCAGGAACGGGCATAAAAGTATTGCCTACCTGGATTGGAGACCTGTGTAATTTGAGATATCTAACATTAGGTAACGACTTATTGGAAGTGCTTCCAACTTTGTTGTCTTCCCTCAAGAGCTTGACATGTTTGCGGCTCGAGTTTTCGCCTAGATTGAAAATCTTGCCCGGTCAGTTTGCACAGTTGACTCAGTTGAGAAAATTGTACATCCTCCGTTGCGGGATTGAATACTTACCCCATGATCTTCCCAAGATGAACAATCTTAGAAGGTTAGTGGTAGGGGATTGCCCATTGCTGGAACTGCCATTCAAAAAGATGGAAGGAGAAAGAGAAACAGGTATTGCCTTGAATAAATTGGAGACCTTCCATGACAATGAAAGATACATGTATGGGCTCCAGCCGTTAGAGCTGTTCCGCAATATACTATAAGAGGCAGTCTTTCCGGAGGGTGTTTGCCCAAACCTTCGGGAACTTAGCTTGTAGGGATGCGAAAAATTAACGCAAATAGGAGGGCTTTCTGGTCTGGCAAAACTTCAACTTCTCGACATCAATGGGTGCGTGAGATTAGAGGAGCTGCCAAATATTGAAATGTTGGTATCTTTGAAGCTGTTGAATGTTAGTGGTGCAAAAAGCTCAAGAGCATACCAGGGTTGTGTCAGCTCACAAAGCTTAGAAAGTTCTATGCTTCTGAATGCGAGGAGATGCTAGAGCTGTCCGGTGTAGAACATTTAATGTTCTTGAACAGTCTTTATGCTCGGAAGTGTCCGAAACTAGAGTGGGGCGCGGGTGTGCTCGAGCAACTGCGCCAACGATTGAAGGAAGGACTAAAGCTATGATGAATGCAATGTTGATTATAATTTCACTGGATATAATGTTTTACAACACTTGCTTGTAGCTCATTGTACCAAGGTTTTCACTCCATGTTTAATTAATTCATTTATGTAGGATAATGAGATGTTAACTGGGTTTTTGTCCAAACATATTATGTGATCTACAATGGTTATGGGTTTCCAAAATCAAAGAACCCTTCGTACTAAATTTAAACTCAAATCTTGTAAACGTTATATTGATAATCACGACAATTTAAATGGCAGCCAGGAATGTTCTGTTTTGTTAATTCTTTACTTAATACTTTATGTATATTTTATATATACTAGCAATTGCCTCAAGAGGTGCAAAGGGACGTGGAGGGGGAGAATAAAAAAAGTAAAGCTACCGAGAAAAGGTTAGAAGTAGATGCTTCTAATGAAATTGGGACATGGACCAGAAGAGAAAGAGAAAGAAAGGTTTCTGAAACCATTTGGTCAAAATATGGAAGTATGTAAATGTATGGGTTGGTATCTTCTATAATTGCACCTTCATGTCGAGGCAAAGGAATATAACAAGCATATAAACAACTCCCGATTTTAAGACATAAAAGATTGCATAACTTAGTCGCATGTTCAAAATGTGGCTTAACCCTAAGTATTAGACAATAGGATGAGGAAATTAAGTCACCTTTGTGAATGAAAGGTAGTAGTATTATAGATTTGGAGGAAGCCATGTTTTTTTTTGCAGTTAAGGGGAGAACATGAAAACCATGTGTGAATCAATGGGAGAGCATTGTCAATATCCAATGGATAGGCCTTTGTCGTATTAAGTAGTGAAGAGTGAAAGTGATTGCTATAAATCTAATGTCAACTAGAAAGTGTGCGAAAATCAATGAATATACCTGGAAGAGATGGTCGGAATTGTTAAAGGTGTTAGTACCAACTTGATAAAAAAGACTTCTTGGCAAAAGTTATGCGGAAATCAATTTCAAGTGAGAAAATTTCTTGTGGTGAGATAGAGAGCAAAAGTTATGCGGAAATCAACTTCAAGTGAGAAAATTTCTTGTGGTGAGATAGAGAGCAATGTAGATGGGAAAAAGCTGAGGCTAAGTAATGTTGAATTTGGATAAGCAAGAAATTGATTATCAAAGAGACAAGAAGCTTTTACAATGATATGAAGGCCAAAAGGTCAAAGTTATCGATAAAAGGTTGAAAGGTCAACAATATGAAGGCCAACAATGTGAACAAGAAACATGAAAACATAAAGACATAGGCTTGGGGTTGGGATCCGTATCTTGTGTGATCAATAGAAATTCATAATGATAAAAATATTAAAGGACTATAACCATGAAGTTGATTATGACAATGAAGGTATAAAAGGGTAAAACATAAAGAAATTAATGAAGGGTCAGTGCAAGCTAATGAGGGTCACTTTTGGCGCGTTAGATGCAATAGAAAACTGAAAAATCAGGCATCCCTCAACTTACTTGGATTTTTTGAGATACTTACGCAAAATATCTTGCATTGAGTAAAAAAGATGAAATGTAGAAAATTGAATCACGTTTCCAAATATATAAATTTTATGTATTGAAAATTTGCATAGCTATGTTAAGTTTCATTTTTCCTAACAGACACTTTTTATTTTTCAGGCAAATGATAAGGTATATGTTTTTGTGGGTGCATCCTTTGAGGGCCTAAATGATGGAATCAAGCTACAAAAATGGGCATGCATGTAGAGAACATATAGCACTTGTACGCCATTATTTTTCGAAAATTGAATTTGTAATTTTATAATTTTTTTATAATTGTCTAAGTGATCAAACCTTGAAAATAGTACCTCTTTTGTGGGTGCAGCCTTTGAAGGTCTTAATGCAAAAATCTTGAAATGGGTTTTTCATAGAACGTGGAGGCTAGTGTCCTCTTGTGCACCATACAATTTTTTTTTGAAATGACCAAGAATTAAAAAAGTTATGGAAGAAACACTAATAATGTGTTTCACGAGTTAAGGAGGTAGGACACAAAAGAAATTGAAAGAAAATAGGAAAATTTAATATTTTTAAATAAAAGTTACATATTTGGAATCTGCAGAAAAAATGCTATTTGTGTTTAAGATTTCGTCAAAAATGACTGTGTGTAGCATACTGTAACGAGTGGCTAAGCACAGGATTCTCTAGAAACTTGAAGAAATACCCAATTAGCTTTGGTTTATCCGTTAACATAGCACAGGTTTGGAATTACCGAAGCAAACTCCAAAGCATACACATAGGATTATTGTTGACATGCGAGCAAGTGAGTCAGCTTGGTTTAGGCTCTACAAAACATGTACGCGTTCTGTTTAAATTCAAAAATATTGTCGCGCTTTTAGAATTACATAACGCACACGCGTTATATAACTACATAACGTGTACACGTTATGTAGTGACAAAACGCGCTCGCATTATGTAAATCATAAAATATATGTTTAATACTTGAGAGAGAGGGGGTGTGGAAGACTCAAGGGAATTTTTGGTTAATATTTGAGAAGGGGTGGGAAAGGGTCAAGGGAATCTATGGTTGATATTTAATAGGGGTGGGAAAGGGTCAAGGGCTTAGAAGGATGTTGGAAGCTTGAGTGGGGAGAGATGAAGGGAATGAGAACATGATGGGCTACAAGGGGTGAAGGGAAGTGGAGCTTGAGAGCACTATTAGGAGTAGAAGAGGTTCTGAAGAGATATAGGGTTAGAAGTTGAAAGTGAGACTTGAGTGATAAGGGGGAATGGATGGAGGCAAGGGGGATGTAAAAGAGAAATAAAGAATAAAAGGGGGGGAGAGACATAGAGAGAGGGAGGGAGAGGGACAACGGGGAGGAATGGATTTAGAGGGAGTGAGAGATAGATGGGGATAGAACAAAATAAAGAGATAGGAAGGGAGGGACATAAACTGTTGTTGGGACACATGTAGGGAGTGGTGGCGATGGAGAGAGAGAGAGAGAGAGAGAGAGAGAGAGAGAGAGGATGGGGAAGGGACATAAAGTGTGAGAGAGAGAGGGAGTGATGGAGAGATTGGGATAGGTTGAGGGAAAGATAACATGAGGGAGGGATAAAAGGTGAGAGAGAGAGAGGCGATGAGAGAGGGAGGGAGAGAGGGTAGGGTGAGGGATGGAGGGAGAAAGGTGGAGATAGAAATGGATGGAGGGGGAATGGGTTTGAGAATGGAAAGGGACATAATGTGTGTGTGTGTGTGTTTGAGAGAGAGATTGATGGTTGGGGAGAGAGAGACTAGAGGGAGGTGTGAGCGACAAAGAAAGTGGGAGGTTGTGTGTGTGTGTGTGTGATAGGGAAGGAGGAATCAGTGGGGTGGCAGGGATGAAGATGACCTGTAATGGAGAGAAAGCGACATAGAGGGAGGGAGGTAAAGGGAGTGAGGGACATATCCAGGGACAGATCCAGAGAAAGAGATAGGGAGGGAGGGATACAAGGTGAGATAGAGAGGGTAGGGGGGAGGGATAAAGGCACATAGGGAACTAGTGATTAAGGGCGAACGAAGGGAGAGAGTTCTATAGGGAGTTGGATAATTGCGAATATATACATAAGGTGGATCCCATCCTCGTCATCATCTTCATCACCATCACCATCATCATCACCATCTTCATCATCATCACCATCTTCATCATCATCACCATCATCATCATTGTCATCTCTAAGTTCCTTATCAACATCTCCATCATCATCATCTTCATCATCATCATCATCATCATCTTCGTCACCATCACCGTCATCATCAACGTCTTCATCATCATCACCATCATCATCATCATCATCAACATATTTATCATCATTTTCATCTCTAGGTTCTCCATCAACATCTCCATCATCATCATCTTCTTCATCATCATCATCATCTTCATCACTATCATCATCATCATCATCATCATCATCATCATCATCAAATCAACATCTCCATCATCATCATCATCATCTTCTAAACATCATCATCATCATCATCTGAACATCACCATCACTATCATCATCAACATCTTCATCATCATCACCATCATCATCACCATCATCTTCCTCATCAAATCAGCATCTTCATCAGCATCATCATCATCTTCTGAACAACATCATCATCATCATTTGAACATCACCATCACCATCATCATTCACATCTTCATCATCATCACCATCACCATCATCATCAAAATCTTATTCGTCATCACCATCACCATCTTCATCATCATTGTCATCTCTAGGTTCCCCATCAACATCAACATCAACATTTCCATCATCATCATCTTCATCACCATCATCATCTTCATCACCATCATCATCATCATCAACATCTTCATCATCATCACCATCATCATCATCATCATCATCTTCTTCCTCATCAGATCAACATCTCCATCATTTCACCATCATCATCATCATCATCATCTTCATCACCATCATCATCATCATCATCATCAACATCATCAACATCTTCATCATCATTGTCATATGTAGGTTCCTCATCAACATCTTTATCATCATCATCATCATCATCACCATCACCATCACTATCATCATCAACATCTCCATCATCATCACCATCACCATCATCATCATCATCATCATCATCACCATCATCATCATCATCATCATCATCATCATCATCTCCATCGTTATCATCATCTTCATCATCATCATCATCATCATTATCATCTTCATCACCGTCACCATCACCATCACCATCAACATCAACATCTCCATCATCATCATCATCATCATCATCATCATCATCATCTCATCATCATCATCATCATCATCATCATCTCCATCGTCATCATCATCTTATTCATCATCATCATCATTATCATCTTCATCACCATCACCATCACCATCACGGTCCATCACCATCTCCATCAACATCTCCATCATCATCACCATCACCATCATCATCATCCTCATCATCATCATCTCATCATCATCATCTCCATCGTCATCATCATATTCTTCATCATCATCATCATTATCATCTTCATCACCATCTCTAGGTTCCTCATCAACATCTCCATCATCATCATCTTCTTCATCATCATCATCTTCATTACCATCAACATCTTCATCATCATCACCATCATCATCATATTCATCGTCATCAGATCAACATCTCCATCATCATCATCATCACCATCTTCATCAACATCAACATCTTCATCATCATTGTCATCTCTAGGTTCCTCATCAACATCTCCATCATCAACATCTTCATCATCATCACCATCATCATCATCATCATCATCATCTTCCTCATCAAATCAACATCTCCATCATCATCATCATCATCTTCTAAACATCATCATCATCATCATCTGAACATCACCATCACCATCATCATCAACATCTTCATCATCATCATCATCATCTTCCTCATCAAATCAACATCTTCATCATCATCATCATCATCTTCTGAACATCAACATCATCATCATCATCTGAACATCACCATCACCATCATCATCAACATCTTCATCATCATAGAGAGGGCAGGGGGGAGGGATAAAGGCACATAGGGAACTAGTGATTAAGGGCGAACGAAGGGAGAGAGTTCTATAGGGACTTGGATAATTGCGAATATATACATAAGGTGGATACCCTCCTCGTCATCATCTTCATCACCATCTTCATCACCATCTTCATCATCATCACCATCATCATCATTGTCATCTCTAGGTTCCTCATCATCATCATCATCATCATCTTCATCATCATCATCATCATCTTCATCACCATCACCGTCATCATCAACGTCTTCATCATCATCACCATCATCATCATCATCATTAACATCTTCATCATCATTTTCATCTCTAGGTTCTCCATTAACATCTCCATCATCATCATCTTCATCACTATCATCATCTTCATCAACATCTTCATCATCATCACCATCATCATCATCATCATCTTCCTCATTAAATCAACATCTCCATCATCATCATCATCATCTTCTAAACATCATCATCATCATCATCTGAACATCACCATCACCATCATCATCATCACCATCATCATCATCATCATCATCTTCCTCATCAAATCAACATCTTCATCATTATCATCATCATCTTCTGAACATCATCATCATCATCATCTGAACATCACCATCACCATCATCATCAACATCTTCATCATCATCACCATCACCATCATCATCAAAATCTTATTCGTCGTCACCATCACCATCACCATCACCATCTTCATCATCATTGTCATCTCTAGGTTCCCCATCAACATCAACATCTCCATCATCATCATCTCCATCATCATCATCATCATCATCATCAACATCTTCATCATCATCACCATCATCATCATCATCTTCCTCATCATATCAACATCTCCATCATTTCACCATCTTCATCATCATTGTCATCTCTAGGTTCGTCATCAACATCTCCATCATCAACATCATCATCATCATCATCATCATCAACATCTTCATCATCATTGTCATATGTAGGTTCCTCATCAACATCTTCTTCATCATTATCTTCTCCATCATCATCATCATCATCATCATCACCATCACCATCACTATCATCATCAACATCTCCATCATCATCACCATCACTATCACCATCACCATCATCATCACCATCAACATCACCATCGTCACCATCATCATCATATTATATCCTTCTCTTCATCATCATTGACATCTCTCCCTTCCCCATCAACATCTCCATCATCGTCATCTTCTTCATCACCATCATCATCATACTGATCACCCTCATCATCATATTCAACATCTCCATGGTCATCACCATCATCTTCGTCAACATCATCATCTTTATCATATTCATCTGCATCATGATCATCTTCATTGTCATCACCCTCCTCCTCATCATCATCTTGTGCACTTATGCACTTAGGGATTAATGCTTAGAAGAGTGTCTAAAGGCCTTTATGGGGGAGGGGCTCTAGAAACAAGGTAAGAGAGAGAGGACAGGGGGTAACCATACAAAACATTTGTTTTCTTTTGATTTTATTCGTTTCCCTAGCCGTGCACCTAACCTATTTATTGTGCTTAACAATATCGCGTACGCGTTTTAGATTTATATAACACGTATGCATTTTGTAACTCTATAAACAATGGACTGTCCCTATCCGAGAGCAACTTTCAACTATCCAAACCAAAACAGCAAATCCTGCGTCTTTTTCAATAGCACGAGCCCGCCATTGGAAATACTCACCATTTACACCATCTCCATCATTATTTTTGTTATGCAGGTGTAGCATTGAGGACATATTTCATGGTTTCTTAGTGTGGTGTTGGGTTATATGGCCATATTTGAAGAAGATAATCAGCAAGCTTGAAGAATCTCCAATTGAATAACACCAAAGATAAGGTATTTGAAAGATTCATTTTGCCTATATTTGAGGAGCACACAAGATAAGATATCAAGCTTCAAGACCATTTCATGGTGATGGTGGATATACACAATTGTACAAGAGAATCAAAGAGCCCAAACAATTTATGATTTAACTTTCATTTGCTTATTATTGAAGAGCACCAAAGGTAAATTTTCTCATTCATAATTGTTTTGATGGGAAAGATGAACATTTGAGAAGGAAGATTGAAGCTCACCTTGAAGGATCTATAGTTCTAGAAAGCACTAAAGGTTTGAAAGCTTGTAATTGAGGAGAAACAAAAACAAACTATATTGAATTGATCATTGTGGTGATGGGGAATCCACATAACCAAGGAAGAAAATCAGTAAGGAGGAAGAGACCTCAAGAAGTCATTGAAGAAGAGAAAGAAAATAAAAGAATACACATGATGAATCGGAGGCTTTCTTTGGAAACTAATCCAAATCCAATTGTAGAGGATACCACGGTTCATCCTATTAATCCACGACAAGAGGGACCTTCAATTTCCACAATAGTTGTTGAACAAGCACCCCATGGAAGTAATCAAGAAGCAAAATGTAGGTGCTCATTAGGAGATGTTTCAATTCCGACTTCAAGTCAAAGTGATAAGTTACCATCTCAAGATGGAGCGAATGGAGAAACACAAAATTTGTTATTCGGATGTGGTTATATAAGTGATGAATTCAGAGAGGTGTTGGACATGTTGCCTACTGTTGAAGAAGAAAATGTTATCCGGACCATCGATGAGGATGTTGGACTTCCACAAGAGGATGTTGGACTTCCACAGACCATCGATGAGGATGGTGGACTTCCACCATCCAACTACTAGGAAGAGAATGAAGGACACCAAGCTACTACTGAAACGCCAGAGCGCCTTGGTGATGCGCTACATGATAGAATTCCAACCCCCTTACCTCCACTAGCAAGCACACGTCGAAGAACTCCGAAGCGTATACAAGTTGATGAAAGTCTCCTCAATTCCATTGAAGGTACGCTATCTAAACGTAGTATTGCTTATCAAACTCAACATATACTTGATAAATATTTTGTTTCTAAATGTGATGGAGATAAATGTAGATTATTTTTATCATTGTTAAAATCTAGGAGCATGAATGTTGTTAGGAAAAAGTTAGGGATAAAGATGATAAAGAATTCTGAACCAAGTTCTCATATAGTTAAAAGCTTAGTAGATGCATTTGGTAAAATTGGTAAGAACACACGTTCAAAGGACTGCAATGTGGCTTGTCGTGTGTTGTCACAAGCAATTGCAAATAAGAACACCAGGGTCTTTCGTATTCTTAGGCCTACATCCCAACTAGTTAATTTGAATGTAAAAACCCTCTGTAGGTATTCTATTAGAAGAGAACATCTTGACACAACCAATCAGACAGATTTTTGGGCCTTTATTGGTCGGTTGCCACATCGTGACATGAAGCTAGTTGATGCAGTAAAGGGAATAGTGCAGAGTTTTTGGTATGATCACACAAGGCCTTCTTCAAACTGAAAGGATGTACTAAAACTAAGAAGGGGTTCAAAGGATCGTGAACCACATACTAAGCATCTTCTTGATATAACACAAACAGAACTATATGAGAAATTTAGGAATGAACATAGACAATTGAACTTGGGGCAAAGACCTTTTGAGAAATGTAAGCCATGGTATGTTAGAATAAATACTCTTCGTAACACTTGTTGTTGTAGATACCATGTAGAATATGAATATTACTATGAAACATTTTTGTACATTCGTCGTGTGTTGCATACTAACCATGTGCAGGATTGCTCCCTAACAATACCACCAACTTCATCAAGAGAATTCATTCATAGCATCATGTGCAATAGACCTGAGGGGCAAACATACTATGCAAAATCTTGTTTGGATGGAACATGCCTCAACTGTGGTGGAATGACATTATTGAGCCAATGTATGCATGAGAGTGGAGACAGTGAATTTGGGAAAATGGTTGTAGACATGAAAAGTTTCAAATATATCAGCTATGAAATAGTCCCAAGGAAAGAAAGCAAAAAAATACAATTGGTGACATCCTAGGTATGCATTTATATCTATAAAATTATGTTTGAACAGTTACATTTCAATCCTTGCTTATAAAATAAACTAACATTGAGATCATTTTGTGTCACCAGGTACCAGTTAATGACTTCGTCAAGGAATTTATTGAAAAGACACATGATTATGTTCATCATGTCCACTTGGCACGATGGCAGGATGAACAGTTTAGAATATGTAGAGATACATTTCCCCATGGTACTATACTTTCAGTTCTTGATTTTTCCGAGAACTACACTCTACAACCTCAAAATGAGATCCAAAGTCAGTATTATCACTCTGAGCAGGTTTCCTTGATGGTCCATATCACATATAGGCATGGCCCAAATAGCACTGAAGAGAAAAGAGAAATTCTGAAGGAATATCACTTCTACATAAGTGATGATAGGTGCCATGACTTCCATTATGTACGTCATTGCTTCATCATGTTCTATGATCACTTGAAGGGAAGGAACATACAGATGGATCGACACTGGATTTGGTCTGATGGATGTACTGGTCAGTTCAAAAATGCACGCATATTTCAATGGTTGCGTTCATTGCATAAAAACTACAAAGTGCCACATATGTGGAACTATTTTGAGACTGGGCATGGTAAAGGAGAGCATGATGGAGCTGGAGCATGTGTCAAAACAGCCCTACGAAGAGAGGAATTGAAAGTATCTACAGAATCGACTATTCAAAATGGTCAATATATAGTCAGGTGGTGCACGTTAGTAATGGGACAGGAATCAACTATGCGAGTAGAATCAACAAGAAAGAGACACGTGGAGAGATTTTTTTGGGAGGTGGTAGACATAGATCGTTCACATGCATGGGAATGTAAGAATGTGCCTGGGACTCATGGCTTTCATTCGGTTCGAAGCTCTGATAACCCAGTATTTGAAATTTGGACCAGAAAACTTGCTTGTTTTTGCCCGCCTTGTTGTGATGGTGACTGGGATGGGTGTGAATCATTGGATTGGGTTGATGGATGGGATCGCATATCACTTCCACTTGATTAGCGTGCCATTGTTGAGTTAACTCCGTTGGAAGAAGACCAATCATCTATTTCTGCAGATTTTGATCATGTCTCAGACCTTGTACAACCCGGTATGATGCATTTCCTTAACATTTTTTTGTTTGTTTACGTAGTCTTCAAATGCACATTAATGGCCTTGTATCGCACGAAAAATATTTTGATCATATACCTACAATCATATAATGTAGGGCACATATACGCAATGGTTGCCCCAAAAGATACTGAATGGGGTGGTGATTACTAGTTGGCCCGCTGTATAGATGGAAAGCAAACCCTCATTATGTCCATGACTGACGATGAAAACAACCACTACCCAACCAGGTCTATGGTTGTTAAAGGTGAATACTTGACACAGGACAACAATGCAAGAAAGAATGGTGGATATGTTTATAGGGATTACAAACCAGGTGCAAGTGTGTATCACTTTACCAACTTAACCATTGGTACAAACCTCCAGGTACGAACAATGCCTAGCCGAAATTCATCGAAGGTACGCTACTTCTTATAGGATATAGAGCACGAGAGACTAATGGAGACCATCAGTATAAGAGATGATCCAGAGGGATTGGTTGTATGATAATACATGGGATCTAGCATGATGAAGTGTGTTACATACTTTTAATACTATACTATTTATACTATTTGTAATTGAATATTTCTATATGCTCAATTTTCACATGTATGTTGTTTATGAATATGTCAATTTTGTGTTTTTGATATGCCAAATTTACATCTATGTTGTTTATAAATATGCCAAAAGTTCTCTTGTATGTCAAGTTTATGAATATGCCATTTTTTACATATGATCAATAAACCCTAAGATTATGGTGATTTAATGTTAATTTGTTTGATTGAATACACATGGTGATCTTCATCATTACCACCATCATCATCATCTTCAACAATATCTTCATCATCATTGCCATCTCCCCCTTCCTCATCAACATCTTCACCATCATCATCTTCTTCATCATCATCATCTTCCCATCACCATCACCATCATCATCATCATCATCAAAATCTTCATCATCATCATTGTCACCATCATCATCAAAATATTCATCATCATTGTCATCTCTAGGTTCCTCATGAATATCGCCATCACCATCACCATCACCATCACCATTACCATCACCTTCGCCATCACCATCACCATCTTGATCATCATCATCATCACCATCCCATCACCATCATCATCCCATCACCATCTCCATATTCATCACCCTCACCATCACCATCACCCTCACCATCACCATCAATGTCTTCATCATCATCACCATCATCATCATTATCACCATAAGTGCGCAGAGGATGATTTTGCAAGGTGGACCCCCGTGTGCAAAAATTGCACACTCCCTTACTCAGCAAAACCCTAGTTTTCAAAATGGACCTACAAGGTGATACTTGGGCCATGGGATCGGAGGAGGGGGGCACCCCTAGCACAATCCCGGTGCCCTGAATCCAACGGAGTTGATGGTTCGTCGATCCGAGCCACGGTCGTCATTCTATGGCCCGTTCCATCTTGCATCCAAAAGGCCTTCAGGGACACCTGCTGGATACCTACCGGGGGCATAAAACTCTAACCGTGCAACAAAACCGGGTTTCGGGGAGTCATGCAAGTGTGTCTAGGAAGGTTCCGGCTGGGAACGCTAGCCATAAGTTCTCGGAGGATGATTTTTCAAGGTGGACCCTCGTGTGCAAAAATTGCACACTCCCTTACTGAGCAAAACCCTAGTTTCCAAAATGGACCTACAAGGTGACACCTGGGCCATGGGACCAGAGAAAGGGGGCACCCCTATCACTATCTCGGTGCCTTGAATCCAACGGAGTCGATGGTTCGTTGATCCGAGCCACGGTCGTCATTCTATTGCCCATTTCGTCTCGCATCCAAAAGGCCTTCAAGGACACCTGCTGGATACCTACCCGGGGCATAAAACTCCAACCGTGCAACAAAACTGGGTTCTGGGGAGTCATGCAAGTGTGTCTAGGAAGGTTTCGGCTGGGAACGCTAGCCATAAGTGCCCAGAGGATGATTTTGCAACGTGGACCCCCGTGTGCAAAAATTGCACACTCCCTTACTCAGCAAAACCCTAGTTTCCAAAATGGACCTACAAGGTGACACTTGGGCCATGGGACCGGACGAGGGGGGCAACCCTAGCACTATCCCGGTGCCCTAAATCCAACGGAGTCGAAGGTTCGTCGATCCGAGACACGGTCGTCATTCTATCATCCGTTCCATCTCGCATCCAAAAGGCCTTCAGGGACACCTGCTGGATACCTACCGGGGGCATAAAACTCCAACCGTGCAACAAAACTAGGTTCCGGGGAGTCATGCAAGTGTGTCTATGAAGGTTCCGGCTGGGAACGCTGGCCATAAGTGCCCGGAGGATGATTTTGCAAGGTGGACCCTCGTGTGCAAAAATTGCACACTCCCTTACTGAGCAAAACCTTAGTTTCCAAAATGGACCTACAAGGTGACACCTGGGCCATGGGACCGGAGGAGGGGGGCACCCCTAGCACTATCCCGGTGCCCTGAATCCAACGGAGTCGACGGTTCGTCGATCCGAGCCACGGTCGTCATTCTATGGCCCGTTCCATCTCGCATCCAAAAGGCCTTCAGGGACACCTACTGGATACCTACCCTGGGCATAAAACTCCAACCGTGCAACAAAACCGGGTTCCGGGGATTCATGCAAGTGTGTCTAGGAAGGTTCTGGTTGGGAATGCTAGCCATAAGTTCCCGGAGGATGATTTTGCAAGGTGGACCCCCGTGTGCAAAAATTGCACACTCCCTTACTGAGCAAAACCCTAGTTTCCAAAATGGACCTACAAGGTGACACCTAGGTGATGGGACCGAAGGTGGGGGGAACCCCTAGCACTATCTTGGTGCCTTGAATCCAACGGAGTCGACGGTTCATCGATCCGAGCCACGGTCGTCATTCTATGGCCCGTTCCATCTCGCATCCAAAAGGCCTTCAGGGACACCTGCTCGATACCTACTGGGGGCATAAAACTCCAACCGTGCAACAAAATCGGGTTCCAGGGAGTCATGCAAGTGTGTCTAGGAAGGTTCCAGCTGGGAACGCTAGCCATAAGTGCCTGGAGGATGATTTTGCAAGGTGGACCCCCGTGTGCAAAAATTGCATACTCCCTTATTGAGCAAAACCCTAGTTTCCAAAATGGACCTACAAGGTGACACCTGGGCCATGGGACTAGAGGAGGGGGGCACCCCTAGCACTATCCCGGTGCCCTGAATCCAACGGATTTGACGGTTCGTCGATCCGAGCCACGGTCGTCATTCTATGGCCCGTTCCGTCTCGCATCCAAAAGGCCTTCAGGGACACCTGCTGGATACCTACCGGGGGCGTAAAACTCCAACTGTGCAACAAAATTGGGTTCCGGGAGTCATGCAAGTGTGTCTAGGAAGGTTTCAGCTGGGAACGCTAGCCATAAGTGCCCGGAGGATGATTTTGCAAGGTGGACCCTTGTGTGCAAAAATTGCACATTTCCTTACTAAGCAAAACCTTAGTTTCCAAAATGGACCTACAAGGTGACACTTGGGCCATGGGACCGAAGGAGAGGGGCACCCCTAGCACTATCTCGGTGCCCTGAATCCAACGGAGTCGACAGTTCGTCAATCCGAGCCACAGTCGTCATTCTATGTCTCGTTTTATACCCCTACGTCCTGAGAAGGTTGAAGTTGTAAAGCCACAGCTCTCTAGTATTCATCCTGAAGCTCTTTTGTTTATGTCTAAGATAAATAAGCTCTTAGTTCGTGAGCTGGAACATATCGATCTTAACATAATTTATGGGCTATGGGATATTGCATTAGCTTTTCCAATGGGCGAGCGGCTTACAGAAGGAAATATGGCAGCTGTAGGTGTCTATGCTTTTCTTCCAACCAAAATTGTAGTAGGATTTCCATTAGCGATATAGATAGATTTTTTACTGGTTTCATCAAGAGAAAGTATCATTTTCTTGAACAAGTGGAACTAGTGAATCCTTCATTGTGTTCCATTAGCATTTTGTTATGCAAATACGAACGAGTTCCCCCTCTTCACCTTTTTCTCTTGGAGTTTATGTTAGGTTCTCTCAGTCTGCACCTGCCACTTAGTCTGACATTAATTATGGTCACTGGATAATCTGGATAATCTGGTGCAGGTAAGAGTTATACCTAAACTGCTTACTTTGGTTTCAGAACCGGTGTGTGGTTTTAGAACAGGATCAACCTTTTATGGCCTACCCACCTGAAATTTTTAACCGTCCAAACTAGCTCGATAGAGTCACAGGGGTATTATTTCTCAAATTCATGTAAGTGGGTTGAGTGGAGGAGCATGAGTGCCTTTGAACTAGGAAGAGGTAAAATGAGCTAGGTTGAGGACAATAAATGCTGTATTTTTCCACACAATCTAACGGAAAATGGCCACAGAATTGGGCGGTATAACTCCCTATCAACAATGGCCAGCACATATCTACAAAATGAATGAAGGCACTGGGCCATGAGAAGACGAGGGAGAGGGGCAGCTAGAGGTAATCGCACGCCAGGAGACCAACGGAGTCGACAGTTCGTCTATTCGACCTCCGATTTTCGAGCTATGACGAGTTGCAAGTCGCATGAAAATGTCGTTTAGGGACACTTGGTGACTTTCCGTCCGAGAGCCAAAAAGCAAACGGAGAAGCAAGATTGCGTGTCGTTGGCTCCTGCAAGTGTGTATGGGCAATGCCGACATGGAAACACTTCCAACACTGGTTTGGGGGGGGGGGTTTGCAGAGTTGACCCACCAATGCGAGATTGCATGCAATGAAACTAAGCAAAACCCTAGTTTACGAAATGAATGCACAATGAAGGAACTGGGCCATGAGAAGATGAGGGAGAGGGCCCCCTAGAGGTAATCGCACACCAGGAGACCAATGAAGTCGACGGTTCGTCGATCCGACCTCCGGTTTTCGAGCTATGACGAGTTGCAAGTCGCATGGAAATGTCGTTTAGGCACACTTGGTGACTTTCCGTCCGGGAGCCAAAAAGCAAATTGAGCAACAAGATTGCGTGTCGTTGGCTCCTGCAAGTGTGTATGGGCAATGCCGTCGTGGGAACATTGCCAACACTGGCTCGGGAGGGGGGGTTTGCAGAGTTGACCCACCAATGCGATATTGCATGCAATGAAACTAAGCAAAACCCTAGTTTACGAAATGAATGCACAATGAAGGCACCGAGCGATGAGAAGACGAGGGAGAGGGGCCCCAAGAGGTAATCGCACGCCAGGAGACCAACGGAGTGGACGGTTCGTCGATCCGACCTCCAGTTTCCGAGCTATGATGAGTTGCAAGTCGCATGAAAATTTCGTTCATGGACACTTGGTGACTTTCCGTCTGGGACACTTGGAGACTTTCGGTCCTCCTAGGGTTTATGTTTTTTAAGGATTGTATAATTTCCTTCTTGACAACTCACCTCTTATACCATGTTAAATTTTTTATACTTGATCTAGATAAATGCTTTATACCAATCATAACCATTAGTTCAATGCATAAATTTAACCATAAAACATTTACATAAAGAATTTAACATGTAGGATTTAGTTAAGAATAAAAATGTACAAGAGGCACAACATTTTATTCCTGGAAACCCTCATGGGGAAGAAAACCTAGCAACCTTTCTTAGAATAATTATATGTTTAGAAAACAAGTACAATGAAACCACATGAACAAACCCTAACCCTGAAGGGTTTTACCACATGAAAAAAACCTTAATGAAACATGAAAACAAACGTACTTATCTACATGAAGATGACCTCCAAGCCATAAGGATATCCAAGCATATCCTTCCCAACCAACAATAGAAGGCACTTTATTTCTCGAATCCCGAGGTAACGTTTGTTCCTTACACCAATGTTGCTTTGAGTACTTATGTGTAGTTACTCATATGTAGTGTTGAATCTAATTGTACAATCAAATATTGGGCGTTGATGAAATGTGTAGCATGTATTGCACTTAGTTTTATTAAGTTACATTTGAACATTGACTTAACTTGTAATTTAATCATCCAAACTCACAAATTTTAATTAAACCTAGATCCAATTAGTGTGCATGAGTGAGTTCGTTGAAACCTTGAAAAACATTGTATTGCACTTAGTTTGATTAAATTACACGAGCAAGAAATTTGACTTAACTTGTAATGATCATCCAAAATCACAATTTTTAATTAGATACCAATTAGTGCATGCGTGTAGTGAGTTTGTTGAAACCTTTAAATATAATAGTTTGTTCTTTTGACATAGCGCATTCATGAGTAATAGATAATCCACACAAATCAACACAATAGATTGACACAAGAACATGTGGAAACCGAAGAACAAATACAAAGTGAAATGTATAATTCATTTATAAGTGAAATGTTAAAGTACATGTCTCCAAAAGTACATGTATCCAAAAGTACATATATATCCAAAAGTATCCAAAAGTACATGTATCCAATGAAGTCAATGTACATGTCTCCAAAAGTACATGCACAATGAAGTCAATGTACATGTCTCCAAAAGTAAATGTATCGAAAAGTACATATATATCCAAAAGCACATGTGTCCAAAACTATCAAAAACTATCCAAGCCACATGTACATGTATCCAAATGTACATATATCCCATAAGACACATCAAAACTCAATCTTTCTCTTGTTCTTTCCCGACGTTGATCCTCTAGGCACATCTCTAGGATCAGTGTGTGTCTTTGGATCCTGCAAATTAAATATCAATTGTTAAATTAAATTAACTATGTACTAATACATTAGCTCAACAATTATCAACTTGTGCATGGAAAGTGCATGAAACACTTAGTCACTGAAGGACATCTCACCTCAACTGACAAAGGGGATTGTGTTGCTTGTGTAACAAATGGAGCCGTTGGTTGAACATCCAGGATGGTCGAACCATGGGGGCCAGGAACTACTCCTGCTGGTGGTGGCTACAATGAAAAAATGTTGAAATAGTTAGAAATGCATGAATAAACAATAGACAACAATAATAAACTATGTAAAGATAATATTGAAATAGTTACATACCTGTGTGTGATCAGTTGCCATTGCAGATGCAACACTGACTGCTACATCAACCATCGATGCGAGGTTTTGAGTAGACAACTCGCCGGGTTCTTGATGCAGTAAACATGGAATTCAAACATTAAGAAAAATGATTTATGCACTGGATTTCAAGTTAAACAACAAATACCATCGAAGGATATACATTACCATGGTATGAGTAAGCCCATGGTCGTGGGCAGCTGGAGTCTTTCTAGGAGTAGGACGTCTCACATACACACGACCCTTGTTCACGAATGGCCTAGCAGGAGATACAAATCTAGGCAATGGTCCATATGTCTCGGATGGTGCCTACAGTCAGCAAGTGTTCATGTAGTTAGACATGTATGATTCAACAAACAAACATGTATTTAAAAAATGCATTTTTAATTGTTTACCTGGAGCCCAGATGTTTCATCAAACGGTACGACCATGGGTGCTACCTCCACATTACCTTGCCCCAGTGAAGGATCTGTCATCTGCAAGTTTAATAATTGTAAATATTAGACCATAGATAGCATTAGTGAACTAAAATGTAAAGTATATGGAAATTAACAAATTAACAAGTATTAAAAAACTGAAATTTTAAAATGTTTACCTCGGTGTGAGATATGGCAATAGGTGCTATATAAGATGAGCCTGCCAAATGGGTAGCATCATGCTCCCTTGTAGAGTTTGGAACATCTGACTCTAGGGCGTCACTGCCGGCATAAAGCATCAACTACAAGTTCACAAAATTAATATATTATCTCAAACTATATATATGTGTACACAGACGAAAATAAATGAAAAATTTATTACAATTAACCATCTACATACCTTTCTTAAAAACCCACTGAAGGCAACATCTGAAGCAAGACCATAGCAGGGACGACCACATGATGTGCACTCGTGAGGATCAGTACTATGATGGGGATGTGTTGATGGTCCTGCACTAGTGGATGGTCTTGCATGGTGACGACCTGGTGTATGTACCACACTAGGGACATATGTCTCTTCCTCACCCATATGCTGAACCATAGTGCCATGGCGAACAACCACCCATGCCAAACTCAAAAATGCATCACGTGTCTGTGGAATAATATGATGTGCAGGTGGGACATCTGGCTCAGGCAATTGCCTGCGAGGTGCAGGGATAGGGCGATCTTGGTCTCGAAGCCTCGCATTGGGTCGGTTTTGGGGCATCCCCTCAGCGATCCCCTGAAACTGCAAGATGTCAAAATAGTTTACATGTTTATGTAACACGAACTCTGCGTACATCTTTCGAAGGAAATACAAGGGAATTTCCCTGTTGTTATGTGGTGGCATATGAAAAACCATGTACCATCTGTCCATCCAGTTACCAACAAATGGTTGAAACATGCACCACTCAATGGAGATATGAGGCCTGTTTGCATTTGGGATTTCCCCCGTCCGAGGGTCCCTAAACAATGCAAATATGAGCTCTTTGGATATTTTCAACTTTTTTATTGCATTGTAGTCTAGCCCATCAGCATATTGTTGTATTTTTCTTTCTTTATATGATGTAATATCATATAGTACATTGCTAGACTTTGAAATGGTGTCAACAATTTCATCCAAGGTTGATGCAAGCGAGCGGCGAATCCTGTCACCACCACTAAAAGCTGCACTAATGCCCCTCAAGTGGGAAAGCTCAATCAATATCTCGACATTTGTGTCCATAGCCGCAACTGCAATAAAAACATCAATACGAAAATCATTAGAAACATATACATGGTATATAATGACGTCTCTTCAAAATTGAAAATGTATTAAATCAAACTTAAGTAAGCAATTTAATGGCATTCACTTACATACATTTAAAACTTAAAATTAAACATTTAACAATTAAAAAGTAAGTTTCATTCAACGTATTTGTAGAATTTAAGGCACTTCTTAACCCACATTGGTGACTTTTCCATGCAAACTTGGGTTTAAACTTCTTAGAATTCAGGAGTGTTATTTTGACATGTTTTGGTCTTTATGTCCATTGCAGAAAACAATATTTCCATCAACTTCATAAGCTAACATTAAATTTATTGATTTCAACATATTACGCCTTGTGGTTGGAGGGGAGGACAAAGTGGCATGGAATGAAATGGATATGTATGAATTTGTCTCGCCAATATGATTACATATGTACTTGAGATGACTATCAATGATTAAGATGTTGAATAATCAACTAGAGATTGTGACTAGAATGACAATAACAATAATGTCAACTTCTCAAAACAGAGACAATTTCTCTCTACAAAATCGATCTCTACATTGTATGGTAAGTTTAGAAAATTAAATAAAAAACATAGTGATTTTCTATATGAAGTCTTTGAGTTGAATCAACGGTCCCTGAGCATTGAGTAGATTGATCGAGGGTGTGGATAGGGCAGGCCCGAGAGGCACTTTGTTAATGTGTTTTGGCATTTAGTCAAGGATGCTTAACTAAGAGGCAATGTATAGCTATATACACTTCTGATGAAATTTTGATTATGTTCATGGACAAATGATTGTGATGAAATTTTGAAAAACCAAGTTACTAATTTTTTATGCATTTTTTCTATTCACACTTGTGCATGCATTTCATCTTGTTATGGCCATTTCCAAGGAAAATTATTTAATTAGTATCATGAGAAATGGCCTTTGAAGGTTGGAAATTTGGGTTTCATGTGGATGGATACATTGTAGAAAGGGAGGAGTTTTTTTTTTTCAATTTTTGGTTGGATTAGAATTTTTTGAGTTTTTGAAAAGAGATTCATTTTAATTATTCACTCATCTTGGTTGAGGGAGATGTGAATTTAATTAGAGATTGGGTTATTCCCAATTTTATAAATATTACAAAACTAGGTTGTTTTAAACAATAAAAAAAATGGTAATTTAGGTTAAGAAATGACAAAAAAATGGTATGGGTGAATGAATTACCTGATTAGATGACAATCCACTAGTGAATTTTCCTCCCTTCCAACTAAATCGAACTCCACCGATACTCTAGGGTACACAAACCGTCCTCGTCCAACCTCTAATTTGCGTTTCTAATGCGTGATGAGCACCGCGGGTGGTCGGGGCTGTGTTTTTAAATTGATTTTAGATATGCATAACGCGTACGCGTTTTGTAACTACATAACACGTACGCGTTTTGTAGTTCTATAATGCGTACGCGTTGTGGTTACCTATCCTACATGTCTAGTGACATGTCAGGCTCGGGTTTTACCATACCAAGTGCTAAGTATCAGAAACGTGTTATGTTTTTATGTATCAGAAACGAGTTTTGAAAAAGTAGGATTGCATCAAAAGTGACCCTCATCTTCTTGCACACACCCTGAAGATAATTGTATGTATTTTGGATCTCATACAGGGAAACGTCTCTAGCTGTCGAGAGATCAACAATTGATAGACAATTAAAAAAAATTATTGCAAGTTGGATCTTGTATTCTTTTCTGTCTGTGAAGGGCAGCAGCTTGCTTTTGTTCCCGATAATTTGTACAGCCATGGATTATTGTACTCATGCGTAGTTTGTAAGATCATTCTTCTTTAAATTTTCATCATTGTCACAGTTGAACTGCTATATCTTAGAATTCTTTTAGTACTTGAAGCATTTTTCTTGAATACGTTTGACATTCATTTTGTTCCCATGCAAAATTTGTTTGAATATCATCATTGTCAAGCAATACCAACTTCTTAAAGGGTGCTAGCTCAATGGTAGAGCACCTGCCTAATTAGAGGTAGTAGATTGGTGGTTCGATTCCTCCGTACCCTATCATAAATTAGTGACTAAGAAAACGACTAAATTCGCATATATACGACTATTAGTAGCTAATTTCCAGTATCTTATAGCGCGACTAACGTTTAGTTGTATTTATATTAGTCATTAAAATATGTTATTATCTAGTAGTTTATTTAGTCATTAATTGTGACAATCAATGACTAAATCAGTGAGTATCAGTGACTAAATCAGTGAGTATCAATGACTAAATCAATGACTAAATCAGTCAACCAATTAATGACTAGTCAAATACGACTAGAGATAAGATAGTGGAAATCAGATACTATTAGTTGTTTATAGTCGAATTTTAGTCATTAATTTTTCATTTTGTACTAGTGAAAGTTATATATTGGAAGGTGGTCCATTGTCTATGTTTCATCTTTTTAAAAACTTAATTCTAAAAAGTTTTATAGTTACCTCTAATAATTCATTTTAATGATGAGATTTATATTTTTCTAAACATGCCATTGCAACCAACCAATCATAACAAAATCATAAAAAAAGTCACATTCCAAACAAAAAAAATTAGACATCTCCATATTTTTAATTAATCAAAAAAATTTTTAATTAAATTTTAATTCTTACTTTAAAACCAAAAATGATTATTTCAAATTTCAACAAATCTAATATTTATACTCATCACTACTTAAAGTACACCCAATAACATTAATCTTAATCCTATATATAAAACCAAATACTTTTTTTCTTTTTTCAAAGGGATATAAAACCAAATACTTCTCACATTATAATTCAAACTCTTACTCTAAATATAAGAATATCATAATTTATTTTTTTAACAAATTCATAATTTATTAATTAATGAAAAATAGTCATTGGATTAAAGCTCCTGTAATATGCATGTCAATTAATACAAAAATTGAAAGGCAAAGTAATAGGACGACTTCTTCAATTTCCATCCCTTCCTCGAAAATGGTGGACGACTTGAATTTCCATGTGTCCTTGAAAATGGTGCAAGACTTCATGCAAATTTCGAAATTTTCCACACCTCTTCTCGAATATCGACGTGTCTAAACCATTTTTAGCCGATCTAAAAAAGAGAAACGAACATGCTTGGTAAAAGTATGAGTCCATCCTGCTTGATATGGCGCTCGCTCTCGGCAACTTATGACGATGTCACTTTCAATATATATATATATATATATATTATAGATAGTTTTTTATTTTATATTTTGAACTTTTCAAGGTTTTAGTAGAAATTTGGCTTCCTCAAATATATCTCTAGTTCATTATAAATTTTCATTCAAACAAAATAAAATTAAAAAAAAATTAAAATATTTATAATACATCTATAATTATTAATTATATTGATAGGTGTTTAGATATTATATGAGATTTTGGATTTTTTTGAGTGGATCAACAAGATTAACTGGAATGTAACAAATATACAATCGAAATTAATTTCATGGTCTTCATATCTTGTTTTATTAATATTAATTAATTTAATGTTTATATTAGTTTAATATTTATATTAATTTATAGCACTTAACTTATAACATATGAATATTCACCATTTACAAATTAAATAACTATGCTAATATTATTATTAGTAAATCCAATATAAATTCAATAATGAACACATTATTCTTCTTTTTCCAATTCAATGTCGAAACAATTAAGCAGATCGCAAGCAGCTTCTTCAACTTGTTGGGACAACAGATCCATTTGCTCCTCCCACGGCTTAGGACTTTTCGATGAATAGAAAATTCGGTTGAATTTCACTTTTTGCCAAAATTTTAATCTACATCAATTCTCACCTTACAAAAAGCATATACAACAAAATAATAATCTTTAATTTGATAATGCAGAATAAGCTGATCTTGACCTTATAACACGGAGAAAATAAATAGAATTTCAAACAATTTCACCATCAAGCGAGAAAATTTAAATATCATAAACAATTTTTTTATAGTAATAATTCCAACTTTACATACATTAACATATTGAATTAATGTTCCACTGTAAAATGATATCAGGTTCAACTATGTATTAAGGCATGCTTATGTGATTTACGTCGGACTACGGCCTACCGTTCTCAGTTAACTTTAACAAGTTACCCCAGAACTTAATTTGTTCCCCTGCAGTACTTAATTTTGGTATATCTGCAGTACTTATCGGTGATCCCAACGGTTCATCCGGGTGATATTGAATGGCGTTTTCAAGAATTTCTGGCATTCCTTCCCAGTACGAAGGCCTGAACTGGCTGTACATGATTTCCATGTCGGGTGGAAATTCGTCACGGAAACAATACGTTTCGTTTATAGGATTGCTGGGTATTTCTGAAGAGTGGATCATGTTAGGCATGCCTTCTGATTTTCTCTCCAGGTTGGAAATTTGTAAAGCTTCTTGTATAAATGCATTATTCTCAATAGCATCCTTCTCACTTGAATCGAAATCCTGTTTTGTCTGTTTCTGGAAGCCATGATGGGGTTCTGGTAATTGATCCATGGAAATGGAAGGTAATAGCATTGAGTTTTCAGAGGATGGGCGTGTCCACATCGGAGGTCCATTGAGCTTGCTGTTAATCGTGGCCGAGAGTTTACCGATTTGGGATAGTTGCAGCGACGAGTATTTATCAGCAATACTGTTCACGTACTCTCTGGACAGTCGTCCTAATTCAGATTCAACCGACGCAGTATTCCATCCTGCTGCTATGGAAGAACCGATAATCGAAGAAGACGCTATATTGAAAGAATCCATAGGCAGTAACCGGCCGTGGGTAACTGGATCGATTCCCATGAAAATCAGTTGTTTCTTCAGTCTACTGTTCCAGTGATTCTTGATTTCGTTATCAGTTCTTCCACGAAGATGCGAGGCTATAGCCGACCATCTACAATTCAAGAAAGTACAGGACATCAATATTTTTGTCTGACGAGAAAACCACATTCCAGCTGGTCAGGGATCTAAATATTGTGCAAATCAACATGAGTTTGGAACTTTGGAACTATGATGTGAAATGTATAGGGATCAATTAATCAGTAATTAGTATAGTTATTTAACTTGTGGTTGGTGAACATCAATAGATAATTAGTCGGCCATAATTTAAGTGTCACAAATAAATAATAAGTTATTTGTTACTTGTTGTGTTACTGGTTGTGTGCTAAGAAACCTCTTATCCATCCATTCCCTAAGAGTTATCCATGTATTAGCTACCAATTATTCATTCAATAGCTACCAGTTATTTTTTATATTCTTTAATCTTTTATAATTGTTTATTTAGAAATTTGAAGGACTCCCATAAAATCAATCTGGACTCTCATCCTCTGGTACTCTAGAAAAAGCATAGATGCTAGTCCACCCCAAATTCTAAGATATAAATACCTATCAATGTAACTAGCATTGCAGTACATAATTCAAAGCTTTCTATATTGGGTACTTATATAGTCTCATTTTTTGTGAGAGATCTCAGCATGTAGCAAACATAAAATGACAAATCAAATTCCAACTATTTGGATGGATTATTGTAATCCAGGTTTACATTTTAGGATGAGAGATATACACATGTCCATGATGAATAGCACTTATGGAGGTGTGCACATTTTTCCCACCATTCATCCATCTTACTGGAGGTGAAGGTGTATACAAAATTTGTGTGGCATGGTTTTGTGGAAATTCTGACAGTGCAGATTTTGCCCACCATTCATCCATCTCACTGGAGGTGAAGGTGTTTACAAAATATGAGTGGCATGGTTCTGTAGGAATTCTGATAAAATCACACAAATACAAGCCTTCAGTTCCACAGGGTGTGGGTGTGAGAGCCTGGTGGGAAAGATCTGTGAATTTGTAGCATGGAGGTAAAGAGGTAAAGGTGTGCTACACACAAATGCTTAGTTTCAGTCTAACTACCTATTTTTTTAAGGTGAAGATACACACCCTGCAAGGTCACACCTTCATCTCTACTAGGATGAGTGGTGGGAAGATCCACAGCCCAAATACTTATTTTAATAAGGAGTGAAGATACATTCACCCTCGGGTATATGTAAAAAATGATATAACATTGTATAAATGAACACTCAATTTTCTAAAATTGCAGTTAGAGTTAAAATAAACGATAGGTGAAAATATACACAACCAACCACCATGAAGTATGCATTCATAATTTCATACAATGTCATAAAAAATGTCACGAATCTCCAATCAATTCCAATTCCAAAAACTGTTAAAAGTCTCAAATCAAATCAATTCCAATTCCCTTTATGACCCTGCACACCTTTCCCACTCTACAAAAGTGAAGTGTACAGTTACCCACTTTAATACACACTCGCGAATGGATGCCATTTTACATAGCCTTTCTATTCCAATACAAAATATAAATCATAAATTAATGAATTATACTAAATAAATTCCCAAAAGTAATAGATAAATTTAAACTGGAGAAATTGTGAGATTTAAGCTGTGACCCCATCGTAGGCTATTTTGCACAATATTCAGACGTTGCCTTCATTAACGGCAATGAAAGGCAGTCTCAAAAGTATGTAACAAAACGTTTTCATTGCCATCATTGAAAAGCAACCTAAAACAATGTCTAATGAAAAGCTAGGGGATAGAAGATTGAAGATTAAGGTAATACTTATTCCCAAGGACTGCATGAAGAGAAATGATGGTGAGATCCTCATGAAGGGAGAAGGTTCCACGCTTGATATCAGGTCGCAAGTAGTTGGTCCATCTTAGCCTACAGCTTTTTCCACATCTAGATAATCCTGCAGTGCCCCAACAACACAGACAACAAAATTGCTAAACCCCATGCATTTACAAAAGTTGAACAGAAATGATAATAGTGTAAAAACAGAGAGAATACCTGCAAGTTTGGGAAGGGTGCGCCAATTGGAAAGGCCATGGTTTTGAAGACAATGGATGAGCTTATGGTCCTCTTCGGGCGTCCAGGCCCCTCTCTTACGCCCTTTGTGATCTGTAACTTGTGCTCGTCCCATTGCCAGTTTCGGATCTGCCTTTGTCACTGTAACTTGTGTCTCCCTATGTCTTGTATTGCTTGACTGCGTTGTTAAATATATATAGACGAGGGCCGGCCGGTTACACACGCGGCGCCGGCTCCGGCTTGATGGACTCAGTCAAGCTCTACGAGAAGTTCAGCCATTAATCAACATAATAATGACGACTCTAATGACGTAACCAAGAACTATTGTCGTTTATTAACAACCATTTCAATCAAATATAAGACTACGTCCCATGATTTTTTTTCCTGGAAACACAAACTACAACTATTTTCTTCGATGAAGCAATCCTTTCAAACAAAATTAGGATTACGTCTCTTGAATTTTGCCTCCACGAACACTGAATAATAGTCCATCATAATTACTACGACTTTTCTTCCAAGACAACTTTTACCCTCTCACACGTTCTTACGTAATCAACCTCGACTATTTGATGCATGCATTTAGGGTACAGTGATATCGAAAAAAAATATTGATCGAGTTATAATCAATTTCAAAGTTGATCTATGCAATGTTGAATTTTATAATCAATGGTTTATACTTTTCAATGATTACACATTTTAATATTTTATTTCCAATTATTAATACGTATTATATATTTAATTTATATTATCATATTATTATGTCCCCGAAGGGGATTATATATAGATCAGTGAGTTCATATTAATTTGGTCAACTTTTTATATTTTTTGCTGTGACTATAGCTTTGATATAGTTTAAAATATTGACTATAATAAATAATTTATTAAAAATGAATTTTTGCAAATTTGATTGGTGCAGCAAAGTGATGTAATTCTCGGTTTTTGGTTTCCAGGACGAGGCGTCGGGATGATGTAAGGTGTACGGCGTGCACAGTCAAGCAGGCTTGAAGCAGGACCATCTTTATTTGATGCGCAGTCGCCACGTTAAGGTAGTATTTATTTTATGCCGCCACATTATGGTAGAAAGCGAGAGGCGAGAGTTCTCCGAGGCGACCCACCGTCGCCGTGATCCGACGACGGGGTTTCGATTGTCGTGCTTCTTCGGCTTCTTCTGCACATCTGAACCCATGTGCCCAAGAATTTACATCAGTCCTTATGCTATGTTCCAGCCGCCGCCACCACCACCACCGATATATTATTCTTACCGCATAGATGTACGACCTTATGTTTCACCAACTGCAGATGCGTGTTCAATTTCTGTTAAGTTCCTTTTAGAATGCTTATGATATGGGTATTCCTTATCCTGCTGCTTCAATTCCACAGCCGCTCTAGGATAACAGGAAACAACAGCACCAACAGCAAGTTCCTATTGGTTTTCAAGGGGATTCTAGCAGCCATTGCCTTCCATTGTTGCCCTTAAATAAGTCTTATAGCTATAATGATAACAAAAACACGAACAACACTGGCATTGCTGCTCGCAGTGGGAGCAATGTCGCGGGTTCGAGTCACGGGGTTGTTTATCCATTTGGTCGAGAACATGCATCTCGAGCGTTGCTTTTAAGTTCTGTGCCTGCTGATGAAAATAGATGTATGTTGTATGTCCCTACTTTAAGTTAATATTACCCATGTATTTAATGCAAACGATTTTGGCACTAATGACATCTCATTTTTCTTGTTTTATATAAAAGTATTGGCCGAAGGCATCAAAGTCGAAGTCCACCAGCTATCGATCTAAGTACCACAGCACCAGCATTACAACACACAGGTCAAGACAAAGCACCCAAAGTGCACCACCAACACATAATTCCAAATAATAGCTGCTAGCAAGGTTGTCAATCATCTAAAAGCCCCATCCAGGAGTGCTGATCAATGCCATTGATTGTAAATTTTTGAAGCTTATGAACATCGTGTTCATCATTGTCATTGTCAACAAAGAAGAGCGCTATTCGACCTCAGCAAGAGACGTGGTTAAGTGTTTAAGTATTTCGGTAATCGCTGTTGCATGAAGGCTCCGGTTTAGAGATGATAGAAGGGACAGAGACGAATTTTGAAGCTTTGTCAGGGTCTTGTTCTCATGATTTTAATAGAGACCATTTATTGCCAAGCAAGCTTCCAAGTGCTCAGAATACCAAGTCTCAATTTGAAGTGCTCGCGCTGCTTGAATTGTTCAGATTAATTAACAGGCAACCTCCAGTGTTAATGCAAATGTCAAGAACATGAAAGGATACTTCGCTTTTGTGATTTTCGACAGTTAATGCACTACTGATTTTGCAGCAGTTGTTGGTGTTGGGTTAGTATAATTGTTTTGGAGAACACTAATTAACTTGTCATTCATGTGCCAAACCCCACCAATGAAGATCACGAAGGTCATATGCCTAAGCCCAAAATTTAGTAATCAAGAATACTCACAAGTGTCAACGCTGCTTGAATTTCATCATTCTTGGTTTTGTTTGGTTTTTACAAGTCATCGCCAAATATCATAGACAGTCGAGCTCACATACATAGCTTCACCAAGCAGTATCGTGCAAACATGTGTTGAAGAAAGATCAACCCGCAGGGATCAAGAGGATGTTCATCATCAATTCCAGAAAACTAGTTGAGTCACTGAGGACAAAAGGGACAAGTCTAGTCTTCTTCCATGGATGGTTTATTTGGAGCAAGGAAAGATAATCGGTGCCAACGAATATGAACTTTGCAGAAGTGAAAAACAATTTCAAGTGATCCTAGCTTTTCAGAAGGATGAAAAAATATTAAATTCAAAACATTGAAGAGTTAATTTTTCAAAGAATCAAATCGAGCACTTGGCAGAGCACCTGGCAAAGAATACATTTATCAGGTGGCAGAGCACTTGGCAATATATAGATCCAAATATTGAGGAAAATAATTAGTTGATAGTTGAGTAACCATCTCCAGAATTTCAGGCACAGAATCAACAACCAAAATATCTTCAATCAATAATCACGAGTCACGGGTTATCTTCAGATTTGATGACAGAAGATCTATTTAGTTATCAACGCTCGCAGAAGGGAAAGAGTCTGGGTCATTTTTCCCGGAGATGTTACCAGTTTCGAGATAGTAATCTGTTCATGGAAGATAGGCTATCTCTTAGCCAAAGATCGTGGAAAATAAAATATCCAGGGATCAACTGGCAGCTAATTAGAGTCTTTCCAGTCATGCAATAACTTATTCAGGGTATTTTTCTTTTATAATTATTGTAATCTGTAATGAGAGGGGAGGTTCCAGCCAAGGGGGCTGTGAGGAGACACTTATGAGGTCATGGATACATGTTTTATGTTTTCACTCTTTGGCTATATTAATATATCTATGTGAGGATACCTTATTCTGATGAATGATACAGAGTGTGAGGATACCTTATTCTGATGAATGATACAGAGTACTGAATGATACAGAGTACTGGGAACTAGATTCAAACTGTATACTGTTTTGATGTTTTGTATTTCTGTTTGCATTGTTATTTATATGGATATTTTCTTTGTACATGCCAATGCAGATATATGAATGTCAAACCAAGATAGATGTTTAAAATGTCTTTTTAGACATCTGATTTTCATCTTATTTTTTATGATTTTATCTTTTGGACTTATTCTTATATATTCCTAATATTTGATGTTTTCAGATCATCTACCAGACTGCATATTTTTTGAACTTTAATTTTTTATCCCTTTAAATAATCCAAATGAACAAAATCTCATTTTCCTTTGAGGTGCCTAAGCTTTTCCTTCCTGTAGTCAAGCAAACTTTAGGGCTAACAGCTATGTCTTCATAGGATGTTTTATTATTATACTTTGTTATCCATATCTTCATGCCAAGGGTTTTTCTTTTTGTTTAAATAATCAAGGTGTAAAGAAGCATGTAGGCGGTTGATTCGACATATTTTATAAAAGCATACTTTTCTGTTAATTTTTCTTTAGCTGGTCTTAGCAAATAGTAGAAGCTTTGGTAGAAAATTAAACAATTGGATGATTCAAATGCATATCATTAAAAATTTTTCTAAAAGTTAATGGGATTTAACAAGTTTAAGTAATTATCTTATTATTATTTTTTGTTTTCTTTCCATACTTACAATTTTATTTAAGAAGTGGGTACTCTCTATAAAATACAAACAAAAAGAATTAACAATAACTCAGAAATGAGAATTTAGCAGTAAATCTGAAATGAGATAATGAGTAAATTGAGTCACTGAACTCATATATGATCTGTCTCTTTTAATTTCTTTCAACTGAGATAATTTAAATAGAAAAATAACATATACTACTAATTCTTTAGATATGAAAAGCATAGTTTTTATGCATGATTTATGCAAATTACATTTCTATTTTATTAAGAATTCAACTTTTTTTTAATGATTTATGCAAATTACGTTTCTTTTTTATTAAGAATTCAATTTTCTTTTTAATTAATACAATCAGATAGCTTGAATATGACAGTTTAATGTTTAATAATTTAAAAATTAAGAAATCTTTGCATAGCATATATAAATAAAATTTTCACCAAATTTAAAAAGAATTGAAAAGAAAGACAATATTGTAAAAGTCATTAATATAAACTTATATGTTCACTTTGCTTATTGATTAAAAAAGAAAGACAATATTGTAAAAGTCATTAATATAAACTTATATGTCCACCTTGCTTATTGATTAAAGTGTTTAAATTGGGCTAAATAACTTGGTCTGAAACAAAATTGTAAATATAGTTTGTGTTCATTTGATATCGATTTTTTTTTAAAAGTAATATGGAAAGACATTGCCACTATGTGGCTTTTGTTCAGAAATAGACTAACCTCAATCTATTTATAGCTAGCTAGTCAACTAGGCATTAATTATCCCACCTCAATTGCTAGCGTAAATAACCAATCTTTGGCAATTATAACTTGTAGAACAAAATATATGACTTCCCCTAAGACTTCTAAAATTGTACTTGATGAAGTTATTAAAATAACTTTAAAATGTATTAAAAGTGATAAAGTATTGTATTAAAGGATATTTTAAGCAATTTTAAATCATTATCTAGAACTTCCCTTAAGACTTATGAAATTGTACTTGTAATTGATGAAGGTATTAAAATAACTTTAAAATGTATTAAAAGTGATTAAATATTTGTATTACAGATATTTTAAGTAATTTTAAATCATCATCTAGCTTCATATTGAAGAAGTGGGATTACATTAATATTGATATGGCTAATCAATATTCCATATTCCATTATCATGTGTACAAATTTTATATACCATATTGTGTTAGGGTAATTGTATTTTGTTATGGTATTTGATATTTTCTCAATTTCAAGTGATTTTGGCAGAGTCTAAAAACAAAAAATACAAAAATATATTATTATTATTGGCATTGTTTGAAAGAGCAAAAAAATACTTAGATTTTGTGAGAATAGAAGTCATATTTTTTGAAAACAAATAACCCAATATAAAAATTGCTTATTAATATCTCATAGGCCTTCAAAGTGAAATGGGACCTTACCCTTCAAATTTATCCTTGAGTCACCATGGAAAATTATTGTGTGCGATTTTACGCTCCTCCAACTTTGAATCCAAACCCTATCTTGATTTCATAATTTCTAATTCGAGAATACATAAATGCAAAATTGTTTTTTTTTACATTAGAATACTAGAACCACAACACTTTAAAAAGATATTTTCTTAAATGTTTAGGGTTTCCTTGTGTCCATACTTCTCTTTAAATTAAGAGCTCTGGCATCATGTCACACGAGTGCCTGTCTTTTTTTTGTTTATCATTCATCTCACTTTTGCTTTTGTTCCAATATTCTAATAAATTATTGACAACTATACAGGCATGCTAGTGGTGATAATAACACTTTTTGCTCTCGAATTAGTCGATATTTAATTAGGCTTAGCGGGCATACATGCTTCATTGACCACAAATGTTGGTGATGGGTTATGTTCATCCTTAGATATTGTAGAGCAACATCAACCAACAATGCTAACCTAACAATGCCACTTTTTAATATGTTGGGGTTTAATATTTTGGCCAATGTTTATTTTCATGTGAAACACCTAGCAATACCAGGTGGTTAACAACATGGTCCTGTGGAAACATCCTATTTCAATCACAACTTGATCCTGATTGACATGACAATACCCCTCAAACCACATCTCCTCATTAAAGGAACTTCACAAAGTCTAAGCGAACAATCATAGAAAATGCAATAATCCAAGTGGTATCTTTCAAATTTCTATGCTTTTACTCATTTAAGTGCGTACACATATTCCACTCCGCTATATTGTATTATAGGTGAATAATTCAATGCTGATAAATATTTTAATTATTAAAATTATTTTTATAAATTTGTGTAGAGTTTGACAATGATTCTTTAAATCACAAATTTCATACACCAATTCACACTTTAGTTAGGATCATTCAATGGTTAGTAGGATCATAGTTTAAAAATTAAATTATTATTATAAATATCACATCAACCATATTAAAAATTTGAAACACTAATACAATATCAAATTAGTTTGATTTCCATTCAATCCATGGTATAAATATCCCAAAAATAAAGTGTGTTTGGGATAGGTTAAGTGCAAATTGTATGTTTTAACAAAATTATGGTTTAACACCTTGGTTTAAAACAAGCAAAATTTATATAATATATCAAATTATGATAAAATTTTAAGTTTCATTATCTTATTCATTGTAGGGAACTTGAGGTTATATGGCTACGTAGTTTTGTGGCAAAATAATTTTTTTTCCTATTACAATTTTGTGGCAAGGGTATCTATTTTTATAGCTTTTGTCTTATAACAATAGTTGTTACTACTATTAGCAACTGCGGGGACATTGCCACCTCGTGGCTCTTGTTATTAATAACAATCACATTATTTTTAGAAGGGGATATAAGTTGTTTATATCAACCATTGCCACATATTTTAAAAATGGAGTAGTTTATTTATTCTACGTTTTTGACTTTATCGTAAAGGTTTTGGTTTGTATCTCGAGTAATTATTTTTTTGGTAAAATCCAAATTTCGACAAAAAAATATCCTCATAAAAGATTGAAAACTTAAAAAAGCGATTGATATACGACATATATCAACCACTTTTAAAAATGTAGTTGCTAATTATCAATTGATATAGGGGAAAGAATAATGAATAATATTATTAATATTATTTAATTTATTAAATTTATAATAATAATATTTATTAATATTAGTAAATAAGATATCTGGGTTGGTACCTGCTGGAGGAGTCCTTCTTGACTCTGTGGGAAATAAGGTGAAAGATTTTGCTTGGGGAATTGGTAAGAGGACCAATAATGATGCGGAATGGCTCGCGTTCATCAAAGGAATGGAAATCGCAAGGAATGAAGATATTAAGGACCTTATGGCCTTCGGAGATTCAATGCTGGTAATAACGCAAGCTAGAACTTTGGCCAAAAAAAGAAAAAAAACCTGTCTCCAAGCTCCATCTTCTCTTCATTTACCTGGCTAAAGACTTCAATTCTATCAACTTTCTTCACGTCTTGAGGAATAACAATCAGAAAGCAGACATCATGGCCAACATAGGTGATGGTTTGGACTGTGGAATTTCGATCAGCAATGGTTGAAACCTTGTCAACACCTAGGTTCCATAAGCCCCCTTCCAGGTTCGACGATGAAACTCAAGATTGCTCTAATGTGGTGTTTCTCCTTGGCAAGGAATAAAAATTGTTATAAACCTATGAACTATAGCCCCATTTCAATTCCAATTTTCAGTTATGGTATGATCTTTTTGGGATCCTTCACCCCTCCTCGATCCTTGCTCGTGTCCTCTCGGGGCTCTTGGAGGCCTTCACATGTCGATTCTAACTATCTCGCATGCAGGACTTTATGGTGGTCGTGTACCGAGGAATCCTCGGCATATATTTCACTCGGGGATGATATCTTTATCACTCTGCAAGTTTTCTCTCGCGCTAAGAGTTGGGTTATTGTGGTCTGGTTAATTATGGAAAAAGATAATGCCAGTCTGAATCTCTCCGCGTTGCAATGTATTCGTTGTAGGAAACATATCCAGTCCTCGACCCATTCGGGGGGTGCTGGTTTGCAAAGAAATGTCTCAGCTCTCGATGTTGTGCAGGGGCAGAATCTCTGTGGCTCAGTGCAACATGTTGTTCGTGGTCATTCCAGAAATGAAGAGTCGAGTAATGGCAGGAATTGGGCTCATTTTGCAGGTGATTGCAGTGGTCTCAACAATTTGGGGTCACCACATGGGATGGACAGTCCGCCATTTGAGGTCCATTTGCATATGAAGGAGTTGGAAACACAAGTCCGCTGGCTTCGAGGCGAGAACTATGATCTCAAAAAATCCATCTCCCACCTCTTCACTATTGTTCAAATCATGAATTTTGAGGTTCGCAGCAGCAGTAACAAGCTGAAAGAGTATTATGACATTCTGGCTGGGATGTTTGAGAATGGTTTCCCCTGTTCGGTGGATTTGAGTACCTAGATAAGGTCTCTGCACAGCAGTCTCGAAATTGTAGAAGCTAATATTGAGGGCATAAGGGTTGATATCAGGAACAGTACCAATGCCTTTCAAGGAATTGTTGAAGATAAAGATGGAGCTGCAACTGGGAAAAAGGAAAAGAATGCTCACTAGTAACTTGTTATTTTTGGAAATCTCAGTTCGATTCGACCTCTTCGCTCTTCTATGTCATTTCAGAACTTTGTGATAAGTCTCTTTTTGATAGGCTTGTAGAAGCTGATGTTCAACTAGTTCAAAGTTTCCTTCTATGTTATGTATTTCTCCTATTGTTTGCACTTATAGGAAAGTATATTAGAGCCTACAGCTATCGCAGAATAGGGTTTATGTATGATCTTACAAGACTGGACACTGAAGAGCTAGATTTCATGACATCTCTCCAATTTTGGGATCAGTCTTCCCATCTTTTTGTAATATTGCCTCTTTTTTAATATAAAAGCTCGTTATCCGTTGTTGTAAAAATAAAAAATATTAGTAAATAAGATATGTTAATATTAATAACAAATACTTATTTATATGACTTTTTTTTTACAAATATTAAAATTTAAAATACTTATTTAATAATAATTTTTATTAAAAGGTAACATTATTTTTTATTTAATTTTAATAATAATAATAATAATTATTATTATTATTGCCCAAAGGGGTTGGATCCATTCGTGAAGAGAGAGGAGTTTTTCCCTAAGTGGATCAAAGCCCGTCCCCATTTTTAAGGTGTGGGTCTCAGCATGGAAACATAAAAATTACTTTACAAGTATCAAATTCTAGAATTTTGGGTGCCCCATGGGTTTTTAAGGGTGTTGAATATGTTTCTACCATAAAAAAAAATCCAAATAAAAATCAACTAAATTTTGATTTTGCAAAATAAATTCCTATAAAAAGCAACTAAATTTGGAGTTTGCAAAATAAAAATAAAAAACTAGGGTAAAAATGGCCACACAACTCCTATTTATTCTACTTTTTTAATTTTATTTTAGGTTGGGTGAATCCAGTAATTTTTTTTGGTAAAATCTAAATTTCTACATCCATAAATAGATTAAGCACCCTCAAATATCCCCATGACACCCAAATTATGCAATTTCCATAGCTAATTTATGTGATTGTAATTTTTTTTTATAGATTTCCAACTACATACGAACAAAATTAGATAGAAAATATGTTCTGAAAATGTTGAAAACTTAGAATATTTAGACTACACCTAAATAAAATAAGAAAAAATAGTAAATAAGATATGTTAATATTAATTAAGAATATTTAATTATATAAGATTTAGTTATATTAAAATATTATGGTTGACTTAAAGGTACACTTTGAATTATGGTAGAGTTCAATAGACAACCACATTTTAAAAAGTGGTTGGTCGACTTTGAACCATGGTTGAATTGAATCCATAGTTGACTTTTAAGCAAAGTTGACTTCAATCCATAGTTGAATTTTGAAGCAAGGTTGACTTCAATCCAAAGTTGACTTTGAACCATGGTTGACTCCAATCCATAACCACTTTTTTAAAAGTGGTTGATTGACTTTGAACCATGGTCGACTTCAATCCATCGTTGAATTTTAAGCAAGGTTTACTTCAATCCAAGACTGACTTCAATCCATGGTTGAATTCAAACCATAGTTGAATTCAATGCATAGTTGATTTTTAGGCAAGGTTGACTACAATCCAAGGTTCACTTGAATCAATTGTTGACTACAATCCAAGGTTGAATTCAATCCATATTTAACTTCGATCGAGAGTTGGATTTTAAGTAAGCTTTACTTCAATCCAAATGTTGACTTAAATTAAGGGTTGACTTCAATCAAAGGTCGACTTCAATCCGAGGTTGAATTCATTCCAAGGATGACTTCGATCCATGGGTACATTCAATGCATGGTTGCCTACAATCCAAGGTTGACTTCAATCTATTAATAATTGTAACATTAATGACTTCAATCCATTGTTGACTTTAATCCAAGGTTGACTTCGAACCATGCTTGAATTCAATCAACAGACAAACTTTTAAAAGTGGTTGATTGAGTTTGAACCATGACAAACTTCAATCCATAGTTGACTTTTAAGCATGGTTGACTTCAACACATTGTTGAATTTTAAGCATGGTTGACTTCAATCCAAGATTGTATTCAATCCATGGTAGAATTCAATCCAAAGTTGACTTTAATCCAAAGTCAACTTCAATATGTAGTTGAATTTTAAGCAAGGTTGACTTCAATTCAGACTTGAATTTAATCGATAATTGACTTCAATCCAATGTTGACTTCAATCCAAGGTTTCCTTCAATCCATATTTGACTTTAACGCAAGGTTGAAATCAATCTAAGGTTAACTTAAAGCCATACTTGGCTTCAATCGAAGAATGATTGATTCCATGGTTGACTTCAATCAATAGTGGACTTCAATCCAATGATGACTTCAATCAAAAGCTGACTACAATCCATCATTAACTTCAATCCATTGTCGATTTCAATCCAAACCAATACAAGGTTGTCTTTGAACCCTGGTTCACTTCAATATAGAATCTGTGAAAATCCTCACAACAGATCTAAGAGCTGATGTATACCTCACAAGAAAGATTAAGATTAAGCGAGAAAATAGAAGAAGAGTGGTCAATGCAGTGTAAAGGAGCAACATAATTATGATACAGTAGAATTCAGATAGAAGCAAAATAACATCACACACTCTAATTCATTAATCACAATATGGACAAATAAATAATACAATGGTGAGGATTCGAATGCCAAGGTGGAAATTCGAATTAGCCTGCATGGGCATGGCTAAACTGCACTAGGAGTCATCAGCATCATCAGCGGAGTGTCAACAGTACGCCACTAGGAGTCCTGATCATCATCGGTGGACTGTCATCAATACACAAGTCACTGTCAACCAGGTGTCAAACTGAGTTTAACTGAGTGTATGTAGGTGTAACACATGCAAAGGAGTGAAAGGAGGGTCAAGGGAGGCGCATGGGGAGCTGAATGGAGTCAGAACTGGCTATCTAGGCTAACTGGAGGTCCATCGGAGTGTCAGAGACAGTAAACTAGTCAATCTGTCCTTAAATCAAGGAAAGATCCATAAATAACTCAACTAACTGAAGTGTAACTGAGTGGTAGGTGAGGGAGGGCACCTTTCTCAAGTGGTAGGTGAAAGTAGGGTGCCTCACTGACTAGGAGGGATGGAACTGAGTGGAAACAGGCTCCTGGGGCTAGTAAACTGAGCTCTAGGTGTTGGGAGACACCATCCTGATGACTGGGATGCATGCAGTTTGTATGCATGCATGCAAAATGCATGTTGTATGCAAAAATGCATGCATGAATGAAAATGCAAATAATGGAAATGCTGTTAGGACTAGGTTGGAGTATAGGAATATCCCAACAGAATCACATTTTTAAAAGTGGTTGATTGACTTTGGCCCATGGTGGATTTCAATTCATAGTTAACTTTAATCCGTTGTTGACTTTTAAGCAAGATTGAATTCAATCCATGGTTGACTCCAATCCATACTTGACTTCAATCCATAATGGACTTCAATCCATAATGGACTTCAATCCATACTTTACTTCAATCCATATTGGACTTTAATTTATAGTTGAATTTTAAGCAAGGCTTAATTCAATCCATGGTTTATTACAATCCATACTTGACTTCAATACATAGTGTACTTTAATCCAAGGTTAAATTCAAGCCAAGGATGACTACAATCCATAGTTGACTTCAATGGAAGGTTGACTTTGAACCATGGTGGACTTCAATGCATAGTTGACTTTTAAGCAAGGTTTACTTCAATCCATACTTGAATTTTAACCTAGATTGACTTCAATCCATAGTTGACTTCAATCTAAGATTAACTTCAATCCAAGGTTAACTTCAATCCAAGGTTCACTTTAATCCATAGTTGACTTGTAAGCAAGGTCAAGGTAGGATTAAATTCAATGTTGACTTCAATCCATACTTGACTTGGATCTAAAGTTGACTTCAAGGTGGAATTTAATCCAAGTTTTACTTCAAGGTTGACTTCAATCCAAGGTTTTCTGGAATCCAAGGTTGACTTCAATCTAAGGCTAACTTCGAGGTTGACTTCAATCCATGGTTGTCATTAATCCAAGGTTGACTTTAATCAAAGGTTTTCTTCAATACAAGGTTGACTTCAATACAAGCTTGATTTTATTGTAAGGTTGACTTCCAACCATGGTTAACTTCAATCCATTGTTTACTTTAATCCAAGGATGACTTCAATCCATGGTTAACTTCAATCCATGGTTGACTTCAATCTAGGGTTTCCTTCAATACTTCGAGGTTGACTTCAATCCAAGGTTGACTTTAACTAAGGGTATATTTCAATCCAAGGTTTCCTTCAATCCATGGTTGACTTCAATACTTCAATCCAAAGTTAACATCAAGGATAACTTCAATCCAAGGTTGACTTCAATGAATGGTTGGCTTTAAACCAAGATTGACTTCAATCAATTAATAATATTAACATTAATGACTTTAATCTGTGGTTGACTTAAATCCATAGTTAAATTCAATCAATGCTTGACTTCAATCCAAGGTTGATTTTAAGCATGGTTGACTTGAATCCACAACCACATTTTTAAAAGTGGTAGATTGAATTTGAACGTGATTGAATTCAATCGATAGTTGACTTTTAAGAAATGTTGACTTCAATCCAAGGTTGAATTCAATCGATAGTTGACTTTTAAGTAAGGTTGACTTGAATCCAAGGTCAAATTCAACCCATGGAGGACTTCAATCCACTTCAATCCAAGGTTTACTTCAATCAATGGTTGCCTTCTATTCTTAGCTAACTTTTAAGCAAGGTTGACTTCAATCCAAGGTTGAATTCAATCCATAGTTGACTTCAATGCAAAGTTGACCTGAATCCATGGTTAACTTCAATCCATTATTGACTTAAATCGTTGGTTTACTTAAATCCATAGTTGATTTCAATTAAAGGTTAACTTCAATCCACAACCAAATTCTTAAAAGTGGTTGATTGACTTTGAATAATTGTTGACATCAATCCATAGTTGAATTTTAAGCAAGGTTGACTTCAATCCTTCGTTAACTTTTAAGCGAGGTTGACTTCAATCGAAGGTCGACTTCAATCGAAGGGTGACTTCAATCCAAGGTTGGATTCAATTCATAGTTGACTTCAATCCATAGTTAAATTTTATGTAAGGTTGACTTCAATTGAAGGTAAACTTCAATCCATATTTTCCTTTTAAGCAAGGTTGAATTCAATCCAAGGTTGACTTCAGTCCAGCGGTGACTTCAATCCAAAGTCGATTTCAATCCAAAGTAGACTTGAATCCATAGTTGACTAAAATCCAAGGTAGACTTCACTCCAGGGTTGACTTCAATCCATGGTTTACTGCAATCCAACGTTGACTTCAATTCTTGGTTGACTTCAATCCATGGTTGACTTCAATCCAGGTTGACTTCAACCCATAGTTGGCTTTTAATCAAGGTTGACTTCAACCCATGGATTGAAGACATGCATGGATTGTCAAAGTCAACCTTTGCTTGAAGTCCACCTTGGATTGAAGTCAAATTTGATTAAATGTCAGCTATGGTTTTAATGTTGACTTTGAATCATGGTTGACTTCAATCCACAATCACATTTTTAAAAGTGGTTGATTGACTTTGAACCATGGTTGACTTCAATCTATAGTTGAATTTTAAGTAAGGTTGAATTCATTCCATAGTTGAGTTTTAAACAAGATTGACTTCAATCTAAGGTTGACTTCAATCCATGGTTGACTTTAATGTGATCGATGTATATTAATGTTTATGTTAATGTTACTATTATTGTTAATATTAATATTCAGATGAATAATATTATTTATGATTAATGTTATTAATGATTAATACATCTATTTTTAATATCATCAATATTATTATTAATATTAATATTATATAATATTTTGATTAATGTGTAGAATTGCATTGTAATGTTAACATGCATTACAATATATTATGTCAATTAATAACCATACTATTAAACATTAATATTAATACATTACATTGATATTAATTTTATTAATATATATATATATATATATATATATATATATATATATATATATATTAATTGGGGGAATCGACAATTGGGATGGGGCTGGTACTTGCGTGCCAAGGGGTCCAAGGGTCCAATCTTGTTCGCTACCACTATACCCCTAGGCGCACCCAAATAGCCTGCAAGCATGAGGCACAAGTAAGCCGGGTTGATTTGAACTCAAGACCCCCATTTAAAACATGTCCTTCATATCAAACAAACGAATCGCCAATTGAACTACAACCCTCCGGGGTGTTAATATCAAATATATATTATTATTTATAGTATAATGAATTATTAATATTAATGTTGATATGAATAATGTTATCAATGATTAATATCATTCTTGTTTATTATTATTATTATTTCATAAATGTTATTAATGTTAATATTGATATTAATTTTCTTTAATGTAAATGTGAATAATAATATTAATAAAAAATTAAACAATAATAATATAAAAGATAAAAAAAACTTGTGCAAACCAAATTTAATTGACCAATAAATAAATAAATATAATTTAATTGATTGGAAAAAAAAATAATTGATTTAATTGCATGGCACTCATTGCAAATGTGAAAGATCATCATTTTATAAATTTATATCAGCGTTTGAGAGGATACCAAATAGAAGTAAAATGACCTTTTATAAGAAATTACACATTAATTTTAAATTTTAAAATAAGACAAGTAATCATTATATAAAATTTTAACAATTAATTATATGTGTGAATCCAATGGTTGCATGAATATCTTATATTCCGTTCTTTAGAAATAGTATTGATTCGCAGTTTCATTTTCAGCCACAATTTGTTAATGTGAGTGTTATATAGAATAGTTTAATCAAATATCAAATGACTTTTCACTCATCAAGAACCTCAATCCCATACGCATAGCATCTTGGCAACCTGTTTTTATTTGTTGAACTCCTAATGAAACATTTCCATGCTAAATTTTTTTAAAATGACCACTCACGGCCACCCAATCCATAATGAGAAAGTTACCAACATGTCACCCTTCACACGAGTACCTACCGCCCTACTTCCCATCAATAAATCCAAACAAAGAGTGCACCATGGTTGATGAAATACAGTTTACTATCTTATTCTATATCGAAAGAGCAGTAACTATTGCCATAATTCCCATTTATAACTCTAAACAAATAGTGTAACATAGTTATGAAATAAATACAGTATATTGTCCTATATCCAAGTGCATTGGAAACAGAGGCAATGTTGTTTATTTTAATGTAAATTGTAGACCAACTCCAATTTATCACCATATTCCCATTATTAGGGAAAACTCTTCTCTAGATTCATCAAAGAGCGTGAAAAGGGTACTGGACTATGGCCCTCTCGAAAATTTAAAATTCTTTGAAAATGAATGGATTAATGGAAAACTTGCGGTTTGTTGTAAGTTTTTTCTTAAGTTTATTATAGTTTATCTATTTTTTCAAATTAAGCAAGTTGAATTTAAGTTATTATATGATATGAAATATGGTGATAAGTTTGGAACATAAAGTATTTGAATAGTTACATCGTGAAAAGTTGAAAGAAATTCCAATGTTGGGATAAAAAATGTTGAATTTTGCTTGTCATTGATGTTAGCTGATGCCAAAGAGGATTCAATATTCCTGTGCCAATTTGAAGAATTATATGAAAGTTACTTTGTAAAAGTATATTTCTGTGCTAGTTGAAAGAAGTATATGGAATCCAGCTTGAAGAAGTACCAGTACATTCAGTACATATGGTATAGGTGTAGGTCTCATGTCCACCAAGCCATGCTACTCCAAGCTAAAATCCAAGGAGTTGGTTGTACAAGGTTAGGGAGTGCGCAAGCAGCTTTGAACTAGAAACGCTTGAACAAGGAAGCAAGTCATGAAAGCACGCAAGCCTCACCAATCATAAGAAATTTTCAAGTTGTCGAAGCATGCAAAAATACCAAAAATAATGTAGTGGTTGGAGAAGTCAAGTGTGCAAGTCCCAGAAGTGATGGTACATCAAGGGCGCAAGATCAAACCGCAAGGGTGCAAGTTGTTAGTTTCTCACTATTTAATTCAATATGATCTAGGATCTTATCTAAGAGAATAATATGCACAAAAAATTAAACACAAGAGACAAGAGACATGAAGATTTTCATCGGGGAAAACATAAACGAGAAAACCCCTCAACTTCCTCAGAGATAGAATGAGCAGCAATACAAAACCCCAAAAGATAGAAATGGTCTCCAACAACTTCTCTCTTCTTCACTTGTGCGAACTCCTCCTCTCTCTCATTAATGTGCAAATGAGTGAGTGAGTGAATGTGTAAATAGAGAGGAGCACCCTCTCTATTTATACTTTACTTTCACTTTACTTGTACCCTAACTGGGTCGACTTCTCCTAAGAGAGTCTAATAACCCCCTACAACTTAACTCGGGGCCGACTCCTCTAGAGGAGTGTAATAACCCTTTCAAATACAATAATAACTTTCTTGATCGGAGGAATAAAACCTGTCTGTCGGAAGTACAATTACAACATATGAATACAATATAAAATATACAAGTGAATACATTCCAAAGTTACAAATACATTAACACTCCCTCTTAACTAGGAAGGTATTCTCTTGACATAGTTCATCAGCACAAGTCTTTGTCACTGGATCATCATCATCACTGTTGCTGCTATCTCAACCATCAGCCTCCAATCTACTCGTCATAGGAAGTTCTATAGAGCCAACCCTTTTTCATGCTATATGTAGGCCTAGCCTCCATGTAGGTCTTCATCATCTTTGCGAGCAAGCCATCAAGTAAATACATCTCAAGACTTATTATATGCCACTGCAAAACCTGCAAGATATCCTAGGACTAATTATATGCCACTGCAAAACCTGAAGGAGCATCCCAGGACTGATTATGTGCCTCTGCAAAACCTACATACCCTATTGTCACCTCATTATATTCAGATCATTTCATCATCACACGAAGCACAGCCCAGATGCACATCACAATGTCTCTAGTATGGGAGGACTTTCCTACCACCATACGAGACCCCATCTACCAACATGTGAGGACTTTCCTACCAACATGTGAGACGCAACACTTACATCAAATGACATGGGAGGACTTTCCTACCACAATTCGGGAAAGGCTCAGCAATTACATCAACGACCATGGCAGGACCAACCTACCACCATGTTGGAAAAGCTCAGAAATTACATCAACGACCATGGGAGGACCAACCTACCACCATGTCGAAAAATCCTAGCAATTACATCAGTGACCATGGGAGGACCAACCTACCACCATGTTGGAAAAGCCTGGCAATTACATCAACGACCATGGGAGGACCAACCTACCACCATGTCGGAAAATACCAGCAATTACATCAACGACCATGGGAGGAACAACCTACCACCATGTCAGAAAAGCCTGGCAATTACATCAACAACCATGGGATGACCAACCTACCACCATGTCGAAAAATCCCATGAGAATCTGTGTCTTCCATACTCATCACTTCCCCTTGGAAGGAACCTCGATCTAAAGTACACCAAGCTTCTCTTTGAAGTATTCAAACATCACTCTGGCTAGCAGCTTAGTCAACACATCGGCTATCTGCTCGTCTGTCGCAACATACTGGAGCTTCACTGCTCCTCTCTGCACCATATCCCTAATATAGTGGTACTTGATCTCAATGTGCTTCGACTTGTCATGGAACACTGGGTTCTCAGACAACTTCACACAACTCTGGTTGTCGCAATATATACAAATTGCGTCCAACTGGAGATCAAACAAATCAGACACTAGCTTCCTCAGCCATAGTGCCTCACAGCTAGCCGAACAAGCTGCGACATACTCTGCTTCGACTATACTCAGTGCCACGCAGGACTACTTCCTGCTAAACAAAGAGATCACACCTGATCCCATACTGAAGAAGCACCCCGAAGTGCTCTTCCTATCAATGGCATTGCATGCCCAGTCTGAACCAACATAACCCTCCAGGTTAATCTTCTGATTTGCATCATACTTGAGACCATAATCCACCGTACCTTTTAGGTACCTCAGAATATGCTTTGCAGCAATCAAGTGAACATGTCTTGGATCTTTCAAGAACTAGCTCAATGTGTTCATAGCAAAGCATATATCTAGTCTTGTATTCGTCAGGTACATCAAAGATCCATTCATCTGACGATACATCGTGGCATCAACCGACTTTGATGAAGCATCACTCAATAGCTTCAAGTTCGATGCCATAGGTGTGGCCATCGTCTTGCAGTCCATCATCCCGAACCTCTTCAGGATCTCTACTGCATACTTCCCTTGTCCAAGGAAGATTCCATCCCCACTCTACCACACCTCCATGCCTAGAAAGTAGTGCATCATACCCAAGTCCTTCATCTCGAACTCGGCAGCAAGCTTACTCTTCGTGTCAACAATCAACCCATCCTCACTTGTCACAAACAGGTCATCTACATAAAGTAGAAGTATCACTAGGTTCCCTTCCTAAACCTTGTAGTAAAGGTTTGAATCCGCTTTACTCTTGGTAAATCCCAAACTAGTCTGGAAGCTATCAATCCTGTCGTACCACGTCTTGGGTGCCTATTTCAATCCATACAAGGCTTTCTTCAATTTGCACACATGATTCTCCCTGTCATGTGTCTCAAATCCTAGTGGCTTCTCCACATACACTTCCTCCTCTACTACACCATTCAAGAATGCTATCTTGACATCCATCTGGTGTGCCTTCCACTTCATCACTGCAGCTAGAGCAAGTACTGATTCAATGGAAGTGTATCTGGTTATAGGTGCAAATGTCTCTTCATAATCTATCCCTTCCTTCTCGGAGAAGCCACGTGCCAAAAACCTCGCCTTGTGTTTCTCTATGCTGCCATCTGCAGCATGCTTGATCTTGTAGATCCACTTGGAAGTCACAACAGACTTCCCTACTGGTCTTGGGACCACATCCCAGACATCATTCTTCATGATCGACTGGTACTCCTCGATCATGGCATCCTTCCATTCTTTCTTCTCAACTGCTTCCTCATAGTTGGAAGGTTCTTTGTCAATGATGTCACACAGCAAGGCTACATAACTGGCGAATGGTCTCAGTCTCTTGCTTTATCTATGCATTCCCTCTGGAGCACCATATCTCTCTGCATCTTGAATTGCTTCTCCTACCCATGTTGGTTTCCTCTTGTGAGAATTCTTCTCACGTGGTGCATCTACAGGTTCCTATGGGTCTTCCATGTCGCATTTTCCATTCTTTCTCATATTTTTCAATGTGCATGATGGGGTCTAATCCTTGGATAAATTTCTAAATTTGCACCTAATATGTTAGCTTCTTTCTGCAGGATATTTCAGTAAAATATGTTGAAACAGTTGTCCAAGTTTTCATGCATGACTGTGTTGGTTGTGGAGCCCGATCTTCCTGATTTCGAGATGTTGTTGTTTCAATCGTGTTTGTATCCCAGTTTTATATGTTGTGCAGGTGGATTGTACACTCATCCAAGCGGGTAGGTGTGGGGGGGAATTGCCCCCCTATGGGGGTCTGAGGGGGACCATCCCCCCCGACTGGGGGGTCCGGGGGCCAGTGGTAGTGCCTCCAAGAAAGGGGGTTTGGGGGTGAAGCTCCTGAAAAGAATTTTTTGGGTTGTTTGTTGGCCAACAATTTGTGGTCCCATGGTATTGGGTGGCCTGTAGTATTTTCCCATGGTAATTCCCCTTCAAAAGGAATACATTGTAATACAGCTATGTAATGTATTGTAGCATTGTAAATATCTCTATGTTTGTATAAGAGAGATTGTAAGAGAGTGAAGGGGAACTTGCAGTGGATGTATTGCAAGTTGTATCCCTTCATTTTGATGTATGGTATAATAATAAGGACTGGCAATTTCTGTATGGACATAGCCCATCTTGGGTGAACCACGTAATAAGGACTGGGAATGTTTGTGTGGACAAGAGACATAGCCCATCTTGGGTGTCTCTTTTGTATTGTGTTTTATGTTATTTATATTTTCATCTTGTTTATTGTCATTTCTATGCGATCCTATTTTTCTAATAGACTTATGGGTGTCCCAACATCTAGCTGCTTCTCTAGTGAAAGTCTCGACTAAACTGTATAGTCAACCTTGTTCACCAAAAATTTTGGAAACATCTTTGACATGTGTCGAGGGTGATTCTCGTTCTTTGTAAACCAAAGGAGGTAATTTAGTCAAATCACTTTTTCATTGACACAAGGTTTGGGTATTCCCTTGATCTTTTTTCAAAAAAATTTGGAATGATGGATACTGCGAAACACTTATGTATTGAGCGACGATGGATTATCTTGACCAACCAACATTCTCTTGCATGTGCTTCATAATTTTCTATCTTCCATTTGTAAAGCTCAGAGTTTTAGTTTTGATCGATGGACATGAGCGACCCCAAGTGAATTTCCCTGTACTCGTTAGGTTCAATTAAATACTCGTTGTTTTGCATAACTTGATATAATGTTCTTATGTTTTCATCATGGTCATCTGGCTCTACCCATGGTTTCTCTTGAGATGGCTAAATAGGAACAATAACATTTTTTCCATCTCCCTTGAGTTTTATTATATATTTTTCAAGTGAGATGGAGGCTTTCAAGTTTCTTCCCCATGGTCCACTGACCAGTGGAGGGAATTTTTTGACTCCTTCCTTTGGGTCAATTACATCGAAATCGATTGTGTGTCGATGCCCATGATTCCTATGTTAGCGGCTTTATAGAATCGAATGGGATCTATCAGAACTTGGTCGGTGAGCTTAAGATATATGCCTGACTCCAACAGTTGTGGTCGACCGAGTTGTTCCCATGTCAATTTTTTTCATTATGTTAGATTGCGACCCAAAATTGAGGATGACTTGCGAGATGTAATATCCTTCGACTTCGAGGTTGACGAGTGTGTTGATGCCAAGTTTTTCTTGTTGGTTAAGACAACATAGGTTCTTAGTGATTTTTTCATTGCTCGTTCTACTCCTTATCATATACATTAAATCAATGACTTTGGCGAGAGCTTCTTCCTTCATAAGAAGTTGTAATAATTCATTAAGGGTTTTATTTTTAGATTCTACATTTTCTCCTTCATGTGTTAATTCTTCAAATATTTTTTAAGCATTCTTAAATATTGGTCTTTGCTTGTGCAGGTTTGGATATTTATCTTCCTTATTTTGAATCATTGTAATTTGAGGATTGTCATTTCCAATCCTTGTGTTGTGCCTTGTAATGATTTGCAATTTTTTATGATTTAACACTTCATGCTTAGGGACACGAGACAAGAGATTAATATTATTTTTACTATTGAGCTTCTTGGGCATGATGGGGAATTCTTCTAGATTATGTTCCCCAACCCCACATTTTGTACAAAACTTCATTTCCATCCTTTCTTTCTAGGGACAGGGACCAAGTCTTCTTCACTAAAACAAAAAAAGAAATGGGGTTTTCCTTGACCAAAAGAGTGGTTTCCTCAGTTATTGTTATATATTCCTCAACCATTGTAGCCACCTCATCAATTATATCCATTGTTGCACTGGTCGTTCTGTTTGGAGTCTCGTCCTTTTTTATCATTCTGCTCGACGGTCTGTGCTTGATAGACTGACTGGTAGCTCTCCTTTCTCTTAAGATTCTTGACATACTCTGCAATAGTGTGTTGTGTAGCACTTCTTGTGAGTTGAAGAATATATATTAAAAGATACACATCTATACTCACCATCAATCATTTCAGTTGGTATCAATAAAGCTTGTTTTGTGTAAAACACCTCACGTGGATGCAGATTCACACCTTCAAGAATATAGTGGCCCCTACCAAAAACAACTACATGATTTTCAAATATTATTACCCAACAAAATGTTCCACCATTTGAAACATCTACTAGAAAATCCAACACTTCTACATGATATGGAATTTTCAATGACTCATCTTCAGACATTCCAGGCAATTTTTCATAATAAATATGGACATACATGCCTGTCTTTATGGTAAAATCAAATGGATTTGTGTTGCACACCAATAGCCTATCCATTTGAATGAATTTATTTCTACCAATCTTCACAAAACGACCATTTTGAGTCAATAGGGGAGTCACATCTAAACAAGATCCCATATAAAACCCTCGCTTGATGACTGCAGTGGAATGTTTTTTATTATTTTCATCTGGCCCACTTGAAGATAATTGTGATTTTATTTCATAAATTGAAGGATGCTGCAACGTAAGCTTGCCACTTTCATCTGCATACACCATTTGAACATGCAAAACATCATCCATAGCATGTGTCCATGTGTCATTGGTACTATTAGTATAAAGAATTGGATCATCACCACAAGGATCCAACATTGTCAAATCTACATTTCTTGTATGTGACTCATCTATAACTTTGCAGATAATGATTTCTCGTAAACCATTTTCTCCTTTAAGAACAACAACTGTATCAAAGTTTGGATCCTTTCCCTTAACATACTGTAGAGTTGAACAACATTAGAATTGATAAGGTATATCCCTATCATTAGGTTGGTTCTCAATATCATTACCATTGGATACATCATCGTCACTCCAACAATCAGTTTTTGCAAGTCTATATAATTTCCGTGACTTTTGTCGCTGTATAGACAATTGTTGCTTCATTTTTCATCTCTTTTCTCAATCAACATTCTCTTCAACAAGTATTCGAAAAGCTTCTTCCACAACCTCTGGAGGCAATGACTTTCGTTCTTTATGTGGCAACAAATAAGGGTCAGTATTGAACATGATCAAATTTATAAGAAGTAAAATTCTGCAATCATGTCAGGGAGCCAAAATGGCCTACACAAGTTACACGTGATCTCTTAATTGGAAAGAAATCTAGTGAAAAACGGAGTATTTATAAAGGCATAATAATAATACTGCATAAATTCTAACCTTTGGTAAAAACCTTCGATTTATTTTCCCCTTCCAACCAAGATTTTAGATTTGCATCCAGATGGTCCAAACTGATTTCTGCATCAAATAATAAAGGGCGAATTTAATTACTCTACATATACAGTATTTGATAAATCATTTTATAGACTGCTTAAATACAAAAATTACAAGGTAAGAATGTAAATTATTTTAAGCACAAAAAACTGAAAAAAATAAAAATTATTCTTACCAGTCGTATCACGACACCATCGATTTTGCTTAGAGTATTTCAACGCGGTCTGATTTGGTTTGATCAAATAGCTGATGGGTTTAATCAATTGGTCGATAAGCAGTCCATCGCTACACTAGTCGATCATTGGAAAAAGTAAAAAATGTATTGTCAGTCGGTCACTAAACCATCAATTTTTTCATTAGACTTCAATGCAATCAATTTTGGTTTGATCACAGACCTATTGATGGGTTCATATATTTTGTTCAAGTAGGCTAAGAATGTAAAAAAAATTAAGCACAAAAAAACTGAAAAACAAAATACTTACCAGTCGTATCACCACACAATCAATTTTGCTCAGAGGATATCAACGCAGTAGTATGATTTGGTTTGATCAGAGAGCTGGAGTGTTGACGATTCGAGTAGGGTTAGATCTAAAACAAGGCACAAGTTTGACTATCTTTATCAGGGTAAGATATAAAACAAAATAAGTAATTTTTGTTAGGGATGTATTCCATAGGTGTATGGGGTACTTCATGGGTGCTAGCATCAATGTCCTCATCATAAATGTCCTCTGAAATGGTCATAAAGAGCTTTTTCTCCTTACATTTATGTCCAAGGGAACAATTCTCATCATAGTTGTACCAAAGACCTGTAAGTTGGTCCTTCTCCATTTCAGCTCAGGTTAACTTTTGGATCTTGAGAGGTGAAGAGGACAAGGAAGGATTAGTGAAAGGGAAGGTAAGTGGACAAGGATGGGGAATAAATGGGGCCTTTTTTATTTGTGCGTTCATTACTTTTTGGGCTTATCTAGCTCTTGAGTGGAATCCAACAAAGTAGTAGGACGAGCCATTAAGCCGTACGCACAATTCTCTTCTTTCAAATCATTGATGTAAAGAATCATACATGCCTTCGATGCAAATTGATAGTTTCTCAAAACATGAGATGAAATATCTAAATGTGTCAGATTATTCGAGCTTAGTAAGTTTCCCCAAATAATGAGTGTATGTTTGAAAATGTTCATAGAGACCGGAAACAAATTAGGTCCAAGCAATATAACCCTTTTAAGATTTCTTGTGCCATTGCTACCATTGTCAACGTTCATGATCTAAATATAAGACAAATTTCATCATATCATTGTTGATACCATGCAAAGAAAAGTAATGTTCCATCTAGTGACCCATCATGTGGGGTTTAACCCATCGAATTTGGTGACATTAACTTTAGGAAGTATTTCCACATGTGAGTCATCAGATCATGGACAAGTAGAGTGGAGTGAGACCCATGGGGATTGGATGAATAAACTCCTTCCTTGTGGGAAGGTTGTTCTATCTCTAGGTATCATGAAGATTATGAAGGAAAGAGTGTCATTAATTGGGTTAGCTAGTAAAAAAGCAACTCCAATTTGGTAAGCTTGCCACATATGTCATCAAGATTTTGTTGAATAGAGGGTTTTGATTTAAATAATGTTGCAACTTATCATATAATTTTTCCAACTAGGAATTTTTTGGGGAGAGCTCACCTCCCGAGCATTAGCCATCAGAGGAAATGGGTCCACAAAAAGAGGTACAGAATAGTGGTACTAAGGTGATTAACACAATGCAAGGTTTGTGGTGAAATAAGGGTGTAGGAAGAACCTAGGCTCCTCTCTCTCTCTCTCTCTACTAGGATTTCAGGGTCCTAACGGTAAGGGAGTGTCATGTTCTATAGCTATTTGATATACATTCATGTTCCAATATAGTAGTACTTAGCCCAATCTCTTAAAGAACTACCTAAGGAGGCTCAACCATGCCCTTAGCCAATCTACTCGACTAGCTAGGCGTTGACCAAATTGCAGGACTTCTGTTTTGCAATTTGGTCAACACTAGGTACTAGAGAGTAATCTTCCAGAGTGTTGTGCTCAATGCCACTATATCAACAAGAGGGTTGATCATATTATCTAAATTTGGTTCCAGGTTGACTATGGAACTTCCGATATACCCAAGGGTACATGGAAGTTAAATTTCGTATACAATTGTTTTTTGATGTGGCACTACAACGATAACACAAATATACCTCAGAAACCCAATCTTCGGAAATGTAGAAAAATAATGGCTTCTTAACTCTTTGAGAATAAGAGGAAATTACATCCAATACAATAAGTTAACTACACTCTAAGAGATTTTAGAGTGTTCATACTATTAGTTTGGAATGCATATTTTACAAGTTTCCACTTGAATCTAGTTTACTTCATTTTGTCTGCAAAGGGTATACTTGATGCCAACAATAGACTTTTCTTCCTCTACCATGGATTCAAAAGGGTCTCAACTTTTTGTCCACGCGATCTCAGAACATGTTGTCACTATATGACACCTCTTCTATCTTCAAAATTGATTTCCATGCATGCCTTGAATGGTCTTTTGCCACCTCTTCTCTTTGCCTCCAAGAATGCATAGAGATTTCCATCTAGTTTCTAGCTAGTAGACCTAATTGTGTGATTTCCATATTTTGTAAGGGGATGAAATGGATGAATCTGACACTAATATTTGGTGGGAATCAAAGATGGTTTTCAACTACGTACTATAAAAATTTCATTACCGATAGGCACCATATGACCAAATTATGGCCAACTTACTTCTACAATCAACACACATTTTTTAGGGGTAAATGAATGAATTTGTGGCTGGTTTTTGTGGACAAGTGTCAATAGGTTCCAGCTAACCACAATCCAAATTTCATCTTCATCTAACTTCATATTCACCCTTGTGAAAAAATATGAATTGATTTTAACACTTATCTACTTTTGTAGCATCTAAGGTGGTTTTGTAATTACATTTTGGAGATTTATGCATTGTATTATAAAGTCTATAACAACTTGTAACAGGGTTACTTCACTCTTCTACAACAATTATGAGCATATTGTATCTAGGATAACTACAACAACAACCCTGCATTAGATAGCATGTTTTTGTTTTACACCATCTTCCCATGTAATTTTTTCATGACTTCTACATTTTTAAATGTAGCCCAAGGTTAGGTGTGAAAACTAGATCCAAGTGCCAAATCCTTCTCCAATCAAGGTTGATAAGCAAGGCTTCTACTTTAGCATAGGAGACGAGTATTTAACACCAAATCCTTTTCCAATCAAGGCTAATAAGCAAGGTTGTTAATTTAACATAGAAGACGAGTATTTAACGTTGTCCAACTATTATTAAAAGAATACAAAGGGTGAGAGCCAAGGCCACTATCAAAAGAAGACAAAGGCATGGATATATTAGTTTAGAACATAGTCACGATTGATTCACAAAGGTTGGATCTTTGATTCTTGAGTACATCTTGATGATCTCAAGCACATGATCCAAGTATTCATCATTAGGCTCATATTTCTCCATGACAGATGCTAGCTGTAATGATTTCCCAACTCCTACAAGTAATGTCTAACAAGCTAAAAGTCAGAATGAACAAACAAGGGAGAGGGAGAGACCAGTTTGAGGAAGTAATTGGGAAGTCTACAAAGTTTCAATTGTGTTGTATGTATTGCCAAATGTATCGTTTATTGGTATGCAATAGTGAATTGACATCTCATAGGCTTGTCATCTTACCGAATGGCAACTTTATACCTTCCCTCTATCACGTTGAATTGCTTAGTTACCATTTTGTTAATTAAGTTTTAAGGTTGGTTAAAGACCACTACTAAGGAGAAGAAATTGCCTAATCAACATATTGATGGTGAAGACATATTATATTTATTTGAGAATTTACGATTTGGAGATAAATGTGATATGAAACAACTTCTTCTTAATCATAAGACAATAATGATGTTATGTTAGCTTGGCATTTCATGTTTCAACAATAATGTTGTACAATTCATAATAGCCATAAAATTACTTTGGTGGGCTTGGCAAGCATGTATCATCTTAAAAGGTTTATAAAAGACATTTCCAGCAAAACTATGTATAAAATCCTATAACAAATTAAAAGACTTTTCTATCAAAGTTATGAATGAAACTTATATTCCATCTTATATCCATTGTGAGCCAAAAATGTGATAAGCATAGGGCACATACCAATGTGAGGCAAAAATGTAATAAGCATAGGGCACATACCTATGTACAAAACACTCTAATAAAATTGCCTTACATTGTACATTTTCAATGTCCTTTGAATTTTGGATGCAAATTGCACTAAACAATTACTTAAAAAAAACTATTCAATTTCCATGAGCAACTCAAGAAAAATATCAAAGATTTTACAAGGAAATCATGTCAAACTTCTACAAAAGAAACTATTCAATTTCCATGATAAACAAAGGATAAACATTAAACTAATTAACATAAACATTAAACTAATTAATATAAACATAAAACAAATACGATTTAATAAACATACCACTTTTCTTAACCATCGCTTAACTGAAGCTTATTTAAATCTTAATCAAGATGCATTTAAGCATAACAAGATACGCTGACCGTGAAATGAATACCTGCTAAAGTTAATCTCCTTGACCCACTCAAGGAAGTCCAAAATCTCAGATAATATCTAAACACCTCTCGGTGTAATTATATTGTTTATTAAATTTTTAACTCTATAGGCATGATTTTTTAATTTAGTCTATTTTATACAAAGGCTGCTTTTAAATAGTTTTGTCAATCAAAATTCAAGAGACTATGAGATGGCATGTTTTTGTCTTTCATAAAAAGCACACATCATTGGCAATATTCTATACATTGTTTTATGTATTTTATCAAGAGAATCCCCATCATTTGATAGAGAATGTAGCTTTAATTGTCATTTCAAGCTAACGCCTAGGAAGTCACCAAGATTGTAGTGCTTTTTTTTTCCACAAGAAAAAGAGTCTCTTGCTATTCATTTTTGAATCAAAGAAACTACATAGTAGAGCATGTCCATTTGACCATAATCTCTTCATCAGAATTTCATTTAACCTTTACTGACTATAGAAGTAGCAAAGTGTATCAAAATATAGCCCAAAAACAAAGTATGATAGTTCCTAACTCAAAGTCAAGGAAACCATAAGCATGAGAAGAAACCCGTATCCACATAGGATTTACCAGTCCAAAGACTAACTACATCAAGTCAAAGGATATACTTTTTTTAAAATGGTGGTTCACCATTTTGTTAGAGGGCTAGTCCACCAGAAGAATGCCAACACCTGCTATTCCAGCTAGAGAATCAAGGTATGGCCAGAAATACAATATTACAATAGTGGCTCAACAAGAGCATCATGTCACTTATGAGAATTGAAACTGGGTGGGAAGGGTAACAATCATTCCTCCCAACTACCCAAGCTACAACCAGATTGTAGTGCTACTAATGTGGGTTACATTTAGATTGATTGTTAAAATTGCAAGGGCACCTATGACGAGGAATTGAGGAATTAGAAAGATTATCGTTGGTATGTCAAAATGGAAACATGAAATTTAAGTATCATCTCGATATACCTACGTGGGATGGAAAGAGGAGATAGGGATGGTTTTAATTGTTTCCTTGAAATTGTTTAATACATCTATGAGTTTAAAAGACGAAATAGGAATGATTTAAATGAAGACGATTTTAATTTTTCAAAAGTTATGTTTGAAACATCACCATGACCCTACAACAAGAAGGAACAATAATACCCAGGGTTTCAAATTCAAATGACAAAGAACAATAATACCTAGGGTATCAAAGTCAAATGATTTCAACCATTGTGAAGAATAGGTGGACTTATCTAGACCCCACAAGGGAATCCTAGGTCAAATTGCTTTGTTTTTTAGATGACATAGCTTATGCAATAAAATTTATTTGTGTAGTTGTGTTGTCTACTAAAAGCAAAGTAAAATTTGTGATAAAAAAAGGTTCAACACATCAACTAATATCTTAGAACTTTATTTTTTGGTTTTTGATGGAAACTATGCTAACATTTTGGAATTTTTTTGTTAAGAGATGGGATGTAGAGAAAAAAGGGTCTTTCGAGCAAGGGAAGGATGGCTGAAATTTATGTATGCTAATTGGCGCCTCGTATCAGAAGGTTGGGTGAGCAAGCTCAATAAAGGGAAAAACAAAGACAAACCTGTATTTTTAGTTGGACATTAAAAAAAATGCTACTTGGAAAATTTCTTGCACTTCTTGCAAGGCTTTTTAGGATTTGACTAAGAATATTGATATTAATACAACAGAACAACTACTACATCAGACACTCTATAATACAGAAGAAGCTTTTTCCTGCTAACAAATGTAAACAACGCTATAAAACTATACATCCAATCTTAAGTAGCAAAACTGCTCAAAATAGTTGGGATTCAAACAACCCAAAAGTAAAAGTGGGGAATTAAATTTAATACCAGAGAAGAGAGTCTACACTTTGGCTAACTTGGTAATTAAATTTAATACCGGGGGAATAGACTCTACAATTTGGTTATTGAAAGATAAGGAAATAAACATAGCTTTCATGGTCTTTTCTCTGCACCTGTACCATGCTAGATAGTGCATACTGAATTTACCAATCCAACAAACTCAGCAAGGCTATCCAAGGCACGTATAGAATGTAAGACATTAGTTTTCCTAAGTTGATGTGCACTTTTAAAGTTTAATATTTTTTACCAAAGAAAAAATTTGTTTCTTGTTATTCATTGGAATCAAAGAAAGCAATATTCATCCATAAAGATTATATTTTTTGTTCAAATAGAGAGAATAATCCAAAATTATCATATGCTATCAATCCCACTAAAATAGTATCAACTACTAGTACTGATATACTTAATAGTAGTACAGCTCCCAAAATGCCAAAATACATAGTCATCCAAGTGGAATTTTGTCACTTTCACTACAAAACAAATGAGCCTCTAGAACAAACTACATTATCCTTGATTTCTTCAAAATACAGTAATCATTTTTTCAATTATAGCCTTTTTGGATAAGCCATCAAATACTGAATTAAGCTTTCGATAAATATGCTTGAAAGTGACAACAGAGAAAGAAGAAGTAAGAGTCTTAATTCTTTAACACCAGTATTCCAAAGTGATCACATGTAGCTCAAAGCATCAAACCACCCAATCCACAATCACTTTAGAATCTCCCAAAACCTAGATAGAAAAAATGCCATAATTAGAAACAAAACTTAATAAACCCCATAATGCCAAGAGTTCTACTCTAGTGTTGGTACTAGCCCCACAACCCATCCAAAGGTTAAAACAATGGGAATTGTTTAATTTTAGAAACATGCCTCCTCCACACTACCGCAATTTAGCAGCCCCATCAATGTAACCAACAACAATCCCATCTAATAGAGAAGGCTCAATTATAGTCCTTTGCTTTTTTTGTCTCTCTTCCTTGAAGAACTCTTTGAAAACACGGTCCACAATCTTGGAATTGACCAGAGGGAATTTTTGTTTTTTTATTATCAAATACCGCAACATTTATGTCTTTCCACATCCGCCAACAAATAAACACATGAAGTTCTTTTTAATTTACTGACATTTTACAACAATTATCCAAATTTTCCACCAAATAAGTATCTCCCCAATTTTCAGAAATATGTAGATCAGATTTAATCTCTCTCCAAACATTCTTAGTATAAGAACAAAAGTCAAACAAATGATTTACAAATTCACCATCATTTTGACAAAGGATACAATAATTTGGACCATTCCGACCTCTTCTTAATAAATTATCCCAAGTCAAAATCGTGTTTTCAAAGTAGATCCAAATAAAACATTTTAACTTCAATGGTAGATTCCACTTCCAGATTCTTTTACACCACCAGTTCCCTACAAACTCTGAAGAAAGAGAAGAAATAGCTTCATAGGCAGACTTAACACTAACCTGTCCATTAGATTTATTCTAGTCCCAAACAAGTTCATATTTAGCTTCCGATAATATGATACTTGCATGATTTTGTCTAGCTATATAAGTATTCCATTCACCATCCAAATCCCCCTCAAGAACGAGATCTTCTACTAACAACCAATAAGATGAATCATTACCCATCCAATCAAGTCTCTACTCATGTTCAAGATATATGAGTCCATTCTATGATAGGAAATAAAGAAGAGTGAATGACAATTTATAGTTATCATCTACTCCCAAGAAAGAATCAACCCCTAAAAGAACTTGTTTTCCATTTCCAACCCTCCATGATAACCAAGAGTCCCAACCAAGATCAAAATATCAAGTATATGTTCATTAAACTATTTGCATCCCCAACATGTATTGATATTTTGGAAGCATCATTAAAAGGTGAATAAAGTTATTTTTGTTGACATTTCAGTGAATCATTGTTTGAAGATGAACATAGTTACTCTGATCAAGGTTTGGAGCTAGATAACCCATTCATTTTAAATAGGGATTGTGCTTAATAATCTAAACAAAGAACCAACAAGATGTCAATAAATTCATAAAAAAACCTTTACAAAAATTGAAGAGAATGTTGTTGATGGATTTTCAAGATTCAATATTCTGACTTGCTAGGGAAAAGAGCCGCATTTGGTAACACATCTTATCTTATGTTGGTCTTGTTTTGCAATTCGAACTTGATTATAATATTAGTAAAATTTTCCAATGTTTTAGACTGTTATGTTTGGTATTAATAAGGTATGTCTTGTGTGTTGAGGAAGTCTCCCCAACATTGAGAAGGTTTGATGTTCTTGAAAAGGTCATCTCAACGTTAAATATTTCAATCTCACTATTTAGAAGGTTGATAAAAATGTGCAATATATGTAATATAAAAATCGATTTGGATGTACATGCCAGAAAAGAAGAAAAAAAAAAATAAAAAAATTCCCCTACTTATATGAGCAAGGAGAGCCAACTTAACCACCATTATTACCACTAAAGAGTATCTATATCTTCTTGAAAAATAAATATCCTCGTTAAAAAACGACTAGCCAAATATGAAATGTAGCAATTTCTCTCGAGTAAAGTGGTTGATTTACCTATTACAAGATGATACCAATTATATAAGAAAGTATAAACATAGTAAGTATAGTTTTGTCGGAGTCTAACTTGTAGGAAGCTTTCCCTACCCCTTTTATGGGATATCGGTAATCATCTCCAAGCTTCACCTTATGAGGTGAATCCTTCTCTATCAAGTTAGTGAGAGATTCTTTGAAACATGTCATGTGCTTAGAAGCACCATTATCAACAAGCCAAGTATCACTCCCATGAGTGGCAATACCTGTAACAGCAGAAATCTAAACATATTCTTCTTCACTTGAACAATATTCTCTTGCAACCAATCTAGCCTCTTCTTGAGTGCATTCTTCCCAAAGCCTGCTAAACTTTGTTAGCTTTCTTTTGGAACAGATTCACTGAATAAATGATTCCCAAGACCTTGGAATACCATTTAATGTAGTCATTACTACCTCAGCTTCTTCAACTGTATTTCCAATGGCTTCAAGTTGTTCCTTGATCTGAGATACCCTTGATCTTCCAGTTGATGTTCTTCCCTTCATATAACTTGGTTAATGCATCAAACATTTCCTTGGGAGTCTTCAAGGATGAAACATGAGGGATTACGTGATCTTTGATGGAATCAACAATGATCCTCTTATCCCTAACCATGTTCTTCTCATGTCTTGATTTGTTTTCCTCTCCCTCTGGATCTGCAACATCTTCCTTAACATAATTCTTCAAATCATTTTCTTCTAGAATGAGAAGCATTCTATACTTCCATGTTCAGAAGTTATCATCTCCTTCAAGCTTCCCATCAAGCTTGGTGTCGCTTGACATCTTGACAATCTTGATAATATGAGAACCTCAAATGGGAACAAATATTATAAAACTTACCAATTGAGATTCTCAAGTCAAATGCTAGCTTCAAGGTCCTTCTGAAATTTGTTGACCTAGGGTTTGACAGAGAAACCCTAATTTTTCAACTTGTGAATCTTGAAATTCTGATCCAAGGAAAATATGTGCGTCCCTAAGCCGAGTTGAGCATATATACTTTTCTTCCAGATTTGTGGACAAAACTGCCAAAAATCTAATGCCCTCTTTTTCTTGAGCAATAATGATTAGGTAAAAACTGAAAATTCTCATATATGAAATCTACCTACATAGGAAGATGTGCCCTCCTAGGGTAGATTCAATAGTGCTAAGGTTGAGCTTGATCTATGGATGGAAACCCTAGAAATAAGAAACCCTAGTTTCAACATTTGCAACTGCTATAAGTGTCATAAGTATATGTCGCAATGCTTTCTTTCAGTTCCGCTCTGATGGCATGTTAGAATTTTACTTAAGAGAAATTATGTTAGTCTTTCATTCAATTTATCATATCACATCATAATAATTGCATGCATAAGGATCAATGAAAAAAATACATTCAACAATAGACACAAAGATTTATCCTGGGAAAACCCTCTCATGGGAAAAAGCCAACATAACTTCTCAGTATAGATTCGTCAACAAAGTACAATGTCAATCCAACGAAGAGCTAAAGCTCTCTCATACAAAGATGCCCCTACGAGAATAGAAGATACAAAGACAAGATAAGACATGACCCCAAACATAAGCTTCCTCCAGTTGCAGCTACTCTCCCATGCGAACTTATTCACTTGCTTGAGCAAACTTGTGTGATGATCCCAAATGAGGAATTCAACCCCCTTATTTATACACTTTTCTGGTTGACTTTTTCACTATAGGGATGACTTCACTAGGGCAGTTTTGCCCATTGTTTGGGGCAGTTTGACCCATTGATTTTTGTGGGCCCGAATTGTCTATTTTCACTTGATTTCTTGAGAGTATATCTTTAGCATTATTATTTTAGGGTTTTACATTAGGGTTTATGCAATACAAGAATATCTTTCATAGTTGCATATTATTTCAACGGGAAGCAACTGCTTGGAAATGTGACCACTCTGGTTTACACTAAAACGATTGAAATAATATTGAATTATTTTTAATTAATGTAACTTGTAACTGTAAAAAACATGCACACCAATTAATTCCTTAAATATAAATCATTCATATTTGGACACGACTAAGAATATTTCGGGATGATTGAAATGCGATCACTCATTTATTTGATAAATGAAAATTGTGCCACCCTCCTCCCATTATGTTGAAATAAAGAGGTCTATCGGCATAATTATATAATAGTATCATAGATATTAAGGGAACATACAAATAAGTGATAAATATAATGTTTATGTATCTAGGTATAATAGATATCTCCATTGTTATTAATTTTTTTAGTCTCTTTTTGTTGAGAAAACTCTTAAATTTAATTAATCTATTTGTAAAAAAAATACATTCATCTTATTATTTAAAAGACAAAGACTAAGTTACACACAATTTTTGTTAAAATATTGATAGTTTAAAAATATCTTATCATACTTATTTGTAGATATATTTACGCCGTAGGCGTTCACCAACGAGAAGCGTATGCTTCCACGTCGACTATATTCCTCGCTCATAGAGATAATGGAATCTTGCCACGTGGATAGGCTCTCGTTACGCTCGTTACGTACCTATATGCTTTGTCTATTGTACGCTCAAGCTGTTCCTCCGCATCAAGCTTCCCCATGAGCACTCCGAGCTGACCAGAAGGACCAGATCGCCTTTTCCTTCCCTTGGTTCTACTGCTTCAAATGCTCTAGTAACTGCTGCTTGAAATGTCAGTGCAAAGAATCCTTGTGCTGATAGAAATGCTGGTTATGATTCTACATTTTATGCTTGTTCTGCTGCTTCAACTGCTGCTGCCGAAAATGAGGATGCTGGTTCGACTGCTGCTTATAATAATTCTTTTTGCTGCTGGCTCAACTTATGCCATTGGAACTGATCTTGAAGGAAGGAATCTACATTCAAACGATGTTCCGCTCATTGGATCAGGGGTTAAGTGGATGGATCAAGGTCTATCCAAATGCTATACATATAGAGAGCTTCCCGGAACTGACTCTTGCTTCAGGCATTGTTCCCTACCCCGATGAACTTGAACAACCACAAACTAAAAAAATACAATTTACTCATTAGAATTAGCCAGGCATAAGAGACCTCCCGACCTAAAACGCATTGGAAATTCATGAATGCTAAACGGAAAAACAAAGATACAGTAAGATTCAAAATTTGGACTCGTAGAATTAATGCCCTGCACTACTTATCCTGTAATAGGATGTGAAGAACTGAAGATCCTGTACTCTGCATAGAAGAACTACCAACAAGGAAAGGGATTGAGAACATAAATCCTGAAACAGGCTGCGATCCCATGCCAAATTTACAGAATTTCCTGTCGTCATGCTAAATTCCTATCACTTCTCGTCTCCCGACGATATGGATTTTCCACTGTCGATCTTCAACAAGATCTATCTCAGTTTCCGATCGTAAGGACAGTCTTCACGATCGTTTCCGGCTCCGACAACTTGCAAACTCGACAGGTTGACCTTCAACAAGTCTCGATTCAACTTCGATAATCCAACAAACTCAATAGGTTCCTTTTCGACCAGTCGCGGCTCGACTTTGACAAGTCAACCCCGACAGGTTCTGGGTTTGACATGACCTCAACGGCTTTTGAATTCAACACATGCGGTGCACTTTGACAGGTTTGGTTACTTTCAACAATTACGTTGGAGATGTTTCTTAATTATCGTATTTATATGGTTTAATTATATATAATTGTATTATTGGATGATGGTAATGAAGCATTTTCAGACTATTTGCAAGTAACGTTAGTTCAGGAAATTTATGTTTCCGTTAATAAATTCTCTTGTCGACGCTAAAAAATGAGAATTAGGAACATGTAAAGCTTAAATCATTGATCGGGATTTATTTTCACTTTGTTGAATCCCTGAGGATCATTTTGTTGATGCCGCCCTTGACAATATATATTATTTAGCTTTCATACGGAGGAATTAAGTTCACGTTGTAGTCATGTTCCTTTGTATTGGTATTGTTGGCGTATTCATGCACAACTATTGACCACTTTGTTCTCCGTCAACTAGAAACCCATCGACCCTCGACAGAATATGGAGCCGCTATCTATCATCGATTAAAATACTACTTCACCCAATAAATAATTGGAGCATTCGATCGTGAAGTAGTCGATATGTGTGCTTGATGGAGAGATTGGCTGCCTATCGCTGTTAAAAAAGCTCGACTACACTAGTTTATTATCACCGGTATCCTTCCATCGATTATTTCTGTTGGTAAAGTTGTATCGACTACAAATATCTTTGCACAACTCCAGAAATTTCAAGAGATGTGCCTATCAGCTTGTTACATCCGTCGATCTATTTCAATTACAACATATCATTTGACTGTCGACTTCGTGCATGCTGTATTGTTCTAGGAGTTGATCAATTCATTAAGTTGATAGTCGACCAGTAAAATTTTATAAGGTGGAAGAGCAGTCATGTATCTTGCAATCGGAGCAACCTGCAATGGAGAATGTCGACCAGACAGAACGCGCCATTCACTTCTTTTAGATGAATAATAAAGATACACTCCCAACGATTATTGATGGTTTGGAGGTTGTCACGCTCAACTACGTGGTAGTTGACCACCAACTGTCGACCATTCGAGATAGGGCTTCCTTTTCAACGAGCTATTCAATATGACTATCATTTAGCTAACAAAAATTATCACTGGAATGCTGAAAATGCACACACAGAGCAACTAATGCAAACGAATGGCGAAAATAATTATTTGACGAGTATATCTTGGGCACCTGATGGCAACCATATCTATATTCCGGGCTATTACAAGGTTCCATCGACCTTTATTATTGCTCAAATTAAGTTGCTCAAATGTCGACTGATACACCTTTACATCGCATAATCCAGTTTAATATTTCGTAGATCAACTGTTCCAGTGTGGATATAGTCGACTGTCCCAGTTGTAGGCATACCCGATCGCTTCAGTTGTGGATTGATGCATTGACTAAAGTAATTGGTTGATTGATAAATGTTGTGTAAAATGAAGATCCGACGACGACTGCATTACTTGTATAGAGGTTGCATATTCCAATCGATGAGTATCTATCAACAACATATCCTCACTGTAGTATCTGTCGATCACATTGAATCAGTCGATCGTCGATCATGAGCACTCATCATCCTACACTTCTCGTCGATCATGAACAAGCCTTCAATCAACCACCCGACCAATGGCTTGGCTAGCACTCGAACTGACCTAAGCAACCATCTCCACCGACTACAATAATCACTCAGTCGGCTACTATATGTCGACCAAAAGATCTGAGTTGAAGATCAATAGAGTTAAGTCATTTGTGGTCTATATTAAAAAATTTTGTGGTATAAATATGGTCGACTTGTAGTCTCATCGATGAGTCAGTTGCAATACAAGTAAAAAAAAATAAAAAATTGGTCGATGTTAGGGTTGATATAAAAAGTATTATTGAGGTTGTTGTTGTAAAACATGGTCATGTATCTTTATTATTCATCTAAAAGAAGTGAATGGCACATTTTGTCTGGTCGACATTCTCCATTGCAGGTTACTCCGATTGCAAGATACATGAATGCTCTTCCACCTTATAAAATTTTACTAGTCGACTATCAAATTAATGATTTGATCAAATCCCAGAACAATAGAGCATGCACGAAGTCGATAGTCACATGATATGTTGTAATTGAATAGATCGACATATGTAACAAGTTGACAGGCATATCTCTTGAAATTTATGGAGTTGTGTGAAGATATTTGTAGTCGATACAACTTTACCAACAGAAATAATCGGTGGAAGGATACCGGTGATAATAAACTAGTGTAGTCGAGCTTCTTTAACAGCGATAGGAAGCCAATCTCTCCATCAAGCACCCATATCGACCGTTGATAGGAGAAAACTATTACGGTGCAAATTATTTGCCCAAGTTAGTAGGAAACATATATTGGTAAACACAAAGAAATGCATATATACCAGTAGAGTAACCAACCAGTAAATAAATCACATACATGATCAATTAATTTACAAGGTCCCTATAACTTAATTACTCAGAGTTACCCGACCACGCTTAGGAAAGGTATTAAGTTACGTCCGATAGTGTTATAACTCCAAGGTCGGGTATAAGGATAAGAATGTTGAGTTTGACCTATGTATACTCCATTAGAATACATTAATCCAACAATGATATATGTCTTTCTCGACTCGTATACCATACTATTGATGCCGAGAATGGAGGAATTATTACCACAAGGCACAGGGGAGGGGTCACAAGCGTCTGTATCGTCAAATTGATTTTCGACGGAATAAGGAAAACATATAGAGAAAAATTGTGACCATAGAATCTGACCCTAATCGAAGTGCATACATTTGCAAGATGCACTACAAGAATGGCATCACTGTATCTATTCCTCTTCCAACTTTTCTTTCCAAGCGCACTATAACCCCAAGGGGTCACGGGTTTTTTCCTGCCAATTGGGGTTCTTCCTTCCCCACCTCCACACCTCCATGATGATGATCTACAGGGTTCATAGCTACTCCTCTTTGCCGACCCTGACAGTACATATTATGCAACGCTCATACCGTATTTGAGAAAATCATTCCGTGCTACAGTTTCATGGCCTTAATGAAGAGCACTTGTCAAGTAATCGATGAGTCAAAGGAGAGTTATCAGGATACTGACAAGTTCAGCCATGAAATTTTCTCTCTACTGGAAAGCAATTGGTTGTCACAATATGGATCATCATCATGTCATGCAAAGAACTCGAAGATTAATGCATAATTAACCAAAAGAGTGCATTTTGAGCATCGATGGAGGTGGAATGAGAGGGATTCTCGCCTGCTGTTATCTCTTATATCTCCAAAACGCTCTCAAAGTCAAGATGGGAAATCCTAATGCACACATTTCATATTATTTTGACATTGCCGCCGGGACCAATATTGGCGGAATTATTGTTGCTTCGTTATTCGCAAAGGGTGAAGATGGCCGACCTCTTTTCACAGCCCAAGAGAAGTTGGATTTCATTACAGAAAAAGGGGAAACAATTGTTCCAGTTGCAGTGGTGTCTCAACTGCCTCCATAAGCAGTAGCTATATTCATCTTGGCTCCCCGTCAACATTACTACTTCGTCGAAGTTGGAAGGAATCCAGTCGGCACTTGTAACAACCTTGGAAGAGCGGTCATTAATTGTCGACCTGGCCGACTCTTATTTGACTACACGGTGTGAGCAACCTTGCGGCCATTGCTTGAGAAGGATACTGCAAATATGATGTGACCACATCGACATGGAAGTTGTCACGACCAAAGACTATCAGTCGACTGTACAAATAATTATGGAGAATCCATTTGCACGTATTATGATTGAGTCGTCGCCACAAAGTTATAAATTCGGTCGTCGACGTGGGAAACTCCAACTATGTGGGGAGACCGACCAGACATTCAACCAGGCAAATTGAAATATGGAAGAAATCGTAACAAGCAGTCTTGTTGAACTGGAACAACACACTGGTGTGTTGTTCCAGTTCAACAAGACTGCTTGTGTTATACGACTTCTTCCATATTGCAATTTGGCTGGTTGTGTTGTTCCAGAAGTCGTATAACACAAGCAGTTTGGCGCTGTTGCTATGGTGTGTTGTTCTAGTTCAACAAGATTGCTTGAGTTATACGACTTCTTCCATATTGCAATTTGGTTGGTTGTGTTGTTCCAGATGTTGTATAACACAAGCAGTCTGGCACCGTTTCTGTTCTTCAAGTGGTCTGGGTGACAGCAGCAGCACAATCACAATCACAATAAATTGATAAATTGGTTGACAACTTTCACTCCGTTTATAAAGCACTACATACTTATAATCACAATCATAGTAGATTGATAAACTGGGTGACAACTTTCACTGCGTTTATAGTTGCTAAATTAGTGAATATGGCAGCTTCGTTTTCTTCGTTTGATCCCCTGCCAGATCAGACAAAGCTCTCATAATTATAAATGGCTACAAACTTTATATTAATAAAATATTAAATACTAATTCTTAAAAGATATTAACAAAAAATTTAATATTAAATTAAACTTTGTATTCAATATAAAATGTTTATTAAATATTTAATAATATAATATTATACTAAATACATTTATATTAAAAATACATTTTTTTTATAAATAAAAATGATTCATTTTAAAAGTTTAATGAATATTTTTAATATAATGAAAATAATATTGAAGATAATTTTATAAATTGAGGTCAATGAATATTTTTAATATAATGAAAATAATATTGAAGATGATTTTATAAATAGAGATAGGGATTCAATTGATTCCCTACATCAAGATCCACTCTTGCTCAAAACCTCTTTATGATTGGAAAGCTCGAGATATTTTCAACCCGATAGATTTCTTATCTCTTTTTTATTGACTTGCAATTTAATTTAAATAGAGGATTTTGTCAACTATTTGTTTAGAAATGAAAAAAAAAACTGCATTAAGCAAAATCTAAATAATTCATAGTTCTTTTACGAAAAGAAATGAATAAACTCATTCAACTTTTTCTAAAATTTATGGAAAAGCCTAAAATCTAAATATAACCATATATAATTATTATTTTCATTTTACTAATGATAAAATTGTAGATAAATTTTGTTTTTCATAAAGGGAGAGCCTTTATGACCTCTATTTCCTATTTCTTCCATAAAACTTTCATTTATATAATTATAATTATTCAATTTGTTTTTACCATTAAATGTAATATTTATATTTTATCTTAACTATGTTTTAATATAAATTTTAATATCTTATTACAAAATAAAAAAATATTTATAATTTATTAATAACATAAAATCATATATAAAAATTAAAAAAAAAAAATCTAATATATATTTAACTCATTCTAATTAAACAATGATTTGAAAACTATTTTTTAAACATAACATTTTTAAAAAAAATTGGAAATCAAACAAATAAAATAATTCCATAAAAAATCAAACAACAGATTCCATATATTCTTATAGTGACACAAGTTCGAAAATCAAACAACTAAAGTATTTTTTTAAAAATTGTCCTCTTTTGGAAATTAAAATATTGCAAACAAACTCCACCAATATCGTTTTACCAGGTACATGGAATATAGTAATCCACCAATGTAATATAGTAATCTATATAGGTTCGTGGAATTTCATTTTCATTCTTTATTTCATGAATGAATGTAGCATGTTCTTTCCAAGATCGATAATTAGCATGTAGAGAAAGATCCGGCGGGTTGCTCATTTTGTGGATCACACAAAGAGAAGGCTCCAATACGCAAAGCAGGTTGTTCATTAGTCATAGGTTGCTCATTAGTCGAAGAATGACTGATATAACAGTAGTTTGAGCCGACTACAACGTATAATATTTGATCTGGTAGTCGACTGGATGATAGAAAATGCCTTCATAGTCTGTCAAGGTTCGACAGGAAGCCGAACAAAATGGTCGATGGCAATACCATATGAGATAGCAATCTTTGGATCGCACCCGCAACAACCTCGTCATGCCGAAATTCCAATGGCTCCAATGGTTCCAATGGCCAGTCGAAGCTTCTGTTTAGTATGACTGATCTGGCATGCGGAGAATTTACAGAATCACGTCGTGGTAATGAAGCATTTTCAGACTATTTGCAGGTAACGTTAGTTCAAGAAATTTATGTTTCAATCTCGACAGGTTCCGATTCAACAAGTTTCAACTCGACCAACCCCGACAGGTTCCGGTTCGACAAGTCTTGACAGGTTTCGAGTTCGGCACACATACAACACTTTGATGGATTCGGAAACCTTCGACAGTTTCTTGACATCGACCTTCTGCGTCAAATGTTGTTGGGATGTCCGAGTTAGAAGAGTTGCACGACATGAAGGTGGAAGAGCTATGCGACCAACGGCAACAGGTTGCTGGCTTCAAGCGGTTGATATAGTAAGATCAGTCGATCATTTAAGCAAGTGCAACTTGGTATTTTTGACTAACAAAAAAAAAGAAACCTTTATACTTCAAAGCAGTGAGGGAAAAACTAAACTAGAAAATAGTGTGGACAAATTATGTTTACATAATAGGAATCAAAACTTTCCTACGTTATTCTTTTATGACATGCAAATTTTAAACCATGGTAGATATTGTTGAGCATAGATATTGTCGAGAGACTCTGTAAACCATGCCTAGAATATACAATCTTCTGGAAACTATAGTCATGATCCATCAAAAAAACACATTTGCATGTATAGTGGAGGATGAAACAAATATTAACCAAAATTGAAGTAGTTAACTATCACATGATGCTTTTAGGTCAAGATGGAAGTTATTATAGAAGCAATATGCCACACTTAAGTAGTCAGTGATATTGTAATTATAGTATAAACCTACAGTAATTGGGCTTATCATGAACCATATAGGACTCTATTAACAAAAAAAATTAAAGGTAGGGACTAGCTATTTTGCAACTCTTTTTTGTTTATCCATGTCTTCTTTATTATTTGTTATCTCCATGTATTGAGTTTTAGGTTCTCAATGGACAATTTGACACATGAAACAATGCCACCTACACATTTCAACACATCTATAAAGTATGAATAAAAAGACACACAATCAATCACAACCCCAGAATCTATGTAGACATGGTGAAGAAAAAAAGAAACCCTGCAAGAATAAAAGAAATCAAAATATTGCTCAGTTTTAATGGGACAAGTCTGCCTACGTGAGTTGCTTGCACACATGAAAGAAAAAAATGAGCATCAACGAATGGAAGGTGGCTGAACCTGTCGAGGAAGTAATAAAGATTCGCTGCAAGAAGCAAGAAAAATTCATCAATAAAAGATATTGCTCCAGATGTGCAAACCAAAATTGCCTACACAGAAAAGACAAAGAAAATTTTGTCGTTGTAAGGATGTTGGAAGCGATTGAAATCAAATAAATTGACTGACCGGAGATTGAATCAATGCTGAAATATGATGATGGATACTCCTTGATGGGCGCAGATTCAAGCTACATAGGTCTGCACGAGTTTTTATTTTACATGAAAATTGTATATGTTGTCGACTAATAGTTTCTTGCTCAGTTTATCAGCCTGTGATTTGAAAGATATTAATTATGATAATTTAAATGCTTCTATATGAGTTGTGACAACTCAGCCGATTCCTTCTGTGGAGGGATTGATCCTACTAGTGAGTGTGCATTGGTTGATGTTGAAGGACGAGCCAACTGCAGTCGACCTCAATAAAGCCATCCGCCGACCTCAAGGGAATTACCCATCTTGAATGGAATCATCGAAAACTACATAAGTTGATTGGTGATAGTCGATCATTCCATCATCGATGAGATGCAGCCGACCAACCGTTATGCCGAATACAATCCTCCTATCTGTCGCCCATTTACAAACATTTAGCAGACCGTCAACTAAAGTACTTCACTGATCAATATGGGCCTATCGAGTAGCAAACCGTCTCCATCATCTAGCGTTCTCTTTTGCAGATAATCTGACGGACAATTCAAATTTGGCGGTCGACTAGTGCAGTCGGTCGACCAATGACTAGTGTAGTCAGCCATCGATACACTGACCAGGTCACAATAGTTTATCGATTCCGCGATCAGGACTTCTGTCGACCAGATCCTTTCAATGGTTGTAGTTCAAATGAAATGTCATTCACAATTCATCAATAACATCATGCTAGAAGGAGTACAACTATAGTTAGAAGGATGCTTCTCAAACCCATCGACTACAAAGATTTCTTGTATGTGTTTATGAACGAGAGACCTTGATTCTGATTTAGCACTGAAAGATGTCGACTAGATGCATGTATGAAGAGAAGCTTGTACACCAGTTCAAGGGTAATGCACAGTCGAGGATCGATCATTGAGAGTTTATCTACACATAATAAATGCCAAACTAAGTATCGTATGCATTAAAGCATGGTTGAGGCTGATTGATGTTGGTTTGGTCGCTATATAATTAGATGGGTGAACATTTATGTAAAAATGATGGATGGTTCAAACTTTGATCGACCCTTCGTATGGATGAATTAATTTTCGGTCGGCCATTTCTTTGAGTCGGTTACATCAAAATATGTGTCAACACAGTTAGCCAACTATTTATTCTTGAATCGATCGATGAAATTTTTGTCGGTTAAAAAGTAGTCGATTGTAAATAGGGTCCATATTATATCCGGTCGACTATTCATGTCGAGTTTGGTCGAGGCTGTCAAATGGAGCCCTTTGGTCGAGTCTATAAAATCTCCGAAGATAGGTCGAATGGATGCGTCGACCAAAGAAGGGTTATACCATAGTAGGGTACCCGCACGAAGCTGGTACCCAAAATAACTGCAACAAGAGCACGTGAGCGGAAAAAATAAAAAGATGCGCACGCGCCTCCAAAGGCGCGCACGCGTCTCTACTTCGGCAATGCCGAACGTCCACGTGGACAAAAGGGGCGCGCACGCGTCCTTGACGCGTACGCACAAATTGGCGCGCACGCGTTAGTGCTGCGTGTGTGCCTCTGTTTTTTTATAAAAAAAACAGAGCTCACGGGTTTTGTCATTTTTGACAGACCCGTGGACCAAATTTCCAACCCGCGAGCGCACTCTCAACCCTGTGAACGTGTCCTCGTGCACCCAAGTCGTCGTCAACGCCAAGCAATCACCCCTACACCACGGTGCCATTTGTTTCTCCAGGTAGGTGCTACTCAAAGCACAAATTTGTGTTTCTTTTTTGTTTTCCATTTGAATTTGAATTTTAAAAAAAATTTACAATCCATTAAAAAACCAAGGAAATTTAATTGCAGGCCATCTACACACCTAACAAGATGTCAGACACACCACCACCATCCGATGAAAACCGACCTCCAGAAGACAATATGGGAACCAACAATGAACCCAATGAAAATGCTGAAGATCAATTACACCAAGACTTAAATCAATTGAGGGCACTAAGTAATGAATTGAACAGTACCAAGGAACCCTCTCGGGTTTCCTTGGCTTCATCACTTCAAAACATTATTGAATCAATCAATATTGCACACAGTGAGATAACAAACTTGAGCCAATACAGGGCTCGAATGAGGGAACACTACTCCACTGGGTTGTCCAAAGAGCAGATAAAAGACCTCAACATCACCAAAGCCCAGTTGTATAGCAAGTTCATAGTTCCCTCGACGGGACAACCTCCAGCTGTGACGAGGGCTTGGGTTTACATGGACTGGTACATTTACCAGCCATGGAGAGATAACTGGAGAAAGAGGTGGTTCATGGTATTTGACAGGCCCCCGTGCAACAATTTGGAGGTCCCACAGTATTTCCTTCAGAAATTGTGGGCTAAGTTTGAGCTAGGGTACCATGTCAACTATTTTGACATCACTGAGTTTCAGGGTATCGGTCTTGGCTCTGCCCAAGATCGACCTCAGGCGCACTGCAACCCACTTAGAGGACCTCCTGCACCCAGGAGAGAGCCAAACCGCCCTCCTCAGCCACCTGAGTTTGGTAGCGGTCTAGATGAGATTCATGACTCCGTCAGACGTGCCACACATGACTTGCTTAGACATACCCGATTTGTGGCCATGTCTTCCCAGAGCCGGGAGGACATCGATGAGACACAGACAGCTGCACAGTCTATGGGTGGTGGCCGAGACATGCCGGGTACAGGTGGAACCTAGGCGGGGCCTTCTAGTTCTGCTGGAACAACGGCACATCATTGTTCTCACTGTGGTCATTCTTTCCATGGTGATATGTAGAAGCATGCCACAGGGAGCTTCATGGATCAGGTTTGCTATTGTTTTATTTAATGTTCAAGTATTTGTTGTATTTTATTTGATATCGTATTGTTTAATATATTTAACTTTGAATTACACATTGTTGACTTTATTTGTTTTAATGTTCAGTTATTGGGTGTCGGGTCTCCATCCCCCACGTGGGAGGATGTCGGTTCCTTTGACCTCGATGGAACCATGGCGGCAGCAGAGGAGATTGCGGCACCATACACACAGGTAACTTCTTTACTTTGAATAATTAGATCTAGTTACGAGTAATTTGTGTTCAGTAACTACAAATTAATTAGCACCGAGTAATTACCATATTATCATCGTATTTTATAGTTGTGTTTATAATATTGTCTAATTTATTTGAGAGCTATAAATTCGTATAATCCCACCCAAAAAAAAATGAAACCTTATCAAACATGAAAACGTAACAAAACTATAAACATTTGTGTTAGACACAATGCTCACTGAGAGGGGGGGGTGAATCAATGAGCCTATACTTTATTTAATTTCAACTTCAATCACCAACTCTTATATCATCATTTCACATTCACATCATATTCATCAATGAACTAACTATCAACTAATGAAACACATCAACACATAATACAAGACTAGATATAGTTTTTGTAATCTTTTGTATTTGGTTCAACGGCTACAACCGTGGGGCAATTCGGCACCAACTGATACAATCAGCACCAACTCATCATCTAGGACCCAGCCTAGTTTTTCTTAGATCCTACTAAGAAAATGGATACAAGACTCTGCTTGTATTTACAATTACATATTTGTCACATATCATACATATCACAGTCATGTCGTTATTCACATCATCTCATTCATCAATCTGCTGCCAGCACCTTGTCTTCAATCATCATTCTATCCCTATTTCATCATGTCCAGCATCTTCTCAAACATATCGATATTCTATCTACATGCACATCTTTAACCTGCCATCAAACTGTCATTAACCATAGGAAAATTATCATTCTGCTGTCAAGATATCAAACATATCCACATTTATATCACTTTCTGCTCATCATCACTCTGTCATAATTTTAACCAGCATATACACAAATACATCATTCTCTCCTTTCACCATACTGCTACCCAAAATATCATAGTCTCTTCATACTGTCCACACCGTCATGTCTTTCTGCTGTACATGCACATCATATCACAGGATATTCAATCGACCTGTCTGTGTAATTTTCATTTTATTTTTATTTTTAATTGCTGAGCTGACTTTGTCCTTTGAATGGACACATAATAGTTCACATACAATGTTTTATTTGCATGCTTGTTTTGGTTATTAGTGAAAGTTCGTAACCCTTCGTTATGATTGCTCAAGCCCTATAAAGGGCAATCTTATTGTAATTTATCATCATCATCTAATATATTATTCCTATTTATCATTCAATATGAGAGTCGGATTCGACTATTAACATCCAACCGGATACGGTTGCTACATTTGGTATCTATCAATATAATATTATCATTTTATCTCAAATATGGAAGACGGATTCGCTTCTTAACTGCACAACCGAATACGGTTGCTGCATTTGGTATCAGATCTCATGCACCTAGCCTACACAATGCGCCCTCCACATGTTTACCATCTTTGCACCCCCAACTCCCTATTCCTTCACGCCATTCCCTATCTCAACTCCTGCACGCCTAGACCAACCACCTTCATCCATGCTGCTCTCCTACCAATCCTCCCTACTCCAACAACGTGGCTCCTTCCAACTCGCTTAGCGCTCATTTTGGGCTCTCCTCCTCATGCTCCAAGCTGCACGCACTCTTCCCCGTCCCTCAACCTCCAACCCCTACTGCCGCTACTACTCCTCACTGCTCAACGTAGCTCCCCCTCTACCAGCGTCCTCCTACCACAGGCCACTGCGCTCAGCAGCCCTACTCCTCCATTCCATGCTGCTTCTTCCCTACTCCCCTCCCTCCTGCGCTCGCCCCAACAACTGCCAACCTCACCACGCAGTCGCTTCGCCTCCACCTCCAGGACCTGCAAAAAAAATAAATATATATATATATATATATATATATATATATATATATATATATATATATATATATATTATAATATAATATATTAATTCAAATATATTATAATTTAATATATTTATAATAATTCAAATTTTGTTTTATTATATTAAAACAAAATAATAAAATAAAGATTTTATTATATGATAATTAACATTATAATTAATTATTATTTTTAAAATCTCACCATCCTTAGTAAAAAGACTTTTCCACCCCTCACAAACCAAAATAGCGTCGAAGTACACACCTCCACATACAAGGTCCAAGACCATGGCGGAATTAAAAGACAAACTTGAGAAATTGGAAAAGGACATCAAGGCCCTCGTTGCCAACCAAGAAAAATTCAAAAAAGAAACAAAAAATAACAAGGCACTTAAGAAAGGAATTAAAGAAGATGTTTTTCTAGTACTAGGAAGAAAACTTGATAACAAAGTAGACATCATGCATGAGAAACAAAAAGAGTTAGATAACAAGATGTGTGTGATGACACAGAACATAAGCACCATGGCACAGAACTTGAGCATGATGACGCAAAACCAGAATACCATAATGGAAATGTTACAAAAACTAAGGTCTAATACAAACCATATCAGTAACTTAGGTATGTTGGACCACTATGTCAACAAAAATGAGAGTAACAAAATTGATCAAGACAATAAACAAGACAAGGAGACTAAATATCGTAGGGGTGACCAAAATAACAATAATATTTTTGATAAAGATGAGCTCAACCAAGATCATAATGAGAGTCAAGCCAGTATCATTGACAATAAGGACGATACATACAATGACAAAAGATGGATCCTACAATATGCAAAGGAATCCAAGTCAAAGGAATCAGATATTGTAGATTCATCTTCTACCACCCTGGAGAAACCTAAATGTAACACTATCAGGTGACTTTGAGTGTGAGAAGCCTCATGAAACACCACTTCTCGAGATAACTCGTAAGGATAATAAAATGAAAACATTACGTGATGACATGCTAAATATCGTAGGACAAGCGACTTCTAAAACAAGGCTTGATATGGTCAGTCACAAAAATACTCTTTGTATTCATGTACAAGGAAAATGGGATAAAACAATAATAAACATAATGGAGTACAAATTCAAGTTACAAATGAAAGGAAGATGACAAACTATTGCGTAAATACCAAGCACATACCTAATACCAGTTCTAAAAAAGACATAAAGGAAGTAATGACATTGTTTCAACACAAAACAAGAATGAAAAGACGACAACAATAATCTAAGCTTTGAGGACAAAGCTTTCCTAAGGGGAAGGCAATGCTGTGAATATTTAATTAATATTATTATTTATAAATTAATAGATTATTAGGTTATTAGTGAAAGGTCGTAACCCTTCGTTATGATTGCTCAAGCCTTATAAAGGGCGATCTTATTGTAATTTATCATCATCATCTAATATATTATTCCTATTTATCATTCAATATGAGAGTCGGATTCGACTATTAACATCCAACCGGATACGGTTGCTGCATTTGGATACGTCTATCTTGATATATATGTGCTATTTTGAACCTTTCAGGATTAAGCTTTAGATGGCTCTCTTTGGTTTTTTGCTTTAAGTATATGTTGGAGTCTCTAGAATTATAGTTAGGATGATCTGAATATTTCTAGGACCTGAGTTACAAGTGTTTATACTTGTAGCCTAAGCTTTTTCAAGTATGTAAAATTGTATTGGGGATGTACTTTTTGATTCTCAAATAATAGCAAAGGTACAATTTTTTTCTGCTTGAAAAATAGAAAAAATAAAATGTTAATTTCATGATTGAATAATACCTCACAAAATAAGTTTAAAAACCTTTAAAAAAATAAATTAATATTCCACCCTAATTTATCTAATGAAATAGTATTTTTTAATATTCACTAATATAACTATATTTTATATCAATTAAGGTTATGGTAAAAAGTTTGTAGAGGTGTACATATGTTACTCCCCTCTTTATGAGAAAACACATATTCTTAACCATTAAACTCCATGAAACTATACATACAATAAATAAAGTATAAATAGTATGTTTTATTTCTTTATTTGCATTTAAAGATTGAATAAAGAAAATAAATTATATTGATTTGATCTTAAACCTAGATATATCAAGAACCTAGAGGAATAAAATATCTTGAGAAGTAATTTTTTTTAATGTATAAAAAATTTAAGATCCGAATTTAAGATGGATCTATGCTCATTATAAATTCAATCAAATATCATGTTTTATTTTCAATTAAAATTGTTAAAACTATTTATTTATTTAGTTCAATCAAATTTTACATAAAATAAAAATAATTTTTAAATAAATATATTTAATTTAATTTATTGTATTAAATAAAATAATGTGTTTTTTCAAAAAAACAAGTGCATCTTTTATTTAAGATAACACACTGCACTAGCACTAGACAATAGACCACATACATGATAGTTGTAGTTGAGTTACATTAAATCTGATAATAACAATAACCCTCAAGAACCACAATGTTCTTCTTATAATCAGAGTGTCTTCAAAGGAGATGCATACCAAATGCACTATTTATAGTATAGTATACAACAAAATAGTATAATAAAAATAAACTAGAATATTAAACTTAGTTTAATAAAAATATGGAACTAAGCACGATATAAAATTCGTTTTTTTAAAACCCCACTTATTGAAATTTGGCATGATTTACTCATAAAACCTTTAATATTTTTCTTGAGATGCTCATGGAAATTGAATTGTTTGTTTTGTAGCGATTAGAGTGATTGTTCACTGCAATGTTCATTCAAAATCAGAGGACATTGAAATCATGCAATGCAAGGCAATTTTATTAGTGTTTTGTTCAAGTATGTGTCCAGAGCTTTTCACACTGGTTCATAATGGTTGTAAGATGGAATATGGGTTTCATTCATATATGTGATAGAAAAGTCTTTTAGTTTGCTATAGGACATCATACAAGTCTTTTAGAAACTTTTAAAAATGATACAGGCTTGCTAAACCTACTTAAGGAATTTTATGATTATTGATCACAACATTGTAGTTGAAGCATGGAATTCCAAGCTAACACAACATCATGTTTGTCCTCTAACTAAAATCAATTTCTTTCATATCACCTTTAGCTTCAAATTGTAGTTTCTCAAATGAATATAATATGTCTTCACCATCAATATGACTAAAATCAATTTCTTTCATATCACCTTTAGCTCCAAATTGTAGTTTCTCAAATGAATATAATATGTGTTCACCATCAATATGACTAAAATCAATTTCTTTCATATCACCTTTAGCTCCAAATTGTAGTTTCTCAAATGAATATAATATGTCTTCACCATCAATATGACTAAAATCAATTTCTTTCATATCACCTTTAGCTCCAAATTGTAGTTTCTCAAATGAACATAATATGTCTTCACCATCAATATGTTGAATCGTTGATTATGCATTTTGTTCTCCTTCGTAGTGGTATCTAATAAACATTGAATTTTACTTAACAAAAGGGTAACAAAGCAATTCAACATCATTTCAAATTAAGTCCATTTGTTTTTAAACATATTTTGGTACCCTACACATACTATTGGATTGGAGAACATTTTCCTTGTTTTATATATGAGCCATCTCTGTAGGATCATTATGTTTTTTAAGTCAAACTATGCAAATATATTCGTTTTCAACATTTGTTGACATTTACCTTGGCATACTTTCCCAAAGTGTCCCTATGATAGGAATCATACTATATTGTGGTAAGGAATTGTTTAAACTAGGTATACAATGGCTAGATGGACGTTATAAAGTTGCCACTCGATAAGATAACAAACCTATTAAATGTCAATTCAGTATTTCCTACGATTAAATGATACATTTGGAAATACATACAACACAATTGAAACTTCGTAGACATCCCATTACTTCCTTACTCAAACTGATCTCTCCCTCTCCCTTGTTTGCTCATTCTGACTTTTAGCTTGTTAGACGTTACTTGTAGAAGTTGGTCAATCATTACAACTAGCATCTGTCATGTAGAAATATGAGCCTGAAGATGAATACTTGGATCATGTGCCTGAGATCGTCAAGATGTACTCAAGAATCAAAGATCCAACCTTTGCGAATCAATTGTGACTGTTCTAAACTAATATGTCCATGCCTTTGTCTTCTTTTAATAATGGCATTGGCTCTCACCCTTTGCCTTCTTTTAATAATGGTTGGACAACATTAAATACTCGTCTCCTACGCTAAAGTAGAAACCTTGCTTATCAGCCTTTATTGGAAAAGGATTTGGTGTTAAATACTCATCTCCTATGCTAAAGTAGCAACCTTTCTTATCAACCTTGATTGGAAAAGGATTTGGTGCAAAATAATCGTCTCCTACTCTAAAGTAGCAACCTTGCTTACCAGCCTTGATTACAAAATAATTTGGTGCTTGGATCTACTTTTCACATCTAACCTTGGGTTACTTTAAAAAAACGTAGAAGTCACAAAAAATTGCATGGGAAGATGGTGTAGAACAAAATCATGCTATGGAATGTGGGCTTGTTGTTGTAGTTATTTTGGATAAAGATGCTCATGGCTGTTGTAGAAGAGCGAAGTAACCGTGTTACAAGTTGCTATAGATTCTATAATCCAATGCATAGAATCTCCACAATGCAATTGTAAAACCACCCTAGATGTTGCAAAAGTAGACAAGTGTTAAAATCAATTTCATATTTTTTTCACAAGGGGGAATATGAAGTTAGACGAATATGAAATTTGGATCGTGGTTAGCTGGCACATATTAACACTTTTCCACCAAAAAATAGCCTCGAATTCGTCCATTTAATACCCCTAAAAAATGTGTGTTGGTTGTAGACGTAAGTTGGCCATAATTTGGTCATATGGTGTCTATCGGTAGTGAAATTTTTATAGTAGGTAGCTAAAAACCATCTCCACATTCCCAGCAAATATTAGTATTAGATTAATCCATGTCATTCCCTTACAAAATATGGGAACACAATTGGGTCTACTAGCTAGAAACTAGATGGAAATCTCTTCGCATTCTTGGAGGCAAAACATTTTGCATCTCTCTCAAGGGAGTATAAATGAATTGGGAGAAGTACGTGAATGGCCATGAACTTGAGTAAAGTAATTTGATGGTGTTTAAAACTTGAGGTTTGTAGAACAAGAAACAAGGACATTTCTAAGTAAGAAAAATTTGAGCAGATAAAGAGGATTGCCCCACATGTTGAAAGGATTGAAGATTGCTTGTCCATGGTTGAGGGAACTCTTCTGTCTCACACTGAAGCATGGTGGATATCCAAGTGTACTATTCACTTTCCACCTATCCCTTGGCCTTCACACTAAAGGTTATATTAAAGAGGGTGGAGGAAAAATATGTTAAATAATTCATTGTAGAAGCTATTGACATGGGTGGTTGCGATATTGTATTGGGTGTTGAATGGTTACAAACATTAGGCCCTATCAGCATGGATTTCAATGCCTTATACATGAGTTTCCAATAGGTAGGGCATAAATACACTCTCAAAAGAATTACAATGGGATCTCCAAATATTATTGATTCACATCTTATGGAAAATCTTCTTAAAAGGGGCCATATGGTCATTGTGCCACAATATCATGCTATTCAAGCATTTGAGACTCCTTCTCAACCAATTCCTTCTGACACGCAGTTATTCTTAGACAAGCACCAATCCATCTTTGACACTCCCAAAGGACTACCCTCTTCCCGTGGTGAACATGATCATTCCATCCCACTCATACCTAGTAGACTCCCATCCAATTTAGACCCATACCACCAGCTATTTTCTGTGGTTTTCTTTATCCTTTTAAATTAAAGCAACATAAGATACAAAAAGGTTAAGATGCGATAAACCAGAAATTATAGAGTAGAACAAGAAACATTAGACAACAGAAAGCTAAAGACAACAATAAATGAGATTTGTATTATGAGAAAAACATAAGGAAGCAATGTTAACATGCCTCTTTAGGTAGGACGACCTCTAAATTGGGCATATCTCCATTACAATTGGAATGATGCAGTAGTAAAGGATTTCCAAGACTCAAAGGAGGCCACTATGTGTACCACTCCAATGCTCACTTTATTTAAGTTCACTAAAACCTTTGTCCTTGAATGTGTTGCCTCGAGTAAAGGCCTCAGAGGAGTCCTCATGCAAGTAGGTAGACTAATGGATTTTACTAGCAAACAACTTTGTGAACAACACTTGGGAAAATCAACTTATGGAAAAGAGATGTTGGCCATATTTCGTGCTATGGGCATTTGGCATCCTTACTTACTTGGAAAATGCATCCATATCAAAATTGATCATCATAACTTGAAATACTTTCTCAAACAAAGAACTTCCTCCTCCGAGAAACAAAAATGGGTCACCAAAATGTTGGGATATGACTATGAGATAATTTATTAGAAGGGAAAGGAGAATGTGTTAGTACATATTCTCTCTCAACACTTTGAATGAGAAAGTTCCCTCTTTTCCCTCTCCTTCATTGTTGTAGACTGGTCGAATGTCATCCGTAATGAATGGTTGACAAATCCCATGCTTGCTACCATGATCCAACAACTTAAACATGAACTCCATGCATATCTATGCTACACTTGGCACAATGATAAGCTTCGTTATAAAGGATATCTATATTTGTACAAGTTATTATCATTGAAATCACAGGTGTTATTTGAGCTCCATTCATCCCCCAAAGTTGATCATTCAGGATTTCACAATACATATGAAAGGATCAAATGATCATTTTTCATGGAAGGCATGAAGAAGGACATCAACACATTTGTGTCTAAATGTGACACTTGCCAAAGACATAAAGGGGACACCGTGAAACCTACAAGTGAACTTCAACCACTTCCAATTCCAACTACAGTATGGACTAACATTTCTATGGATTTCAATGTGGGGTTACCAAAATCAAGCACTAAATCTATCAACAATTGGTAATCGTGGTTGTGGTTGATTGCCTCTCCAAATATGCTCATTTGTGTGCCTTACAACATCCTTTAAAGCACTCTATGGTAGCTCAAGTCTTCATGGATAATATCTTCAAACCCCATGGTATGTCGTAAACTATTGTCATGGACCACGACCCCACATTCACTAGTAATTTATGGGTAGAATTGTTTTGGCTCCAAGGAACTCAACTAAATGTCAACATTGTTCCTGACCCCCAACTAGATGGTCAAATTGAAGTTGTCCATAATTGTTTGGAAGCATATTCATGGTGCTTTACTTCAGAGCTGAAATCTCGATGGAATTAGTGGTTATCTTTAGTAGAATGGTGGTATAATACAACTTGTCATACTACCACTCCAGTGACTCCCTTTGAAGTTGTCTATGGCCAAAAGTCCCCTTCGATACCATCCTACTTACATGTAAGCAAATCTAAGGTGCAGAAGGTTGACAACACACTCACATCTCAGGCCAACAGTCTCCGAACTCTTAAGGATAATCTAGTAATAGCTTAGAATATGATGAAGCAATGGGCTAATAAACATTGTTCCAAACACCATTTTGCAAAAGGGTTGTAGGTATTTCTTTTCCTACAATCCTATAAGCAAACCTCTCTTAAAGGCCAACTGCCACTAGAAGCTTGCCCCCAAGTTTTATGGACCCCATAATATCCTCAAATGTGTGGGCCTCGTGGCTTATAACCTGGAGCTACCTAGCCACTCCAAGATTCATCCCATATTTCACGTCTTTTGCTTGAAGAAAGTGGTTGGCCATCATTGTCATATTCAAACTAACCTTCTAGAATTGGATGAAGAAGGTTCCAACTTCCAATTGGTAGCAACCCAAGGCCATCCTTGAAAAAAGGGAGCGCCATCTCACCATCCAAGAGGTGTTGATCAAATGGAAAGATACACATCCAGAGGATGTCACATGGGAAACAACACATATACTTCAACAATTTCCACATACCTAGCCTTGAGGGAAATGTTGTTTTTTAAAGGAAAGGGCATGTTAGAGCTTTATCCTACCCCCCTTAATATATAGGTTGTTATGTATTGAGGTCATCTATATTAAATAAGACCAAAAAAGTAGATTTAGTGTGAAAGAAATATTTGCAAAAAGAGTTACAAGAAGGTTTCACGAATTAGAAAGTCTTTATAGTGGGAAAGAAATATTTGTAAGAAGACTTATTAGAAGGTTCCACAAACTAGAAAGTTCTTTCGCGAAGAAGGCTTACTAGAATGTTCTACCTACTAGAAAGTTCCTTCAGTATAAACTATATATAGCAATAGAAGCAATGGAACAAGATTTCTTGTAAATTTTTTTGTAATTGGAGCTTGATTTCATTTGAATGGAGATTGCCCCCTCGAAGAGACAAGTGAACATTGCTTTCATCAATAAAGATATTTCTGTTGTGATATTTTTTTATCTACAATTATTTATTATTGTGGTAATTGTCTTTTCATATTGAAATCTTGATTTATGTTGTTATTTATGCTAAGAATTTCCAATTATGCTATTAAGATCTATAACTCGATCATAATCCTAGAATAAACATCGTGCATTGCATGGAATTTTAACTTGGTTTCCAACCCTTTTGCATGGAGAAGATGGGGAACAATGCCCTTTGAATACTTTCGTTATAGATATCATACTCAACTTGCATCACTTTCGCACTATGTGAAAAATAGCACATCTACAACTTTTTCCTAGCAATTACATTACACTAAAGCAAGTTGAAGTATTAAATACCAAATTGATAGGCTAGGACATTGGGATCCTAAGATCAACGTCTTAATTGAGTTTAGATAGGATTACCAATGTGTATGGATTGGCCTCATGGACAACATCAACTCCTCATGGCATAAATATTTACCAATACGTCAAATTTGGTTTCGAGACTACAATCTTATTATACATATTCATTGCCATGATTAAACAAGGAAAACAAATACAAACTGAAAATTGAAAAAAACGAAGTAAAAACAAAAACAAAACAATGAGAGTGTTACCAAAGGCTCTATAACACACCCAAGCATGGATTCACTTATTAGACATGACATACTTTAACGATATCGATACTTGACATCACTAAATATCTACAATGTTTCCAATGATGTGCGCAAAACAAAGTGTTCTTTCTTATTACTTGTATATATAAAGGAAAAACCTTAATTTTTAAAAATCAATATAAATTTATCTTAAACCTACATTTATCATATATCGAGAGAGGTCCAATTTCTTGAGATGTAATTTTTTATTATTATTATCTTACACTCAAGAAATTTAATCCCTTTCTTACTTTATAGATCTGGGTTTAAGTTTTGATTTTTTATTTTATAGGCCGATAATGATTTTTTTAATTTTGGTTTTAGTAAGTAACATTATGTTACATTACCTTACATGGCAATATCTCCCCCATACTGGACTATAGATCACCTCGCTCCTCTCGGTGCAAAAATTGAACACATAAAAAAATAACTAATCAAATAATTATAAAAAAGATTAATAAAAAATAAAATAATTATATCTTCAAAAATTTAAAAGATAATTTTAATTAAAAACCAAATTACTATTTATTTTCATCTCAAACATTAAAAAACTTTTTTTAAAAGAAATAATCATAGTAATAAAAAGTAGGGACTAACCAAAAAAAATTGTGCCAATTACCATAAAATGTGGTTCTCAAAGTTACTTGAGTTTATCAAGCCACTAACTAGCAATGACTTGCTAATGTCACGAGAAAGATTAGTTGTAAGTGGGTTGATGAAAAGTGGTGGTTAGGTTCCCATAGGTCACTAGTTCAAATCATGTGGGTGAGATGTTGAGATTGGGAGCCATCCAAGACTGGGGCTGAGCTGTGGGACATCCAAGGCGGACCTTGTCTTCACGCAATCCTAGTTTGAGTACCTCTCGTCGTGGGAAAAGCATTCTTCCATTCAAACTAAGGCTAGCATTAGCCGAAGTTATAGACCCATCCTACGGGTGTGGTGGATTCCTCATCCGGAAAAGAAAAAGGTCACGAGAAAGAGCATCTCACATATTTGATATCCCTTATTCATATTAGTAGGGCAAAATCATGGTTAGTCTTACCTATCTTTTCATTTTTATTTTTTCATGGTTTATTCAATTTTGTTCTTTTCATTTTTTTTAAAATATAGGTGAGTTTATTAATTGAATCTTAGGTTTATTTAATAAACTTAATTGAATAAAGATAATATAAATTATTTTATTGTAAATGACAATTCCAATTGCATCACTTTCATAGATGTTCTCCTTTATCCTTTATAAAAAAAATTATTCATTAATGATAAAATACATAATAGATACAAAACTACAACAAGGATATGCTCCCTTAAGTCAATCAATAACTATAACTAAGTATATATGGGAAAAATTCAACAAACATGCTTCTAAAACCTAAACCAACAAGTTTAGAGATTTATTTATTTTATTTTTTTCCGGAGAAAAAAAGGCGAATCTACTTTATATTAAAGAAGAGTCATTTTACACAACCTCAAAGGTCTCTCAAAAACTGCATGCAACTAGGAGCCTAGCAACAGTGGTCCATTAAAAACATCCATATTCAGACCTTCAGAAGGTCATACCAGGTTCATATGTTGTCAAAGATAAAATTGCGTGGCGTCGAGCCAATATCAATATAACTACAAAATATAGCAGAAAATCAAAATGAGATAGGCCCAGAAAAACAAGTTTAGAGATTGTATTACCAACCTAATATTTTTTTTTTGGTTCTCCCTTATTCTCCGCCCAACCTTCTTATTGTGAGTAGGATAGTCATGACCTTCTCACGCTCCATGGCCCTTTCTCCTAAAGGTGGGTGGTGAAGATCATTCCCAAGAATGATGCTCTCGTTGGGAGGAGTTACTGGCACATACCTTCTAAAACTTTACTCAAAATCTATTTACTTTTCCCTAGTTCTAATGACCTTATCCTAATTTATCCATTATTTTTTTTAACTATTGTAACTAGATAGATTTTTTTCAATAGGTTTACTATATATCCTTTGAATCATTGGTCCCTACATCAAATCAATTTAGATCTATTTTTAATAATCAATGGAAATTGTCTAATTGTGTGGCAAACTTTCATCTTGCCACTCTCAACAACAAAAGAAATCAAAATTTTGATGGATCTTGAATTCTGATTGATTTTATGACAAGCAGGGTAATTTAGAATTGGGAAACACCCCTTGGGTATCATTTGACCATACATAAATCTTGGATCATAATGGAATTGTGGTTATCCTTGAAATTTCTATTAAATTCATGTCAAATTTAAAAGAGCCTTTTGTTACAAGATTAGCTTACTCTTAGCCTTACTTCCTAATAAGTGAAGTCATAACAATGATTCTTTTATAATTTAAAATAAGAATGAGATGAAGGATAAGGTTAAATATCTAGAATAACAAACTCCTAGAAAACATTGTTCCCTATACCTTCTCTAAACTTTCCTTAGCTAACATCTCAACACCCTTTAGTATTGTAATATACTCAAGGTTGCAACTAAACTTGACAAGGACACTTGAAGCAGTGCCATGCATGAAAGAAATAGTTCATCATTGTCTTACAATTAAAGCATAATACCAACAACATAAATTGATAATAAATTACTCATTTTTCATTAGAACTTCCAAGTCTAATGAGTTGGCTATATATTAGCAATAAGAGTAAGCTAATCTTGTAATAAAATGACCTACACAAATTTCAAGAATATGTATAGTTTCATCATAATCCAAATTCTATATATATAAATGATGATCTTGGAAATTTTGATCAATTATGAATTCTAAATTTATAAAAAATCGGACTTCCTCTATGACCACAACTTAAAAGATATATCAAAAAATTAAACAAGAGCCACGAGGTGGCAATGTCCCTGACACTGTAGTTGAAAAGGATGCTTCTATGATGTGCATTTTGTAATTTGTGATTATGGAAAGCAACTTTTGTTGGAGAGAAGCATTTGAGTTAACTGGAGGAGCTAATTCAAAACACGGGGAAGACTCCTCTTAGCTTTACAAAGGGCGTTGTATTGTAGGAAATCTTTCAAATGCTTTGTGTGAATCTCATCTTCATAAACTTGAAGAATGTCATAGGCATGGAAAATGTTTTCCCAGTCAAAATGAAAAGAAAACTATGAAAACAACAACGAAGGGGGGTTATGGGAATGACTAGATTTTGTTCTTGGGATGGCCTGGAGCAGTATGAATAGCTTTGGGTATAGACAACAATGAAAGACGAGAAAGCTTGTAATTGTGTGCAGTATGATGGTTTTCAGTATCAGAAATATAAAGTCTAATGCAAAAGGCAGAAAATGAATATCACTAAGCTGTAAAGAAGAAGACAAATCGAAGAAACCTGTGTGCAAAGAAGAAAGTTGACCAAGGTATTGTATCATAATACAGTTATTGTAAGTGTCCTTCAATATTTTTTAGTGAGCAGCAAATACTTGCAGAAGCCTATGTGCAAAGAAGAAAGCTGACCAAGGTTTTGTATCAGAATACAGTTATTGTAAGTGTCCTTCAATATTTTTTAATAAGCAGCAAATACTTGTAGACATGCAACTAGTGTAAATGCCAGAGAAAATACATTTGACTACTATATAATATATTTTTAAACAAAATCAATTTGAAGTAACAAATACATAAGTCACTGACATGCATCATACATCAACAGTATCTTAATAGATTGAATTAGCTATTTTAGCATATTATATATTATTGAAGGAAGATTCATATATTTAATGCAGTGAAAGTGACCGAGTAGATGAAACAGAGAAATGATACAATTAAACAAAGATCGGATTATCTTTCAACAAAATCATAAAACTGGGTCTTCTCTTAACTACATCATTTGAACATCAAAACTTGCTGTCATTTTGACAATTGTCTTTTTTGAAAGGAGCATCCACGTCACAACCCCCGTGCTTTTAGTTGTCATGTTATGCTTTTTCAATTCAATCTATGGCATGTCTCCTTCAAGTTTTAGCGATTAACTTTATGGCCATGGTTTCCAAACATCCATGAAAAGCAATCAAGTGTAATGAACCTTACAAATTTTTTCAATTCATATATAGCATTTATGACAATGACGATATTAATAAATTCAACTTTGAAAAGTTATTTTGCTTGCCTACTTATTTGATAAAAGTCAATTTTTTCTTGAATGTTTTTCAAATCCGACAGAACTTTATTGGCCATAGGAAAAATATAATGTGTCCATAGATGATGGAGCTTAGTAAAGCAAACTAATTTACTAATTGGTAAAAACTGCAACCATGATAATGCATGTATCATGACAAATATAGGGCATGGCTAATCTACAGGCATTAGTGGTTTCGAATAATTAAAACTACGATATTAAATTTGAGATGTTAATAAGGGAAGACATGGATCCTCTTATTTGCCATCCTATTTATACTTTACTCTACATCATTGTTTATTGTATTCATATAATTATTGTGACACTCTTATGTACTATGCTTGAGTTATATGGTTGCAAGAGATGGTGTTTTGGACTCATCGTCTCTCTATTGGTTCATTGGTGATTATTGATTGTGTTAGACTTATGTTGTTGATGATCAAACTTTGATAATTCCTTGTGATTACTTAATGATGCATATGAACAATAACGCAATTCAAGTTTTATGTGGATGAATGGTACTAATAACACACACACACACATAGACATATGTGGATGAATGGTACTAATAACTAACACACACACACACACAAACTTTGATGATTCCTTGTGATTACTTAATGATGCATATGAACAATAACACAATTCAAGTTTTATGTGGATGAATGGTACTAACACACACACACATTGTTATTGATATAATATGATCCATTATGATGTTACATATGTATTGGGTTTTAGTGGACTAACCTAAGATTAGTCTAGGAGCACCATGGCATATATTTTAAATTAAACACGCCATTAAAATTTTCAAATTGTAATATAAAAATATATATTTTATCAAAAAATGTTTAAATATTTTACAATGCACGTATATGTGGGGAGCACAATGGTGACATTGCTTTCAAAGTTGTGGTGCACTAGGGCATTAATGTTTCACTAAACACACTAGTTATGTTTTTGAAAATTTTAATAGAAATTGTAATTTATAATGTAATGTAGAGTCCATTGTAGGTGTGCTTAATATATAATGTGCATCGAGGCGCGTGACATAGTAATGCACCAATTATTGGTGCATTTATCTTTATTGCACATCGAGGTGTCAATGTTTACATAAACACACCATAGTGTTTTTTTGAAATTTATAATATAAAAACTATATCATTTGATAACGTGTCCATGTCTTGTGCACTTTATATTTGGAGGACATTAAGGATTATGTCCAATACAACATCACACTATGGTGTGTTATATGTGGTAGCACAATGAAGCATCAATATTTATGTAAATGCATCGTTGAGCTTATTTTAATTTTTTAATATACAAATATGTACTTTATAAGGAAATTTCAAGTCTATAGTCTATGTGCTTTATATTTCAAGTGCACCAGTTAATATGTCCAATAATGCACCATATATGTAGACACACCAAGGTATCAACATTTAATTAAATGCATCGTTCATTATTTTAATTATTTAATATAGAAAATATAATTTAGAATTAAATGTTGCATTCATTATTTGGTGCACTTACACATAAAGTGTACTAGTGCATATATGTGTATGTGCACAAGTACATTTTTGTTGATTCAATGCAGCATACATGAAACCTCTAGCCACCCACCTATGCTAGTGTTTGAGGAAATTAATCCTAAATCACTAGGGTCAAACCACAAACATATCAAATCAAGGATAACAAACTCTAATATTATCTTTATCTAGTTAAAGCTGAGAATTAATTAGCAAGAAAAAATATGGAAATGTACCTCAAGCTAGATGGCTAGCCTTTTTGATAAAGTGAACTTATCCAAGGTTTACTATTTGTTCCAAGTCACTGCCACTTGAAATGTGCACACAAGACAACAAGAAACACTTTTCTCAAACCATCCTAACTCATAATTACAACAATTCAGTACAAGAATGCTAAATTCATAACTACCTAAATAACTAACTTTTAGGCTAAGATTATTCCTCCACAAAAAGCACAAGCCAATGCATACAAAATTAAACTCATATTGTTTATGGGGGGAGATATCTTCTATGTATTAAGAGATAACAACAAATACAAATAATATACATGAGTCTTTGATGCAATTCCTCCTTCACATTATCATGGGTTCCTCCACCCTATGCCACTAACAAACAATCGATCTTCAACTACTTCTCCAACTCAAAAGGGAAGGATAATTCAAAGAATTAAAGAAAGATGAAATTTTTGACCAAAAAGGGGATGTTAAAATCCTAAGCATTTGATGCACAATTTGTCCAACATGATGGTATACTAATGATCTAATATCCCTACCCAACCTTAATGCTTTCATTTATACTTGTAGAGAATGGTTAAGGTGGTTTTTATGGGTCTTAACTATGTCCAAGTGTACAAACAACACAAAAATGACTCCAGAGTGCGCGAATGAATCTCTTCTACATGCATGCCATGAATCTACTTTGTAATAATAATAAAGAATGTATTCTCTTGCTTGCAGAAATAACAACAGTCAAGAAATAGCAAGAGGAACAACAGTAGGAGGAGGTATGGTAACTCTACTAGAGTTAGAGAAACCATAACCACACCTCGCATGGTGTGCAACCTTTTGAAGGCATGAAGCTGTGAAAAAGGCTTATTCTTGATCCTTGTGGGAGAATCAAGGATCAAGAATAAGTCACATTGATTTTGCTAAAGTTCATTTTCTTTTTTTCTTTTGTCTATCAGATATTATAGGTTGGTTCTTATGGTTGGAGTCTATGCAAAAGACAAAAAAAATTCTTTGGCAATGGGGGGGAAGATAATAACTTGGGAATAAAGGCAAATGAGCATAATCTTAGAGAACGGTTAAGTCAAACCAAGATGAAACTAAAGGTTGAGATTTTTGTTATGGAATATAGAACAGTAATCTAGAACTTTTCCATCAAGTTGATGAATACAATAAGACAAAGACGAGGAAGATTCCAGAAGGTTGTACTTCAAATACTTTGAGGAAAATATGAAAGAATCTTTCCAAGACCATTTGTAAAATATATTTAGCTTACGGGAAGTGATTCTAATAGAATGATGAGAAGAATCCATTGGATTCATTGTTCGTATCAAAGCACCACAATTTGACTAATTCCATTCATCATGGTCCTTAAAAAAATGAATTGTCCAATGTAGCAGAGGGCATGTTAGAGGGAAAGTGACGAGGTATGGGTGGGCTCTCTTGTGTGTTTTATAAAAGCTATGACTAGAATTGGTGATGATATAAGAATAGTCGGGTGTAGATGATATACGTAAGAGAGTCAAATCCATTGTTGCAGGGATTGAAAGGCATTAACAATCGACATTTATGAATGGACAACTCATACTTGACAATCTTATCACAGATTGGAAAAGAATTTCGTAGAAGCTAAAATTGGGAAGAGAACAAAGGAACAACTCATAGTTTTAGCTAAGTGTTCACTCTTGTCTTTTATATGGTATTGTAGTAGATGCATTATGACATTTCCTTGAATATTCTTCTGTGTAACATATGCTTCAGGAATTTTACTACTTGATGAAGTGCAACTGCCGAATGTCCACACAGTTTGGACCCTAAACACAGTTGCTTTGCTATTCAGGCATTTATTTGTTTGCCATTTTTATTGTGTAATGGTTAACTAGTTGATTGGAATTGCTAATAGTTGGTGGTGATTGTGATTCCTTTTTTATTTTTATTTTAGTTTTTCAAATGTTGGAAAAAGGATCGTAACCTTTTATTAAGATATAAGAAGTGAATATTCTGCAACTGCATCTTTTGGTATTTCAAAAGTTAATCATACAAGTCCAAAGGCCTTCAACAAAAATGAACTTGCCTTCAACAAAATAGAATTTTCTAATTGTCTTTTATATGTCAAGGCTTAAAAAAAGGTTTCAGTTAAGAAAATCAATTTCTTCAACATAAACATGCCAGAACCAAAATTCAAGAAATTTCAATATACGTAGCATTCACAGCCTGTAGTATCTCACAGGCTTTTACCTAGTGAATTCATAAAAAATATAGGTCACTGTTAAAAAACCAAGACTGTTGTCTTAAACTATTTTGAGCTTATGAAATGAAAAGTATATAATCTAAAATCTGAAGTGTGTTGTTAATTAGAATGAGAAATGCTTTAATTTCCCATTGACTGACCATGAATACCCAAGTAGAGATGACTTCCATTCCTACTTCCATTCTCAATTTAATTTGCACATGCAAGTTGCAGTAAGTTGCTTTTGGTGTAATGATACTTTGTGGCTGTCCAAGAGGTTTATTCACCTATTGTATTTTTAACTTCATTATAATTAAAGCCTTAAACATATATGGGGTTCCTGTCGGATTATATTCTTTGATAAGTTCCAGAAAAGTGTTGTTTTCTAACACTCTTCTATGGCAGATGCCATAGAAATTTTTCTGTTGAGTGTCAGAGAAATTATGTCTGAGATTTCTCCAATTCTGGCATTGGTCATTTTTCTCCAATGCTGGAAAATTGAATATCAAATACAAAAAAAAACACTGAGATAAAAAATAGAACCATTTGCAGCAATGTTCGGATTTGCAATAAAAAGTAAGGCTATTTTTTATTATTGCTGGGAAAACAAAAATCCAACAATGGTCACAAAGTGATTTGCTATCTCAACACAACATTAGCTATTGGGTAATACTTTAACTGCTTTTCTTGGCGTTGCTATTATGGATGTTTTTGTTTATAACTTAATTACAATGTTCAATTGTCAGCTTTTGGTCATGAAATTGACCCAGTCTGTGGTTATGTTGTTATTTATTGGTCTTTAGTTTGGACTCATGAATTCGGTTCTCACACTTGCACTTCACATTCCATCACACGAAATACTTGCTACTGGTCACTTGTATTCAATGTATTTAATGACAACTACAATTAAACATTTTTCATATCCTAAAGTGAGTGGATAATATTGTCATTTGCCCCTGCCAGTGTAGCTTGACTTTTGTGCTTTGCTTATCAAACACTTGGTCTGTTTTTTTCAGGCATAAGTACATTGGATAACAGAACTCATGCAACTATTGAGAACTTTATCTTCCATTGAATTAATGTAACCAATGATATGTGAGAAATCTCTGACATTAATTTTATGCTCCGCAAGGCTTTTGATCTCATGGGCATTAATACAAAGTGATTTTAGTTCCATTTCGTGTCTGGAGGACAAGTGTGTGGAACTCGTTATAAATCCTTTGGGTTGCATAGGCAAGATAACCCTGGCAACATCGTTTGATGCTCAACTCTGATGTGATGACTTTTTTTCTTATGCGGTCAAAGAAAGAAGATCCTGATTATAAACTTGTTATCCTGATTACAAACAAACAAAAATTACTCACAAAATATCAAAAAATAAATTAATTAAACCAAACAAATTGGAAATTGCAGTAGCTAATCAACTAAAATAAGATATGAGTGTCCGTTCAGATTAGATATCTTTCCCGTGTTTTGGAGGTGATAATAGATGCATCCAATTGCGAAGTGTGAGTTGGGTTCATATTTCTATTACTCGAACCCTCCTAGTAATTATGCATGGAAACATTTGGATGAATGAACAATCCATTTTAGTGAAAGAGATCAAAACATCTTCGTGAAATCCATTGAAAAAATGATGATTACACCAAGTCAAAAAATAAAAAGTAAAAATAATTTATGCTGTAACCCAAAGGGCCAACACATGCGATTTAGCAGAAAATCATCTTGAAAGCCATCAAAAACAGATCATACCAAGACTCAAGTCATGAAGAAGATAGCAGATCATAGTACATACCAAGTCATGAAGAAGATAGCTTATACTGGAATCAAAATAAGAACCAAGGCATCCATATTAGCAGAAAATCATTATGAAATCTCTTAAAATAAGAAAGTCCACCAATAAGGCACTAGATAACTCCTACAAAAATCAGACTCAGAAATTGTCCACTTTTCTGTAATAACAATGAGAAGAAAGACTGATTTAGATTCAAGCAATATGGAGCTGTAATCCAATCTTTTAAGAAAAGTGGTAAATTAATTCACTATATTCAGAAATAAAAAAATCTAAAGACTTTAAAGACATTCCTTTCACAACTTTTGTCAACGCATTCAGAATTTAGAGCAGATATGAATTAAAATCGGGGATGCTCCAAAGGCATTGAAAACACGTAGTGCTACCCACATAAAGAAGGTTTCACAATGTCTATTAAACTGAATAGGTAACTAATGATAATCCTTCTTACAAAACATATAAGTAAGAAACATGCAACAAAATCATTCAATTTTGGAGTCACAAATTGAAAACCCCTGATATTGAGTAACACGTAGGGAAATCTCAACCAGCAAATTGAACCTTGGCATGGCTAGACAAGTTGCAGGAGTAACAAAATTAGAACTAGCATATATGATAATGTTTGTAAAGATGGATATAGTCAAAACTGCCAAGTTTGTCTGCAATTTCTTCTGTGGAGTGCTTAACTAGTTTTATAGGAATTAAGCAGCAACTGGCAATAATTTCCCTTTATGCATTTGTTCTCAATCCAATGCCTGTATGCAACTTGCTTTTACTTGTTTAATAATCCTTTGCATCTGTCAGTAGTTGACCAGGAGTTATCTTCGTTTTCATGGCCTTTACAGCCTCATACTCATTTGCACACTAGCATGCATATGCATACATTATTGGTCTTATGCAATGGCATCAAGACAGTATCTAATGTCTTTTTTTATTCCTATACTTCATAACTACATCCACAGAAGTCTTCATTTGATTCATATTTTTAGTTTCAGTTCTTATAGAATGACCTGTGACATGACTCTATCTTAGATTATCCCAATATAAATCAACAGATATAATCTTACGTGGAAGGAGATTTGTGTATGTGTGTGAATTTTTACACAGTTGCATAAGATATCAGGAATAACTGCAAAAGATATTCAATGATGCAGAGTGATGCGTCTGATATTACTCACAGTTTCCACAGAACATGAATGTGGACAGATTTTAAGTCCAAGGAATATATGACTATTGTAAATTTTTTATGTAGAAATCAAGCCAAGTCATTGAAGCACGTTGCCTATTAAAAAATTGTGAAACTAATTTAAAATCAACAATAAGCCAAGAAAAGATTTGAAACCTGAAACGAAGAACTAACGCAATATTCGAGGGAAAAACAAAATCAAAATGCATTTTTCAATACTGTAAAATCAATGGGTCTGAGCTAAAGAAAATTGATGGAAGTAAATAGAAATTAATTTTGCTTTTACTAAACCAATTATCATTACAGGTAGGCAATATCTCACTACATCACTGAATAATGCTTATTCAGATTTCTCTATAGCTTTTTCTAAATCATGTCAAGTTGTGCGTTGAACCATTTGTAATAGTCAATGCATATAGTTCTCTGTCTATATAATCACAAGGGTAAATTCATGAAATAATTCCAACCTAGCTGGCATTGAGCAATACATGGTCTTCATATAGAGCCAAATTTTGGCCATTGCATGGCATTTTTCAGAATACATTGCAAAAATTTGAATTGGAAAATCACATTCAACAATAATAAGGGGAATCGAAAATCTGAAACCGAAATCATTAGATAAAGAAAAAGCAAAGCGATTAGATGACCGAAATTGCAAATCTGGTCAATATTATGTATCAATAATTCTATATCATTTTATACAGCTCTAACAATTCTATAACCACAAAAGAGATAGAGAAAAAAAACAGCCTAGCAATATTTCAATGGAAGTTGTTTCAGTTGCATTAAGTTTATAAATATGTAAAAGGGTTTAAAAGAACATAAATTTACAAAATGTATAATGACAACATAGATTTGTTTGAGTCATAGCATATGCACTTTGCACCAAAAGCTAAAACAGGTCACGCTCTACCAAAATCTGCAGCACTGACAACATAAGGCATGTTGCAGTAGCGTGTGCACTTCCTATCATTCCTGCACATGGGCCGTGCATTATTATCAGCAATTATGGAGAGAATATAAAAGCAGATATGAAGACAACATATGTAGCCAATGCTAATTTAAATGAAAAATAAATCCTGTTAACTGTTATATTTCTATGTCTTTTTTTCTTTCCCATACATTGGCCATTGGAATGGACAAAATGTCAAAAAAAAAACAGGGCTATAGCAACTGCAAGAGCTTTGTGATTGACAGTGGACCGATGGAAAAGCAAAAAATCTATTAAAAGTGAACAGGATTTTGGAAATCATGTTTTTTGTCTACAAATGTAGCTATTGCAGTGGAAAGTGCAAAGTTGTGTGCAATGAAAGGTGTCTAGTTTCAAATAAAAGGGCGAAGCAACCGATCGAATACGGTGCTATTTTAGTATGTTTTTTTTTTGCCAGAACATTAGATCTTTGCAAGGTAGATCCTACACAACGAAGAAAAGCCAATAAAGGAATATAGCCCGAGAATAAGGTGTGGTTGTCTCCAGAGGAGGAGAGAATTTCTGAATTAGCATAGCTCATCAGATGTATCAGTTGGAAACTGTCAAGAGCAAGAGCTTGCCAAATAATGTGCTCTAGTGAGTGGCCTAGAGTGATCAAGCCCTAGGGTGTAATGCTAGAAAACATCAAAACACCCATGCTGGTGGTCAAAGAGGAGGCTAAAAAGGAGCACTCTTAACATCCATGGGAAAATAAACCCTGCTATAGTGGTGATGCCTCTGAGTGGATTTTGTCCTCCTATGCACTCTCAATGGCACAATGTAGAGCCTATTTGGTCTAGAACAATGTTGGACAGACCTAATTTTTTCCATGTAAATAGATTGACGGTGCTTTAGTACCCCTTCCTCAAGCTAGGTGAAAGGAGATCATCTATGTAGTCCAAAAAGAGCTCTAAAGTATGTTAAATTTTCAGAATTTACTTCAATCTGATCTAGGATCTTAACTGAGAGAACAACATGTACAGCATATCAATCATGGAGACAATAATGCAAGCACACAAGAGACACAAAGATTTACTTGGGGAAAACCATAAAGGTGAAAAACCCCAATAACTTCCTCAGAGATAGATAGAGCAATGATACAACCCAACCATAAGAGATAGACATATCCTAGCAGCAGATCCTCCTCCTCCATAAGTGTGCCACTCCTCCTTGAGTGCATAAGTGAGAAGTGAGTGATCAAATAGAGTGCCTCCCGCACTCTATTTATACTTGACTTGACTTGCCTTTTACATAACTCATGTAGGCTCGAACTTAACCACATAACATAATGCTGATTGGGCCGACCCCCAATAGGGTGGTCTAATAACCCTTTGACCCACATGACTTATACAGGGCCGACCCCAACAAGGTGGTCTAATAAGCCATCAAGTATAAGTTACGACATTTACAATATAAATGACGACACTTCCGTATAGAGGAATAATACCATCTCTATAGGAGTACATACAACATACATATATGAAATACATTCCGAAGTTACATATACATCAACAAAGTAAACTTTATGAGAGTAAAGGCCTCTCTAACATAAAAGGAAGAGATTTTTTAGTCAAGGGGTATTAAAAAGGTCAATGAGAATTTGTCCCAGCACTTGTAGAGACAATGAAATCTCCCCTTAATCTTATAATAAACTAGGCACCTAATAAAGTGTTCCACACAAAGAAAAAAGCTTGCAAATTTGTTTTGCCTTAAGGAGATTGTTATCTGACTCTACTCTCAATTGGTGTGAGCACACCCAAAGTTGGCCAAGAGGAAAACAATGCATGTGTAGAAAATGGAACTGAAGGTAGCTAGGCTGAAAAATAAACCTGACAAAATCTGGAGGAAATGATGAGAGTAAAAGGCCATCTTGTAGCTCAAGAGCCTAAGCGGTGCAGTGCAAAATACTGAGATGAAGCTCTTGCATATATCTCTCATCATTGTAGAATTGATCTCTCCTTTCAAGGGAGGAGGTGGGGTAGGCCATCAAGGGATATCAGGTAGGCATAGAAGGAATCAATTGAAATGCCCATTGACTCCAAGAATGACATGCCTATAAAAAAAACAAGGCCACCAACTTGACTAATGTTGGGATGCAAGTAACTTAAAGGAGCAAAGTGCCAAAAAGGGGTACCTATCATGCCATGAGGAATCTTTCATTTGTTGTAGTCTGTGAAAGCAGATGAGAAGCCTAAATATTATCTTAAGATGAGGGGGATATGCGCCAAAATATATCTTCACAATACACTGAGGAATATTCTGTTTGCATCAAATAACTACTCAAGCATGATACTTTGGACCCTCTAAATGAGAGATGACTCTATGTGATGAAGGCTAGGGCACGAACAAACATTATGTTGCATCAAATAAGCCACTCAAGCATGATAATATGGACCCTCTAAATCAGAGATCACTTAAATGACAAGGTTAGGGCCGCATCCGTATAAAGCAATAAGCTTGGTGAGTACGTAAAAGAGCTTCATCTTAGATGGCATGTCCTGGAAATGAAGTTTGAAGAAGTGCTTCTTGATAATTGGGCTAGGAAACATGCCCCTTACATACTTGTAAGTGATAAGTGGTAGAGATTGAATATTATTATTAAAAGCATAAACCCTATCATTTCTTTGTTGTGGTTGTAGAAACAAACCAAGTCATCTTTGGAGATGTTTATGATGGGTGGGAGTCCATAGTTGATTCCAAGAATACAATTATTTTTGAGAAAGAATGTCCTGAGAATGGGACATCAACAAAGAACTTGTTAAACAAGATACAAGGTATTCTTCCCAACATGTGGGAGAATAATTGTATGCCTTTGCATTGCTTGGATCACCCGTTGATGTTGAATTTATGCTTGGTTTAGGGTTTTGAGCAGAAATTAAAAAAACTATTACTTTTATGCAAAAATATAAACTAGTATAAAAAATAGTAAAGGCATTGTAGTAACAAAATGCATTCAGATCTGTAATTTAAACATAACTTTTATCTCTTTCAACTTTTGGCACTACGATAAGGTCAGTGTGCCAAAGTACAAAAACTTTAGCACTACCAAAAGAAAGGCCACTGTGCTAAGGTACAACAAGTACAGTAAAACAAGAACAATAGTACAGTAGAATAAATAAAGTAAGTATCAAGACAAAAAATAGATCTAACTGATTATTGACTTCGTGAACCTACTTGTACTTGGAAATTTTGTTTCTAGATGAGATGTAGCCTCTATGAGGCAGAGTCTTTGAACAGAACTAGTCTAGTGCTTACTTGAGGGCACCAAACATACTCATGAGAAAGGGAGAGAGTCTGAAACAAACCAGTAATCTCAATAAATCCCAGTAGAGATAAGCACACTGAGGAAGCTCTTAACCAATTATGAATACTTCAACAACATCATACATTTGGAAGGATGCCTTTAACGATGTAGATTGCAGTATTTGAAGGAAGCATAGTATTATTGTTAATCTTGATTGAGAATGCTACTGTATTTCCACCCTTGAGGTTGGTGTAGAGCAGTGCAATATTCTATAATTCTGCTAAAACTTCTATGAATCCGCCCAAATTCCCAATCCATATTCGGAAAAAATGCAAGTGTTCCGAGAAGAAAAATAGCTTAAACAGAAGAGTATGGCGGCACCCAGACTTGAACCGGAGACCTTCAGTGTGGAGTAGGGTCGTAGAAAGAATTTGGAAGTCTATTTTCTCACTGACATGGTCCCTGTAGGGAAGATGTTATGTGAAAGAAATTTAACAGAGCAATTTTTTATTTATTTGTCTCTTCTATAAATCTTAAACTAATTGGTTGCAAGTTGCAACATCCTGTACTTAATAATAATGGCAATGTCTATGGATCTTAAGGGAAATTTTCTATACTTGGTAGGGACGGTTGTTGTGGTGGCACTAGTTCTTATACTAGGGATGACTCCTCTAGTTTTATTAGGTTCACTGCTTTCTGCAATGTTCAAAAAAATGAACACAGTAACAAAAGTCAACTCCAAATATGTTAAAATTGGATCTCGGGAAAGGCCTCGAAGGTTATTATTGATTAAACAATAAATGGGACAACTGACAAGTATATAAGCAATGAACATGATTAGGATGCAAGGTTTCTGTGAATGGGAAAATAAAAATGACTTAATATTGTGTATATTTTATAAAAAACAGGTTCAAATAAATTCATAAAAGAAGTTGCAATAGAGAATGTTTGAATTCTATTTTGAAATATTGAATGCAAGTTGAAAGAAGGGAAAAATTGTTGAAAGTGTTTGGAGAAAAAGGAAAATTATGATCATACCTTTTATTCAAAAAAATTTGACCTCGACAATTATGTGGTTCATTGCCAAAGTGTAAAGCCCTTGTTGCTTCAATTTGCGAAGATTGTAAATGGCTGAGGAAACACTATTGCAGTATTGTTCATAAGAAACAGCTACAACATCGGGGCAACATTCTTTTAATTGTGTACCTTGAAGTGTACATTCAATAATCCCTTCTTCAGTCTCTAGCTTGCATTGTAATATGTGTTCATAAGTAGTTGAAGTTTCACGATTGCAAAATGTACAAAAAACAGTGCTTTGTATCATTGGCAGTTTACACTGTGTGCAAATGCAGTGGTAGGGTGGTGCATAAACATTTTTTACTTTCAATGTTCCATATACCTGTTGTAGGCAAGCAAACAGAAAATATAAAAAAACATTGCAGTGAGCATGTTTTTATATGAAGGCCATGCTAGGAAAAAGCACAGAAACGAATTTATGAAAACAAGTTTGCAAATGCAGCTTTTGCAACATGGTGTTTGAAAAGATATCATTTTAATGAATTATGTTGTTGTTAATTGGAATACTAAATCTGGTACTGTAAAAAAGACATTTTGACAAGTAAAAAGTCTATATTTTCTTTATATCAGAAGCATAAAACTTTGATATCAGTAATGCAACAGGGTGAACATTGAAGAAAGAATAAAATCTCTTTTGATAACTATGAAACTGCTCAAACTACATATGGAGAGCCTGCTTAATTGATAATGAAATGACAAAAAACCATTGCAAGTGACATTACAGGAGGGGTTCTTCATATCTCACTTGTGTTTTAGCTTCAATTATTGGAAGCAAACTTTGTATTGCGAATTCATCATTTAGGGGATCTATAAATGTTGCTTGTGAAGTTTTCATAAGATGACTTCCTTTTGCACCTCGCCTTACAATATTTTTTATTAGATACAGAGGCGGTTCATCAAGTGCAAGTTGTTGTTGCACTCGGAGGAAGAAATTTGTGTAGCTTTTATTAACCTAAAACTGAGCATGAATAACTGGAGAAGAATTAGTGAAGGGGGGATGAGAATAGACAAATGTTTTTTGTTATCAATTCTACTTTTTTTGTATATGCATCTAGCAATAGATAGAGCGGGAAAGAAAAAACATAAAAAATGAAAAGAAATATAGCGAAAAAAAATTGTTTAAAGAGAATCCACTTTACAGTTGCATAGTCGTTTGTAGTTTCACCATCTCTTATGTAGAAGTCCAACTGTTTATTGTTGTATTCACAGGCGACAACTATGACTGTGACAGAGCCAACGACATATGTCTCATCTGATGTAACTAGCTCATTGATTGTTGTATATGGTGGAAGGCAATGCATTTTGCATACTTGTTCGATTGTCTCTATGACAGTTATTGGCAATATCGCTATTGAATTTATGGCATCTCCTCGGTCATATTGACCTTTCTTCTTCAGTTCAAAACTAGAAATTCTGACACTTTTTCCAGGCAAAAGGAAACTGCCAAAGCGATTTATCAAACTATCATTAATTGTAACTGTCATTGTCATCAATCTATTTTTTCCAATAAGATCTACATGTAGAATCTTTGTCTTGACAGGGGAGTTTTGGTTACGATTTTGTGCAAGTCCATAGACAACCAAAACACCCCCCTCAAATACATGCTTATGTGTTGCAGTACATAGCTGTATTATTACTGATGGTTCAACTGCCATTTGCTTTAATCTATGCACATTTAAAAATATCAAAAAGTGAAACAACAAATGGATTAGTCTTTCATTGAATGTTGAATTTTGTACCGAATACACTAAAATGAAATTAGTAGAGAAGCCGAACTAGATGCTTGATCGAAACCTTGACATTTGTGTTAGGTAGAAGATGAAACAATGTGGTCAAGAATAGTGAATGAACAAAGCTATTGGATAGGAACATTACCTCTTAGGACTATTTGTTGTTGCATTTCCTGAAGGCTGCGACAGTGTTGCCATTGCAATGGTCTCTGTAGCATCTTGTGAGGAAGAAAGATTTCTTTCTATCGATGGACTGTCTGATGTCGGAGACATAGCTAAATTGTCTCCTTGGTTGAGAATATTGTTTCTGATTAGTTGTTTTTTTGAAATGTTGTATTTGTTTTTTTTTCAATTTGCACATCCAATGAAGACTGAGAGCATATTAGAATATTCAAGAATATATTTCAAATAGAAAAGCGTATGAAAAAAAGACAAAAAACAACAAAGACAAAACAAAGAAAATGATGACAGCCAATTTTTTTTTTGTTTTTTCAATTTATGATGGTTTTCAATTGAAATGGTAATTCACTTTTGAATAATAAAAGAAGTCATGTTATTGATCAGCAATCAGAATAATGTCACCTGCAAGCAGCAAATATGAAATGGACTATAACAGTTTCACCAATGGCAAAGGTAAAAGAAAACCTGGTTGCAGAAACTTTGCAAAATAGACTCTTGCATAGCAAAAAAAAAGGATACTGTTGTAAGATATAAACCAAGCTACCTATAATGTTTTAATATTCCATTTATTGAATGGGAAAAAAAATCAATGAAATCTAGCAAAGCCAAGAACATGAATATTAGTATATGCTTTGTTCCATGAAGAGATTTTTGTTTTTTGTTCAATCATATGGTTTCATCGTTCTGTTAAATACTTTCTAAAGCTTTGTTGTTTTGCTTTTTTTCCTCCGATGCTAGGAGCATTTCATTAGAACAATGCATATATGAAGAGAAAAGTGGACTAGATTATAGTATCAAGTGCTTTTCAAAGTGGGTTTTCATTTAAAAAAAAGATTTGTATGGAACTGATCACCGTCAAAAGAAAAAGAAAAAAATATTTTTTAAATTGGTTTGTTGTGGCAGTAAAGGATGACATGGACATGACCTCAGCAATAAAATGATCTTCATTCCAAAATTGCTAATATAAAAGAAGATGCATTTGTAAGAAACAAAGGAAGTGTTGGCAACAAACTGTACAGAAGCAAAACAAAATCAATGACATCAAAATATGCACATGTAAAAAAAAAAAACAAATGAGGAAGACTATATGCAAGTTGCAGGTACTGATAAGATACTAGTAAAATGATCTGACCAATATGCATCGGAAATGGTAAATGAAAGCCTGTCAATATCTATGTTTGTCCAAAAATGGTCAATCATAGAACCATATTCTATTGTAGGTATGTTTTTTTTTAGCTTTAGACGTTTACTCTGCATAAACAGTTCCAATCTCCTTTTCGATATTGTTTCTTTGTACATGTCAATGTTAAAGTCACCAGTTATTATGGTTAGCATTTTCTTGTTGTTTTGTAACATAACAGAGTCCAATACATCAATAATTTTGTTAACAAGATTATTTGGTTTGTTATAAATATTGACAAGCTGGAGAATGTTCCCAGGGCGTGCAATGTAAGTGACAATTGCCTCGACTGATGGCTCGTTAACAAAAATTGTTTCCATAATAGGAATTGTCTTATTCACAACTGTCAGAAGGCCATGAACTGAATGTGTTGCAATGCAATTGTTTTGGTTTACAAATGCTGCAGTAGTAGGTGGAAAATTCATATGTGTTTCTTGCAAACAAAGAATGTCTGATTGCATAAGTTCAAAGTCATTTGCAACATCATGAATGTGTGAAAGCAGACTTCGCGTGTTAAGTGAAGAAATGAACATGTGCTTAGTATTTGGCAACGACTTAAGTCCATATTGAAATTGCAAAGAAGCCTGTTTCTCTAATCTATTCAATTCTGCAACTACTTTTGATGAAAAAAAAAAAAAATTCCTGTAATTTGTTTACAAGATAGAGACATTCAATGCTCTTTACACATGACAATGCGGTGTAAACAAAACCATGTTTTGTGACTCCTTTTGGATCAAATGCCAATTTTTAAAGTGTAAGACCTTGTGCTCTATGAATTGTTCAAGCACATGCTAATTGAACTGGGAATTGTACTCGGATGTAGTTTTTTCTCTTTCCAAGAGAAATTTTTGTTGTAACTCTTTTTATAGGTGTCCAAGTGCATAGGATGGAATCAGTGTAAAGATGCTGCATAGATGCCCGTGCAATTGCTCCAACCTTTGGATCTGAAAATTGAATCCATAAAATGTCTGTTGTTGCTTGGCTATAATGTTTGAAGATGCCTTCAGCACCATTGACAAGGCCATCTTCAATTGAATAGTTCCCGCCTACTATTTCGATAAGCATATTTTTTTTTAGAGTAATTGTAGATGGCAAATGAATTTTCTTATGTACATCAGCTATGTTATCAATTTGATCAATTTTGGTGTCTTGAGCGACAATTGTAAACGCTTCTGTATTAACAAGGGCCAACATCTTTGAGTTATGTTGTTGAACATATTTGTTGCAATAATAAAGAAATGGAAACAACGGATCAACTAGTGGTTGTCTGTAGCATTTCCGATTCAAATATTGTATATCGTCAAATGTTTGTTTTCCTGTTCTGATTCTATTCAAGACTGATATAAAAGTTTCGTCTTTTTGTCTGACAATGGTTTTTAACTCATAGTATTGTATAGAGTCATTCCAAAAACTATAAGGGAATTTTTTATTATTGAAACTTGGGAAGTCAAAAATCAAAGAATCATGAATAGGTTCTGCTTGGTAGAAATCGCCGCAAAAGATGACATCTAGATTTCCAAATGGTTTTGTCGGAGTATGCATGATCTCACGAAGACGTTTATCTATGTTATGTAGCATGCGTGAACCTATCAAAGAAACTTCATCAATTAATAGAACACGAACTTGTTCATAGTCTTTGCTCAAAAGATCTAGTGTGTTTGAGCTTAATGGCATCAAGATCGAGGAACCAAAAGGAAGCTTAAAAGCAGAGTGAACAGTAATCCCATCTACATGGTATGCTGCTTTTCCAGTGAATGCAACAATAAGACCTTTTCTTTTCAAGGGGTTGCTACCAAGCTCTTTTTCATAGAAAAAGCCAAGAGCATCATAAAGGGCCTTTGCAGTATGTGTTTTTCCTGTTCCTGCACTTCCTGTAAGGAAGATATGGATTGCTTTTGCAGGATTGTTTTTTTTCCTAGCAATAATTTCTTTCACAATGGACTATTGCTCATTGTTTAAACTGCGTCTAATCGCAAAGTATTCATCTTTATCAGGGAGAAATGGTTTTTTTGCTATGCTAAATGTCTTTGGTGTTTCGAACAGTCGATTCTTTCTTCTACAGAGAAGATCATCACCCATGTCATACTTTTCAACAACATCCAATTTGAGTCCATCATTAGTATCTTTTGCAAAGTCTAGAGGTATTTGAAAATGCGTTTCAACTTTGTCTTTTGCAATGTCAATATCACCCCATTTTGAAATTGCTTTTGCCATAATTTTTCCTTCAACATTTGCTATTTTTTCTTTGTGTTTTTCATATGCCTTTGTCCATGTTTGAAGGGGGTGGTCCAACACATTGGAAATATTTATGTGAGGCACAAAGAGCAATAGCCTTTCACGGGCAAAATTTTCAGGATCTTTTTCTTGATTGTAATGAATGTATCGAATGATAGATTGTTTGTTCTTTTGATTGTTTTTCCATGAACCAGGCAATAGGAAGAAGCGTATTTAGCTAAAGATATATGTTCTAGGTCTGTCGGGCATTCAATGTACCTGTCTATAATCGACGGGAAAATGATGTCTTTAGAATCATCATGCTCCTTTTCTAGTAGAGACGGTTTTTTTAAAACGACAGTTTTTTTATCATCTGGAGCAATGTTGATAAAAATTGTCGTTCTTGAAGATGAATGTAGAGATAAGGAAAGCACAATATGTACTGCTTGTCTAATAGACATCTGTTTCATGTTCAGAAACGTGTTTCCAAGCTTACGAATTGTTTCTAGTTGATTACAATTGTTTGAAACAGACTCTTCCTTGATTTTTTTCAAAGCCATTGTCATAGGCCTATCTAATTTCGTTATGTATGAGCTTACGTATGTTGCAGTTGCATATGCATCTAGGATGAATTGGGCAGTATTTGCTTGCCACAAACTTGGGATTCCTTTTGCAAAACAGTTTATCCAAATATCTAAAGGGTCTCTTTTTAATAGCAATGTCGGTTGCTCAATTGTAGAACGCACTAGTTCAATGTACTCGTCCCTGTTTAAATGTAGTTCTTGCAAGAATGAATCAAATGTTAGGCTCTTTGGATATTCTTTAGATTCAAGAGCAAAAGAAAGGAGTTTTTTTTTTCAATCAGGGCATCCGATTTAATTTCAAGAGGTTCTAAAACCATTGTAACATCAACAGGGAACATCAGGAATCGAAACCTACATGCAGAGCATCTATGTTTTTTACATGTTCTTTTATGTCTATGAGTTTGAATTTTGATGAAGTCTTCTTCAAGTAATGAGGAATCTGTCGAAATGTAGCAATCGACAAAAGAACTTATTTCATCATTGGTATTATTGCCAAAGACGGGTGCATTTCCAATCCAAAGAAGCCCATGTTCGTGCTCATTTCCTCTTTGTTGAAATTCAGTTGTAAAAAAAAAGTCATCTACTTCACCAAAAAGGTATTTTTTTTCAAGATCAAGGACTTGAATGCATTCATTTTGTGTTTATAGTAACGGGTACAAAGTACAGGGTGTTTTCTTATCAAATTATCAATAACATCATCAGGAAGAAGTTCGTCGCAATTTTCTCTGTCTTTTTTCTCAAGCATGTGCAAAGCATCACACAAAGGTTTCCAAAGATGTTAAGCAGTAGAAAAGCTTACAAAAAAAGTTGGTGGCCCTAGTTGACGTATCATTGCGAAAAGATTTTTTTTCATGTTGTCAAAATAGTCAGGAGATGTTCGGACGGCTTTTAGTGAACAATATGCAATTGGGGATTTCATTATCTTAAGAAGGTTGGCTTTGCATTTCACATCTTTGGATTTTAGTTTTTTCCCTTTTAACTCCCCTATGCGAATAGATATCCAAGCAGTGCTAGAGATTTGACCTATTAACACTTTCACTGCTTTAAAGAATATATTTGTGGGATGTGCTTCAAAATGTGTGCTTTCATGTTGAAGCTCCCATTGGAAGATTTGTTGGTGTCGAAAGCGTTTGTACATGTCATTGGAGCGGTTGCATCCGAAGAAAAGTGTAGGGAAATTAAGTTCTTCAGAGAACCGATCTTGGAAAATTCCTAGGGGTCGGTATTTTTCAGAAGGTGCAAGCTCAATGATTTTGGTGGCCAAATCATCTATTAGATGGGTTTCTCCATATCCATGCACCAATGTCTCTGTGATTGGTTCTATGAATTGATCATGTGTATCTTCATCGTTTTCTCCCAGCTTTGTAAAAGGTTCATCTAAATCGTTTGATTCTGATATCGACAGTTCATTAGATTCTTGCTTTGCCAACAATTCATGGAATGCTTCTTCCCAATCTGAATTGATATGTACATTTTCCATTTTGTAAAGATCCATGTCACAAAGGGTTTTCAATGCTTGCATGACAATATTTGGCTGAACATTTCCAGAAACAAATGCATTTTTGTATTCTAGTTTTCGCTTAAGCATAACTGCAATGGTCTTGCTCTCTTCTAGGTTCCTAGGCAATGCTTTTTGTACTTTGTCTAGAGATGCGGGCACATTGATGATTGTTCCTGTCAAGCCTACTTGAGCTCGTTTATAACCTAGTTGCTGAATCTGAGCAAAAGCAATTCTTGGTGACACAAGCCGCTCTTCAAGCAAAGTCAATTTGTCTACATGAGGCAATGAAGTGTTGCAACAAATGTTAAGTGGTGTTGCAAACAATGGTGTTTCTGAATTTGAAATACTCTTTTTGCAATATTTGCATATGTAATTGTGCAATGCAATTGAAGAAGGCATAGTATTCCAAGGAAGACATTTCAATGCATAGAAAGTGTCTTCATTGATATAGTGAACATACCTTTTAAAGTGCAAGCATCTACAGACAGAACATGCATGAATAGGGGTATCTTGAATACTTTCTGAGTATTCTTTAAGTGCTTTTTTTGCCTTCTCATATGCCTTTTGCTTTTGAAAGGATTGAAGTGCTTCTAGACGCATTTGTTTTTTCATGGCACGTATGTTCTTGAACGGGGCAATGGATTTTTGCCGTTTCATAATGGAATCTTTCTCCATACATTTTTCCATCACAATTGAAATTTTTGGGCCAATGCAAAAGAGTCTTGTATTTTTTTTCAATGTTTTTTCCATGGAACAAGTTTTTTTCCTTTTGTTTGTCTCTATTTTAGAATGTTCTTTGCAAAGGTCAGGGGGATGTTGTTGTTCAATGACATTGCAAAGAGTTGAATGATGGAAATTGTCAGTTGTTTTCATCATTGCATCGATAGGAAGGTTCCTAGTCATGGAATTTGACAATATTGGAGAATGTCTTTGAAGGCTTGTTTGGGACAAGGGATGAAAATGCGAATGGCATTTGTCAATTTCATGATGGAGAAGAAAATAGATCTTTGACGATGTGTTTGTTGAGAAGAATTGGTTTTCGACTTTGTAGGAGTGTATGTTCAAAAGAAATATGTTGACTTCCAAAACCTCACACAACCATTGAATTGTGAAATGGCCATCATTTACATGGCCAATTGTATAAGGCTCTGCCAAATTCACTACAAAGGTTTGCCAACTAGAAACAAGTTGATTTTCTTGCACTGTCTCAATCTGAAGAAATGTTTCTAGACAACGGAAGGCTCTTGCATCATTTGAAAGCATGCAGTTGAAAAAAGTTTGCACTATTGTTTTTCTGAGGCTTGCACTATCAAATGTCTTTGTCAATTTTGAAATTGATTCAAATAACGAGTCACAGCAGTGGCCATCAATGCAAGAGATTAATTGGAATCCTTGTTGCAGTAGACTTTCTCTTAAGCGATGAGACTCGAGGAAGATATCTTGACAAGAATCAACAGAAGAAGTATCCGATCGTCCATGCAAAACAGCATAGTCGGGTCCTAGCAATTTGTATGAAAGCAAAGGTTCGAAGTGCCCAGCAGCTGGGGTGTGATCATGGAATAGAATATTGTAGCAATATCCAGCACAAGAAGGGTTGAAATGAAGATATTTCCTTTTGCTTGTCAATGACCATAAAGAAACAGGGACATTTAACCAATTTGCAAACCATTTTATGCAGAAGATATCACCCCAAACGCCATAAACATTTTCTGCATCCGGTTGAGATGCAGTTTGGGACATTCGTTGCAAATAAAGATCTCTATCCTCTATCCCATGCAATTCAGACAAGTATAAAGGATCCAATTCCAAGTTGAGAGAAGAAATTGTGGCTGGATCGTTTGCAGCTAGACGCAAACGGAAATGGTTTATGGTTGCTTCTCTTATCTCCAAGGATGTGTACCGAAAATGGAAGAGCACAGCAAAGGCATCAAAGAGACAATCTCCATTTTGGTAATGAAAAGCTTGCAAACGAAACAAATGGTTTGTTGAAAAAGCAACATCAATACCATCAAATGCCCCTCGTATAATCAGAACAGATCTTGCTCCTATGCTAGAACATTGATTATGTTCAATGCTCTCCATCACAAGAAGAAACACAGGAAGAAAAACCTGCATGGCAAATGCAAGTTTGGAAATAAGCAAAAATAAGTCACATTGTTTGTGACACTTGCAAGCAATGAACCAAACAAAACAGTGTCTTTTGCATAGCCACTTGCAATGAAAGCTATGTTGGAAAACAATTCAATAGACATTTCTGTGAGGAATTTATTTTAAATGGCGTTTTTTAAAGGCTTTAGATTAGTACCACTTTTATATTTTGTTTTTCTGATTTTTGCGAAAACAAATTACCTGTAATAACTCTAGGAATCATTCAAGGATAATCTAATAGATTTGTAAATGCCTGTCTGTAAATGCTTGCCTGGTACACTTATTGACATTTGCATTTTGCAAATGAAATGAGAGAGTTACAAACCAAGAACAGGTTTTTGTTGCATGATTACACAGTTTTAAATCAGCATTCAATTGTGATGATTATGTAGCAATAAGTACTCATACTTTTGCATGAAGTACTTATATTCTCTGTTTTTCATTATTAAGGCCTATAACTCAGCATTATAGACAACTGCTTTGCAGAGACAAATTCTTGAGACTAATTAATTTCTCCATATTTATCCCTAACATGAAATGAATAATAAAATCTAATTAATACAGTACTCAGTAATTGAACAAAAAAATTGTAACCAGATTTTGTAAGCAGGGAATGAATAAAATATTTATATTATTAAATAACAAAAATTCCAATTTTCAGACCTCTTTCATTTACTACCAAAAACAAAGACATTTTGCACAAAACCCAAACCTTCCTCACACTCTCGCTACACTGAATTTCTTATATGTTATGTGACTGTGAAATTTCTATATGTTATGTAACTGTGAAATTTCTCTATCCTAAAGGGTCTCTGCGCTTGGGATATGTGTATAGAAATTCAAATATATACACATTTCCACCAACTGCAGCTAACAAATCCAAATGCAATTTTGGACAAAATTAAATAGAGTTTTTGGGACATATCATTTCAACTGAAGGCATCAAGGCAGACCCCAAGAAAATTGTGGTAATTACAAAGTGGCCTACCCCCAAATCAATCACATCATTAAGGGGATTCCTTAGTCTGGTAGGCTACTATAGAAGATTTGTTCAAATCTACACACAAATTGTGGCACTATTAACATCACTATTTAAAAGGGATGCCTTCATATGGGATAAAAAAGCTAAAGACTATTTTGAAAAGTTGAAAACCTTAATGACATCCACTCCGGTCTTGACAGATCCAGGTTTCACAAAAACATGTATCCATGAATGCTATGCTTCAGGGACATGTGTAGGAGTTGTGCTCATAAATGATAAACATCCCATTGCCTTTGAGAGTCAAAAGTTAAAACTGAATTAGCAAATAAAATCTACATATGACGAAGAGATGTTGGCAATAATGCATTCCTTGGTCAAGTGGAAGCAGTACTTGTTGGGAGATAAATTTCTTGTCAAAACATATCACAAAATCCTAAAGTATTTCTTAACCCCAAAAAATCTCTCGTCGAAACAACAAAAATGGGTGAGCAAATCTAGGTTTTTTATTTCGACATTTTGTACAAAAAGGGTAAGGAAAATCTAGCTGGAAACGACTTATTAAGGAAGCTAGATGCATCCAATTACGAAGTGTGAGTTGGGTTCATATTTCTATTACTCGAACCCTCCTAGTAATTATGCATGGAAACATTTGGATGAATGAACAATCCATTTTAGTGAAAGAGATCGAAACATCTTCATGAAAGCCATTGAAAAAATAATGATTACACCAAGTCAAAAAAAAAAAAGTAAAAATAATTTATGCTGTAACCCAAAGGACCAACACATGCAGTTTAGCAGAAAATCATCTTGAAAGCCATCAAAAATAGATCATAACAAGACTCAAGTCACGAAGAAGATAGCAGATCATAGTACATACCAAGTCATGAAGAAGATAGCTTATACTGGAATCAAAAGAAGAACCAAAGCATCCATATTAGCATAAAATCATTATGAAAGCTCTTAAAATAAGAAAGTCCACCAATAAGGCACTAGATAACTCCTACAAAAATCAGACTTAGAAATTGTCCACTTTTCTGTAATAACAATGAGAAGAAAGACTGATTTAGATTCAAGCAATATGGAGCTGGACTGTCTAGGTTGTTTAATACCTATACAAGATGGAGAATCACTGAAACATGTCAATTATTCCACCAGTATTTCAATTTCCATTGCTTATCATGATTTTCTTGCCATTCAGTCTCTGACATATCCTGTGTTGATAGAAATTCTTACATTAGAATCTCATAACAAAAGCCTAGTGGTAATAACAAGATAAGACAAATAGTGGTTCAAAATCACACAGTCGGCATCTCATCCCTTTACTATGGTTATTTCCATGACTGTAGGCCATTAACCTTTGCCTTGGTGTCAAACCCCTGTCCACACAGCCCAAAAAAGTACACATCTACACTGGTGGGACAAATTTTAGATCACTCAACTATACCCAAGCTCACCAATGGAGTCTATGGTAACCTAGCAACAAGGTGGTCTGGTTTCATCTAAAGAAGAAGTTATTTCAGATTGGATATTTCATCAATTTCTCCTTAAATAAAACAGCAGTTTGTGAATACCATCATCACTACATCTAAGGGTTTCTTAAGGTTCATGTCTCTTGTAACAGCATTCTTGACAAATAACAAACTTTGGCAATAAAGGGATCCCTAAATATTCACAGGACTCCTGTGAATTTACAGGAGTGTTCTCCGGCAAACACTGTCTATGTTGTTTAATACCCATACAAGCTGGAGAATCACTGAAACATGTCAATTATTCCACCAGCATTTCAATTTCCATTGTTTATCATGAATTTCTTGTCATTCAGTCTCTGACATATCCTGTGTTGATAGAAATTCTTACATCAGAATATGATAACAAAATCCCAGTGGCAATAACAAGATAAGCCCTTTTTCTGCATCTTAATGTCTGCATCACCATTAGGCCTGATAACTACATAAGCAGGTGGCCGTTCCAGGGAAATAGACTTCTCTAACCCAGTCCAAGCAAGAATCTTGTAAGAAGTTTACAAGGTTAACAATCTAAGAATTTAGGGAATATAATTCCAGTTAAAGAAAAAAGTGAACTACCTACTTGCAAGCTCTTAAAAAATAACATGAGCTATGAGTTCACTGGAATAGTAGGTTCCCAAATACCAGTTGGCATATATTAACAATTTAACATCAAATATATGCACATTGTTTTTTAAAATAGGCGATGAGAGACTACTCTCAAAGAGAAGGCTTTATTAATTTGAAGTCTTGAATTGCAGGGCAGCCAACTTATGCCTTTTTAACCATATAACTAAAATCCTAAAAGTATTAAGGCATATAGCTTCAAGAGGGATACCAAAACACCTCACTCTACCACCAGTAGGCGCTAGCCCGTAAATACACAAAAGACGTACCTGTGCAACGAACCCGTCGTTGAACTTCGACCAAAGACGCGAGAGATGGCAAACTGGAAATGAGAAACTGTAGATGAACCCGATGAATAACAACCGCAACAACAACCAAAGCTCCTGAAATGTGCAACAGAAACCGCCGAAACAGAGTGCAGACCCAAACAAGTTGAAATGGCAATCAAAGGCGAAGAGACGAATGCTAGTAAGCTATAAAACCACGAACCAGCCACCATGGCCATGGCCATACCGAAATAAATGAGAACGGCCCCTGCGCAGACTTTGGCGAAGCCCTCACGAAACCCATCGAATGAAACTCTACAGAAACCCATTCTTGTACAGACGTCGCCAGTCAATTCGGAACAACAGATGCATTCAACACAAACCCTTTGAAAGACGCAAATAGGAACCACCGACTGAGAAGAAACCCTCTGAAACAAGCAAACAGGAACGATGGACTGAAAAGAGGCCCAACCCACGACTGTCCGAACAACAGCGACAGCAGCAAACCTACCATGCAAAACCCTCGTTCGGCACAGGAAAACCAGCACGACCGTGAAAACCCTCGTCCAGCACAGGAAAAACCAAGCGTAAACCCTCGTCCGGCACAAGAAAAACCAGGCAAAAACCCTAGGCCTCGAAAAACTGAACACTGCATACCGAGGACAACCCACCACGCCAACATTTAACACACCATAACTCCATCGCGCCGCCGGCTCCTAGGGCACAGGAGCCAAGGTAGGCGTCACCATGCACGGCGCCAATCAGACCACAGAAAAATAGCACCTAAACAATTTTGGAAATGCTTGATTTTTCCAGAACAAAGGTTTGAACTTTCACCAGAGACTCCATTGACGAACAGTAACCCTGATTAATAGCCTCGGACGAAAAACTTGATGTCAAGGACATAACAAGTAGATATATTTTCTAAAACAACAAACATTTGAGAAGTAACAAACGAAAACCTATAACATATATTGTTAGAAAAAAGTTTTGTCAATATACTTCAAAGAAGGGATTGACGGAGGCAATGAAGAATACCAAGGTATTGAACACTAGCTCGTTTGCAGAGCGTGACCATCAACCATTCCATCGCACGATATGAACTCGTACAAGATTTGACGAGGAGCGTTATCACCATGAATGCCAAAATAGTGACCAGCTTTCTCGGTAGGAAGTTAGACAAAGAATTGAATAAATCTGGTAATTCAATTGTTCACCAAATTTTAACTTTTCATTTTTTAAAATTCATTTTTGATTGCAGAATTGGTTGAGTGGCCTCAAAAACCCCAATTCTAGAGTTCCAAGAATTCTTACTATTTTTTTTTACTAATTTTTTATTATTATTGAATAAATTGGATAATTTATTCTTTGACCAAATTATAACTTTTCATTTCTTAGAATTCATTTTTGACTGCACAAATGGATTGAGTGCTCTCAAAAACCCCTATTCTAGAGTTCCAACAATTCTTACTAAATTTAAAAATAATAGTAAAAAAATGAACCGGAAAAAAGATCAAAATCGTCTAATCTTTAAACTACTCAATTTTAAAAATTAATAAAATAGTTATTTTTAATAGACAAGTAAATTTAACGCCTTAAAAGTGTGAAGTTTTCACAGTGAACCTAGCTAGTAGAAAGATCACATAAAGTTTGCGAGAGAGAAGAGAAGCGAAACAGACTTGAGAGAAAGAATGAATTATATTATCTTAAAATGAGTAAAATAAAAAAACTCATGATATACACCATAGTAGTGATTCTAGAGAGATCTTAGACACTTAGTCAAAACCATGCTTTATGGAGGTTGCATGGCTTTATGTATTAAAAGTAGTAAGAGCCATGCTTTATCCTTTATGGGGTGTGTAATATCTCCAACACCCCCCTAAACACTATTAGCGTGTAGATGATGAATGGGTACTGGCAGCCAAGGCCATGTTAGGTACCCATTTTACAATACATCTAAGAATGAACATTGAAAATAGAGGAAAGAGAGAAAACCTCATAGAAGAAACCCCCCTCCAAGTACAATGTATCAAAGAAGAAGAAAGAAAAGTAGCTGTTGAGTAACTGTGAGATCCACCATGTGGTACACAATCTCCGAAAACCAGAAAAGATGACAAGTCAGTGAAGCAAGATTTGAAAATGATAGATCATAATCTGCTCCATTGAATGTGCTGAAGCTGAAATGTTGTGGTTGATAACAGTGAACAACATTCAAATCTCACCAAACAAATAAGGTGGCATCCTACACCAAGATGGTCTAGCTAGTCAGAGTGCTCCAACAAGTAGAAGCAAACACCATAATAGTCATCAAAGCAGTGGTGAATGGAACTGTAAATGCGTCCTAATCAGACAAGTCAAGAGCGGATGATAACACTTCCTGTGTACCATCGATGCAACACATATGTAGGAAGTCCTCGAACAATTGATTAGATTTTTCCATGACCAATCATTAATCCAACCACAAAAAATATTCGAATTTGTTACCTTGCTAAGATGTTGTCGAATATGCCTCCTCTTCAATGAGTTTAAGGAAGGAGAATTGACAAATGGTTGTGTATACTTAAAAGGAGGATGATGTTGTCTTCGATTATGATGTCAAGGATGTCGATATGCGGATGATGTAATTGTAGAACCTAAAGTTGATCCTGGAGAGTCTAATGCTACCAAGAGCTCTAATGTTGGCATTGAAAAGTCCGATGCTAACAACATTGATAAGTTTGAAGCTGGCGTTGATGATAGTTTTGTAAGCTCCAAAGATGTATCGAAAAGAGGTGTAGGAGATGGCTCCTGCAACTCATCAGTAGAAGAGTCATCCAATGTGATGATCTCAAGTGTTGGAACAAACTGAATTTGAGCAGTAGAGGAGTCAAAACAACTTGATAATGTCGATGAAGCTCCATCGAAACCTAATCCATCTCTGGCTTGTCTCATCACAAGGTGAATAGGGTTTGAAATCCCTTGTCCATTCTTACCAAGGCCACCACCAGTGTATCACATCTTCAAAAGTAGTTTGGATCCAATTCCACAAGTATGCAACTCAAAAGAATCATGTGCTAGAAGCTTCTAAATGATAATAAATGCTTTTGGATTTGTAGTTGAATATGTATTGTCTCTCTCTTTATCAGTATCTGTTACACAACACAAATAAAGATAGGCATGAAGACGAACAAGGGTAGAAAATGCAATATATTAATGAGCTACTAAGCTATTTAGCATATGCACAAAGATGTACATATATAGTACAACAACACCATAACTGTCATGTAACAGTATAACAGTTAGTTTAAGCTAACTAATAATGATTAATCTTTAACATCCTCCCTTAATCATAAGTTAGTTAGCGCCTGAAAAACTGCCTACTTGACAATCAACAATGTGTCAAGCCAATTCAGAGAGTAATAGCTGAAAATCTCTCTGACATAAAAACTAGCAGAACCTCAATTTTCTGCTAAATGGGTGGTTTTAGGATGACCACAAACCAACATGGCTCTGACTCTGGCTCTGGCTACTGCTCTGACTTTGGCTAGGAGGCTTTGGCTACTGGCACAAATTCTAGCTTTGGCTCAGGTTCTGGCTTCCTTCTCGATTGATAGGGCTTCAACACTGAACTATCAATCAATCTGCAATCCATCAAACTTCGAAACTTGAAGTCTGACAATCATCATTGTGTCAATCTGCAATCCATCAAACTTCGAAACTTGAAGTCTGACAATCATCATTGTGTTCCCCCCTATCAGTTGAAAGAGGAGAAGTTCTCTTTAAATGTAAACAAGCAGAACTTCATGTTTTATGCTTAATTGGTGGTTTTAGGATGACCACTAACCAAGAGATGGTTTTAGGATTACCACTAACCATGTCAACAACAATGAGGTGGTTTTAGGATTACCACTAACCATGTCAATCAATGAGGTGGTTTTAAGATTAACACTAACCATATCAATCAATGAGGTGGTTTTAGGATTACCACTAACCATGTCAATCAATTTGTATGTTCAAGAACAAGCCTCAATACTTATTTCCCATTTGATGATCTGTTCACAAGCTTTAAAACAAACTTGGAACATGACTTTGATATATTCCCCCCCTGTTAGTGACAAGTTATCAACTTAAAAACTTCATTTGACCGGTGAAATCTCTAAACATAAACAGGTTTAGAATAGTTGATTCTCATTCACAATCTTCTGAATATTTTGAACATAAACAGGTTCAGAATGTATTGCACGTCTTCTTTCACCCATTTATAATAATCCAACTCAATAATAGAAAAATTAAACTCAAAAGGGTGTTGGCTTAAACCAATAATGCACCCAATTACAATCATACTTCAATTCAAAAGTATTTGATACTTACAAACACAATAGTAAGTACCAGAAAGCTTGCAAAAACACAGAATGCAAGCAAAAAGTTTCTGAACAGGAACAAGTTCAGAAAAGAAGTGTTGAATTGTTCGTAAACTTTGAATGCTTGATTGGCGGTTGTTCTGTTCTTGATCTTCATAAATCTGCTCCAAAGCAGCTCTGCAAATTCTTTTTCTTCACTTGATTTTGCTTCATGGATTTTCTTTCTCAGGATTCTTTTCTTCCCTATTCAATCTTTCAGCAACAGATTTGATTTTTGTCACTGATTGCTTCAACAGAGCTTACAGAGCGGCATGAAGATCCATGAAGCCAGGAGAGTGACAGAGCGGCATGAAGATCCGTGAGGCCCGGAGAATTGATAATTGATCTTTAAGACCGTGATTGTAAAGATAGCTGAGTGTAAAGATTGTCTGCATAAAGATCCTGCTCTACTTATGAGAGCACGAGAGAGAAACTACATATAAGAGACCGCGTTGAATTGTTCGTAAACTTTGAATGCTGGAAACTTGATTGGCGGTTGTTAGGTTCTTGATCTTCATAAATCTGCTCCAAAGCAGCTCTGAAAGTTCTTTTTCTTCACTTGATTTTGCTTCATGGATTTTCTCTCTCAGGATTCTCTTCTTCCCTATTCAATCTTTCAGCAACAGATTTGATTTTTGTCACTGATTGCTTCAGTGCAGCTTCTCCTTTCTCCACTCGGATTTCTGCTTTCATTCTAACATTACCATGCTTAGATCATATCGCGGTAGCCTTACGTTCTTTGGGAAAATCTAGGCATGTCCTTCGCTGGCAGCGGCTGTGGTATGCGGCTCTTTTCCCAACGGAACTTCCACTTCCCGGACCTGCTCACACAAGACCTCAATCAAATGTATTGAGTGCTTCGGGCTTCACGGCCTGCTTACACAAGACCTCAATCAAATGTATTGACTGCTTCGGGCTTCACGGCCTGCTTACACAAGACCTCAATCAAATGTATTGACTGCTTCGGGCTTCACGGCAGCTGTTAGACAACACATCACCTATTCACACACTTGACAACGCTCTTCTTCTTCGAAATGCTTTCCACAGTAATTATGTTTCAATGAACACCTGCAAAATGACCTTCCAGTCGACTCCACGCAAATTCCCTCTACGCAATCTGCATTCAACCTTTCTCCAACGCGGACTGGGCGAGTGGCTTCACGTCATTAAAAAACCGAATGCTTCTCTACTTTGTGCGTGGGGCAGGGATCTTTCTTCACCGGCATCATTCACAACTGACGACTTCAATTCTCCTCTTATAACCAAATTTGTGATCGACTGCAAATCTGTGTATCAATTCTTGGCAAAACCTTTGAATTGCAGGATTTTTTTAAAAATAAATTAGAGTATACAGGCGGCTTCCTTTGCGGCTCAACTGGTGTGTCTTCTACGTCAACTTGGAATAATAAGTGGGCTAGGGCACATACTTCCCACAAATTTCCTCACACAGAGATAGTCTCGACCTCCACAAGAACTCAATTTCAATATAATATCAAACTTTTTAATGGAAATAACCATACAAATCCTTTATGTCAAACTCCGCATTTGTAATAATAATCAAATCCTAAATACATAAGATTTCTGTTCTGTTTATACATAGATGGTGTATAGGATTTCTGTTCTGTTTATACATAGATGGCGTGTACTCCGGTCTGGCCCTCTTCTCATCATACTTGCTCTCTGTCTTCAAAATTCAGATTTACCAAGAAAAGAATCTATCCTTCACCCGTACTCAATTAATTTTAAAAATCCAGTCACACAATTCCATTAACCCTTTTTTTAAACTTTTTTTTTAAATTAAATTTCTTTTTTCATTAACCATGAATCAACTTACTTCCTCAACGGCGGTCTCCTTCACTCGGTGAATTCACGAAGGCTCGGTCTCTCCAGCATTGGCTCCTTCAATAAACTGCAGCGGCCTTATATTTCACACCAAATTTTTCTTACAAATGGCTTTGGCGGTCGTTTATATGTAGTTTCTCTCTCGTGCTCTCTCGTGCTCTGACAACTAGAGCAGGATCTCTTTACACTCAGCTATCTTTACAATCACGGTCTTAAAGATCAATTATCAATTCTCCTGGCCTCACGGATCTTCATGCCGCTCTGTCACTCTCCTGGCCTCATGGATCTTCATGCCGCTCTGTAAGCTCTGTACTTCTACTCTCCTCTGACAGCGGGCTTCCTCCTTTCAGGCCTTTAGATCCTCCGCTCTGATACCACTGTTACATAACACAAATAAAGATAGGCATGAAGACCAAATAAAGGCAATATATTAATGAGCTGCTAAGCTATTTAGCATATGCACAAAGATGTACATATATAGTATAACAACACCATAACTGGGTTAAACTAGTTAAACTAATTAATAATGATTAATCTTTAATAGTATCTACAATGAAACAGGAAGAGTCTGTAGCAACAGAGGTGCAATCTGCAATAAAACCCGATTTAGCACTATCATACGAAGAATCGAAAAAAGAGGAAGTTGAGTTAGAAGCAATAGAGTTTTGCAAATCTGCGTGCAAGATAGATATTATATCTTCCTTCTCCTTTAATTCGGCCAAGAGTTGCTTAGTGCGGAGATTTGATTTTTCCTCAATTTTATCATAGCGAGTTTCGCAATCGAAAACTTCATCTTGTAGCTCCTTTCCTGAAACTGCAATTGCATATATGCTTTTTGAAAAGCAATCTTAAGCTTCTCTTGTGAATAAGCTAAATCATCTCAAAGTTCGCAAACTTCCTTGACAAGATTTTTTGATTGAGCTTTCAAATATTAGAGATGGTTAAATCTTTGTCTGCCATTCAAAATAATCTCCCTTAGAATTGAAGCCAATATGTTGTGGCTTTGGCGCTGCAACTACAAAGAAGCTCAAAGACAATGAAGATTTTTTGATTGAGCTTTCAAATATTAGAGATGGTTAAATCTTTGTCTGTCATTCAAAATAATCTCCCTTAGAATTGAAGCCAATATGTTGTGGCTTTGGCGCTGCAACTACAAAGAAGCTCAAAGACAATGATTTTTAAATAGCTAAAGGTATCATGTCAAACATGTAAATCAAATCATGCATGTAAACCCACATAGAACTAAAAAATGTGATTAACGTTTTGTTTCCAATTCAATCATAACTTTTGCTACACGCAACAGAATGAAATTCCGTGGAAGACCCATTTGGGATATCAAAGAGATGATCTTTCAAATCATATATGACATTTGACCTACCTCATCCTGTGGAGTGAGAAATAACTTGTTGAAATGCAATCTCATAAACAACTCCAAGGTTCATCTGATCATATATTTCAAATGGTGAAGCGCAATTGAATTCCGCAAAAAATCCATTTCACATATCGGAAAAACCTTTCAAATGAACTATTGTAGGCTCTCTAAAGCGAACACCTCTTCAAAGTTTGCCGCAATTTTTAGATTTTGCAGATAACATACTGCCACCTTTGTGCATTTTTCCCTTAGATTTAGCATGCTCTCGCTCCTAAACTTGCAAATAAAGTGCCTATGCACTTTCTCCTAGCAACAAAGCTTTGATACCATGTGAAGTTTTCGCACTGAGCTTAGCTAGTGAAAGATTACATAAAACTTGCGAGAGAGAAGATAAATGAGACAAGCTTGAGAGAATATAGATAAATTGTATTATCTCAAAAAACACTCACGACATAGACCATAGTAGTGTTTTTAGAGAGATCTTAAACCCTTAGTAAAAGTCATACTTTATGGACATCATATGGCTTGTAAAAGCCATGCTTTGGGATCTGGCAAAAAGTCTTGTGGCGGCCACGATGAGAACAGGCTTTAACTGAATCAATATATCGTTTTCTGTACACTCAATCGATTTAAAGATCTAAACCTCCTCAGGTGCCATGAAATGAGCCATCTATTCATGAGGCTGGAAATGGATTTGTTCTACTTCTCAAAACAAATGACATAACGAATAACAAGCAATCACTTTATAGAAACCAAAAGCACGATTTATGTGATACATTCAGGAATTAAGTGCAGGAGCTCTCTAGTCTGTACAAAAGCTAATGAATTCCTAAAAGATAAAAATAGTGATCACTGAGAGACGAAATCCTTTGAATTGAATATTGCGAGCTTGGGATTTGAAAGATATCTATGTACTTACTTGGCCTTGAGAGCCAGCGTTATGGCGAGGGAAACCTTGTCTTCTGTGGCCAAATTGGCCATGTAAAACTTGCGCACTCAGCCATGGAAGAATCTGACAGCAATTGAAGCTCATCCATATTTGGGTGCTCCCAAGCAATCTGCAACCGAAACAACAAACGCTACTCAATGACAAGAAGAGGAGGGAGAGAAGGGTGAATAAATTTTCTACTCATAACCCCCAAGGAAGGGCCAGTGTGTTGGATATATAGACACTGAGAGACGGCTACGATCTCTGATCTTTCTCTTCCTCCATCACCTCACCTACCCACATTTTCTCTTTCATTAATCAATTACAGGCAAACGTAGTCCTGGTGTACTTAGGGTGACGTATGAAGATCTGTGACTTTATGAAACTCACAAGAACCACATTTTCCACCTCACTAATAAACCTCAGCTATTACCGGACACCAAATGTAGGTATTAATGGTACAATTTCCTTGAATATTTTCACAGTAATCAATGTTGAAGGACGTGGATATCCACCTTTTGCCATAAATGTAATCGTTGTGCGAGAGAAAATTCCTTTGAGCCATTGCTCCAACCATCAAATTTCAATAGAAATCAATGGATATCCAGGCTGCATGTATGTCCCACTTCCAGGTTTTGCCATAAAGGTAATTGTTGTCGTGAAGGAAAATTAAGTTGAGTCATTGCTCCAGCAATAAAATTTCATGTTGCAGGACATGGATATTCAGGTATGTATGTCCCACTTCTATAAATGTGTTTGTTGTTGGGTTGGTGGTGGCCCTTGGGCTTTTATTGTTGTCTTAAGATAAGCACGTTTGAATGTTTTCTTAAGATAAGTATAGAGAGCTAACAAAACACAATGATGACATTTTTGAACTTTGAAACCAAAGTCATGATACAGCAAAAACTATACTAGACATCATCCCAAATAAACAAAAAATAAGAACCATACCACCATCTTAAGCTTCATTAGGAATCGAAATGACATGCATTTCTGAAGCCAAAGAGGGCTTTCTTGACTGCCCTTCAGGAGGCTTGGGCTTGAACACCATGTCAATGGTAATCTTAGTCAAGATATTGATGCAATTGACCAACTTCTTCACAACCATGGCAATGAGATTCAAATTGGAGTTGATCTTTAGGATTTGCCTCTTATTCCACTCTTGGTTCTCCTCGACCTGCCTCAACAGCTTAATATTTCCTCCTTGGCTTTTCATCGGCGCCTTCCCTAAGAGAGTTTTCATGTGCTAGTACAGTAACACCACCTTGGCATGTTTGGTATCTTGCATTTACGAGGAACCTGCATCCCAAACCCATGCCTCCATTTCCATCTACGCCTCCTTTGCTTCCGGATACTCCTATTCCTACTTGATTTGTTGCTCAACGCAACCAAGAACCTGTTGAGTTTCGGCCAAGACACAACAAAAGAAGAACTCCTTCGCCTCTACAATCTCCCACTGCACTCAAGGAATACGCGAACCTCGCCTCACATGCCCACTACCATTGGATCTACTCATCCTCGCAATGGCACTGAAAGGCCCTTATTTCCGACCACCACCATTCCAAATAAGAAATAGGCATAGTCGTACAATAACCTGCTTCACTCCCTCGCAATACAAAGTGCTCCCACCAATGACCAAGTGACCCAGAACCAAGGCACCTCGTGGTAAATACAAAGCCCCAACCAGAATGGCATCATAGCGGAGTGTAGGCAATATGAGCTCATTATCCCCAGGAAGCGCCTTGGATCGATGTGGGCGAGCCATCAACTGATTCAACTCACAAATTTCCTCCACATTCTCCAAAAAAAAATGGCAATTTGAAACATACCTTCAACCTTCTTTGCATTATGACCTCGCAAGTTGACCTAACCTAACATTCTATCCTCCCTCCTCACCTCTAGTACTGGTGCTAGTTGAACAACAACCTTCTAGGCTGCCTCATAAGGAGATGCCAACTGTTCCATGCATGCCGCAAGCCACCTATCCACACGCCTTGCCAAGCATCCCTTCCTTGCAAAGGGGCGTGGGACTTATGGTCACTTCACATTCAAACACCTACATGTGGGATCCATCATATTTTATTTTAACTATCATATCAATACAATTTTTGTCTCCATCATAACCTAATTATCACATTGATACACTTTTGGTTCAAATGAGTGTCTCCATCGTAACCTAATTATCACATTGATACACTTTAGGTTCAAATGAGTAACCCGAAAGTATAAACCTTCTGGTATTATAAAAACAAAAATCCAATAACAATGTGTCTAATTCAAAGTCTAAATTTTAATAAACGTAAATTTAACTAATCATTGTTTTTAATGGTGGAGGGAATGTTGTAAAAAAATGTGTTATATTCAAAGGTAATTTGTATTTGTATTATAAAAGGTAATGTGAATTATGTATAATCTAATATGTGATATATATTTTTTAATAAGAATGGTTTAAAGATTTATATTAAAAGATGTTGCAGCATAGCAGTACAACACTTGCTTATAAAGAATAAGCAAGAAGCTTAAGCAATTTTACTCAAAATTTGTAGCATGATAAGGCCAATAGTTTGTGCCTTTTGTTCTTACATAACCTATCCTAATGCATCTAGTCATATATATTCTACAAAACATGTCGAGCAATAAAAGAAACTTACAAAACATTATTATAACTTAATTAATAATGAGCACATTCACTCATGGCATAATCCTGAGCTTGGTTCATGAGCAACAATTCTTGCTTGTCGATCTATGTCCTTTCTTGAAGTTGATGCACATTTTCTGCTTCCTCGCATTCTATGGAAAAGGAGCTTACTGAGGTGTTCAAGCATTGAATAAGTAGAATCCTTGCTAAGCGAGATAACCATGGCCTTGAGTTTGGCATTATCTTCCTTGAGATCTTGTAATTGTCTTTTTTGTTTGACTAGAATATCCATCATGATGGCATTTTGATAGGTTTGTTGATCCTTTAGTTCATATATAGAGAATATCAAGGTTCTATTACCATTGATTAGATCCTAATGTCCCCTTAAAAGTCTTATATTCTCTTGCATATCCCTTTGATAGTTCTGGGCATGACTGTCCATGATTACCTCTGTCAAATTCAATTTCCTTTTTGTATGATATATTCCCCAATCACATAATTCCACACAATAAATGGCTTTAGGAGAATCAATCATATTTCCTAAGAGCACAGATACTTAGGCGAATCAATTCTCAAATGAACTTAGCAAGTATGCATAACACATAGAAACAATTTTCCTTCCAAATATAATGAGAAAGACCAGGATTTCAAACTAAAACAACAATGAGAGCAATTACAACAAAACCAACCTCTAGGTGAATTCCTTCAAACCAATAATTCAAATGACCACCATACTACACTCTATCAATTCCACAACATAATACAAAACTTTGGGCAACCACAACACTATTCAATTGATAGACCCACTTCTCTAATTTGCACGGGTAACTCAATTTACCATAGCACATAACATCATCCAAGTAACCAATTCGATTAACGATTATCCTGAGAGGACTACTACCATATTCCAATATTGTCCTGATCTTTCTACCCATAGAATTGCACACACGAGGAGACAAGCCACGAGCTTAGTTGAACTGACGTTGGAGTAGAATCCTCTTTCACCAAGAGTACAACTAATGAAGAGAAAAATGAAGCAAACCCTATAATTTACATGCCTCCAGGTTCTAATTATAGATGTGAAAATACTAAATGCAATTTGTCTTTGCTTCCTCATGGCTTCAAAAACTTGGAGTTGTTAGGATGAGGGCTGGTGCAAGGTGATGCCACCCAATTATGACACGTTAGTTGCAATGGAAACTTGAAAAAACATAAATTTGATCACTAAAAATAAATATTAGAGGTATTTGTACAACTTTATAGAACACGGTGTAAAAAGAAAAAACATAGACAATTGAGTTACCTTCGAGAATATATAATTTTTATTTATGAAAAATTATTATAAATCCAATAAAATGGTGTTCTCCTAAGATTGGTATGTTATCTTTTTTCTAAAACATAATGCATATGTTCATGTTAGGCCCGAAGTTTGGTATGTAAACACAAAAAAAAATTAAAACAAAAATTGCAGAGTTGTAGTTAAGAGGCGACTCTTGTGCAAGACTATTTTTTCATATTTTTTAATGTTAATTTTATATTTTTTTTAAATTACGAAATCTAGCGAAGCGCCAAAATGACAAGGTGGAGCGTTAGGCTCTGCATGAGGGTCTTAACACAATCAATGAACTTTTTATTTAAATGTGTAGGTCTTTGTCTGTACTTGTGTGGGTTTTTTTTTGTTTTCAAAATGCACTGAACCAATCAAAAGTTAAAAAGAAAATATCCAACCTATGTTTTTTAGAAATTTAGAAAATATCCAATCAAAAGTTAAAAAGAAAATATCCAACCTAAAAAAAAATTGGAATCTGCACATAAATCCCTATAAGTTTGTGCAATTTCATTAGAAACAAATCAATCTAGCATATGTAGATTCGAGGTTGAAAGAAAAGAAATGGAAAATTTGATGTGTTTTGTTAGTTGTAGGCCCAAACCATAGGTTTGACAATCCAAAACTAAAACCAAAGTGAACAACTCATTCACCACGTAGGTGAAAAAAAGCATTTGCGCCAATTTTTTTTTAAATTAGAAACGTGCATGCTTTAATAACGCACACACATTCTTATACAAAAAATAACGCATGCACGTTATTAACACGCGCACGTTATTGTTCCTATATTTTAATTTCTAAATGAAGGTAAACCACAATAATCAGTAGTAACATTAAATGGAAATATTAAATTCTTAAAGTAAAATTGACATTTTAATTATATTTCTTTTTCTATCCTTTTACTTAAATTTTTAATATTACCATTAATTGTTTCAGGATGTTTGAGAGTTGTTCCAACCTCATCGAACTTCATATGCAAAAAGTAGAATTTTAGTTCCCATTCATAATTCAATAGAGTTAACAATATTTCAGGGTTTAAGGATTGCAATGTTTCCATTGTATTCTATCATGTATGAGGGTATGGTATTGGCATTTAATCAAGCGCCTCAACCCCTCTATGTACCTTGATGTTGGTGGTATTGGTTGTTTAACTCCTTTGTCATGACCTTAGTAAAAATGTACCCTTCACTCAAGCAAAATTAGTTATTAGGCAGGGGATTTTTTTTCTACCTTTTTCAATGCTTGGTTTAGGAGGTTTCATCAAAATTGTAGGGTGTGGACTAATGTCCTTGGAGTATAAACTTTGAGATTCGCCATAGAGGCAAGTACTTGAGCCTAGAGATGGGGGCACAAGGTGCTATTAACAAAGAGGATCCTAATATAGGCAATGATTTTGATGATATGTAGTAACTATTTGTTATAACATGAAATTTATGGATAGATATTGGATCTTTATTTATTTATATATCAATGAACAAAGACCTGATATATATCCCCTCCATGATACTTCCTCTCTCTCCCTGCTCACATGCTCACATCTCTCTCTCTTATCCCCCCTTTCTATCCCTTTGTCCCTAACACCCCACCTCTCTCTCTCTCCCATAACCCCATCCTCTCTCTCTCTCTCTCTCTCTCTCTCTCTCATCGCCTCCTCTTCCACAAACCCCTAACACCCCTAATCTCTCTCTTTATCTCTCTCCCGCAACCTCCCTCCTCCCCCTACCCCTAATATCCCCCCACCTCTCTCTCTCTCTCTCTCTGCCCCCAAAACCCCCACTCCTCATCCTACTACATCTACCCCCCTTATATTTCCTACTCTCCCTACACCTACCCCCCATCTCTCTCTCTCTCTCTCTCTCTCTCTCTCTCCAACCCACCCACCCACTCCTCACCCCCATACCCCCCTTCTCTCTCTACCCCTAACTCCCCATATCCTTCTCTCTCTCTAACCCCCCTACTCATAACCCCCCCCTCTCTCTCTCCTACAACCCCTAACCTCCCCTCTATCTCTATCCCTCCTAATCCCCCTCCCCCCTACCACTAACCACCCCCCAATATCCCTCTCTCTCTCTCTCTCTCTAACCCCAGCCCCCCCACTCCTCACCTATACCCCCACTTCTCTCTAACCGACCTACTCTTCCCCAAACCCCTAACTCCCCCACTACTCACCTATACCCCCACTTCTCTCTAATCACCCTACTCCTCCCCAAACCTCTCTCTCTCTCTCTCTCTCGTGCAACCCTCCTCCTTTCCCCTACCCCTAATCAACCCCCCACCTCTCTCTCTCTCTCTCTCTCTCTCTCTCTCTAACCCCCCCTCTCCCTATGTTTCTCTAATCCCCCTACCACTAACCACCCCCCACCATCTCTCTCTCTCTCTCTCTCTCTCTCTCTCTCTCTCTCTCTCAACCCCCTACCCCAAACCCCTACCCCTCTCTCTTTCTCCAAACTCCCTAACACCCCTTTGCTTGCTCTCTCTCTCTCTCTCTCTCTCTCTCTCACACCCCACTTCTCCCCCCTACTACTAACCCCCTCCTCCGTCTCTCTCTATCCCATCCTCCCCTTAACCCTTACTAACTCTCTTGGTCAATTGATTATCTCTAGATGGTCTAGAGGTGTGATGAGCTTAATTTACTAATTATTCCAGCAATGTTATTTCCATCGATGAGACTCTACTCTATTAATGGACCTATTGTAGATGAGTACTCTATTGACATGATTAGCATCATTGGGTCATCATAATTGAATTTTCATCAACGATCTTGACATTGATGGAACATCATTAACCCTCCCCATTAGTGATCATTTCATTGGCCATCCTCCATTGGCATGAAATTTGTTTCCCTTCATTTCTTTCATATTCCTTTGATCATGATTAATCCAATTAGGACCAATCCTTTTACCGTGGAACTTATCCATTTTCCCAAGGATGATTGAAACAATGTTTATTATTGGGTCATATTTCCCCACTAGGAGAATGATGGTCCCCATCAACTTCCAATATTTTCAAGTCCATACTTCTTGTGCACTGTGACACTTTATTGCTTAAAATAAATCACCCTTTTTCCAACTCTTTACAATCTCAAATCACCTTGTCAAGTCCATATCTTGATATCTACAAGTCATTTTTCTTCTCAGACTACCTACTAGTTTGGAATCAATTCATCCACATAATGTATAAATGACTCTTCCTTTGTTAGCTTCCAACATTGATGGCTAAAATTTATTCAATGGTTCAACATTTACCATCGAGTAAATGCCCATATAAGGTATCAACTCTAGTTAGAATGATCGAAACCAATTTGTTGCAAAATCTTAAAGAGTACATGACTCCATACCTTATGGTTTGAGATTCTTGCTTACATTTTCTTGTGAATAGATATTTGGATAAATTCATCCATGCCACATCTCTAAAATAAAAATGTATGATATTTCTTGTGACTATCATGCCAAAACTCATATCTCAAATAAGACTCCTTAAAATCAATTTTCATAAGTTTATGAATATTCCCAATGTATTCTACAAACCCCATTGACTTAGCCTTTAGATCTTGCTCATGTATACCACATGTTTCCATGTAGATAAATACAATCAAATGGGGTTGTGGATGAAATCAACAAACACCTCAAAAGGTTAAATCCATGTAATCTTATGAACCACCTTGTTATATGTACACCAAATGTGTATAAAAGGTTGTCATACCACATATTTGGGTTTTGGGGGTGTACAAAAATAGTAATTGACCAATCTAGAATTAAGTACTTTTGTCTATTTCCTAACATCTTATTGATGAAATGCAGTATTCGTTTTCAACTCGGTCTCTATTAAATCCCACAACGTGGTCCAAAAGTGGTTAAGAAATCGATTATCCCTATTTGATACAATAGAGGTAAGAAATAGAAAATGAACCCCACACGTGAAGATAATATGTTTGTTACACATTTCGTTGTCTCTAAAGTTTTGCAAGGAATAAATACAAACTACTTGTTGATCCTATTGACAACGACAAAAATGTACTTGTAATGTCACCTTGTCTTGAGAAGTCCTTGAACAAAATCCATTGAGATTCTCTCCTAAGCTTTGGATGATGCTATAAGAAAAGTATAGCATCCCAACTTTCAACTTTATATTTATAAACTTAGATATGCTACATAGTTTTAACTTTTGTTACGAATTTCTCACCATTTTCTTGCACCTTCTTGCATGTTTTTTTTATGAAAATACTATTTTGAAATAAAACAAGAGTTATGAGGTGGTAATGTCTCCAATAAAAATATAGGAATTTTGTGGAAAAAACGTTAATTTTTTCTAAAACAATTCGTTTAAACTTTTTATGGACAAACAATCCTAATTTATTTTCTTGAGTCAATTGAGTAGATGATAGCTTTAAGTTTTCTTTACATGTTGGTTGTGTTATTTTTACCTTTTGTGTACAAAATATGACCTAAAATTCTTCATGAAGGTTAAGTTTTCTTTACATGTTGGTTGTGTTATTTTTGACCTTTTGTGTACAAAATATGACCTAATTTTCTTCATGAAGGTTAAGTTATATATATATATATATATGCCCGAAGTGCTAGGGGGTAAATGCAGTGGGGCGTTTACTTGTGGCATGGTCATTTTCTTAATTTAGCATTGGAGCGTTTATTTGTGGCATGGTCATTTTCTTAATTTATCATTGGATAACAAGCATGTACAACCAATTACGTTTTTATGAAAGTAGAATATGTTAGTGTAAGTGTAAGATCAATACTTATTATGTATACAACAACCATAAGCTTCAAATATGTAATTATTATTATATGTAGAATAATTGTGGTCAAAAGACTTGTAATATAATAATGAAGAAGATATTTTTATTGTCCACTAAAGATGACTTTTGATATATTTCAAATAAATAAAATAAATAAACAAATTATTAATTATCTTTAATATATTATTTACATATTGAAATTTAAAATAAGTTTTTTAACTCTCTTGATTTTTAATAAATTAATGTGTTATAAACATATGTAATCTTACAAGATGTCTTTAAGATAATTTTAAATTGTTTATAGTAAAATTATAATTTTAATGGTTTACTTTAGAGGTTATAGTAAAGTTTTAGTTATTTTTAAATTGTTTATAATTTTTAATAAATTAATTTATTATAAAGATATGTAATCTTTCAAGATGTCTTTAAGATATTTTTAAATTATTTATAGTAAAATTATAATTTTAATGGTTTAGTTTAGAGTTTATAATAAAGTTTTAGCTATTTTTAAATTGTTTATAATAAAATTATAATTTGATCTTTTAATTTAGAGTTTTTAATCTTTATATAATACATTAAGTATTTTTTATTTTTTTATGTATTTAGCTTATGGATAGCCCATATAGAATAGGATTGGCTTACTTATATTCAGGTAATTTATATACATTATATGAATTGATTGATTATATATTTCAAACCCTTTAAAGATTTCTAATCTATTGAATCAAATTTACCTTTCTAAATCATAATTTTGCAAAAATAATTATAAATAATTAGATTAAAAAATAAAATTATATCTAAAGAACAAAATAAAATTTTATAAATTTACATAATTTCATTTAAAAATAAAAAAAAAATTATTTACATCGACTTTAACATTTTAATGTTACAAGACATATGAAAGGGAAAAATTAAAATCTTGTCCTTTAATGAGAGTTGATGTGAAAGAAATTCTCTATTAGAAAACCAAATTACAACACACTTCAAGTTGAGGGACAACTTGTCCATGGGAAGCTCTTGGACTCAACTGCCATTTCGTCTTTATTTGCGGCCTATGTTGTAAACTTTATATCACGTCTCATACAATAATTATTTCCTCCCACTATATGTAGGTTTTGAATGGAGGGGGATGGCAGAGTTCTATCCAAGGCATTTCCATTTCTTCTGCAACCCTAAACTGAAACTGACTGTAAGTCTTAATGAACACTAGAATAAAAAAGAAATTCTCAACTGAATGCAAATCTTAATGAACACTATAAAAAAAGAAATTCTCAAGATCCAAAGTGCTAGCAGCGTTTTACATCGAATGAACACCTTCCATATAATAAGCTTTTTACATCGAATGAACACCTTCCATATAATAAACTCTCAACATCCAAGATTCTTAACAACTTTTTAACTCTATACGTAATCACAAGTGGTAATTCCCTTTTGCTGTCTTGAATTGATAATAACCAAAGTGCTAGCAGCTTTTTACATCGAATGAACACCTTCCATATAATAAACTCTCAACATCCAAGATTCTTAACAACTTTTTAACTCTATACATAATCACAGGTGGTAATTCCCTTTTGCTGACTTGAATTGATAATAATGTTTTGATTTTATAGATTCATCACCAAAGGATTGGAATTTGACAATCGAACTGATAAAAATTAGTCTAGTGAGAATAACAAGTACATTCGGTAATATTAATTGAACTAATGACTATTTTCAATGATTAATAATAGTGACTAGTCCAATGAGAATATTGGAATTTGACAATCGAACTGATAAAAATTAGTCTAGTGAGAATAACAAGTACATCGGTAATATTAATTGAACTAATAACTATTTTCAATGATTAATAATAGTGACTAGTGAAGAAGTATCAGAATAACTTGATTAAATTATATGAAATAAGAGATATTTATACATCTGAAATAGGCCCAGTGATAGCTGTCATAGCTGGGCAAATGAGAGTTCCTATGTGAGCTTAACTCACACAAGCTGGCTCACCATAGCTGGCAGTGTTGGAAATACCAACACCAACACTCCCCCATAAGCGAAACTTAGGGAGGAAACAAAACACAAACAAAGATGGGTCCCGACAAATAGGCCTGATGAGGTACCCATGTACAAACTACTCTCATAAACGGAGAAAAGGAGAAAACCTCATGGGAAAAACTCCTCCCCAAAAGAGAGAAAATCACACATGCCAAAAAAAAGGCAATGGAGATGAAACTGATGAAGATCCAAGTATCAAGTTTCGAACTCCTAAATGTAGAATCCAAACTGTTGATGCACACCACCCCAAGGAAGCATTGGATACCACCCCCCCACAATGCTGAACTGAGTGGAAAATATGGTGGTAGTGAATGCCACAACTGATGGGAAAAGGATGAAGGTGCTAGTTGAAACCAGTGATAATGTCCAACAAAACACTCCATTGTGGCAAGCTCCAAAACACTGCGAAGCAAAGCAGTACAGGGAGACAAAATCCTGGTGACACTCCCACAAACTCTTTGCACAAGTGGCTTGAAATCCACTACTCAAAAGTGCAAAATGAGAGGTACCATCAAAATATTACATCATGGACAACAATCCTCATTATGGGTTCTGGCAAACAAAGCTATTTTAGATACCCATTTGCAAGTGAGGAATTAATACAATTCATTGACAAATGTGGTGTGCAACTACTCTTTAGAAAGAGAGAAGATATCTTAACGCAATGCTGCAAACAAAGGCAATAAAATGAAGGCTCCAAGAGTAGTGATGGCAAAAATACTGCCAAAAACCCTCGAATACAATAGGCAAAACTGATGCCAAAAGACCTCCAATTCTCCCCCATTAAACATAACTGAGGGATAAAGCAATAGATATCTATCAAATATCAATCGACAAAGCAAACCAATCGAAGCTTCAGTCAACTACCATCACTGATCAAACATCAATGGACCACTCAAAGCAAATCAATGGTAAGAGGAACATTGTACAATCGAAGACACACATCGATATGAAGTCCTCAAACATCCATTTAAATGATTCCATGACCATTCAGCAATCCAACCACAATGAATAGTCAACACTGGTCCAAGGTTCTGTCTTTCACATCTTTTTTGAAAATTTTGAAAAGTAGAATTGCCAGTCTCCCAAGAATTTTGTTTCTTGGGTATAGTCTTCCGATTCTTGTGAGGATGTCTATATGGCACATGGTTTTGTTCTGGCTAAATAGAAGAAGCGGGTTGAGGTTCTAGTTCATTGATAGAAGCAACAACATTATCAATTTTTGGCTTGGTATGGGTAGTCAACTGAGCAACACATTCATCAACAGGTTGCTCTTCACTCTAAACTCCACTAGGAATAAATACAACACTTCTTGACTCAGCAATGCAAGCTGAAGACAAAGAGGGAGCAGCAACATCATATCCAAGACACGTTCTTGAGGTCTGCAACTCAGGGGCAATAGGAACAACAATTCCCTGGCCATTCTTCCCGAGTCCTTCCCCAGTATAGCCCATTTTGCTCAGCAAGCGAGACCCAATACTTGTAGTGTGTTTTTCAAATCTAGGAGAAACACAACCATTAGTAGCCAATAAATAATGTGATGAAATAGAGACATCAACATACTTACAACCAGTTGGGCTGCAATCATCAATAGGTGAGTTGGGCAGCTCAACAGTCTTCATCTCAACATTCTGCAGTCGAGAGACTTTTTCCTCAAGGTCCTGTTTGCAAACCATTAACCCTTGAATTGTATCATCCTTCTCAGTCAGCTGCAACAATAAGGATTCATGTGCTTCCTTCAAAGCTTGATACTCATCAAACATCCTGTCATCGTTTGCTTGAAGAGAAGCTGCTGCTGCACGAAACTCATCAATAGAAACCTATAAGTGGGCAGCCTCATTAGTTAGCTAGGCATTAGTCTCTTCCAGCCTGCAAACATGCTCCTTTAAGGCATCATGTTCTATTGTTGAGAGAGCTTTTACTTCGTCTTCAAGATTATTGAGAAGATCGACCTTTGCTAGAAATTTGTCTTCAAGGTCTCCAAGCGAAATTTCCATGTTTCTTTGGAGTATATCAACTTTTTGAGATTTTTCAGTCAAAGCAATTTTCAACTGATTCTTTAGTTCAAACATTCTTTGCCTCCAACAAGGCAACGGTGGACTGCAAGGAAAGGAACTCATGACGAAGCTGATCAGAGGCTTTCTTCTCACTTAATTTCTGCAATCTTCTACCCATCTTCAAGCAATAAAAACAACTAGCAATACAAGCGTGAATGGCAAAAAAATATGCCAAAAAGAGTCTCCAGCCAATGAATATGATGATCTCAGCCACACAAAAGCACTTGCCAATAAAGCTCCTTCTTTGAAGAAACCTAGCCGTAACAGCACTATCCACTGCAAAAGGCGCCCGGACTCTGAAAAACAGGTAATGATCAGGGCCGAGACAAGCGAGGCCAACCAAGGGCAACGGACCACGTCCAGAATAATCACTGGCAGACTCGAATAGTAAGAGAATTAAGCCACCTCCACGCTCCGAGGAAAGATCAAAGCCGCGTTCTTCAGATCACACAGGTGGAGATTATGAGTAGACGTCTCAATCACCCACGTGATCTCCTGGAGTCTGATGGCTCAGCAAATGATAAAGACCCACAGATGAAATTATCGTCCCATTGTACAAAGACAAACCACAGAACAAAAAACTGCAATCCACCAGAAAACGTGGTGTTGGTAGAATATCCATACACATGAAAGAGACCCGTAAAGAAAACTCTACAAAATCGAGCCTCGGTCAATCGAGTCTCCAAAGGAAGTTGATGCAATGGCTTCAGACCTCCGGATGACCCTGGATGAAAACAAAATAGTCCAAAGAGCAGTCGACCTTTCTCTTAATAATAAGAAGGGATCCATTGAATGAGAGCCTGGATCATAGATGCCCACTTCAGAAGAATAGAGTAGGAAAAGCCACAATCTAATTGCAAGGGATTTGCAGATAAAAAATAACGGAGGGGGTAGCGCCGTCCGGGATCGATCTGGCATTGATGGGCTACATCCTTCCCCGTACGGGCTTCTACAATTTCAAAGATTTTGTGATCTCCATCCAAAAGCCGATGGCAGTGGGAAGATATCTGCCACAGCAACAATGACGTCCTTGCAGCCACAGTAAGTTCATAGAAATCCCAAGTGGATCTAGGGACTAGATTTCACAAACAATCCCAGATCAGTGCTCAAAATACGCCCACGCCCAGATGAAAAAATTCAGAAGTTGTCACCTCTCAAAGCCACGGTATAGGTGGTTTTGGTTGTTGCAAACCACACTGCAAAAATAACACATGAATCGCTTTGCAGATCTTAATTTTGGTGAAATTAAACAGCAACAAAAAAAAGGACAGCGAGATATTTTCCGTCTGCGATAATCCAATCCCAAGGCTTTGGAGAGAGATTTAAATGGTGAAGCTGCAGACAAGTTCTCTTAAAAAATGTCCCCACCGGCACTCTATGAATCTCATTTATCAAATGCATGAAATGTCTGTCAAAGAGGAGACACCATGGTGGAGAGAGAAATTTGAACGGTCATTTTGCATATAGATGGACTGCACATGACAAAACGGTCATTCACCTTATCATGCATTACCCAGAAGCGATGGAGATCTCAAAGGCTTCAGAAAACTAGCTCTGGATTTGAATCTCTGCTCACAATCAAAAGACAATTGCTACGATCTTGAAAATACGGATTGTCGTGGGGGGATCTGAAATATGAAATTCATAGGATAGATATTAGCTGGATCAAGATACTAAATATATCAAGATCGAATCTCCCATAGATTCAATTCCAACCACCTAAAGATCTAATGATGAACATCTAAGAACAACTTTGCAAAACCACTTCCACACAAAAGAGAAAAGGTTTGCAGAGATGGCTCTGATACCATGAAGAAGTGAAGAAGTATCAGAATAACTTGATTAAATTATATGGAATAAAAGATATTTATACATATGAAATATGAGATATTTATACATCTAAAATAGGCCCAGTGATAGCTATCACAACTGAGCAAATGAGAGTTCCTATGTGAACTTAACTCACACAATCTGGCTCACCATAGTTGGCAGTGTTGGAAATAGTTGAATTGAATTGATAATATTGTTTTGAGTTTATAGATTCATCACCAAAGGATTGGAATTTGACAATTGAACTCATAAAAATTAGTCTAGTGAGAATAACAAGTACATTAGGTAATATTAATTGAACTAATGACTATTTTCAATGATTAATAATAGTGACTAGTCCAATGAGAATATTAGAATTTGACAATGGAATTGATAAAAATTAGTCTAGTGAGAATAACAAGTACATTCGGTAATATTAATTGAACTAATAACTATTTTCAATGATTAATAATAGTGACTAGTCCAATGAGAATAGATGTACATCGGTGAAATGAAACACTGACCATGAAGCTACATGGAAATTGTAACAGATACCTTTATAACATCTTTTTGCTAGTATTATATGTATACTTTGATATTGCCCTAGTATTTTAGGTTCTAGATTCCTCAATTTATGCAACACACCAACCCAGCCCCATCGACCTATATTCAACCCATATTATTGACACGACAAGCACATACAATCTTACCAACTCACATGTGCCTACATAAGTGAACTAACAACTAACAAACCAAATGAATAAGTTGATAGTTGTCCTTGAATCCTATTGATATGGGAATATCTGTATAGATCAACTTCATTCATACTTTGTTCCTAGCAACAGCCTCTGCAATTCACAAGCATTTACAAAGTAGTCTACTTACCCCTCATGCCACTTCCTACATTCTCCAAGAATAGAACACAATAGGCTAACAATGAAGGGCAATGGGAAGCAATTTGCCTTTGAATAGCAGGAAATCTCCATACACGCAAGAAATCATTTGGTAAGCTACAGTTTATAGCAAAAGGGTTCATCCATTTAGCCAATTTTTTAATGGTTAGAGGAGGTTAAAATCCATATATCCTAAAAAAAATAGCAATCGAAGAGACCTTTGGACAAGAGAAAGCACTCCACAGTTACATGCAACAACACAATTAGCTTCCGGGGATTGGCATAGACCAGGAGGTCAGCCGCAGTATGCCACTAGTGGATGTCTGCAGCAATACAAAAACAACTCTACCTCTATCGGAGAGGGAGCAATCCAATCACACCTATGACAGTTTATTATTTCACAAACTCTAGCACTGAATCCCCCTACTGTCTAAAAATGAGGCTTTTTGAACAACACTATAATTTCCCAACGAAATTGGGGCATTCACAAGCATGGTGTCCAAGCATAAAATAAAGACAAAAGGAGAGCACCGTCAATACCATTAGCGGGAGAAAAAGCACAAAACTAGCAGCAACATCTTTCGCGGAACCCTAGCTGTTATAGCCCACAAGAGCAGTTGGGACAGTAAATGTTTCACTTAATGTGTGGCTAGTCATCCCCGATACATTGGAGAGATTCGGGGTTTACTTGAATGAATTCCCACGAGAAATCAACAAATATTATCAACACAGTGTGAATGAATCTCAGAATGACACAGGAGAAAGGAGACGTCTAAAAAATCGTCTAATTTTTAGACTATGTGCAGGAGAAATACACATGTTTATTGGAACTTGTGCTTACATTTTGTGGGAACCGAGAGTTGTTGGTGCTTTCATTGCGGAGCTAGTTCATAATCGATGTTGCTTTTTTCAATTTTGAGTTCAATCAAAGAAAACATGAAGAGTAAATGTAAAATTAAATATATAGTTATTGGTGGGATTGTGTGATGAGTAATGCCTGAGTTGAAATTGTCCACAGATCTTGCGAATGTCCTAGGATAGAGAGTCTGTTAAGGTAAAGTAATGCCCCAAATCCATCCACAAATGGCCTGATTGACTAGGAGGCCCATAGTGCAGGTCTGTTGCGAGCAGGTGGAGGTTTGTTAGGGTGTCAGATCCTGGGAAAAATGAAAAAGAAATCCTGCGATAAGAGGGTGGAACTGAAGAAGAAATCATGCAATAAGAGGGTGGAACTGAAGGCCCAAAACATAAGAAAACCTTTTGATTTAGGGTGAAACTATAGAATAAAAAATTGGACAGCATTAAAAGGAGGTAAATGTCATCCTGCTAGTGTGTGGTGGGAAAGACAAAACTAGGACAACTTCATCCTCTATATCTCCAATCTCATAGCAAATAAATAGATTTTATAAAAAATAATGTTAAATTTGATTTGTTTTGCAAAGTATAACTATGGAGGAAAAAATTTGTATTTGTAAGGAGTGGATTAATGTTGTTGCGTAAATACTATATAGACCCCTGAGGGGACATAATAAGTATATTCAATGTTGAAATTTTCTAAAAAAATTGAACTTTGTACATTTCTACACCTCAAAAGAAATGAGTGGTGTTCCCCTTTTGGAATACATATCTACACATAGTGGTAAAGTGTAACGATTACATGGAACCCTTATTATTCCCTACCTTGCAGAGGACTCTTGTAATCATCATGCCGCAAAACAATTTCTTATAACCTAAGTATTAACATAGAACACTTTTTTGGATTGCTCAAATACTTACAACACATTTTTTACCAATAAAAACTTTAGAGTCTTATTTGGCCTCATATCGAGGTCATTTTTGTTTTCAAGCTAGGGTTAAATAAGAATTGAAATATTAATGTTATCTTGTTTATAGCATTAGTTACTTAACATTTAATGCGATACTAGCATTGTTTCTAATGTCTCATTCATTGGGATAATCTTGCCTCGGTCATAGTGCAAGTTAACCGAATTTTGTTATTGTTATAATAGACCCATGTTATTGGGTGGTTTGTCCATGATATTCTTATGATGTAAGCCTATGAAGAGGTTGGTAATACTCCATTGTAATATGAATGTACATGTGAGTGCATTCCTAGAAATTCACTGATGGTTGAGGATACTCGTGGCCAATATATCCAAGGTCGACCATGCCTTGGTTGGATTTGGCCAAGGGGCATAATGAAGATATATTTTGCTGGTTTCCCCCCTATAGAAACGTTTCCAGGATAAATCAAGGTGTCATCTATGATGTTTATGTTGTTATTGTTTGCTTTACTGTTTATATTTCTATTGCGGATAATAATGTTTGTTGCATCCTGGAACCAACATTTGGTATTAGAGCTTGGTACATTGTTAACTCTCCAACAAGAGTGATTTGATTAAGATCTGGTTCCATGGATCTATATGGTAGAGTGTAGATGGATTTGTTGTTATGAGAACAATTGGAGAAAGTTTTTTAGTTGCCTATATTTTCATGGTGGAGTGTGAATCGGTGTGGGCATATCCATTGGCGTGATGGGTCAACCCGAGAAGCAACAAAAGTGTTAGATCCAAGGTCGATATGCAAAATAAACATGGAGTGCGGGTATACATATTTGTTTTCGAAAGGAGGATTGGAGTATTTTTTTTCTGGTTACTCTCATGATAGTGCCAGATCAATGAATAAATGATTGATTCGAGCAAAGGGGGGTTTGGGGGATTGTGCTTTTCAACCATTGAAAAATGGGGTGAGTCGACAATTGGAAGAAGCGAATTGTGGTATGCATGATCCAATTTGAGGTCGCATGGAATGCTTTAGAAGGTTCAAATATGAAGGGAGAGATATGTGATTGAAGCGATCAAAGTTGACACGGGTCGTGGACGATCGAATCGGTGTAGTCAATGGAGTGGTCAGAGTTGTGGTCTATCACAGTCAGGGTCGATGAGAACCTAGATCAACCAGTGGGGAACAACTTGACGGATGGTTGATGGCTCGACGAATGGTCAATGACAAAGTGGTCGAATAGGTAATTGACAATACCGACTAGTTGACTTGGTCAACTGAGAAATGATCAACTGATTGATTGGGTTAACTAAGCATATGGTCAACTAGTCGACTGGGTTGACTAAGCATATGGTCGATAGGGTCAAATGAGGTAGATTATTCAACATCAAGAAAGTCGAGTTCAATATTGACTGAGGATTCATGGAAGGTCAACCAGGTGGACAAGCTCAAGTCGATTGAGTAGTCATAGTTAAATCGACTAGGTAGTTGTCTAGTATCGATCAACTACACAACAAAGTTGTTTTGGCTTTAGAGGGATGCATGTTTTTCTGAGGGTTAGACCCTATTGAAACCTATTGTGATTCCTAATGCAAATTCAAACGTGATTGAAGAGGATGTGTTAGTGGTAACTGAGGAACTAATCGGAGAAACATGAAGAGAAATCGACTATGGCAAATGGTGAAGTCTATTGTCGACTTTGCATAAGAATCAATTAGAGTAGATGGTGAAGTCTGTTATTGACTGTGCAGAGGGATCATCTGGATAAGATTGTGAAGTCTGTTCTTGGTTGTGTAGAAGGATTAATGGGAGCAGATGATGAAGTCTATTATCGACTAGGTAGAAGGATTGACTGGATTAGACATTGAAGTATGTTGTTGACTATGCAGAGGGATCGACTGGATCAGATGGTGAAATCAATTGTTGACTATGCAGAAGGATCAAGTGGAGTAGACAGTGAAGTCTGTAGTTGATTGAGTTGTAGAATTCAAGTACTCAGTTATTATTTTGTAAAGCAATGTCTCATTAATGGATTTGTAATCACTGTAAATGGCCATATGGATGTAAGACCAATAGAGGCATGCATACCCCTGGTATCTCATTGGTAAAGTCGAGTGGTGGACCTAGGTGATATGGAGGATTCCAGATTCCCAATGGATAGAACTTGAGGGGGGCGTGCCATTCCCATTTCAAGTCTAAATGGGGGAATGTTGGGTTAATATTGACTCGGTCATAAAGTAGGTTAACTAACCTTGGCTATTGCTTTAATATTCCCATGATATTGGGAGGTCCGCCCATGGTATTCTTTTAATGTAAGCCTATAAAGAGGTTGGTTGTACTCCATTGTAATATGAATGTGATGTTGAGATATTGTAACTTCAAAGAATATTATATTTGTACTTTATTATTCCGGAGATGTTTCGTTCCTCCGTGAAGATCTTATTGTATATCCGGAGATGTTTATTCCTCCGTCAGAATGTGGAAACTTGGGTTATTAGACTTCCCTAGTGGGGGTCGGCCCTGTATGTGTTATGTGGGTCAAAGGGTTGTTTGACCACCTTACTGGGGTCGGCCCAGTCAGTTGTAATGGGGTATTTAACCCAATGGTTAAATACGATCCCACATGATTTGTGTAAAAGACAAGTCGGAGTAGTGTATAAATAGAGGAGGCGTATTCCTCATTTAACACACACTCACTCACTTGAGAGTGGCGCACTTATGAGAGAGAGGTCTGCTATGGAGAAGGAGGAGCTTATGCTTAGGGTTACATCTTTTGTATTTGCTAGTCATCTATATTGAGGAAGCTTTGCTGGGTTTTCTACCCCATGAGGGTTTCCCAAGATAAATCTATGTCTCTTGTGTTTATGCTGTGCTTTTTGTTCCTTCAGTGATCTTGTATATGCTATTAATTGAAATGGAATGTAATGCTGCTATGTTATGTCTTATCATATTAAATCTTAACATGGTATCAGAGCTAACCTGAAGGAAGGCAATGTATGGCACTTACGACACTTGCTTCACTTGCGACAATTTCAAGGTTTGGGTTTTGTATAGCAAAAACCAATCATCGTGGAACCTTCGCTATAAATCCATTTTGGCGAAGGTTCAGGATCTGAAAGCTTTACAGGTAATAGATGACATCCCCAGGTACCTTGTGTCCAAAGGACACCCTCAGATTCGTTGTACTTTGTGAGTTATGATCAGTACAAGTTAGGATTTCTGCCTCTTCCAGATCTCAGTCAAAATCAGGTGACCTAGGAAAAAAGGTCATAACTTGGGCTAGAAAGCTCCAAATGAAATTTTGAAAAAAGTGACAGGTAGTACATAGACTATACTATCTCAAGAAACGTTTTCAGAGGCCGACGTTAAACTAGTGACACGTGGAACTCCGTACAAGTCCGCTCTCCTGTTTTATCCCATAAACAGGTCACGTTGTGACACTTGGCATAACTCTCTCTCAGAAAATCCAATTGAGGTAAGACCTGTTAGGATGGAAAGATGGCAGGTCAGGCTACCACAGAAAACGTTTTCAGACCCTATGGAGTGAAAATTTAGGATTTACAGCAAAAACAATCAGGTACATATTTCTGTCAAAACAGAATTATTTTTGGAGCACCTTCATTCATGGCTTCCGGAATTTAGGGTTTCGGAGAAAGTTAGAATTTTTGGAATCGGAGTCCACAGCTGAATGCTACTCAGGAAAATAGAAATTTAGAGACCAAGATTTAATTTTTTGGTTGGGTAGAAAACCGGGCTTGATCAAACCCCAGTTCGGGATTTTGATCGGAAAGATGGAAAATTAGGGCTTCAACAAAAGTTGGAATTTTTGAAGTTTGTGACCACGGCTGGAAGCTCCTCAGAAAATTAAGAGTTTAGAGCCTTGGATTGAACCTTTTGATTGGGAATAAGGGTGGGATTCATCAAACCCTAGTTCGAGATCCTGTATAGAAGATCCAGAAGTTTCGAAGGCAATTTTGAGGGGTCAAATTTTTGGAGATTTCAAAATTGAAGTATGCTAGTTTGATCAGCTCAGCAAGACACATCCTTCCATCCATTCAGAAGTGTGAAAGTCAAAGATTGAATTTTTAGGGTTTCTCTAACAAACCCTAATCAAGCTCCAGATCAAGTTTCAAGGGGAGTTGAGGCTAAGGCCTTACATAAGAAGACTACAAGAAGTCTCAACAGGTATGACTTAAGGAGGTTCAGGTATGTCTTGAAATCTGATTCCTGATTAAGTTCATAATGTGTTTGTCTTCATATTATTTATTAGTACAATCTTGATTAATGTTAGAATTGTCTTATCACCCTAGTAATAGTATCAATGCATGTGAATGATCGAAGACATTCATTGATTAGGGCTATATGATTGTACTAATGCATTATGGTGTTGTATGAGGTTGATGTTGTCTGCTAACAAGATACAGGTACATCACGAAAGACAAATCAAGTTCCATGACCATGACAACATGAAGACAAAGACTAGTCCATAATATTTGTTTTACTTACAAGGTATGTATGAATTTGTTATATTATGCTTAACCTATGAGATATACAGGTTCTAGCATAGGATCTCTAAATCATTGAAGAAAACAAAGAAGATATTGTTTAGGTATGTTAGACATAACTAAGCAGGTATACTAATCCAGGTATGTTTTCCTATGTCAAGTTAGAATCTTACCTTGTGCTAGGATCCCTTATATAAGTATACTTGGTATGATTGGTTATGCTTATTCATAAAGTTAGTAATCAAGGGTTTATGCATATTATGTCTCTTATCTTGATGATTTAATTAACCAGAAGAGTACTATGATCAAACAAGAATATGCATGAGTAAAAAAAGACTTCCTTGAAACCCTGAATACTAATGATCATGACTATACATATTCAAGATTATTTAGAATTATAAATATTGAGAATATACTAATGAATGTATGTTTGTGTATGAGATCATGAGGATGACACTAGTGCACACTTGAGCATGCACAGTGGTACATAATGAATAGAAGTTCAAAAGACATATAGAAGATCAAGCGGGAGGCAACCACACAAACATAAAAGATAAGTATTTGAGTTGTTATTTGAAATAGTAAATGATATTGCTTGTATGCATATTTGTATTCCTAGAATATATCATGCTGAGTGTAAACATTCATAGAGCATTGAACAATATACTACTAATATGAATATGATTGGTAAGTTGGACAAACATTCCATTGTTGCTTGTCTAGAATGAAACCTCTTTGCTAACACGCTGAGAGATGTGCACACTCTCGATAGTATGTTCTGGTAGAGATGGAAGGCATCTAGATAGCCACTGTATGCATACAGGATATGGAAAAGTGTTGTGCCAAAGTATTGGTCAAGATAGTTGCATAACTATGTAAATGATATCTGTATGCATAATAGGTTATCATGTCAACATGATTTCATGATTATGAAGCATTACTAATCATGTACTTAATTCTGATTTGTAGGAAAGATCATGAAGAATGATGAACACCGAACAAGTGATGGATGTTCAACAAGAAGATTTACAAATCAAACAAAATATAGAAGGCTCATGGCTAGAAGATTCTCTTAGAAAGAGGAAGAAAATCATGACAAGATGTTTGCTCCAAGTGGATAGATAAGACCATTCTCTTAATGGTGTAATTAAAGAAGAAGTGTGATTCAGGTTCTGTATGGGTACCCAGGATTGGTAGTCAATTGATGAGCTTAATGATCATCATGGTTGATGCGGATCTCAACCTTTGCTACAAGGTTGAATATGGCTTCTATACACAGATGACATGGATGCAAGAAGGAACTCACCACAGAGTTCAAATGATATTGAGGCCCATATTAGTAGACCCATCTGATGAGAGATGGCACAGATAGATATGCAGAATATCACTCAATGCAGAGTGTGAATGAATGAGAATTGACAGCTTCTTGACAAAGCTTGGGCTTTACCAGAAGTAAAGCTAATCCTAACCTTTACCTTAAATTTGTGGATGATGAACCTATCATACCATTATTGTATGAGGATGATCTCTTTCTGACAAGGAATGAGAAACATATCATGAAAGAAGAAGATGGCTGCAGAACTGAAAATGAAAGATCTCATATTGATGCATTACTTCCTAGGTATGGAAGTATGGCAAGGCTCAGAAGGAATCTTTCTCAACCAGGGAAAATATGCCGATAAATATTAAAAGGACTTGATGTGTTGGAATGGACACTCTCATGGATTCCAACTTGAAGCTGTTAGCGGATGACTCATCAGAGTTAGTGGATATAACTCTGTACAGACAAATTATTGAGTCATTGATATATCTAACGAATACTAGGTCATATATATGCTTTGATGTGAACACCTTGAGTTAGTATCTAGTGGAAACTAGATGTGTTCACTTCATAAGTTGCAAATCATGTGATGCGGTACCTCAAGGATACGATAGACTTTGATCTATGTTATCTTGGAGATCATGACTTCAGATGGCTACACAAATGTTGATTGGGAAGGAAGTGTATCAGACAGGAAGAGCACATCGAGAGGATGTTATTGTCTGGGATCAGCCATGATCTCGTGGTTTAGCAGGAAAAAATCTAGTGTGGCTCTTAGCATAAGCAGAATATATGGCTGCTTGCTCTACTAAGTTATGAAGCACTATGGATTCAGAATTGTTTGACTTAGAGATGGACTCAACTGTGATCCTATGTGACAAACAGAGTTGTACCAAAATGGCAGAGAATCCAGTGTTCCATGATAAGTCAAAGCACATAAGAGATCTGACATTTCTATATACGAGATATGGTGTAGAAAGGAATTAAAGTTTGAATTTGTAACAAGTTACCAATGCACTAACCAAACCTCTACCTCAAGTGAACAAGTTACCGATGTAGTAACCAAACCTCTACCTCAAGTGAACAAGTTACCGATATACTAACCAAACCTCTACCTCAAGTAAAGTTTGAGTATTTCTGAGACAAGCTTGATAGGACCCTCCTTGAAAGGGGGAGTGATGTGATCACTTATGATGAGATTGCCCGCATCGACAGTGAGGTCGATGATGTGGATACCTATATTGGTGATGCCGACAGAGAGGTTGGTGGATGGTCAAGGTGACAAGGGGATTGCATCATCCTCAAACACATGTTCTAAAGTGAGCCATAGACAGATGTCTCCGAGAAAGAAGAGGGATTGCATCATCCTTGAACACATGTTCTAAAAGGAGCCGTAGACAGATGTCTTCGAGAATGAAGTCCTTCGTGGACATGTGAGGATTGAATCATCCTTGGATTTCAATCCTAAAGTGAGCCGTAGATAGATGTCTTCGAGAAAGAAGAGGGATTGTATCATCCTTGAACACATGTTCTAAAGAGAGCTGTAGACGTATGTCTTCGAGAATGAAGTCCTTCGTGGACATGTGAGGATTGAATCATCCTTGGATTTTAGTCCCAGAATTGAGCCGTAGACATATGTCTTCGAGAATAAAGTCCCGAATGAACAGGTGGGGGATTGTATCGTCCCTGGACTTCGGTCCCAGAATTGAGCCGTAGACATATGTCTTCGAGAATAAAGTCCTGAATGAACAGGTGGGGGATTGTATCATCCCCGGACTTCGGTCCCAGAATTGAGCCGTAGACATATGTCTTCGAGAATAAAGTCATGAATGAACAGGTGGGGGATTGTATTGTCCCTGGAATTCGGTCCCAGAATTGAGTCGTAGACATATGTCTTCGAGAATAAAGTCCTGAATGAATAGGTGGGGGATTGTATCATCCCCGGACTTCGGTCCCAGAATTGAGCCGTAGACATGTGTCTTCGAGAATAAAGTCCTGAATGAACAGGTGGGGGATTGTATCGTACCCGGACTTCGGTCCCAAAATTGAGCCATAGACTGGGTCTCCGAGAATGTAGTCCTGAATGAACAGGTAGGGGATTGTATCTTCCCCAGACTTTGATCCCAGAATTGATCCATAGACTAATGTCTCCGAGAATTGAAGATAGTACTGCATCGTCCCTGGACCTCGGTTCAAAATGTACGTGAGGACTGCATCATCCGTGAACTGGGTTCAAAATGTACGTGAGGACTGCATCGTCCATGAACTGGGTTCAAAATGTACGTGAGGACTGCATTGTCCATGAACTGGGTTCAAAATGTACGTGAGGACTGCATCGTCCATGAACTGGGTTCAAAATGTATGTGAGGACTGCATCATCCATGAACTGGGTTCAAAATGTACGTGAGAGGACTGCATCGTCCGTGAACTAGGTTCAAAATGTACGTGATGGGATTGCATCGTCCCTAGACATGAGACTTGTCTTAAAGTGATAAGGATTTATCATCCTGGAACTTGGTCTGGATTGTATCATCCATGGACCTATGTCCTAAAGAGAGCGGGATTGATCATCCTATAATATGATCGTGTGTGTTGCAGGGTATGCTGCTATTATGACTGATGAGGATACTTGTATTGATGTATTGATACTTGTATTGATGATATGTTTTGATGAGGATACTTGTATGTATACTTGTATTGATGAGGATACTTGTATTGATGATGTGTATACTTGTATTAGTGTGGATACTAATACTGATGATCTAGATGAAGATGCTGTAGATCGAGATGATCTAGATGTTGTAGATCGAGATGATCCAGATGCTGTAGATCGTGATGATCCAGATGTTGTAGATCGAGATGATCCAGATGCTATAGATCGAGATGATCCAGATGTTGTAGATCGAGATGATCCAGATGGTGTAGATCGAGATGATCCAGATGTTGTAGATCGAGATGATCCAGATGCTGTAGATCGTGATGATCCAGATGCTGTAGATCGAGATGATCCAGATGCTGTAGATCGAGATGATCTAGATGCTGTAGATCGTGATGATCTAGATGTTGTAGATCGAGATGATCCAAATGCTGTAGATCGAGATGATCCAGATGTTGTAGATCGAGATGCTCCAGATGCTGTAGATCGTGATGATCCAGATGCTGTAGATCGAGATGTTCCAGATGCTGTAGATCGTGATGATCCAGATGCTGTAGATCGAGATGATCCCGATGCTAATGATCCTATGATGATGATGTTGATGATCGTGAGGATCCATATGTTGATGTTGTTGTAGCTGTTCGAGTGCTGTAGAAGATAAAGACTCAGTACTAAAGATGTTGATGTTCCAGTATTGAAGATGTTTTAGTAACTGCTTGAGTTACTAATGATGTTGAGAAAGCTTCCAATGATTTATAGATGTATCATGTATCATGTTGATGGCTCCTTGCTCCTGCAGATGTTGTTATAATATCCTTCTCGTTAAGGGGGAGTGTTGAGATATTGTAACTTCAAAGAATATTATATTTGTACTTTATTATTCTGGAGATGTTTCATTCCTCCGTGAAGATCTTATTGTATATCCGGAGATGTTTATTCCTCCGTCGGAATGTGGTAACTTGGGTTATTAGACTTCCCTAGTGGGGGTCAGCACTGTATGTGTTATGTGGGTCAAAGGGTTGTTAGACCACCCTAGTGGGGTCGGCCCAGTCAGTTGTAATGGGGTATTTAACCCAATGGTTAAATACGAGCCTACATGATTTGTGTAAAAGACAAGTCGGAGTAGTGTATAAATAGAGGAGGTGTATTCCTCATTTAACACACACTCACTCACTTGAGAGTGGCGCACTTATGAGAGAGAGGTCTGCTATGGAGAAGGAGGAGCTTATGCTCAGGGTTACATCTTTTGTATTTGCTGGTCATCTATATTGAGGAAGCTTTGCTGGGTTTTCTACCCCATGAGGGTTTCTCAGGATAAATCTGTGTCTCTTGTGTTTATGTTGTGCTTGTTGTTCCTTCAGTGATCCTGTATATGCTATTATTGTGAAATGGAATGTAATGCTACTATGTTATGTCTTAGCATATTAAATTTTAACATGTGCATATGAGTGCATGTACAAAAAATCACTAATGGTCGAGGTTACTTGTGGCCAATAGAGCCACGGTCGACCATGCCTTGGTTGGATTTGGCCAAGGGGCATAATGAAGATATCTTCTGCTAGTTTTCCCCCTGTATAGGTTTTTCCAAGATAAATCACGGTGTCTATGTGTATGTTGTTATTGTTTGCTTTACTATTTATATTTATGTTGTGTATAATGATGTTTGTTGCATCTTGAAACCAACATTGTTGTGGATAATGATGTTTGTTGCATCTTGAAACCAACATTGTTGTGGCTTGTTGCATGTTTTCCATGGTGTGGCTTCCTGCATGTTTTCCATGTGTTATCCATAATTCTGTGCATTTTCTCCATGTGTTAACCATAATTCTTTCTAGAGCTTTAAAATCCCTAGAGCTGTATCTGTTGGATTTGAGCAGGATCTGGATATGTTGGAGCTGAATAACCATTGGAGATAGAAAACTAGTACCATAATGATCATCTACAGCTTCAAACTTCCTTCCTTTGGTCATTTGTTTACCTTATTCCAATCAATGTCGCTCTTTTATGCTACTAGTAAATCATTATAAATCTAATTGATGAAAAAATGGGATAAATCTAATTGATGAAAAAATGGAATGCAGATGCATAGTCTTGTTTCCAATGGCTAATGTATAGTTTCTTTGCAACTCTTTAGGAGCTAACATGCTTCATCTCCAAGATATAATCTATAGATTTAAATTATTTGGACAACCTCTACTTAGATTTTTGTTTTGGTTTTTAATTACACTCTGTGTCTGAAGTGATTTTTAGTGAATAGATCTGATGTTCTAAAATTTTCTTTTGACTGAAGGATTATTGATCGTTTTGAATAGTTTCCATAACAATCGGTGCTTGTCCTGCTCACCTCCGATCCATATTAGCCTCCATGCACATTGCAACAATATTTATGTCTCTATTAGCCAAGGCAATGTCAAGCTCCCTATCTTTATTAACAAATCCAATGTTTGGTTGCCCAAAATAGGTACATCATACATTCATAATGTATATATTGCACCTTAGTGCAAGCCTCGGCATCAAATGAAATAAACTATCATAGAAGAAACAAGGTCGACGGATAAGAGATTTGAACTTACTAGCATGCCAAATCATTCCTGAAATCGCTAAAACACAGATGATGGAGTTGTGGGTGTGAATGCAGGTATTCTCGCTTTATCCCCCTTGTTAATAAAAGGCCCCTCCAAGTTACGACTTTCATCTATGCACTACAATATGCATCTTTAGGTTCCCAATACTGCTTCAAGGAAGGCCCATATTGCATTTCATGAATGATTCATTCCATCAACTCGCATTCCTCCGAAGCTCCACAATTTAAGAAAACACTGGGAAAGTTGCAGAATGAATTCCATCGGAAGTGGTCCATGTACTGTCAACAATTTCACCGACGAATCCCAATAGGGTCATATGTTAAGATGTAGTTATATTTAGGGGTTTAAAGGAACCTTCCAAGATAGAAAAACCCACCATTTAGGCTTACCATGTATGCTATAAAACTACCTCATACCAATAACATAAATTAGGGTATCTTCCCTATTTCTTCCCCCTCTATGTGTTTTCTATATTCCTTGATCGAGAAGTCATTCTCATACACCCTTCTCATCCCAGCTTGATGAATCCCCTCATATGTTTTCTATGGATGTGATTTGTTGGTACTGGAAAATAATTCCTTTCAAATTGTGTGTTTGATGATTATCCATTGATCATAAGATCCTAAAGCAATTGGCTGGAATGGAAAGGATAAATGGGATATTTCTTTGTTCCTACCCCCATAGTGATTGTGTATAAGGCCATTGACCTGGAGTGCTACTAATGTACTGTACTCAAACCTAGATGTTAGCATTGAATAGTTCTTAACAATAAACAAAGATACTTTATCTTACCTTAACAGTAAATACAGATAGCCGAAAATGTGTCCAAAGAAGGATGATATGATGATGGGGATGATGACCCCAACAAAAGGGAAAATGAAAACCGGGTCACACAAAAGATGCCTCCAAGCCATAGAATCCCATAATTTGTGGAGCAACCCAATTGGATAGAGAATGAAAACGTAGAAAATTTATGCAAGAAGCTCCAACTATACATATAGACCAGTCTCATAAGGCTTTGTTCAAAAAGATTTAAAATCTCTACAATGTACCTGACCCGGACATACCCAACAATCATCACATTTCATAAAACCACATCTGCATGTGCCAACTGGTGGACAAATGTATCTAAATCCTCTTGTATGGCCTGGACCGAGGGTCTAGAGTGCTACATATATAGGTAAATCACTTAATTATCCATATTCTAGTTTGAGCTATGTGACCGTGTATATGTTCATCTCCGTAATCTTCATATCACACATACCTATTGTGAAAGTTAATCTATTAGGATTCATTCCTTCCCCATGCAAGATGACCTCCATGCAAAATTTGTTTTTCCATATGGCGCTAAGTGGGACCAATTCAAGCTGAAAGGTGTCAAAAAAATTCAGCCATACATGGTATGAGACCGATCAAGTGTCTAAGTGCAAGATAATCTATGTGTTTGCATAAAGTGTGGAATTTCTAGGTTCTATATCATGCCACACAATACATTCATTTCTTTGTATAGTTGGCATAATCAGGAGCATGTGCACTGACTAGACTTTTTAGGCTCATTACTTTTAGGCTTTTAAGGTTCATTACTTAGATTTTATGGTTCTCTTGATTACTCGATGCATATCTACTTATGTATAAATACAAAAGGTTTATGTCGACATGTCCAACATTTTCTTTTGAAACAAGTTGGCCTCCTTATACACAACTACTACTTGCTTCTTTTGAGGAACCTATTGTTCTTCTTCCTTGACATATTTTAGTAGCTCTAGCTCTAGATTTTATTGTCTCTCTCTTATCAATCGATACGCTTATGTCCTCTTTTCAATTCTTTCTTAAATTATTGGTAAGTTGGCTTGGAGTCGTTCTAATCGCTTCTTGATCCCTTTTCACCTTTCTAAGTCTTGTCACATTTATTCCTTTGATTTGCTACTACATGCTAACTTAACATACACTGGGCTGAGCATGTTAAAGTGTACACATGAGATACATAGGAGTTGTATAATATAAACTTTATTTTGAGTGGAGTCATCAAATACAACAAGAGCCACGAGGTGGCAATGTCCTTGACATATCTATCTGTTCTATTTGCTTGAATTTGGAAAGTCTAAGAGTAGTATTCTCTAGTCTACACCAACATAAACAATTTGAGTAATGATATTTGTTCATAACGGTTCATACTTTTGTATTTTTACTAGATCAATATGTAATAGTACACTCTTAGAAATGATAAAAAAAAACCATGGAAATAATAATTTGCATTTTTTCCTTCAAGATGTAATAGTGTTTAGAAATGATAATAACAAAAATCTTGCACATAATTATTTATAATAGTGTGCACTATTAAAAATGACAACAAGAATCTTGGATGTGGTCAATAAAGAAACTTAAATTTTATTTAAAAACCTAATAAAATAAAACATTTTACAATAATAAAACAAAACTTTATATAATTTTATAAATTTTAAATAGTCTTTTAGTCTTTTATCTTATAGTGATATGGACTATTTAGATTTTTCACAACCTTTTTTTAATGTTCCATCTTTACAAATCCTTCCAACATTTCCCAAAAGAATTCCCTCAAGGACTCAAATAAAAAAATTCAACATGATCATCATGTTTACCAAACATAAAAAATATTGTGACCTTGTTTACATCCATATGCACAATGTAATTTTTTTTAAATGTCTATGTGTTCATTATTTTCAAAGAACAAATTTTAACATAATAATATGAAGATGAAAACAAATCACTAATCTCGGTATGCTTTCAAAGGAATGAAAATGTTTTTTAAGGATTAAATAAACACAATATAAGAAAAATAGTTTATAATGAACACCATGACACTCGTAACAATATGAAATTGAAACAAAATCCATGAAACCATGACCTCTTTTAAGGCATTCATAACAATATGGGGATTGAAACAAATCACTAAGAAAAGAAAAAAAATCGTCAATTAAATATATTTTAATCTTTATAGAAAAGAAAAATATATATATTTCGAAAGTGTTCCAAAAAAATAACAAAAAACATCTTCAGGAAAAAGATAAAACAATTAAGAAAAAAATAAAATTTTAAAAAAAATTGTTAATTAAATATATTTATATCTTTGTAGAAAAGAAAAAAATTATATATTTCAAAAGTGTTCCAAAAAAACATTAAAAAGATTTTCAAGAAGAAAACAAATATATATATTTTTAAATTAACAACTAAATATATTTATATCTTTATAGAAAAGAAACAAATTCTACATTTCAAAGGTGTTCCAAGAAAAACATAAAAACCATCTTCACTAAATTGTAAACATCAATGTAAATAATGAATAATATTTACATCAATGTAAATAATGAATAATATCTTATTTGTTTGTCCATTAAAATTGAAGCTACGCTATGTACACGTTTAAAATCATGCAATTCTCATTCTTATGGTTCAATTTCATCATCACATTCAACTAGTTATTGCAATTCTCAGTCTTATGGTTCAATATTATCTTCAAGTTATTTATTATTATAGTATGCGTTTTTTTTATTTTGCATGTAATTGACTACACAATTTTTTTTTAAATTTTATTTCTTTCCATCATTTTTAATTTTTTAATTCTTCAGCCATTTTACAATAATAAATGGGTACTATGACTCTCATGTTTCCATGATGGATAGGTAATACCCGTGCGAAGCATTAGAGTGTCTCCATGTGGCTGTCTTCCTATGGTGGAGGGGTTGCAACTTCTTGATGTTTATGCTCATTATAATATTCTCTGGGAATTCATTTTGACAAAGGTGCACAGTCCCAATCTCATATGGTTGCGCTTGTTATGCGACTCCCCTTCCCCGCCTTCCTCAATTTCAATGAAGAATTTAAGGTTTCTACAAGTGCACGCTCACTGCCCTGGCTTAGAAACATTGTGGGAAAATATTTCAATGAAGAATTTAAGGTTTCTAGAAGTTAAAGTGACCGTTTTACTAACCTTGTGGGAAAAGAATTTAAGGTTTCTAGAAGTTAAAGTGACCATTTTACTAACATTGTGGGAAAATAATTGGTAGGTAAATTAGGATGGGTTGAATTAAAGTTTGTGTTTATTAGCTATTGAATTAAAGTTTGTGTTGATCAGCTATTGATATTGTACCACAATGTCTCCAATGAGTTTTAAGTGTTAGTCTTTTCATGAGAATGATAATCCATTTATATTTTTCTGACCATTGAAACATGCGAACATTTTACAGGCACCTATAGATTTGCGGGAGTTGAGGATTTATGTTCCTCTACTCTCGAACATTCTAAAATCCATAGGCTAGCTGAAGAAGTTCTCAAAGTAACAACGTGCAACGTGGTAAGCAAAATGTCAATTTGCAATGTGGACAATCGCATGAAACCTGTGAAACGTGGTTGGCATCGATCGACTGCATCCATATTCTATGATATAACTTATCCCCACCTTAGACTAGCAGACATATATCATATCTTTAGTTTTACACAGATGCTTGTTATATACGTTACCCCATCCCAGTTAGACGTGCCCCAGATGCCTCCCACGAAATTGTTTACGTTGCCTGTTTTGCAATACCCAGTATGTGCCCCCAAGAGGGTGGTGGTTCTTAGTGCGTTAACTCTTTATGATCCCGCATGCCCAGGAAGGGATTCTAAGTTTTTTACCTGTTCTATTTCCCATGTGTGTGCACAGAAAGGTGCGCAAAATGTCGATTTGCAATGTGGAAAATCTCATGCAACCTGTGAAACGTGGACAACCGCATGCAATGTGATAAGAACATGTGAAACGTGGACAACCGCATGCAATGGCACTACTGAATTACAATCTATTTAATTTTCACCAAAGCCAAAACTATATATCTTCAATAATTTTCATAGCTCCCAAAATTTAAGTAAAACATTAATCGAAGCACACATTAAAAAAAGTATTTGCAGAGGAGAGAGGCTGCGAGGAGAAAATTCATTGAATCCAAGAGGCGTCTGTTGAATTCGGTTGGTATGTTTTGACAGTCGTAAAGTAACTGGTAACTGGCTATGAGCTCAAAGCTTGGAGGCTAGAGGAGAAATTGGCCAAGGGAATGGAAACATGTTACATTGAGATGTCGGTCGTGTTGAGATATTGTAACTTCTAAGAATATTATATTTGTACTTTATTATTTCGGAGATGTTTCATTCCTCCGTGAAGATCTTATTGTATATCCGGAGATGTTTATTCCTCCGTCGGAATGTGGTAACTTGGGTTATTAGACTTCCCTAGTGGGGGTCGGCCCTGTATGTGTTATGTGGGTCACAGGTTTGTTAGACCACCATAGTGGGGTTAGCCCATTCAGTTGTAGTGGGGTGTTTAACCCAGTGGTAAAGTTGGGGCCAACCTAGTTAATATAAAGCACAAGTCGGAGATGTGTATAAATAGAGGAGGTGTGTTCCTCATTATACACACACTTCCCTCACTTGAAATGTAGCGCACTTGTGAGAGAGAGGTCTGCTATGGAGGAGGAGGAGACCATGTATTTGGTTTGCATCTTTGTATATTGTTGGTCATCTATATTGAGGAAGCTTTGTTGGGTTTTCTACCCCATGAGGGTTTCCCATGATAAATCTGTGTCTCTTGTGTTTATGTTGTGCTTGTTGTTTCTTTAGTGATCTTGTATATGCTATTATTGTGAAATGGAATGTAATGCTGATATTTTCTATCTTAGCATATTGAATCTTAACATGGTATCAGAGCTAACCTGAAGGAAGGCAATGTATGGCACTTATGACACTTGCTTCACTTGCGACAATTTGAAGGTTAGGGTTTTGTATAGAAAAAACCAGTCATCGTGGAACTTTCGCTATAAATACATTTTGGTGAAGGCTCAGGATCTGAAACCTTTACAGGTCGTAGATAACATCCCCAGGTACCTTTTTTCCAAAGGACACCCTCAGATTCGTTGTAATTTGTGATTTATGATCAGTACAAGTTAGGGTTTCTTCCTCTTCCAGATCTCAGTCCAAATCAGGTGACCTAGGAAAAAAGGTCATAACTTTGGCTAGGAAGCTCCAAATGAAATTTCATAAAAAATGACAAGTAGTACACAAACTTTACTATCTCAGAAAAAAATTTCAGAGGCCGAAGTTGAACCAATGACACGTGGCACACCGTACACGTTCGCTCTCCTGTTTTATCCTATAAATAGGTCACGTTGCGACACTTGGCATAACTCTCTCTCAGAAAATCCAATTGAGGTCAGACCTGTCGGGATGGAAAGATGACAGGTCAAGCTACCACAAAAAAGCTTTCAGACCCTATGGATCGAAAATTTTGGAGTTATAGTAGAAACAATCAGGTACATATTTATGTCAAAACAGAATTATTTTTGGAGCATCTTCATTCATGGCTTCCGGAATTTAGGGTTTCAGAAAAAGTTGGAATTTTTGGAATCGGAGTCCATGGCTGAATGCTACTCAGGAAAATCGAAATTTAGAGACCAAGATCGAATTTTTTGGTTAGGTAGAAGACCGGACTTGATCAAACCCCAGTTCGGGATTTTGATCGGAAAGATGGAAAATTAGGGCTTCAACAAAAGTTGGAATTTTTTAATTCTGTGACCACGGCTGGAAGCTCCTCAGAAAAATAAGAGTTTAGAGCCTTGGATTGAACCTTATGATTAAGAAGAAGGGTGGGCTCCATCAAACCTTAGTTCGGGATCCTGTCCAGAAGATCCAGAAGTTTCAAAGGCAATTTTGAGGGGTCAAATCTTGGAGATTTCAAAATTGAAGTATGCAAGTTTGATCAGCTCAGCAAGACACATCCTTCCATCCATTGAAATTCAAAGATTGAACTTTTAGGGTTTCTCTAACAAACCCTAATCAAGCTCCAGATCCATTTTCAGGGGGAGTTGAGGCTAAGGCCTTACATAAGAAGACTACAAGAAATCTCGACGGGTATGACTTAAGGAGATACAGGTATGTCTTGAAATCTGATTCTTGATTAAGTTCATAATATGTTTGTCTTCATATTATTTAGATTAGTACAATCTTGATTAATGTTAGAATTGTCTTATCACCCTAGTAAAAGTATGTGAATGATAGAAGACATTCATTGATTAGGGCTATATGATTGTACTAATGCACTGTGGTGTTGTATGAGGTTGATGTTGTCTGCTAACAAGATACAGGTACATCACGAAAGACAAATCAAGTTCCATGACCATGACAACATGAAGACAAAGACTCATCCATAATCTTTGATCACATAGAAGTTCTACTTACGAGGTATGTATGATTTTGTTCTATTATGCTTAACCTATGAGATATGCAGGTTCTAGCATAGGATCTCTAGATCATTGAAGAGAACAAAGAAGATATTGATTAGGTATGTTAGACATAACTAAGCAGGTATACTAATCCAGGTATGTTTTCCTATGTCATATCTTACCTTGTGTTAGGATCCCTTATATAAGTATACTTGGTATGATTGGTTATGCTTACTCATAAAGTTAGTAATCAAGGGTTTATGAATATTATGTCTCTTATCTTGATTGATGATTTAACTAACCAGAAGAGTCCTAAGATCAAACAAAAATATGCATGAGTAAAAGAAGACTTCCCTGAAACCTTGAATACTAATGTTTATTATCTACGATCATGACTATACATATTCAAGATTATTTAGAATTATAATGTTTTGATAATATTGAGAATATAATAATGAATGTATGTTTGTGTATGAGATCATGAGGATGACACTAGTGCACACTTGAGCATGCACAGTGGTACAGCATGAATAGAAGTTCAAAGGACATATAGAAGATCAAGCGGGAGGCAACCACACAAACATAAAAGATAATTATTTGAGTTGTTATTTGAAACAGTAAATGATATTGCTTATAATAGATTGCATGCATATTTAGAATATATCATGCTGAGTGTAAACATTCATATAGCATTGAACAGTATACTACTAATATGCATATGATTGGTAAGTTGGACAAACATTCCATTGTTGCTTGTCTAGAATGAAACCTCTTTGTTGACATGCTGAGAGTTGTGCACACTCTCGATAGTATGTTCTGGTAGAGATGGAAGGCATCTAGATAGCCACTGTATGCATACAGGATATGGAAAAGTGTTGTGCCAAAGTATTGGTCAAGATAGTTGCATAACTATGTAAATGATATCTATATGCATAATAGGTTATCATGTCAACATGATTTGATGATTATGAAGCATTACTAATCATGTACTTAATCTTGATTTGTAGGAAAGATCATGAAGAATGATGAACACGTAACAAGTGATGGATGTTCAACAAAAGATTTACAAATCAAACATAATATAGAAGGCTCATGGCTAGAAGATTCTCTTAGAAAGAGGAAGAGAATCATGACGAGATGTTTGCTCCAAGTGGCTAGATAAGACCATTATCTTAATGATGTAATTGAAGAAGAAGTGCGAATCAATTGAAGAAAGCTCTGTTTGGGTACCCAGGATCGATAGTCAATTGATGAGCTTAGTGATCACCATGGGTGATGTGGATCTCAACCTTTGCTACAAGGTTGAATATGGTTTCTATACACAGATGACATAGATGCAAGAAGGAACTCACCACATAGTTCGAATGATATTGAGGCTCATATCAGTAGACCCATCTAACGAGAGATGGCACAGATAGATGGCTGCAGAAATGAAAATGAAAGATCTCATATTGATGCATTACTTCCTAGGTCTAGAAGTATGGCAAGGCTTAGAAGGAATCTTTCTCAACCAGGGAAAGTATGCCGAGAAATATTAAAAGGACTTGATGTGTTGGAATGGCCACTCTCATGGATTCCAACTTGAAGCTGTTAGCGGATGACTCATCAGAGTTAGTGGATATAACTCTGTACAGACAAATTATTGGTTCATTGATGTATCTAACGAATACTAGGTCAGATATATGCTTTGATGTGAACACCTTGAGTCAGTATCTAGTGGAAACTAGATGTGTCCACCTGATTGTTGCAAAGCATGTGATGAGTTACCTAAAGGATACGATAGACTTTGATCTATGCTATCCTGGAGATCATGACTTCAGATGGCTACACAGATGTTGATTGAGCAGAAAGTGTATCAGACAGGAAGAGCACATCGAGAGGATGTTATTGTCTGGGATCAGCCATGATCTTGTGGTTTAGCAGGAAGCAGTCTAGTGTGGCTCTCAACACAAGCGGAATATATAGCTGCTTTCTCTGCTAGTTGTGAAGCGGTATGGCTTCAGGATTGTTTGACTTAGAGATAGACCCAACTGTGATCCTATGTGACAAACAGAGTTGTATCAAGATGGCAGAGAATCCAGTGTTCCATGATAAGTCAAAGCACATAGAGATCTAATATTTCTATATACGAGATATGATGCAGAAAGGAACTATAAAGCTCGAGTTTGTAGGCACTGATGATCAAGTTACCAATGTACTAACCAAACCTCTACCTCAAGAGAACAAGTTACCGATATAATAACCAAACCTCTACCTCAAGTAAAGTTTGAGTACTTCCGAGACAAGCTTGGTATAGTTTAGAAGGACCCTCCTTGTAAGGGGGAGTGATGTGGTCACTTATGATTAGATTGCTTGCATCGACAGTGAGGTCGATGATGTGGATACCTATATTGATGATGCCAATAGAGAGGTTGGTGGATGGTTCTTAGGCAGGGTATAAGTTGACAAGGGGATTGCATCATCCTTGAACACATGTTCTAAAAGGATCCGTAGACATATGTCTCTGAGAAAGAAGAGGGATTACATCATCCTTGAACACATGTTCTAAAAGGAGCCGTAGACATATGTCTTTGAGAATGAATTCCTTAGTGGAAAAGTGGGGATTGGATCATCCCTAGACTTCAGTCCTAAAGAGAGCCGTCGACGTATGTCTTCGAGAATGAAGTCCTTAGTGGACAAGTGGGGATTGGATCATCCTTGGACTTCAGTCCTAAAGAGAGTCGTAGACGTATGTCTTTGAGAATGAAGTCCTTTGTGGACATGGGAGGATTGGATCATCCTTGGACTTCAGTCCTAAAGTGAGCCATAGACATATGTCTTCGAGAATAAAGTCCTGAATGAATAGGTAGGGGATTGTATCATCCCTGGACTTTGGTCCCAGAATTGAGCCATAGACTAGGTCTCCGAGAATAAAGTCCTGAATTAATAGGTAGGGTTTTGTATCATCCCCGGACTTCGGTCCCAGAATTGAGCTGTAGACTAGGTCTCCGAGAATAAAATCCTGAATGAACAGGTAGGGGATTGTATCATCCCCAGACTTCGAACCCAGAATTGAGCCGTAGACTGGGTCTCCGAGAATAAAGTCCTGAATGAACAGGTAGGGGATTGTATCGTCCCCGGACTTCGGTCCCATAATTGAGCTGTAGACTGGGTCTCCGAGAATGAAGTCCTGAATGAACAGGTAGGGGATTGTATCGTCTCCGGACTTCGGTCCCATAATTGAGCCATAGACTGGGTCTCCGAGAATGAAGTCCTGAATGAATAGGTAGGGGATTGTATCGTCCCCAGACTTCGGTCCCAGAATTGAGCCGTAGACTGGGTCTCCGAGAATAAAGTCCTGAATGAATAGGTAGGGGATTGTATCGTCCCCGGACTTCAGTCCCAGAATTGAGCCGTAGACTGGGTCTCCGAGAATAAAGTCCTGAATGAACAAGTAGGGGATTGTATCGTCCCCGGACTTCGGTCCCAAAATTGAGCCGTAGACTGGGTCTTCGAGAATGTAGTCCTGAATGAACAGGTAGGGGATTATATCTACCCTGGACTTTGGTCCCAAAATTGATCCGTAGACATTTGTCTCCGAGAATTGATGATAGGACTGTATCGTCCCTGGACTCTTGGTTCAAAATGTACGAGATGGGATTGCATCATCCCTAGACATGAGACTTGTCTTAAAGTGATAAGGATTGATCATCCTGGAACTTGATTTGGATTGTACCATCCATGGACCTATGTCCTAAAGAGAGTGAGATTGATCATCCTGTAATATGATCGTGTGTGTTGCAGGGTATGCTGCTATTATGTATACCTAACTGATGATGATACTTGTATTGATGTATTGATACTTGTATTGATGAGGATACTTGTATGTATACTTGTTTTGATGAGGATACTTGTATGTATACTTGTATTGATGAGGATACTTGTATTGATGATGTGTATACTTGTATTGGTGTGGATACTAATACTTATGATCATGTGATGACGATGCTGATGATCATGTGATGACGATGTCGATGATCGTGTGATGATGATATTGATGATCGTGTGATGACGATGCTGATGATCGTGAGGATTCAGATGTTGATGTTGCTGTAGCTGTTTGAGTGTTGTAGAAGATAAAGACTCAGTATTGAAGATGTTAATGTTCCAGTATTGAAGATGTTCCAGTAACTGGTTGAGTTACTGATGATGTTGAGAAAGCTTCCAATGATTTATAGATGTATCATGTTGATGACTCCTTGCTCCTGCAGATGTTGTTATAATATCCTTCTCATTAAGGGGGAGTGTTGAGATATTGTAACTTCTAAGAATATTATATTTGTAATTTATTATTCCGGAGATGTTTCATTCCTCCGTGAAGATCTTATTGTATAGTCAGAGATGTTTATTCCTTCATCGAAATGTGGTAACTTGGGTTATTAGACTTCCTTAGTGGGGATCGGTCTTGTATGTGTTATGTGGGTCAAAGGGTTGTTGGACCACCATAGTGGGGTCGGCCTAGTCAGTTGTAGTGGGGTGTTTAACCCAGTGGTAAAGTTGGGGCCGACCTAGTTAATATAAAGTACAAGTCGGAGATGTGTATAAATAGAGGAGGTGTGTTCCTCATTATACACACACTTCCCTCACTTGAAATGTAGCGCACTTGTGAGAGAGAGTTCTGCTATGGAGGAGGAGGAGATCATGTCTTTGGTTTGGGTCTTTGTATATTGTTGGTCATCTATATTGAGGAAGCTTTGCTGGGTTTTCTACCCCATGAGGGTTTCCCAGGATAAATCTGTGTCTCTTGTGTTTATGTTGTGCTTGTTGTTTCTTCAGTGATCTTGTATATGCTATTATTGTGAAATGGAATTTAATGCTGATATTTTCTGTCTTAGCATATTGAATCTTACCAGGCCGGAGGTCAAGTTATGGGGATTTTGCATTATTTTCCCGTGAAATTTGTGGTGGCATTAGGCATGATGTGTAGGAAATTCTGAGAGTTGATACATTCGAATGTTGTTTTGGCATGGATTTATAGACAGGAATGAGGACGCTGGGTTGTGGATGTCATCACTTGACAAAAATTAGGTTGAAACCATCAGATACATGTATTGGACTCTGTATTTTGCCATCAATTCGCACAACAGGGGAAGTGGCCAGGTATTATGAGAGATTCTCAGTGGTTAAATGTTGTCCCTTCGCTGGTTCTCTTTGGAGGAGGCTGTAGGTTGGTTACATGTTCATATTCATTATTTTTTTTACTCTTCCCTTATATTATTCATTTCTTATTATTATTCTTTGGGATTATAACATGTGTTTAGCTACAGCCAAAGCAATTAATTGCTTATTATTATTCTATGCCTTGCTTATTATTATTCTTTGGGAATTACAACATCATTTAGCTACAGTAATGAAATGGATAACAAAAAAATGCAACGACATCATAATACATAGTATGTTTCATTATTTTTTACAGATTCATACTAGCAGCCAAATAGAGACAGATTATTTAACACATAAATTGAAAGAAAATAATTATGTCCAGAGATGGGTGTAGTATGAATCCAATTTTTTTTGTTGTTGGTAAAAGCGAATACAATGACTAAGGTTTTACCAAAATAATCTGTGAAGACAATAGGGGTTGATGATCTCTATAAACTCTTTTAGCAGAGTAACAACTGATAGTGAAATCAACCATGCCCAATGCATTATATAAATTTTATGCATGAAGGAGGAGATAGTACCTAGGTATGCCAACGGAAATTGAACCAAAATAGACCCCGTGACCAATCCATCATGTGAATAAAAGAAATGGAGCATTCACGACTTCGAACTGATCCTGGACAGCTATGTTTCACACGTCGCAATCCTAATTAGCCATAGACGACCAGTTCCTCCATATCAAGTTGATAATTGGCTCAATTTCATAACAACTTGTTGCACATAAGATGGGACTGACAACCCTATCGATGCTCCTCCCACCTTGGGCTGCTAGATATAAGCCACTTAAATCACCCACTTTAAGAATTATACCCTTATTCAAACTCCCTTCCACCATTTGGTCCAATTCCCTGAGTTTTATAGCAATGTGGTCTCTATCTTTGTTTCCGAAACAGAAAGCGGATATCTCTGCTTCAATAGGAAGGATCTGAAGCTGCGCTGGGGTTTCACCTTTTTCTATTCTCTGCACAAGTTTTTTTATTACAGGTTCGGGCTCTTTCTCCTCTTTCTCCCCTACGAGAACCAAACCGAATTCTTCTAGAAGGATTTCTATGAGTATTCTAATCCCGTCATTTCTATTGTCGGTAGCTTCAGCACTAACCCTTAAACTTTGAAGTTGTAGCCTAGCAAGCCTGGCGCAAACGACTAGTAGGGGCCGCCAAAAACATCGCAGCGACATGTAGAGGAATCGTTTGGCTGTGCCCATGGCAACAAGCTTATGCTATAGCACGATACACGGCAACCTTATTCGCATGAGTCTACACCAACTGAGACACCAATTGATACACGGCAACCTGGTGTCTCGGTTTTTGCAATTGGGGTTGCCGTGTATCAGTTGGTGTCTCTTCGATTTGCAGAAATCGAAGAGACACCATCTGATACACGGCATCCCCAAACCAATTGATACACAGCAGTGACGGCAACCCCAATTGTACAAATCGAGACACCATATGAATTAATATGCAGCAACCCCATAGCAACCTGGACTAAATGCATTTAAACCGCCCATGACATCAGCACGTCGTCGGGGCCTGGGGCACAAGAACCCAGGCCGATGTCATGGCAGACGGAGCCAATGAACACAAAGATAAATCTTATTTAAAAAAACCATCAAAATAAAAAAAATGCTGCAAACTTTAGCCAGACCTTCATCCCGCATAAAAATTTACAAAACAACCCTCTGATTAATATCCTCGACCGATTCATATATGTCAGGGACATAATAAGAGGAATTCCCTTTAAGTTCACTTATTAGGTAGTTGTAGTCAGTTATTTTGAATAATGGTAACTTAGAATTAATGACTTTTTACTAAATCCACTTAATCACATGTGATTTTATTGTGATTTTATCATATTAGACTCTAGTATCGTGTAATTCCCACATTATAGGCAGTGGTACATATATATATTTGTCATACAATAAATATTATGATAATATAGTTAAATTAATGGTGTTGGGAATATAAGTAAATTATTACCTAAGCATGGATTTATACAAGTGGATTCATCCATGTAAGGGGAGAGAACTCCATTTAGATAGGTCTCTTTCAGGAGAAAGGGGGTTGTTATTTTTTGGGGGGAGGAGTTTTTACGGTGGGGAAGAGAATTCATGGGGTTTTTTAGGTTGTGAAGGGGATTAACGATTAGAAGAATTGAGAGATGGATTTTATTGTATTTGGATGTTCAGCGAGGAGGGATGGGGTGGATTTAACTCCTGGCATAACTTACGGGTCGGGGGCTCTCAGCTTGAAGTTGAGGGGTTGGTTAGGAGGTAAGTGGTACTCAAAACTCCAGTTAGTGAGGCAAGGAAAGTCCACTACTTCAAGGTAAGTTCCTCTAAATTTCAACCTATTTCTAAGATATAGAATATATATATATATATATATGAGAAAGAAAATGTATACTTGCTTTATATTCTTTGTAAAATATTTACTTATTTACCTGACATTTCATTTAGTATCAGAGCCGAGTTGAATCCAGCACCAAGACCTAAGGTTCAAAAGAAAAAAAAAATGTTGTTGATTGTGTTTAAAGCCCTATTGGGCGCGTTATTGTTTCAATAAATTTGCAACGTGTTTTTTCTATCCTTTTCTTATCCGGGTTGTAGTAACTACTTTTTTTTCATTTAGTTATATGCAAAATTTATTAGTTTTCCTTCTTATCTGGATTGTAGTAATTATTATTTTTATTTAGTTGTATGTAAAATTTAACGGGGAAGTAGTTTGTTATTTTGTTAAATTCTTGTCACATGTTTTAATTAACTATCAATATCTTCATGTTTTAACTTTTTAAAATTGAAATATTAAATTAAATAGGCAGAATTAGTCTTTTACCTAATATTCATTGCAAGGATGTAGGTTTTTCATGGTAAAGTTCCGGTGTGCTTGTTTGCATAACTATACCATAATTTCAAGGTTAAATCCACCCAATAAATTTGTAGGGAGGCTCATTAAGTTATTATGTTCCTTTTTTACCTCTTAAACTTCACAATCACAAACACTACTAAAACCGACTACACCGGTCATTTGGGTTTAGTGCTGAAGCTACCGACAATTAAATCTAGGTTGTTCAATTAAATCATGCCAATAATATTCCCCTAAAATTTAAGGGATTCCATCGTGTCATAGTCTTCGATAATCAAATGGCCAGCTGGATTTTGTGATGATTGATCTCATTTAGTAACGTAAATTGTAGATAATAATCTGAAATTTGAGAATTGGAGATTGAATAGGTTTTCAATAATCAAATGGCCAACTGGAAAGTATATCTTCTCTATTTTTGAAATATTAAGATGTGTGAATTTGGTTCCTCTATGGGCCATAAAGCCATAGAGTCTTAGGATTCCATGTCAATTGTAAACAGAAGCTAACAAGCTAACAATTTGAATTTTAGTAAACAAATCTATAAACATTAATTAGCCCGGAGCTACGGTTCAGGAATACATTTGACTTGATATGGTCACCCATGGACTTAATGTTTTCTTTTCTTTTATAGAATAGGGATTAGGGATTAGGGATTAGTGGGCAGCTAAATTTGAATTTTAGTAAACTTTGTTCTACTGTTTGAACATTAATTACTTAACTTATTTATTTTGAATTGTTCAAGTGAACCTTTGTCCTTAAACAATATTTATTTATTCCATGTGTACAATTTGTGGATGAAAGTTATATCCAAAAGCTTTATAGCATTTTCCGAGTATTTTTTTTACAAAAATATGTTATTTCAAAGTGTATTATTGTTAACTTAAGATAATTATAATTAAAATCTGGAATTTTGAAAAGTTTTAAAGAATATACAATTTACAACATGTTGTTATTTACTCATATTGAAATTCAAGTTACAATTTAAACTTAATATGTAATCTTAGTTACATGAAGATTACATGGTTGGTTTCCTTGACTTACGGAGAAAGGATGGATCACCTTAGCATGCTATATGAATATTGTCGAGGAATAATGGAAAAATTTAAAGCTCTGCAAGATATAGAGAACAGGTGGCTGCCACGAACTCAATTTCCCATCTATTACATGTGTCCCACCATTGAGTTTCTTCATAGATTGAGAACCTTCTAGAGTGTCTCATACATATGTATGAGAGGGATTCCATTAGGAGGATAGGAGCAGATTGTCTAGGCCGACAAGAGTATCCTATGCCTAATGTAGACTTAATACGGTGTTGCAAATGCCACTGGTCTCTATGTATCTATGATTGACATAAACTAGGTGGACATACTTATCAATTTTTTTTTCTTCGATCAAAACTAATACTGGACTAGTGAGTTCCTTGCTATTGCCATGTGGGGATCATTAGATGAATGGATTTATTAAGTTACTACTTTTTATTATGCCCTCAATAATTAGGTTTAATTTCCACCTTACCTTGCAACCCATTGCATACAAACAGACGCACTCAACACTGATAACCATATTAATGCACACTATTTTTCAGCAATTGTCAAGTAAAGAATCTACTTAGTATCTTAAATTGTAAAAGTAAACAATCTAGTAGTTAGTAGAAATGAATCATGGATGGGCCGTTAACTATAAAAGAACTTCAAGCATCATCTCTATGAAACAAATAAATTCAACAAATGAGGCATTAATCATCAAGCAAGATGTAGATTCAAGGAAGGAAGTGTAATGGGTAAGGTTAAAGAACTAACTATTGACCAACGGGGAGCTTTGGATGCAAATGTAATCATGGCCCCGAAGAGTAGGAGACAACCACAAGCCACTTTAGAGATTGGAACTCCAAGTGAACATGCAATTCTTCGATCCCTCGGGGAGAGGACCTCGTTAATTAAAGATGGATGACCAATCAAGGTCAAGCTCAAAACGTAATTCATAGCGAGGGACCAAAACGTGAGTTAGAGTGAAAGCAAAAGAAATATTAGGATCCCACATCTAACACTGTCGTGAGAAGAGATCCCCTAGACATTATGAAATTATTACAAAAATACAAAATTCCAGAGTTCTCAGGGAAAGAAGAAGGTAGCAAAGTAGAGACTTGGTTGCTTGGTGTGAAAAGAGCACTCAGTTCCAAGGCCTATACTACTATCGAGAAGGAACAATTAGCAATGAGTCTCCTCAAAGATGAGGCCTTGCTATGGTGGGTTAGTGAGGAAGAAAAGTTGCATATTACCCCTATGCAGGTAACTTAGGAATTATTTGAGGAAACCTTCAAAATCAAGTACTTGTTGGAAGAGCATAAACATCAACAGATTGGTGCATTCCATGCAGTCAGACATAGGGGTAGATTGGTGGAATCCTATGAGGCACAATTTATTTCGCTAATCCATCATGTAGATTACATGGTGGAATATTATAAAATACAAACATTAAGGTTCCTTCACGAGTTGGATGCAGACATTCGAGTCGAGTTGGCAATATGGAAACCAAGTACCATGGCAGAAACAAAAAGTTTAGCTAGGCAAGTCTAGAAGAGGATAAGTATGTCCATACAATCATTAAGGAAAATCTATGTTCCTTTTAAGGGTCCTTTCCAAGGAGGTGATAGAAGAATTGATGGGCAAAGATATGGATTCTAAGGAAGGAAAGATGGAGTAGCTAGGGATTCCACTGTGGCATCTAGTGCACCACCCACAAGATTTAGGAATCAACTTCATAATCGTGGAAGAGGCAAAGGAAAATAACATAATGGGCCAAGTTGTGGCCTGGAATTTGGTCAAAACAAAATAGAATGTTGGAATTGCAAGGCCCCCCACTATCAAAGAGCCTACCTAGAGTATCAAGTCAATCCCGGTTAGTGGGAGGGAAAATCTAAATGGGATCAAGATCATGGAAGTCATCAGATCCATGGAGTTGTGATCAACCGCCAAGCCAAGCATCATGCTACTATGGTGGAATCTCCCGGTATAATTAAAAATATTCCCCTTTCGATTTTAATTGACCCTGGTGCATGATAGTTTCATCTCTCCTTCTATATTAGTTAGATGTGGGTTGGAATCCCAAGACCATAATGAGTTTAGTCAAGTAGAAATGGATTTTAGAGTTAAGCAACCAGTAGGATCCTTGGTCAAGAATTATACTGTTAAAATAGGAGATTGTATAACTAGGATGAAGTTGTATAGCACATCTTTAGGAGCGTATGACATCATTGTAGGCATGGACTGGCTTGAATCCCATTGATCCTTGGTAGATTGCTACCAGAAGAAGATTTACTACCATAATGATCTGGGAAAGCCTGTAGTGATTGAGGGGATAAAGAGAGAAGTTTTCATATGCTTCATATAAGTTAATAAGGTTAATATATGTATGAAAAAGGGTACAAAACATACACAATGGAAGCAATCATTGAAAATAAATCCATTCTTTAGACCTACATGCGATATTAGATGAGTTTAAGGAGGTGTTTCCCATGGAGTTTCCAGGCATGCCTCCAATTCAAGAATTCGATTTCTCCATTCCCTTGAAACTAGGGACATAATCGATATCAAAAACACCCTACTATATGTCCATTCTAGAATTTAATGACTTGAACATGAAACTCGCCAGGCTTATTATCATAAGGCCTAGTGTGTCTTCTTGGGGAGCATCAGTAATCTTCGTCAGAAAGGAATATGGGTCCCTTAGGCTCTGCATCGATTATCGGGATTTGAATAAAGCAACTATTAGAAAAAGGTATCATATGCCTCGTATTGATGACTTGTTTGATCAACTAAAGGGTGTTATTGTATTCTCCAAGATTGACTTAAGATCGAGGTACCATCATTTGAGAATTAAGGAGGAATATATACCAAAATCTTCCTTTAGGACAAGATTCGACCATTATGAATTTTTTGTGGTACCATTTGGGCTACAAATTCTCCTACAAAATTCATGAATTTAATGAACAATGTATTCCGAAAATACTTAGATCACTTTGTTCAAGTAATTTTGGATGACATCCTCATCTACTCATGGAATGAGAGGGAGAATCAAGAACACCTAAGTTTGGTGCTTCAGTATCTTAGGGAAGTTTTCTAAGTGTTCCTTCTTCCAAAAATAAATTTGATATCTTGGTCATATAATCAATGGGGAAGGTATAGTTGTTGATCCTAGTAAGGTGGATACTATAATGAATTGGACAACTCCCAAGAATGATAAGGAAATAGACAGCTTCATGGGGTTGGCAAGGTACTATAGAAGGTTTATGGAAGTTGTATCCTGTATCACCTACCCTATTACCTCTCTCTAGAAGAAGGGAGTTAAATTCAAATGGACAAGTGAGTGTGAGGAAGCATTTATAGAACTAAAGCAATGATTCACAAGTACTCCAATACTGAGAGTGCCTGACATGGACAAGGACTTTTGTGTATATACAGATGCTTCAAGTCAAGGCTTAGGCACGGTTCTAATGCAAGATGGAGGAGTTATAGATTATGATTCACGTAAGCTCAAGAGAAATGAAATCAATAATTCCATCCATGATTTGGAATTGGGAGCAGCTAATATGGCCCTAAATTTCTGGAAACATTATCTCATGCGATGCCAGTTTGAGTTGAAAACAAACCACAAGAGCCTTGAACATATCTTTACCCAAAAGGACCTCAATAGACGCTAGCCAAATTGGAGGGAGTTTCTTAGAGAGTATGATGTTCGAGTAACTTATATCAAGGGCAAGGAGAACAAAGTGGTGGATGATTTTTGCAGAAGACCCGCGATTCACTTGGTGATATCCTCAAAGTTAGACTTGAGGGATTGAATATTAAGTCACCTTTCCCAAGACGAATAATACCGGAAAGTGAAGTCCCATTTGCAAGGAGGGCCCATAAGATCTAAGTTTGAAGGATACCTTGAAAGAGATGTACTTTTAAGGTCAAAGCGGCATATTTATGTCCCATAAAATGGTGGTCATAGGAGGTTGGTAATGGAAGATGCCCATAGAGATATAGTGCAATTTGTGGCAAAATGTTCGGAATGTCAACAGGTTAAGGCTGAACACCATCACCCTGTAAGTCTTATTCAACCATATGATATACTAGAAACTAAATGGGAGGTTATTTCAATGGGTTTAAGTGAAGGCTTACCCATGATGCCTCTGAGGCATAATTGTATCATGGTAATTGTGGACAAATTGACTAAAAGTTCTCACTTTGTTCCTACCAGGAAAACATTTGATGCCCCAGCGATTGCTCAATTTTTTCTCTATGAGGTAATTCGCTTACATGGAGTGCCTTGAAAAATTATATCAGATAGAGATGCCTAGTTTAATTCCATGTTTTGGAAAAGTCTTCAAGCACCTATGGGCACTTAGCTTAACTTTAGCACTACTTATGATCTTGAAATGATGATGATAAAATTGGAAGAGTTAACCAAGTATTAGAAGATATGTTGAGGATGCATGTCATGGATTAATAGAACCAATGGGAAAGTTACCTTCCCTTAGTGGAGTTTGCACACAACAATAGTTACCATAGCTCCATTTATGCATATCCATATGATATCATATACAAGAGACCTTGCATGACCCCATTGTGTTGGGATTGGTGAGAAGATCGGGCTATGTTGGGACAAGACATGCTTCAAGAACCAGAGGAACAAATGGTTATAATTAAACAAATGATTAAAGAAGCTAGAGATTGACAAAAAAGTTATGCAGATGTAAAAAGGATAGATAGAAGCTATAAGGAGGTGTTGATGCCCATAATTTCTTAGCATTGACAGTAGGGATTATCCGCAGTAAATATTCCCAATTAGATCGTTCACCGTTTGGTGTAGTGAATCCGTTCGGTTTACGGTCCGGCTACCGTGAATATATTTGTTTAAATGCTTTACCGGTTGCAGCCCGGTCCACCGTTTATATAATTTTAATTTTAAGTTATGAAATGCAAGTGCCCTAATTAATGCATTTAATCTAAAATTGCCAGGCATAAGCCTCAGCAAGTGATGCGTAGGTTCTTACCTCCCTTATCACTCCTACCCAATCAATTCATTTATTTCTAATCTAAACTAACTATCCTATCCCTACAGGGAGAAAATTTAAAGTGAGAGTAATAAGCTGAAATTTTCAGGCAGTTTTAATAGATAGCCATTAAAATAAACATTTACATTTCCAGTAGAAATTATCAAAGATAGCTTTGATTTTTATTAAAGCAATTTATTACTGTAATACACATAAACATTTGTATGAAATAAAGAAACCATTCATCATCATTGGAATAGTTTGACAGAATTATAAAGATCTCAGACTATGATATAAGCAGAAAAGAAAAAAAAAGAAAAAATCACACGTTCCAGGGAAACATTAGTGCAAGCTTTTCCCCAGCGAATCAGTCTTTCTCGTTAGCAAAGAAATAGTTCTTTTACAAAATGCTCCAGCATCTAATTCAACAGCTAAAAGTCCATCTACAATCTTTCTCACCATATATTTATATTACAAAAATTTGTCGCCATATGGCTGTTCGTTTTACTTACCCTAACCTTTGGATTCCCAAAATTCGTCTTTTAGTGTTTGCACAAAGAATATTACAATAAAATAAAAAATATTAATTTCTAGGTGGCCTTTCTAGATTAGAGATGTATTTGGCCCACATGTCAGTCTCTTCAGAAAGAATGTTACATTGTGTGGGTTCCAATACTTTCAAAGATATCTCATGATGTGACAACTCTCTTTCCACACTTTTCACTCCTTTTGCTACTGCTTTGTAGATGTCCTCCAGAAAATAAGCATTAATGAAGGCTTGCCCAATATATTGATGGAGATCTTCTCCTGTTAACACGTCCAGTTTTGTAATGTAGCCCAAGTCATCCTTCAGCGTGTTTTTCAACTCCATCAAACGTTGATCCCTGTCAGACATCTCGTCCAAAGTTGGAGGTATAGTGAGCTGACATTTCTCATGAATCCTATGAATCCATTGGTAGAAACCTACACACTTCTCGATAGTTTTAGGGATTTCATTATTTATCCTCATGCCAACTTTTTTGCAAAACTCAAGAAGAGCTATGTCCAAATTAGAATCTGTAGTCGTCTTTTGAGGCAAGTGATCAGGGAACTTTGATTTCCCTTCTCTCCACGTCATCTGCTTCTTAATCTTAGTTGCAGTGTTCACTAATCTTTGCCTGATCCTCATCGATTATGCATCAATCTCTTTCTTCCTTGCTATCATTATTTTCATCTTGTATACCTCTTCAGTGATCAATTCCTGTGAGTGACATATTTTCTCCTGAATGTCACATGCTTGCTCATGGAAAGGAGTCATGTATTTCTTCTTACTATTTTCCAGTTCCATCTATTCTGTCATAGACTCCTTTTCTTTAACTAATTCTTCCATCTGAGCTTTCAATTCTTCAACCTACTGCTTTGCGGCCGACTCTCTTGTTTCCAATTCATTGATGCGGGCTTCAAAGTCGCTTTTCTCTCCCTCCATTACCATTAATTGAACCATCATTGCATCTTTCTCTGTGTCCAGGCCTTGATAGCTAGATAGTAATCTCTCCTTTTGTGCGATTATGGCCTCATACTTCCTTTTCAACTCTATACCTTCTCCACGCGCCTTTACCAAGTTATCCTTTAACTTCAACATCTTTCCCTTGTTGCGCTCGATATCGTTCAACAACCTGTCAATGTTATCGACACTTGCTTGTACAGCTGCTATACTTACAGAGGCTGTGAATTTAGGGTAACTATGAGTACCTTCCATGATCGTGTTTTCCTAGACAGTGACAACATCGGGATGGGTACCCGTTTTCAATCTCTTCTCTATCCTCCTTGTGATGGTCTTTCTCCCTGAATAAAAAATAATCGTGTCCAATTTGGCCACGGTATGTTGCTTTGACGGAGTGAAAGGTTTAAGCCTGAGTTATCTAAATGGGAGGTGACCTCCGATCAGCGTGACACCCGATACTTCAAGTGGGTCTAAGTCCATGTGTTGTGTACATGGGCTTCCACCTTGAGTCTCCATGCTTTCCACAGCTTCCTTGGACTTATCCTCTCTTTCTTTCCTCTCAGTTGCTTCTCTTTGTTCCTCTTGTCTTTTTCCCTCCTCTTCTTTTCTTTGTCATTCTTCTTCTTCTCTTTGTAGCTTTTCGGCCTCCTCTACTTGCCTTTTTTCTGCTTCTTCTTTCTGCTTTTGCTTTGCTTCCTCCTTCAGCTTCCATTCTGCTTCTGCCACTTGTAGCTTTATAGCCTCTTATTTTTGCTTCTGAAGTTTTTCTTCCGTTGTAGAACTGACAGTTTTTCTAGGGCTGGTGCCACTTTTCCGAACAAAACGTGTGTTCAGCTCAGTCATATTGCTTGCTCTTCTGTACACTTCCTCATCCTTGTTGAAGTAATCTGGATATTCATAATGTATCTTAATTGGCGCACAATGATCAACAACCTTCTTATCGCTGTCATTTCTCGAAAAACTCTTCTCCCCAAAATGGAATGCTTCTAGATCCTTTACGAAAGCTTCGACACCTTTAACTTTGGAAAATTTGTAGGCCCCGATGCAAAAGAGTAACGGTGGGAAGGAGGCCTTCTTATTATCATGCAAGTAACTGCCAATCCCATTAATGAATACCTACCTTACAGACTCTTTGTGGAATACAAAGTCTGTTGCATACTTTGGAATTAGGGATGGAGCTCTAGAACACCCATACATTCTGATATAGGTTCCTTCTTGCGAAAAATAATAATCCCTGTATTCATTTATTACTGCCATTGCGTTTTCGGATAGGTAGTTTGTTTCCTCATTGAAAATTAACCAATAAAGAGGGATGATCAACTCTTCACAGATGAGTTTGTATTGGCTTGCATATATGTGGGCCCATGTGATCTAATAGGCCACATGGACAGGAGATTCCGCCCGATACCAGATACACCCCAACTTAGGAAACGAGTGCATGACTAGTATGCAATCCATAAGATACGAGAACATGTGAAATTCTTCTTTCTTCTGAGTTAATCCTCCTTGTGTTGCTTCTATTGTTGATGCCAGGATATTTGAGATGATGTCCGCCCAGTTAAACATAGTGTCGTGGAAGGCTATGTAATAAATCAGGGGTACCCAATTTAGCTTGTAGATGCTTCCATTTGGTCTCCCAAAAATTATGCTTAGCATCAAAGCTATAATCCTGAATGGGGTTCTCAAGATTTGAGAATCATACTCCCCACTTGCTTTCTGCCTTAGTTGTTTCCTAGGGATTACCATTTTTTTAGCATAATCGAAATGGTACATGTTTACAACCCTGATCCAATATTCGGTCATCATGACCTTGGGCGGTGGCAGTTTATATGTTATTGTTATGTGTCATGTATGGAAAGATGCAAATCCTTCCCCTTTCATGTTTGAAATGATCCTTGCGCCAACATCCACATAGGGCCGGATCCATTCGATAACTTTTGAGCAAGGAAAAATTTTCGGGCGTGTGGCTGCTTTGTAAGGCCTAATTTCTTAATGTTTTTATATAAAACCATCTCTTCGAGAGATCCCTCAGGTATGTTCTAGTCTTGGATCATCTGATACAGTTCTCCCCACTTATATTCCAGGGTGCCTCCCGTTACTGATTCGGTATCTTCGAACATAGTTTCCATTGGGGTGTCAACCACCACTTCAATGTCTGGCTCTGATTCAACTGTCTTAGACTTTCGCTTACCGGTTCATCTTTGCATTTCTGAATCTTGATGAAATAGTAGAAACAATGTGTGAGCAAAACAAGAAGTCTGTAAAGCATTTTCCTTCCTATTACTAACAATAAGTTCAGTCAAGAAAACAATTGCTTCCATGATTGTTAGGAATTTTCTTTGCTTCAACAGTATGCAGGTGTGTGGATATCAATATGCAAAATCATTTCAAAACATTCTACCCAAATATTTTCATCGGTAACCACAATATAAATACTAGTGATACTACTAGGTTTTCAACTTATAATCCTCTAATTTAAAGTTCGTGATATGATTAAAACAACATTTAAATAATTTTGCATAAGAGATTATATGAAGAATAAATAAATAAATGCATGTTTCGAGGTTTATAGATGCGAGTTGATCTTGAATTTTCATCATTTTGTAACAAATTAGGGCGCGAGCCAGCAATGGGCGAGACACAACAAATGAGTCTATCACCGATACAACAAACATGTGGGAGGCTACTGTGGGGTTTCGAAAAACATGATGACCTCGGTGATGATACATTTAGGGCCGGTTCTCTGCAAGGGTAAAAGTTACGAGCAACTGAGAGGGAACTGCACGACCATCCTGATTTATATGTCTCGGAAAAAGAAAACGTTTGTAATTCTTACCAATTTGGTTTTTTAAGTTTGTTCCAAGGCGGCAGGGAGGCCATTGTTCTGAGTCAGCGGTTGTAGGAAAAAATATGCTCTTCATGGCCAAGATAACCCCCTCATACCCGGTTATGTCAACTAACAGAAAGCAAGGGTTATCAGAAAGCGCGACCAGGTGATGAAAGTGAGGTAGGTCGACTATCCGGATAAGAAAAAACCATGGATATGTAAAGTCAAAACCCTTTTAACTAGAAATATAAACCCCAACAACTAGTCTGCCCTAATAGGTCATTGTGATGTGGATAAACTGGTAGAAAAGGTCGATGCCTCATAAGAAACCAAAAATACCCAATAGTAAACAACCATGTCAACTTAAAAGGGAACAGGAGGGTACGAGGCAACCTCCCTATCAGCTGCTAAGTGGTTGTGAAATCGAACTCAATGGTGTTTGGATGCTTGGCGGCCGACGATTGGTGGAGGTAAAATCACTTAAAACGGCATTTTGCAATGTCAAACAAAAATGACTTTTTCCCTATATATAACTTTTTGAAAAACTAGACAATAAATGTAGACGAGGTGAGGCTGGTGGGGCCATAAATGACCGGTCCCCGTTTCAGCATGGAATGTCTCTTTCACGCGTCGCTTTTAAAAAGGTTTACCACCGACCATTTCGGCACGATTCACCCATTTGCAACGAAATGTGTCGGCGACATTCTCAATCGTGCGCCGATGTCGGGCTCATTTGGTGACTTTTCGCCGAAATGGATCGGCGCGGCTCTCTACTTTACTGCGACAGTTTTGGCGTTATTTCTTGAGTTTCGTCGAGAGCATCGACATTACTTTGTGAGTTTTGTTGACCCTTTGTTTTCCGCTTATGTGTTCGTGTATCAACGCTTGCCAAAAACCTTTTCATCGTTGGGTTTCATGTTTCTCCGGCGTCCGTTTCGGCTCCCTTCGCGGAGTTGCCGTGAAACGCGTCGCGGCCTTATCCATTCTTCACGGATTTCTTCTCACCGAGGCTTCATCAATGTAACTATAATTTTAACATTGATCCATTTTGACATCTCTAATATTTTAATGCTGAAATGATCAGCGTGACTCACTCCTTTCCTCCGACCAAAAGTATAATCAAAAAATATTCCAAGTGTTTTGGCGTGACCGTGAAAACTCTCCGACCGTTTCGGTGGCACTCACTGAGTTGTTCCGACTGTGTTGTCTAAACTCACTAAGTTTCTCCAAAACAAGGAATTCAACCAAAAAACCAACTTTTGGTTCGACCGTGTCAACTCAACTCACCGAGTTGCTCCGACTGTTTCGATGCAAAAAGACCAGTTATACTTAGCCAAAAATTAGCTTTCTTTACTTGATTTTCAGGAAAACAATATAAGTGTCAAAGATGAATTTCTCTAGAATGAGCTAAAATCTAAGTCTTCTCAAAAATAAAAGGGGGGGCCTACAATTTTAAGAAAATTTTGGGGAAATGGTTGCAATAGCAACAATTGGCGACTAGTTGGTGAACACAGATCTTTGAACAATTCCTTTTGAAAATCGGGAGTGTTTGTATGTTATTGATCATAACTGTAAAACAATGCCTGCATTGATTTTTTTTAAATTTTAAAGGGCCAAAGTTCAATACAGGGAGGTAATATTTCTTGCATCATATTGGTCATTTGTTTCGGGATATAAGGTAACTTGGACCAAAATTCTTCACTACTCTCCTGAGGCCATAGTATGGAGTTCATTTTCTGTTCCATCTTTCGATTTCTACTACATATGACTTCATAGGATCATAACAAAACCAGACAGATGTATTCATTTGTTCCTCATTCCCATGTTATAAGCATTCTTTTAAATGCTTTTCCTTTTAACGATATTTTATCGTCCGAGTCTTCTTTGATAGCTTTATTCAATCTTCATAATTTGACATGGGTTCTTCCATCCATAATGTCCGTTTGTGTGAGTGAGAAATTCATTTGTTTGTCATGCTCACGGACGGAGAAGAACCTTTCTTGGCCTGTTTGTCTTGAGCGATCTTCTTGATTTGATATGTTTGTATTCAAAACCATTTCTTTGATGGAGCTGAAACTTTTCATAATTTGACTCTTCTTTATAAGCCTTTTGGCTTGAAATTTATAGCATGGGATCATTTTAATTTCCATACATCTATAAGACTTTCTTCCTTTCCGTGGGTCTGTTGTAGCAGGCTGCCTAAGATGGTTATTATGTGTGAATGGATGAAGCCCCAAGATAGTAATTTGGAATTCATGGGTCTTGGTTATTTTACAGGGTTTATAATGACTCAATCATGACCATGAAGAGGGTTTCCCTTTCTAGAACTGGGCAGAAATTAAAATCATAAATGACAATGTTATACAAAAAGAATTCCTTTTCTATAAACTCATCCTGATTCTCTGGTGATGACCGTGAGATTGTTCAGATCCATATATTTCCACGCATCAAATGTTGAGTTGGGGATTATTTAAAAAAAAAATAAAGCAAATCAATCAATAAGCTTAAAAAAATAAAGTTGATCAAATGAGAAAACAAAATAACTAAAATTGATCAATTCAAAAAAAAATCTAGAAAAGTTAAAGAAAATAAAAGGTTTGTTTATATACAACAGGGGTTACTAAACCTATGTGAAGTACTGTTTAAGAGGAATGCCATTGATAGGGATATTCTCCTCCTCCCCTTGTAGATCTTGCAGTTTATATGTTGACGGGCCAAGCTTTTCGACAATCTGATAGGGTCCAAGCCATAATCGTTGAAATTTCGTATGTTTGCCCTTTTCTTCATGCGGGTGATCCCACTTCAGAACTAAGTCTCCTACCTCAAAAATTCTCTTACTAGAATTTCGTTTATCAAACCATTTTTTGACAATATCTTGGTTCCTATTGAATCTATCCTTAGCCTTCTCCCGAGATTCTTCAAGTTTCAGCAGAGTGTTGATTCGTGACTGCAGGATTTCACTACTGGATCCTTGAGAGGCCTGGGCTAGTTGCAAGGATGGGAGTAGTATGTTAGGTGGGAGTATATCTTCTTTTCTATAGAATAATGTATAAGGAGAAACTCCTAAAGAATTTTTTGGAGTGACTTTATCTTCCCATAAAGCATTTGGAAGAGCTACATGCCAATTCCTCTGACTCTCAATAACTGTTTTCTTTAAAATTTGGATGAGGTTTTTATTTGTAGATTCTGCTAGTCCATTTCCCTGTAGATAATAATTGGATGAATAATGCAATTTGATTCCTATTTCATAAGAAAATGCAATTAACTTAACATATGAGAAGTAATTTTCATTATAAAAAACTAGGGAAATTGGAACCCCAAACCTGGTTATGATGTTTTCCTGCAGGAATCCGATGACTGCGTCTTCATTCACTTTACGCAAAGGAGCTTGTTTTGTCCATCGTGTGAAATAATCAGTAGCTATGAGGATATACCAATGTTGCAGCGAAGAATTAGGATTGATCTCTCGAATAACGTCTATGCCCCATTGATCGAATGGTTCTGATATAACAACTGGTTCTAGTGGTCCTGCTGCTTTCGATAATCTGTCGACACTCCTTTGACATACATCACACTTCCTGGCATAAGCGCGTCCTTGAAAAGAGTGGGCCAGCAGTATACAACTCTTAATATTTTGTGAGCAGTGGTATCTCCAGAATAATGCCCCCCTATAAGGCCATCATGCAACTCTTTGACCACCTTATTTGCATCCTCTTTCTCCAGGCATCTAAGAAAAATTCCATCATAATTTTTCCTAAAGAGTACTCCATCAATTATCTGGTAAGATGCTAATTTCAATCGGAGTGCCCTTCTCTGCTTAGAACTCCAATGTTCTGGTAGATATCCTTATTGGAGATAGTGTACCAAATCTCTGTACCAAGATTCCGGAGTAGTGAAAATTGAACATACTTCACTTGTATTCAATTCAGCTTTGTTTTCCCAATCATGATCCTCTTCAGTTGAGTTTTCAGTGAGCAACTTACACAACCCTTGACCTTTAATGATAGTGGCTAGTTAGATCATACTCTTATAGTGCAATTACCCAATTTCATCTTCTTTCTCCCAACTCCTTCTCCACAAATAAGGATCTGATTGACGAATGAGGTATTATGACTTTCGTTCTATTTTTTAAAATATAAGGTATGAACTGCTTTACCACCTTAAACACTGCGTATGCTTGTTTATCCATAGCTGGGTAGTTCATTTCATATCTTGTAACCTGGTGCTCATGAAAGATATTGGATACTCATCTCCTAGTTCTCCCTTTTGTGTGAGCACTGCTGCGAGAGAATTATCTGAAGCAAAGGTGTATAAGATAAAATCCTTTTCAAATTCTGGACTTCTCAAAGAAGGTGCATGAGCTATGGCAGTCTTTATATCCCTGAATGCATCCTTCTCCACATCCATCCACTTGAACTGTACACTCTACTTAACCATTTGTTGCAAAGGTTTTACAATCTATGCAAAATCCAGTCCAAACCTTCGAACAAAATTGATTTGTGCAAGGTTTTATAATTTAGTAAAATTTTTGCCAAGATTTTACAATATTATACAATTCAATGAGATATTCGCCGAAAAATTATATATACATAATATAACACTAATAAAATAGCCTTCATATTTTCCTATATATCATGAGGATTAGCCCATTTATTATACATAGAAATTTAGGGGGGGTTCTTAAAATTTTCCCTAGCGCTAAAGTTGTAAATGCTATTCTGGCAAATGCTATTATGGCAGGCTTAAGCAAGACATAATTCTTTAAAGTTATGAATTATACCACAACTAAAGAAATGTGGGACAAATTAGCCACCATTTATCAAGGAGACTCAAAAGTCCAAGAAGCTAAACTTCAAACATACATAAGTCAATTTGAAGGTCTTAAAATGATTGAAGAAGAAGATAGCAACATACTTTCAAAGAGTTGAAGAAGTCGTGAACACTATGAGAGGTCTTGGTGAGGAAATGGAGCCTAAGCTAGTGGTTCAAAATATTCACAGAACATTGACCTCCAAATACAATCCCAAGGTATCTGCCATTGAAGATAGGGAGAAATTGAATGAGTTAAAAATTGAAAAACTACAAGGAATTCTCACAGCATATGAGATGAGGATTCACGAACCTAAGAAAATTGAAGCAGCATTCAAGGTAGTCAAGAACAAACATCAACTTCATGAATCCTGTCCATCCGATCATGAAATATCTGATGAAGAAATGGTCAAATTTGTTAATAAGATTCCAAGGGGAACTGGAAGGTACAAAGGGAAGCTTCCATTGAAATTCTTCAATTGCGCAAAAATTGGACATTTCATTTCCAAGTGTCCTATCAAGAGAAATAAAAAATGGACAAACTCACAAAACAACTTCAGAGATCAAATAAAAATAAACAATCCGACTTTATTTACTCAAACAAAAGAAGAAGATGTTTCTGATTTTGAAGAAGAATAAACTTTTGAAGACTGCAGAGATGAGATTATGTTCCTAGCACAAGAAGACAATATAGATCAGCCCAATCCAGAAGAAGGAACTGTTGATCTAGAGGTGGAACTGATTGCAGCCTTAGATGAAATTGAGAACCTGAAGAAATTGAAAGAAAAACAAGAACAACATCATCAACTTGCAAAGAATATCTTGGTCAAAATATTAACAGAAGCTACTCAGGAAAAGGAAGCAGAAATCAAGTCTCTCAAGGAAGACCTTCAGAAGTCAAAAGTTTACAGATCCACAGATCTAAACAATATGCTTTCACAACAAAGAAAATATGGAGATACAAGAGGTTTGGGCTACACTTCCAAATCAAAAGAGCACAAACCAGAATGTTCCCTAACCAAGAAGTTCAGTCAATAAGTAGAATCGTCAATTTGTTGAAGGTAAATATAGCTAAGATTCATGAGCCATTAAATGAAGCTCAGAGACAGTTGGACCTAAGAGAGAAGGAGGTTGAGAGACTTCAAAGAGAAGTGATCAGCTTGAAGAAGCCAGATGATTCACAAGCAAACATAAGAGTTGAAGATGAAGACAGAAAAGTTACAAACAGTTTCCAGCCTTCAAGAAGACAAGTTTATCCTAGGTATCAAAGCTCTTTTATAGGCCATTGTTATAATTGCTTTAATTTTGGTCATATGGAAATTTCTTGTAGGGCACCTAAAATAAGTACAGTTGATTATCCCAGAAAGCAGTATAATGAGAAGAACAATACTCAAAATAAGAATTATTTTCCTGTTCTCACTCAAAAAATAGAGTGCTCAAAGTGCAACAAATTTGGACACACTGTTGAGGAATGCAGGCTGAAGATTACTCTTGAAAAAGACATGACGGAATATATATGTGGATTATCTCTCTATGCTCATAAGGATGTAAATAAATGGTACATTGATAGCGGATGTACAAAACACATGACTGGAGATAAGAACAAGTTTCTCACACTCAAAAGGAACAATGGTGGCGATGTATCATTTGGAGACAATGGAACAACCAAAATACTTGGAAAAGGGAAGTGTACCTATAAAAGGGAATGCCAAATCTCAAAATGTCCTCTATGTTGAAGGATTAAAGCATGACCTACTGAGTGTTGGACAACTTTGTGATGCCAATTTCAATGTCAATTTCTTTACAAATCATTGTGAATAAGAAGAAATGGATCCAAACATATCACATGAAGAGGAGTCAGATCACCGAGAGGTGTCTATGTTTTGGAAGAGATAGAAGGAGAAATATGTCTCATTAGTCAAAGTAATAATAGTTGTCTTTGGCACAAAAGATTATCCCACCTAAACTTTGACAACATAGTAAAAATTAGTCAAACTAAAGTTGTTCGAGGGATTCCATAAGTTTTGAAACCTGTAAACAACTATGTGGATCATGTCAACACGGAAAATGGGTAAGAGCAAATTTCAAGGCAAAAGTGTACCAATCCACATCACACCCTTTGGAAATTGTCCATGCAGATCTATGTGGACCTGCAAGAACTCAAATTCTTCAAGGTGAGTTATACTTCATGCTATTCATTGATGATTATTCCAGAATGACTTGGGTCACCTTTTTGAAGAGCAAATCATAGACATTTGATAAATTTAAACTTTTAAAAGCTAAGGTTGAAAATGAGAGTGGACATAAAATCAAATGCCATAGATCTAATAATGGAGGGGAATTCACATCAGGTGAATTTAAAAAAATTTGTGATGAAAATGGTATTAAGTGATAGTATTGCACAGCTTGCACACTTCAAAAAAATGGTGTAGCCGAGAGAAAGAATCGAACTGTTCAAGAGGAAGCAAGAACAATGCTACTAGAGGCTAATTTTACTGAAACATTTTGGAGAGAGGCAGTAGGAGCATATGTTTACATCATAAACATAGCACAGTTCAGAGTCAACAGTGATAAGACTCCTTATGAATTATGGACAGGAACAAAAGCCACTGTAGACTATTTCAAAATCTTTGGAAGCAAATGTTACATAAAAATCATTGATGACAACTTGGGAAAATTTCACTCCAGAATCGATGAAGGAATATTTTTGGGATATTCAACTGAAAAAAGGGCCTATAAATGCTACAACAAGCGTCTGAAGCGAATTGTTGAAAGTATAGATGTATTCATAGATGAAGAATTGGAACAAAAACTGCCAGAATCTGACTCTATTGAAACCAATGATGATGACTTATCTGATGAAGAAGAAACAACAAATGAAGAAGCAAAGGAGCAAAGTGATCAACAGAATCGGGATGAAGGAAGAGAATTGCTCTCTACTACTACAAAGACTCCAAAGGGTAATAAGTCCTCCATAAAATCTGTACAGAGAGATCATCATGAGGATCTTATTATTGGAGACATGGAAGAAGGTATGAAGCTTAGATCAACAACTCTGAAGAAAAATCTAGCCCTGCTCTCAACAATTGAACCAAAAACTTTCAATGAAGCTTCCAATGATGAATCTTGGAGAATTGCTAGGAAAGAAGAATTGGATCAAATTGAAAAAAGTGGAACCTGGGAATTAGTTCCTAGACCCCAAGCTAAAAGCATCATTGACACTAAATGGGTTTACAGAAATAAATTAGATGAAAATGGGAAAGTCATTAGAAATAAGGCAAGATTGGTGTGTAAAGGTTATACTCAAATGGAAGGAATTGATTTTGATCAAACTTTTGCTCCTGTGGCTAGGATGGAACTAATCAGAATATTTTTGGCATTTTCTAGCTACAAGAACTTCAAGGTTTATCAAATGGATGTTAATTCAACATTCCTAAATGGAGACTTTAAGGAATAAATCTATACTGAGCAACCTGAAGGATTCGAAAGTACAAAAAAGGAAGACTATGTCTGCAAACTAAAGAAATCTCTCTAGGGGCTCAAACAAGCCCCCAAGGCTTGGTATGAATGGTTGGATAAGTATTTAATTCAACAAGGATTTCAGAGAAGTAGTACAAACAACAACCTTTATCTCAAGTTTAAAGAAGATAAATTATTGATCACGGTTGTGTATGTTGATGATCTAATATTTGGAAGCAACGAGGAAAGCTTTAGCCAAATCTTTGCTTAAGAAATAGCAAAAGAGTTTGAGATGTCCATGATAGGTGAATTGACCTTCTTCCTTGGTCTACAGATTTCACAAGATTCCACATGTATTTTTATATCTCAATCTAACTATTTAAAAGAGATTCTTCAGAAGTTTGGCATGGCAGAAAGCTCCCATGTGTCTACACCAATGATGACCGATTGTAAGCTCAAAAAAGATGAAGAATCTCCTGCTATAAATTAGAAAACGTATAAATCCATGATTGGAAGTTTTCTATATCATTACTGCATCACGTCTTGATATCATGCAAGCAGTTGGGATGGTGGGAATATTTCAGGCCAATCGAAGGGAATCTCACATGACAGTTGTCAAGAGAATCCTCAGATATATAAAGGGAATGGTTGATTATGGATTGTGGCATCCAAAGGATGAGAACTTTGATCTCAAAGCATTTTCTGATGCCGATTGGGCAGGCAGTCTCGATGATAGAAAAAGCACAAGTGGGAATGCCTTCTTCCTTGGAAATTGGTTGGAATCTTGGTCGAGCAAAAAGCAATCCTCTATCTCACTATCAACCACTGAAACATAATACATATCAGCCGCCGAATGTTGCACACAACTCCTGTGGATGAAACAACTACTAGAAGATATCGAGATTAAGAATGATCAGCCACTCTCAATTTACTGTGATAATACAAGTGTTATTAGCATGTCAAAAAATCCTATTATACATGCTAAAACCAAACATATCCCCATTAAGTATCACTTTTTGAGAGAACAAGCACATGATCAAAAGATCAAGTTGGAATATGTGAACACTAAAGAGCAAATAGTTGATATCTTTACCAAGCCACTACCCAGAGAGGCTTTTGAGAACCTTAGAGATAAACTGGGAGTACTTATATCTCCTCAACAAAAGAATGATTTGTTGCATATGAAGGAAAATGGCTTCCATGTGGCAAACCAAACTTGAGGTCTTTCAAAGAACTCAGTACACCTTGAGTTCATGGAGCTGGAGGATGGACTCAAGAGTAAAAGATAACTACTCCAAGCAAAGAAATAGTTCCTAGGATTGTTATTGCAAATATTGACTAAAGGAAATCTAATGCAAGGCAGGGATGATGTCTAATAAGTCAGAGGTGACACAAATTGGCATTAAGAAGATGCCTACTGATAGGGGGAGAAGCAGTCAAAATGAAGGTTTAGTTACACTCTCTTCACCACTTTGCCATTGATGTCAAAGGGGGAGAAAGTCAGGAGCTCATCGTCAGGGGGAGCTATGTGTTGACATCAATGCCAAAGGGGGAGATTGTTGGAATTCTGAATTGGCATTGATGTCGAAAGGGGATTAAGGTATTAAAGTGTGTTTTTGGATACCCACAAGCCTTAGACAAATGCCCGTAGAGTTTCTAATTGAAGTGCAATTTTGTGTGAGGAAAATGCACGAAGAGGATGTAAAAGATGCCCACGGGCCTTAATAATATGCCCACGGGCCTTAATAATATGCCCGCGGGCCTACTGCAAATGCTTGTAGGCTCAACAAGCATGCCCGCAGGCTTATGAAAATGTCTTCCTGGCAAGTGGTAATGCCCACAGGCTTATGAAAATGCCTTCCTGGCAAGTGGTAATGCCCGCAGGGCTTGAAAAAATGCCAGCAGACACCTGGAATGCATTGTTGGTTAATGGATTGAATGCCCACAGACACTTGATGCATTATTGGTTAATGGATTGAATGAGGACATGTTCACATAACACCTGGAATTATTAAATAACGGCGTGGCAAACATTTATTGTGAGAACATCAAGCAAAGAAGGATTTCCTAAGAAAAATGATTTTAATTTAAAAACAACATTTGTAAGTTGGCTCAGTTAAATTTGGGTCCTAAATAAACATAATTTTTATTTTTGGAGTCGACAAACAAGTCGGCCTGTAACTTGTTATTAAAGAAGATTTGTGTATAAATAGAAGAGTTGGATGTGATTTTTGTTGTATGCATTTCGATGTGGTGATAAGAGCTGTGAGCTTGGAAAGATTAGAAAGTAGCATCTGAAAGAGCTACGAGGTGGATGGCTAGACAGTAGCAGCTAAAGGAACAGCCAACTTGCAAGACGAGACTATAGTAGACGAAGGAGTAGTGAATTGAAAGATTTTTTTCTTTTTGAATTTTTATCTTGGGGTGAAAGCTGTGATGCGAGGGTGGAACATTTTTTAAGGCTGAAAAGGAATCTTGTTATATATTTGGGAGGAAGGGTGGAACAAGGGAATAACACATATACTTAGGTTGCGGCCTAAATATATAATCTCATTTGGAGTTGAGATTATTTCTTATTGAGGTTGAAGCCTCCAAACCACTAGTTGCAGTTGGTGCATGTACTTTGTGTTAATGCAAAGATCTTCAATGTAAACTTATCATTTATAAATATACTCATATTTGAAGATTTCATTAGTATTTCTATTTTAGTATCAATTGTTATACTTTGGATTTATTAAGTTAACAACTGAAGATTAATTATGTGTGTTAGATCAGTCCAAAAATTTTAAATTGGTAAAAACCTACAATACTAATTCACCCCCCCCCTCTCAGTTTTGTGTGTGTGTTCTTCAAAACTCACTAATGTGCCCTTCACGATCAGTTAACCTTTAGGAACCCATGTCAACCCTTCTCTTTACTTTGTTAGTATATTGTTGTTGGACGCATATGCTTTGTAAGTTGTCCCGTAGTATTATATGTACCGTGGTATTGACCCATAGTATTGGGCATAGACTTAGTATATAAGTGTGTGTTGAGGCCAATTAAAGTACCGTGAAGTTATTTGTATTTAGCTTGCTCAAAGGAGGTTGCCCCCTCGAAGTGACCCGCGATCAATAAAGCGATTATGAGTTCTGTCATTTATGTTATCTTGTGTGTTTTCATTAATTAATTATTGCAGGTTCTTCACATCTAGTATCATAGCACTTTCTTGGGCTCATTGGGTGGAATTTTTGCCATAAAAAAATATTTCGCATCCGTTGCAAGTTTGGATCTGGGAATAATCTCTATCTGCTTAACTATGGGAAGTACTTGGGCATAATCCCTAAAACTCATTGTGAGGAGTACCACAGGAACCCCAAAGTAGCTAGCCCATTGAGAGGACTTGCTAGCGAAAAGGGCAACGACCCCTACCTAATTGACTAGTTCCCACCCGTGAGGTAAACCAAGAGCTTTCGTTTGTTGCAAAGCGGTTATCAGTTTTATTTGAGCCATGGAGTGAGGGGTACGGCCCCAATACGCAATCCGTCATACAATATTGGTGGCCGAGTGAAACCCCTGAACTGTTAGGAAGTAAAACATACATGGGGTCCATATCTATTTTCAGTTGAACTGTTGCCGATCACTTCTACGTCGTTTCAGATCCATTCGAAGCCATTCTACATCCATTCTGAAAGCCGTTCCAGATCTAATCGTTTCAGATCTATTCTGAAAGCCATTTCAGATCCAGCCATTTTCGATCCTTTCGGTGCCGTTTCAAATCCATCTCTTGCCGATCCCTTCTGCGTCATTGTAGATCTAATTGTTCTGATCCCTTTCGCGTCGTTGCAGATCCATTTCTAGAAGAAAAAAAATCCATTTTTTCGCCATATCTCCCTTGTTTTAACTTTGTTTCCCTTGAAACTTCCAGGACACCCTTGCAATCCCATTCTGCATGTTTCATTCCTGAGGACCCTATCGCAAATTCTACTTCCCAAAGCCATAAATCTCACATTTGTCTATTTTTAGGGTTTGCCATAACTTCTTCAATTTTCACCTACTCGCCTCCAAATTTTTCCACCATGTTCATTCCCTATTTCTGCTTCTTTGTCCCTCTCTGACAAATTTTCCCATTCTTTCACCCCGCTTTTGAAATCCTCATTTTCTGTTTTCCTATCCATTCGAAAGTTTCCAAAACCTAGTCAAACCCCAATTACCCATCAGAGTTTTTCCCAAATCCAATTTCCCTTTACTAAATAAGCTTTCGTTTGTGTTTTTCTACCCATTCCCCCCCCCCCCAAAAAAAAAAACTCCAGGTTATGGTTGTCACTTACGCAGGAGCAAAAACCATGGAGGAAGCACTTGCAGCCATCCAAAAAAAACTCCAGGATCTGGATGAAAAATTTCTCGGCCTCCATCTTGAGCATTCAGCCATGAACAGCAAGCGACAGTCTGAATCTTCATCAGACAATGGGTTCTCTTCTTCTAGCAATTTCCATGGTCCGAAGCTTGATTTTCCTCGCTTCAATGGTACTGATCCGACTGGATGGATCTATCGTGCAGAACAATATTTCAGTCTGCATAATACTTTTGATGTCAACAAAGTTCCACTTGCATAAATTCATTTGGAACAAGAAGCTCTTCAATGGTACCGTTGGTACATCAAGGTTCATGAAGAGCCAAAATGGCCAGATTTTTGCCAGCTCCTTTTGCAACGATTTGGTCCTAGTGCTTTTGATGACTTCAAAAGATCCCTCACTAAACTTCGCCAAATTGGAACTGCTAGAGAGTATCGGACAGAATTTGAGAAACTAGCCAATCACACAGAAGGATTGTCTGATGAATTCTACAGGAGTTGTTTTATCAGTGGTCTTACGGATGAAATCCGCTCATAGGTTAAAATGTTCTGTCCCAACACAATGATGGAAGCCCTAGGGTTGGCTAAGTTGGTTGAAGACAAGATTGTCACCCAACAGTGCTCCAAACCCACTTTTGTTCCCTTCTGAAATCTGGGTTCTCAACGACCTCCCATCCTTCCAGCTCCTCGACCAACTCCTATCAAGCATTTGTCTGAAACAAAGATGCAGGCACGCAGAGAAAAAGGGATTTTTTATAATTGTGATGAGAAATTCACTCGGGGACATAAATGTGTTAAGCAAAAGCTCTATCTTTTGGATATGGATTCTCCGCCTACCTCTAAAATTGGTGAAGAAGCTCCAAATATAATGGATGATCAGGTCGACATTCAGGAGCCACCTATTGACCCCCCATTTCAGGATGATCAACCAAAGATATCTCTCCATGCTTTATCTGGCGTCACCACCCCCCAAACAATGTGGGTCAAGGGTTACTTCAAGAAGCTTCCTCTTACAATACTCATTGATTCTGGTATGACTCATAACTTCATTGACCCTCGGATCGCAAAACAGGTTGATTTTTTTGTCCATCCTTGCTCCAACTTTGAAGTCATGGTTTCCAATGAGGGCACCTTACCTTGCAAGGGGAAGTGTCACAATGTGTGTATCTCTTTGGAAGATTATAACCTGCGCTCTGACATGTTTTCCTTGTCCCTAGGTGGATGTGATGTGGTTTTGGGCGTTTGATGGTTACGCACACTTGGCCCCATCTTATGGGATTTTGCTAAACTTTGGATGCAGTTTTCCATCAATGGGAAACAACACAAATTTACGGGCTTACAACAAGGGTCTCTCTGCATCATCAGTTCACATTGCCTGGAAAAGATCCTTAAGAAGAATTCACATGGTGTCATCGCTCAACTCCATTCCATTCAGATGCACCCATCCACGGTCTCCACTACTTCCTTGGATAGATATGCAGGTGTCTTTGCTAAACCAGTGGGCTTGTCGCCTTCAAGAGACCTTTCTGGTAATAATTTAGCCACATCTACATCTCAGCAGGAAATGCTGGTTATTTTTCATGCAGTACAGAAGTGGAAGCCATACCTATTAGGGAATTATTTATGCATCAAGACTGATCTCTAGAGTCTGGAAAATTTCCTGGAACAACATGTCTCCTCCCCAGAACACCTGAAATGGGTTATCCGACTCATGGGTTCTGCCTATGCGATCACTTACAAGAAGTGTAAGGACAATATGGTGGTAGATACTCCTTCTAGCACATTTGATAACCCCATTTCTCTTACATCTATTTCTTTGCTTGTTCCAAATTGGTTGCAATCTGTTCAACACGGCTATCTCTTCTATGAACTCCATGCTTCTTCATCGGCAGGGCGCTCTGGGTTCCTCAAAACGTATGACCAGGAACAATGTAACTTCTTTTGGCAATGACAAAATGACAATTCAACATATGGTGGTTGACTGTGATACTTACCAAGTCAACAAGGGTGAAACGAAACTCCTTTCGAGACTGTGCGAACCCTTTCCCATCCCTACACATATTTGGACAACTATTTCTATGGATTTCCTAGAAGCACTCTAGTGGTACAATACCACATCTAAAAGGACACCATATGAAGCAGTCTATGGACATGCACCACTAGTTCTTCTTCCATACACCCTCAGTAGCTCCCCAGTTCAAGAAATTGACTCAGTTCTTCAAAACCGCGATCAGATTCTTCTCATTCTGCAGGACAATCTTCACATGGAAAGAATTCGACTGAAACAACAAGCCAATCAGCACCGTTCTGAGTGCACTTTTCACACAGCTAATATGGTTCTTGTTCATCTACAACCTTCTAAGCAATCCTCCGTGAAACTCAAAAGGCGTCAGTGGCCCGAAATGCAACCCGAGGATGCTACAGGGGAACCTATCCTTCAGATTCTGCATCAATTTCCACATCTAAAGCTTTGAGGACAAAGATTTTTCTAAGGGAGAGGGGATGTTAGGAACCCATGTCAACCCTTCTCTTTACTTTGTTAGTATATTGTTGTTGGATGCATATGCTTTGTAAGTCGTCCCGTAGTATTTGTTGATCCATAGTTTGTATTAGCCCATGGTATTGACCCATATTATTGGACGCATATGCTTTGTAAGTCGTCCCATAGTATTATATGTACCATGGTATTTACCCATAGTATTGGGCATAGACTTAGTATATAAGTGTGTGTTGAGGCCAATGAAGGTACCATGAAGTTATTTGTATTGAGCTTGCTCAAAGGAGGTTTCCCCCTCGAAGTGGCCTGCAATCAATAAAGCGATTATGAGTTCTGTCATTTCTTCTATCTCGTGTGTTTTCATTAATTAATTATTGCAAGTTCTTCACATTAACTGACAGTAGCTTCATTTCACTCACATTCAGTTGATTTTGGCACCATTGGAGCACTATAGTGGGGACAATTCCTATGCTAAACTGACATGGATTCGAATTCCTCCTGGATAATCGAATCCTTTCTATTGTACTATATTATTTTTATATATTGATTAATGGAATATGACACCAGTTTTGATGCACATCTGAGTTTCTTTGCATGTTTGATTTTACTGCTCAATTCTTGCTAGATTTCACTGCATTTCTTCTTCCTTCCTAATACTTTCACTTTGAGATTTTCCCAGGCTCAATGATCTACCATGTTACAGAATTTCACACAAATCCATTTTTGAACTAAGCCATTTAATCATCGTTTTCACGAGTATGCACACAATTGGCAATATCTTAGGCATATCAAACCTCCATTTTTTTCGTCGTAAGATGATGGGTGGAGCTAATCCAAAGGAATATATAGAGTACACATCTCCATTTTTTTGTTTATTGTCATCCATTTTTTATTAATTCAAAAACCTATCACCCTAGATGATCTTGTGTAAAGAAGGAGAACTACAACATTGGAGCTAGGTTCTAAATTTTCAAAATCTTTTTTAGTATTCATGATTAGCATGTGGGGATCACCTGACACTCTTCATATTTCATAATTTGTTTCCCAACTAGGATAAATCTAGGTTCAAGTGAAGACCAAAATAGCTATGTTGATGGGTGACAAACAAGACACATCAACAATAGTATATCCATGACCTTCAAAAAATAAATTGATATGCTCATCTCTTGATTCTTATGACTACAAAATTCACATATATCGCTATTCCATAAAGGTCAGTTCTAGTTTTAATCAATATTCTGATAGGCTTGTAGGTTGTATGTTTAGTTGGTTGGATCGTCACTAAATTGTGTGGTAATGGTGGTCTTCTGAGTATTTATTTCAAGGAGATGGATGAAATAATGTTAATATTTGCACCCATATCAACCATAGCATCAGATATTAGTTTTCTCATGGTTATGGTGGAAACATGCAGGTATTTTTGGAAGAAATAAATAACCTTTTGTACCTTCACCATATTTGATCCCAACTATTCTTCTCCTTCAGCATAAAGTATATAGCCGAGGAACTCATATATATTCTTTAGGTACTTGTTGTCCCGAGCTAACTACTTATATTGGCTAGTTAACTCTTAATGGAGATTACTTTTTGATGGTCTAGCCTTTTCCGCATCAGAGTATGATCTTCAATACCTTTCCTTCACCTGTTGGTTGCATTCTCTACTAACTTCAAGTGTTTTCTCCAACATTTACCTTTGGTTTTCATAGTATTGATCTTTCTCATTTTTCATTGGCTCTTCGTTTGATCCAAGGGGTCTGTACCGAGCAAGTGAGGAGTCATTCATGATAAAATATTCTTGGTGATCATATTCTTTGATCACTTGAATCATTTGATAGTTGTTTGCTAGAATATCCTTAAATTTATGACAATATCTTGTGTCATGTGTGTTGATACCATAGAGGTAACAACACACTTGCCTTGCAATGTTGAAAATATAATTATCGGGTTTATGCCTACATGCCCCATAGGGGAAATACTTACATGCATTTCTTCCTCCAACGTTGTCATCATTGAAGAATTTCTTCCTTGGGCTTGGGATTATAAGATGTTATGGTCCTATTGCAATTCTTAGTATCGGTCCCTTTCTTGAAAGTGTCTTGATCATGTCACTTTCTTTTCCAATGTGAAAATTGACCTTGGTTCTTCGAGTATAATTTATAGTAGTTTCAACATTTCTTATATGTATTAAATGTGTAGTAGAAATTGAACTAATTCGAATGATTCATGTTCTTATCTCATTTGCCGGTTTCATGTTTTCATTGGGTTGCTTTTCATCCTTGGTTTATTTTAGGTTATGTGGTTTCTCTCTGTTTAGCATCTTTTGGGCATGTTCCTTTTTGTGATGCTCCTTATCTTATGCATTTGGTTCCATATTATCCTCCATTTATATGGCCATATTGAGGGATTCCTAATATGAATTTACAAGGTTCCCTTAAGACTTGTGATCAAAGGTTAGGAAAAAGAACTGATATGAATTAGTCCATACTTTTGAGATTAGGGATATTATACTTCCACTAGAATAAAAGTTCCTTCAATCAAGAGGCATATTGCTTCACTGCTTCTCCCCTTCTTTTCTGAGTGCATATAAGCTTTTTAAAAGCCAAGTTTTTCATGTCAAGCTATATGTCTGCTTCATGGATTTGATTAACAATGTTGTCCCAATATTTGGAGACTGATTGCTTATCAATGCTCTAATACCATTTGAGTGTTACTCCTCTCAAGGTTCTTTTGAATGTGATACATTGGGTCGATGGGTTGGTTAATTTTTGGCCTCAAAGGGGGTATTAGGTGTGAACAAATGATCATGTTCACTCCTCATACCATGAAAAGTGTGTGCCTTGGTTATATTATACCAACACTTCTCTTGAGTTTTGTCCCATTTATTCTCTTTGTAGCATAAATCCATACAATTCCCTATACAACTTTGAACATATTGAATCTTTTTCTTAGGAATTTTCAAAACCTTTGTGGATTTAACTAACAAATATTTAGGAGAATTGACTTCCCCATTTACATGTTCTTATTCCAAATTTTTTGCATGTTGGCACTCGGTCTCAACTACTGGTATCTCTTCAAGGGTACCCCCTAAAGTTTTCTCATCATTTTGGTTCTAGTTATGATTATGAATTTTAGACTTCTTTTCCAATGCAATTGAAATTTTTTATCTTCTTGACTTTCAGGCTTTCCTCTAGAACCCCATGTAGATTTTGCTAGTGGTGTGATCTCTTTGTCAAGAGTGTAGGACCCCTTGAACTGAACCTGAAACTTTAACAACTTCATACAAACAAATTATCCATTATAGTTATTGGAAAAATAAAATAAAAGAGTGAATAACTTAACAAAAATAAACAAAACCTTAACCTGTCAACCCGATCCAGCTGGTCCATTGTCGTCTGCGTCTTCCGTAGGATCCCTCCAGCAAAGCTCGTTTAACCATTGACGAAGCAACCGTTAGCTTCGCCACCCAACCATAGGCTCATGCTTTCAGTCGCATGGCCTCCCCTGAGCTTTGGGTCGTAAAGTTCACACACAATTCTCAAGAAACCCAGCTTGGGTTTCCCCCCCACTAAGATTTCCATCCAAACCCTCAAATAGCAGCAAGTCATGAGGTAACTTGATATTACGATAGTCATCCAGGGTCTGGGTCCTTTACCCATCCCCAAAGTCTTCCTTTTAAAGGAAAATCCCCTACGACACATGTCGCTTCATGCATAAATAATTATTTAATTAATTCTTTAATGAAAAACAACTCACCCATCCAAGTGTCAATTTATCTAGGGGATGCACCAACATCCCTAAGTTTGCTCATGTTTGTCCCCTAGATATTTCACTTAACTCCTAGATTTGTGGTGTAGGTGGAGTTGACTAGGTGTCCATGCCTAGGATTCCATTTTGCTCCTAAATAAATATTTATAATATTTTTAAGTAATCAGGAATATCCTTTCATGTGCAATTCCTAAATAACACTTAATATTATTTAAATGCCAAAGTAATCATTTATGTGCAAATGCCTAAAGTACTCAAAGGCATTTCTAAGTAAAGTTCTAGGTGCAAAATTATACGTTTCAACGCAGTTAAGTTTAGAAATCAACTTTTACTAGGGACCCGGTGTCGCGCCGTTGGGCCTCCTTGTTCCTTAATTTAATTTCCCTAACATGGCACCACTCCGTCGGGTCCAGTCATCTGTAGTTTCCATTCCTCGGCAAGGCACCACATCGTTGGGTCCTTGCATCCACTCTTTCCGTTCTTGGCAGGGTACCGCACCGTCGGGCCCTTCTGCCGTCATCCTTCCGTTTTGACTTGCGGGAACTTCATGTAGGGATTTCAGGAGTCGTTACCCTCCATCCTCCGTCTACACGCTATTAGGGACTAATGGCATTGAGGAGTGAGTCCGTTCTCAGTGCGCGCCCCCCAACTCATACGTGACCAGCTTCGTCGTGGCCCACCTCGTACACCCTCCAGCTTTCCTCTTGAGCAAGCGGATCAGTGCTTATCTTCTCAAGCGTGGTATTCCATCGGAAGTCAACATCGTCGTCGCTCTCCCTGTGTGTGATTTACTCGTACTCTACGACCCTTCATATTCCTTTGTGTGTCCGTCGGTGAACCGTTTCACCTCTCGCTACACACATTTCTCACAAATGTAAATTAGTGGCACTGTCCTCAATAATCACAATATGGTTTATAAATTTGTTGCTTCATTAAGCCTATAATTTACTCAATCATTACTCATTCGTCTAATCACGTAATCAATTGCGCAGCTAGTCGTTAAGCATCATTCATATGTACAATTTTCATATCAAAGTCAATCGTTAAACAACATGAAATCGTCCATTCACAATAACTACCCAAATGCACATATATCAATTAATCGCAATCATAGATATACTCAAAATAAAATCATAGGGTTATTTTATTAATGTTTCAGATAGTTGGGTGACTCAGCAGGTGCCCTCAATGTCTACAGTAGTCTAGGGGCACTACATACATCCCTACTTATTTAGAACTCTGTCCCGAAGTTCAGAATAAAAATGGGAAGATATGACGCATCTTAGTTGCGTCCTCCCAAGTTGCAGAGCTAGGACTGTAACTGTCCTACTGCACTTTGACTTGATCAATCAGGGCTAATCATTAAGCAATAACTAATCAATCAATTATACCACTCCACATATATAATTTAATTCCTTAATTCATTTATCAATTATTGTCGTCATTCACATCTTCAGGTTTTCCTCAATCTTTTAAGACATATCAAGGCTCAAGAAACCACTTTATCGAAGTTGTTCGGCTGGGTCACTCGACAGGTGCCCTTAAGGTCCACAGTCATTTTAGGGGCATTACATACACCCCCTCTTATATAGAACTTCGTCCCGAAGTTAATTTTTTTTGTTCTTGTACTTTCGACGCTAGGCTTTATCTTGATTTCTATTCTCATCTTCATGTCATTGTATTCTATTTTTCTCCAATAATCATGGCTATAAGCACAAGTGGTTCTAATCACTATTTTCTATATCAATTAGAATGGTTCCAATACACCCTCGGGACTTAATCGTATCCTTATGTAATACAGATCCAATAATTCTTTTATAACTGTCAGTACCAAATTAGATTTTCTATACCTTCTAGTCATCTACAAAGGTTTACAATGTCCAAGTTATCTATAAGCTGCATTGCGTCAATAGTCACCCAAAATTTTATCAAGCCTACCAAATCCAAGCAAGGATTTAAGTCTAGGGGCACTACATCCTTGTTCCACTTTACTAAAATTATCTTCTTTTTGGACTCTCAGTTGGTCTTAAATCCCAATTAAGCATACATTTTCAATGATGTTCTAGCTACGTATTTTTTTTAATAAGCAGGACATAATCATTTCAAAATGAAAATTTAGATCTACTTTTCCCTTACTTTTCCCAAAGGCAATTTTTTTTTCTTTCTTTCTTTTAAAGCATGGATAAATAATATGCATAAATGGTCCCCAATGCTTAATTTAAATTTGGTAATACCATTACTCATAAAATAAAGATTACCTCTTTTCACCGCTTTCCATTATATTCACCTCCTCTGTTTGAGGCTTCTGATAATCCCTAGCACCTGCATCTACACTTGCATATTCTTGCAAAGGGTTACTCACACCATAACTATTTCAACAAAGTAATTGAGAAGGAAAAATCAAATTTTATATTTACTGCATCTAAATAGTGATATTAAGCTCAATGCATAACTTTCATGCATTACTATATTGTTTATGCATAATTCCTATGCATTAAATGTTTCAATTACATGGTATTAAGGACATCAATCATATCAATGTGCATTGTCTTGTCATACTTATGCACATATATTAAGTACTTATTCTTAAATAAATTTTTCATCAATTCGAACAATTCTTGCCTATTGCTTTCCTTTCATATAACAAGCACATATTTTGCTTGGATATAAAATTCAACTCATAACTTTAACATTATCAATATGACTACTACGTCATATTTTCCATTCGATCATTACTTACATAATATATTCTATGATACCAACACCATATAATAATTAGTTACTTCCCTCTTTGGTCGTCTCAACTTCTCCACCTAACATATCCTCAAGATAACACATTAATATCTCAAGCTATCATCTTTACAAGAATTAAATCTTACTATTTATTTGCATTCCATCATTTCTCATGATCATATTTAAGTGAAGATAGCAAAAGAACAAGTATCTTCTATCTTTTCAAAGTCTTTATTTTCTAATAAGTACCAAAATCATATGTCAATCTTTATAATGCTTAAGAAGATACCTAACCTTTAACAACCATAAAGGTTCTCAATTACGGATCATCAACACTCTTTAGTGTTTTAGTAACTAAGAAATATATTCTTATTTTTCACAAACCATGCCACCATGTATTCGTTTACGCATGTTGAATTTAGAAAATCAATTCACATGATTTTCTTAATGACATTTAGAAAATCAATTCACATGATTTTCTTAATGACATTTAGAAAATTAACTAAGATGCAAAACTATCATCGTGGAATCAATTATAACTCATTCAAATTTGTGTATCATAAATTTCATAATGGCACCTCCCTTAATTATTAGGTATTTGACAATTATCTCCCAAGCCTCTTTTCATTTTCTAATTTACACAAATTTATGATCTTGCATGCAATCAAACATATTAAATTTTTACAAATCTATTTTACATCTTTCCTTCTCTTGATCATAGATTTTTATGTTCATTTGATTAATAAATTATGAAACTTTAATTCATAGCTTTTTCATCATGCATGTCATTAAAGTGAGAAAATATGAAAACAATTTGCATTTAACAACAATTATTCAACAAAAGGGTGAACATACCAGCATGTACGACTCGTGATTTTTTTATTTTTTATTTTTTTTAAAACATCTTTAATAAATCTTATGACTCCTATATAACTTGAACGAATGTCTAAGAATGATTGACGTACCTCTCCACTTATCTAAAGTTGACTTCATATAATTTCAAGAATATAAGAGTCAACTCTAAAATTATATTTTAAAGGACAATATGACATTTACTATCATTAAATAAAAGACATTACTTTTGAACCGTACATATTTTAATTACGGATGGACAATCTCAATAATCTCAAAAGACATATTTCAAATAATAAAGACATTCTCAATAATCTTCTCAAAAGACATATTTCAAATAATAAAGATATTCTCCATAAACTCAAGGGACAATATAACTTTTCTAAATCATAATTAAAGACATATTCAAATAATAAAGACATTCTCAATAATTATATATTCTATTTCAAGGGTGCATTCATGAGAATTTTAAGGGGCAATATGATGTTTACTAAATACAAAATATTGCTTCACTCCATTATAATGAGTCGTTTAAACCCAACCGAATCTTCAGTCAAGAATTAATCATGCTACAATCTTTTAAATAAACTACTAAAATAATGCGACTACAGGTTCACCATCCAAATTATATATTTTTACATTTCCCTATATCTTAAAAAGAATAGTTAATTAAAAATTACAAAATATTGTCAATCCCTTAAACAAGGAGATATTACTACACTGCCACTTTTCACTAAATGTAATGATGTTTAAAAAGACTTAATAGTTTCTATTGTTTACCGCAAACAAGGAGTTAGACAGTACTGACTTCACCCTCAATAATATGTTAAGGTCCAAACAGTCTTGACTTTTAATTGACATAAGAGTTGTTCAATACGTGCCACCAAGGGATCCACGGCTTGCTAGCTGAGGAATATTACTGACACATGTTTTTATCCAAAGCTTAAATGTTGACAGCAATTAAAGAGTAAATTCACATTCGGTATTAAGAATCTAGAGATGCCATTAAATACTCTAATGGGCACACACTGTTTTTTTTTTTTTTTTGTCATGCTCTTATAGAAACACACAAATGTACAATTAAATGGCAAGATTTAAAATGCTTGTAAATGAGACATGATTCTGGATTAACATTGTATCAACAATACTCTAGACCATACCAGCAAATAAACTTTAATTCTAAACTCTCAGAGGTTTCACCCTTCAAGCTGTGCTCGATCTTCATGTTGTCAACAGAACTTAGAACGAATGGATCTGGTTCTGAAAATAGCACAGAACAATTGCAATCTAGTGGGATAATTAAATCGTAAACAGAGTTTGAGGAAGAGGGAGGGATGATCTGTTGGATCCATGACTCGGGTTGGTAAACACCGAAGGCGTAGGGAAAACTCTATAAGAGAAAATTACTGTAACAACTCACTCAGATTCAATCAGGGTAGAAGAACCCATCTAGAGATTCGATCCGACATCAAAACAGACAGAGGTTTGAAAGTAGAGGCAAGTGTGATAAATCCTCAGAGACTGAACATGGTAAGTTTTCTCAGATTACTGTTTTAATTCATTTCCAGGCATATTAGACAATGGATCTAGAACACTATTTAACAATGGATCATTCGTAGACATCTAGGAGCAGTTTGTAATTCAAAGTATTGACTTGGAAACGCCTAAAAAGAAAACAGAGATTTAATATATAATTTAACCAAAACTTAAAACAAAGGATGGGGTTTAAGTTTAATAAATTATGAATCAAGCCAGAAATGGTAGATCGGAATCGATCTCAAATTAAAATCATTTTTCAAGGCAGATCGGACTCGATCTCAGGCATAACAATGGCAAATCGATTACAGGTATGGAGATAAAAGTAAGAATTACCACCTCCGTAAAAAGAAATAAAAAAAAGGGCAGAGCAATACAAATTTAGGATTATATCATAATCCTGGAAATACCGATTGGCTTCTTCGACAGAGTAAGCCGAAGAGAAATTTAAGGTCAAACTAAATGGATCAATATAATAATCGATTCTGGGCATGAGATTTGATTTCAACAAGTCTCAATAACTCTTCTTCCTTCAAATCGGTTTCGGTTGAGGCTTAGAAAACGCCGAATCTGGATTACAATACTTTGGAAAAAAAATAAAAATTGAAGCGCCCAAAATCTCAGAAGTTGATACCGGGCACGCCGAATCTGGACCATAATACGGTCGAGATTTCTGGAAACGCGCAGTCCATGCAGAGCTTTAAATACACAGGGTCATAATTTGAATTCATACAATTTGGAAACGCCAAAATACCAGATCCAGAATGTTACAAGTTTGAAAATACAAGACGCCAAGGTTTGGATTTTGATGGAGGTACAGAGATCGAGGAATAAGGATTTCAGTCGGTCACAGAAATCATAAAACGCAGAGATGGAGAACATAGATCCAAAGCTAATTCATAAACAGAGCTCCGATTGAAATCAAGCAATAATAAGATTCAGAATTAAGACAGTGCATAAGCATTAACCCCAGCCATCGAATTTCAGTTGGCAGTCTTGTGCAGAGGATCACCCAGATCGCATCAACAAAATATCTTAACACCTTCAAGAAAATTCAAGATTATGTAAATGATGGAAACGGCACGATCTCATCGATTCCACAATAGTTCGAAGAGATAGTAAAACGAAAACAGAGTCTAAACTTCGTAATAGTTCAGATCTAAAATTCCCCTGCCATCACAGGAAATTCAAGGATATAAAAACGATGAAGACAGAATCTATATAAATGATGGAAACAGGGCACGATCTCGTCAATTCCACAAGAGTTCAAAGAAATTATAAACGAACACAAATTTTAAAATTTATGATAGTTCTAATCTAAAATTTCCACGCCATCACAGGAAATTCGAGGATATATAAACAATGACGACAGAGTCACAAACTCATCACTTTCACCAGAATTCAAGAAATTGTAAAACAAAAATAGAGCTTTAATATTCATAATAATTCAGATCTAGGATATTGCAATAATAACCAATCTAGATCTTTGTCGATATGGAAAGAAACGCAGAGATGGAAAGAAACGAGGATCTCAGTCGATCGCAAAGGAGAATACGCAGAGATGAAAAGTAGATTCAATCATTCGTAACCAGCGGACTGTTTATAATCAATAGTGCGGCCATACAAGATAAACATTTGCTAACAAAATAAACAGAGTTACTAATTATAAAAAGGAAAGCATCTTTTCTGAACAGAACTTAATATCATATCGCTGAAACATATGATTCATAGAGCGTATACTAAACTTCCATGAAACAATTTCCAAAACAAAAACTAAGTATTTAGTCCTTCAAGTCATGGCTGAGAGTAAAGTTAAATGAATCTCATAATAATTTCTCTACTCCGAAAATAACAAATGAAATTTATTCTAGAAAAAGAACCTGTGCAAGTAGTTGTCTTGGTAGTAGATATCCTTTTCAAAGTCGCAGCTCCAATCCGTAGTCCGGCCTCCATGATTTACCGACCAATATCTCGGTAGAATTATGATTCTAGTGCCCTCAAGGCTCAACCGACTCTGATACCAAATGTAGGACCCTCCTTTAGGGTCCCCTTGAACTGAACCTGAAACTTTAACAACTTCATACAAACAAATTAGCCATTATAGTTATTGGAAAAATAAAATAAAAGAGTGAATAACTTAACAAAAATAAGCAAAACCTTAACCTATAAACCCGATCCAGTTGTTCCATTGTCATCTGTGTCTTCCGTAGGATCCCTCCAGCAAAGCTCGTTTAACCATTGGCGAAGCAACCGTTAGCTTCGCCACCCAACCATAGGCTCATGCTTTCAGTCGCATGGCCTCCCCCGAGTTTTGGGTCATAAATTTCACACACAATTCTCAAGAAACCCAGCTTGGGTTTCCCCCCCACCAAGATTTCCAGCCAAACCCTCAAATAGCAGCAAGTCATGAGGTAACTTGATATTACGATATTCATCCAGAGTCTGGGTCCTTTACCCATCCCCAAAGTCTTCCTTTTAAAGGAAAATCCCCTAAGACACATGTCGCTTCATGCATAAATAATTATTTAATTAATTCTTTAATGAAAAACAACTCACCCATCCAAGTGTCAATTTATCTAGGAGATGCACCAACATCCCTAAGTTTGCTCATGTTTGTCCCCTAGATATTTCACTTAACTCTTAGATTTGTGGTGTAGGTGGAGTTGACTAGGTGTCCATGCCTAGGATTCCATTTTGCTCCTAAATAAATATTTATAATATTTTTAAGTAATCAGGAATATCCTTTCATGTGCAATTCCTAAATAACACTTAATATTATTTAAATGCCAAAGTAATCATTTATGTGCAAATGCCTAAAGTACTTAAATGCATTTCTAAGTAAAGTTCTAGGTGCAAAATTATACGTTTCAACGTAGTTAAGTTTAGAAATCAACTTTTACTAGGGACCCGGTGCCGGGCCGTTGGACCTCCTTGTTCCTTAATTTAATTTCCCTGACATGGAACCACTCCGTCGGGTCCAGTCATCCGTAGTTTCCATTCCTCGGCAAGGCACCACATCGTTGGGTCCTTGCATCCACTCTTTCCGTTCTTGGCAGGGTACCGCACCGTCGGGACCTTCTGCCGTCATCCTTCCATTTTGACTTGCGGGAACTTCATGTAGGGATTTCAGGAGCTGTTACCCTCCATCCTCCGTCTACACGCTATTAGGGACTAATGGCATTGAGGAGTGAGTCCGTTCTCACTGCGCGCCCCCCAACCCATACGTGACCAGCTCCGTCGTGGCCCACCTCGTACACCCTCACGCTTTCCTCTTGAGCAAGCGGATCAGTTCTTATCTGCTCAAGCGTGGTATTTCGTCAGACGTCGACATCGTCGTCGCTCTCCCTGTGTGTGATTTACTCGTACTCTATGACCCTTCATATTCCTTTGTGTGTCCGTCGGTGAACCGTTTCACCTCTCGCTACACACATTTCTCACAAACGTAAATTAGTGGCACTGTCCTCAATTATCACAATTTGGTTTATAAATTTGTTGCTTCATTAAGCATCTATAATTTACTCAATCATTACTCATTCGTCTAATCACGTAATCAATTACACAGCTAGTCGTTAAGCATCATTCATATGTACAGTTTTCATATCAAAGTCAATTGTTAAACAACATGAAATCGTCCATTCACAATAACTACCCAAATGCACATATATCAATCAATCGTAATCATAAATATACTCAAAATAAAATCATAGGGTTATTTTATTAATGTTTCAGACAGTCGGGTGACTCAGCAGGTGCCCTCAATGTCTACAGTAGTCTAGGGGCACTACATACATCCCTACTTATTTAGAACTCCGTCCCGAAGTTCAGAATAAAAATGGAAAACTATGACGCATCTTAGTTGCGTCCTCCCAAGTTGCAGAGCTAGGACTGTAACTGTCCTACTGCACTTTGACTTGATCAATCAGTGCTAATCATTAAGCAAGAACTAACCAATCAATTATACCACTCCACATATATAATTTAATTCCTTAATTCATTTATCAATTATTGTCGTCATTCACATCTTCAGGTTTTCCTCAATCTTGTAAGACATATCAAGGCTCAAGAAACCACTTTATCGAAGTTGTTCGGCTGGGTCACTCGACAAGTGCCCTTAAGGTCCACAGTCATTTTAGGGGCATTACAAAGAGGTTCTTCTAGGCTTATTGATTCCCCCACAAATGTGCGGTTTATAAATGATTCCAATTTGAAAATAGAATATAATGAAGACAAACCTTTCTTGATCATGCAAAACTAGTTCTCTACTTAACACAAACCTTATCACTAACTACGAATACCATGCTATTATAAGGTTTATTAAGACTATATTAAAGTCCTTAACATTTAAATCATTGTTCAACTATGATAAATCAAAATTACTAAAACGATGATAATTGACAATTCAAGAAATATCACAATTGCAACATATTACTATTGATTTAATAGTAAAATAAACAATCAACACATATTTTAATCATTACACTCTCTATTAGTCACACACAACTACAATTACACATTAGAATGCAATGCTTGTAATGGGAAATAACTCGAGGATTAGAAAGAAAACCAATTGCAAATAGGCATAGTACTTATCTAAAAAAATATTACAATACACATCTATAGAACTTACCTTTGGAAGCCAAGCACACAAAGCATGCCATCCTTAAAAAAGGGAGTTAAACTACCATTCTTACAAATTATCCTATTTATAGAAAGGGATTGCTTTACAAGGTCAACCTTGATGAAATGCTCTTTATATTAACTTGTTTGATCAAGTAAAAATTGATCATTGATCATTGTACATCTTATTACATTGCCTCACTCGATACTTATGGACTTTGATTATAAAATAGAGGTGTATTCACAATTTACAACTTAATAAGAAAAGAAACAACATTTACAACATGGCTTTTATTAAAGAGATCCCATGAATAAAGATGGATTTATATAGGAAAAGGCTTTGCAAAGATGCAAAACTAAAAATGTGTATGTCAAGCACTCTATATGCAGATAAATTACTACCAAACACACAGAGCATATGAAATTTATTGTCAACCCGAGAAAGTCTTTTTATTTCAAAGGATAAGTGCACAATATATGCTTAAACACAAAACCATTAGAAGTGAATATTTTTATCTTCTATCATCCATGTTCATCCCAAGAATCTATGCAATCCCAATTGCCTTCTAACTGCTATACTACAATTCTTTTCTATTATGCATCAATAAGAAATGGTATCAGATCTAATCAACAATTGCAAAAAGGAAATCTCATTCGCATTCTAAAACAATCACTTGTCTGATCTAATCAATCTAGGAATCATAAAGCATAAACTGAACATTACTCTAGAATTTCAATTGAAAAAGATTGAAGCAACTGTTCTAAGAAATTGAATTGCAGAATGGAAATCAATCAACACATAACAGGAAAGCTAAATTGTAAGAGCTCCTGGGATCACGTCTCAACTGTAAGATGAACACGGCAGTGTGAACAGAAATTGAAATGCATAAAGCAAACCTGACTCAGTCGACTGTTATTCTACACCATTCACCAATCTCACAGAAATGTAATCTTTTACTGAGAAATCCACACAATAAATATTGCTGCTGCGTACAAAGGAAAGAACAAAGCATCACACAACAAGAAAGATAAAATCCTATTTTAACTCAGCAATCTCTGTGGAAGACGGGCCCAGTCTTCACACAGAGACGCTGGTTGAACAACACACTCTTTAGCTCAGAAGTGACCCCTTATATTAACAGAAGAATGAGTACACAGTTTTGCTCGGCTGCTAATACAAAATGAATTAATTGTTTGTTGTTCAACCCCTGAGTCGAGGCAACTCGCCCTATTTATACATACAAATCGTAACATCTAATCCCATAATTGGGCAGCCATGAAGATCTCTGATCTTCAGGCGCCCTAAATAATCTAGCTGTTACAATGCGTGGCAGAACAGAAACATCCAAATATGAGAGAGTTATTAATTGACCCAAGAGTGGCGGTCCTTCCAGCTCACAGCTAGACTCGAGCAGCAACATACTTAAGATAGCAAATTCTGTTACAACTACCCTATCACAACTGTGCCTTGATTGATGATTCGAGCCCCAAGGAACCTTCTACAAGGAACGAACATCCCTTTCTTTATGACTTGTTCAGCCCCAATCTTCCTGCAATCCATTTGTCTCAGCTACCTTCATAAATCGCAACATGTTAGCACAATTTGAGAGATGCACAGCTTTAATTATCACAATCATAAGGTAATAAAACAATGATCAGCCATACCTTGGTAATTTGGGGGATAAGGTAAGGACAATAGGTTTGATTGCCATGATAAATGGTGTAGGACAGGGGCAGGAAAGATGAATAATGATGACTAAAAAGGGCCAATTCTGGGCTCAACATCTCCCCCCAACTACCCTGTTGCATGTCCTCATGCAACAACCTGCATTTGAATCGTGAACTGAGCTCTATCCAGAAGAGAGGAAGGAATGTAGGAAACTCAGGCACCTTATCTCTCTTTTGAAAGGCTTCTGTGAGTGACCCAGCATCTTCCAACCTCACTGTTCCCTTCCACTGCTACTTGCTGATATCTGGGAGTGCACTTGGTGTAGTGGGAATCTTCCTGCAGTCTCATTATGCTATGCCTGGGGGAGTTGAAAATAAATCCTCAATCTGAATCCAACTCAATGACATCTCTAGGAGGTGGAAGCACTGGTTCTTGTGGGACAGTGTCTTCCAGCGCATCTAATTTTAACAGGAGAGTTGCTGGTTCTTGTGTTACAGCAACATCCTTTAAACCTTCTTCAGCAGCTACCTTTATTGATTTTGGAGACACTGGTTCTTGTGTAACAGCGTCTTCTTTGTCCTTCTGCTGCTGAGATAGGATCTCCTTCTCATCATGCAACCCTTCCTCCAAGATTTCGGTGTCACCTGAGCATGGTGTTTGTACCTGTTTATCTTCACTCCACTGTATATCAGGAATGATATCCACTCCAGGGTTATCTTCCAACTGCAATTCAGGAGTTCTTGCTGCAGCTTCCAAGGGTGTTGGTTCTTGTGTAGCAACATCCTGGCTTACCTCTTCATCCTTCTTTTGCTGCAACTCTTCTCCTATGAGTTCTGTGTCATGGGAGTCCTCTGGGGTTACAACCCAGAGTTCATCATTAAACTCCAGAATCGCCTCTGTCCCAGGTTCTTCCCCCATCTGTTTGGCAGATTGGACAAGTATATTCAGGTTTGCTGGTTCTTGTGTTACAGCTTCCTGTTCCAATTTATCACTGTCCTGCCTTTGTATCTCTTCTTCTAAAATTTATGTGTCCTAGGAGCATTCTGGGGTTTCGTCATATTCCTTTATAAGCTCCAGCGCATCCTTCATTCCAAATTCTTCTCCCATCTGCTCTATAATCTCTGTATCGTGGAAACATTCTGGGGTTACCATACATTCCTTATTAATCTCCAGGGCGTCCTCCATCCCATGTTCTTCTTCTACTTGTTCCATAATTTTTGCATCATGGGAAGTGGCAGCTGCAGTAAGGATGTTTAAAAGTGCTGGTTCTTGTGTGACAGCACCTTCTTTTTCCACTGCTTTCCCTACTGTGGCTACAGGCTGTTGTGCTGAATAAGTGCTAAGTAGAATTTTATGGCCTGCTTCCTCAAATATTTCTCCACAGGTGGGGCAGAGTATTCGCTCATCCTTTTCTCCAGCTCCAGCAGAAACTGATTCCTCCACTTGGTCTGCAGCCTCTATTAGTGTGTACATTTTTCTTTCACCCTGCTTTCTGCAGGTTTCCTTCCAAGTTTCCAGCTCCCTTCTAAGTGCTTGGAGGTCCTCTTTCAGCATTGCATTCTCATACAAAAGTCCTTCAATTCCAGGTTCTTCCTCCACTGGCCTTTGTGTAGCATCCATCGATCTTGGTGTAAGGATTGGGGGCTCAACCTATGTCTCTGGGGTTGCCCATCTTTTCCTAGCTACCGCTGCTGCTGTGGTAGATCGAGTTCGTTTCCTTCTGATTGGTGCTGTTAGATCAAATTCACTGGTGGCTCTCTTTCTCTTCTATGGCGTTTTCCTTTGTGATTTTTCCTTTTGTGGTGTTCCCTCCTGTGGAGCTGGGATATAGGGAGGAAAAACTGAGGTCAAAGGAATATTTCTTTGACCCTCATGCTGTTCTTCTTCAATCACAGCTCCTCCTCCTACCCACTCAGGTGAAGACTCAATTGTAACCAGCTCAATGTCTTCTTCCATTGCCCTAGCTCCGTCATCTTCAGGTTCCATTGTCGCAGCATTTGATGCCGCTCCAATTTCACCTTCTGCTGTCGGAGCTGTCTTGTTATATAGGTTTTCCATGAAGGTTTCACCTACATTGTCACCTAATGGCTCTGTTTGTGCTTCCCCTTGCTCTTCTTCAAATGCAGTGTCATCCCCCACTGGTTCTGCTTATGCTGGGGATTCATCTACCCCGAATGGCTCTGACTGTGCCCCTGGTTGTTCTTCCTCTGTGGTTTTACCCACCCCGGATGGTCCTGCCTGTGCCCCCGATTGCTGTTCTTCTCCCATTTCATCCCTCCCCCCGACTTCACTGGAGGAACTCCGGTCCTCCTGTTGTGGTGGAACCTGTAATTGCTGTAATGGGATGACCCTAAAGGGAACAGGTTGTTGTGGTCGGGTTATAAATTGTTCCCAAGTTATATTATGTTGGGCAAGGGTTCTTACAATAATTAACTTGATAAGCCCATGGTGGGTGAGAGAGGACAGTGGGTGCTTCGCAGACTGAACAAATGTTGCCATATGACCCAAGTCGTGCAATAAATAAAATGGAATGTTCAAAAAAATGCCATGGCGGAGATGAGAAAGCAAAGGAAGTTCAGAGTTATACACAGTTTGGTATCTACCTTTGCAGGTAATGTATTTCTTGAGGAAGACAGCAACCTGGTCCCATGGCCGCGGCAGTGAGTTCAGTGCAATCCCTCTCCTGGATGCTTCAACTTGCTCCCGTGGAAGTAAAAATTGTTCTCGTGCAACCGTTGCAGGGACTCGACGGTTAAACCAAGGTTTTCCCACCATCGGGATGGCTGTAACCTCGGATATAATGACCTCAGAGACGTCTATACACAGCCCCCACATCGTGGAGTGAGTTTTGGTAAGATTCAAGGCAAATTGCAGGGCTGCGTCCTGATCGAATCCGTCCAATCACTCAAAGAACTCGACCCAGCCAGCAGCTTGAAAAATGGCAAGAACTTGCGGATTCCGTCTAAGTTCCCGGGTATTGAAAGGTTCATGGCGAACTGGAATGCCCATGGTCCTGGCTGCAAACTGAAACTGCTATTCCACAGATTACCGGATCCCAGAATGGAAGTTGCAGCACAGAGGATGCACGAATCGCTGAGCGGAGACATTGAGAGAATGACCAAATTTGGAAAGTTGAGCACAGAACAGTGTTTGAAATTTTCATGCCGAATTGGGGAAGGTGGTAGTTATTAGCGTTTACGTCGTACGAGGGAAAGGTTTAATCAGGTATAATGGTGGTACGAGTGAAGGTACGACCAATATCGTTTAAATGATATCAATGCTTAATCACGTGATAAATGAAAGCCATACCTCATAAAACTGTGCGTCGAAAAGCTGCGGAAAATGGTGGAGCATGCAGTTGGTGACGTCACGGAGCCGAATTCATGCACAGTCGGATGTGTGATCATGATGACTCGGATAAGGCAATAAGTTCTTCCGCCGGTGAAACACAAACCGTCGCTTCCTCGGTGTCGGAATGATGAATTCACCGGCACGACTGAGGTGAATCAGCACCATGATTAGCATGTTTGAAACAATTCTTCTGTTAACACGGGAGTTACCACTGCAAGTTGCCAAAAAGAATGATAGCACGGCCGACGAAAAAGATGTTGCAGTCGTCAAAAAAATATGTTGCAGCCACCGGGAAAGAAGTTGCGGCCACCGAAAAAGAATTCACGGTAGCCGGAAAAAAAAATTTAAAAGTTTTACGGTGGCGGGAAAGATTACAGCTGGCGAGAAGAGTTGTTGCAGTGCTGTGATGTGTTGTTGTAGCCGCTGGATTGAAGTCGCGGCTGCCGGGGATGATTTATAGCTGACGGGAGAAAAGATTTTAAGGTCGACGGAAAACAATAACGGCGAAATGTTGCAGCCGCCGATGTTGCAACTGCTGGATTGACGACCGACGGGAAAAAAAAGGATACTACGGCTGCTGAAAATGAGGTGGCAGTTGCTGGGAAATGAGATGGCAGACGCGGGGAAATGAAGTGGCAGCTGCAGGAAACGGTTACGGCTGCGGGGAAATGATGTGGCAGTGGCTGGTAAATGAGGTGGAAACCGTTGGAAGATGAGGTGGCAGCCGCGGGGACTGGGGTTGCAGCTGCCGATGTTGCAGCCGCTGGAAAATATTGACGGCAAGCGGGAAAAAGGATTTTGCGGCTGCTAGGGAAAAGGATAATGTGGTTGCCGGAAAAGGATATACAGCTGTAGGAAAATATGTTGCAGCTGCCGGAAAATATGTCGCAGCTGCCGGAAAATATGTTGCAGCTGCCGGAAAATATGTCGCAGCTGCCGGATTTTTTTTTTTTTTTTTTTTTTTAAAGCAAGGACGGCACAGGGAGATTTTCGTCTAACGGGCCCAAACTGGTCGTTCTCCTGGCGCTTCCCTGAAAATTTTTGAAAGACGACAGCAAACAAAGAGATCAAATGCAAAGAGAAAAATATAAAAAACAACAGCTATACGCTACAGCAGGAAATTATTTATGTACAGCAAATACAATTTTCAGTTTAAGGTTTGGCAAAGGTAGAGAAAAGTTCCTGCTCTGGTGCCAATTGATAGTCTGGATCGGCAGCAATTTGTGAAATGAATGCATCTTTCGAAATGGGCTTACGATACAGTCGCAGTCTGTGGTCGTTAGCAAGTAATGGTATACGGTTTTCATCAATGGTCACCAGGCGAACAGTGCCGTTGTCAAATACCCTGTCGACCAAATATGGACCCAGCCATCTCGTGCATAATTTTCCTTTAAAATCCTTCTTGAATCTGGAGTCGTATAATAGTGCCCAGTCTCCTTCACGGAAGATTTTCTTTTTGATGAATCGGTCATGCCAGTTAGATCTCTGTTGCTGAAGCAGCACAGTCTGGTCTACTGCAGCTAACCGTTTCTCATCCAATTCATTTAATTGATTCAATCTTCTCTTATGGGCTTCTGTTACATCCAGATTCATTTCAATGGCTGTTTTCAGGGTCTTGATCTCAAATTCAATTGGAAATATGGCACTCTTTCCATACACCAGATCATAGGGAGAAAACCCCGTGGTGTTGCGCCAAGTTGTGCGATATGCCCACAGTGCTTCTGGAAGCCTGTCCTCCCAATCCCTTCGATGGCTTTTAACTGTTTTAGTAAGAATTGCTTCAATAACTTTATTAGTACTTTCCACCTGACCATTGGCCTGGGGATGATAAGGTGAAGTTATCCTGTGCTGCACATGATACTTCCGAAGCAAGGATTCAAATTGGTGTGAGATGAATTGCAGTCCCCCATCGGTAACTACTTCCTTTGGTACCCCAAAGCGGGTAAAAACTTCACTGTACAGAAAATCAATCACCGCCTGGTCATTAGCCTTAGCCAAAGCTACAGCTTCTACCCACTTGGTCATGTAATCTGTACACACCAGAATGTAAACCTTCTATCTGGAAGGAGGGTTGATAGGGCCAACAAAGTCCAATGCCCATCTATCAAATGGTTCTAGTACCACTTGGGGCTGTAAAGGCATCTGATCTGTCTTATTAGGTTGTCCCATCCTTTGGCAGCTGTCACAGGACTGAACATATCTTTTAGCATCTCTGAACAGTGTCGGCCAATAATAGCCCATCCGCAGCGCCTTATGCCCTGTTCTTTTGTCTGCAAAGTGTCCTCTGCAAGGTTCATCATGACAGGCCTTCAGTATATGAAAGATCTCATCTTCCCTTACACATCTTTTAATCTCAAGATCAGGTCCTGTGTAAAAGAGATGGCCCTTGAGCCAACAATACCTAGCACTTTGCTGAATAATTTTTCTTTTCTCTCGTTTAGACATATGTGGAGGAAGCTTTCCTGCAACCAAATAATTAGCAACGTCTGCATACCAAGGTGAATGAGCTAAGAGTGCGAATAAATGTTCATCCGGGAAAGCATCCTCAACAGGTGAACTGTCATCACTGTTAGTAAATCGTGATAAAAAATCAGCAACATTTTCTTTTCCAGGTTTATCTATAATAGTAATATCAAATTTATGTAATAATAAAAGCCACCTGGTTACTCTGGCATTAGTGACAGGTTTGTTCATTAAATACTTAATGGCAGAGTGGTCAGTGTGCACAAATGTAGGATACCCAGTAATGTAATGCCGAAACTTATTAATAGAATAAACAATAGCAAGGAATTCTTTTTCAGTAACAGTATAATTTAGTTCAGCAGGGGCTAAGTTTTTACTAACATAATAAATATCATAAGGTACTTGACCATCCTGTTGTCCTAGTACTGCTCCAATGGCAGTATCAGAAGCATCTGAAGAAATGTGGAAAGGTATGGTCCAATTAGGTCCCCTTAGAATAGGGGCTGTGGACAGCTTCTCTTTAAGCTTATCAAATGTTGTCTGGCATGCTGTACTCCACACAAACTGTGCGTCCTTCATTAACAATGAAAACAAAGGAGAAGCAAGTTTGGAGAAGTTTTCTATAAATATCCTGTAATATCCAGAATGTCCCAGAAAACTTCGCACCTCTTTCTGAGTTGAAGGAGTTGGTATATTTTTTATCACCTTAATTTTTGAAGGATCCACTTGAATACCATCGGTAGAGATGAAATGTCCTAATACCACCCCCTCACTCATCATCATATGTCATTTTTCAGTGCTTAATGAGAGGCGAGCCTGTTCACGGTGAATTAAAACTTTCTTTAAATTTTCCAGTGCTTCCTCAAAATCCTTGCCATAGGGAGTAAAATCATCCATAAATACTTCCATACTATCATTAACCAATTCAGAAAATATGCCAATCATAGCTCTTTGGAACATTGCAGGTGCATTGCACAAGCCAAAGGGAAGCACCCTGTAGGCAAACGTTCCCCAGGGGCAAGTGAAGGTGGTCTTATCCTGATCCTCCGGAGCAATCTGAATTTGATTGTACCCACTAAACCCATCCAAGAAGGAGAAGAACTTCTTCCCTGATAGGGTATCAAGTACTTGGTCAATAAAGGGCAGAGGAAAATGATTCTTTTGTGTAGCTTTGTTCAGCTCCCTATAATCGACACAGACTCTCCATTTACCATTTTTCTTGGGCACAATTACAAGTGGGCAAACCCACTCACTATCTGAAATAGGATAGATAAATCCTGCTTCCAAAAGTTTCTGGATTTCCTCCTTCACTATATCCCTCAAATTGGGGTTCATGCATCGTTGGGGTTGACATACAAGCCGGGAGTCATTTTTAATATAAATATGATGAGTGCACAGACTGGAAGGAATACCCTTCATGTCTGTATACTCCCAGGCGAATGCCCCCTTACGTTCCTTCAAGAGATTGGTTAGGCGCATCTGTTCTTCTGAGGAGAGACCAGGGTTGATGTTCAAAGTTCTTCCAGGCTCTACCTCAATAGGAATGCTTCTCGAGTTTTTCAAAACTGGGATTATGTTTGTGTCATTGACTAGCGCTTCCTCCGTAAGCTGTTCTTGTTCTTCCTTACCAAGGGTATTGTTCAAGAGTTGATAAACTTCTTTATCTACTGAAGCAGGTTCGCTAATGAAATTATTAATGGCATCGTCTTCTGTTTCATTTTTGAAGGTTAGTGCCTTCCCTATTGTTAATAATGGTTGAACATCCTCCTCCTCTTCCTGTTCTATCCAAAGGGAAGTTTCAGTTTCTAGACTCGGCTGTGCTGGAGGATACAGGGTGAGGTTTTTGGTTTCCATACCATCAGATATAGTCATAGATCCCGATCGACAGCTGATGCAAGCATCAGTTGTAGCCAACCAAGGCCTCCCCAAGATCAATGGGTGTCCCCCCAGCTGTGATTTTGGTTGTAATACCAGAAAGTCGGCAGGGTATTCCCATGAGTCTACTGAAATGACAAGGTCGTCCAAAATCCCTTCGGGTCTGATGGTGGATCTGTCTGCCAATTCTAAAATGGTAGGGTTCGGTCTAATATTGGTGAATCCGATCTTCTTTATAGTCTCAATTGTTATAACATTGATCGATGCTCCTAAATCTACTAGTACGTTGGGTATCTGCGTTTGTCCTATGTGTACAGTGATAGTAGGATTGCCAGGGTCGTCATACTTGGTTATAAGGGTTTTTCCGGTCATTAAAGCAGATAAATTCCCTATGACATGAACAGTGGGAGGATCTTTGGGCTTCCTTCCCGGTCTTTTAGTGCATAGGTCCCGAATAGTTCTAGCATAAATAGGTACGTCTTGAAGAGCTTGCAAAAGGGGGATCTTAACATAAAGGTTCTTCAATTCTCCTAGGAGATTGAACTGAGGTTTCCCCCCTATTTTTGGCAGCATCAGTCTCTCAGGGTATGGTGGTTGCCTTACCAGCTGGGTAGGCTGCGTATTATCTGATTTATCGTTTAATGTTTCAGCCGTCCCATCTGAGGGATGCTCAGCACCTTCAGTGATAGGAACCAGATCAAATGGATGCTGGGAACTCTCTTCTTTGTTATGCACAGACGGTGGAATATTTTCTGAAATTACACGTTCTATTATCTTCCCAAACCGTAGGCGAATATCATTACAAGGTACAGGGGAGAGAGAGTAGGCCGGCATATTGAGAGCCTCCAATTGATGGACTGTTTTATTATTTGGGTTAGGGTTAGGTTGGGCAGGCAGCTGAGGCCGTATTGGTATATTAGGAACAGGATTATTCTGCAGCTGCAGCTGCGACTGCTGAGGTGGGTATTGAGGATATTGATGAAATTGAGGATATGGAGGAGAATACGGTAACTGTTGAGGTGGAGGTGGTTGAGGAAACTGGTTCCCAGGATGGAAGTTCCTCTATCTAGGAGACCATGACGTAGGTTGATGTGGTGGCTGTGTCCAAGGACTCCATGAGTTATAACCTTGCATCGCAGGTTGAGGAGAATTCCACTGAGCATAATTTGAAGGGAATTGTGTATTCACATTTTGCATATTAGTATTCCAATTATTCAAATTATTCAAAAATGGAAATGAATCGGGAGACATACCTTGATTTTGAGGCTGCCAGGGTTTCTTCTGTGCAATGAAGTAGGCTGATTCCACTTCTGGAGTTGATGCCTGCAGAACAGCCTTCACTTGGGGAAGTGTGGGACATTCTTTCATATCATGGTTCAGCTCGCACAGCTGACATACTTGTATTTTGTCAAGAGGGCATTCTTTCAGTGGATGAGTCTTTCTACATCGGGGACAGAACACACCTAGTGTGAGATCCTCCACTGCCTGTCTTTGCTTGGCCTTCAAGACATCAATCTCTGAAGAGATAGAGCTCATCATTTCTGTTTTAAAATTTTCAAGAAGATTGCCTATCTCCGCACGTGTAGCTCCCCCATTGGATGACTTCTGAGTTCTGTCGAAGACATCACGTTCCAGCTTATCTCGTTTGTTCTGCTTGTTATGCCTAGAAGATCCCCTGGAGTATCTCTTACATAATTCCACAATTGTCTCAAAAGGTTCTTTAGAGATATCTCCCTTTCCTAGCAAATTTAACATGTCTAAACAATTGTCCCTGATCCCTCAAAGCAGGATTATCTTGAGCACATCTAGTCCCATGTTCGTCTGCCCAGCTCTCTGCACATTGTACAACAGCCTCTCTACAAAATCCTCCAAACTTTCATCCTCCTTCTGTACCATCTTGAATAACTCCTCTCTTTTGTCCTTGGTGTTGCAATATTCTTGATATTTTTCTAGGAACACTTGCTTCATCTTATTCCAATTAGCAACAGTTCCTCCCCCAAGGCTCATGAACCATCGTAATGCATTGTCCTTCAGGGTGGCAGGAAAAAGCTTCAGCTTTTGGGCATCTGTGACATAATCATAGCTGCGATAGAGGATATCGAATTCAAAAAGGAATTCGTCTGGATCTTCTGCCGCCCTGCCATGGAAGCGAGGCAACACCGACGGTGAAATGTTTTTCATAGGAGTTGTCCCTTCTAGCTGTTGTATTGGGAATTGCAATGTAGCCATAGTTTCTTCTGGTAGGGAATCATTTTCATGATGGTATTGTACCACTTCTTCTTCCTCTTCGTTCTCATGTCTGTTATTCATCTTTTCATCTGTATCCTCTTCTTCGTTCGTTCCTGCGTATTCTTCAGTTGTAACAGCTGTGTATTCTTCAGGTGTAGCAGCTGCGTATTCTTCAGTTGTAACAGCTGCGTACTCTTCAATTGTAACAGCTGAATCAGCCGTTCCTTCTTTAGCAGGGGTATATGCAGGAATCACGGCTGCTCCTGTATCTTCCACTGTGGATCCTGATGCTGGCGCTCCAGGATCAGCAGGGCCTCTTCTGATAGGAGTCTCCCGTTGACGAGCTCTGACAGCTGAATCAGTTATGTCAACAAGGTCGTCGATGAATGTTCTTCTACCCAACGGTGTACCTCGACCACGACCCGAACCACCTGCACTGTTAGTAATTTGTGGGGTTTTGGGGGTTGGGAGGTGATCGCGTTTTACCCTCCTCGTATTCATGCGAAGCATATCATTTCAAAAACAAACAAAAAGACTGTCTAAAAGCGATTATCAGATGCAACTAATGACTAGTGTTTAATTTTTATCCTTCCCCGGCAACGGCGCCAAAATGTCAAGCACTCTATATGCAGATAAATTACTACCAAACACACAGAGCATATGAAATTTATTGTCAACCCGAGAAAGTCTTTTTATTTCAAAGGATAAGTGCACAATATATGCTTAAACACAAAACCATTAGAAGTGAATATTTTTATCTTCTATCATCCATGTTCATCCCAAGAATCTATGCAATCCCAATTGCCTTCTAACTGCTATACTACAATTCTTTTCTATTATGCATCAATAAAAAATGGTATCAGATCTAATCAACAATTGCAAAAAGGAAATCTCATTTGCATGCTAAAACAATCACTTGTCTGATCTAATCAATCTGGGAATCATAAAGCATAAACTGAACATTACTCTAGAATTTCAATTGAAAAAGATTGAAGCAACTGTTCTAAGAAATTGAATTGCAGAATGGAAATCAATCAACACATAACAGGAAAGCTAAATTGTAAGAGCTCCTGGGATCACGTCTCAGCTGTAAGATGAACACGGCAGTGTGAACAGAAATTGAAATGCATAAAGCAACCCTGACTCAGTCGACTGTTATTCTACACCATTCACCAATCTCACAGAAATGTAATATTTTACTGAGAAATCCACACAATAAATATTGCTGCTGCGTACAAAGGAAAGAACAAAGCATCACACAACAAGAAAGATAAAATCCTATTTTAACTCAGCAATCTCTGTGGAAGACGGGCCCAGTCTTCACACAGAGACGTTGGTTGAACAACACACTCTTTAGCTCAGAAGTGACCCCTTATATTAACAGAAGAATGAGTACATAGTTTTGCTCGGCTGCTAATACAAAATGAATTAATTGTTTGCTGTTCAACCCCTGAGTCGAGGCAACTCACCCTATTTATACATACAAATCGTAACATCTAATCCCATAATTGGGCAGCCATGAAGATCTCTGATCTTCAGGCGCCCTAAATAATCTAGCTGTTACAATGTGTGGCAGAACAGAAACATCCAAATATGAGAGAGTTATTAATTGACCCAAGAGTGGCGGTCCTTCCAGCTCACAGCTAGACTCGAGCAGCAACATACTTAAGATAGCAAATTCTGTTACAGCTGCCCTGTCACGACTGTGCCTTGATTGATGATTTGAGCCCCAAGGAACCTTCTACAAGGAACGAACATCCCTTTCTTTATGACTTGTTCAGCCCTGATCTTCCTGCAATCCATTTGTCTCAACTACCTTCATAAATCGCAACATGTTAGCACAATTTGAGAGATGCACAGCTTTAATTATCACAATCATAAGCATTAATAAAATAAAACAATGATCAGCCATACCTTGGTAATTTGGGGGATAAGGTAAGGACAATAGGTTTGATTGCCATGATAAATGGTGTAGGACAGGGGCAGGAAAGATGAATAATGATGACTAAAAAGGGCCAATTCTGGGCTCAACAGTGTACCCAAAGATACCTTAGCAATCAACAAAGTTGTGAAGCCATTATTTGTGAAGGTGTGGCGAAATGCAACCCTTGACAAATACCAACATTGGATACATTCATTATTGCATCCATCTTCTACCACATTACTTTCACAAATTCCAGTCCTTCGAAACAAAAATAGACACACTTCAAGTTTCAAAGACACTTCCACAAAGGGAAAAATTCACATGATTACAATACCACTCCAACTTAGAGGTTTTAGAGGTTTTTCTATAGTAGAATGTCGACACTACACCATTTTTCCTAAAATTCACATGATTACAATACCACTCCAACTTAGAGGTTTTAGAGGTTTTTCTATAGTAGAATATCGACACTACACCATCTTTCCTCCACCCCTCTCTATAAATGGTAATTTATAGGCGAGTTGGTGTCATTAGTGCAAATTAGTAATATAATAGTAGTGGTTTAGTTGCTCAAGGACAAGGTGGCGTACTTTGATGATATGGTGACACACTTCCTTCGAGGAACACCTTCTCTATGGATTGTTTTTTAGGAGATAAGGTGGATAATTTATTGCTACTTGTTTAGATTTTCAACTTAACCACCCTCGTTTCTATTTCTTCAATTGAAAGCAATTGAATTTGCTTGAACTTTTATTCATGTCAAAATCATGGAAATTAAGAAAATCTTTTACTTTGAAGAATGACTTGCACCTAGGAAAAGGAATAACATGGCTATGAAAGAGCACATTTTGCACAAGTGACGAAGTAAAAGATAAGGTGTGTATATTGATAATTGAGTCCAGTATAAATGCAAATTCAATAATTCTTAAATGTGTCTTTCATAAATCTAGTTGAATAGTAGTATCAAAATCCAGTAGGTCAAGTTGCGTGCAACATGGGCATAATTATATGCATCTTATCAATGTTTGGTTATTCTCATTTGGGGTCTTCTGTTGATGCAACATGTTATGATAATTTCCCTACTTGTGTGGAGGGTATTTCATAGTGTACATGCATGGGTGGTGTTGCCTTGTGTGTGCCACTTGTAACATCGATGTCATGTGCAATTTTATGCTACACATTTCTATGTGCATAGTTTTACATGGTAGTTAACGTACATGTTCTGGAACAATACACATTGTAACCTTGCTATTAATGTCTATGCAAGTTGATATGATGTGACAACCTCATTTGATGGTATTTATCCTCTCTCATTGCTCATCATATACTATTAGTAAGGCCATAGTATTATGATTATAATACATTATAAGGAAACTAATACATATTCTTTTTTGAAAGATAGTTATAGTTATATGTTTATTTTGATAAAAGAAGAAAAAGACAACAAAGTTTATTATAAAGGCCGGAAAAATATAGGAGATATATACACAATAACAAAATATGATATTATCAGTTATTGGTACAATTATTACATGGGAGTTCAATTCCTTATATATGATTATTCATGGAGCAAATCATTTCCACTTATGAATGTGGGATGGATTTTCTTTACACAAAAAGTACAAAAAAACATAGTTAAATCATAAAGTGACTTTATTACAATGTGTAAGCCTTATATCCTAACACAGCCTTTTACGATTTACAATATTTAAACCCAAATTAATTGAAAGCAAACACATGCTAAGTGAAAACAAAGATCAAAAGTAATTAGAACCAAACATTTTTCAAAAGCTTCTTCTTTGAAAATATTTAGTGGATCAAGTAGAGCTCCATCGCATTGCCTTGTAACCCTCATAAATGTGTAGATCCCAAGTTGAATTCCTGAGTTTCCGATTCCACCTTCCCAAACTCCTGAGTTCCCGATTCCACCTTCCCGAACTCTTGAGTTACGAATCTCCCAAATTATTGGACAACCATACATGTTGAGCTACATCCACAATGCTCCATCAAGTTGTCTCGTGAACCCATGAGGGTATAATTTTCAAGATTCATAAATTCTTGAACTGTCTGAGAAACCATCCATGTTGAGCTTTATCTACATTAGATATGTTCTCGTCTTCTTAAAATTGGTAAAATAATATTTGTTCAGCAAGGTTGTCACCATTATCTACGTTTGGTGGATATTCAACAATGACTACATTAGTTGCATGCGGTTTGTCCTTGAGATTTACCTTGATAACATCATTGGCTCAAAATCAGTAGTTCCAAGTTGTGTGACCCATTTTCTTACAATAGTAACATTTCATCTCCCCTTTGTCTTTAGGTGATATTTTGCTGTTGTATCTTAAGTATAATGCAATCTCATGTTGAGAATCATCTTCTACATATCTTGCAATGGTTCTCTTTTCTTCAACTAAGAGAGAAACAATAATGTATTCTAGACTTTGCGAAGACATTTGACTAAGAGTAAAAATAACATTGTTGTATTTAGAAGGAAAATTGTTTAACAAGATGGTTTTGGCATCCTCTTCATCCACCTTAGCTTTGACTTATACTAGTTGTCTGATGAGAGATCTTAGATTGCTTATGTGGTTAGACATAGTGACTTTGGTGGACATCTTGAACTTGAACAATTGAAGCTTCAAAGAAGACTTTGCATTCTCTTCTTTTTCCAAACAACATATTCAAATTATCTCATACTTCCTTGAATGAATTTTCTAGATCTATATGATGTAACTCTAAATCTGAGAGGGCAAGGCCAATAATGGCTTTAGCTTTGTCATCTCTATTATTCCATTCCAATAATTTATTTTAATATGTCGGTGATTTCTTGGACCCTTTTATTATTCCCTCTAAGTTCTTGTTCATTAATTGCATATGGATTTTCACTTTCCGAGTGTTTAAATTAAAACCATAATATTTTTTTGATGGGATTTCAATTGAAAAATGACCTTTGTGTAAAAATCTCCGGGAAACTAACAATAATACAATATTGTGTTTCTAAACATTTTTGGACATATCACTTCTTAAAAAAAAATTCCCTACTACTACTTATGATTTTTGGAACCTACCATAGAATATATCTCGAGCTTTATGTGAGTCTGCAATATGCTAGTGTAATGTTTGCTACACTATCCTACTTTGTTCTCAAATTGAAATTTTTTCAGATTTACAGAGTGCTTAACAAATAAATAGAGATCTGCCTCTACTTGAATTTGTTATGTTCAAGACGCATTCTCTCTAATGAAGAAAACATATTTCTAAAGCTACTAGATGAGTTTAAATAAAACAAGTGGAATTGTGCACAATAATACCAACATTGGTGTTCTTGTTATACACCCAAAATTGACCTACAAATATACATTAACGACTAACGAATATCATTCCTTTCATTGTTACCTTTGATAATGCAACTCCTTCACCGCAATTTTTTTAGAATCTAGTCTTTCTATTAAGCCTTTCTAATTCTCTAGATCAGCATTCGATGCAAGAGAAGAGCATACTTAACTTTTATTACTAGTCATAGACTCACTCCCGCTCTATTACCATATTAAGGAAGCTAAATAAACACATGAGAGAGATACACACAATAACAAATATGATATTATGAGAAATTGGTGCAATCATTACATAGGAATTCACTTACTTGTATATAGTTATTCATGAAGTAAATTTTTTTCATTAATAAATGTGAGATGATTTTACATTACTTTACTTGTGTATAGTTATTCATGAAGTAAATTTTTTTCATTAATAAATGTGAGATAATTTTACATTACACAAAGTAAAAAAACACAAGTCATAAAATGATTTTTATTACAATGTGTAAAGCTTATACCCTAACAAAGTTTTGATACCACCATGTTTTTAATATAACTGTCATAAAAACTAAAGGATTTTTTTTCTCTTTTAATAAAAAAATGGATAGAAAAAATACAACTTATGCAAAGGATGGCTACCAAAAGAATTTTAAAAGTTGTATTGGAAGAGTAGAATCGTCTTTACCGATAAGAACTTCTAATTGTTTACCTCCAAGGATTGGTATCTTATCAAATTAATTAATTCCAAGCTCCTCACTACCAAAACAATTGCCTGCCACTCTTCTTTTATGAACACAAAGAAAACAAGTGTATGCCACATGAGTGGCCCTCGGTCCAAAAAAAACCATGGGATTCGAAATGTATTTATGATCTCAGAACACTTAATAAAATAATTATCAAAAGGTCATTTCCCTATATAGGGACTTCAAGGATCATGGTTCTTTCGATGATGGCTTTAAGAATGGTTACCCTACCTAAGTTCAAATATGGAGATAAATGGAGTTTTCATACTAAGGCAAATCGGTAATGCTTTTTTATCTTGTTGGTGCACCAAGTACCTTTTTGTGACTCATGCATAAGATATTGCATCGATTTTTTTACAAGCTTATTATACATCATAGTAGAATTCAAGAGGAACATTTCAGGGATTTACAAGTTTTGTTTATTTCTACATCATAGTAAAACTTTAGAGGAACATTTCATGTATTTACAAGTTTTGGGGGACAAATTCTTACATCAAACAATTATATGTGAATATATATGAAGAAAAACATGTTTTTCAAAAACCTTGGACATATGATTTTAGATAATGAATTTTTATTGGGAACAAGGAAGATAGGAGCATTTTTTGTCATAAGTATTATGTCAAAAAGATAATGCCTCAAGTATGGAAGTTGATTGCATCACTCCCTTATCGTGTAAATAGAAGCAACTTCAGACTAGGAGGACCCAGAGTAGTAGCAACAACATCAGCCTTAGAAAATGTGAGGTCATCCTCGAACTTCTTGCATTGTAAAAATCCCGCTTCTACTTCCAAATTTGGAGGGTCTTCTCTCATGCAAATGTCATCGTTAGTTGGAATAAACTATTTGAATGTGAATTGTGTGAGAGTCAAAATCACAGTAGATTTTAGCGTAGTTGTCTTCATCATATGGACAATATGCACTACCCCCTTTCCACTTGTTTTTTTAGCAAATAGGGCCATTCCCACTTGCAAACTCTTGAAACCATATTTGCATTAACAAACGAAACCCTCACAGATTTCAAAAATCAGAAATACTAATCACTGTCAATCATATAAAGCCAAAATCTTACCCCAAGCTTAAGCCAAACCATATTTACATTAACAAACGAAACCCTCATAGATTTCAAATATCAGAAATACTAGTCACTGTCAATCATATAAAGCCAAAATCTTACCCCAAGCTTCAACTTGTTTCATAGTGGAAGTTCCATTTACTGTACTTCCTAGATCGATATCCAAAAACAACTCTAGGAATATAACAATAATACAATATTAATTCCAGTGTTGACCTGGAATAGAGAGGAACTCTCATATAGATCTTGTAAGTAACCTGTAATGAAAAACATTGTCAAGGTTAAGCTTGTGAACAAGAATTCAAAAAAGACCATTAAACCCTAATGCATGAAAATAAAGCGAAATAGAAAATGTTCATACAAAATAGTTTTTCGACTCAAGATTGCAGGAACTACAGAAGTTGAATCACGACCACAACTCGCAAGCTTGATAATCGAAGGTCTTACCATTACCCAAAGGCAGAGAAACTCCATTTAATCTCGTCATTGATTTGTGTGATAGACCGAAGCTTTCCCAAGTGGTAATAAGCATTTAATGTAAATTGCCTAGTGGCATGGAATGGGTAGGTTAACAGTATATGTAATATCCCGATTTTGACCCCATTGCATTAAAATGTAAATGATGTAATATTGCTATAAAATTGTGGTGAGGAGCTCAAGGTCAAGGACTCGCCATCGATTTAGTGATGCATATGGTTTGCGTTCTAGCCAGGCACAATGGAATTGCAAATATCATGTAAATACGCATTTTAATAAAAAAAACCACAATGCAACAAGAGACTGGGGCATGATTTTTACAAGGAATTGGGAGGGAAATATTCAAACCCTTGGAGACAATCAAGTGAAGCCAAGTGTCAATGAGAGAACCCATAAACCCTCAACTACCCATGTTGAATTTTGTACCCAATCATTTATTTCTCCCAAGAGTTGGTTGAGGTAGTTAATGCATTGGAAATGGGGAGTTATGGCTGTCCAAATTCAAGTATGGGAAAGCCACCATTTGTGGAAATTGGTGTTTGGATTCTTAGGCAAGAAAAGAGCCACGAATTTGCTCCCCAAGCCATTCTTCATCCATCATTTTTGCTCTCCCACGAGTTCTGGTCTAGTTGGGCATCTTCCCTCACGTTTTCCCTTAAGTTTACCCTCATCTTTCCACAGCTGGGAGGTCGTTTTTGTGCTGCAGATTGTATGGGAGGAAGGGAGTCACGTTTTGGCAGCCCATAGAGGTCGTTTTTTCCCTCTGAGCGTCCACATACCTATTGAGAACTCATTTTTGCTCCTTGTGGTCGGTTTTCCTTCCCCACAATTCGTTTTGGGTGTGCCACGAATTGGAAGAATCCATGGGAACCCTATTTTTGTATATCCCATAGTAAAATTGTTTATCCATGCCCAACCTTTAAGCTTGTTGTGTGTGTATAGAGTATGTTGTTTTAGCTTGATCTTGAGTGCAAGTATCCAGAAATGAAGAGGGTTCAGATTTAGCCCGATAAACCCAGCTATGGACTGGCTTGGCTTAGATGTGATGGTTGCTTGGGATGTGTTGAGCTTGAGAGTCCCCTTTTCCTTGTAGAAATCATGCCCATCTCGGGGGTGGAAACTATGCTGAGAGATTAATGAGCACAGTTGGCCTATGGTTGCAGCGACTTAGCTAGTTGCTTGGGACAACATTACATTGAGCTAAGTATTCTCTCTATGTGTTTTACTTCTTCACTGTTTTAATTAATTGATGACTGTTATTGATATGATGAATGCATGTGAAATGTGTGTGAATAGTTTAATTTCGTTGTGCATATTTATTTGGGTATGCATCTGCACACATGTTTTTATTTATATGAATCTTAAATGATGAATGGAGCTGAGTGTTGGGGAAAAGCCCAAGATCTGTAGTCATGTTCCCTTCCTTGCATTGGATCGATCGGAGGGGACGTGACAGTATACACATAAACATAAACATACGTATCCATGGGAAACAACGATTAAATTAGCAAAGTGGAAATACATTTAACATACCAAAGCCATCAATGGAGGACACAGAATAAATCTTCTAGCATTATCAAGGGCATCACCAACCTCAACAAGGGAAGTGGCATGCCACTATTACCTAACTTTCGTGCATTTAATAAAGCAATAGAGACTATCACAACCAAGAGGTTTAAAGATCAAACTTCAAACAAAAGGTCTGTAAAGGTATCCATTATTAGCATAATATTTGAAAAATATACTAAGTGGTATAAGAAAATACAAACATTATAAAAACTAAGTAATGGTGATGATAAACATACTACTGCTAAACTTACGAGCTTGATGTAGGAGATGCTTACTGAAACTTAAATACAAAAATCACAGTGATTTGAGGATAACAATTTAATAATCCCCACAACTTTGGCCATTGTGTAATGCATGAATTTGCACCAAGAGCTCGAAATGTTTGCTTTAATAGACACTCATGAAAACATACACAACGCCCCACATCCCCTACACTATATGAATCACCTGCTAAAAACCATTTGAAGAGCCTATTCGTTTGTTTTGTTTTTACATAAACACTATACAATGCCAGCCACATCCCAAGAACTTATGTCTTTTTGTCCCTAAAATTTCTACCAGCAGTGTTGAAATAAGATGAGCAAAATGATTGCGAAGTGGCATTTAAGAAAAAAAAAATTCATAAAAGCATTTGGGTATGTGATCACCCACACCGCTTGGATGATCATAAATCAGTTATTGACAACCACTTTAAGAGTCTACTATTTTATGTACCTAAACTTTCACCCACAAATTAAGAAAACACTATACAGTGCAACCCATATCGGTTGAACCCATGAGCTGCCTTTATCCAAGAATCATGGAAGACTTATGCAGCTAGTTGAACATTATTGAAAAAACTAAATTAATTTAAATAGATGACACTAATAGATTAATGTTGAGATTTTGAGGAAAAATTGGTTAAGATTGGTAAAATAAGTCTTAATTGATACAGTTTAATCTTTTCAATGCAAATCACTTCTGTAAGAGTCTAAATCATGACTCCAACATATGCTTGAATCAACATGAGAAAAGCCGACACCATAAATACTCTGTATATTTTATCGATATCACATTAAAACTAAGAAGTTGACTAGCGTTTAGGGTTTGGTATAGCAAGATTGATGAAAATGGGTGTAGGGTTTGGTACAACAGTATTGATGAATATTTGAAAAGCAATCAATTTAATAGTAATTCAATTGAGACAATTTTGTATACTAAGGTGAATCAAGTACGTGATATTTTTTTGTATGTTGATGATTTAATTTTCATCCAAAACTTCAGCTGTAAGATCCATTGCAACTGGTATAAAGCCCAGACCAGCTACATGGTCATTGTTTATCCACTAACTTAAAAAAAACATAATATCTCAAAACAAAAACAAAACTAGAACTCATGTTCAAAGAGTACCAATTCCTAAGGCTAAAAAGCATGATCTTGATAGGCTCATTCAGGGATGGAAGTTGACAGTACAAGACAATTTTCCAAGCAAATATTGTGGTCAAAAGGCGGTTGGATTTGAAATTCCTACCCTGTGCTCATGATTTACTTCACCACAATTAACGGCAACCTGCACTGAAATTACTACACAATTAGTTATTAATGGCAACCTTCACTAAGTTGTTTTAACTCTTGATTCATCACAATAAGTTTTGCTGAAAATATTTATCGTAAGGACGGTAAAACTGCAAAAAAAATAAGGGATTGCATGTTTACTACATAAATTTTCATTTAACGGTCAGCGAGCTCAATAGGTACATGGTGCACAATGAATCTGCATAAGATAGACCCCTTACAACACCATCAAAGTTCAAAACATAAATCTGATTGAAAACATAAATACTTGAAATGAATCTGATATATCAACAAGAGAATGGATCCATAATCCAAAGTTGTTCATAATCCATATTTTTGAATGAATGGAAAACAAAGATAGCTTCTTGTATCAAAGGAAAGACGCAATTCAGTAATCATTAACATCTACAGTACAATCATTATAAATAACAACTAATAGAACAAATTTATGAGATCATTGTATAAATAAGGACTACAGCCACCACAGGTTGTTGGATTCGAAGGCTGACCCAGATCCTCGAAGTGGTTGTCGCCTAAGCCCTGGTAATCTCATTTTCCATGCGATCAATTTCCCCTTCGAATTGAATATTGATACTTTCGTTTCGCAATCCATTACCATTATCAACCCATTGCAGTTCACTGCTACTGAAGGTTCAACAAGGTCAGATGCAAAGTATCCATTGCTCTCACATAGGTCACACCATATTTCATACTTTTCTGATTCATTCAACTTCCACATGTGAAGCCAGTCAGCTTTCTTCTGGTTCAGTAGCACCACTTGCCCATCGTATCCAACTATTTTTCAGGAATAATGCTTCTCGATCCCTCAAGCCTTGGAATTTCTGTCCAACGACCCTCAACAATATTGAAGGCTACGGTGGAGTTGCAGGTATGGGGAATGAAGTTCACCCAGTAGATAAACATAGCTATGATAGATATTATGATATTATCATGAGAGCTAAAGTAGGAGAAACCAAGTTTGGAAGGAAAATTAGCTCACCCAAGTTTCTCCAAGTGGCTTTGTTAAAAACTTTTCTCAAAACATGAAATTCTAAACAGGGTGATCAAACAGATCAGAAAATATGACCAAAACATAGGGGTAATAACATGGTTTATATTATAACTTCATTTCAAAACATTCAGTCTGCAAAACTACTCACTGAGAGTTTACCATATGTGACTTGTTACAGCAGCTTGCAAGCTTCAATCCTTTCCAAAACCAAAATCCAACCGTTCTACTATATGTTCTTCCTTCTTTTATAATTATAAAATATGAAAAGTAAAGTGGTTTGAGATCCACTTTCTTAGGCTTCAAATCTATTCAGTAATTACATAGAAAAAAGGAGTCTTTAAAAATATAGCAACTAATTACTAATAATAGGTCTTCACAACTATCTACAAAATGTATCACTACGGTCTACTTGACATATGTAAGACATGTGGCTACTATAATTGTTTAGCTGCTTCAGCCAGAATAGTCAATCCATATAGCGCCCGTGACCTCTTGATAAGTTGACCTTGTTTAGCTTCCATGACCTGGACCTTGCTTGATAATTCTTTATTCTTCTTGGTTAACTCATCGATCTGAACCTGTGCATCTCTTTTTATTTTTAAAACCTCTTTAGCTGTTGAGATAAGCTCCTGGTAATGATCATTTACCTCCTCTAGATCTTCCCTCAACCTTCTATTTGCTTGCATAAGTTTGTCATTGGCATCATTCAGAAATTCATTCTGTGTTTTATACTGTTGCAAGGATTTTTTGAGAACTTCATTCTCAAAATCTGGTTGAATTATCTCCTGATGTACTGGATCCCCAACTGAGCTTTGTGGAGTTTCCAATCTTTTAATAAGAAGTTCCTACTGAGCTTTGTAATCCTTCTCTGCTCCTTTTTCATCTGTCTCTTTAGTTGGAACCTCCAAATGGGGAAGTTTTGAGCTTGATCCATGTTCAAAACTTTGAATTACTTCTTCCCCAAAAAATTCATGACATTTTTCCAAAGGCTCTCTTAAATCTTGGTAACTTTGTTTTGTATCTGTAGAAGATTCCTGTAAGTTCAATACTTTCATTTTATCCTTCATTTCTTCATCACTAGGAGAATCTTGGATTTTAGTTACCTTTACCTCGTTCAACTTAGGATTTAGAGTCTTTTTCATGTTCAATCTGAGCCTGTTAGATGCTCTAGTTTTAGGTATCCATTTTGGTGCTTCATGTTCAACCGAAATCTGGATATCAACATCATTTTTGGGAGAAGGAAAGTCTGCTTCTTCCACTAATGTCTCCTTAGTAACGGAAGGAGTATCGGGGGCATGAAAAATCTCTTCATCATATGGGGCCACCAGGGGTTCTTCTTTTGACATTTGTTTCTGTTCTGCATCATTCACTTTTACAGATTCCTTCTGTACACCACACTCTTCTACTTGATGTATCTCTTCAAGTATATCCCTTTTAAGCCTGTTTGTGATGCTAGCTCATCTTTTGGGAAAAAATTTTCTTCTAGTTTTGCTTGTACTAACAGGGCTTTCAACTTCTTCCTCGTTCATATCTTTCTCTGACTCAAACCCTGACCAGAACAAAAAGCACTGTCAACAACAATTTTTCTTCTCCAACATTGTTAAAATTATCAGTTTAACCAATGTATGATGGAAACAGACTAGTTCGTGTGATCCACATGACCTCTCATCCTATTAGAAATTTTCAAAAGACTTTTTAATAGATAGAAGGGTAAATTCAAATTTAACTGGCCATTCAAATGTAATAGAAACCTGACATGGTATTTGTAAATAGTGGCGAACCTCCCCTCGCAGGTAATGTAACGTTGGACTGTGCCTACGACCTCTCGGCATTCAGGTTTCACATTGTTAATATGAATGCCTTTGTTCCAGTCAAGGGGTTCAGAGTTGAGCAGTAAAAGCAAGCCTGAATCGAATTCAAATGGACTTTTCTTGAACCAGTGTTCTCCCTCACCAACTACATCAATGGACTCGGCTATCAATTCCTTGGTTAATTCAAACTTTAGGGTTTGAAAACTAACCAAAGAGTTCAAACAGTTCTGAGCAAATGACTGTGTGACCTCCTTATTGTAGCCTGTAATTCTTTCAAAGAATATGAACTAGCCGGCCTTCTTGAAAGCTTCTGCGCATTCAGGAAAATCATTAGCCGATTCTGTGTTTGTTGGCTCCAATCTACAAAGCATACCACTCATGCCCATGCTTTCTATACGGGATACAAGATGCTTCACTGGTTACAAATAGAATGACGGTGGAATAGATCTGAGATTAGCACATGACCTCCCCTGTTTTCAAAACATCGGCGGTGAAATCATAAGCTTGAAAAATGTTCTGGTATGGTTGACAAATTCCTCAGGCTCTTCATTCATGAGAAAAAATGCGCCGAACTAGATGTGGGCTAACCACGTTACACAATGATTTCGGGATTCCAGTAGCACTGGTGTATGTAAAATTTGATAGTTGCATTGCCGGAATGTGCTATGTTAATTTTTAATTATAACAGATGCACAACAACTTTACAAAAAGGTTAGAACTAGGTTAGCTCATATTTTGAAGACCCTTTGAAATGAAATGAATTACTTTTTTTTTTCAGCAGAAATAAAAAAAAAGTACTATTGTTATTCAAAACAAATCAAATAGTACAAAGATTGTCCAAAAACATTCCGATGTTTCACATACATAAAAATCAAACTAGCTTATCCACCAAAAAGCGTAAAAAAATGGGCAAAAATAGCTACATCCTATAAGTTCAACTGCATTCTAAATCACTATCACATCATATCCTTGCTTCAAAAAAAATAGCAGTCGCCTTCATCCTGAAGAGAAGAATCCAGCCATTCTTCCCAACATAGAAAACCAACAACTCCCTCCAAGGCCTGTTTAGATAGTTTGTCAGCAAAAGAATTATGTTGTCTGTAAATATGTTCAAAAGAGATGGAGGCATGTTTTGATATCTCAAATTGAGTTCTTTGGCACCAATTCCTGAGCTCCGTTACATCAAGTCGAAACTCATTAGCCGCCCATTTAATAGTCACTCGAGAATCACCAAATACTTTTAAATTCACTAATCCAAAAATTTTTGCCACTTTTAGAACACACCAGAGAGCCAACAGTTCAGCTTTCATGTTAGTCCCAGGTCCACCATTAAGACTCAAAGTGTAATAATGCTCTTCATTTAAGTATACAACCCCACCAGAAGCACAAATGCCATTCTGGGTCGCTCCATCAAAAAATAAGACTGGATGTGTTACCTGAAAAGAGAAAAGAGAAACCCTTTCCACCCATCTAGAACTTTCCTCCGCAGGATAAAGCTGAAGCATCTTCAGAACAGTCACTACACAAATATTGATAGAAATAGCCTTATCTTGGAACAAAAAATAGTTGCAGGTGTACCATAAGGCCCAAGATACAAAAATAGGCAAAAAAGGAGGATCATTCCCCTGCCGAAACCAATTTAGAAGACAAGGACCAAAGCTTTCACCATTCCAAACCAGATCTAACTTTAAGTCCTGGCAACATAAAATCCAAACTTCCTGCATAAAGAAACATTCCATGAAAATATGATTTACGGATTCAGAATTCTGCTTACATAGATAGCATTGATTACGACCATGCCACCCTCGCTTCATCAGTGAATCCCAAGTTTTCAAACTATCATTAAGAAAATGCCATAAAAAACACTGAATTTTTAATGGAATTGGAAGCTTCCAAATCCGCTTATACCACCAATTTTGGGGGAAGATACAACAATCTTGTATCATTCTATCATATGTTTTTTTTGCCAAGATCGATCCATCTTTTGGATTCCCTTTCCAAAAAATTTATCAAGATCCTCAGAGATAGAGACCCCCACAACATTCAAAGATCTAATAAAATTATCCCACTCCTGAGCATAAATACCACTGAGCCCAGTGTCCAAGGCTAAGACCCATCTGTTTCCACCGTTTACATCAGTACCTCTTATCTAAATGCGATTTAAGGTAGGAATACCTCTTCTAATTAGAAGACGACACAAACTATCATACAAAGAATAACTTTCCTCCAAACCGAGGATCGGGTCAATCCCAATCTCAATTTTTTCTCCATTCCCAACCTGCCAGCAAACATCTCTAGCTATCCAATCATAATTTTTTATGAAGCTTCTCCACATTGGAGACATCATCCCTCTGGCTTTTACCGGATTTCTCATCCACTTGTATACATCATCTTTTATATACTTAACCTTCAACACTTTTGACCATAGGGTATCACCAAACAGACCTCGCCAGAAGCTCAGAGACATAAAGACAAATTAAAAGTTTTTAAATCTTTTAAACCACAGCCACCAAATTTTTCAGGTCGAGAGAGGATCTCCCATCTTACCATAACCAGCTTTGAACGTTCAGATTGGCATAACCACAGAAAATTAAAGAACAATCTCTTGAGAGCATTATTAACAAAGACCGGAATTTCAAGCAATGAAAACTAGTAAACAGGGATAGTAGATAAGACCGATTTTAACAGGATAAGTCTGCCCCCTATTGACAGGAGTCTAAAATACCAATGATCAATATGCTTCTCAACCCTCCGGACCAACCATCTCCAATCATTTATAAGATAATTGTTGGGTTTAAAAAAAAAAACCCAAATACTTGAACCCATCTTCCATTCTGTAACACTTATAAGGCATTATCCTTTCAATATCCAATCTCTGAGAAGCTTCCACATTGTAATAATAAAAACCGGATTTTGATAAACTTACCTTCATACCAGAAACATTACAAAAGAAATTGATAATGTTACAGTAAGTGTTCCATTCAGCCCTTGAAGCAATCCCTGCAAGAAGCACATCATCCACAAAAAGGATATGTGAAAGAAAACAGTCTTTATCCAATTTGACTCACTTGATTAGCCCCATTTCTTTTGCCTCATTGACTAGCCTGCTCAAGCCATCAATAATTAGTAAAAACAACAAGGGAGACACTGGACATCCCTACCTAATCCCTCTTGTGCAGCTGAAGAAGCCAGTAGGAGTTCCATTTACCAAAACTGTAATATTTGTAGAGACACAAGCCATAATCCAGTTTAAGACTAAAGGCGGGATGCCTATTTGAATCAATACCAGTATGAGAAATGACCAATTAACACGATCATAGGGCTTCTCTAAATCCATCTTCAGAAGAAGAGCCTTCATATTCCTGGATTTAATGGAGTGCAACAATTCTTGAGTGATCCCAATAGCATCATGAATCTGCCTATTTTGTAAGAATCCAAACTGTTCTGCTGTAATATGAATTGAAAGTGCTCTTTTCAGCCTTTGAGCAATAATTTTTGAGATGATTTTATAGGTGAGATTACACAGAGCAATAGGCCGAAATTCACCAAACGATGATGGCTTATTACTCTTGGGGATTAGGGTTAAAAAAGTGGCATTGAGTGCTCCAGAAATAAACCCATTGAGTCTAGAATACTCAATCATCTCCAATATGTCCTTACCCATGATATCAAAGAAATGCAAATATATTTCAACCGGCCATCCATCCGGCCCGGTGCTCCTTTCCTTTGCAAAACCCTTTAATGTATTTTCAATCTCATCAAGAGAGACTTCCTCTCCCAAAGCTCTAGCCTCCTGATCATTAAAGAACCGAGGATAGAGTCTCGCCAACCTAATTTGATCCAGTATATCACGGTCCCCTTCCTCCTTATAAATATTCCCAAAGAAACTGACCGCTTTATTCTTCAGTAAATCTAAACCAGAAATAGAAATTCCTGTTTCATCCTTAATTTCCCAGATGGTATTCAAGTTTCTTCTCGCCAAAGCAAAAGAGTGAAAGAATTTGGAATTCTTGTCACCATGGGCAATCCACACCGCTCGACTTTTTAATCTCCATTCCATCTCATTATGATGAAGTAAAACCTCTCTTTTCCATTCATATTGTTTCAGAGCTTCAAAACCTTCCTTACTAAGAGCCCCCCAAAAAATTTCAGAATGGTTAAGTTGGATAAGCTGTTCTAAATTCTTCAATTCTTCAACATCCGCTGCTTTCCTTTTCTTAATCCAAGCTGTCACCACTTCCTTAAGTTTCCTCATTTTTTGACAGAAAAAATCCACGGGATTGCTACCTTCATTCTCAGATTGGAGCCAAAATTCCTTGACCATGACACAGAAATCCTTATCCTGTATCCAAGAGCTATTAAATTTGAACGGGAAGTGAACCCTCTATCCATAATCGTCTAAGAATTATTGGCCAATGGTCTGAAAATTTCACCTCATGAACCCATGACCGAAACTTCTGAAAGCAATCAAGGAGTGAAGACTTAATAAAAAAACGATCCAATCTCTTATGAAACCCCTCCTGAGCACTTCTACCATTTGTCCAAGTTGGAAGTAATTTAACCGGGACCACATCAATCAAACCATTATCCAGAAGAAAATCAGAAAAGAAATCCGCCGTCGATTCTAGCCTGGCCGCTAACCCCCATATTTCAAAAGTTGATATGGTGAAATTAAGATCACCTACAATTATCAAAAAATCATTACTTAGGATTCCAGAACACTTAATACCTTCCCAAAAACTCCTTCTCTCCTTATATGGCACATAGCAATTAAGTATAGACAGTCTTTGATTCAATCCAATACACAAGCCATCTAGAAGAATCCCCCATCTGGATTTGAACACCTTAAAAGAGAACATGACAGGGTTCCAAGCCACAACTAATCCCCTAGATAAACCAGAAGAATAGGTAGCAGCAATCTCCCAACTAGGCAACAAACCCCCCAGCTTCGAAATGGCATCCCCACTAGCACACATAGTTTCTTGCAGCAAAATAACCCTCGAGCAAATAGTAGAAAAAAGGTTGGACAAGGCCTTTGCCCGAGAAGCCTTCCCCAACCCCCTCACATTCAGAGACAAAAAAGACATTAAGAACCCGACAAACAGGGATTCTTTGCTCTAAGACCCTCATCCAAAGAAATATCTCCATCACTGAGCTTCAATCTATCTGAAATAGCTAAAAAAGAATCATCAATATTAGGAAACTTCTTTTCATTCTTTGGCTTCCTACCCCTCCGAATGGTGACATTCTGAAACTTTTGAGAATGTATAGGAATGGCATCTGAATCCGGTCGAGGATTTTTCGAAAAGGAGGGTAAGGGAGAAAGAACATTTGAGGCTTTCATGGCATTATCACTACACTCCTCTAATAACCCGGCATCATTCTCAAGAACAACAACATCACGAATAGCCACAGAATCAGTTGAAGAAATATCGCCCACAGGTAGAGAAACCTGTTTATCCACCTCTAAATCACCAGAAGCCCCCAAAGACAGAATAGGGCTTACAACCCTAGAAACCCCCTCAGAAACCAACTTATGCATATCCCCAATTAGGTTACGAGAGATAAAGGATTTCCCACCAACTTGAATATCAACAATATCAGGGTTTTCTACCGGTTAGGGAGAGACAATACCATGTCTAAGAAAAAACTCATCTTTAGCAATTCGACAGGCTAAATCCTTCTCCATACTTTCAGCAAAAACAATTTCATCCTTAGAGACATCTGTATAAACAGATTCAGGAAGTGGCTTATAATTACTCGTACCAGTCGACATCGGCATCAAGATCAATTGAGTTGGAGAAGGGAAGTCCGGAGGATCAAGTGAACGACGACCTCTTAGCAAAGGACACTTCGCCTGGACGTGCCCCGTATCCCGACAGGAGAAGCATTGAAAGGGTATCCTAAAAAAATCCAGTCGTTTCTTCCAGTTCTTTTGTCCCCAAACAATCTCGACCTCGGCACGAAGGCCTAACCCCGCATCCAATTCCACCATAACCTTTGCATATCGCCTATCCATGCCAAACAAATTCTTTTTATCAAACCTAATAAATCTCCCCACAGTGTTAGCCAGACCCGTAATCACATCTTCCAACCAGAGTTCAATAGGAAGGCCAGGAATCAACATCCAGAGATGTCGAATTCCTTGCTTCTCAGTGATAGGGTTAAAAGCAAGATGTCATTCTTAAGGAACAATGACCCTTCTTTAAACAGCCATGTCTCAGCCAAAATCTGTGGCAAGACAACAGCATCCTGAAACGCAAACAGTATCCACCTATTCATTAACAAATTGATCCTCGGGGTCAGCCCTGTCAAAGGGAGCCAATGAACCTTCACCCACTCAATTAGTTCTGTCTTTGACCCAGAAGCAAATTCAAGTCTCCCAACTAGGGCATGACCCGCAAGCATTTCGACTCTGTCTAAGTTCGCCCCTTCATCGATTACAAACTTGTCAATATGCTCCCAGGCTTTGAAATCCTTCGCCTGTCGTCTGAGCTTTGCATTAGACCCAAAAAAATTCCTATTTTTCTTGCTGGGAGCATTACCAGAAACAGGGTTAACACCCAGTCCAACCCCCTGATCTCACGGCAATAGGGGAGAAGACACGCTCTATGTGCCAAAGATTACCATATTACCCTATAACCTGACAAACCAGTCAACAACCAAGGGGACCTCCAGCTATCGACCAAAATGTAGTGGGAGACACCCGTAGCCCACCACCAAAACTTCCCAAAAAGCGCTAAACCTAGCCTGAGTCCCACCAAAAAGACTACCAAAAACCAAACCCAAAAGTAGAAACACCGAAAAACTAGGGATAAAAGCAGCAAAGGTAACCCGAATCAGACAAAACCAAAAAACCTGGCCCAAGAGATGGGACCACCACTCCAAAAAGGAGAAACTGGGAACAGAACAGACAAAGAAACCATTCTTAAGCAACAACATACGCAGGAATTCCCACTTTTTTTATACTTGGATGGTATTGGGCTGGTTCGAAATGAACCAGCTTGACTCCAAGTCGTTGTGTACTCAGAAAAAGCTCCGCCAGATCCCATTCTTAGTCTCCTTCCAAACCAGAATAGCTCGAAACCCTATCAAAGCCATCCTTCCATCCACAATTTATAATCCAATGTTTTACCCCAAAAATAAAACAAACTAATAAAAATCAGCTAATAAAACTTGCATTTATGTAATGTAATTCAAATAAACAAAAATGAAAAGAAAATAGGAAATAAGAAACAAAGAAAATATTAAAAAAGGCTAGGTACAATTTCAGCTCTAACATCTGGCTCCAGCTGGGGGATGAAATCCTCCCTATGAGGTTTTAAGATCATGTAGACCAGTGCCTTCTGAGATCCTGACTGAAAATTCCCTGGTTTTTTTCTTTACACTGATATATAGTTCCATTGGGATGGATTCTTATTGAATTCACTTCACACCGATATATACAATGAATGAAAGTTCCTTACCCTTTAGTAGCTTTAAAAATGTTTAAGGAATCTCCCATTCACTGGGATGGAAAATTCCTCACCTTCCAAGTTCTGCAATACAAAGCTATTATTATCCAGAATTTTAGAGATTTTAAAAGGTCTGAGCCATAAACTGTCAAACTTGCCATGTTGACCTTTTTTATCTCTCCGAGCATCCCATTTTAGCACCATATCTCCCAAGAGAAAAGTGTCTTCTTTTACCCTCCTGTCAAACTTCTCTTTGAACTTATTTCTATAAACATGTGCTCTTTCTGCTAATGCTTCTCGTTCCTGCTATAATTCAATCAATGAAAAGATCCTTCTTTGAATACCATTCGGTTCCTCCTGACTGTCCTGAAAAAACTTCATCACAGGAATACCTAATTGGATCGGAAAAATGGTATCAGTACCATAAACCAGCTGAAAAGGGGACAAACCTATTGTTGTTTTGGTGGTTATTCGGTCTGCCCAAAGAACATATTTCAGCATTGAATCCCAAGACCTCTTGTTCTGAGTTAATAACTTTTTGATACTATGGATGATATTCTTGTTTGTTGATTCTTCCATCCCATTACCCTGAGGGTAATATGATGTGGAATGCTTCAATATAATACCATTTTGCTCACAGAAATCAACCATGGCTTTAGACTTGAAGGCCTGAGCGTTGTCAGTCAATAATTTTTTAGGGAAACCAAACCTACTCAAAATATTTTCTTGTATAAAGTTGATGATAACCTTATCAGTTTCATTCCGAGTGGGGATGGTTTCCACCCATTTGGTGAAGAAATATGTGGCTGTCAGTATCCATTTATGCTGTCCACTGGAAGCAGGATTAATCTCACCTATGAAATCCAATCCCCGTTGCTGGAAAGGGGCATCTACCACAATAGGTTTTAATGGTAAAGATAGAATTTTTTGTTTACCAGCAAATCTTTGACACTATACACAAGCTCTGACCTGTCTATATACATCTGAGAATAAAGAAGGCCAGTAGTATCCAGATCTTAGAATCTTAAAATTTGTAGTCTTCCAGTATTTATGACCTCCACAAGCACCTTCATGTGATTCTGAAATAACTTCTTTTGTTTCTGATTCCTTCAAGCACCTGAGTAATATTCCTCCTGGATCCTTCCAATGCAATTCTTGATTTAATAAGCAATATTTGGTAGCCTTTAATTTCAATGATCTGGCTGATTTTTTATCTAGGTGGGAGGGACACTGCAAATGACAACAAAAATTAAACTATATCAACATACCACACAGATTCTGTATACTTATCCATGATGTATTCCTCATTTTGCTTTGTTTGTAACTCCTCCTGTGTTGGTTGATTTGCCACTAAATGAAGGCCTAGAACTTCACAATTTGAATCAGCCAAAAGTCTTGCTAAACCCTGTTCGTTTAATAGCTTAGTAGGTATGATCTCCACATCATATTCCATGATTTTAACAATCCATCGTCCCCTCTTTCCTTCGCTATCAGGCTGAGTCAGAATTTCTTTGCTTGCAGCATTAGGTACATAAGCTATGATTTTAGAATGTAAGATACAGATTCTAAAGAACTTCAAAGCCTTGACCAAGGCATATGCTTGTTTCTATAATATATTGTATTTTAGTTCTGAATCTCTCAGATTCTTGCTAAAGAAATCAATAGGTTGTTCTAAGCCATCTGCATTTTTTGTAATAGAACAACAGTTATAGTGTCCTCAGATGCAAAAGAGAAAGTCAACAAATCTTTTGAAAAATCTGGGCTTACCAGCGCTGGAGCTTCTATAAGAGCTTGTTTGATTTTTTCGAAAGATGATCTAGCTTCTGCTGTCCACTTTACTTCCTGGTCTTTCCTCAACATTGATGTTATCTGCTTTATAGTTTCTGCAAAATTTGGGATAAACCATCTTAAAAATTTAATTTTTCCAATGAATGATTGGACCTCTTTCTTACTTCTTGGAATACTGATTTTTAATATATCTTTGACTCTTTCAAGATCTATTATGATTCCATCTGTTGAAACCAGATGTCTTAGAACCTTACCCTCTTGAACAACAAAATGAGACATTTTAGGATTTAAAGACAACCCAAATTTTCTACATTTCAAGAATGTTTGTTTGAGATGCTCAAGATGCTCATCATCAGAATGAAAAAATACAATGATATTATCCAGATATATTACTACAAACTTTTCTTTTTCTCCAACAAAATCTATATCCATAGCTCTTTGAAAGGTCGCGCCAGCATTCATCAGACCAAAATGAATTTTTTCGTACATAAAGGTACCCCAAGGGGTAGTGAAGGTTGTTTTTTCCCTGTCATCTGGATGTACAGCAATTTGATTATAACCTGAGAATCCATCAACCATCGAAATTCTCTGAGCACCTACCACCTTCTACAAAATCTGCTCAATCTTAGGCAGTGGATAATTATCTTTAAGTGAAGATCTATTTAAATTGCGGAAATCCACACACAACCTGATCTCTCCATTTTTCTTACACACCGAAACCAAATTAGCTACCTAGGAGGAATATCTGAGTGGAACTATAATCTTTGCATCTAATAGTTTTTTAACTTCTTTTTCTATAACTGGAAGCAAAGCTGGATTAATCCTTCTCAATTTCTGTCTGAAAGGTTTTGTGTTTGGCTTCAAAGGAACTTTATGTTGGATTATGCTAGTGTCATAAGTCTTCAAATCCTCATAAGACCAAGCAAAGATATCAACAAATTCTTTCAACAATTTAACATACTTGTTCCTTTCTTCGTCTAAGAGAGATTTGGAGACTTTCACCATCTTAGGTTGATCTACAGTTCCAATATTACAGCTTAGGATATTCTCTTCTGAAAAGTATCATCTTTAGAAAAAAGTCTCTCAAGGGGAACCAACCCTTTGGGAATAAAGTTTCCTTTCAATTCAATAATTTTATGCTCAGCAATTAAATTTTTTGAGTATCCAGCGATATCATCATATCCATCATCCTCATCTTGATTAATCAATGAAGTAGAAAACTCCCCAGTCAATTCCAAGAAATTTTTGATTTCCAAATCATCTTCAAATACTCTCCATTGTCTGATGTTATCTAGTACCGAAGGTCTATACTTGACTTCAATAGGATATTTTAACTGAGTCTGTTTTGGAATTCTGAAATAGGTGGCTGCCAAGGCCAATGAATCTAATGTTTGATTGTGATCCTTAGGGATAAAAGAAATATTAAATGCCAAAAAGAAATTATCTACGATATCACATACTTCTTTCCTGTATACCTTCAGCAATTCTTGCTTTACTTGATAAACTTCCTTCACCTGCTGGACCACTAATTCGGAGTCGCAAAAAACAGTCAGTTGTTGGATCCCCAAGTCTTTTGCAGCTCTTAACCCAGGTATTAATGCTTCATACTCAGTAACTTGTGTTATTAGTAGTCTGAAATTCCAATTTGTACATCAAACAAATCGCCTCACCTCCTGGAGAAATAAGAACAATACATGCTCATGCTCCTTCCTTAGATGATGAACCATCAAAGTACATTTGCCATAAATCATCCTGATTTTCAACAGTATGTCTGACTGGTGCTTCTTTGTCCACACGCAGAATGCCAGCTGTGTCTTCATTACTAAAATGTAACATACAGTATCCCATATCTTCATCAACGGCATAAATTGGATGATTTGTTGGATTCTTAATATCACTCACTAAATAAGCAAGTTGCACTTTCCTGTATAACCTTCTATGCTCTCCCCCAAATACTGGAATAGTAGCATATGCCAAATCCATCTACAAAGTGCCTCCTACTCTTTTTGCCCAGGACCTTGAGAGTAACATACCAAACTTAGGTGAAATGTCAGCGATAACCACATCCATAATGACACTCTTCATGGGTAACTGTGAAAGACTTACGACAAGATCTTTAATCACTCCTAAGCACTTGACTGCTCTGGAATCGAATGCAAACAAGTCATGATATGGCTTTGTGACACTTAGACCTAGGGCTTCCATAACTGCTTTAGGCATAAGGTTATGAGAAGTTCCAAAATCTAACAGGCAATTGTGTAGCATTTGATCATGGACGGTCAAGGTAATGTAAAAAGGAGGAAGAAAATTTGAGTTATCTTCAGTTTTATCAGGTGAAGAAGAGCCAAATATAATGGTAGGATGTTCATCTTGGAGATTTACAGTATCTGAAAGAAGCTGATCAACTTGTGAACCCAATATTCTATATGTAGGATCCCTATATAAAGGTGTCTTCATCAACTCAGTTAATGGAACAAGAATCTTAACCTTACTAAGTTCATTCTCAAAATTGAAAGTTTGAACATTTTTATTAATTTCTTCAGTCTCTGTAGGCTTAATTTGATTATCGTGGTTTTGCTTCTTCTCTAATGCTGGATTAAGCAACTGTTTTCTAGAAACAGCCACCTTCTTTTTGGGAACCTGAGAAAATTGCTTAGGACCATATCTTAGATTATAGGATTTTTTTGGATCTGACTGACATACGAGACCGAGATCATTTTATTCTTGATGAACAGTTGGGCCAAGAAATTCAGAATTCTGATAATGAAATTTAGTGAGAAAGCCTTCAAATGACTGCCCTCCAAGGTGATTTAGATTCTGATCCAAATCTTCAAATTGTAAGTCCTCAAGCTCTTCTACTTCATCTAACAAATTGTTTTGAAATGGTGGTGGAACTCTTTGATCTTCATTATCCCTTCTTTCCCTTTGAATGTCATTATTTCTTCTTTCTCTGGGCAGAAATCTGGGAGCAAATGGGCGTCTGAACTAATTTGGATTTCGATCTCCTTTCTGTATGGGTCTATTTGGATTCTTATCCATCTCCATCCAATTCACTTTTGCAGATAGACGTTTAATTAACTTGGTCATTTCATCCATTTTTCTTTCTGATGTCTTTGATGTGGAAGTTGATGGCACCATTTCATTCTTACCCTTCTTATCATGCACTTGATCATCTGGATTATTTTTAAGCTTGCTTGAAGCCAAAATGTTAGATTCGACTTCCAATGCAACTTCCTGCATGTTTAACAGGGTTACAGACCTTCTTTCTCTTAATAGCAAAGAGAACTCATGATCAAAAGAATTAGCATAAGTTAACTTGGCCGATGTCTCAGAGGGTTTTATCTCAGCTGGAATCTTTCCATACATTTTATTAAAACGCTTTGAAAAATATGCTACAGCTTCATCTTTCTTTCTTTATAAGGCTCCAAACTCTGTGATATAATAAAGATAGTCATTTGTGTCGCCTCACTGTCTCATAAACACTTCCTCGAGCTCTTCTATTCCATTTATTGAGCTGGCTGGTAATTCTCTGAAGCACTTCCTTACCTCCCCATCTAGGCTCTGAACAAACATTCTCATCCAAACCTCCTTAGCCTCAATGTTTTGATTATCTGCATAACTGAAAAAGGCATTCCAATGTTCTTCTGCAGTAGTTTCACCCTGACCATCGAACCTAGGAAGATACTTCTGATAATCTCATGTAGGAAGGACAATAAGAGGCTGAGGGAGAACTAATGGAGCATAACTTGTAGCCACTATACGAGCCATCATGTCAAGAGGCTGACCGACCATCTTGGAACTAATTTGGCTCGGTGGAGAAGGAAGTCTATTGACTTTACTTGAGCTTGGCTGAAAAGTAGGATTATAAGTTTTAAGTTGATCAAAGGGGATCTTACTTGGAAGTGGAGTATAAGCTAGAGGCTGAGATTTCGACAGAAAATCTCTACAGTCAAGAAGCTCAGTTTTGACCTTTTGAGAAGATAAAGGATTAGTGTAAACTTGAAAAGTATCAACTGGGGTAGTGGGGATAAGCCAAGATAAATCTTGTTCTTTTTATTCTAGTTCAGGCTCTGAATATGCAAAAGTAGATACTGGCTGTGACTGATCAGGAATAACTATAGAAGGAGGAAATTGAAATCTTCCTGATGAAGTAAAGGTCAACTTTTGCCTAGCCTCTCTCAAAATCTGTTCTGGATCTGGGAGTCCCGGATGTAATGGATATGCGGGATTTGCTCTAGTCCCGAATTTTTTAGGAGCCACAATTGCATTTCCCTAACAATCTGGTGAAAAATGTAGTCTATAACAAGGATATACTGATTCTTCTCACCTACAAAACTAGATCTATAAATGATAATACCCAGGGAAGATCTTCTTCACTTCCGTCCCCAGCAAAGGCACCAAAAGATGTTTGCACTAGAAATTGTATCAATACTACAAAGAGATACAAGCCAGAGAAATCCAGTATAAAAGACTAAAAATAATGTTTTGTTTTTATGTTAATGATGGAGGAACCAAGTATGGAAATGTACAAAGAAATAGAATAACATACACAAAACTAATCAATAATTAACTTTGAAGAAACTGAATATTCAAAACTAAAATAATAACATAAACCATAACAAATTTCAAGATCAAAAGCATTCGGTTAAGTCCACCGGTTCAAAAGCATCTTATGATAAAACTTTTATCAAAACATGAAATTCTAAACAGGGTGATCAAACAGATCAAAAACTATAACCAAAACATAGGGGTAATAACATGGCTTATATTATAACTTCATTTCAAAACATTCAGTGTGCAAAACTACTCACTGAGAGTTTACCATATGTGACTGGTTACATCAGCTTGCAAGCTTCAATCCTTTCCAAAACCAAAATCCAACCCTTCTACTATCAGTTCTTCCTTCTTTTATAATTACAAAATATGAAAAGTAAAGTCGTTTGAGATCCACTTTCTTAGGCTTCGAATCTATTCATTAATTACATACAAAAAAAGGAGTCTTTAAAAATATAGCAACTAATTACTAATAATAGGTCTTCACAGCTATCTACAAAATGTATCACTACGGTCTACTTGACATCTGTAAGACATGTGGCTACTAGAATTGTTTATCTGCTTCAGCAAGAATAGTCAATCCATCTAGCGCCTGTGACCTCTTGATAAGTCAACCTTGTTCAGCTTCCATGACCTGGACCTTGCTTGATAATTCTTCATTCTTCTTGGTTAACTTATCAGTTTGAACCTGTGCATCTCTTTTTATTTTTAAAACCTCTTTAGCTGTTGAGATAAGCTCCTGGTAATGATCATTTACCTCCTCTAGATCTTCCCTCAACCTTCTATTTGCTTGCATAAGTTTGTCATTAGAATCATTTAGAAATTCATTATGTGTTTTATACTGTTGCAAGGATTTTTTGAGAACTTCATTCTCAGAATCTGGCTGAATTATCTCCTGATGTACTGGATCCCCAACTGAGCTTGATGGAGTTTCCAATATTTTAATAAGAAGTTCCTCTTGAGCTTTGTAATCCTTCTCTGCTCCTTTTTCATCTGTCTCTTTAGTTGGAACCTCCAAATGGGGATGTTTTGAGCTTGATCCATGTTCAAAACTTTGAATTACTTCTTCCCCAAAAACTTCATGACATTTTTCCAAAGGCTCTGTTAAATCTTGATAACTCTATTTTGTGTCTGCAGAAGATTCCTGTAAGTTCAATACTTTCATTTTATCCTTCATTTCTTCGTCACTAGAAGAATCTTGGATTTCATTTACCTTTACCTTGTTCAACTTAGGATTTAGAGTCTTTTTCATGTTTAATCTGACTTTGTTAGACGCTCTAGTCTTAGGTCTCCATTTCGGTGCTTCATGTTCAACCAAAATCTGGATATCAACATCATGTTTGGGAGAAGGAAAGTCTGCTTCTTCCACTAATGTCTCCTTAGTAACTGAAGGAGTATCGGGGGCATGAAAAATCTCTTCATCATATGGGACTGCTAGGGGTTCTTCTTTTGACATTTGTTTATGTTATGCATCATTCACTTTTACAGATTCCTTCTATACACCACACTCTTCTACTTGATGTATCTCTTCAATTATATCCCTTTTAAGCCTGTTTGTGATGCTAGCTCGTCTTTTGGGAAAATATTTTCTTCCAGTTTTGCTTGTACTAACAGGGCTTTCAGTTTCTTCCTGGTTCATATCTTTCTCTGACTCAAACCCTGACCAGAATAAAAAACGTTTCCAACTACAATTTTTCTTCTCCAACATTGTTAAAATTATCAGTTTAACCAATCTATGATGGAAAACGGACTGGTTCGTGTGATCCACATGACCTCTCACCCTATTAGACATTTTCAAAAGACTTTTTAATAGATAGAAGGGTAAATTCAAATTTAACTGGCCATTCAAATGTAATAGAAACCTGACATGGTATTTGTAAACAGTGGCGAACCTCCCCTTGCAGGTAATGCAACGTTGGACTGTGCCAACGACCTCTCACCATTCAGGTTTCACATTGTTAATATGAATGCCTTTGTTCTAGTCAAGGGGTTCAGAGTTGGGCAATAAAAACAAGCCTGAATCGAATTCAAGTGGACTTTTCTTGAACCAGCGTTCTCCCTCACCAACTACACCAATGGCCTCGACTATCAATTCCTAGATTAATTCAAACTTTAGGGTTTGAAAACTAACTAAAGAGTTCAAACAGTTCTGAGCAAATGACCGGGTGACCTCCTTATTGTAGCCTGTAATTCTTTCAAAGATATGAACCAGCTGACCTTCTTGAAAGCTTATGCGCATTCAGGAAAATCGTTAGCCCATTATGTGTTTGTTGGCTCCAATCTACAGAGCATACCACTCCTGTCCATGCTTGCTATACGGGATACGAGCTGCTTCACCGGTTACAAATAGAATGACGATAGAATAGATCTGAGATTAGCACGTGACCTCCCCTGTTTTCAAAACATCGGCGGTGAAATCATAAGCTTGACACTTGTTCTAGTATGGCTGGCAAATTCCTCAGGCTCTTCATTCATGAGAAAAAATGCGCCAAACTGGATGTGGGCTAACCACGTTACACAATGATTTCGGGATTCCGGTAGCACTGGTGTATGTAAAATTTTATAGTTGCGCTGTCGGAATGTGCTATGTTAATTTTTAATTATAACACATGCACAACAAATTTACAAAAAGGTTAAGAACTAGGTTAGCTCATATTTTGAAGACCTTTTGAAATGAAATGAATTACTTATAAGCCAATGTTTTACACCAAAAATAAAACAAACTAATAAAACTGGCATTTATGTAATGTAATTCAAATAAACAAAAATGAAAAGAAGGAAAAGAGGAATGTTATGAAAAATGATAGAAAAAAATTTGAATGCAAGGAAAAGGTTATTAAGAACAATATTGATATATTCATCCATTTTACCTTTACCACCACTTATAAGAATATCTGCTTTCAAATTCTTGACTTTGAAATGTACTCCTCGACAATAGAAAAACCCACCATGATGAGGTTAGAGAGATTTGTCTCAAGTCTATTCATTTGAGTGGTGTTCACTTCGCCAAATAAGGTGTGGAAAGCATCCCAAAACTTGCTTTGCATTTTTGTTTGTTTGTTTGACGAACAAGATCAAGTTCCACATACAGAGTGATCATTCTAAGAGCTTCATCCTTCTTCAAACATACGAGATCATAGTTGTCATCAGTTGCAGCGGGAAGTGGTTTCTCCAAATACATCCATAAACCTTTACTGTGGAGTATAACTATGATTTGAACAGCCCATGCATGATAGTTAGCCCCACTGAGATGGGGAAAAAGCCATTTTCTATCAATAGTGTGTCACAATACTAGTGCATATCAACGACAACTTGTGGCTGACACAGAGAAAAAAAGAGTGTGCTGCCCTTGAGGAGGAATCAAAATCACAACAAATTTTCTTAAATTCATCAGAAACCCAAGAAAAACTAGCAAGTAGGGGTGTGAAGGTGAAGATAAGGGTGAAAAACACTAAAAAACTTCTTGTTGTCCAAAAATAGGGAGCTGAAAAACCCTCATTTCAGATCTGCAACGACCTTGAAACAAAGCTGAAGCCCTAATTTTAGATCTGAAAAATTTAAGAGTGTTGAACAGAGGAAAGAAAATCCACGCACTAGATATGATACCATGTTATAAATCATGAGGTAGAGAATCTACAGTGAATTCTTCAACAAACGATAATCCAATAAACACGCTGAAAATAGCAGCACCACAAAAGGTTTCAAGAGATCACAACACAACTAGAGTGAACTGGTGTAGGTGCTCTTAGGCAACAGAATGATTAAACTCAATTGAATGTGATGACGTTACAAATGAAGGATACGGTTTATTTATACCACTCCACTGGGGTTAAGGTGCTAGTCCCAAGGAGGATGCTAGGCCAACCTTACCCTATATTACAATAAAATATGATAAATTGTAATAATGATGTAACCACCCACAACCTGGCTCAATGAGAACCTAAACTAAACCACAAAGTGGGCTGGCATGTGGCCACAAGTGAAAATTAGCCAAAATATCTCTATATCCAAATAAGCGGCAGTTACAAATACACAAAAATTAGAGTTACAATAGTACAAACATTTACTATTTGGAACAAATGATGAGTCTTAAATTAAAATGGTCATCAAAGATTCAAAATATAGGATTAGACTTTAGCCCCCAAGTGAATAATTGCATTAAAAAAGATTTAAAAATAATAAAAAGCAAGCTAAACACCATTGCTTTATGATATGTGATATATAAGCATTAGTCATTAATAACACATGGCATTCGACAACTAGTGATTCAACATGCGTATATTCCATAAAAGGACCTGATTTGGAATAACTCCATATATACTTTAAATTGTTCATTTACAAGTATGTTGTCAGTGATAGACTCCAAACATATAGTTTTACAACTCTATGTCCCATCTTAAAATCTTTAAAAAACTTTCGAGCATTCATAAGCTTAGCAAGTATTCTTGAAAAGAGCCTCTTTACTAACTTAAATGAAGCTAGTGAAAATAAGAAAAGTGGCTTGAAGAATATATCTACTTTCAGGTTTGCCCAGCAGAGTATCTTACCTAACTCTGATATATATAAGCACCTTGTATATTTCCTTGCCCTTGATCAGTCTATTCTTCCTATACAGAGGATTTTTCTTCCTTCTCTAAAATTACAAATTCTCTTCATTAGGATGGAAACCTGTCACCATTTCTCTCATAACATACGTTTGAAGGCCTACTCCCAGAAGATCAATACCAACATCATAGCTCCTCGAGCAATGTTTAAAAATGGATTAATGGTAGTAATCCTATTAGCAGCTATAGCTTCCCGCAAAGAGTGGATGATTTCTAGCTAAGACAGTTATAAATATCTGGTTTCTAGGCACCTGGCCACTTACAGAATCTAGCAATAGGTATGTCTGGAAAAAAATTCGGTGCAAGTTCAACATAGTTTTCAGTTCCATAATTCTATAAATCAGTGTTCCAGTATCTATGCAGTTGTGCATGTGGAACAAAAGACTTCATGGATGCAGACTTCCAATTTACCAATTTTGTTGAACATGCATAATCAAACCTGAGAAACACCCTGATCTTTAATTTTTTTGCATGCCAATTTCACTCTTATTTTTGGTACCTGGCGGTACGGAAATATTAGATTTTGAAACGTTTATTATTTGTGCTATTGTACCATGTGGCATTTTGATATTTGGATTGTGATGCCCTCACAGTTAGATGAAAACGTCTGCTTATAAGTTATGGCCTGTGAATGCCAAAAAAACCAGAACCATCATAGTTTTATGTCTTTTTCTTCCTTATCTAAAAGGTTGCTTTCGTACTTTCTTTTTCTTTGAGAACAATGCTTACAAGCTTTGGAAAACAAATGACCAAAGTTGAGTTTATGGGCACAAGGATGCTTACATCGGGTCCAATCAGAATGCCAGTTGGAAAAAAACAGTTAGATGAAAACGTCTGCTTATAAGTTATGGCCTGTGAATGCCAAAAAAACCAGAACCATCATAGTTTTATGTCTTTTTCTTCCTTATCTAAAAGGTTGCTTTCGTACTTTCTTTTTCTTTGAGAACAATGCTTACAAGCTTTGGAATGTCCAACATCAAAATAATGAAAGGAAACAGAGACATAACTCCATAGACGTTTTAGTTTTATGCCTTTTTCTTCCTTATCTAAGAGGTTGCATTCATACTTTTCTTTTTCTTTGAGAACAATGCTTACAAGCTTGGAATGTCCAACATCAAAACAATGAAAGGAAACAGAGACATAACTCCATAGACGTTTTAGCATTCTACAAGCACAGATGAAATACTAGGGGGGATTACAACAATTTGAACTTACAAAGCAAAATCACGCTACTTGTATGTTAAGAACTAATCACACATTTTACCAAACCTACCCACTAATTTAAAGCTAAACTAGATTCAAAGGAGCCCTCATTTTTAGATATAAAAACCTGCCAATGTACATGACATATACAGAAATATAGTAAATATGAGGTGCTAAGCATCTTCCAAAGAACTCTCTCCCGAAATATGCAATCTAGTGGCCTAAAATTGCTTTCTCCAAGTAAGAGCTTTTTCCAAATAATAAAGAATTTCCACAAAAGAGAACCTTGCAGGAATAGTTACTCCGGAAAGAAGGAAACATGAAAGTTTACCAAGTCGGCATTCTCTTAGTGAAAATACAACTTGGACTTAAGTGAGTGAGAATAGACACCAAATCTCGCAGTAGAAGGGCATCTACAAATTTCCGAGTTAAAAATTAGCAATGCTTCGAAATCTAGACTAAAACAGCAAGGAGAAATATCTTCAAGTTGGAAGACCTCCATTCTAGGCTACATAGCAACACAATCAATTTTACCCTTGCTCTTTAAAAATTGGCATTGCTTAGATAAAACAGCATGAAGAAATATCTTCAGGTTGGAGGACCTCCATTCTAGGCTACATGGCAACAAAATCAATTTTCCACTTTCTCTTTTCCCTAATATCCTTTTCTTTTGATTGAAGATGCATCATGAGCTAGCATGTCTGTTTTGGATCCAACTTCAAGGTTATATTTATCTTTCCTAAATGTAGCATTCATGGCTGAGAACTGATCTAAAAGAAGAATGTCAAACTTGTAACTTGACACAAGGCCAAGAATAAGAAAAACCACTCTATTGTTTTTGAAACATTTTATAGATTACCCACTTTGGATTTGAAGTAGGGCATCATTTAATCCTAACAGTGAATAATATACATCATTCCTCTATCACTTCTAGATATCAAATCAGTATACTTATTATTTTCTGCATCCCTTACACAAATAGCTGAACTATGATTCATTCAAGAAGAAAATCAGTACTCAGCAGGCCAACAAGTGTTTGGACCCCAAGAACAAACTTGATGCAGGAGCATCCTGCCATCTCCCCTCAACTGCAGTCGTGGTTGCCTTTTAAGATTCCTTACATCTCAGCAGGACAATCAGTGGAAGCAAACTGCACTGGGGATGTTGGCGCTGACAAGGAAATGTGGACAGAAGGTGACGAGGCTACTTCTACAACCCAACCATGGCAATTCTGGAAGAACACACCATCAATTGATTTTGAGGTCTGTCACGACTCATGATCCACCAAAATTCTGTTTAGGTCATTAAACAGGAGTCCAAAGGGGAAACAATCTCTGGGTTTGTGTAGATATATATCCAGCACTTATATTTGTCATAGGGAAGACACAGAATGTGCTCAGAGGAGCCATATGCTCAGAGAAGCTTCAACATGCCTGTGAGCTTAAATTTTTAGCTAGAAGTCATTGTTGAGCCTGTATGACAGTTTAGTAGTCTAGGGAGTTTACTTTGTATCTAGGTTTCGAGATAATGGAATAAAGACAGGTTTTGTAGCTTTTCAGTATCTGAAGACTGGTGTTGTTCTCTGCGGATTGTTCATCCCTAACCTGAGTATTTTAGTGGTTTTCGTTCATAGATATTACCAGTGTTTTCAGGAACAGAGCATCACTGCATTCTTCACTAATTCTCTTGTGTTGTAAGAACTTGTTTGGAGGGTTTGAGATTAGAAATCTTCATTTGATCCCTCCGCTATCAAGTTTCCACAACCTATTCTCTACTAGTTATTAACCCCTTTTTAGTTCATGGGAAGCATTCTTTGACTGTTCTGTTAGGTTGGAACGGGGGTGTAAGTCTGCCCCTGTGCAGACCAGAGGTGTCTGCATCAAAACATAAATGCATACTTTTCTTGTAGGAGAATCCTTGTTAAAAATTCCAAATGTGAGCATAAGGCATACTTGGCACTTGAAAATATGAATATATCTCGCTGTGAAAAGTTTTATATACAAGCTTGACCACTCTAGTATTGTTCAAGCAAATAAGAAGATCAACTGATCTACACTGTATTTCACAAAATACACTACTTATTGAAGCACAGTGGACCTAAAATTGCTTATGAAGGTTAGATGTCTTTCAACACATGAAAAGAATAGTCATCAAATACACCACAAGGGCGACCCCGACAACGCAAAGAATGATGTTGAATATATCTTGCCACTTGAAAATATGAATATATCTTGCTGTGAAATGTTTTGTATACACAAGCTTGAGCACTCTAGTATTGTTCAAGCAAATAAGAAGATCAACTGATCTACACTGTCTTTCGTGAAATACACTACTTATTGAAACACGGTGGACCTAAAATTCCTTATCAAGGTTAGATGTCTTTCAACACATGACAATAATAGTCATCAAATACACCACAATGGCGACCCCAACAATGCAAAGAATGATGTTGAATATATCTTGCCACTTGAAAATATGAATATATCTTGCTGTGAAATGTTTTGTATACACAAGCTTGAGCACTCTAGTATTGTTCAAGCAAATAAGAAGATCAACTGATCTGCACTGTCTTTCACGAAATACACTACTTATTGAAGCACAGTGGACCTAAAATTGCTTATGAAGGTTAGATGTCTTTCAACACATGAAAAGAATAGTCATCAAATACACCACAATGGCGACCCCAACAACGCAAAGAATGATGTTGAATGTATCTTGCCACTTGAAAATATGAATATATCTTGCTGTGAAATGTTTTGTATACACAAGCTTGAGCACTCTAGTATTGTTAAAGCAAATAAGAAGATCAACTGATCTACACTGTCTTTCACAAAATACAATACTTATTGAAGCACAGTGGACCTAAAATTGCTTATGAAGGTTAGATGTCTTTCAACATATGAAAAGAATAGTCATCAAATAACCACAATGGCGACCCCAACAACACAAAGAATGATGTTGAATATATCTTGCCACTTGAAAATATGAATATATCTTGCTGTGAAATGTTTTGTATACACAAGCTTGAGCACTCTAGTATTGTTCAAGCAAATAAGAAGATCAACTGATCTACACTGTCTTTCACGAAACACACTACTTATTGAAACACAGTGGACCTAAAATTGCTTATGAAGGTTAGATGTCTTTCAACACATGAAAAGAATAGTTATCAAATACACCACAATGGCGACCCCAACAACGCAAAGAATGATGTTTATGATTTTAAATGTCACCTGCAGAGCCGCCAAACACAACCATCCATACATTTCACTCAAGACAGCTAATAGATAGAATGAACACAATCACACCAATGGATGTGATGAAGTATATTCCATGAAATAGCAATGTTTGAGATATCTGAATTTGAAAAAAAGAAAATGCCGCAATGATAATTTGTCCAGATAGAGTACAATTACAAACCCTTCATACAATTCTTCCAGGGAAAAGGACGAGAGTAAAGAATGTAGCTACTTCCGAGCTTCTATAAGTTAAAGGAAAATTTGACTAGAACATGGGTGAATTGTAATGATAAATAAGTTAACTTCCAGTTCCAAAATTATGCAGAAAGCTACAACTTATCTCTCATATTTAGAGATAAAAATAAAATTGAAAAAATAATAAGACTATATCCCTACATTAGTACCTCCAAAACATACTCCTATTTTGCACTCTCACAAGAAGATATGACGGGGTATTCCAAAGCAATTCCTTTCTGCTCCGCAATCCCTTCTTTAACTAGGCATCAAAAGGAGGTTCTTTCACACCATTTCCTCCCTCGCTTAAAAACCTCTCTTGCAGGTAAAACAACAACAATTTCTGCAGAGCAGAGATCTCTCTAACCTTGCCTTCCAACTCACCTACTCTGACTTCAAGCTCTCCTGCTCTTTCATTCATTCTCGTATCCAACAGCCTTATCAGCTCATCCTGAATCACCTTCTGTATCATCTGGGATCTCTTATACTCATCCATTTCCTCAAGCCACAGATCTGCAAATTGGCAATCCTTCCATGCCTCGAACCAAGGACCTCCCATCGTATAGTGTATAGCTCTGGGATGATCCTTATCATCAATCTCGTTGTGACCAACAAGGAAATTCCAGGTGTAGGGAATGGATCCAATGTCATTGTCATCAAGCCAAGTGAATCTATGCAGAAATGCCCCAGATTGGGAATTGACAACAGAGGGTGTCAAAACTCTGTTCTTGGGATGCTCACAATTATATAAAACCATAGACGACCAGTTCTTTCTAGGGTACGTTGTCTGCATAACCCCATCCATTTTTGTAGCACTCTTGGGCTTGTAATCATGTTTGACACACATTATAGCATACTTATCATCAATAAGCTCAGCTAGTTCCCTAATGTCAACAGTGTAAAGAAAATCACAGTCTACGAACATAGCCCAACCATCAAACCCAGCTAAGAATGGAGTTAAGAACCTGGTAAAGGAGAACTGTGTGCTCTCGGTGGGATCCCTCGTGCGCCAGTATAGCCCAGCCCTCCGGAGATCTTCCTGTTTGATAGGGATTACTTCAACTGGAAATGTGGCATGTTTCAGTATCGAATGCCTGCAGACCTCGTAGGCAAGATCCTCACGGGGATCGTAACCCACAAAGATCTTGAGCTTTGGAAGCACTTTTCCACTCTTGGTAATCACAGGCCCCCCCATGATGCCTGCTCGAGGCTGCGGTGAGATTGGATCCCGCAATTTCTGCTCCTCCTGCGCCTTCTGCTTCGGCTCTGAAGATTCGGACAAACTCGGGGCGGATGCTGCGAATGCCAGCCCCATTCCCATTCCCAGTCCCCCTAATAGGATGCCTCTGAAAGCTTTATTTGAATTCGAATATGAATGCCTGTTTCCGCAACTGAAAAACCTCGCCGTAGAAATGGCGGACGAGGGGGATCGAACCTTGGCATTGAGAGATGATGTCAAACGCCAGATCTTAGTGAGGTTCTGACGGAAATGAGCCATCTGGGCTCGCTGGAGAGAGGGTGATCAATCGAATCACAGCGAGATCGAATTGGGTTTTGAGATTTCAGAATTCGTGTGGCGATTTCTTGCTTTGTTCGGAAGATGAGAAGGGGGATGGGACTTCTTCTGCTACTAACGAGCTCAGCTTGGGAATTCCTTTCAAGTGAAGGAGGTGATTTATGGAAGATCTCACGCTGTGGACAACTGGAATTGGGAATTTACGCACCGCCCTCTGGCACACGGTTTTGGTATTTGGATCGAACAAATAACGACTTCGGAGAACACTGAATTCCTCTCGCATGCATGGCGCTTCCTACATCCTTCCTTGGAACTAGAACCTTTACCCAATTGGGATATATATATTTTATATATACAGTCAGCATATATATATTTTAAAAAATATATAAAAATAATAATTTAAATATTTTTTAAATTTTAAATATATATATTAAAATTGTAGTTTTAGTTTAGGTAGTTGAGTAGAAGCAAATGTTTGAATTGAATATTAGTTAAGTGTTTTTTAGGATGTTAAATTTATATTTATGTATTTAAAATTTTAATTTTGAATTCAGATGGATGGAATGAAATCCAGTTAACCCCACTAATGGATCAATATCTTTGAGAGTGTTAAATTTATATTTATGTATTTAAAATTTTAATTTTAACAAATTAAAATTGCAATTTGATTAAAGATTATATAATTTATGATGATGGTGAAAAAAATTTCAAATTATTTAATATTTAAACTACTTTTAAAAAATGAATTCAAATTATTTAATATTTAAACTACTTTTAAAAAATGAATTCAAATTATTTAATATTTAAACTACTTATTATTGAAATGAGTTCAAATTTTTAAAGGTGAGATTTTTGAGTTAAAATTCTCATTAAACACTTGGAACTATAACTTTTTACTTTTTTCAAATAAAAAAGGAACAACTTGCTATTCTATTCAAAGAGTAGAATCAAAGTTATGCTTGCTATTCTATTCAAAGAGTAGAATCAAAGTTATACATCAAAATGCATGAACACAGTCTTTTGCTAATAAAAAAAACAGAAAAAGTGAAATAGGCAGAATATGACCCATCGCGACATGAACAATAACAAATCCAAAAAAGATCATCCCGACCAAGACGCAATCCAGATACCATGATGCAATACAGAAATTAGAAGAAGTCTAATAAATCTGAAAAGTGCCATCATGGAGCATCGTACCACCCTGAAATTCCTCAAACGACAGCTGACCCTCTGCCAGCTCAACTGCACGCTTAGATAGCATATTAGCCTGAGCATTGAAACGTCGGTAGATATGTTGGATCTGAAAACTGGTGAACATTTTAGAGAGACAAGAAACCTGAGAGCACCAGTGTTCCAATAGAGGAATATGTAGAGAAGTAGAGCCATTCAACCAGTCGGTGACTACCTCAGAGTCCCCAAATACAGATATAATACTCACCTGTTGAAATTTTGTAAATATTAAGAGACCCCAAAGAGCGAGTAATTTCGCTCGAGTATTGGTGTCGCTACCAATGCCAAGACGAAGATGATAATAATGATCACCAGAAAGCAACAAGATCATACCACCTCCGCAAAATCCAAGGTCGGAAGCCCCGTCAAAGAAACTGCAAGGCCGCTCCTCCGGTAAAATAAAATCAAAACCCAAACCTTTAGTGGGGGTATGTTGAAAACTACAGGTGGCCAGAAACATACGAAGAATCAACCAGGAAACCTGCCAATGAGTACGTCTGCAATCTTCAAAGATCACCCCATTCCGACATTTTCAAACATACCAAATAGCCAAAAATGGTTCCACAGAGGGAAGCGTAACACCCAGTTCTGAGAGCAAACTGAGGGGTGAAGACACCAACTATAAGTGATGCCCAAATCCTGCTTAAGAATCCTCCAGACAACCTGAAAGTACTGGCAATTTCCAAACAAATGTTGAACCATCTCCTCGCCATTTCTGCAAAGTGTACATCTGTTCGGACCAAGAAACCTCTTTTGCAGAGGTTGTCCCAAGTAAGGATGTGATTCTCAATCCATAACCAAGTAAAACATTTAACCTTCAATGGCATCTTCCACTTCCACAACCTGAAATACAACTCAGAGGAGATCCCATGTGACTGGTCAGTGACAATAAAATCATAAGCCACCTTCACGGTGAGTTGCCCCATTGAGTTACTGCCTTGCCAGGCCAAGGTATCGAGGTTCTGTCCAATTCGAATGCCCAGATGCCTTAAATTCGCAGTACAAGCCTTCCACTGAGCAACATGTTCATCACGAAGTCCCAAATCTTCAGCCAAGATCCAATATGATGTTGTGTCTGTGACAGAGTGTTTTTTTATATTTGCTAGGCATCGAACATCTCGTATAACCAACTGAGAAGTAATGTCCCATGGAAGACTGAAAAGATCTTCATCCCCCACAAAGGGGTCAATTCCTACTTGTACAATTGATCCATCCCCTATGTTCCAAGTGAGGCCCTTCCCTAGCCAAACCAATGCTTTGGATAGACCCAACCAACAGTTTGAACCCCGTTTATCAGCTTATCAGGCTTCCGGAGCCAGTCTATCACCTGTGCTGTTCGTATATATTTATCCCTAAAAATGTCACACCAAAGACCCAAGCCGAACAAGCCACGCTAAAGATATTTCAGACAAATAGCTTCATTGAACCAACGCAGATGTTCTAGGCCCCAATCCCCCAGCTCCAGAGGTAAGTAGAGTTCCTGCCAACTAGCCAGATGTATCTTACCATCTGGATCCTGACCCACCCATAAAAAAATGCATCATCTTCCTCCCGATGTTGTCTAGAATTGAAACAGGAATTTTAGCCATAGACATCCAATATACTAGAATCCCTTCAAAAACCACTTTAACTAGAATAAATCTTCCTCCAAGAGAAAGCCAACGGTAGCACCAACACCTAATCCTCTTTTCCACCTTACGAATAAGCCAAAACCAATCTTTGGTCTAATAGCCATTCGGTTTTAAATGATAACCCAGATAATTCAGACCTATGTTAATCGGTTCCATTGAAAGAGGATTTTTTTTTTAATTTGATCAAGAATAGTCACCTCAACCTCATTGTGATACATATTGGATTTTTGCAGACTCGTCTCCATACCAGAGGTAGAACAACAAGTGTCCAAGATGGATTTGTAAGTCGTCCATTCTGCCAACCTCCCTACTCCAAATAAAAGCACATCATCAAAAAAAAAGTGTGTGACCTGTTGAGACTTGGTCACCTTTATCCCCATAATCTGCTTCACATCTAGGATCATCCTACTAAGTCCTTCAATAACTAGTAGGACAAGCAAAGGAGAAAGAGGGCATCCTTGGCGGATACCCCACGAATGTTGTAGGTTTCCCATTAACTAACACATCAAGTCTTGCAGAGCTTACGCATGCCATAACCCACTCAGTGACTTCCAGTGGGAGTCCCACTTGCAGCAAAACCAACCTCAAGTATAACCAATCAACTTTGTCATACACTTTGATCAAATCCATCTTCAAGGTGATAACCTGCAATTTTGTTTATCTTGATGGTATGAAGGCTTTCTTGTGCCACCCCAATAGCGTCCATGATCTGTCTATTGGATAGAAATCCAAATTGATGAGCAGACATACACCTACAAAGAAAAGGTTCTAATCTGTTTGCAAGAATTTTTGAGATAATTTTGTATATCAAATTACACAAAGGAATGGGGCAAAAAATCCTGAAAGGATTCCGGCTTAGAACTCTTAGGAATAAATGTTATGTATGTGGATTTCAAGGCCCCAAAAACATTCCTTTTTTGACGAGATTCCTCAACCACATGGGGGCTTCACTAGAAGGCAATATAATACCACGTTCATTCATATTGCAGTATTAAATATTCATGAAAACCTAAAAATTATATTGCTTATAAATTAAGGGGAAAAGGTTTTTTTTTATTTAATGTAACAATACAAAAATACTTTGGGGTCTTTTTTATATGGGTGGGCTGACAAATATCCACCAAATGGAGATTGTCAGATCACAGTCGGATGAGAAATCGGGTTGAGGCAAGGCTTGGGATTACTAGTACGCAGGGAAATCGCTTTTTCAGGCCAAGGGGTTTCATCGTGAAGTGGGTTTCCATTCGATCATAGTCGAGAGATAGTGGTCATTGACAGCCAATTGTTACCAATAGCACTTAGCCAGTTGTTACCAATAGCCTTGGGAGGCTCTAAGCCTCCAGGGACCGTTATAGGCCCTCGATAGGCCTTGGGGGCTTGAATACCCAACCACTCGTGCCTATTAAAGGCCTTAGGAGGTTTAGTTAGCCTCCTAGAGCTTGTTACAGGCCCTGGGGGCTTGGATACCTAGCCCACAATAGGCTTAGTTAGCGATTGGGGAACTGTAACATGCAATCTAAATGTTGTACTATGTGCATTGGCTCTAGTGACATACAAGAATTGATCTCCTATCTCTTCATTAGACCATTAGATGTTGCAAATCATAATGATATGTGGTTGAGTAATTGCATTGTGGGTGAAGTAATGTGCATCCACATTATACATCGAAAGAAGCAAGGTGCATTGTAGAATGCATGTGGGGTCATAAGAGGCGTACCATATCAATATACTAGGTAGAAATATAAAGGGGTATAAAAAATGTCAATGAAAAAATTGATACATATAATATCTAGTGAAAATAGGGGTTTTTTGAATTGGAAAGGCATATTGGGAGGGGGTAAAAAAAGAAGATTTTGGAAGGTATTTTCCAATATTTAGTGAAATTAGGGGTATTGTTTCATATTCCACGAACGAACGTGCTATGATAGCGGTTTATTGAGTGAAGCCCCCGTGCTCAACCACCTTCAGTATGTCATGCCCCAAAATGTCAAAGAAGTGGAGAAAAAATTCCATTGTCTAGCCATCAGGGCCTGGACTCTACTCTTTTGCCAACTATGCCCTATGGCCAACTTGGAACTATAAATATGCCCTGGTTTCTTAAACCGCAAAATAATCCCCCAAATCAAGATTGTGGTACCTTGAGGAGTGGGGCGATATTCCGACGACTAGAGAAGAAGAGGAGGACCGAGAGAGAGTCTCCTAAGGGGACCAGAATGAAATACTGCAAAACAGGACCACAAGGGACGAAGCGACCTTATTACGACGAAGAAGAAGGTGAACAGGATACCCCAGAAGCCGAAGAGGGACAAAACCTAAAATACAACGTACCTTCAACCCCGTGCACTACTCAAAACATTGGAGGAAGAAATACCAGTTATTCGCAGAGCTATCCTACGTGTGAGAACAATGGTAAGAATAGCGGATCAGTAAATAATAACAGTAGGAGCACAAGAATGGCAGGTGACAACGCAAAAATGCCAATTTTCCAAGGTAACAGGACTAAGGATCCCGAACAATACTGGTTTTTGTGTGAGGTAGTATGGACTATGAAACAGGTCCAAGATGAAAATATAAAAAAGGGACAGCTAGCGATGACCCTCAGGGGCCATGCGCTAGACTGGTTTATGAAATTTACTAACGTACCAACAGGAACGCCAGATAAAACACTGTCACAGATTAAGGAAGGAATGATTGATGAATTTAGAAAACCCAAATCCGAGTCATAGTACATCACAGAGCTCAAGGAAATCAAGCAGTTTCTAAACAAATCAGTATGGGAATTCGACCAAAGGTATAAAACGTTAATGGAAAAGGTGAGTTTCGGGATGAGCGACATGCAACATAAAGAGTGGTTTATCACAGGGTTGGTGCCACACATTCGTGGGCCGCTGATGCAGCAGAAGGTAGTGACTCAAGCAGAAGCGCTGGAAATTGTAATGAAGTTGGAGGCTCAACCGATCGATGAAACAATCATAGGCATGGATCGGATACAAGTGCAGTTGGAAAACTTGACGATCTGGCTACAAGATATGAAGAAGGTAAAAGAAGTCCGCGAAGACATATGGTGCAGTAGATGCAAAACGTAAGGACATCACAAGGATCAGTGCCCAGAATTTTGAGATTATTTATAGTCAGGTGCACTGAATCTCCTCAGCCAGGGAGGGATGCCTTGGTGTCGCGTCTCTCAGACGAGAGGAAATCGACCAGAAGAATGAGTGTACTTGCAAAAGATGGTGTCAAAGCCAGTGAATTTGTATTGCAATTTTTGTCAATCGGTTCACCATGACGAAAAAGATTGCAGGGATTACGACCTACTCCAAGAAAGGACCGTGGATACATTTTTCATGAAGGGAGAAGAGAAACTGTCGGTACAGCAACAACAGTATAGTCAACAACAACCTCACTATCATCCGCAACCGCAGTATGATCAATTGCAGTATGGTCAATCGAAGTACAACCAACCGCAATATCAACAACCGCAATATGACCAACCGCAATATCCACAGCCACAGTATGGTCAACCGCAGTACCCGCCGTATGGGTCACTGTGAGGAGGTTCCAGAGGGGGGTTTCGCGGAGGCCGAGGTACTGGTGCCAGCCGAGGAGGAGCTACTGGACAAGGTCGAGGATTAATCATATGTTACAATTGTGGTCAACAGGGGAATTACTAGAGGGATTTCCTGAATACAACCCGACAGTTCCCTTACTGTAGTGCTATGGACCATGGTGTCGAAGACTGACTTCAGATCATCACAAAGTGGCAAACTGAGAACCTACCCCCACCTCCACCAAATCAAAATTAGAACCAGAATCCGCCACTAGCGGTACAGAAGATATCAGCAGAGGTCAGAAGTCAAAATGCAGCTGTCGAAATAGTAACCCGAGGAGGAGCTGTGACAGGGGCTGTCAGGTCATAGGCTAGCGTCCGACTGACAACAAGAAAAAAAATCACATTCAATGTGGAAGCAGAAATGGATATTTTCTTGAAAGCACAAGAGGCAATGAGACAATTGAGGCAAACACCTCTTCACCATAAAGAAGTTACTTATGACATGCTGCCGACATTCGACACAACAAATTCGTAGAAAAAGGCTAGCACCTTAAGAGACCTCCTAGAGAGTTTCCTGGAGCTAGAAAAAGATCAGGACGCATTGGCAGAAATATCAAACTCGTTGCATCGACAGGAGGGGGAACGACAGGATTGAATGATCAATCAAATGCATAAGAGAAAGACAAGAAGAGAAATGCGTATGTTTGCGCAATTCAGAGCATTTGATGTCAATTCCATTATCTTAGACTTGGGATCCGACATAAAAATACAAAAAAAACAGACCTGGGAAATGAGGGGGAAAGCAAAGTTGGCTTGGTACCCGGTACAACTGCAACTAGCAAACCAAAGTAAGGTCACCCCGATCGGTCGACTATGCCAGGTCCCAGTTGAGATAGAGGGACTCAAAACATACACATATTTTGATGTGATCGAGATTATTGACAACACAAGCCCCTATCCAGTGCTGTTAGGGATAGACTGGGTGATGGAGAATCAGGCCATCATCAATTTCAAGAAACGAACCATGTCGTTTGAAAACCGCGACATAAGGGTAGTCGCACCTCTTGATCCCTCAGAAGGGCAGAGATATGTTGATCCAAGAAGGATGAATTCACTAAGGGATGGGATAGTCTCTATAACATATCACGAGACTATATCAATCCTATTGCAGATGGAGAGTTAGGATGGTGCAGTAGCAATTTGGCGTTGTCAGATTCAGACGAAGCACTTGAAAATTGGTAGAATCAGCTGCATGAAGTATCATTTAGATGGTGTGCATGGATCACCCAGTCGCTGCGATGGGTAGCTACAAAAGAGTGCGAACTACCAATGTATGAGGGATTTCCCAAAATGGTTGCATTTATCATTGAATTTGAAGAAAAAGTGGTAGAACCAAAACGACTACTAGACTTGGAGGAGGCCCTGAAGGCTACACTAGCGCGATGGTGGGTGACGCATAAGTCAAATATAACTAACTGTCCACTATGTCGACACCTAATGATGGTTAGGTTTGGAGACACCGAAGGACACTACGGAAGGAAGTATAATGGCAAAGGAGATCCGAATGAGCATTTGAATGAATGTGAAAGTAAATGGGGACCATAGGTGAAACAGGAATGGGTCCATGCATTTATTCACACATTGGATGAAGTAACGCGAAGTTGGTATATCGTAGCAGAACTGCAACACATAACAACCTCATGGGAACAACTAACAATTGGATTTAGCCAAACGTTCACTTTCTTTGACGAAAATTCCTTCATCTACAGCGTGTTACAGGAGGTCCGTGAGAATGTGTTCGACGCAGTTTCGATAGAGAAACCTATGGGACTTTAGTGGACTGCGACACCCTAAATGTTGATGGAATGCTACAATATAATAGGGGAAATAGACGATGATGACGATCCGAGGGCCACATATATACCATTGTCAGAAGGAAGTCACAGTGTCGAAGCACCAGATATGCCTTCCGACAAGTTTCAGTAGCCATTGCGAATCAAGAAAGGGAACATTGGGTCGGAAGAGAATCCCAAGTTCACGAGCATAAGAGATTATTGGGAGGACTCCACCATTGCCAAGATGACTGACATATTGCACGAGTTTCAGGACTTGTTTCCAACCAAATTTTTGGAGATGAAAGGGATTTCTGGAGACCTGGGCGAGATGAAAATCCCACTGAAACCTGATGCGAAGCTAGTAAAGCAGCGACCTTACAGGTTGAATCCGAGGTATAAGGAGCGGGTGAAGGATGAAATTGAGAGAATGTTGGAAGAAAGAATTACAGAACTAGTGGAGGAATATGAGTGGATCAGCCCGATGGTGGTCCAAGATAAGAAAACTAGCAAAGCCAAAACCTGTGTCGATTTAAGAACGAAGCAAAAGTACCAGTTGAACCTAAGGTCCCAGGAGTGAAAAAGACGTGAACGAGAGAGAATCCGGAGAAGAAATGGTGTCGTAGAATGAATTACGGCACTGTGAAAAAAAATGCAAGATCAAAATAATCGCAGAAACAAGAAAGATCAACATCTGTCGACAAGATAATTGCAGACTACAAAACGAAGAGGTAAGATCCGGCATGTCGAAAGCTGCCAAGATGCGAGAGGGTCAAATCTGGTCATAAATGAAGCAGTTAAACCACGACGACATTTCATTCCCGAAGACGTAAAATCAAAGAAAAATATTCAGGAAGATTGGTTGCAACAACTACAAGAAGATGTAATATCATATACATCCTAGACAAAGTAGAGATAAAGAGGATTAAAACCACACAGAAAATATCTAAGGAAGATAACAAGGAAGAGAAGATTAAGAAGACAGAAAAGAACAGTGAAATACTACTGAGTGCCATCAAAGAAGAATGATTTCAGGAGGATTAATCCCAAAGAGAAGAGATATTGTCAGGGGGAGTTACAATTTTCCATTGATGTCAAAGAGGGAGAGAAGCATTGGGAGGAGCATGGTCCTGGGGGGGTATGATGGTTTCCATCAATGACAAAGGGGGATATTGTTGAATAAGGTTCTCATTGATTTCAAAGTCCTAGTGTACATAACTCCAAAGTGGTCCCCTTATGGCGTAGCAGTTACGCATGACCCTCACGGGAAGACACTTTGTAATGTACACATATGGATCAAAACCCTAAAGAAGTTACTAAGGTTTCCCCTAATAAAGGTTGAAATAAAAGGGGAAGAAACCCTTAAAGAATGGTGTTTGGTCCACTTTCCCATGAATTTGGGGTTACATGAACCAATATGGATAATGCCCTAAAGATTCCCCAAATTTGGTCTGAAGCAAGTTAGTGTGAAGCTTGAAGTATTCCCAAAATAATGATGTTTAGTCCACATGACCCCGAAAGTTGTCGTACTTTGGACCACATGAAGTGGTAAGAATCCCCGCAAGAAACACTAATGTGTCCACCAATTATGATGATGTGGAAAATCCCTAAGGCCCTTTTGATAATATATGGAGTGATCTTGTAAAGTGTCATGATGGATCCTCGAAGTAGGGTACTAACCCTTGAGACCCCCCTAAAAATTGGAAATCAATTTTTTTAGGGAGGAGTAAAATGTTTTTGCAAAAATGAGTTGATTCCCCTTGAGGAGTATAAATAAGATATGGTCCTTTTGATTTTGTTTTTTATCTAAATTTAAGAGCTCATATACAAGAGTAGAGGACCAAATTTCAGGGGTAGATGACGTGAAGAAGGCTGAAATTCTAGTGGAAGATGAAATCTTGTGATGATTTCTATTTGGGTTTTTTGTCGTGAAATATGTTTCAGGTCATCATAGCATTTTCTCTATATCTTCTATTCTAGGACGATTTGAACGTAGTTTCCTTCATAGTATACAAATTATATATATTGATGAACATGTGGTAGAAGTTTGAGATGATGATTCTGTCATGTCCTCTCTTCATCAATCCAACCAACATTGAAGGGGAATGAACCAGATCTTGGGGCCTCTAGAACTTGCCCCAAATCCATCTGATACCACACTGAAACAAGCATGAATACACATGAAAATGCATGATAAAATATACAGCGGAATGAGGCTGATCCACATAATGAAAACATACATGTAGAAATAAATACATCTCAGTCATACAAACAAAATTATTCCAATTTAAATACAAGAGAATAATTCTCTTTAACAATGTAGATCCATGAAATTGGATGTGTTAAGAGCGATTTTACACCCAAGCATAGGCAATCCATCCAGCATATACTCTTTTTGCTGCGAGGCCACCCCCAAGTTGGGCTATGAGGCCACTAGGGAGAAGGAAAACACCTATGGGATTCTATCTCTCAGCCAACATCAAATTTTTTCTCTCCATGCTTAGCCAATTTCTCTTAAAGAGCTCTACAGGATCTCACTAAGCAAACACAACCTTGGATTCCACAATACCTTCCCCACACAACACCCTTCTGGTTTAAAGTGTCCCCTTCACCAATCCATAGTTCTCTTGGGATATCCATCTTTCTAGGTGATTCCAGTGTGCACATTGAAGAAGAACAATCTGTTATGATGATAGAGAAACACCCGTAGCTTTAAATTCATGGCTTCCCAAGCATCTATGAGTAGAAAAACTCAATGGGTAAGGGTCCCTAGCTTTCCCAATCTCTTTGCTCACCTAAAATCATCTATTTCTCCTTCAAATTAGCAACCTTCTTCTAAAATTGAATTTATGGGTTATACACAACACTGGGGAACTCATGTGAGGTATATCTGCATGAGAAAAGATGATAGAATGTGTGTGTAATGAGAGAATGACCCCAAGGGACATGGGAAAATGGGTGAAAACAAAACTGGAATTTCTTCTGACTATAGAAGAAAAGGACTATTGTCACTGATAGCACTTATTTTTAGCAGTTGACAGGATTGTCACCAAAGTCAGTCACCCCCATGCTTCAATAACTATGTGAGGTGAATTTTCCCACCAACCTCACACATGCATTCAATGATTGGGTTCAATAGTCAAAAGGAGGTGATTGGCTCATTTAAAAATACACGACATATTTTGAATGAGTTATAAGGTTGACACTTGGAAGCTTAGGATTTAGTCACCCATGGACCCCCTTCCTCTTCCCCTCTGGTGGAATTATATCCCCTTTGGTGATCTTTACACAACCATTGTTTGACCATTTTATTATTTATGCACATACTATTTACATATATTTCGAGTTAGCATGTGAATCCAACTATACGGTCCAAATAAGAATATTACATCATACATGCCTAGCCATTAACTAGTTGGGCCTTGGCCTTGAGCTCTGCACTAGGAATCCACACTAGCATATTTATATCATTTACATAATTTTGGTTAAATTACATTCCAAGTAAAAAATTGGGGATATTACAATACCCTCCCCCTTTCAATAACACCATCCTCGGTGTTCACATCATTTCCCTGCCTCAAAAATTCTTTCTTTAGCTTCCAGCTGCTCACATGATGCCTTTCTTCCTCTTCAGCAACATCCATTGGATCTCTTCTCAATATTTAGCTGCTCTTACCGATCTTTTCAGGATAGCCACATGTCCAAATACATCCTTAATATGCCTTCAAGGTCCTTGCATCCAGCAATACCTATTCTCAAACAATAAGTAAATTCACATGCCAAATTTTTTCTTATAGGATTCATTCCTTAACAGGATTTCATAACCATAGCTGGAGAATATACACATGTATATTCATATTAAATCAACAAGAGAATGCAAAATCAACCAAATAATTATCTGCATAAGCATCTTCCTTTGGCTCCACAAGTATCCCATTTTTACTTTAGACAAATATGGCACCCAAAAGACCTGCTCCACCCAACACAATGATGGTACCTCTTCTTTTCTATACAATCCATCGAGTGTACCCACCCATTCCAGTGCTCTTTAGGGTGTGCATCGAAAGGTAACCAAGTTTCTGCAAGCCTTAGATCACCTGTGTATACATATAAATCAAATGTTAGGCCAACGCATTGGTTGTGCCACACCATTCTAGTAACCAATGCCAAGCCAGTACACTAACTGGGTTTTTTAGGCATTCCATTAACCAGTATTCTAAGCCAACTCTCTGCCTAGTTTTATCAAGAATACACCAACCATTTCCAAGCCAACATCTCTGCTGGATTTATCAGGAAATATAAAGGAAGACAATTGCATGTCCCCTTATCCTATGCAAACCAGTGGTTCCCTCCAGGAAATCCATAGGTGACTCACTTGACTCTATGCTAGTATGGCCCCACAATACCCATTCACACAACACAAGGATGGTACCCCTTTTGTGCTACAGTCCCTCGGGCATACCTATCCATCCAACGCTCTTCAGTGTGGGCATAGAAAGGCTACCAATACCCATGCAAGCCTCTTGAGTATCCACACTCTTACTGGGTTTAACATCACCGTGGAGAGACAAGTACATGTAAGGAATTTTTTACAGGGTTTATAAAACCCAAGCCACTCTTGGCATTTCCTTTTCATTTTTTTCTTTAGCAACCAACACCTTCCCCACTGGCATATTTTCACCATCTTATGGAAACCAGATTCCCCAAACATGAGGTTCTTCTCATGGTGTTTGGATATTTTAGGCCATAACACATGGTCTTCCTGCAATGCGTCCTTCTGACACATTCACAAACATCCAACCAATCAATAACATTAATAATCAAATTCAAATCTGAATTTACAATTATGTTTCCTATAGAAATTAGATTTATTTATCCATGAGGCCATCCTTATGTTTTGGATTTTGTATGTGGTATCACTATTTCCCTTATGGTTTTAAACTTGCTTCCATAATATGGACATCCACCTACAACATGTCCTCTTGATACAGTTACAGATCAACTAAACAGTCATTAGTAATTACTTGCAAAAATTTCAAATATGTTCCCTATAAAAACCATATTTTTGCAACCATGAGATCCTTCTCATAAATTTATATCAGAAAATTTCAAATCTGTTTCATACATAAACCATATTTTTCAACCATGAGATCCATCTCATAATGTTTGGCCTTTGCACATGGCAGCTTCTAGTCTTTATTATGGACTTACACCCATTTCCATGTCCAAGACAATTCTACTTGTGATTTTAATTTTTCAATCAACCAAACAAGTTGTGAGTACCCATGCATATAATATTTTCATTGCAACATTTACGACAATCATTGAAGTGATATCAGAATTATAACAAATAATAATTCAAACACTTTCAGCTGTTGATATCTCAAATGCAATGAAATATATTTACTTTATATGCATCATTGTCCAAATAAAATTGCAAGATACAGTCACATTATATATGCAGTCAAATAAATCTTCCAATCAAACATGACTACCTTTTTCATGCAATTCCTTCCCCCTACATCCATATCAACTCATGTAATGATACCATAATTGCCAATAATTCATCATTTCATGTATTATCTAATTGCAATGAAACATATATATCACAACCATGCATTCGCATAATGCATCTCAACATATGTATCCACTCATATGCATGCACAATCACAATATTTACATAATATTTTGATGTACATTCACTCAACAAAACCTTGCATTGACTCATGAATACCATAATGTCATGTCATGCATTCCACCATAATGTTTTGGAAGGTCTAATGCCTTGACACGTCACCCAATCATGTCCCCAATCACTTGGTTAACTATCTGGGTACCTTCCTTCTTCACCCGAACAAAACATTAGGATTTCACTCACTCCCTACTTGTTTGCAAAGAGGTTTCGTCCCAGATTAAAACCAATAGGGATTTCATGGGATACTTGTGTAGCACTATAGCATTACTATTGCAACCACATTACGGCCTTAACCATGACTATCTCATATGGCATGCACTACCAAAATAGCACCATAAGTTCTTACTTGCTTTGGTTACTAAGCTCATAACCAACATACACACAAGGCATGATATTATTTCATATGAATGTATTCAATATCACATACATACCAATTTATGATTACTAAAACATGGCTCAAGGGATTTTACCCAATCCCCTTTTAGTACTTATGCAATCAACATGAAAAAACATTATCTACATGGCTTCCATGATGTTACCTGACTAGTTGGCCTCTAACCAAGGACTACACAGTCCTTCCACCAACCTATTGATCATATATTTTTTTCCTCAACCCTTCTTCATAAGGCTGCTAGTCACATGCAATAAATCATCAACATCTTCAACCATGCTTCAACCATATCTGGTTAGACAATCATCATTAAGCATAATAATTGTCATTAGTGCTCATTGCATATGTAAAACCATATCTCCTTTACCAATATGAAATATCATATGCACACACAAACATCTCCACATGCACTATGTCTTATCTCTTAATATGTCCACTAGTGCATATGCATTTCAACTATTTAATCTCTTGCATTTCTAGCATTCATACGCCAAAATTTCTATGTATAAAACTCAGAAAATATGAATATATCAGCAAGAGAAGAGTTCAAGAATTATACCTTTCCAATTCCTCATCATAGCATGAAATTTCTTGTTCCACATCATAGTTGATCCACTTTATGCCTCTCTGCCAAGCACACAAGGAATTATTAGCTATGATCTTTTCACAAAGCAACAATTCAATACGTATACACGTGTATAACATTTATACTTGCTACTTTCCAATCATGCAATTCTTATGCTATAAACATAAATAGTTTAAGGTGAGAAATTACCCTCTCTATCAACATTGCCTTATGGATATTATTTACCAATTTCTTTTGCAACCATATTATCAACCCTATGTAGCTTTCCTTGGTCATTACAACAGTTCTGATTGCACTATGTTCACATTGCCTTAATTCTCCAATCTCTTTAGGAAATTATGGCCAAGTCGAACTTGGCCTTTCTTCGATTTCCTAGCACTTATCAACGTTGCAATTGATTCAATTCCAACTCCATAAGGAGTATTTTCAAGGTCCATTATATGCTCTTGCACATCATTCAACTATGATACTTTCTTTCCTTTCTCATGGAAATATTTTCCACAATTCTGAACCACATACTTGATTCACACATGGGAATTCCTCATTCCTTAATTGATAGCCTTTGAATGGACACTCTATCACTATCAGGAACCACATGATAGGTCCACATACTTGAATTTTTTATTCTATCAGTGAAAAATTCTAGCTGGATGGAATTTTATTACCCAATCTCATTACTTACTCATAAGTTGTTGGTTCATATCAAACAACTTCTCTTAGCATGCAATCACCTTCCCACAAGGATGACTCGCCTATCACCTTTACAAGTTGCATGTCCTTTACTTGCCGATATATTCCATGCCTTGCTCAACATTATCTTATGGAATACAATATCCATCTCCAATAATCAAGAGCTCCCATGTATCTAGCTTACAATTCAAATTACACATTCTGAACATAGAGAATGCATTGCATACATTCTGGATAAGGAACCATCACTTCTTCTTAGTTCCATTCTTCCATCATGAGTGTTTATAAAATTCAATCTACAAGAGTGTATTCTTATCCATTCAACATGTTTTGTCACATGTTAACATACATTACAATAATACTCTCAATTGAGTATCCCTGCTCATTAATGGTATTGCCTTGTTACCAATCATCCAACCAGACTTGGTTCAATTCTTTAACATTTCTAGCTAACAAGCAATTTTACCATGATAGATTTCCCCACTGTGCCTCCACTTTATTGTGGAACCATTATTACCATGGTATGGGTGTCATAAAAAGTTACTCACTTTGAGTCATTTCATCTCTGGTACACTCTTATACCATTATACAAATTTTTTTCCCAAAGTTTTGGGTTACTTTGAAAGTCACCTACATTGATAATGTTATCGCTCAATCAAGCCCAAAGGCCCTGTTCTACATTACTTCTGAAACAACTAGAAACATGTTTCAAAATAAGAACATTCTATTTTTATCCTCCTATGGATAATATTTCCAATGACTATAAGTATGTCCATTTTTTATTATTGAGCAATAAAATACAACCCTTCAAAATTGTCAATTTCTGTCAAATTACAGAAACATCTGAATCACCCTTTTATAATCCACAACTTGCCCAACTGTCCCCGGGACTGTTATCATAGTGCAACATTTCCATTTCTATGAGTCCTGTCATCATCAAAGGAATTTCTCAAAATTGATGATTTCTCAAGGGGATGACGGGGGTCAAGGGGGATTTCCTAAAGGTCAAGGGGTCAATTTGGCGCATAAGTTCAATGTCATTTTTCAATTTCTGGCACCTGCAAAATTGCCCAATTCTATGTTTCAGCGGAATCCACTAAGTTTTTCTTTGTTTTGGTGGACTTCCCCAAGTGCTGCAACACCCATCGACGAACTTCTCAAAACTCGTCGATACACTTCGTTGGAGAACTTGTCCAAACTCACAGAATCACTTTATCAGAAACCTTCCTCCAATTTCGTTGAAACGCGTCGGCATATTTCTCAAAATTTCATCCAAACCTTTTGGCAAATTTTTTAAAAACTTGTCGAAATTCTTCATCGGCGAACTTTCCAAAAATTTCCAAAACACTTGTCGGCGGAATTTCCTCCAACTTCGCCGAAATGCATTGGCGTATTTTCCCAAAACTTGCTGAAATGCTTGTTGGCGAACTTCTCAAATTTCCCCGAAACACTTTTTGGAGAACTTCTCCAATTTCTCCGAAACACTTTTCAACGAACTTCTCCAATTTTCGCCAAAATTCATCAACGAAACTTCGTGAAACTCGCCGAAATGCTTTGGCGCAACTCACTAAACTTCACCGAAATTCTGTAGGAGGAACTTCGTGAAACTTGTCGAAACTCTTATCGACGAACGTCTCGAATATCATTGCATGCTTATCGGTGAACCTCTCGAATCTCACCGAAATATTTTGGTGCAACTCACTGAAGTTCGCCAAAATGCGTTGACGACAAATCTCCTAAGTTCTCCGAAGTGCATCGACGGATTTTCTCCAGCTTCGCCGAAACTACACATTGGCAAAACTCGTCTAAGTTCGCCAAAACACGTCGACGCATCTGGTCCAAAATTGCTAACACGCACATTGGAAAAACTTTTCATTTTTCGATGAAACTGCAACGATGGAGCGAACTTAACGTTACAAGTTATCTGACTTAGCCCATACAAACCCAATGTTGCAACCTGTATCTCTGATACCAAACTGTCACATCCCCTCTTCATCAATTCAGCCAACATTGAAGAGGCATGAACCAGATCTTAGGGGCTCAAGAACTTTCCCCAAATCCATCTGATACCACACTAAAACAAGCATGCATACACGTGGAAATGCAGGATAAAATATACAGCAGAATGAGGCTGATCCATAGAATGAAAAGATACACGTAGAAGCAAATACATCTCAGTAATAGAAAAAAATTATTCCAATTTAAACACAGGAGAATACTTATCTTTAACAACGTAGATCCAATAAACTGGCTGTGTAAGAGCGATTTTCCACCCAACCATAGGCACCTTGTCCAACATATACTCTTTCCGCTGCGAGTCTACCCCCAAGCTAGGCTATGAGGCCACCAGGGAGAAGGAAAACACCTACGGGATTCTATCTATCAACCCACAACAAATGTTTTCTCTCCATGCTTATCGAATTTCTCTTACAAAGCTCTACAAGATCTCACTCAGCAAACGCAACCTTGGATTTCACAATACCTGCCCCACAAAACACCCTTCTAGGATCAGGCATCCCCTTCACCAATCCATGGTTCTCTTGGGAGATCCATCTTTCCAGGTGCTTCCAGTGTGTTCATAGAAGAAGACCAATATGTTATGATGCTAGAGAACCACCCGTAGCTTCAAATTCGTGGCTTCCCAAGAATCTATGAGCATAAAAAATCAATGGGTAAGGGTCCCTAACTTGCCCAACCTTTGTGCTCACCTACAACCATCTATTTCTGCTTCAAATCAACAACCTTCTTCTAAACTTGAATTTCTGGGTTATACACAACAATGGGGAACTCACGTGAGGTAGCTCTACATGAGAAAATATGATAGAATGTGTGTGTAATGAGAGAATGACCCCAAGGGATATGGGAAAATGGGTGAAAAGACAACTGAAATTTATTATGACTATAGAAGAAAAGGATTGTTGTCACTGTAGCACTCATTTTTAGCAGCTGACATGACTGTCACCAAAGTCAGTCACCCCCATGATTCAATAACTATGTGAGGTTACTTTTCCCACCAACCTCACAGATGCATTCAATGATTGGGTTCAATAGTCAAAAGGAGGTGATTGGCTCATTTAAAAACACATGGAATATTTTGAATGAATTCTAAGGTTGACACTTGGCATCTTAGGATTTAATCACCCATGGGACCCCTTCCTCTTCCCCTCTGGTGGAATCATATATTTCAAGTTAGCGTGTGAATCCAACCATACATTCCAAATAACAATATTACATCATACATTCCTATCCATTCACTCGTCGGGCCTTGGCCTTGAGATCCGCACTAGGAATGCACACTAGCATATTTATGTCATTTACATAATTTTGGTTAATTACATTCCAAGTAAAAAATTGGGGATATTACAGATTCGCTATAGTTTCGGAGATATAACCTCAGGAAGTTAGGGTTTCTGAATAATATTCAAACATGTCAGTTTGAAATTTTCTTTATACATTTTGATCCAGAAAGTTTATGACTATTCCCCTTGGAGAGGAAGTAGTATACATACTTAAGAACACATGGTTAAAGTTTTAGATCCTGGTTCACTACAGTTTTAGAGATATGATCTATAGAAATCAAGGCTTTTGAATGACCCGGAAATAATTTTTAAACATGTCACTTTGGAATTTTCATTATAAGTTTTGATTAAGTATGTTTTAGAGAGTGCCCCTTGGAGGAGATGCATTATATATCTTGAAGAACATGTGGTAGAATTTTCAGATCCTGATTCATTACAGGTTCGGATTTATAGTTGTTGGATGTTATGGATTGTGACAGGAAGAGGGACAATGATATAAGCACATGAACATAGATACATGTATAGGTTGACAGATACAATGACAATGACCGATTGATTCTCTTATTCATATTAGGATGGTAGGATGGGGAAAGGATAGGGGGTTGTAGCCTCCTTCCGGCTAGCATTGGTAAATATAGTGAATTGGAGCTCACTAAGGATTGGAGTCCTCACTACAGGTTGGAGCTTGTGGTAAAACCAAGGGGTTGTAGCTTCCTTTCAATTGGAGCTGATAAACTAGGGGGTTGTATCCACCTACCAATTGGAGCTGGTAAATCAATTGAATGTAATATTTATATTATATAAGAAAATAATTCTGTGGTTTTCTCCCATTTGGGTTTCCACGTAAAATATCGTGTAATGTGTATGGTTTATGTGATGATGAATGTTATTGTTAATGGTTAATGGTTACATATGGTATTAAAGTTTGAAATGGTATAAAGTGCCCAATACTGATTCACCCCCCCTCTCAGTATTGGTGAATATTCCAACAAGAACCTTTCTAAATATTACGTTATGAATACAATACCCTCATATGGCCCATACATCAAAAAATGTTTCTAGCAGACAATCATCACAACCAAGCTAACAAATACAAGGACTCTGCAATAGACCTCATTACACATACAAGAACTTAGATGGCCTATGCACCGGTAATGTGTCGTGCATGCAATTGACATGACTTTACAAGAAAAAAGATGGTAATAGTTACATGATCACAAAGTCTAAAACAGATGTTGCAAATCTTGGGTTGTTTATCCTTTCACATGTGATTGTTCCTCCCAAAAAATTAGTTGCACTTATGCCATTTTGTGGTCCTCTTTATAGTTTATCTAATTACTTGAATATTGTCAAATAAAATAAAGTATTTCCATGTATAGTATGTGCATGAATGGTTGTGCTTCAGGAATCTTTAATAGGAAGAACCTGTTATATATCGATGGTCATCCACACACTCATGGGAACATTGCAAGGTTCACAGATAGCTGTAGGTGCTCATTGTTCAATGCAAATTGTTAATTTTAGGAACACTCCAATGGCAACTAATTCTTTATGAAAAAGAATACATCCATATTTGTTGTTGTGCATGTAATACATAGTTTGTCTCCCGATGATGAGTTTTTAATAAACTATAACTTTCATAGACCACCAAATGCTTTCCAAAAACAACTTGCATTGGGTCTTCCTTTAGATGTCCCCTTGGGGCATAATAAAAAATATCATTAAGTAATTGTATTTTTGGATTTTCAATGGGATTAATGTTAATGTATTGCTTAATTCCACATTTGTTTGATAAAGTGGTTGATTGTAAGTGTACTATTGGAAAAAAATTGTATGCTTCTAATATATGTTTGGTATAATGCTTCAACATGCTAAATTTATTGTTTTTACTGATATCATCAATTTAATGTTCAATGTTTTTGCAACCAGGATTCGAATGGTGATCAACCTATCTACCATTTACCATTGCACCCTAGTACAATGTCAAATCGATAGAAGGATACTAAACAAGTAGATATCAGAGAGGAAGCATACAAATCATGGTTGAATCAACCACCTATTCAATTCCCACTACACCCCCAGTCACCAATTCAAAACATCTATAGTAACACTAGTTCTTCATGGGTTGGGGATGAAAACAATGATAAAGAGGTTGGTATGGATGATTTATTGTGGGATACCAATTCCATGGAGGGAATGTTTTTAAATGCATTCCAACAAGATGAACCTGGGAATGATGCTAATATTGTCAATGCATTCTTCAAAATATTGAAAATTGCTTCCACCAACCCTTTCTTTGGGCAGGGATCAAGGTCTACCCAGCTAGGGACACCAATGTTGTTGTACAACCTGAAAGCAATGTATGCTATGTCAAACACATGCTTCTCGACACTACTGAGGTAACCAACCATCAAGTCCCCATTAAATCATTGATGAAAAAAACATTGTTGCATGATTAATGATAGTGTACATTCATATTTCCCACTAATTGCAATTTAATCAAAGAAAAAGTACTTCTAGTTGATAATGTCCTCCTAGAAAATTGTGAAAATGCAAAGCAATTGCTGAAAAAGTTGGGTGTTGAATGCATATCATATCATGCTTGTACGAATTGTTGTATTTTGTACAGTGGAAAATATGAGGTCAAAGAGGTATGTCCTAAATGTGGGAACAACAGGTACCAGATATTAAAAAAAGGATAATTGGAACATGGCTCTCCTCATAAGATATTGAGGCACATGCCTATAATCCCAAGGATTCAAAGGAGTTTTTGTTGCAATGAATTAGCCATGTTATAGGGGTGGAATGCCTCGCACATAAGTGAGCCAAGAGTTATGCCTTTTCTTGCAGATTCAATAGCCATGAAGTATATAGAGGATACATGGACTGCTAAGTTCAAGGATGAAGTAAGAAGCCTTGAATTGAGCATATCCATGGATGGAGTTAATTTATATTCCCTCCAAAACACCAATTATTCTATTTGGATAGTGGTAGTGATCAATAACAATATCCCTCCATGTTTTTTTGTTAAGAACGAACATCTTATGTTGGCTGTTATAGTTCTTGGTAGAAGGCAGATGAAGAATATGGATGTCAACCTCCAACCATTGATCGACTAATTCAAGAAATTATGGTAAGGGATACAGGTATACGATGTATCAAGATCCATATTGATGGAGAGGTGTTTTACACTGTATTGCATATGTGCATACCCAACACATGTTAATCCAAGACTAGGAGTTTTATCTAGTAAGCATGTTGATTGATGTGCTTATATCTATAATTTTATTTGACAAACTTAATTTGGTGCAACCATATTATTTTGCGCTAATGTGTTCCGTATACAATAACATCACAAGTCTTGTAATAAAAGGGTATCATGGATGTAAATGGTGTGGACCTTCAATACAGGCTAGGTGGTCCAAACACCTACAAAAGTTGGTGTATGATTTCTCAAGGATGTTCCTCCTAGATGACCACCCATATAGAAGAGAAACATCTTCCTTCAATGGTAAACCAAAGAGAACCCAGAGACCTGAAATAATGACACCAACACACTAACTTAGTGCATATGACATAGAGAAGAAGAAGGAAATTGTAGAATTGTTCGATTCAAATGGGGAACCTATGTTCTATGATCCTGAATTTTTCGACACTTACGTTGAGAAAATGCCTGTTGGGATGAAGAGAAAATCTATGTTTTATGAGCTTCCACATTTGGAGAATCTTAAGATTTCCCACTTACTGGATACCATGCATATATTAAAAAATGTTTCATATTCTTTATGGAGGCACATATCATTGAAAAAAACTGACACATTGATTGTTAGGAGAGATCTTATTTCTTCGAAGACTAAAAGGAAACATTGGCCAAGAAATGAAAGTAGAGGAGAGGCTGGAACCTCTTGGTATTTTAAAGAAGGTGATGTCCCACAAATTTTGAAGAAAGACAGCCTTTCTTTGGAAAAGGGTGTTATATTGATTGTGAATATGCCTTCATTGTATGGGTTGGCTCTATGACGTTTCTTCATAGTAGAAGGAGAATTATCAGGGTTGAAATTGCATGACCATCTGAACCTTCTAAGGATATGTATGTCAATTACATGCTTCTTTTTCTACAGTTTAGGTGATAATATGCTATGCATACACAATTTATGCCAATTAATTTCTTATGTGTTTATTTTGTCATGTCATTATCCTTTGCTCATGTGTGGTTATTTGAACCATGAATTCCCCCGGGATCAATGATGAGACATATCTAAATTATCCGCATTTGTACGTTGGATTACATCAAAGTAGATTTACATGGTTAGCATTCCATGGTGTGATCGAGAGATTGCTGAGATTGTTTGTATGTTTGGGAAGGAACTACCCACAAGTTTCATGGACTTATAGGTCCATCTTCTAATTCACCTACCTGATGAGTTTGAATTACATGTAGTGGTCTCATGTTATTGGATGTTCTTCTTGGAGAGGTACATGAAAAATTTGAATGGTAGAGGCATTCCTTATCCTGATCATTTAAAAGAAAATATGCCAACAATATGTCCCAATAGTTGGGTGGTTGACCAGATCAGAGAGAAATATGGCATGCCTGATCATTACCCACATGGTTAAGAGGACGCATTGAACATAGGGATTGGGTGCAAAAACCCTATAATATTCTCTTCGTGTACATTATTCATTTTATAATGCACGTTTGAATTATAACATGTATTATGTTTTTATTAACGTCAATTATTTGCATTTTTTAGGTGCATTGGTTCCTGTCCATGTGGGCGTATGGACATGATTTCTACATTGAGGATATCGATGATGAATATGCCACATTTGTATGTGGAGTGGAACTAGGGATATCGATGATGAATATGTCACATTAATCTAGTCGTGCTATCCATCGTGATCAGAACATAATAGAGGGGAATCTAGGTTACATCGGAAAGATACAAGAGATCATGCAAGTGGACTTCTCATCTTTCCAATACATTATTTGTAGGTGCAACGATAATACCCCTAGTTTTGACTTGGAATGTAATCAACATTTTTTATGGAAATGATGTAAATATGATAGTATGGATTCCTAGTGCGAAGCTCAAGGCCAAGGCCCAACTAGTGAATGGATAGGCATGTATGATGTATATATTTTTATTTGGATCGTGTGATTGGATTATCATGCCAATTTGAAAACTATGTAAATATTATGTTGGAAAATAATATAATGGTAAAATATGGATGTGTAAAGAGCACTAGAGGGGCTATGATTCCACTAGAGGGGAAGAGGAAAGGGGGTTTATGGGAAACCAAAACTTTTGTTGTCATGTGTCAATCTTAGAACTCATCCAAATTCTACAGTGTGCTTTAAATGATCCTATTACATTCTCTTGACTATTAAACCCAATCATTGAATGCATGTGTGAGGTTGGTGGGAAAAGTCACTTCATGCAATTACTGAGGCATGGGGTTGTGATATTTATGTCAGCCACCGGGATTCCTTTATTCTATGGTCAAAAGCTATGTTAGTTGTCTTTTCACCATCATCTCATATCCCTTGGAGTCAAAACTCATTCCATCATTCTCTCATGCATATTTTCTATACTACGTAGAGTTTCCTGCTGTTGTTCATGACCATTACTAGACCGTGTTTAACCTAAAAATTCGAATTTAGAGCCAGAGTTACATTTTAAAAGGGAAAATAGATGGTTGTAGGTGAACATAGAGGTTGGGAAAGATAGGAACCTTTACCCATCGAGTTCTACTACTTTTGGATGCTTGAGAAGCCACGAATTCATGTTGTAGGAGGTTCTCCAATAACATATAATAGGTTGGGATCTTATGTTGGAATAATTGACATCCATCTAGACCTTAGATAACTTAGTATAATACTTTTGGTTGTCATTATTAAGTGTTTAGACCATGGTTAGTAGGCTCCCTAGTACATAACTTGACCACCTAATGATACTTGTCCACCATAGCGCCCTCATTTTCCTTAGTTCTTTCTTTTACAATGCTTTTATGAGCTAAGGTGCCCTTCTTTCTTTATTCCATCTTTTGTCAAAATTTTCTGATTTAAAGCCACCTTTGTCCCGCTTTTTATATGGATAAGGATTAGCAAGTGAGCTATGACAACTCAGGGCAAGTTTATGCTTTGTTGCCTCAACTCCTTCCTTCCTTTTCTCCTAAAAATCCTCCAGCTTACTGCTTTTGAGTCACTCATGGCCTACCTAAGCCTAGTTAGAGAATTCATGACCTATTTCTTTGAATTGGAGATTGTTTTTTCCTAGATGGGGTTTTATTGCTAAGTCTAAGCCTGCCAATTGTGTGTGTTTCGAATTGCCTCTAGTGCATTCAAATTTCTTATATGAGGTGTATTATTTAATGTACTATAATTATTCATTAATAGATGATGGATTTTTTACCAAAATGAGTTCTTTTATTATGTGTTTTTGCTTAATCTTCTTGTCTAATTCTTTGCAAATATTTGTTGTAATATCTAATGAATATTACATTGTTGCTTAGATCCTTAGTTTGTGGAATTCTTGCTGCCATTAAGGTCGTAGAATTCTGACATGGTATCAGAGCTCAGGGAGCTTAGAGAGCTTAGGAATCCTAGGGAGCATAGATTTTTTTTTTAGCGCACTAGAAGCAGTGGAGGTTCCACATAAATCCTGGGGCAATTTCCTTGAAGACATTGGAGAAATCCTTTGGAGTCTACCCAGGTGCGAAGCACCCCCGAAAGTGCCTACTGTCCAAGTAGAGTTCATTAGATTTCAATTAATCTTCCATATATATCTTCAGAGTGTTTTTTGCAGGTACAACTTCATGGGTTCGAAATCAGTTCCTCCTCTATCACCAATCAATTATGATGAGTGGAAATTGAAGATGGTTGCATATCTCGAGAGCCATGAGCTCTTTGATGTGTCTATTGGATATATTAATGAGAGAGCGTCCTTTGAATATAAAGATGGTTGGTTGAATTATTGTGAAATAGAATTTGGAGCCATGTGTCTATCCATTCCTCCTAGAATGTGCTATCTCATTGACACTACTGAATACCCAAGTGAGATATGGTCCATATTGGAAAGAGCATTTGGCAAGCAAAATGAAGATATTGCTGCAAATAGTTTGGAGAGCAAACCTAGAACCTCCGTACATGTTCTTCCTCTTGATGTCTCGGCCTCAAGCTTATCTGTAAAAGTTGTTCACGATGAAGAATAAATTGCAGAAATTTCTTCAACACATACAGTTCCTGTTGAAGATATTCTCCTTGATTCAAAAGCTTCATTTGCTCGTAATGAAGTAGTAATTGAAGAGACTTCTTTTGTGGCTTTAGAAATTGAGAAATAAGATCTCTCTCCTTCATATGTCGATGCTAATGATGAATAATGTTCAGCTAATGGAACTACAGTTGTTGAAGATGAAGACTTTCATCTCTCTCTTTTGTTCTCCTACAAGTATTTATTTCAAATTCTGAGCAAGATAAGCTAGTGATTGCTCAAGAAATTGAAGAGGAATTCGATTCCTCTCTTCACATGAGTCTACTAGTGTGTAGAATGACGATATACTGAAGGTTTTGGAGGTTAGATAATAATTTGGAGTTGCTTCATTCACTCTACATGATCATATGCTTCCTATGTATTCCTACTTGATCATTGGCACCAGTTCTAAGAGTTGCATTGAAGATGGAGGACACCACTTTTTGCTTGGGATTGATTCTCAAGTTGATAATGACTCATTTGGACCTGATATTAGGATGTTCAAGTCTAATGAGCACCGAAATATGATCTCCTATCATACTTCTGCTAGTGAGGATTCTATATCAGTTGGTGCTCTAGAATATTATCTCTCTTCTTATGAGTTTGTTGACGTGGAAGATTGTGGTTTATTGGAGATTTTGGAACCTATAAAAGTATTTGGATCTGATGCATATTCTCTCCTTGGTCTCATGCCTCCTCCCTATTCTAGAATGGTCACATAAGCACTTCCTCAAGGTGAAAAATAAGTTGGATATTTTCTGCATTTGCTTGGACACTTGCTCCCCACAATTGGAGTTGATTTGAAGTCCAAAACACCACCATCAAGTCATGGTACATTTGGTTTTGATCTCTCCCCTACCGATTCAAAGGAGATCTCAAGTAATCATCAATGCATTCTTGGAGCTACTCATGGTTCATTATGCAAGTTTCAAGATCATCATTGGCACATTTGGGAGAAAATACCTCTTCTTGCAAAGAGGAAAGTACCTCGAGATATTAAAATTTCCAATCATTGGCCTCATTGGCCTTCTTTGTACTATTATGTTCAAGTTTAAAGTCTTAAGTAAATATTTTGGTTTCTCTTTCATGTCCATTCTAGAGTGGAGGTTTTTTTCCCAAGTGGTTTTCCCTGTTTCCTCAGTTTACATGGACATAATAATTGTAAAGGGTGACCATAGGCCCTAGTTTCCCGGGCCCTCATAATCATTTTTTTAACTCACACTAAGTCAAGATTAAGGGGGGGTGTTGGCATAATTGACCACCATATAGACCTTAGATACCTTAGTATAATACTATTGGTTGATTATTAAGTGTTTAGACCATGGTTAGTAGGCTCCCTAGTACACAACTGGACCACCTAATGATAGTTGTCCACCAGAGCGCCCTCATTTGCCTTAGTTTATGATTTTACAGTACTTTTATGAGCTAAGGTGCCCTTCTTTCTTTATTCAAGTTTTTGTCTATCTTTTCTAAGTTAAAGCCAACTTTGTACTACTTTTCAAATGGATAAGGATTAGCAAGTGTGCTATGAAAACTCTAGGCAAGTTTTTGCTTTGTTCCCTGAACTCCTTTCTGCCTTTTCTCTTGAAAATCCTTTAGCTTACTGCTTTTGAGTCACTCATGGCCTACCTAAGCCTAGTTATCTAATCCATGAACTCTTGCTTTGATTTGGAGATTGCTTTTTCCAAAATGGGTTTTATTGCTAAATTTAAGCCTTCCAATTGTGTGTATTTCGAATTGCCTTTAGTGCATTCGAATTTCCTCTATGAGGTGTATTATTTAATGTACTATCATTATTCATTAATAGATGATGGAGTTTTATCATAAAAAATTCTTTCCTTATGTGTTTTTGCTTAATCTTCTTTCCTAATTCTATACAAATCTCTATTGTAATATCTAGTGAAGATTACATTGTTGCTTAGATCCTTAGCTTGTGGAATTCTTGCTGCCATTAAGGTTATATAATTATGACATATTATTGCACACACTGGTAAGCACTGCAAGGGTTTGATTTCCTGAGGGAACTGTGGATTAGTGAAGGGAAATTCCTTCTTTATGTTGTGTGGGGTAGTTAGAAGGAGTGCCATGGATATGGTGGCTTAGTGAGATCCATGTAGAGCTCTAGATGAGATTTTGGCTAAGCATAATGAGTAGAATGGGTTGTGGTATGGGAGAGAGAATCCTGTAGATGTTTCCTTCGCCCTGGTGGCCTCATAGCCCAACATGGGGGTGGCCTCTCAGCATAAATAATATATGCTGGATATAGTGCCTATGGTTAGGTGGAAAATTGCTCTTAGAAAACTAATTGATTGGATCTTCTTGTTAAAGATAAGTATTCTCTTATATATGATGTGCAATGATTTTATTTATATGCCTGTAATGATTATGCTTGTAAATGCATGTGTTGTGTGTTTGGATGTGATTTATTTCCACTATGTTTTTTTATTATGTATCTGCACACATAATTTAAATATCACGATTTCGTATTATGGCTACAGGGCAAAATTTAGAAGCCCGAATTGAGTAATGTCCCCTTCTACTAGTCAAATTGAGGGATGGGGACATTACATGCAAGTGGTGGGATACTTTTGGATAAAATAATGTAAACGAATATTGTGATAGTGGGATTATATGTATGAAATCTAAAAATACGTGGGATGAAAAGAAGGAGCCTTATGTTTACCCAAAGCATGACGACCAAGTGTTTTTTACCCGAATGTGATGGATAGGGATTGGCGGTTCGTACTAAGACACATTTTGAGATCAAAACATATTTTTGAGAACAACAATGTTATCATGCAAAGCGAGGAATATAATCGAAGTGATGGCAACGAATAGCGATATGTGCATGTTTTATTTCGACATTTATGTTATGGTTGTGTTTTATATTGATGAAAGTGTGTTTCAATTATATATTCATTATACAATATCAAGTTGGTTAGTATTATGTTAAATCTTTCCTAGTTTATTATGGATTGGGTGTAGATGTTGTCATTTTCCTTATAATGTATGTGTAAAATCCATTGTACTTTCTATTCAAATATGGCCCAACACAAACTGAACTACACTAGTTACATTGAGGCTTCTCCTAAGCCTTATCCAATAAAAAGATCATATTCAGTTCTTCAAAGTGCTTAATATTTACTCACTTATTAAATCTCATCTTAAATCCATTCTAATCATGATACAAGTACTCAAGAGCATTTCCTCTCCATTCTTTTGGATGCAATAATTACAAATTTCTTTTCCCCAAGGAGCGGCGTTTCTCATCATGATCAATTATAACTACTACCTACAAAGACTTGATAGTAAGTCCGTTTGAATAGCTAAGGATATTATTCAAAATTTTTATAGCCTCCTTTACTTCATTTCAATAAAAAAATAGAATATATACTAGAAATTTGAATCAATAAAATTCACAATATATAATGGATATCTGTATAGCCTCCTTGGTCTACTTGAATTCAATAAAAGAATTCACATTATTAACAAAATATGGGTGAATATTCTCACAAAGTTTATTTTTTAAGGGTTTGACATAAATATTGTATATCAAAAGTAAAAAAATAGATTATGAAATCCTTATCAAAATTTTGGGTAGTAAGCCCATGTGCATCACTAAGAGCCTTTAGAATATTCTTCAAAATTTATATATGCTCCTTGGTATACTTGAATTCAATAATATATGTATATGAAATTTGAATAAAAAGAATTCACAATATATATTGGAAACGTGTATATCGTCCTTGGTCTACTAGATATCTATAAATTAAAAGAATTCACAATATTAACAAAATATGGGTGAATATTTTTATATTAAAGTTTCCTTTTGAGAGGTTTAGCATCAAGATTGTATTCCAATAACATTGTGAGTCAATCCTCCCAACTTCCGCTCAATTTATTATGACTTAATATCACCAAATTTACAAAAGGGTAAAAAGATGCATATGCTGTGGTGTTGGTTTCCAATATATCTAACATACATTAGGTGAATATATGTTTTATTCTCTATTGAAGTGAGAACATAATTTGTAAGACCCGATCTCATAAAATCAATTGGTAGCTCATTTCAATATAGATGCCAAGTATAATGTTAAATGATTCAAGTAGGACATTAACATTTATGGGATAACTTGTGGAATGTGTTGGTAATTATATACTTGAATTAAAATTTGTGGAATTAAGGATAACAATATGTATTTTAAATATTTTATAATTTTGACATAAAATTTGCAAATTTAAAAAGCTTTGTTTAGTGTATTTTTTGATGCAAAAAATTCTATATAATTTTGATTAAAATTATTGTATATTTATAATGCTTTAACCATTGTGTTTTCATTTCAAGAGGCGTAAAATTTTATAAAATCATTATTTTATTTTGAATAAGAGGTGCAATGTTTTTTGAAAAAATTAAATTCCAAAACATTCCAAAATCTACAAATTAAATTAAAAGAAATAAATTCTATTACATTATAAATCAATTAATGAGCTCAACCCTTAAATAGTTTATAATTAGGTTTTCATGATTGAGTTATTATATTTTCTTCTTTTTTGTCATATGCATATCAAATAAGATGGTAATTAATATTTTTGGATTCGGTTGTAGGTACAACTTTGTCTTGCCTGGTGTGTATAGCATTGCTTGAATATGTTTGTGAAATCAAGTTTTTTCCACTATGTTTTCTAATATAAATTGACATGAGAATTTTTGCATTGTCATGGATTGTTTTCTAATATAAATTGACATGAGAATTTGTGCATTGTCACGGATTGTTGCAGATTGTGGTGTAGTTTTCCATTGGTCACAGAGAATGTAGCTGAAGGCCATTCTAGGGGTCATTCTAGATGGGTTCACTACAAGGTAGTAGAGTTTCCTATTAATTTATCTTCACAAAATCATCCCTTGGATAAAAATGCAAATCCAAAGCATTCGTAAGATATCCACAATATATGATTATTATTCTGAATTTGATATCAATAATTTAGTGATTGAAATTTGATATTTCACATTTATGCCCATTATGCTTCTTACTCTATTTTATTTGAATAGGATTGCTAGAGTGGAGTAGATATAGACAATATTTTCTCACTAGGTGAGGATTAGAGGGTGGTATCTTGACTAGGTGAGGATGAGAAGGTGGCGGGATGACTAGGTGAGGAGAAGAGGGTGGTCGTACGACCTATGGTGGGTCGATTGGGTGAGTAGGAGAGGGTGGTCATACGATCTATGGTGGGTCAATTGGGTGAGGAGGAGAGGGTGGTTGGTCAACTAGGTGAGTAGGAGAGGGTGGTAGGACGACCTGTAGTGGAGGATAGGGTGGTAAATCATCCTGTTATGGAGGAGAGGGTGGTTGGTCGACCCGTGGAGAAGTAGAATATGGTGGAGGAGGTGGAGAATCACCACCCTCATAAGATTAATCAAAACTAGCACTCTTAGTTGGCCGCCACCTCTCTAGTAGTCTGGTCACACCCACGATATGACACGTCAACGATGTCATATCATGTGGGAGTCTCTTCCAAATCACAACAAGGTCTTGGTATCTCATGATCACGTTGGCCTAAGTAGGGTGCACTTCCTAATGAGCCAACAACCTAGGCAGCTAATCTACCATCTCCTGGAAAAATATAGCATCAGGCCTGCATTGTAGGATGGGTCTCAATAACTGTGGAAGATCCTCTACCTCTACCATTTTCTTGTTGGCTTGGGGAGGCACATCCCCTGCATATGTATCGTTATCTGCAAAAATTGTATAGAACAATAATTAGATAATTTAATTAGACAATTTAAAGAAGATAACTATAATAAATTACATATCCATTAAAGTAGACAATAAAATGAAACTAGATTAATAAAAAAAAAAAGCTAATATTATCTCTACCATCTAGTGGCTCATCCACTGTAAATAGTATGTTGGGACATCCTCACCAATCCAACGCTATCTATGGGTACAATACAATATCTAGGGTGTTATGATCCTTGATGGGAAGTAAATCAAGTGACTCATGAGTGATCCTGCTAGGGAAATAAAATTGGACCCTCTTGGGAAACATCTTCCCCCACATATGCATATGCACCTTGGTCAATGGCCTAGGAGGTTGGTTGTGGAATGAGGGCTGAGTGACTAGAAACCTCTCAAAAAATAAGGAAAACAACTCTGAATAAAACTGGAAGATTGTCCTACCCTCAAACATAGAATGACGACGATCCAGAGAAAATTAAAATTGCCACAAAAAATGAGATACCACCTAATGCATCTAGTTCTTTGCACTAAAGAATCAACATAATATAATAAGGGGCAACAAATGTGTTATCCATCAATCATGACATGGGCATTGTCCATCAGCCGTGACATGGGCCACTATCGTGACCAAAAGTGAGATCCACCTAACGTCCTCTACACAAAAAGAAGATATCCACAGCTGGCCACTAGCTGCTTGGAAGTCACCAGGCGTAGTGGCATCCTCACTAACATATCTTCGTACATATGTCATCTGACTGGATGTTACGAATCCAGGTGGGACATTGGGGAAATGGTCCAAATCCTCCCTCCTAGATAATCCTGTATTGAAGTATATGTCCTCTTATGTGGGTTGGAACCACAGATCAGGACCAACCCTAAAATCCTCCCGACGTTGATCCCAACGACAGATCAACTATATCAGCAGCTAGGAATGCCCCCTCAATGACGTAACCTCCTCATAAAATTTCTGGAGGCCAACATGTCGTAAGAGCTATCTGGTCTATGGGGTAATAGGTCGAGGGAGAAAATCTTCCTCCCTCTCTCTGATCTCCCACTCTCGTACAACATTGCATTGGTCCTGCCACTGCTGCTAGTCTTATTTCTTTGGTCGCTCTTATCTCTGATTAAACACATATAAATTTTGTCAGAAACATATAGATAGAGAGATATGTACATAAATAAAAAATAAACAAATTAATAAAATACATTTACATTTATCAAAAGCAGAAAATCTATTTTTTTCTTAAAAAATTGCAAAGCTCCTTGGTGCACCCAAAAAATAGCCATGCATCGTCCACGATGCTTATGTAAACTAATTGCACCACTAGAGGTGCTAGAAAAATAAACACACACCGACAACAATGATCAGAAATATATAAACCACACCACGGAAATAAAAACACTTTTTTTCTAATTATATAACTTATGGTGCACTCTATATAAGTATGCACAGGTGCGTCCGTATATAATCAAAGCACCAATAAAAAACATTATTTTTTATCAATATATTTTTCAGTGCTTATTATGACGATGCACCGTAGATGGCGCATCCATATATAATTAGTACTAGTGCATCCATATATAATATGAGAATCAGTATGCTGTAAAATTTATTACATGGTTTGGGTGTTAAATTTATTTACGTATCTTGAAAATATTTTTTACAGTTCTCATTATGAAGAGGCATGCACCAATGACGGTGTGCCTGGATATTTAAATAGCACCGTGTATTTTTAAAAATGATTTTTTTGTTTAGTTAAGTGATGTGTTTGGGTTTAGGTTCATGCACTGTGCACTTCATTGAATATTAAGCACCACTTGGAAGTCTATTTTTTTAAAAATATTGTTTTTATTTATCATCTAGTGCGTTGTGTCATGTTAAGAACCGGTGCATCTTTATAGATATAGCACTGAGGAGCTGTAACGTGTAAATTAAAAAAAACAATTCTGGGGCGGTGCAGATTTTTCCAGGGCGATGCATTGTAATGTTGAATGCAAATTAGTGATTTCGTCTCATTTCCATGCATTGAATAAGGTTTTCCGGGAAAATAAAATAAACATATGTATAAAAATTTCCATTGACCTATTTGGATACCGATTTGTTTTTTAATGATGTGCTCTAATGCATGTGTTATGTTGGCACACCAGTGCGTCTGAATAGATATGGAGAACCGTACTTTTTTATAATAAGAATTTATGTCTTTTGGCTGCTTGTCGGTGCTCTTTAGTTTCATATGCATCGGTGCATCAGTTTCCTCATCATGCACCACCAATTTTGACGAAAACAAAATAAATGTTTTTTTGAATCTACATCAAGCTATATTGTCTTTGGCACCGGTGCTTTTTGAAACTACATGAAGCTATATTGTCTTTGGCACCGGTGCTTTTTGAAACTACATGAAGCTATATTGTCTTTGGCACCGGTGCTTTTTTACTGATGCGCATCGGTGCATGTGTTGTGTTGGCACACTGGTGCATCTGGATATATGTCGAGCACCATACATTTTTATAATAATAATTTTTTTTTGGTTTCTAGTCGCTTCTTTTTAGTTTCACATGCACCCGTGCATTTGTTTCCTCATCATGCATCACCAATTTTGATAAGAACAATATATATATTAATCTAAAATTGCATCAAGCTATGTTGTCTTCAACATGGATGATTTTTTATTAATGCGTACCGGTGTGTGTTGTGTTGGCACATTGATGAATTTGGATAGATAGATATGGAGCACCGTGTGTTTTTTATAACAAAAATTTATGTTTTTTTGTCTTTTGGTCGATCCTTTTTGCTTCCACATGCACCTGTGTTTGTTTCCACATCATGCACCAATAATTATATATATATATATATATTTGAATTTCATTGAGCTATATTGTCTTTGGTGTATGTCATAGTTTGGTACACTAATTGGTTAATGCTCTTACGATTTTGAAGCACCAGTGTGACTTTTCCAACTGTTGCACTGATTGAAAATATCCACTAAATCTTCTGCCCACCTTCCTTCACTATAAAAGAATGAATGAACTTTTTTTGTGAAAGGTCCACAAAAACCTCTAATAGAAGGTGTTTTCCTTGTAGCAGGGATACATATATATACATTATATAAAAATATCCCAAACAATAGATTTTTCTTTTCTATTCATAGCCATTGTGTGTCACTTAAACGATGTCCCAAGTGTTGAATAGATATAAAACTCATTGGCTAGATGTCCCTTAAGTGATTTATATGACCACTTATACATTGTTACTATAGCATGAACATAGAACGTAAATTAAGAGATGTCGATGGGGAATCACTTAAGCAACATCTTTTCCATCGCCTAAACATTAACCTAACATCACTTCAGAGACAACTTAAAAGAACTTTTGTTCAATTTTATAATCTAGTTTTGAATGTGTCGCATCACAATAAAGTTGAAAATATGTAAAAAATGTGACATCTAGCTCATCTTAGCGTATTGAAAATATACTAGTTTCAATGTCGCTTAAGTGACATTCCATCAATGATTGATCAACACTACATCTTAGATGTGTAATCGACAAGAGGGAAACTTGTGTTTGATGTTTAGCAGACATTACAAACGTCGTGGGCATTGAATTTGGACATCAAATGTAGTAGTGTAGTAGTGGTGGGTTTAAATGATGTGTATTGGTTAAAGTGCATCATGTAGAGAAAATTGGGTAAGTTGATGAAAAGTTGATCAACATGAACTTTTTCAATAATTTACTTCTTAACAATAATATCTAACCATTTTCAAGATTCCATTTCTCATATTTTCAATATTGTTTAAGGAACACCAATTCAATTGACTTGGAACTATAGTGAAAGTCTCACACACACACATTATAATTTTTAAGAATGAAACTATAAAATTAATAGTAAAAATAAACCATACAAAATTAAATTAAAAAATTATATATATATATATATTAAAAAATACAAATTAACATTCATACTATATTTACCTTCATAAAAATATTAATTATATATATATATATATATATATTTTTATTTAAGGAAGATGAAAAACATTAAACATCATAAAATGACATTTTAAACTAACATGGTTAAAAAAGAAAGCTATCTCAACAACAACACCATGTATCAAATGTTTACAAAAGTGTAATTAATAAGTTTTATGGCATAAAATATTAATTTTTCAATTTGTAGATGAAATATTAATTTTCTAATTGTTTTATTGATGTAAGAAAGAAAACATAATATAACTCATTCAACATAGTTTATCTTTACTATTGTGAAAAATATTAGTCTAATTTAATTAATTATAATCATCTATTAAAAATTTATAAATTAATTTTTTATTTTTTTTTCCGTTGATAAATCACCTTCCTTATTGGGAAGGAATCAAGGATAACTAGTGAATACATAGAAACTCAACAAGATCATTATATTACTTATAATTAACAATTATTCCTCCCAACCACCCAAGCTACATGGTATATATAATAATATCATTACTTAATTAGCTATGCTATTTTACATCCCCTTATTTTATAAATATTGAAACAACTAATTTTTAATTATTTCTGAACTTTATTTTCTTTGTGGAAGACCTTCAATCTGCACTTTCACAATGGAATCAAGTGATGCGAAATCTGCTATTGGTAGCGTAATTGGCTTCCAAAATGCAAACAGTAGCGTTAGTGTCATGGGACCAGAATGGCATTGATTAACTGCACAAAGCGTTGAGTATTGAAGGTGAAAATTGCATGAAACCAGAAGAAGCATAATTGGTATGACATGATGACAAAGGTAGAATTGCTTGGTAGGTAGATCATTCAAAACGCCTTCAAAGATCGAAGCGCTTCTCTCTCTCTGCAAATTCCAGCTGGTCAGGACATAACAAGATCAAGAACAAGAACAAGAGAAGGAACGCGTGATCACTGTAAATATAGTTCTCACCCACACGATATCAACTCTAAGACTCTTCATTTTCAGGGAAAAGCTTTGGTGGACAACATTCTGATATTTGGTTGCTTTACATATTTATAAGAGTTAACAGTGTTCACAGCTTGCTTGCAGAGAGCTTGGGAACTTGAAGATCGAAGGATGGAAGCAAACGGTAATCATAAGCTGGTCGATGTACCAAGGAAGGGAGAAAGGTTTGAAATAGGAATTTAAGTAATTTTGCAGGAGATATAGATAATGAATTTCTGTTCTCTGAGTGGTTATAACAAGCATTATTCTTCATTGAATCTCACTTTTGTTTACTTTTTTCTTTCCCTGGAAACTCTTACAGTAAGCTAGGACTACAAATCGGTGAAATGTTTGAGATAATAATTTGAACGTAACTTTTATTTTATTTTTCTCTGTGTTTGTATAAAACAAGCTTAACCAGTATCTCTGTTCTCTGTTTGAATAGAACCAACTTAACCCAGCATCTATGCTCTCTGTTTGTAAAGAACCATCTTAACCCAGCATATTGCTGCATATATGTTCTAATAAACATAGGGAAGGAATGAAAAAAAAAAAAAAACAGGTGCAGCTTTTAGCAATTTAGAACCATCTTAACCCAGCATATATGTTCTAATAAACATAGGGTGGAATGAAGAAAAAACAGGTGCAGCTAAAAACAGGTGCAACTTCTAGTAACCTATTTTTTTTTTTTTTTAAGCTCTACACGTCTGTTACATGGAAACAATCATAGATGGAAAGATTGTCTATGAAGAGACTTAGCAAGGATAGGAAACAATCATAGATGGAAAGAATGTCTAAGATTGCTTCTCTTAATTTACCCTTATTTTAATTTAATTTTGTAAAATTCAGTTTTACATTTTTTTTTCGAGTCCTCTGTCCTACTGTTTGCAAACAAAAGAATCGATCCCATCACTGAGCATCTATTCTCCCTGAACAAAATAACTGATGATAGTAATCTGGAAAAAGCCGTAACATATGAAAACCCTATCTGTCCATGAAGGGACGGTGATAATACTGAAAGCTTTGATCTTGGTCCTGTTCAATTACTATAAATTGTCCCTTTTTACAAAGGGCGTTTGTTGTTCTGTTCTTCTCCCTGTAAACATGAATATAGGAAAAAGAATTAAATCTTGATTTTATATCTAAAAGCCTGTACTTCTTTTTCTACAGCAATGATTAAAAGGCTTTCCAAGGATAAATTCAGCATAATTATTAGGACCTCCTGGAAACCCAAAGAAATTTTGAAGAAATGTGAAATTTGAATATTTGTTACCAAGAATTTTGACATTGGATCTGTGAAATTCAGGTGCTTAGCTTGATCTTAATCCTTCTAAGGAAATGATTATTAGATGCTTCTCCAAGGAAATAATTAATATATTCATATTATATATAGAGTTGGCCCATGTTCAATTCTGGAAGCATTTTATGATTGAGGATTGAGGGGATGGTATTCGGCACGAGCATGAGGTATGGGTAAACCAGGGTAATTTGAACTTGTGACCTCCATTTACAACATTTTCTTCATATCAAATGAAAAGTGATTAAGCTACACGTGTGCGAGCCAAATTTATTAAAAAATTATAATTTCAAAAGTTTTGAAAAAATTATATATATATATATATATATTTTTTTTTTCAAATTTATTAAAAATATGTAAAATTTTATCAGCATATATTATATTTATTTTGATAAGAAATTCAACAATCTACACAAATTATTATATTTATTTTAATAAATAACTTAACAAACTATATTTTTATATAAATTTTTTATTACTTTTACTAAATTTTAATTTTTTAATTTTTTAAATATATTTATTATTATTATTATACATAAATGGCTTAATACTCTAAAAACAACCCTACATAAAAAGATGTATAAGAAGATGATTGTCAAAAAGATGTATAAGAAGATGATTGTCAAAGGGAAAAAAGCAATCAAATACACTTTCTCCATCTCTTTTATATTGTCATATGTTTTATAATTTGAATATGTTGAATTTCAGTTTTGCATAGAAAATATAACAGGGTGGTGAAATTCAGTTGTTAAAATTGGCTAAGGGTTTTGGAGGCTTTGAATCTACCTGTCATATCAATAATGTCAATTTCAACAGATTTTCAAATGTTTTTAACTGGATTTAACTTACCAAAGAGATGTATTTCAATTACCGAACTTAGTTTTAAAAAAAATAGTTAATTCATTCCAAGGTTTACATGCATACATGTTTGGGGTATATATTCCCAACCAGCTGCAGATTAAGTATGAAAGAATGAGGCAGTACCAAAAAAAGGGCTTGATAATCAAGTACGCTCATAAAATAATATAAGTGGGAATAGAAGAATTTTAAAAAGTAATAGAAGAAACTTGTAGTATATTTAAGATCATATTATAAAATAAAGTTTGAGAGTAAAATAGTATTGGTAGGCTTAGCTCATAAAATAGTATAAGTAGAAATAGAAAATATAAAACGTTTATTTATATATAAAAGTAGGAATAGAAGAATATCAAAAAGTAAGAGAAAACACTCCTAGTATATTTAGGAACAAATTATTATTTAATTGTTTTTTTTCTTCTTTTTCATTATAAAATTTATGTAAATGATTTAGATATTTTTATTTATTTAAAAATGAATTAAAAGTTAATAATTTCTGGTATAGCTGTAATTGTGAATTAAGTTAAAGTAAGAGGGTTGTGACTAAATAAACAACCAAGAATACAGTTGGCCATGTTCCCTAAATTTTATATAATTTGATTTTGCATTAAAAGAGGGACCTCTGAAATCCAACTGCTGAAATTGACTATTCCATATACCTGAGGCTCTGAATGGATGGATGCATCAAAAGCATTCATTTCAATCAATTTTTTAGCATTTTAAGTTAGATTTGGTATATCAAGGAAATTTTTGTGAAACTCAATTTTATTGGTTTTTTTAAATTAGTATTTATAAGATTTGAATTTATAATTTTTTATTTACAATTTTTTATATCAATTTCTCTTTACTAATTTACAACTTTTCATCTCAATTTCTCATTCCTAATTACTCTACCTGGACTCATTTGGTTAATCAAAGTATTGAGACTTGGAAATTGATATTACATGCAGATTGACAGGCAAGGTGGCCATAATAACAGGCGGAGCAAGAGGAATAGGGGCAGCCACTGCAAGAATATTTGCAGAGAATGGAGCAAAAGTGATAGTGGCAGACATCTTGGACGAACTGGGAAAGAAACTGTGCCAAGAAAGCATTCCCTCTGCTGATTACATACACTGCGACGTCTCCAAAGAAGATGACGTGGCAGCAGCAGTGGACTCAGCTCTGAACTCATACGGGCGCCTAGACGTGATGTTCAACAATGCCGGCATCCTAGGCCCCACTGGAAGCATCCTGGACCTGAACATGGACAAGGTTAACGCCGTCATAGCAGTGAACGTGAAAGGCGCCCTCCACGGCATCAAACACGCAGCAAGGGCGATGGTAGCAGCCAAGATCAGAGGATCCATTCTCTGCACTTCAAGCTCAGCAGCCCTCATGGGAGGCCTGGCGCCTCATGTTTATACCCTTACAAAGGACGCCATTGTAGGGCTGGTGAAGAGTGCGGCCTGTGAATTGGGCGAGCATGGGATCCGTGTGAACTGTATATCTCCCCATGGCGTCCCATCCGAGATGCTGGTAACGTCGTACAGGAAGATTATCGGAGATCACATAACTGCGAAGGATGTGAGTGATATAGTTGCTTTGGGTGGAAGTCTTTTGCAGGGGAGAAGCGCTACCACCGATGATAGTGCAATGGCAGCTCTGTTTCTGGCCAGCGAAGAAGGAGGATTCATCAGCGGCCATAACTTGGTGGTGGATGGTGGCTTCACTTCTGCTTACAGTAGCATGCGCCTAATATATCATACACAGTTCGACCACTGTTGATTTCTTTATCTCTTCATTTGTTCTCTGAATAATGTCATTACACAGCTCCATAAATATAAATATGACTCTGGGGTTTACCTTAAATGGGTGAGTCTCTGTGTAAATGGGTGAGTCTCTGTGTGTTCATTAGGGATTGTATTCACATGTGTATAACCATTTTTTTAATTTTAATTTAATTTTTTATATTATTTAAATATAGTTAAGAATTTTATTATTGTGGTTTATGCTATTTTACATGGATGTGGATGTGAAGTTTGGGGTTGCAATGTCTTTAGATAATTATTTTAGAAAATTATGTAGAAGAATAGAGCAAATCCAAAAGCTTTTATAACATATAATCTCAAAATTAAAGGCAATACATCCTATCCTATCCTTCTCATAAATATGAGTATTATTAGCATTAAAGCATGTCTATGATTAGGTACCTAATGTACAAAAACAAGATAAACAACTCAAAAGACCATAGGCTCCCCAAGATTGCTTCTACTCAAAACCACGTATACAAATGCCAAATCTCAACTAAATCTTTGGAGAGTCAAACGAGAAGTTGTGATAAAGAATAGAGGGTAAGAGAAAACTAAGATACTATAAGGAGGTGATCAACCATAATATAGAAGATCAAAAGTATCTCTATGTTTTAACTAGTGTAAACAAGAAAATCAACATTGTTAAAATAAGTACAAACTCTCACAAGCTCCATAGTGAAATGGGGGGATGGACAATTCCTAAAATGTCTTGGGATAAAATAATTTGTTATCATTGTGACACTAAGAGGGTTGAAGATGAAAATCATTTTATCTTAGAATGTCTTGCATAGCCCACTTTATATCGCAATATCATAACATTTTCTACAATATTGACCAAGTTCCTAAGCTTTTAATTCATCATACTTACAGTGATCTAGGAATGCTTCTCTTACAACTTTTTGAACACAAAAATAAAATTCTAAAGAAAACCAAGTGGTTCTTTACATTTTTTAGTCTCAAGTGGTTCTTTACATTTTTTAGTCTTAGTCATGGGGGCTTCACTAAGTGAACCTACTACATAACACATTCATTCATGGGAAAATAAAGAATATCCCTAATTTCATTAGATATTGAGAAATACTTGGAAAAACCCTTTTGTTGGACCTCATTTAAAATACATTTATCCAATTTTAAAAAATCATAATTTTACTAGATACAATAGGTATCCATTTTTTTGTAACATTTTTAATACCCTTTTTAATTGCTGCCATTGGTACATAGATAGGGAAAACTATCATAAACCCGCAAAAACAAAAAATAAGCAAACATGTGCACTAGCATTACAACATAAGGATATGCCACTATAGTAAGATAATCATGACCTCAGTGACTTGGTGTTATACTAATTTCACCCCTCTCTTCAGTCTAATACATGATCAATATATCGATTTCTATTTTTATATTTAGAATTTGTATATCTAGAAAGCAGAGTTACCTTAAGTCACAACTCTTTGTCCCTTACATCTATGATCTCATGGATATTTTAATAAAAAAATACCTATCTATTTATAAAGCTTGTCTTTGTAGTAATCTTTAGGAAATTGATATACACGACAACCCATTCATTTCTTCTTATCTTTCATTCTCAAAGGCATTGTCATTATGAGAGTGCACGAGATAGTGATCTCGGGTCTCATTTTGACTTAGGGGCATTCTTATGACACTTTAGGTATAAATAAGTAATTTATTCCTTGTATTGAATCTATTATATTTTTTCATAAATTAAGTTTAAGGTCAAATGTAAAACAAGGAGATTATTTGCATTTGAGGGATGAGATCAATATTTCCAAACTTGAGGCCTAATTGGTTAATTGACTTAAATAAAACTAAGGTAATTATAATTGTTCCCTTATGTAATGAAAAATGAAAGTATACACATAGCCAAGCAGTCATTTGGAGGGATCACATAGGTTGTGTGATGATATCGGCTTCCCTGTTGTTGTAAAAGCCTAGAAACCTTGTTTTGCTAATTGAAATCACCCACTCAAAAAGAGTCCAAGATGTGGAAAATCTATTAAAGAAATGCAACTGCGGAAGATATTCTAATTGTATTTGTTTATTATATTATTATTCCTCCTTCGGGAGATGTCATTAATGTAATTGGTCATGTAATCTAGTCATTGAAAGAGTCAATGTAAACCCTTCTTTGTAAGTTGGGTCAATAGTACCCTCAAGAATTATATTAAATAATTTATTGAGTCTCCCTAAGTGAAGTCGGCCCAGTCAGTTAGGAGAAGTTGGTCGAGTTGGGGTAAAAAGTCACCCAACTGAAGAATATAAATAGAGAGGTTGAGTTACTCATTTGCATCATTCACTTATCCACTCAAGCAAGTTTGCATAAGAGAGAGAGAGAGAGAGAGAGAGAGAGAGAGAAGCTCGCTGGTGAAGAAAGAAGTTGTCTTGGGGTTTTTACATTATCTTGGTGATTTCTATATTGAGGAAGCTTTGCGGGGTTTTCTCCCTTGTGGTTTCCCTAAGAAAATTCTTGTGTTCTTTGTGTTGCTGTGCTTGTTATTTTTTCAGTGATCTTAATGTTTTTAATGTTATTATGCTTAACAAGTAAAAACTTAACATGGTATCACAAAAGGACTGAAAGAAAACATTGTGCAACTGCAGAAACTAGGGTTTCTATTTCCGGGATCTCTCTCCACAGACCAGCTGAAAAAGAGGGTGGAGTCAACTTGCCTCACTAGGGCGCATCTTTCTATCAAAGCAGAATTTAATTCTGATAATTTTCATTTATGGGCCCACCACTATAGACCGAAGAACTAGGGCATCAAGTCTTTGGAGGATCTGTTCACATATTTGGGAAAAGGAGTACTTTAACCAACTCGCCTTGGGGAGGTGCATCTATTCCTCCAATCAGTTCTTCAAGATCTCAATGTTGAAAACTTAGGTTTTCTCTATCAAACCCTAGGTCAAGCCAGAAGCAGTTTTTGGGGAAGCAATTTTTTTGGGAAGCAGTTTTTTGGGGAAGCAGTTTTTGGGGAAGCAATTTTTTGGGGAATCAGTTTTTTGGGGAAGCCAGAAGTAGTTTTTGGGGTGGCTTCACTTCTGCTTACAGTAGCATGCGCCTAATATACCATACACAGTTCGACCACTGTTGATTTCTGTATCTCTTCATTTGTTCTTGAATAATTATGTCATTACACAGTTCCATAAATATAAATATGCAAGATTGAGCTGCTTGGTTGTCCTATGTGACTCTGGGGTTTACCTTAAATGGGTGAGTCTCTGTGTGTTCATTAGGGATTGTATTCACACTTGTAGAACCATTTTTTTAATTTTAATTTTAATTTATTTAAATATGGTTAAGAATTCTATTATTGTGGTTTAGGCTATTTTAGATGGATGTGAAGTTTGAGGTTACAATGTCTTTAGAGAATCATGTAGAAGAATAGAGTAAATCCAAAATCTTTTATAACATATAATCTCAAAAGTAAAGGCAATACATCCTATCATATCCTTCTCATAGATATGAGTATTATTGGCATTGAAAGCATGTCTATGATTAGGTACCTAATGTACAAAAACTAGATAAACAACTCAAAAGACCATACGCTCCCCAAGATTGCTTCTACTCAAAACCACGTATAGAGATGCCAAGTCTAGACTAAATCTTTGGAGAGTCAAAGGAGAAGTTGTGATAAAGCATAGAGGGTAAGAGAAAACTAAGATACTGTAAGGAGGTGATCAACCATAATCTAGAAGATCAAAAGTATCTATATGTTTTAACTAGTGTAAACAAGAAAATCAACATTGTTAAAATAAGTACAAACTCTCACAAGCTCCATAGTGAAATGGGGTGTTGGATAATTCCTAAAATGTTGTGGGATAAAAGAATTTGTTATCTTTGTAACACTAAGAGGGTTGAAGATGAAAATCATTTTCTCTTAGAATGTCTTACATAGTCCACTTTATATCGCAATTTCATAACATTTTCTACAATATTGATCAAGTTCGTAAGCTTTTAATTCATCATAATTACAGTGATCTAGGAATGTTTCTCTTACAACTTTTTGAGCACAAAATTAAATAAAATTCTAAAGAAAACCAAGTGGTTCTTTACATTTTTTAGTCTCAATCATGGGGGCTTTACTAAGTGAACCTATTACATAACACATTCATTCATGGGAAATTAAAGAATACCCCTAATTTCATTAGATATCGAGAAATACTTAAAAAAACCCCTTTTGTTGGACCTCATTTAAAATACATTTATCCAATTTAAAAAAATCATAACTTTACTAGATACAATTTAGGTATCCATTTTTTTGTGACATTTTTAATACCCCTTTTTAATTGCTAACATTGGTACATAGATAGGGAAAAATATTATAAGCGCGTAAAAACAAGAAATAAGATAATCGTGGCCTCACTGGCTTGGTGTTATACTAATTTCACCCCTCTCTTCAGTCTAATACATTATCAGTATATCGATTTCTATTTGTATATCTAGAAAGGAGAGTTGCCTTAAGTCACAACTCTTTGTCCCTTACATTTATGATCTCATGGATATTTTAATAAAAAAATACCTATCTATTTATAAAGCTTGTCTTTGTAGTAATATTTAGGCAATTGATCTACCTGACAACCCATTCATTTCTTCTTATCTTTCATGCTCAAAGGCATTGTCATTATGAGAGGTGCACGAGATAGTGATCTCGGGTCTCATTTTGACTTAGGGGCATTCTTACGACACATTAGGTAGAAATAAGTAATTTATTCCTTGTACTGAATCATTGTATTATGTTTTTTCATAAATTAAGTTTAAGGTCAAATGTAAAATCAAGGAGATTATTTGCATTTGAGGGATGAGACCAATCTTTCCAAACATGAGACCTAATTGGTTGATTGACCTAAATAAAACTAAGGTAAGTATAATTGTTCCCCTATGTAATGAAAAATGAAAGTATACACATATCCAAGAGGTCATTTGGAGGGATCAAATAGGTTGTGTGATGATATTGGCTTCCCTATTGTTATAAAATCCTAGAAACCTTGTTTTTCCAATTGAAATCACCCACTCAAAAAGAGTCCAAGATGTGAAAAATTCGTTAAAGAAATGTAACTGTGGAAGATATTCTAATTGTATTTTTTATTATATTATTATTCCTCCTTCGAGGGATGTCATTAATGTAATTGGTCATGTAAGAGTTATTGAAAGAGTCAATATAAACCCTCCTTTGTAAGTCAGGTCAATAGTAGGTCCTCAAGAATTATATTAAATAGGTTATTAAGTCTCCCTAAGTGAAGTCGGCCCAGTCAGTTAGGAGAAGTGGGCCTAGTTGGGTTTAAAAGTCACCCAACTGAAGAATATAAATAGAGAGGTCGAGTTGCTCATTTGCATCATTCAATCATCCACTCAAGCAAGTTCGCATGAGAGAGAGAGAGAAGCTCGCTGGTGAAGAAAGAAGTTGTCTTGGGGTTTTTACATTGTCTTGGTGATTTCTATATTGAGGAAGTTTTGTGGGGCTTTCTCCCTTGTGGTTTCCCCAAGGAAATTCTTGTGTTTTTTTTGTTTTCGTGCTTGTTCTTCTTTTAGTGATCTTATTGTTTTTAATGTTATTATTCTTAACATGTAAAAACTTAACATGGTTTCAGAGCATGTCTGAAAGAAAACATTTTGCAGGTGCAACTGCAGAAATTAGGGTTTCTATTTCCAGGAGCTCCTCCACGGATCAGTTGAAAAAGAGGGTGGAGTCAACTCGCTTCACTAGGGTGCATATTTATGTCGAAGCAGAATTCAATTCCAAGAATTTTCATTTCTGGGCCCACCACTACAACCCGGATACCTAGGGCATCAAGTTTTTGGAGGATCTGCTCACAGATTTGGGAAAATGAGTACTTTTCCAAACTCTCCTTGGGGAGGCGCATATATTCCTCCAATAAATTCTTCAAGATATCAAAGTTGAAAAATTAGGGTTCATAACATTCTATCCATAACTATCACGTATCCTATTTCATTAGTAATAATGCCAAAAGATGCTTTCTTTGTGAAAAGATCATTTTTTTTATTGGTTAAAATTCTCCACATGGTTCAGGAAATAATATTTTTTATTGTGAAGATGGTGAGCGAGTCAATTAATCGTAAAAGTATGTGGCCATAAAATTTTTAATGGGGACCATTTCTCGGCAAATCGAGACATTTTCCGGCAAAAAGAAGAGTTAACGCAGGTTCAACATGAGTTAGGAAGCTACGAAGGTGGATATAAGAGTCTTGAAACTCTAAATCGCATTCAATAACCAATGTATTCCATGAGTGAAACCTGCAAGTAAAATAGTTTTTAATTTCTAAGTATTTAAGAAAACGGTGGCGCAATTATGTGATATGAGTGGTGGAGCATCCATTCTTGAGCATGATCTGACTCATAATAAACTGAGAAACCTATCCTAAATTGAAATTGGTTGAGCATTCATACCTGATCACCCATTTGGCGTGCACTGAAAAAATAATTCAGGGAAGAAATTAAACCAATAACGATTTTCGAAAATCAAAGTGTTTGAATCACCGATCTGGCGGGCAACTTAAAAAAAAATTCATGGAAGAAATAATACTGAGAATGTTTTTCGAAAATCCTTTTTTTGGCGGTGATATTTGGAATGGTGATGAAATAACGAAAACATGCCACTATATCCGTCCTTACCTTTGGACATCAAGACGACTCACAACAAAGACAATTCTTGAAAATTCATCGAATCAAAAACTTCTTTTGAAGATTTTATTGTGTTGAAGGTATGTTGTGCAGGCTAGAAAATTCATCTGATTTCTGAATTTAATAGTGATTATATAAAATGATTGGTTGACTCTCTAAATTTATGGAATTGATGTTTTAATTTCTGGAATTGGTGTTTTTATGAAATGCAATGACAATGGTCAAGTGCATAAATCATCCACATACAAGCTGATTCTTTCAGAAATTCTTTATCCCTCAGAGGAGAGAAGTTTTTTATCCCAAGTCTACTAAAGCCTTGTTTTTCAACACTAGAGAGCATTTTTCCGGGAAGGTGCAAAACAGGACAAATTTATGTTTTGGCAGGAAAATATCTCCATTACCAGAGACTTTTTTTCCAAAAGGAGTCAATGGTCAAGTGAATAAATCATCCACCTACAAACTTATGCTCCCATAAATTTTTTATCCCTCAAATATGAGAAATGGAGGGCATTTGCCTAAGGCCATTTAGGCCAGTTTTAGATGCAAAATAGGCTAAGTGGTTGTTTTGGAAGGCCAATATTATCTTCACCATAGAGTTGTTTTAAAACTTGAGCCAATGGTCAAGTTCATAAATCATCCACCTGCAAGATGATACTTTCCTCAAAAATTTATCCCTCACAGGTGAGAAATGGTGGGAACTTACCCAAGGCTACTTAAGCCCTTTTTTTCAACACAACCAATTTTGCCAATGGCGAGCATTTTTCTCGGAGAGTGCAAAACAAGCAGAATCGTTGTTTTGGCAGGAAAATATCTCTATGACGAGAGGATTTTTTTCAAAAATGAGTCAATGGTCATTCGAATAAATCCTTCACCTACAATTGTATTCTCTTGGAAATGTTTTATCCAACACAAGTGAGAAATGGCGGTCATTTTCCTAAGGCCATTTAGGCCAGTTTTAGGTGCAAAACAGGCTGAGTGTCTGTTTTGGTAGGCCAATATATTCTTGACCATAGACTTTTTTTAAAACCTGAGACAATGGTCAAGTGTATAAATCATCCACCTGAAAGCTGATGCTTTCCCAAAAAACTTATCCCTCACAGGTGAGAAATGGTGGGCATTTACCCAAGGCTACTTAAGCCCCTTTTTTCAACACTTAACCAATTTTTCCAATGGCGAGCATTTTTCTGGGAGGGTGCAAAAAAGATGAATGGTTGATTTGTAAGGAAAATATCTCAATGACCAAAGTCTTTTTTTACAAAATGAGTCAATTTAAAATTGAATAAATCATTCACTAACAAACTTTTGCTCTTAGAAATTTTTTATCCCTGAAATATGAGAAATGGCGAGCATTTTTCTAAGGCCATTTAGGCCAGTTTTAGGTGCAAAATAGGTTGAGTGACTGTTTTGGAAGGCCAATATTTTATTGACCATAGAATTATTTTCAAACCTGATCCAGTGGTCAAGTGCATAAATCATCCACCTACAAGTTTATGCTTTCCTGAAAAAACTTTCCCTGACAGATGAGAAATGGTGGGAATTTTCTCAATGCTACTCAAGCCATTTTTTTCAATACTTAACCAATTTTGCCAATGGCGAGCATTTTTCTTTGAGGGTACAAAACAAGATCAATGGTCGTATTTGAAGGAAAATATCTCCTTTTCCAGATACTTTGTTTCAAAACTCAGACAATGATAATGTGAATAAATCATCCACCTACAAACTTATGCTCTCATAAAAAATTTATCCATCAAAGGTAAAAATGGTGGGCATTTTCCTAAGGCCATTTAGGCCAGTTTTAGGTGCAAAACAGTCTGAGTGGTTGTTTTGGCAGGACAATATTTTCTTGACCATAGACTTGTTTTCAAAACTGATCTAGTGGTCAACTTCATAAATCATCCACCCGCAAGCTTATGCTTTCCTAAAAAATATTTCCCTCACAGATGAGAAATGGTGGGAATTTTCCCAATGCTACTCAAGCCATTGTTTTCAATACTTAACCAATTTTGCCAATGGCGAGCATTTTTCTTTGAGGGTGCAAAACAAGATGAATGGCCGTTTTGACAGGAAAATATCTCCTTGACTAGAGACTTTGTTTCAAAAATCAGCCAATGATAAAGTTAATAAATCATCCACCTACAAACATATGCTCTCATAAAAAAATTATCCCTCAAAGATGAAAAATCGAGGGCATTTTCCTAAGGCCATTTAGGCCGTTTTTAGGTGCAAAACAGAGACTTGTTTTAAACATTGGTCTAGTTGTAAACTGCATAAATCATCCACCTACAAGCTGATGCTTTCCTAAAAAATATTTCCCTTGCAGATGAGAAATTGTGGGCATTTTCCCATTGCTACTCAAGCCATTGTTTTCAATACTTAACCAATTTTTCCAATGGTGAGCATTTTTCTTTGAGGGTGAAAAACAAGATAAATGGCCATTTTGGCAAGAAAATATCTCCTTGACCAGAGACTTTGTTTAAAAAATAAGCCAATGGTAAATTTAATAAATCATCCACCTACAAACTTATGCTCTCATAAAAGAATTATCCCTCAAAGGTGAAAAATGGCGGGCATTTTCCTAAGGCCATTTAGGCCAGTTTTAGGTGCAAAACATGTTGAGTGGTTGTTTTGGAAGGCCAATATTTTATTGACCATAGCCTTTGTTTCAAAACTAATGCAGTGGTCAAGTGCATAAATCATCCACCTGCAAGATGATGCTTTCCTAAAAAACATTTCCCTTATAGATGAGAAATGGTGGGCATTTTCCCATTGTTACTCGAACCATTATTTTCAATACTTAACCAAGTTTTCCAATGGCGAGCATTTTTCTTTGAGGGTGCAAAACAAGATTATGGTTGTTTTGGCAGGAAACTATATCCTTTACCAGAGACTTTGCTTCAAAAATAAGTCAATGATCAAGGGAATAAATCATCCACATACCAACGTATTCTCTCAGAAATTTTTATCCATCAAATGTGAGAAATGGCGGGCATTTTCCTAAGGCCATTTAGGCCAGTTTTAGATGCAAAACAGGCTGAGTGGTTGTTTTGGCAAGCCAAAATTTTCTTCACTAGAGACCCTTTTTCAAAAATGAGCTAGTGGTCATGTTCATAAGTCATCCACCTGCAATCTGATGCTTTCCTAAAAAAATTGTCCCTCATAGGTGGGAAATGGCGAGCATTTTCCCAAGCCTACTTAAGCCCCTTTTTTCAATACTTAACAATTTTTCCAATGGCGAGCATGGTTCTTTTAATGGTGAAATTTTATTTTTTTCTATGGATATACACCCACGGTTAGCTGTACGTGGCCTATAATGGTGCAGCCTGCATATGCGCGAGTTGCAGTGAAGCAACTCGCATATAGGAGTAAAAATAGGGAAACGAGGGTTCCAGGAGGACAAAAATGTGGTTTTGAGTCCATAAATGGATAATGGAGGCCAAGGAGTGCTAATGCTCACAAGGTGGAAAAATATGGTGTAACAGGAACTTTCCATTATGCTGGCCACTCCTAAATAATAGCATCAACTTCGTCTGTGGCCATATTGAATCCAGTAGTAAGCCATTGTTGATGTGGATCATGCCTCGCCTGAATATATATGTGGTGAGGTTCCGCCTTGAACCTCGTGATGCACCGATACTTCACCATAACAGCTTCATCAATACACGGTATCTACACTGCATAATACCACAATGCCTCCAGTTGCATGTACAATGCAACGTCACTTTCTTGTTTCCTTCTCTAAATATCAGAGTGGCACAAATTCATGTACCGAGAGGCTTGAGAGGGCCCACTTGGCTCCATGCGCTGATATTTTTCTAGCTCCACCCACCGTACAAACGAAATTAATAATATCCAAGAGTAAGTAAAGAGGCTACCATTATCTTGTGCATCTACACAATTAACAGGAAACTCATTGAGGAAAAACTTTACCCAATTCATTTGTACTCCTTGGGCACATTGCTCTGTCGCAACAATGAAAGATGCAGTAACTTGGTTCGGTCCAACCTCTCATAGAAACTTGGTCGCCAATAACATTGTAGCGAAACAAACTTCCTGATCGCTGATAGAATCCACGTAGAACCTACGATTGTTCTTCGACAAGTTGTATTTTTCTTTCATCCTGGACGCCAGCTCTCGATCTCTTTCCTTTCCCACAAAGTATTGAAAAGGGTCTATTCCAGCCTTAGGAAACCTCATGTTTTTTGCAATCAAGTCGGTATCCATCGACACCTTGGTTTCCAACCACAGACATCGTCCATGGAATCACAACAACAACTACTTCACACAGGCATTAGCTTCCACAGTTCGACCAAAATGCGGGATGTGCATTAATGAAAAAAGGCTGGATATATTCATCTCGATATCCCACTGCATTGGTTCAAGCTCCAATGGCATACCTTCATCCGTGGTCAGATTCTGTATATAATTCTTGTAGTTGAACTCTGAAAATTTAGCAATGTCATGGTCCACGTAAGAAAGCTTGTTGACGTTTTTCAAAATGTCGCCTTGAACTATGACACCCTTCGGGACTAGAACTGTAACCAATGAATATAGAGCATTCTTTGCTAGTCTAACAAGTTTTGCACTTGTAGGCCTCGGTAGGACATACCCTGGTATAAGGGTGGAAGACCCAAATGTAGATGCCTCAGCATCATGACTCCCCTTCGCTTGCGTCTCTAGAATGGGTCAATTATCCTTTCGGGACTTCTTCGGCACATTGGAAGGAATGTGCTAGGAGATAACCTCTGTATTCTCAGGACTAATGGGGATAGATCCCCCCATATGAACCTCCTCCACATATCCTTGAACCTCACTATTTGTTGATAGATCAACTTGCACATTTACTCTTATGCAACATTGAATTCACTCACCGCGGACTAAGCTCGAGCCCTAGTGTGCTCAATTCACTTCAATGATCAAGTTACAATGAGTTCTAACCGATAGAGGGGTGCATATTTAAATTCAATTCCCTCATGCAATCCTTCTATCCTTCTCAAGGCCATTTATATGTACTTGATATTGCAATTATCAAGGTGGTAGTGACGAATCTGCTCACACACTTTAGTATTTTCAACAATTAATACAAAAATCCCACTAACGTCGCCACTAAACCCGTCATAAAAGCAACAAAAAATGCTCTTCAACTGCAACTTTGATATATTAACAACTTCAACACTTAGATAGAGAGGACTGCGACAAACCACCAACTCCTCCAAATAATATACGACTTCGACAAGAACATAAGTTTGGGTTTCCAACGACAAAATAGAACTTCGACAGAAAGAACTCCAATGGAACTACTTCAACAGGAAAATAAATTGGGTTTTCCGAAAAAATTCAACATGACTATGTACTTGGGGTTTCTAGAAATCTGCAACACACATGGGTTTCTAGAAATCTGTAACACACCTATACAACAACTAGGCTCTTCAGCTTCGACATACATAGAAGGATACTTTATTACAAACCCCAAAAAAGATATCTCCAACGACATTTTCTTCTCTTATGTACTAGCTCTCTTGCTAACCAATCCAAAATTCCTCTCTTATTACATATTTATAGGGAGCACTTATCTTGCCCCGTTCCCACTAACCCTTTAACCCACTAACCCACTAACCCACTACTCAACTTATTAATGCAAGTGGAAAAAATATAACTAATTGAATCAACTTCGCCCATTTGACTTAATCACATAACTGCTTCTCTTGGTTTCTCGACCGCTTCGTCAGAGTTGACCGCTTCGTCGAACCACTTCTACTTTGTTTTTTGTCCACACCAAAATTGTCTTCACCAAAAATGGTACCCAAAATATACTAGGACCAACATTTCTATTTAGGAACTCATTCAATTCGCCACCACTTTACAACAAGGTCTTCCATTTCAAAAACTTTAAATTTTGTAAATTGTTTATAAAACCATCTCCTGATTGTTTGCTAATAAACAACAAAGTTTTTCTTGGCTTTTCCCCTCTCTTCTTCTAGCTAATGATTGTAATTAGTATGTATGTTCCTAAGACAACATACTAATGATTTAGTTGTTAATACATAATGGAAACTAAGGAAAGAAACTAGTCATCCACTAGCTCTCTCTTCACAAATGCAATTTTTCTCAAATCATCAAAAGCCATTCTCATACTTGATTTCTACATTTTATAACCAACATTAGCCTTCAATGGGTCGAAATCCTCTCAATAGATTCAATAAATTTCCATTTAGAAAATATTCCTCATTTGCCACTTGTCTCCTAGTTCCAACCTTCCATCTTCTCCCAAATTCAAATTTGAGTCTCTTTAGCTTCCCCCAACTCCATGAGCGCCTTCCTTGAGCCTATTTTTGGGGCTGACATGTCATAATGGTCAGGTGTAAGAAGTCAGGTCTGAATTTTATCATAAATGTCATAGATGCTTCATTATTGTTGTCATAAAACTAGGGAATCTAGCCCAAGTGTCCACTAGTCTCCAATTTGACTCTTCCTCTCCCATGGAGGTTACTATTCCATCCCATTTCGAACTAAGATGATAAATGCCATGTGTTATGACTTACCAACTCACCCAAGAGTGTTCACCTTCCTATGAATTCGAATTGGCAAGAGAGAGCTGCCATTTGTCATTGAAAAATCAAGCTAGTGTGGGTCCCACCACCTCCATATGTCTCCAAAACCACTTGCCACTTAGAATTTATCTTGAATTTATTTATTCAACATATTTATTAAATGATTGAACCCCTCTAATGTCTAAATATCATTTATTAGCTTCCTTATTACCATCCCACATGTGCCCATCCAACCTAGGAAACTAGTAGGATTGATGGGATTGTCTTACTATGCACTTATTTGAATGGGGACATTACAGTCCTCCCCACCCAAGATTGCTTGTCCTCAAGCAATTTCAGATTTGGATGCTGCAAAATATTCTCCTCTTCCCATGTGGCATCTTCATTTGGTAAGTCCTTCCATTGCACTAAATATTCTTTGATGATTCTACTCCTCAACCTTCTTTCCCGTGTCTTCAAAATCTTTTCCGGAACAAGTGTGAGATGACCTTCATCATCCAAAGGAGGAAGTATTTCTGAAGTGATGATTTGCTGACCAAGAGCTTTCTTGAGACAAGAAACATGAAATACATTGTGGATTTTACTCCCTTCCGGAAGTTCTAGTTCATATGCTACTTCTCCAACCTTCCACACTACCTTGTATGGCCCATAGTACCTTGGTTTTAATTTTTCTGCTCCATTATTTTTTAGAGATGTTTGTTTATAAGGCTGCAACCTTAAATATACTAAATCATTGACTTGAAAGGTTCTTTCTTCTCTATGCCTATCAACATATTGTTTTTGCTGATTTTGAGCAACCTGCAAATTGTCTTTCAAGAGCTTTAAAATTTCTTGGCTCTCTTCCACCCAATCTTTAGCCTTTGGGGCTCTACTATCACCAAATATAATGTCAGCAAATGTAAGTGCATCATAACCATATAATGCTTTGAAAGGAGACATTCCTATTGACATATGATAAGCAAGGAAAATTTTAGGGGCGAATTATAGCCCATGGGCGAAATTATAGTGGTCACCAAGAAACCCTGGGCGAATTTTTAATATGAAATGAGTTTTTTTAAATTTAACAAATTAGCCCCATATTTATTTAACCCATAGTCAAAAGAAATCGAATAGCCAATGTCGCGAAAGAGGAAAAAGTTTATGTAGCCCAGTGAACTAATCTCGAAATGGTGAATTCGCCCAGAAATTCGGGTAATGGATGCCCAGAAGAGTTGGTTCGCCCACCATTTAGGGTAATGGAGGCTGCGAACCGTTGGTTCGCCCACCCAGCAACTGAGGCCGCAATCAGTTCTGAGTTGGTAAGTTGGTTCGAAGATTTTGGTGATGATGCCCACGAGCAGTTGGCTCGCCCCACGTTTTCAGAAATGGCGGGCCGGCGGCCCAGCGTTGAGATTTTTTTATGAAAATCTTATTTCAAATTTTCAAATCGCCCCAACTGAAACTCCCCTTGATTTTGGTTAACGGGGGTTTGAATTGAGGTTTCAACCACTAAATTTTGTTGGGTAAAGATGATTTTAACCTTGAATTGGTCCATACTGAGATGAAGGTCTCGATTTTGGTTAATGGGGGTTTGAATTGAGGTTTCAACCACTAAATTTTGTTGGGTAAAGATGATTTTAACCTTGAATTGGTCCATACTGAGATGAAGGTTCTAGAATGTCGAAGTCGCTATATAAGGGGGCAAGAGCCAGTAAAAACCAGATGAAAAATCATTAGATCTCTGCATTCGACAAAGCTTGAGTTTTTGACAGTGGCTTCTACAGTTGTTCAAAGTTTCTTGGGGTTTACAGTCTTCACTGAGGCTAAGAGGTTAGTTTTGTTTTCAATTTCATAGAACTAGATGTCTGGATAACAACGAATGGTTTCTTAATCTATGATTTTTGGATACTGGCATTACCTCAAGGACCATCGACCTAGGGTTTTGAAATGTGAATTTTCTAGCTATTGATCCAAAGATTTTTGGCTAGTGGCATTTCCCTAAGTGCTATAGAACCAGGGGTTTTGGATAATCTACTCTTTGGGGTTTAAAACTCTCTTTCATACCCAATGATAACTTTCTTGTTCATTTTGTAATAGAATGTTCTCTCTGCAGGGTGCGCTCTTTTTTTGGCTAGTGGCATTTCCCTAAGTGCTGTAGAACCAGGGGTTTTGGATAATCTACTCTCAGGGGTTTAAAACTCTCTTTCATACCTAATGATAACTTTCTTGTTCATTTTGCAATAGAATTTTCTCTCTCCAGGGTGTGCTCTTTAGATAATGCTTGTGCTATCCTAGTGGAAATCCAATACATTGCATATTTTTTGGAAGAAATCGATACAATTTCTTCCTTATTTGGGTTTTATCAAGGTGACTTTTGTAGACTTGTTTGCACCATCTTTGAACATAGTGGACACAATGGATGTTTGCCCAATTACATGGGGCTACTTCTGATATTTTGGCCAATCAGATAATGAAGAAACCTGTATGGATTTTTGTCACGAGGAACATGCCTCCAAGGCTTGCATGGTTTGTCTTTAGATAATTGAATAACTTGCAAGAGGAACAATTTCCGACAAGGTTCTTTTAGATGATATTGCCTTTACATTTATAGCTGTCTGAATTTTTGCTTAAAGTTATTTGTAAGGTAAAAAATTGTGTCGTGGGTGGTCTTCAAGAATTGTAGAGGCATAATATGTTGTTCTTGTACGGTTACCTAGGGTATTTGTGTCTTAAAGATGCCTCTAATTTCTATGTTATGAATTGAAAAAGAGTCAAAAGGTCAGAGTCAAGTTCAGTTTCAATTTTTGCAAGTTGTTTTTTTATTGCAACATGTGGAGTTTTGGGATTCTTAGCATCCCATGAGAGAATACCATCCTTGAGTAGGAGCCACTATCAACACTTGTACCTGCACCTCATATCAGCAGCAAGTGGTATCATTTATCCAACAATTTCCAACCTTTTAGAAGTCCATATCATATTGGACAAGGGTGCTTGTAATGCTGGCATCGTTGGACACGTCCTGAGGATGATCACTACCTGCTGTTTGCAGCCTTTCATATATTCAGATTGTTTCCATTGCTGTGTTTGACTCTTGAGACCTATTACCTTTTCTAAGAGATACCAGTGCTGGAAATTGTATGTGTCAAGGTAGCATATTCCTTAGCATAATTCCTAGATTCATTTGAATGCTGGAGAACTTATCAGTAGAGTTTTCTTACACTTCAAGATCAGTGAAATATAATTTGAATACTGTTGGTGGCTTGGTCACAAGTCAACTCTCCCATGACTGATTTTTAGATCTAATTGACATTTGATGAAAGATAATCGTACCAGCAGATGCAGGGCACTGTCCTTGGGTTGAATTGCATGAGGATCTACAGTCAAGGCGTTGATTTCAATAGTTTATCTTCTGCATGAGGTAGTGCCTTTTCCAAATTTGCCCCTTTGTTGGAAGCTGCCAAATATTAAGTGAGGGTGCTGTGATGGGTCTGATTTTAACACATATTCATCAAGCTTTGAGTATTTGTCATGAGAATTGAAGCACTACTGTTATGCCCACTTTTGAGGAGGATTCAACATGCATAATAGACACATTGTTTTGGGATTTCTTTCTTTGATTCATGCAGGCACAGTTTCCCATGCTAAGTCAGCATGCAACCAGCACTAGGGCATGCAACCTTGGGGTTATTTTTAGAATTTTTCTTTGAGTTCTTTTCAGCAGGAGGGTGCACGAAGATGCCCCATTCACCGGCACAATCCCAAAGGGACCTATCAAGTATTGAATTCTCTTTTGTGCTTGGTTTCCTTTCTTTCTCTAGTGCACTTGTATTAGAGGTATAAAGATTGCATTTCCCTTGGCCTTAGTGCCTCACTTACAATCCATACTTGCAGTCTTCTTTGGAGAAGGTGTGGTCAATGAAGCTAAACCATTTAAAAAATCTCTTAACTTCTCAAAGTATAGAGGGAAAATAAAAAAGGGCAAAATCCAAGATCTTTTTTAACACCCCATTAGTAGTCCAAGTTCATTTCAGTAGGTTAATCATTTTTGGTAAACCCAACAGCACTTGGCCTCAAATCTTAGTGGCATTTCATTACAGCTTCCCCCCTTGGTATTCTCTTATGATTGGCATTTCATTCTTTTATGTGCACTTGTGTCTTTGTTGTGTAGTGCACTTGTGCTTGGGTATTTTTTCTATCTCTAGCACACTTTTCACTTGGTTATTACAGAATTTGGGTTTGCCTTTGGTTCCATCAATTCTTTTGCTTTCACTTGTGAATCTTAACATGGTATTAGAGCGGGGATGTGAACATCATTCTACTCATTTTGTTGTTGGTTAGGGTTTTCAATTAAGTCAAGTTCAGACTCATCATTCTTCTTATAGTACTCATGCAAAATGCCACATTCCTTCTCATGGATAATTCTTAATTTTTATTTAACTAATATACACATTAATCACCCAACAACATGTTTCTTTGTGTAATATATGAACTCTATAACCTACAAAACCTAGGTTAGAAAGGAAGCGCATAACCGAAGAAATAAATGATTATATATTATGTTTAATTTTAAGAAGTACAAGAAGGCATAGAGAGCACACTTGTTCTCTTTAGCTAGAAAAATGACTTGGTTTTATTATGAGGCTAACTAGACTTTATATAGAACTCCAAATGGTCCACACAAATGAGGAAATAAATAAACAACTCCTTCACTCAACCATGTTGTTGGAAAATGCATCTATATGCATGCATTTACAACCAAGTCAAAACAAAAAGCCTGAGACAGAGAAAACCCCTCAATAGTTACTTATTCAGCTGGATCACACTAGCCAATCTCAATGTGTCCTTCTTGGGGAGGGACTCCAGGCTACTTCCATGTTTCACTGGGCTACATGTTTCCTTCTTGAAGGGTACACTCTTCTTAGTGAGCACACCCAACATGGTATATACATTAGTTCCTCTTGGTTTAGTTTGAAAGTCTCCCTACTTTTGACCCTTTGTGTGATTAACAACACAGTAGAATTTGTGGCAGAATGGATGCATGGGATTGCTTGCCAAAATGGAATAATTTGGAATAAAACTATATTGAAATGTTGATGTATACCAAAAATATTGAAATTTGTTGCTACTGAAGGGGGTGGTGATCATTAGGGCTATGACATAAATGATGTGATGTGTACACTCAATGCCTCCCAGTCTGAGAATGGCATCATATAATGGTGTTGGCCATTAGTGGAAGTTTGTCAAGACAGGTGCAATATCGAGACTACTATGTGCCTACTATCCAAAAACTAAGAAAGATTGATGTTTTAGAACTAGGATAATTGCGTGGAATGGTCCTCACTACAATTGTGCAAATACATGAAGTTGTAATCTTAATGATGTACATTGTTGGATTTGTGTGAAGTAGCATACTAGTTAGTTTGTTTGGAATATTGAAGAAGCATACAAGCATTAAATGTGAGTTTAGACTAGAAAATGGCCACTATGAATCTACTTTTTCCATGTTGACATGAAGATGGTGGTTATCCATATGAAATTAATGAGAGAGAGACCCGAGACTTTCTTGTAGGTCGGGCTACACTAGGATGAGATGGAAAAGGTTGAAGTTGTTATCAGATGCTACTGACTTTTAGAAGTATGTGAGGCATTCTTGTGAGCCTGCTAATGCCATAGGGAATTCAGGTACATACAAAAGTGAATGTTGTAATGTTGAGAAAGATGGGGCAAACCTTGTGGGAGAGGACTTCAAACTTCCACACTAGATTTGGTGAATAAGATAAAACACCACTGTACTTGTCATTGCAATTTTTAATGATTTTTTCATCGGCTGAAGGATAATTCATAGGTGGGGGTGTCCTCCCATCCCCCTTTTAATGGGGTTCCTCCTGTGTCACTTTTCGAGGGGTGGGAAGGATTGCCCAAGCATCCCCTATATAGGAGAAACATCTCACATTTTTGGGGACACATTTCAGACTGTGTACCCTTGGGTTTCCCCACAAGAGGGACATGGGAAAACAACCCACATGAAGCTTTCCATACCTGGAAGCATGGGAGAAGCTCAACCTGTGCTACATTGGTTCTTTATTTCTTGGGTTATTTCTCAAGTTGGGCTATGTGATAGCCCTCCTTGACTGTGTCCTTACCATTTCTACATGAAGCTTGACAGAGCACATTAGTAGTCCTTTTTGTGTAGACTCCTCTATTGCCTAGATATTTTTTGAAATGGATTTATTGTCATGTCTCTATTCAAGGTTGTCCAATCAATTTTCCAAGATCAGATGGATTCCTCTAACCTTTACTGAAATCAACAGCTTTCTTTTTATTATGGTGCTGCAATTCTTGGCTACTTCAGATTGAGATGTCTACTCACGATGATCTGTAATAATTGTCATACTCTGTTTTCTTTTTTCCCAAATTTGTGTGCTACTCTGCTTGGAAGTTACTTACTCCTCTAGGAATTTATTTTTGTGAATTGCTTTACCAGTATTTAGAAATCAAAATCAAGTTATAGTTGCCTCCGTTCTCCCACCATGTCCATACCACATAAGAAAACACCGCTGTTTAAGCACAATCAAAGTACAGTAAGAGTAGTGTGTGCCCATTAGAATCCAACAATTATTCTGTAGTAATAGTAGTTGTTGGAAAATTCTGTAGCTGGGTAAGTTGGCCTCATCTACTACGTCAATTATTCAGTAACATAATTTAATCAATGTCAAGTTGTCATTGGTTGAAGCGTGAGAGATGAAAATCAAAATCAATGACATGGAAATTTCCAAGTTAAAATTAGAGATTACATAATTCTATACTCAAGAATGCATTTCTGCAATGCAAAGATAAATTTACTGGTAAGTCATTTTAGCTTTGCAATAGTTTACTGGTAAATGCCAATCCTCTCTACAAATTCTCCAAAAAAAATTGCACCTAGTACATCATTCAAAAATATTAGGGTTCTAATTTCCACCTCCCCTCCCCCCTGTCTACTTCTACAGACTTTGTCCCTTTTGAATATGATGCTTTTCAGATTGCTTTTGATCCACTCTACTAAAATTTCCTCGTTATGTTTTTCATTGCTCCTAGAATCATTGATGGAGCTGCCAAAATTGAATATTGATAAGTTTGAAGCGCTCACATTGCTGACCTTCTCATTTGAATCCTCCATGTTCAAGTAAGCCACCAAAGGCTCTAACTCTCCTCCCCTTAAGCCTATTCAAAATCCTTTTCCAGCCTCTCGGTTTTAACTTATTAGAAAAGAGGGGAATTCCAAGGTGAGCACCCACGAAGTCAGCTTCGTGGAATCCCATAATATTTTGTAGATTTTAATGTGCCTTCTATTAAAACCATTCAGCGAATATTCAACTCGCCTCTTGAGGCAAAAAGGTACTTCCCCAATATTTTCTTTGGAATTTTCACCTACAGAATACTCAGCTTTCCTGGTAGCATTGTTTCATCATTTAATTGCAGGATGGATATGATTTCTGACATAGGAGGTTACCTACAATTCAAAACTGCACCTGTGTCCTCTGAGTTACTTGAGGCCACCAAAGTTGCATATAAATGTGGGGATACTGATCATTGTTGCCTTAATCCTATTGGAATCTTAAAGAAGTCTGTTTGGAACCAATGACAGGCACAGCAACAGAAGATAATGAAATGCAACCTTTCACCGAGTCAGTCCAACTCTTTACAAGTCTTCATGAAAGCCAAACTTCCTTAAAATAGGCCGTAAGAGGTCTGAACTTTGAATTAATCTTATTAAAGGCCATATCCATATCCAATGTTAAAAGAGATCAGGCCTCCTCTCTTCCTATGTTGAATGAATTTATTCTGAGCAGCAACTGCACTGTTTATTCCTTGCCTACCTTGGGTGAAACACCCTGCCCCTATTGTTAGACCTCTGTTTTGACATCTGGATTATACCATGTCAAATACATATATGTAATGATGAGTTGGCTTGATGCCTAGACTTATGTTGGATTTTTTCCCCAACGTGTTGAATAAATAAATAAAATCAAACGGATGTCATTTTTTTCCAACGTGTTCAACAGATAAAAAGAAATCAAACGGATGTCATTTTGGAATGAATGAGTTATCTCTATAGGAGCTCTGCAGCCAGGCTCGCAAAAAATGCACTCGAATTGCCACCTAAGGATGGCAAATGCTCTAACTAATGAGGAAACGGGTTATGCGCCATCTGATCATAGCTGTATCCGAATTGCTAGCTTCTCCAGTATGGTGGATTCTGATCATATTCTATTGCTTGGCACCCGGAATTGGAAGCCGCATCTATTTCTGCATTGGAATACTGTTGCTCTTTCTGGTTATAATTCGAATTCGGCATCTTGAGGATCTCTCGGGAGGGGAATTTCTGAAGGGAGATCGGTCAGAAGGCTTCTCTGATGTGTTATATATTGAGGCAATTAATAACAAGTATATCGAGAAAGTCTTCTCCTGCAACGTCTTCGTGGTGAAGAGAAAATCTGTTTTTACTCTGTTACTGCATAGAACCATACTCGCTGGAATTACAATAAAATTATCATTGATACGGCTCGCAGTCAATGTTATAAGGTCTATGGCAGCCTAATATCTGTCAGGTTTTTTGCACCTTTTTATTTTGATCCTGAAAAGTTCATGCTTCACTTTCCATCTGCATTTTTTAATTTTAGTATTTTTAACTCTGCAGTTTTTTACAAACTGAGAAAGAAAGCCAATATTATTTTAGTCTAATAACTACCCCTAGTTGATGTCTTTATTGAAATAACTTTTCAATAACAGGTCCTTAATTTGTACTACTCATGTATGTCTTAAACACAACGGGAAGACTACCCAGAGTTAATGCTTGACTCACAGAGATGTCCTAGGATCTCTGCTTTATTTCTCAGGGGGATAATCTCTTATCAATGCTCCATGAAGATCAATCCTAAATCATGCAGGATATATGTAAACCACTAAATCACACAGGGTGCATGTCTCCTAGCCTCAATTGGGTGTATTTATCGTTGAAGGCTTCCTAAGTTCCTTCCCTCTCAACACAGAAGTTCATAACAAGGACAGAATGTTACACCTTTGTTCCAAGAAGTGACATACCTCAAGGTGGACATGAAACAAAGGAATATGGAGCTCCACCACTACAATAGGTATGCCCTATGCACAATCTTAGACCTCTATTGGATCGCCAAGCATGGAGAATGACATCATGAAGAGCTTCAAAACTACCATGGAATGTTGGTTCATAACGATTGGGCAAGTGGAGAAAAGGTTTACAACATGGTTATGAGGAGGACAAGTGATATTGGAATTTGTGGATTGAGGAGATTGAATCACAGCTAGAGACCCTGACGAACAAACAACAATGTAGTGAGATTGAAACTAACAATACCAAAAACTTATTGGACAACCTAGAGGGGAAAGACACATAAATTCTATAGTGAATGGATTAGCTCAAACAAAGAAAAACATCAAAGGAAATGGCATCCTCTTACCCCCCCCCTCCCAACCCATTCTACAAGCATCAACCGGTGAGAGAGAGGGAAGCAAATGGAAGACCCAACCATCCAGGAAGCAACAAAAGTTTAGTCAAAGGAACCTTAGTTCTCAAAGATAGGCGGGCCAGCTTTGGTTTGATATGGAATAGCTCCCTTCTAATATTTTCTTTCTATGTTATGTAAATTTATGTTGTTACTAGGATCCTATGTTTGATAGTACATCTGCAATTTTGATATAATATATAATAAGAACACAATAAGAATAACCATGATCACTACATATGAGGTAGTTATGAACACTTATATGTAATGTTTGGGATTGAGTGTGGGATTGATCTTTCTGCTGCATCTTTTAGGGCTGTTGCATTCACAAGTGATAATACAAATAGGCATGAATGACAATTCAATAGTGATAATACAAGTTGTCTTTGTTAAGTATTTACTTCATTTTGTTAAAGAGCTTAAATTTTTGCTGCTATTGTTTCATAATTTTCATGAAATGCCACAATTCTATTTGTGAAAAGAGATAGGAGTTGCCTCCTCTCTGTGAGTTTGTGCACATATACCCTTAACCCACCCCTTCACGGAGTTTACTACCATCATGATCCCACAGTAACAACAGAATTCCAGTATGCAATCCACCGAGTTTTTCAGCATGTTTTATGATGCCAAATATTGAGATGGTAACAATGCCATATAATGTTGTCAAACCAGCACCATATTCCAGATCTGTCTAGAGTAATTTCTATGCATGTATACATATTTTTAATGAACCCAAACAGATCTGAAGTTGGTTTATTTAGGACTGGTTTTATGCATTAATTCGCTGTTGTTATATTGGCTTGCAAGTTTGTTTTCATGCTTGAATTTGATTATTTAGATGTTCTTATTCTTTTGTGTGATATTTTTACCCTTGAATGAGAATGTTTAGCAATGGTTATGTTGATCACATTTTTCAATTTCTCTCATCATAAGACCGTGATGGATTTATGTCTAATTTTGAAGTTAATCTTGGATGGGTTTAGGTTACTAGGTTCAAATTTTCTAGCCTCTAGAATTCATGTTATCATGGATAACTTACAAATTGTACTAATTTTATATCATTTTTCTCATGCAGGTTTCACTTTGGGTTTCTAAATTGATTTGATATCTTAATAATTGTGGAATATTCAACGAAATGTCAAACAAGGATTGTGGAAAGAAAGCATCAAAACAGAGGGATGTATCATCATACTTTCAGAAGCCTCAATCCAAGAATCTAGATTCTCTTCATGATTCAAACTCTTTTGAGCAACCCATCAACGAGACAAATGTCAACTCTTCTGAGAATCCAGCTAATAGCCATATAACATATGATAGGATGGGTTCCTCTAGTGAACAAATTGGGATAAATGCAATTCAACCAGAAATTGGCAATGGCAATGTTGAAGGTTCCTCTAGTGCACAAATTGGGATAAATGCAATTCAACCAAAAATTGGCAATGACAATGTTGAAGGTTCCTCTAGTGCATAAATTGGGATAAATGCAATTCAACCAGAAATTGGCAATGACAATGTTGAAGGTTTTACCTTGGAAGGCAACAAAAATGATTCATTATCACGAAAAAGGAAAAAAGGCCAATGGGACATAGGGAGAAAATTCCAATCGGAATGGGCCTCAAAATTTCCATTTATTGAACCAATACCTCCAAGAAATGAGAAAGAGGCTTCACGAGAAGTTAAATGCATTGTATGTAGTTGGAAACTTAGAAAGGTAGTAAAAATGCAAATGAAGATAGATACAATAGAGAAGCATGCAGGAAAGTTGTATGTTAAGAAAATTGAAAATGGCGAGGAGAAGTCTATTACCAAATGGAAACCTTCTAATGACTGTCGACATCTCAAATATCAAGAAGAATATAATAAATACTTAATAAGCAAGAGTAAACTCGAGGAAAGTGGAGGGACCATCACATCTCTATTTGGAAAGAAAATGGAGAGAAATTTGTTATCCAAGACGACACAATTAAGCACTGTATTTCACATCTTATCTAGAGGTCGTCCTATGACAGATTATCTAGATTACAAGAACTATGTATCTTTTCTTGAAGTATCGAATTTTCCATCTTCTCATTGGTCTATAACGAGTGGTTGGGAATGGGCAAAATATCTAGCTCAAGTAGAAAAAGATGATTTGAAAGAGAAGATTGCAAATGCTAGGTTTTTTTTCACTATCTTTGGATGAAGTTACAGCTGTTGATAATACTTCATGGATCTGCATGAGTATTTATATGGTTAATGATCATATTAGGCATTCATATTTACTTGGGATTCATAAAATGAAGAAGAGTTCTACAGCTGGAAATATTTATGAACTTGTTATTAAGACTTTGAAGGAAATTGGTGGTATGGATGATTTAATGATTGCAAAAAGGTTGGTATGTGTCGGAGCTGATGGAGCATCAATCATGCAAGGACAAAGGAATGGGCTTTGTGTCAAACTACAAGTATCAGCTTCACCATTTATGATTAGTATTCATTGTATGGCTCATAGGATGAATCTTGCATTTAAAATAGTAAGTAAGTTTCCACTAGTTTCAAAAGTTGAAGAACTTGTACGTGAGACTCATGCATACTTTTGTCGTAGTCCCAAGCGATTTACAGAGTTTCAACAATTTGCTGATGGTGTTACAGATGGAAAAAAGCTATTAAAAGATGTCGATACAAGATGGATCTCATTGAATGGACCAGCCCAAAGGCTATTTAGTGAATACCGATCATTGGTAGGGGTGATGTATGAACATCGCTTTAGTGTAGACAAAGCTCAAGAGCTTCTCTTTCGACTAACTAATATAGAGACATTATTAACATTGGCTGGAATTCTTCCTTTGCTTCATGAAATGAATGTCCTTGTGAAAATGGCTCAAAGTCGCACTGATGTATATTGCAGAGTACACAAATGCAAGAAAATTGGCATGCCTTGCATTGGATAATTTGTATAGGATGCCAGATTCTTTTACGGGTCAAACATTTAACGGTTGGACTACTATCATTGATATAGAAAAGAGTGAAAATTATTTGAAGTTTGATGAAAAAGGGAGACTATGTATGCAAGTGCGTGGGTATATGGTTCCCTTTTATTATGTTACTAAGAGGGGACAAACCACCGAAGAGTGCCATGTGTCAAGAGACCAATTCAATGATATTGTGATTTCAGTGAGATGCAACTTGATACAAATTGCACAATCACTATCATTAGAGATAAGAGAACGATTTCCTCGAGATGAATTATTGGAAGCTATGTCTGTGGTATACCCTCATTATTGGAACTCTAAAAAAGAAATAGATCCTTTAAAAGTCGACTTTCTAGCAAAATTGAATACTTTAGTGCACCACTTTGGCAGGAACGCTAAGGTAGAAGGAGAAGAGATTGGAGGTATATTAGATTCATCAAAATTATATCAACAAGCCACTTGCTTTGCTCAAACAATGTCAGGTCAATATCGTACTTTGCCAAAACCTATAGAATATGGTGCAGTAATCAAATTATGGACTATTTTGGGTGAAAGTCAATACCTACAAGAAAACATGTCAGAGTATTTCAAATTAGTCGATTTATGTCAAACCATGATTTTGGGATCAGTGGAGGATGAAAGAATGTTTAGTGCATTGTCATTCTTGAAGTCAAAGTTGAGGAACAAGCTTGATAAGAATATGGATACTTGTTTAAGATTATATGTAACAAAGTATGACATTACCAATTTTCCATTCAATAGAGCACTGGCACTCTGGCGATCAGATTGTGAGAGAAGAGGAGAATACAATATAACAAATGTCTCCAATGAACTTGATATGGAACATAATGTTTTGGAGGCTCATAATGATATTTCATCTACAGAAGCTCATGTTCAAAATGTAGAAAATGAAGAGCGACATGAGAATTGGGAATTTGATATGCCACAAGATATAATCTAAAACAATATACATTGGCAATGTATAAATAATGAATGGAATTTAATAGATCATGTGATTTTTTTTAGTTTGACTTCGATGTTCTTCTATTCTTGGAGCAGGTTGGAAAAGGAAAATTCTTGATGGGAGAAAGATTACCATACATAAATTTGAAGTTGCATTTCAGGTAAAAATAGGTTCTATAGTCTTTACTTTGTATTAAATATAGTAATATTAGAGCTACATTTCCTTGATGCAAGCTATTTTAAGTTTGATGTTTTGATAGTTAACTAATGCATTGTTTTTTTTTCTTATTTGTGACAGGAAATGAAGTTGGGACCTATCTATCCATAGATAACGTCCTAGTATTAAAGGTTAAGTAATTAATTTAACAATACTTTCGCTTAGCAAGAATGGGCTCATTCAAAAGTTAAAACTCAAGTACATGGAATTGCTTGTATTTCTAGCTTTGATATCTTGGCAAATATGAATGGTTTGCTTGTTTCTGACATTTGGAGCATTTTTTCAAGTTTGGAAGTTTGCATTTATTTTGGTTAAATATATTTTTATTCCCTTGATAATTGATTGCGGTTTGAGCCCTTTGTACTAGTTTGATTCGTTTCATAAATTATTTGTTTTTTTCTTACATTTGGAGCATTTTTTCAAGTTTTGAAGTTTGCATTTATTTTGCTTATATTTTTTTATTCCCTTGATACTTGACTATGAGATCTGAATTGCTAAGCGAAGAGAAAAATGGTCTATGCATTGGCTTACTAGGTTCCTATGCATCCATTGTAGGAGACCTATTGGCACGAGACCAACATTTCTCTAATGTAATTGGCATACTTTTCATATGTCCACATACTGTCAATACAGTATTCACTTGAATCTCAACAACGACAATAAATTTTGAAAGCTAGTAGATGAAAATAGATGCCCAACAATTGAAATTAGTCAATTTCCTGCAGATATTGGTTGTATAAAAGTGATATTTGTCCAATTAAGCAACAATTTGACAGATCAGGCATAGATTTGTATTTTTTCTGATGTCTTTTCCATAAATATTAGTCTTTGCATAAATTTGGCAGATTCATGGCAAATACAGTGGTTTGGCAGTAAATTAGAAGGTTTTTAGCAAATGTTTCAGTAGACATCTCCCTATTTCAAATTTCAGTAGTTTGAGCATGTATTCTCTATTTTTCTTCCAGTATTTGCAACTTTGCATAGGAAAGATCATATTTGTAGCTCTACATCTATATTTCAGCAGTAGATATAATGATAGACTATACCATGAATTGTACCAACAATTTCCTGGGAAATACCCTCAACTAATATTGAAAGGTGTTTCTTTGTTTATGCCCTACACATGACGCTAGATCGTTGAATCCTTTATGGTACAATGCAGTATGGCATATTGTAAAAATAAAATATTAAATGAAAAGGCATAATGTAGAAAGAAAATATTGAATGAAAAGGGTGGGATTTTCTTCACTTTCTCCTGTAACAAAGAGAATATATGGGAAACAATGATTATATGGTTATAATGTTATTGCTGCTGCACATTCTAAACATGATGCACTAGATGCTATTCTGGTTTTTGTAGCAGCACTTTTAGAGCTTGTTGTTGAAGTATATATTGTTGTGGCTATTGTTGCTGCAAGTTCTGTGCTTCCCATCGAGGAATATGTTGTAGATTTGTTAATGGTAATGGTGTGTGATGTCCTTCTCTCCTAGTTCGGCTCATCAAAGGACTGGCCACCCTTTGATGAGGTACCTGACCTCAGGAAGAAGTTAAGGACCGAAGGATCACATCATCGGGATGATACCTTTAGTACTGTGATGACAAAACTTTCCGTAGATGTATGGAACATGCGAGGACACATACCGAGAGAGAGAGACCTTGTCACCCTATCTTGTTTGTCCTTGTGGTTATCTTGCTTATGGTACTTGACCTTATCGGGTTGGTTGTTTGTCGAGTCACCTTTGTTGTTTTGGTCTCATGATTGACCTTCTAAATGGTCATGAAATCGGGGGGTGAATTAGTTTGGGTTCTGTTTTTTTGGCCTCCTTCTAGGGCATCGTTTGGCAGCTGGTTGATGGAACATTTTTCTATTTTTCATGTCAAGGTTTGAGCCCCGTAGGGCTGTTTTTTTGCTTCCGTTATAAGTCCTCTAGGGATGCATTTTTCTCCTCTGAGAGGTCCTCCTAATTCTGCTGCTATTTGATTATTTGTTTAGCCCTTCTAGGGCTGCCGTTGTCCATTCTTTTTGCTTCTCCTGTTAGCTTCCGCCACTTTGGTGTTGGGTCTATTCAGGTTGTCATTGAACTTTTTGGTTAGGGCCTATTGAGGCTACCGTTAACCTATGGATTTATGGCTACTGTTATCAAAGACTATTAGAGTCTGTTGAGGTCTCACGTTGTATTATGAGCCCTGTTAGGGCCAGTATTGGTTATTGCAGCTTGACTGGTGGTTGACATTGGTTGTCTCCTAACTACATTAGAAGGTCTGTTGGTGCTTGAAGTTTGTCCTAACACAACTGTACCTATTGTTGACACTCTTCCTTGGTCTCTCTCTCTCTCTCATAGGTATGATGTTTCCCTTCTAGGGCTATTTATGTTTCTATATCTATTATGCCTTATTGGCAAAACTGAAAGCAGATCTGAGTACATTAGAGAAGGGCTCATCCCCAGGTAAGTACTTATAACCGTGTCATTTACTAGCATTCTTACTTTCAGTTTATTGTGGATTATTGGCACAGTGACCTATTGGTAGTGCCCTAGTTGAAATAAATGAAAATTATTTTTTAAATTTATTGGCACGGTGACCTATTGGTAGTGCCCTAGTTGAAAGAAATGCAAATTATGTTTTTGAATTCTTACAGTTGTATTGTATGATTGATTTACATTTCTGATCTACTGCATCATTGTTTAAAAGTTGTTCTTTATTTTATCAAAACCTAACTTTATAAAAATCAACATGGTATCAAAGCTAGTTTTGTAGCTAACTCTATTTTGCAGCCTATCGGAATCTACAAAGTTCCTCAGGTAAGGGTTTGAGCACTAACAAATTTGATTGCAGAAGATTCAAGTCTGGTCAGTGGAAGAAATGCAGACTGATGTGGCTCACAACCACAGTGAACCAGATGAGATGTTTAGGTTCTTGGACAACAATATCCGAGAAGTAAGTCTAATTTATTATCTGATTCTTGGGTCTCATTTATACTCCATCACCCATGTATGTGATGGTAGTGAAGTCATGGTTGCTAATTTAGATTTAAAGCTTGGTGTTTTTTATATTTTTGTATGCAGATTTGCAGTTTCAAGGCTATATTTGAGATCTTTTAGCAGTAGATTTTCATGGTTCCAAAGGTAGCATTAGATTGTTAAGTGTAAATATGCATCATAGGTTGATGTCCAGAATTATTTCAGACAGATTTCAGGTCTGATATTTATATAGTAGCAAGTATGTGTCACAGCTTGAAAGAATATTTTGGCCTCCCTTGTTCGTATTTTGTTTCCAAATTGAAAAGGGATTCTAGATCAGAAAGCCTTCTCTATTTTGATGTCAATTTATGGAAAAAATTTCCAGGTATATATGTTGATTTATGGAAAAAATTTCCAGATAGACATGCAGAGTTATAATGTAGTTGTTGCTATCTTTGGGCTACTGACATGATGGATTGTGTGTACTGACTTTTTTCTTTACAAGTAAATTATTTTTATCTTGACACAAATGGTTGTAATATATCATGTGTTTGTATTATTTCTATGTAGGATCTTTTTCCCGTTCAAAAAATCTGTGGGGGTGTCTTTGAGTTCTTTTCAGCAGGAGGGGCACGAAGATGCCCCATTCACCGACACAATCCCAAAGGGACCTATCAAGTATTGAATTCTCTTTTGTGCTTGGTTTCTTTTCTTTCTCTAGTGCACTTGTATTAGAGGTATAAAGCTTGCATTTCCCTTGGCCTTAGTGCCTCACTTACAATCCATACTTGCAGTCTTCTTTGCAGAAGGTGTGGTCAAAGAAGCTAAACCATTTAAAAAATCTCTCAACTTCTCAAAGTATAGAGGGAAAATAAAAAAAGGGCAAAATCCAAGATCTTTTTTAACACCCCATTAGTAGTCCAAGTTCATTTTAGTAGGTTAATCATTTTTGGTAAACCCAACAGCACTTGGCCTCAAATCTTAGTGGCATTTCATTACAGCTTCGCTCCCTTGGTATTCTCTTGTGATTGGCATTTCATTCTTTTATGTGCACTTGTGTATTTGTTGTGTAGTGCACTTGTGCTTGGGTATCTTTGTTACGAGATTTTTGAAGTGCCTGGGAAAAATATTGAAGTGTTTGGGCATTTTTATCATTGTTGGGAGAATTTTGAAGTGGCCGAGGCAAGTATTGAAGTGCATGGGGTGTTTCTATCATCATTGGGTCAATTTAGAAGTGCATGGGGAAAGTATTGAAGCCTGGGGGCAATTTTGAAGTGCTTGGGGAAAATATTTAAGTGCGTGGGGAGTTTTATCATCCTTAGGAGAATTTAGAAGTGCCTAGGAAAATATTGAAGTGCTTAGGGCATTTTTATCATCTTTGGGAGAATTTTTAAGTGCCTGGGGAAAGTATTGAAGTGCCTGGGGTGCTTTTCTCATCACTGGGTGAATTTAGAAGTGCATGGGGTTGTTATTTATCAATTTATGGATGATTTTATGGTGTTGGGACATTTTAAAACAGTAGTGGGCGAAGTTATCACTTGCCGAGGAAAATTTGTGTGGATTGAGCCATTTTAAGTATTCACCAACAAATATGCAACTCTCCTACCATTCGACACCAAAGAGAAGAAATTTTGGTGAGAAAATTGGTTGGAAGCTTGGAATTGGTCCAATAACTATCTCTCTATATAAAGGAAGTGGCCCGCTACTAGGACATTCACTTAATTCTATCAATTTGTTGGCATGTCAAGATTCATGACCCCACATGTCCATTGGACCATTAAGGGACGAGATAACAAGTAGAGTCCCTACTTGCCCTGAATCTAGTTAGTGCAGTCGTGTTTCGTCAACACCTTCTAGTTGTGAGTGATCAAATACTGCTTGTGAAATGTATAAATAAATCCATCATTTCCTCATTCATACACTTTTTCATTTGAGATTCTAGGAGTCGAGAGAGTCCATAGTTGAGCTCCGGTGTATGTTCTTTTGTTGCACAACCTTAGTAATCTACAAAATCAAAAGCTTGAGTCTTATTGGCAAAAGATTCACCAAATTTTTAATATATTTTATAAATCAGTGAAAGATTCGCCAAGTTTTTACAATTTTTTATAATTAAGTGAAATATTCGCCAATATTTTACAATATCTTATAATTTAGTGAAAGATTCGCCAAGATTTTACAGCATTATATAATGAAATGAAAGATTCGCCAAAAAATTATATATACATATTATATTATTGATAAAATCGCCTTCAAGTTTTCCTATACATCGAGGAGATTCGCCCATTTTTTATACATATAAATTTTGGGGGGTTTCTTAAAATTATCCCTGATGATAAGTGGTGTTGTAGCAAAACTCACCCAAGTGTAGTCATTTTGCCCATGCTTTTTGCTGCCCTCCCACATAGTTTCTTAGGTATCCTTCCAACCATTGGTTTACCCTCTCTGTTTTTCCATCAGTTTGTGGATGATAGCTGGTACTTGGAGTCAATTGAGTGCCTACCAATCTAAAAAGTTCTTGCCAAAAAGCACCCATGAATCTACTATCTCTATCACTGACAATGCTCTTGGGGAGCCCATGCAATCTGAAGATTTCTTTGAAACAAATATCAGCCACTTGTGCAGCACTAAAAGATGATGTAACAACAAAGAAATGAGCAAATTTTTTCAACTTATCAACTACCACATAGATGCAATCCTTACCCAATGATTTAGGCAATCCGGTGATGAAATCCATGGAAATACTGTTCCATTTTTGCTCCGGAATGGGCAATGGTTGTAATAGGCCGGCTGGACATGTAAGTTCTGATTTGTTTTGTTGACATGCTTTACATTCATTCACATACTTCTGAACATCTTCCTTCAGCCCCTTCCAAAAAAATCTTTGCCTCAACTGTCTATAACTTTTGAAGATCCCCGGATGGCCCACTAGTGGGGAATCATGTGCTTCTTGCAAAATTCGGTACTTGAGCTTGGAGTTATGAACTAAATAAATTCTTCCCTTATAATATATCAGCCCATTCAAAATCCTATAATTATCATCCCCTTTGATTCCATCCAACACATCACAAGCAAATTTGTCTTTGGCATATTAAACTAGTAGCATGTTTTTCTAATCCTTGGCAATATCCATGAGAGAAAAAGAAGGCCTTCTTGACAAAGCATCTACTACTATATTATTCTTTCCTTTGAAATATTCAATATCAAAATCATAAGCTTGAATCTTGCTTACCCACTTTTGTTGCCTTTCATTTAGATCTTTTTGGGTGAGAAAGTGTCTTAGACTATTGTGGTCAGTTTTCACCACAAACTTGCTGCCCACCAAGTATTGTTTGAATTTGGCCAATGCATGCATAATGGCCAACATTTCTTTATCATAGATGGAGTAAAGTTTTTCATGAGGCTGCAAATTTTTGCTCTCAAAGGCTATGGGGTGTTGGCCTTGCTTTAGGACAACCCCTATTCCTCCACCTGAAGCATCACATTCCACAACAAAAGGTTTAGTAAAATCAGGAAGTACAAGTATGGGACAACTACTCATTACCTCTTTCATTTCTTGGAAGGCCTTTTCAGCCTCTTCATCCCACTTGAAAGCATCCTTCTTAGTCAAATCAGTGAGTGGAGAAGTCAACTTGGAGAACCCTTTCACAAATTTTCTGTAGTAGGTGCATATGCCAATAAAGCTTCTCAATTCGGTAATATTTTTTGGTGATGGCCATTCCAAGATAGTCTTGATTTTTTCCATGTGTACCTTCACTCCTTCTTGCCCAATAATGTGCCCAAGATACAGTAGTTCTTTCATCCCAAACTCACATTTTTATAACTTAGCAAATAAGGACTCTTCTTGCAAGATTTTCAACACAATCTCTAACTGTTGCAAATGCTCTTCCCATGTTTTACTATAAATGAGAATATCATCAAAGAAAACCAAAACAAACCTTCTTAGTTGCTTGCAAAATATCCTATTCATACATGCTTGAAAGGTGGCTGGAGCATCAGTTAACCCAAAAGGCATGACAAGAAATTCAAAGTGACCAAAATGACATCGAAAAGCGGTCTTTTGCACATCTTCATCTTTCATTCGAATTTGGTGATACCCTGATCTAAGGTCAATTTTTGAGAAGTATTTGGCCCCATGTAGCTCATCCATGAGCTCATCAATTCTAGGAATAGGATACCTATTCTTGATAGTCTTTTTGTTCAAGTCTCTAAAATCTATGCACATTCTCAATGTTCCATCTTTTTTCTTCACTAGCACTACTGAAGAAGCATAAGGGCTAGAGCTTGGTCTAATGAGTCCCAACTCTAGGAGTTCTTGGATAGATTTTTCAATCTCATCTCTGAACTTTTTAGGATGTCTATAAGGTGGTATCTGAATGGGTGAAGTACCCTCCTCCAAAATAATACTGTGCTCAACTCCCCTATCCGGTGGCCTACCATGTGGAAGGTCTCTAAAAACCTTTTCATATTTTTGCAAAAGTCTCTCTATCTCCTTTGGGTGTTTGAAAATATTTATAGTTGGCTTGGGAGATGCAATATGACATTCAGCAGCCCATTCTATATCCCCATGCCTCAATATAGATCTCATACTATTGCAAGGTACTACTTGATTTGGATAAGTGTGTTGCCCTCTCACAATTCTTTGTACTCCTTTTGAATCTTGGAATTTCATTTCGGGAATTTGATAATTTACTGTATGCTCTCCTATTGAATACAGCCATTGCACTCCCAAAACCACATTAGTATCAGCAACATCAACCACATAAAAATTATCAACAAAAGTATAGTTACCTACGGTGACTTGCAGCTTTGGAACCCATGTTTTGCATTGCATTGTGTTGTGATCGGGAATGACAACTGTGAATCCATCAAATGGTTCAATAGGTATCTTTCTTTTCTCTACCATCTCTGCATCAATGAAGTTATGAGTAGCTCCTCCATCTACCAAAACTGAAGTTCTTTGTCTTTGTACCACACCTTTGCATCGGATAGTATGATAGCGAGGTACTGCTGAAAGCACTGCCATTCTTGCTTTGTCCGGTGAAGGCTGATTTTCTTCTTGTCTTTCCTCTTCTACTGCTATCTCATATGCCTCTTCTTGATCTGAAATATGTCCATCTTCATCCATGCCCCCATCATACCCCTCATTATCAGAAAATACTTATATGTATTGAGCCTTTCCTTTGGTACATTTGTGCCCCGATGTCCATGGTTGGAAGCATGTGAAGCACAATTTATTTTTTCTAAGTTCATCCCTGTTTAGTCCCTCTTTTTTATTCCTCTCAAATGACTCTCTTTGCCAAGGTTTCTTATCATATCCATCCCTTTGCCAAGTTTTCTTTTCAAATTTGTAGCTAGGCTTAGGAGGAAATCTTGTTCTAGGAAGCACATTTTGGAGATCCCTAGTCAAGCTCATTGCATCTTTTAATGTAGTTGGCTTGTGGGCTTTGACCAGACCTCTTAAGGGTACAGCCAAACCTTCAGTGAACAGCAATACTAATCTTCCCATAGATACATCAGCCACCTTGACTGATAATTTTTTAAATTCCAACATATATTCGGTAGGGGACGCAGTTTGCTTCAATTGAGCTAGTTCTTTGAAAGGCAATTCTGGATCTTTTTGTTCAAATCTTTTTAGTACCCTGTCAACAAATTCTCCATATGTTTTAACCTGATTATGACCCAAGGTTTTCAGCCCATGAAACCACCATTCATTGGCATCTCCTTCCAAATGCAAAATGGCCATTTTTAATGCATCCTCTTCCAACATAGGATTCAACTGAAAATATACATCCAATTTTTGCACCCAAGTGTTAGCAGAATTTTGAGAAGAACCATCAAAAGTAGGAAGCGACATTTTTCCAATAGCACTATTCAATTCTTTGTTTTGGAATAGACTCCTATTGTCTCCCTTCATTTTAATATTTTGCATAGCATCAATGTAGTCACTGAGTGGTACACCTCTTTTACACTCTTCATTCAAATCATTCCAATCATTTACTAGTTTCTTGTAATCCAATTCAAGATTGGGCTCTTCTTTGGGTGTGAGAAATTTAGGTGCAGTATGCCTTTGTGTGATTTGAAATTCATCAGGTCTATTATGAGGTACTGTACTTGAGAAAATATGCTCATTCCCTTTCATCTTTTCCCCTGAGTGTGAACCACTATTATCTCCTATCATCCCTTTGCCTGAAAGTTGGCTACCCAACAATTCGAAACCTTTCATCATTTGTTTATTCATATCTAGAATAAACATGGTAATTCCTTCAAAACATGGTTTTAAGGCTTCAATAAATTCCTCCTTATGTCTTAATTTTTCCTCCTCCTCTCTACCCATTGTTTTAGAAAAAAACTATTTTTCTGCTACTATCTCTTCTTCAACCAAAACTTCTTCAACTACTGATTCAAAGGGTGGTGTTTTATTTTTTTGGATTCTTGTTAATACAATCAGGTGCCAAGACCATGCTCTGATACCACTTGTAATGACCCTTTTTCAAAATTCTATTAAAATGCTAATTTTTCCACTTTTTCCCCAATTTCGACCTTTGACTAGTTTAACTGTTTTGACCTCCAAATCAACCCAAATGCTCCCAAATATTCTGTAGGAGTGTATGAATGGTATTTAGACTTGAATATCAGGTTTAGGGATGTTTTATGGCCCTCCAAATACTGCTTCAAACTTGATTTGTATTCTGATCAATATATGTAATTTTGACTAGTAATTTGTGCATCAAATCCCCCCTGGGTAACACTGCAAATGGCCTTCCAAATGCCTCCAAAATCCCACGAATTTACGAAGAGAGGTATATAATGTGTTAAGTATGTGATTAAGGTCTCATATGCATGATTAATTTATTTTTACTACTGTTCTAACTCTCTCACATTCAATAGCAAAAACCCCCAATTCGACCCTCGGGGAAATGGCACTATTTCACCTCCCAATACAACTAAACTGAGTAAAAATGCTTCAAATGATTCAAATGATCAATTACAGTACATGAAACTTGTAGAAGACATCCATGGCAGTATATTGATCACAAATATATCAGAGAATCATCCATCCATTCGAAATAATCAACATTATAGTGTCATACATCAATGCATTGGGGAAATGGACATTGTTTGCTCATTAATCAATAGTTTTGCATACAACCAGTGGTTATTTTAACTTGAGACTTTCTGAATATTAATAACATAGGATATGAATCTATTACAATCAGAAATATATAATGAGAAGCTCTCTCAAGAAGCACAAGTGCTCACCAAAAACGCCCTCCCTCAAGGAGCATGAATATGCCTTCAAAACTGGAAACGGTGGAGAGAAAGTGCTGCACTAAACCAAACCATGAAACTTCCTGTAGATGCTACCTGCAAATACAAACTCCATTAAAGCACCATGAAAGACCTAAGTGGCCTCTCCAAACAACAACTTGGATGGGAATCTTTCACCCTCGAAATTGGCTAAGGCAAGAAACTAGTCATCCACTAGCTCTCTCTTCACAAATGCAATTTTTATCAAATCATCAAAATCCATTCTCATACTTGATTTCTACATTTTATAACCAACATTATCCTTCAAGGGGTCGAAATCCTCTCAATAGATTCAATAAATTTCCATTTAGAAAATATTCCTCATTTGCCACTTGTCTCCTAGTTCCAACCTTCCATCTTCTCCCAAATTCGAATTTGAGTCTCTTTAGCTTCCCCCAACTCCATGAGCACCTTCCTTGAGCCTAGTTTTGGGGATGACATGTCATAATGGTCAGGTGTAAGAATTCAGGTCTGAATTTTGTCATAAATGTCATAGATGCTTCATTATTGTTGTCATAAAACTAGGGAATCTAGCCCAAGTGTCCACTAGTCTCCAATTTGACTCTTCCTCTCCCATGGAGGTTACTATTCCATCCCATTTCGACCTAAGATGCTAAATTCCATGTGTTATGACTTACCAACTCACCCAAGAGTGTTCACCTTCCCATGAATTCGAATTGGCAAGAGAGAGCTGCCATGTGTCATTGAAAAATCAAGCTAGTGTGGGTCCCACCACCTCCATATGTCTCCAAAACCACTTGCCACTTAGAATTTATCTTGAATTTATTTATTCAACATATTTATTAAATGCTTGAACCCCTCTAATGTCTAAATATCATTTATTAGCTTCCTTATTACCATCCCACATGTGCCCATCCAACCTAGGAAACTAGTAGGATTGATGGGATTGTCTTACTATGCACTTATTTGAATGGGGACATTACAGTAACCCTAACCCTAATGTGTTATCCATCTAGCTTGGCCGACCTCTCCTTGCCTCATAGGTGAAAAAATTTCACGTATTTATAAGCTCTTGGGAATCTTATTAATTTTTCTTTCAGGCTTCATTTGTCTCATGAGGATGATCCTATAGGAGGGATCGAAACATTGATAATTTAAATTTTTGTTCACGCGGATCATTCACTTTCAATTATGAACCCAGTGTATGGATTTCTTCAAGCGGTTCATCAATTGTTACAACCTTCAGTGAGATAGCTAGCTTCTTCTCATGTCCAACACTTGTTTGGAAAACTTTGCACGTCCATGTCAGATATCCGATGTGACCAAGTTATAACGGTCACTATATTAATGTCGTCAGATATCCGACGATAATTTATTTTTAGAAACTATAAATTATAGGAATATTCCGACATGTTTGCTATAAAAAGCGACAATTTGCGTAAATTATAATCTTTGCACAGACTGTTTTCCATACAAAAAGCCACAATTATTTCAATTTTTACTATGATTACAAATAGTGAAGTCTGGAGCTTGATTTTTTAAGATCGATAATCATCAATCAAACTTGGTATCAGAAAATGTCACATAACAATATTCCTGATCAAAACGAACAAAATCGAGAATTGATTGCTAGATTGTGGAATGGACTGAAAAGAAAGGGTGATGGGAAATGTTATTGTCCATGTAATCAATGCAGGGGCTTTAAAAGGAGAATAATAAAGATCACAACAGCTAAAAGACATTCTAGGGAACATGGACACGTTGAGGGGGGACATGACTATCGTCCATTGGTAAGTTGTTCATTATATATGTCTTTATATTGATCGTTTTTGTAAATGTATGTATCATTTTAATATTTCTTATATTTACTAATATCTCTTGATGGTTTGTAATTATAAAGGAAATACCTCCTATGACATATCTTCCAAAGGATGTGCTTGTAGAACAAGCATCGGAGGAACATGGAGCTATGAATATTGAAGAACAAGTTAATGATCATATTGAAGAATATGATCATACTGATAACATAGTATAAGATGATGGTACAAATACATTGAGTCATGATACATTTAATGTTAGAATGGATGATGATCATGATGATCATTAAAATGATGACTTTGATGATGTTCATGATTTACCTCTTCTTGAGAAGGCATACTAACCCCTTTATGAAGGCTCCAACACAAATCTTCTCTCTACTATATTGTTGATAATGAACTTGAAGGTTATGAATGGTCTTTCAAACACATCAGCCACAGAAATGTTAAGGTATGTAATATATTCCATCACATATATATGATCATGATAAAGGTTATCTTTGTTCCTCTAATAATTTTATTGTTAATTCATAATTAGTAAAATTAATATAGATGAAATATGTTTCATTAATATTATTTATATATTATATTAACTAGTATTTTTTATAAATTTATTGTAGCTTGATAGCTGAATTTTTGTTACCACCGTCAAATATTTTAGCTCACACATATCAAGATTTATCTGCCATCCTGAAATAAATTGGAATGCAATATGAAGCAAATGATGCATGCCCTGATGACCATATTATATATTATAAACAACATGAATTTGAAACAGAATGTCTGGAATGTCATATCAATATATATTGAATAGATCAAGTAACAAAAAAGGTGCCTCACAAGGTTATTCGTTATATTCCCATTATTCCACGTTTGCAATGACTGTCCAGGTGCAAAAACATAGCACAATTTATGGATTACCATGCATAGAACATAAGTCAAGATGACATTCTTCGAATGCCTGCAGATGGTTCTGCATTTAGAGATATGGAGGAAAAGTGGCCACACTTTAAAGAAGAACCTTGTAATGTTAGGATTTCTTTGGCAGCAGATGGTGTCAATTTATTTGCAGAGATGAGATCTATTTATTCGGTGTGGCCTATTTTTATTATCAACAATGACATTCCTCCATGGTTGTCAATAAAGAGGGAGCACATAATGTTGGCAATGATTATTCTAGGTATGTGTCTAAGACAATTTTTTTAATGTAGTGGCATCTCATTTGTCGTATTTTGTTGCATAATGTCATATTTTTTTCTTTTACTCGTGTATATTATTTATATATCTAAAATGGTTTTAATAATTATATATTTTATATGTTCAAATCAATCAAGTAAGTACCAAGTTAAAGATATGAATGTATATATCGAGCATCTTATTGACGAGCTACTAAACCTATGGAATGGCATCATTATGTATGATGTCTCTAGACCAATACGACAAAGAAAATTTCAATTCCATGCAATGCTTATATGGACAATACAAGATTCCCCAGGGTTAACCCATTTTTGCGGTATGTAATTATAACGTCCACTTTAATAGTATTTAATTTTATGAAGTTGATATATTAAGCATGCATGTTTTTTAAATAATCCATTCATTTTATATAATTAAATTGACATAGTTAATCCATCCCTTCATGTAGGTCTTCAAACAAAGGGAAAATTTGCATGTCTAGTTTGTGGTCCTAAGATCAAATCTCGTCGTTCAAAAAGTTTAGGAAAGGAGGTGTTTGATGAGTATAGGCACTTCCTCTCTAAGAATCATAGGTATCGAACTACTAAAAAACATCTATTCAATGGGAAGAAAGAGACTACATTAAAACTACAGAGAATGACACCTAACCTATTGAAGTTGCAATTTAATAGAAATCGTCATGGTACGTACGAATCAAATTGCTTATCTATCATCATATATGAAATGTTTTGAATTTTTTTATTGTCTGTTGTTTACTGTAATTGACATTGATTTATGTAATTTATTTATAAACTATGATTCATGATGGTCGTCGTAATCATCAAGGAATTAATGGGCTTCCATGAGGAATGAAAAGTTATCCTAAACAAGTCAATAGATTTCCCTACTATGAGTACCTACAAATTACTCATATGTTTGATACAGTGCATATTGGAAAGAATGTAGTTGAAAAATTATGGTGAATATTGGATGGAATGAGTGACAAAGAAAAAATTGTCAAAATTTGCAATGACATCCAAAAATCCAATCATGCAATGAAATATGTCATTCAATTACATAGAAATGGAGACCAAATTAATATAAACTCACTTTCATGGTTGTTAATGGAGCAACAAAACAATGTTGTAAAAGAAGTCATGCGAAAAATTAATTTTCCCACCGGATTTTGTTCGAACATGAAGAATATCATAACAAAGAAAGGTGATTCTGTGGGGGTGAAAATGCATTATCGGCATATATTCATCAAGGTAATTATTATGGTATATATATTTCTATAATTTTTTATTCTAGTGCATATTGTTGGTATTTTTTTGTCTACTTTTTGTAAAAAATAATGAAACGGTTTGTATATTGTTACAGTATGTTCTACCTCTATCTCTCCCAGACAACTTTGACAACAATGTCAAACAAGTTATATATGATGGAGATGTTGTAGATTGGATGTTTTAAGTTCTCTACTCATTTTATATCCTATAAAGTGGTGGATCTTGCTTACTATTCCTCTATGTTTATCATTTAAATTCAACTTAACAGTGAAATCAACAAGTCTAGTAAAAAGTTCAAGTACGTCTCTTGAACAAATAATGATGTTATTTATTGGAGATCCTGTAGAGTGGATGTTTGAATTTCTTCTTTACTCATTCTATTTCCTATAAAGTGTTTTATATTTATTATTGTTCCTCTTTAATTATCATTTATATTCAAATTAACAGTGAAATCAACAAGTCCAGGTGAATTTTCAAGTACATCTCCTTTATAGCAATGAACAAATAATGATGTTAGTTATTGGAGATCATGTAGTGTTGTCTTTGATAATGTTAATTATACTACATTTGTAATACCAAGCATTGAACAATACCAAAATATTGAGAGATATCTAAATTTCTAGAGTTACAGGAGCCATAACCCAATTTTGAGACAAACTATGTAAATTTGAAGCTGGAAAATGTAGAACCACAAGTGGAAGTCATAATACTGCAATATAAATTTGAGGTAGAATCTTGTTGTTAATGCTTCAGTAGCATTAACATTAACAAATATCATGTAGAGTGGATGTTTTAAGTTCTCTACTCATTTTATTCCACATGAAGTGTTGTATCTTGCTTATTGTTCCTTTGTGTTTATCATTTAGATTCAACTTAACACTGAAATCAACAAGTCTAGGCAAATCTTCAAGTACGTCTACTTTATAGTAATGAACAAAAAATGATGTTAGTTATTGGAGATCATGTAGAGTGGATGTTTTGAGTATTTAACTTCTTTAATGCTACTATTTGTCTGTGTGTTGTTGGTAACTAAGGTGGGAGTTGCTGCAAATCATTTCTTCAATAAGAATTGGGAAGCAATACGACTGTTATATGGAATTCTAGTTGTTTTTTGTTCGACAACGCACTTAATTGGTAACAAAAAAGCCATATAATTTGCATAATATTTTTTCTTTATATATTTCGGTATATGAATGACATGTTTTTATTATTTGGTTTGCAATATATTACACAAGACCCTACATAATAGTTATTTGGTCTGTGGGATTTTCCACAGGAAAGCGTTGATATAAACAAGTGGGTTGGCTTGACTTTGGATTGACTTCATATTTGATTTCATATTGAGTAGCATTTTTTCTTTCTAACATATTTATTGCTTGGCATTATACTAACTTAAATCTTGTTGTGGTGTTTGTAGGTAATGACATACTATAAACTTGAGATGGGCATGCCAATGAATGAAATTACAAATCTATTGCTTCAAAGAGTTCCAAGGTATTATTCAAATGTCATTGACTTGTCAAACTCTTCCTCAATACATCACTGGTATTTGCTTATGTTTGTTGGAAAGGTATACTTATATAAATTTAACATGTTTTTAGCTCTTGTTGCATAAGCAACATCACCTATAGGAAGCATGGATTTCTTATGCACTGTTGCACTTCTATATTATGCTTCATGTCTTTCTTGCATTTATGTTGGCTGTTTCTCAAACATTTATTCCTTACTGAATAGAGGTAACGAAATCCGTTATATGTTCCAAAGTTCTTACAAGGTTTGCACCATCAAATCTTCACAAGGTCTATTCTGAGATCTTCACAAGGTCTGCTCTTGGTTTTTTAAAAAGTCTACAACAAATACTTCATGAGGTTTGTTCTCAAATTTTCATGAGGTATGCATTGTTAAGTCTTCTCTCAAGGTCTGCAATAAATCTGTTCTCAAATATTCACAAGGTATGCATTAAAGTTTTCACAAAGTCTACATCAAATACTTAAATAGGACAAACAAAGTATACATGGTGATTATGTGTATAAGACCAATTTTTTACCATGGAACAACCACACTCCCGCTATGTCACTCTAATTCTTCCATGATATATATTGAATTTCAACCAACCTACAAATCCTAATATATTCCTTCACCCTATGTATGATTTGCGGGACAAATATTCTTCGATATTTCAATTGATTTTTGTTTGTACTATGACTAGAATCAATTGCACTAAAAACTCAACTAGTAATGCATATTTACAAAGGTTTTCAAATTTATCATGCTTGCACTACAAAACACAAAATGAAGGATTCATGTATCATCCAACCTAGTCAAGAACATGATTGAAAACATTTTCTACAAAAAAATTAAAAAATTAGATAACACAATTAATATTATTCAAACACATTTCCATGCCCAAAAATGGCCAACAATCCCAAAGGGGCCAGATTCATCAACGAGGAATGAGGAAATTTTCATTGGTGACCAAGGTTCAATTCCCATGAGAGCATCTAGCCACTAAGGTTTCCATGGGGGAACTTGGAGGTAGTGGTCAAACATGTGAGGCTTACATTTCACTCCCTAAGCACACATAAGTGGATTAAATACCACCCTCTTGTATGTTGAAACGTCAACAAGAAACATGTGTCTAATTTACTTTTCCCTTAATTAAATTAGACAATAAATATTAATCTATTATCTCATTCATCACTGAGTAATTTGGAATTTTAACAGTGTAGTTAAGTGAGTTAAGCTTAGTTGTATTAGTGGGAGTTCAGTGAATTAGTTAATTCACTGAACTTACAATCAGTTAACTCGCATACAAACTGAAGACTTGCCACGGTTAACTATATGCATTCCAATGGATGCCAGTTGAGATCATAGGTGAAAGGGACAGTCGACTATCAGTTGTGATTTGTTCACACATGCAGTGAATATGCTTATGAGCATGAGCAAACCAGGCTACCGCATCACACTGAATTCGACTCAGTTGGGCGAGATTCAATTTGGGGGGCGAATTGAGATAGCAGAGGTAGCACAGAGGAGTTTGCGCAGAGGAGGCAGGCTGTCTGAACACAGGGAATTGGCGCATGATCAGCTAATTCGTGTATGACAGTGTGAGACTTTTGTATTGTACTGAGAGCTCTTGGATTAGAGTTTTGTATGAGATTATTTCATAATTCATGATATAAATAATATATGATAGTGGGGTTTTGAGCTCTACGCTTTCCCTGGAAAACCATTGTGTTGTGTGTTATTGATATTCCATTCTGCGCATTGTAAATTGAATCATGGTTTAATTGTTTCCGCAATAATAAGAGTAGAAGCGATTCTGTATTTAACAAGAGGCAAATTCGTTAGATCAGGAGAATCGCAGGAATACATTAATTTGTATCGAAATTTCTACATGGTATCAGAGCCACGGAGGCCACGGAGTTGAGTTTTGGGTTGGATAATATTCAAATTTGCAAGATTTTCTTGGTGCTACATTTGATTCAAGATCGAAATGTCCTTCAATGGCTTGAGGTTGGAATATGCACTCGAGGGCAGCTCTAACTACATTGCATGGAAGGACAGGATGGAGGCAGTGCTCGAAGACAATGGCTTGAAGGATTACATTGATGCAGATGTTCCTAAGCCAGCTGCGACAGATACTGCAAATCTTGATGCATGGCAAAAGAAAGTGGCAAAGGCGAGGAGGATTCTGTTGGAGGGAGTACGAGACCACATTGTCTCAAGTCTCCATGGGAAAACCACACCATATGCAATGTGGAAGGTTTTGACAGATCTGTTCCAAAACAGTAGCGACCATAGGAAATTGGCGCTCAAGGATAAACTCAGGAAGATTAAGATGGAGAAAGGAGACACCATTCCAAAATATCTCACAAAGTTTGTCGAATGTCGGGATGAGCTTGGAAGTGTGGGAATAACAGTCGCAGATGATGATTTGGTGAGCTTGGCACTCCTAGGGCTTCCTAAGAGTTGGCACAGTTATCAAGACTCTGTCAATGGAAGAGAAAAGTTGCCGGATTGGGAACGACTATGGTCGGATCTGGTGCAAGAGGAGTTCAGGCGGAACACCAGAGATGGATCTTCATTAAAGCATGATGATGAAGAGAATTGTGCTTTGACTGCCAAGGCAAGGAAAGGGAAAGGGAAGAAATTCCAATCAAATTTCGAGTCTAAAGTCAAGAAGCTGGATTCGTCCAAAGTGAAGTGTTTTCACTGTCACGAACGAGGGCATCTCGCCACTAACTGTCCGTAGAAGAAGAAGAACAAGACGGTTGCTGGAGCTGCAACTGGTGAGGCTCTTGTCTCACAATTTGAGCTTGACTTCTCATTGATAGCATGCATGGCATCAAGTGCATCAGGATCAGTATGGTATTTGGATAGTGGCGCTTCCTTTCACATGACTGGAGATAAAGAGTCTTTTATTGACTTGGAGGAGAAAGATCTCGGAATGCATATAGAGATGGGCGATAATGGAAAATACAGTGCAACTGGTATTGGTACCATTACCTTTCAGAGGGAGTCAGGTAAACCATTTCAATTGAAAAATGTTATGCATGTTCCAGGTCTAAAGAAAAACTTGGTCTCAGTCGCAATGTTGGAGGACAGAGGCTATGATGTTGTTTTTAGCAGTGGGATAGCCTACCTGCGACATAAAGCAACAGGACAAGTCAAGAAGATAGGGATTCGAGTTAAGAATCTCTACATGCTGCAGGTAGATGGCTGCGGTGCCATGATAGGCAAGGCAGAAACAGTGGTGAGCCGGGATGAGGGCGAATTATGGCATAGGAGATTAGGCCATCTTCATCATGGAGCCTTGAAGATCATGCAGCAAATATCTACTGGACTTCCAAGGGGAACACTTGCTCAGTCAGATCAGTGCAAGGGGTGCACTCTAGGGAAGTATGTAAAATCCACCTTTCAGGAAAAGGAGAACCGTGCTTCGGTAATCCTGGAGAGAGTTCACACGGACTTATGTGGACCATTCTCAGTTGCTTCAACAGCAAAACACAGGTATTATGTGATTTTTGTTGATGATTTTTCTCGTAAATGCTAGATATTCTTCATGCAGAAGAAGAGTCAAACTTTCTCAAAGTTCTGTGAGTTTAAAGCATTGGTGGAGAAAGAGTCGGGGAAGCAAGTGAAGGCTCTAAGGAGCGATAATGGTGGAGAATACATCTCTAACGAATTCAAAGACTTCTGCAGCAGAGAAGGAATTCGAAGAGAACTCATAGCGCCTCATAACCCACAACAAAATGGAGTCGCGGAGAGAAAGAACAGAACGATCGTGGGTGCAGCACGAGCGATGTTGCATGATCAAGGCCTACCATTGCATTTATGGGCAGAGGCATGCAATACTGCGGTTTATGTGCAGAACCGTTGTCCTCATAGAGTGCTTGGCATGAGTACACCTGAAGAAGCGTTTACTGGTAAGAAACCTGATGTTTCGCATTTTAAAATTTTTGGTTCATCTGTTTATGTGCATGTGAACAAGGATGCCAGGAAAAAGCTGGAACCGACTGCTGAAGTTGGGATATTTGTGGGGTACACAGAAACGCCCCATAATTATCGTGTGTATTTGCCGAACAGTAAGATGACTGCTGTGCGACGGGATATAAAATTCGATGAGGAGAAAGCCATGCGATTGTCGCTTGAGAGGGAGCTAGACTTGCATGCAGAAGAGGAACTGTTGGTTCCCAAGGATGAGTCTCGAGATGTGGATCAGCCACATGAAGAGGTTCATAGAGTGGAGGAAACCACTCGAGCAGAGCCATCCATCAGAAATGGCAGAAAGTACACCACAGAAGCTGATAGACTGAGACTAGATGCTGCACAGAATATAGGAGCCCCTATTTCACAGTGCAGGCAGAGACAGTCTCCTGATCGATTTGCTGGATACATGGCTCTTATGGGAAAATGTATTGTGACTGAACCATCTTCCTTTCAGGAAGCAGTGCAGGAGCCCACTTGGGTTGATGCTATGGTAGAGGAGTATGACTCCATTGTAAAAAACAGTGTATGGGAAGTTGTCCCAAGACCGATTGATAAATCAGTGGTAGGTTCGAGATGGATCTACAAGGTAAAGCAAGCTGCTGATGGGAGCGTGGAGAAATACAAGGCCAGGTTTGTGGACCGGGGCTTCTCACAGATTGAGGGGATAGATTATGGTGAGACCTTTGCACCTGTCGCAAGGTACTCTTCCATAAGATCCATCCTTGCACTCTCAGCGCAGATGGGCTTGCGCATTCATCAGATGGATGTAAAAAACTGCGTTCCTCAACGGGATCATTGATGAAGAAGTGTACATTGAGCATCCTGAAGGTTTTGAGACCTTTGACAGAGAGTCGCATGTGTGCATACTCAAGAGAGCACTGTATGGGCTGAAACAAGCACCCCGTGCTTGGTACACTCGGATAGACAGCTATTTCACCGGATTGGGCTTCACCAAAAGTGAAGCGGATGCAAACCTATACCAGTTGGTGGTGGAGGGTAAGCTTTTAATCATTGTGCTTTATGTTGATGATTTAATATTGACAGGTGATGAGCAGCTGATACACTCATGCAAGGAGGACCTTGCAAAGGAGTTTGAGATGAAGGATTTGGGCCTTCTTCATTATTTCCTTGGTTTGGAAATATGGCAACGAGATGGTGAATTGTTTGTGTCTCAAGAAAAGTATGCAAGAGAGATACTGGGTAAGTTTCACATGGAGGGCTGCAAACCCATGGATACTCCTCTTCCAGGAAACTGGAGGAAAGAGGATGCTACTTCTGAAGAGGTAGTGGATGCTACTGTCTATCGACAGTTAGTAGGTTCACTAATGTATTTAGTGAATACGAGGCCAGACATTTTCTATGCGGTTAACCAACTAAGTCAAGCGATGGTTAAGCCTACCAAACTCTTTTGGAAGGCGGGGAAGCATGTCTTGCGATATCTGAAGGGCACTGTTGAGTATGGATTATGGTACAGACAGACGGATGAAGTGAAGTTGCTTGGCTTCATGGATGCAGATTGGGCAGGCAGCCCAACGGACAGAAAGAGCACATCAGGAGGGATCTTTAGTATCGGATCTACAGCTGTATCTTGGTACAGCAGGAAACAGAGATCCGTGGCACTGAGTTCAGTGGAAGCGGAATACATGGCAGCGAGCCAAGCTGCATGTGAGGCTATCTGGATGAGGAAGATCTTGGTTGGTTTGTTTGGTTCTCACTTAGATCCGACCGTGATTTATTGTGATAATCAGAGTTGCATTAAACTCTCGATTAATCCTGTGTTTCATGATAGATCTAAGCATATAGATATCCGGTATCATCATCTCAGAGATTGTGTGCAGGGGAAGATCATGTTGCTTCAATACATTCCTACGGAAGATCAGGATGCAGACATTCTGACGAAGGCGCTTACCAGGAGCAAATTTGAATATCATAGGGATAGGATTGGAGTGAAGGATAATCCCTTTCTTGTTGAGAGGGAGTGTTGAAACGTCAACAAGAAACATGTGTCTAATTTACTTTTCCCTTAATTAAATTAGACAATAAATATTAATCTATTATCTCATTCATCACTGAGTAATTTGGAATTTTAATAGTGTAGTTAAGTGAGTTAAGCTTAGTTGTATTAGTGGGAGTTCAGTGAATTAGTTAATTCACTGAACTTACAATCAGTTAACTCGCATACAAACTGAAGACTTGCCACGGTTAACTATATGCATTCCAATGGATGCCAGTTGAGATCATAGGTGAAAGGGACAGTCGACTATCAGTTGTGATTTGTTCACACATGCAGTGAATATGCTTATGAGCATGAGCAAACCAGGCTACCGCATCACATTGAATTCGACTCAGTTGGGCGAGATTCAATTTGGGGGGCGAATTGAGATAGCAGAGGTAGCACAGAGGAGTTTGCGCAGAGGAGGCAGGCTGTCTGAACACAGGGAATTGGCGCATGATCAGCTAATTCATGTATGACAGTGTGAGACTTTCGTATTGTACTGAGAGCTCTTGGATTAGAGTTTTGTATGAGATTATTTCATAATTCATGATATAAATAATATATGATAGTGGGGTTTTGAGCTCTACGCTTTCCCTGGAAAACCATTGTGTTGTGTGTTATTGATATTCCATTCTGCGCATTGTAAATTGAATCATGGTTTAATTGTTTCCGCAATAATAAGAGTAGAAGCGATTCTGTATTTAACAAGAGGCAAATTCGTTAGATCAGGAGAATCGCAGGAATACATTAATTTGTATCGAAATTTCTACATTGTAATCCTTACAACTAAACACTAATTGTTATGACTGTGACCACACTTTTTTATATACAAACGATCATATGTGTTGTTGAGTTATATTCAAGATGTCTATTTACTGCGTGATGTTTAGGGTTTCACCCTAGCTACCCATTGTTGGTATAATTTATGTCTATTAAATTTTCAATATTAATTATCAACCATGGTTTGTACACTTAGAGTAGTCACAAAGTATATGTTGAGGTAGAAGGGGACCTAATATGTTTACTATGCATATCCTAGAGATGTTTAATAATGAAAAGATTTAAATATCTTTCAAAATGAAAAACCGAGTCAAACTAAGAAGTAAGATTATCAAACCATGAACTATCAAACATATCAAACCTAAACTGATAACTTGAACAGATTGCAATGATTTCAAATGTCAAACTAACCTAATTATCAATTCAAAACCATGCTATTCCAATCTACATACGAGAACTGAGATTGCAAAACACAAAGAAATTACTAGTCTAGGAAATAATACTTGACTAAAAACAAACTATTCTATGGAAGTAAAAACAATCATTCAAACCCTATTCTAGGAATGGAAAAGGCTATTCTACTATGCGATATCGAAATTCTAACTATGAAACAAATTCAGAAACCTAACTACAGAACAATTTCAAATTGCAACTAACTATTAAAAATAAGAAACTATGCTACTTCGAGAAAGATGATGAACTAATTCTCCTAAGAAATTCAATCGACAATGAACTACAAATTCAAGAGAATGAAAATGCTATTCTAGGATTTAAGCATGCATTGACAACTAATATTTCAAACAAATAAATGATTTATAAGCAAACCTACCTAATTCCAATCTTCTTGAGGAATTGTATCAAAGTGACTTACAAATGCCACAGAGATGCAAAATGGAAATAAATCTAATCTAACTTCTATAAAAATATGGAAACTGAAAATGGACCAATTACAAGAGAATTTAAACATTGTAACTATCACTTATCCATCAAGTAAATGACATTTGAAAACCTAGCTACACTACTCAAAATGAAATACTACTTATTAATACTACTCTACTGAAAAGTATAAACTAGTTATTTGATCTCTAATAACTATTTCAGAATTGAAACATGCAATGCCCATCTATCAAACTCATGCAATAACCTATCAAATTCTAATTGTATACCTATCAACAACTAAGCATGAAACAATAATTCAAATGAATGAAAACAACTTTAATTTATAAGCAAACCTACAACAGAAAACAAAGTGCTTCTATTCTAATTCTATAGTAAATCAAACCATAAAACAACTGGAAACTACTGCATCTTTGAAATCCAAATGAGACTACTAAGTTTTAATTGAAAATTGATTTCTATTCCCCTATGCCTATAGAAATGAAATGACTGAACTAAAAATGGGACTAGCAAGATCTAGCTAAGAAACAAAGATGAAATACCATCTATAAGTTAAAATGTGAAATGGAAATGAAATGTTGAACTTGCTTGTTACTACAGAAATGAGATGAATTGAAAATTGATAAGATCTATGATAATATGTTAAGCAAATTTATACTATTCTAAGTTCCAAGCATGAAAGTAAATGAGAGTGAATGATGAGCTACTTAAACCGTAAATTAAAAAGACAACTACACTACTTGCATCCAAATCAGAAACTATTCCCTATTGTTCAGTGAAATGGAGTTGAAATGTAAATGTATTTAACCATAGCTACATCAGAAATGATCTATGTCTCAATGTGAATTTAAATGTGAAATGCTGAAAATGAATTTGAATCCTAGCTAGTTACAAAGTACAATGAAATATTGGAAAACTAATTCAAACCCTAGCTAACTATAGAACATACATGAAATAATGAAAATGCTGGAAATGAATTTAAATTTTGTCTAATTACGAATGAGATGCTGAAAGACAGTCTGAAAGAAAGTGCGAATGACCAGTCGTATGAACAACATAGATGCAAATTACATATGGACATAATAAGATTGCATTTATAAACAACTGAACAACATCTAGAGGAAAACGTTTTGAAATACATAAACATTAAAAACTGAAATTACTTATTTGCAAAAACTAAGAGAAATCTAGATATATGCACATATGGAACCATTGTTGTTGAGGGGCCCTTCTCAAGTAACAGAGGTCGTTCCTACTCTACTCAGTCACCAACCATGAAACAAAAGATAAAACCAACAACTGAAACAAAGCTTTTGTATTAAAATTGGAAGTAAAGTTTACAAAACGTTTTTCATTCCTTTCTTCATAAACCAGGGCATCTTTTTATAATATTTACAATAGAGAGCAGGTCGACCCTTTCAGTGGTCAACCTCTCTAAAAATAGAGTGCCTTCAATGCTAGAAACGACTCCATTAATACACAAGCCGTTTTTCCCCAATTCATGCGTGGTGGTTTCCTTGACGTGGGAAGTGGATGCGCTGGATGCTTGAACTAGTTATGAGCCAAATCTTCACGGGTAGAGGCTCACGAACAATATGTGCCAGGTGGGAAACAAAACCCACGTCTTTGTTTTTGCCATGAATGCTCCCAAGTAAGCAAACAAATGATTTTTGAGGTGCGAACGAAGGGTTGAATGGTCGTCCGAATGCAAATGAGCGTCCGAATGAACGTCCGCATGAAAACCACAACGTGTAGAATCAAAACTATATGCCTAACAGGTCTAGGAATGTTAAGTTAATATTAATTTTCCATAAAATACGATAATCAATGGAAATCACAGCAGAATTAAATGTGTTTATACCTGAGTCCATATGGAGGTCTTAACGATGAGAAATATGACTTGATGCATCAAAAATGGCAAGATGATGTAACCATAGCATGATCAATGATTCAAAATGATGACAAAATTGGGCATCAACATCCATCACGACCTTCTTTAGGCCCATGGTGTTTTTCTCCCATCCCTCATGCCTTCATGCAGTGTTCCCCCCTCTCTCAATGGCGTGGGATATTTCTCTTCGTGGTTTTCTTCTTTTTTTTGAAAGTTTCATATGGGAATGGTGGCTTCTATTAAGATCTATGTGGGAGGAGCTCCTTCTTGGGGGATTGTCATGCCTATCTCAACCTCCCCTCATGGATGAATTGGGCCCTCTTTCAGTGACGTGGTGAAGCATGGTGGTAGCCCTTTCCCTCCCTCTCATCTCTTGGTTAAAGAGACTCAAGTGATTTCCATCCCCAATGTCCAAGATGCATTTGATCAAGCAAATTTTTTCAATGGTCATGGTTTATTTTGCAAATTCATTAGTCTATGGGATCACTTGGTTGATTTGCACTTGTAATTGGATTTCTTCTTAATGTAAGTCTTTAATCAAGGAGGATTCCTTTATCTTTCCTTATGTGAAAGGTTTTTTTATTATGGGGTGGAGATCTTATTTTAAGATATGGTCCTTGGTTTTGGTGTTGCTTCGGTCTTTTCATGAAGCTCCGGACCTTGTTTTTTTCCTCTCTCTCTCTCTTAGGCCATTGTTTGGGATAGGCTCCTGAAATTGTTCCTGCATGTTTGGGCCTAGATTATATTCATACCATTGGAAGAAACCTAAGCAACAAGTTCCATTTCAGAATTCCTAAATCACATAAGCATTCAAACACAACGTTTTCTCGAATATGCATGGAAATGGATTTCAATAAAGGGTTTCCAGTGGAAATTAATATGGTAGGAATAAATTATTAATAGACCCAAAATATTGACTACGAGATGGCTATTTTCCTTTGTAAACACTGCTTTGAAACATGGAATTTATCATAGAACTACCCTAAATCTTCAAAGACTAGAAGATCTAGGATGCCTTACCATAAACCCACCTGGTGGATCAATGCAAAGGAGCACTAGTTTATTGGCAAGGAAGAGACAGTGGATTATGATTCCCCCACAGAAGCTTCTCCCAAGAGCAATCCCCCCTAGAAAGATGTGGAAAACATGAGATATTATCCTCTATTAGAATGAAAATCTAGGCCACAAGACATGTATCCTCCCTCCATAAAGGAAGAAACAAATTTTCCCTCTTCTATTACAAATCCTCATCTCAAGCATAAGGAGAGTTATGGCATGCCACATATAAGTGGATGAATTAGTACCCAAGGAGGATAATTATGATTCATAAACCCTAGAGAAAGGCCAAAAAAATGGTAGGCCTAGTTGCAACTCCATTAGATTTGAAGGAAGCTTGGACAATAGTAGCAAAGAAGAATAAATATTCTCCAACCATGTAGCCAATGGTTATAAGAAGCCAGTATCACAAACCATTTTAATGATGTAAATAGGACAAACTAATTACATTATCTATCCCTTCTTTTACAAGAACAAAAATTGTATTCAAAATGACAACTTACAATAAACCCTAGCCTAAGCATACTTGAAGTCCAACAATACTGAGAAAAATTATTGCCCTGAATTCTAAGAAAAGCAAACTTCTATTGTATACCAAGTGCATTTGGATATTCAACTAAAAAATTGGTAAGATTCTACAATCTCCTGAAGAATCAACTCAAAAATTGGCAAGATTTTTTTTTAATTCCTCAACCTCGTCGAATATCCAATGACACCACAACAGATATCTGACGGTGTTGCTATACATCCGAAAAAAAATTCGCCAAATATTGGGGTCGGGATCTGTTGCATATCCGACGCCCACACAACAATAATCCAACAAGTATGTTATATCTTCGACGACAAATGTCGTTGGATTTTGTTGTCGGCTTGTGGTCGAAGCTTGTCGGTTATTTGACAATTGGGGATGAATACTTTGTCGGATATTCGACATCATGGGTGTCAGTTAGTAGAAATGGCGATATGAATATGTTGTTGGATATTCGAACTCATTGTTTTCGGTTATTCGACATGTTGGGATGAATACTTTGTTGGATATTCGACCTCCTTGTTGTTATATATTCGACTTATTGGCTAAAAAAAAGTGTAGGTTGTTCGACGAGTTGTTGTCGGATATCCAATTGGGTTTTGTGTCAGTCGGTGTATGAAGGAAATCTGTTAATGCAGACAAAAACGAATCTGTCTAGCCTAAATGGTTTAGGTCTAGTACAAAAGAGTACACAATATAAGATCTTTCCTAGTTAGATTAAATTGCAAGGTGATTCAGGGAACGAATTACCTTATGATCGCAATTCCTTTCTCTTTACTTGATCTACTTCCAATCCCTTGATCTCCTGCTGCAAGACAAGATAGAGCAAATGGAAACAAGCAAACGACATGAAAGCATATAATTATGAATCTAACTAGATAAGCAGTCAAAGAAGCAAATCATGAACAACATTACAAGACATAACATGTTTATGGAAAGACACTTATATTAGATGCAATTGCAACAAATACAACATAGGGAGAGTTACAACCGATGCTTTGACATTGTGACTCCAAATCCAATGATCTTTCCTCAAATATCCAAAGCCTCCTATTCTCCTATGGATGAAGAAGATAGTTTGACCAAATTCCACCAGCATATGGGTGCATAATCTTTCCTCCCTCAACAATGGAGAGGGGGGTTGTATATATAGGGCTAAAGGGATATAATAGGTTGAGGATTTAGGGGAGAGGTATAAGGGATCATCCCACTAGGTTAGGGGATCGATATCCACCTATCCAAGCATCTAGGGATAAGCCTCCACATCACCAAGCTTCGAGAAATCGCTCAAATCTTCCTTTTATCCATTTTAACCAACTTCGATGCACCTTGCATGAAGGAAACCTGTGTCAGAAGTAGATCATCGCGTCCTGTACAAAGGCACACTACATTAGCGATGCGCTCTGCTAAGGTGCAAAGTGTGTCACCTTGAGTTCGATGCTCCTTGCATGAAGGCAAGGTGTGTCGGGGTGAATACCAAAAATTAAAGGGAGAGGACAAAAACCTTCCTTCTAATGTTTTAGCCCAGGGAAATTCAGGGATGAAGGCATGTAGATGACACATGACTCATGATGACGAGATTTTGGTGTAACAGAATGCCCCCAAAAACATGCAGTCGGTAAAATAGAACAGGTGAAGTGATTTGTAATATAAAGGAATGAGTCAAGAATCACCGGTTGGAAATAGACTCCTGTAGTATAACTAACTCTGAGATATATGTATCATATGACTCATAACATGGTTGTAGATGAATACATTGTAGATCCATGATCGTAAATACTGACTGAACACAATCATGGCTACTAGACACAAGTGTAGATCCGTGATGAGATGATAACACAACCATGACCAATACAAAGTGGATACGTGTGATATGACTAAAAACAATCTCCAGCAAATCCTAGGTGGGATTTATGACTTAACCTAGGGTATTCAAGCCAAACTCGCAATAATATGAATCTAACCATGTGATTACAATGTCTTGAAGTCGAACATGGTAGAAACCACTTCATTATAGGTCATTGATGTATACCGCTAACAAGCGCTAGGGAGATCACCATTGATGTCAATGATTCCCAAGGTATCATAGTACATACCATCGAGTGTGAATCAATGAGTTGAGGTCGAACACTCGATGGAATCTTTAAATCAAGAGTAAATTATGCGAACTCATGTTGAAAGCAGGGTAACCTTCCATTAAGGCATGCAGGCCCAAGGTACTTGATTGGTTTCTAGATTCATTCCTTGGATGATGTGTTGAAGTTGACAAGGATAAATCCGTCAAAGGAGGGCCATTATGAATCCCCCATCATTGAAATGAAACATGATAAAAGATGTTTTGGAGTGAATCAGCTAGTAGAGTAATGTATGAGACTAACTCAGGGAAAACTGACATGATAGAAGGTAAAATGACTGCAGATAGTGTATCGATGAACATACCTCTCTTGAAAATGGGCATGGCATGACTTGGAAGTATTGACATGACGAGAATAGCACCAACCCCTAATGAAACTAATGATGGAATCATTCTTTGGATGACTCAAAGGAGTGAAAAGACTCATGGAATTGATGTGACTCGAGGAAAAACAGATTACCCAAGTACCGGATGCATATGCAAACAAGTGCCATGTTCAAGAGTGACTAAGTACTGCCATAATTACTATGAAACAAAAATTTCCTTCCTTTTCCCCATCATGATCGATGAGTACCTCTTTTTTTTTTATCGAGCTTGAGGAGGGTAACATATGCTCGGTATAGATCATCCTTTGGACGAGACCAATCCCAATTTTTTTACGAACTTGAGATAGGATGGGTTTGTCCCAAAACTAGCCCTTCAATGTCAGATTTTAACGAGTTCAGAGAAGGTAAACTCTGCGTCATTTCATGTTTAGAGAGTCTCAAAAGAACTAAATAAGAATCCAAAGGTTCTTTTTCGTAAAAGTTAGTTTCCTCATCCGAAAAAGGATAAAACATTGAGATAGAACACTTCCATTCATTATTAACCAGAGTGCTCCTTTTTTGTAAAAAGTACCTCCTGGTCCGAAAAAGGGGTAAACTATCACGAGAAATACGATCACTCAAATAATTTTACAAGCGTGAAAGAATCAAGTTCTCTTGGCAATCTTTTCATATTTAGGGAGTCTGAAAAGAGATTAAAGAGGAACTCCGAGGTTTTCCTTTTTTGTGGAATTTTTATGAGCCCAAAAAAGTGATAAAATACAACTCGGTGACTTATTCTCATCATTTTACGAGCACGAGAAAGTAGAAAAGTAAGCTCAATGCCATTAATATTTCACTTTAATGAGCGGGATAATAGCATACAAAATGATCGAGAGTCGTTCACACTTAACAACAAGTGTGAAATGACCACAATAGTCATCGAAAAGTGATAACGCCGCTTTACTTTACCTGTGGACTCCAAAAATAAGTCAAAACGACAAATTAGGTGCTTAGACAAAAAAAATTACCAACTATAGTAAAAATTGACCCATAAAAGAATAAATCAAAATAAGAATATTGCATTTTTGATATAAAAAGGGTCAAATAGTAAAAAATAGTCACCATTTTTTTTACCAAATTGGGAGGAGTGAAAACACCAATTGGAGTCGATTTTCAAGCGATGATTGTGGGAGTTTCAGCCAGCCATTTTCGACACTGTCAGCGTTAGGTAGGTCTAAACCTTATCCTCTTCATTTTTAGTGGATTATATTTGCATTTAATTTGCATTTTTTGGGTTTTTGAGCTTGTAGAATGGGGGAATTGTGCGCCCCTTGGGCGTCACACTTTCCCCTTATGGGAAGTGCATCGAGGGCTCTCTGACACACTTCACATATGGGTAGAGTGCGTCGGCGCACTGTGTGAACTGACCGGGTGCGTCAGCACAATTTGTCCCACTAAAATAAGAAATAAGCTCAAAAGATCCAAACCCAAAGGTATAACAAGGTTCTAATACATGTTTGAATGTTGTTTGGACAGGTTTGGGTCACTAAAATTATCGAGTGGAAGGAAAGAGAACATGAAATGGAGGATGCCCAAGCGGAAAATGATCCTCATTCCATGAACGCGCTCCAACAATGCGGTTTGCTCAAATTATTTCACATCCAGGGCATGATAGCCCAAGTGCCATTGCTGGATCATTTGATCAGATTGTGGGATCTAGATCAACTATACTTCCGAGTTGGTGTTGATACTCTGACCATAGATGTAGAGGACATCTATTTCCTGATGGAGTTATCCAGGCGGGGTGCCCCAGTTTTGTTATCAGGGCCACGAGGCAGTGACCAATCCACGGAGAGCCTAGTGGCTCAGTTTTGTACACCTGGTACTCAGATGCTTGCTAGGAAGATTCCCATCAAGAATGTGAGGGATCGACCACTGCACATGGTTCTCTTCACCATAGAGAGAGTGGTGGGGAGCACGGATCCTCATCAGGCCATGAAGGAACATATGTTGTATGATGTAGAGTGCATGGCCCCAACAGTGTTCAACTAGTGTGAGGGACTCCTCGCAAATCTCAGGGATTAGCTCACCAAGTGTCGCAGAGGTGAGATGAAACAGTTCGGATATGGTTCTATTGTAGTCTTGTTCTTCTTGGAACGAGTCTCATTTCTACGTCCTCAGGTGGAGATAGAGGATATAGATCCGAGGGATCCTCATATGGTTCGTTGGTCATAGGTTATGGCTCGTCATGGAGGTGGGGGCGCCATAATCAGTTATGGTCCCGCCTTCTTCAGGTGGTTGCACAGAAAACTCGTCATGGTTGAGGATTATCCGTATGCGGGTACAAAATTTAGAGGTGACCCAGACTTGGCCCTACCTAAGGGTGACCAGTGGGGGAACCTAGGTAAGAAAGAAACTCTATTTTTGTTTTTGTATTGTATAGTTATTTGATGTTTTTTTAGTAGTACTGATGTTTCATATGTGTTTTTTATGCAAATATTGGTCCATCTCGACTAGCAGGGTCTTCTCCCATTGAGAGGAGAGGAGCGGTGCGAGATATAGGAGCTGAACTTCCAGATGCAGCGGAGGATCTAGATGAGCTGGAGGAGAACCTCCAGAGACTGACCATGGATATACCATACATATCCATCGATGATCTTCCTCTCAGGTACCAACACTATACAATTGGATTTTCTCAGCGCTTCGGTCGATTGCTCCATAGAGTAGCCCGAGCGATTATCTATTATCATGAGCATCCTAAGGGATAGCTCATACATGATGTATATGTACTGAAAGCTACGGGCTTCATAATTTTTGTATCTATGACCTAGTGAAAGCTCGTATGCTTCATATTTTGTACCAGTACTACATTTTTTGTATTATACCGACATGATGATATATATATATCTACAAAACACTATTCACATCTTTATATACTGTGTTTCATTGATGATTATGGGATCTTGTACATGTTTAACTTATACTATAGATAATTTACATGTTATGTCATTTTTACGCATTTGTTTGATGGAATGTTTATGAATGTGCAATATACCAATACAATATGAAATCACTACTACATTTGGACTTAAAAAACAATGGGAAAATCCGACGGCGCGTCGATCTCTCTATTTTTACCTATTAAAAATCACAAGTTTGTAATTTTTTTTTTAAATTGCCCCGACTGTCGGTTTTGCGATGGCGCGTTTGACAACCATCGGTTTTGCTGCAGTTAGCTTAGGGGGCGTCGGATATTCGATAGTAGGGAAAAATTTGACTGTTGGTCAACCCTTAAATTTTGGTCAACTTTTTAATTATATTAATTTTTTATTCCATGATTTGAGCCGCCATCGAATATCCGACGCTTAAGTGATATAAATAGAGAAGTAGGCCAATTACATAATCTCACTTGTGATTCCTCTTATCTTAGGCCATGCACATAAGGTAAAGAGAAGTAGGCCAACCGAAATATGCCTAGGGCATATTTTATGCTACTTGGGTTTGCTCGTACTTTGTTCTTAGGTTTGAGTAATAAAATGCCACGTAACAATAATGTTACAGGTCATTAAGATCAAGAACAAAATCGACAATTGCTTGCTAGGTTGTGGGATGGAGTGCAAAGAAGGGGTGATGGAAAATGTTATTGTCCTTGCAGTCGATGTAGGGGCTTTAATTCGAGAAGGTTACTGATCTCAACAGCTAAAATACATTGTAGGGAACATGGACATGTTGAGGGGGGGAATGAATATCATCCATTGGTAAGTCCTAATTCAATATTATATATGAGGTCTTTATATTGAGATTTTTTGTAATTGTATATTGTATCATTTTTTTTTTGTTACTTAATCGACATGACTAATGTTTTTTTTTACATTTTAATTGTAATTATAAAGGAAGGGCCTCCTAGGGTAGTTCCGAACATGGAGAATGTGGTAATTGCGGAACAACTAGAACCGGAGGAACAATATGCAGGTCCTGTGAATATTGATGATCGAGTTAATGATGATATGGAATTAGCCGATGATCATGATGATAACATATTTGAGGATGATGGTGCAAATACCTTAATCAATGATGCATTTAATGTTAGAATGGACGCGGCTGATCAACATCATGAAAATCATGACGACTTTGATGATCTTCATGATTTACCTATACTTGAGAAGGCAAACAATCCCCTTTTTGAAGGCTCCCACATAACTCTTCTGTCTACTGTGTTGCTGATAATGGACTTGAAGGTTATGAATGGTTTTTCAAACACATCCATCACGTAGTTGTTAAGGTATGTGATTATATTTTTCATCGATCGCATATATATGATCACGATAAATTACATATATTTATGTTTCTATAATATTTCTATTCTAGTTATAAGTTCATAAAAAAAAGTAATAAGGATGAAATTTTTGTCATTAATTATATATTCTTGAAATATTTATATTAACCATTATTTTTTAAATTTGTTGTAACAGGTTGATAGGTGAATATTTGTTACCACCATCAAATATTTTACCTCACACATACCGAGATTTAGCTGCCACCATGAAATATATTGGAATGGAGTATCAAGAAATTGATGGATGTCCTAATGATCATATTTTATATTATAATCAGTATGAATTTGCAACAGAATGCCCTATATGTCATAGCAGTAGATACCGAACAGATCAAGTAACCAAAAAGGTGTCTTGTAAGGTTCTTCGTTATATTCCTATTATTCTACACTTGCAACGACTGTTTAGGTGCAAAAACATAGCACAATTTATGGATTACCATGCACGGAATAGAAGTGGAGATGATATTCTTCGAATGCCTGCAGATGGTTCTGCATTTACAGACATGGAGGAAAAATGGTCACACTTTAAAGAAGAACCTCGTAATGCTAGACTTTCTTTGGCAGCGGATGGTGTCAATCTATTTGCAGAGATGAGATCTAGTTACTCGGTCTGGCCTGTTTTTGTTATCAACAATAACATTCCTCCATGGATGTCAATAAAGAGGGAGAATATAATGTTGGAAATGATTGTTCTAGGTATAATTTGTACTTTAGAACAATAATTTTTTAAATATGCATGATTAGTATTTAATTTGTGATATTTGTTGCATATTTACTTATATGTATTTTATTTGTTGTTTTCTTTTAGATAAGTACCAAGTTAAAGATATGAATGTATATATCGAACCTCTTGTTGATGAACTACTTAAGCTATGGAATGGCGTCACTATGTATGATGTCTCTAGACCAATAGGGCAAAGGGGATTTCAATTCCATGCAATGCTTACCTGGACAATTCACGATGCTCCAGGGCTAACACATTTTTGTGGTATGTAATTGTAATGTACTGCACTAAGATATTTTTTAATTTTATTTAGTGATATACTAATCAGTTATACGTATGTTTTTTAAATAATTAGCATGATATTATATAAAATATATTTTGCTTACCATAATTTATCCATGTAGGTCTTCAAACAAAGGGAAAATTTGCATGTCCAGTTTGTGGTCCCAAGATGAATTCTCGTCGTTCAAAGAGTTTGTCAAAGGAAGTGTTTGATGAGTATAGGCACTTCCTCTCTAAGAATCATAGGTATCGAACTACCGAAAAACATCTTTTCAATGGGAAAGAGGAGACCGCATTAAAACCACAGAGAATGACACCTCATGTATGGAAGTTGCAATATAATAGAAATCATCAAGGTACGAATCAATTTGTCTATCTTATATATTCATATTGATCATCTCTGACATGTTTTTAATGTTTTGTTTTGGCCAATTGTATATTTAATTTTATTTATTGTAATATACGACATTTTAATCTCTACTAGTTTAGCTTATATATTGATCAATATTGATGGTCGTGAACATGAAGGTGTAAATGGGTTTCCACGAGGAATGAAAAGTTATCCCAAACAATTTAGTAGGTTGCCCTACTATGAGAACTTACTAATTGTTCATTTGTTTGATACAATGAATATCGGAAAGAATGTAGCTGAAACACTATGGCGAATATTAGATGGAAGGAGTGACAAAGAAAAAATTGTCAAAATTTGTAGTGACATTCAAGACTCCAATCATGCAATGAAAGATATCATTGAACATTTAAACAACGATGGAGACCAAATCAATATAAGGTCACTTCCATGGTTATTGACTGAGCAACAAAGCAATGCGGTAAAAAAGTGATAGAAAAAATGAAATTTCCCACAGGATTTTGTTCGAACATAAAGAATATCTTAACAAGGAAAGGTGATTTTGGTGGGGTAAAAACGCATGATTGGCATATCTTCATTAAGGTAATTATATATTTTTGGTATTATATATTGCTATATTACAATACTGCATGTTTTTGGTTTAATTCTTTGCCTAATTTTGAAAAATATATTGATGAAACGTGTTCATTGTTACAGTATGTTCTACCTGTATCTCTCCCAGACAACTTTGACAATAATGTCAAACAGGTCATATATGATCTTGGAAAATACATGAGGTAATTAGAAATAATTTTTTCACGCTAAATTTGTAATTTGTTTAATCCATTGTATAACTTATATGAATTATGACATTTTTTTTAGTCAATCATGTAGATTTGTACTACAATGTTTAACTTCTGTCGTTAAATGATATCATTATTTTCTTGCATCACATGTAGATGGTTGTCATCTAAATAAATCCACAAAGAAGATATAAGGTATTGGAAGAGAGAAATTCCTCGTTTAATGTGTCAAATGCAGAGATTTCTACCTTCGGCATTTTTCAATGCACAAGAACACTACCTCATACACCAAGTTGAGGAGATTGAATTGTGTGGACCTATACACGCAAGGTCCATGTGGATGGTTGAGAGGCACTTGAAATTTATGAAGGCTTTAGTTAGACAAAGAGCACGTCCAGAGGGTTCTATGGTGGAGGGATATATGGTATTTCAGGCCATGGTGTATATTGTTGAATATCTTCCAGGGTTGGCGTTTATTAAGACGGAATTAGATCGATGCAATGGTGATCCAAAATCGACTAAGAAATTAAAAGGAGAGTACCTGTTGGGGAAAGGTAGATCGAGGAAGGTCAAAGGTAATTATTAAATATTGGTGTAGAATAATAATGTTAATACATTTTAATAATATCGTACTTAATTATTTCATTTTTAATATTCATCAATTATATGCATCATTAATATTATAATGTTACATCACGTTAATTATTTTTCTGAGTTGATTTTTGTAATTTTTTTTTCATGCAGTTGGCCGCGAGTGGGATGCACTACATTTGTACGCCGCAAACAATATTGATTGGATGAAGGTATGGATTGAACGATGTAATCAATCTGGTCGAGGACTATCATGGGAAGGTGTGGCTTCATTGGTTAAAGAAGCACATCACAATAGAGATGGAAATCTAACAGAAAGGGAAATCAATTTAGCATATGGTTTAAAAGATAAACAGGTAATTAGCATGATATTAATATAAATATAAGCCACAATATTTTCAATTATGATATTCATGTTCATCTTGATTTATTTCATTTTCTTTGCATAGTACTTTAAGAACATAAAATACTTACTAGCTGTTCATTATCAATTGATGATGTACTGATCATTTAATTTACATGTCTTGCAATATATTGCACGTAAAACACCACAAGGCTATGTGGTGCAACGGTCGTAAATATCGCGTTAAAAAGTTGGATGAAACAAGGAAAACATGTGATTCTGGGATAACTGCAGTCTTTGAGGTCACTAATGTTTCCTCTAGAAGCGACAAACATCTAGAATTGTCATAAAATATATATTATGGGTATTTGGAAGATATCATTGACTGTGACTTTAAATCATTCAAAATAATTCTTTTCGTTGTGAAATGGTATAGGCTACGACTGAATCAATCTGATCCCGATAGAACTGTTATTGAACATGCTAATGGATTTACCATGGTCAATACAAGGTCGCTTGAGTCACAAACGTCATAGCCCTATGTTCTTCCAAGTCAATGTGAACAAGTATTTTACATAGAAGTTCCTGGTAGACAGGGTTGTTTGTTTGTTATTAGACATGATCCAAGAGGAAGGCCGGTAAAGTATAATATTGTAGAGGAAGATGAAGAGGGTGTTGAAGAATAAGGTGATCATGTAGAGGATCAACATGAGTTAGATGTTGATGATCATAATGTTTCGGAGGAAGATGTTGAAGAGTTAGTTGAAGCAGATGATGTAAGAGACAATGTTCATGATGAAGATGATATTGACGATGATCACTTTATCGAAACTTACAGCGATGACGATGATGATATGGCCTTTAATCCTTATAATGTTGAATCCGGATCAGATGATACAGATGCAAACTTGGATGGAGAAGACGATGATGAATTGCATTGAACAAATGCATTGAATATTTCTAAGTGATGTGTGGGGGGGGGGCAGATGAGCTTCCACCTTCACGTGGTTGTCCCTGTTGAGTAGAGAATATTAAGATATTCTTGAAACAAAGAGAAGCTCGTTAAGGTTAATTCACATTTGTACTTATTCCCATCATCATCAATACGATCATCATCACGTTGCCATTTCCATCATCCTCAATATTGTCACGATGACCATCAATATTGTCCTCATCATCGTAATATTCGTCGTCGTCGTCGTCATCATCATCATCATCAGCATCATCCTAATCATCATCATCATCATCATCATCATCATCATCACCATCATCATCATCATCATCATCATCACCATCATCATCATCATCATCGTTGTCGTCGTCATCATCATCGTTGTCATTGTCTTCGTCATCATCATCATACTCATCCTCATCCTCATGGATTTGTGTGGTGTGTAAAGGTCTCATGCATGACCAATGAGCCCAATAGAAAAATGCTATGGCCTAAGGCCTTGTATTTTGACTATGGACCATGTCAAACACCTTAAGAACCATTCATGGCATGTCAATCCTTACAACGATTATATCTCAGTTATGGGATAAAGATTACATATGCAAGGCCTATGTGGCGGTATATGGCACCATGTATGGCCCATTATCCATATAAGAAACTGGTATGAACTTATCCCCTTAATTTTGATCCTAGGCAATTGCTTAGGCCCTAAGATCCACATTGTAGTCCAAATATTCCTTATTTATGGCTTGTGTGATGGCTTAAGGGCTCAAACATGACACATGAACCCCATAGGTAAAATTTATGGCATAAGACCCTAGATTTTAGCATAGGACCATGGACTAGGCCATAAGATCCACCTTGTAGGCCAAATATGTCCCATGTAGAGCTTATGTGATGGCTCAAGGCCTTGTACACGGAACATGATCCCCATAGGTCATTTATATGGTATAAGACCCTAACTTCTAGCATTGAACCATGGCCTAGGCCCTTGTAGCTTATCATGATGTGAGAAGTCTCAGAATGACCACCATTAATCACACATGTCAAAGATTCCTAGCACATGACATGTGTAGTGCCTTAGGTCCCTATTCACAACCCATGAAACCTTTAGACAAATTTTGGGGCCTCAAGCCCTATTGCTGATTTTCAAACCACGGGTAAGACCCCAACAACTATCCCCAGTGTTACAACCTATAAATGGACACCATAGTTGACCCTCAAGCTAAATATTCCTTATATAGATCACGTGGAATGCCTTTGAGCCCCTATAGTGGTCTAGGGAACAATGCAGGTTTTATGAACCTTAGATTCAAAAATTGGTAGGTCTAAGACCCTACATTTTAACCTAGAACCATCCTTGGGGTCTAAGATTCATCCTTATTAATGTTTTAAACGTTGAAATGGCCACCATGCCCTTGTTATAGGCCACAAATTATCTATAAGGCATTTGTGATGGCTTAGTTCCCTAAGCATCTCCCATAAACCATTGAAGTAAATGTTATGGCCCAACACCTTGGCTTTAAGCCCCAAATCCATATCATAGGCCCTAGGAGTCTCATATATTATGAAAAAACATGAAATATGCACCATATCTCATGAAATATGCCCCATAATAAAAAGTATATAAAATATAAATTAAAAAATAAAAAATAAAAAATTAAATAAAAAAAATCAAAACAAAAAATTAAAAACAAAAACTAAGCATTTCCATTTCGTGCGCCCCTAACCATTTCCTTGGCACCCGATGACCTTTTGTGAAGTATTGGGTTTTGAATTAACAGGGCATGTTCATCGTATGATACCCTTAGTTCATCAAACTGAGGTTTTTCTGCAACTCGTTTGGTGGTTCGACGTCTGCAACTCGGGGCAAATGAGGGTTTGTTTTATTGGTTTCCCATCTCCCTGATGGTGCCCTAACCATTTCGTGCCCTAACCATTTCCTTGGCACCCGATCATCGTTCATTAAGCTGAGGTTTTTTGGTTCGGCGTCTGCAACTCGTTCGGTGGTTCAGCGTCTGCAACTCGTGGATTCGGGAGCATATTCAACAAGCAAGATTGTCAGCAAATTCGTCCCACAATGACATCGGTAAGTTAAAACCCTTCATCATTCTAAAAAAACCGAGGCCTTACTCACTGAAACTCTCCAATAATCCAAGTCCAAAATTCTATATTTTGAAATTTTATGTTTTGGGGGTTTTCTTTATTTTTTTGAAATTTTCTTCTCTAGTTCAAATTAGGGCACGGGGTATCTTCTGAGCCACTGTGGCTAATGGATCCCATTCGTTCATTTTAGCTGTGGAATGTTGTTAAGGATCATTATTATTGGATTTCATGGTTTTCAGTTCGAGTCTTGTAGCGTTCCGAGTGTTTGTCGTAGCTCGACTCATGTAATGAGTTCCTAAGTTTCAGTTGTGTGGTTCATGACAGCCATTAATAGGGCCTTATCATGACTTGAAAGCCACAATCCACGACTGCCCTTAATAGGGCCACAACTGTTCACGACAACCGTTAATAGGGGCATGACTCGAGAACCCTCAATGGGGCCTTAACAGACCACAACAACGCTATTCAGCTTTAGCATTGACCTTGGAAGCCCTTCCAGAACCCTCAACTTCCATTGGAATCCCTTCCTGAACCCTTGGCTGCCCTTGGAAGCCCTTCTTGAACCCTCAACAACCTCAGAAGAGAGAAAAACCAGTCATATAGAAGACGACAGCCTTGAATGGAATGATGATAACCCCATTGAAGTTAGGGAAGACCTTTGGCAGTTATGAAGAGGAGGAAAAACAATCCTGTAGCTGATCTAATACCTAAGAGAAAAATTCTGAGATGATGAAGAATTGAACAACAACTGCAAATACCCCAACGAATTTCTTGGACAGATATGAGGAATGAATTTGTGGTGATCAATTTCATTTGAGAGGGTTCCTGTTTTAAATCTCATCATTGTGTGTCTTCCATAAGTCAAGGAGTACAAAATAATAATATAAAATACATTGGTTATGTCCCTTTTAATTTTAATGTGGGCTTTTAACACTTCAACACCTTAGTTGGGGTTCGTTGTTGTTAAAATATTGATCTCTCTGCTGATTTTAAATAGTTTTTTGAAAATTTTGGTGACTTTTTAGTAAAATAATTTTATCCTATAGAATTTAGGCAAATTGTTCTTGGAAAAAAATTGAAATTGGAGAATCTATTTTGGAAACAAAAAGGAAAATTAATCAAATGGTGAAATTTAGTGCCTAAATTTTTCCTTGGTAATGTGTGCAAGATGATGACAGATTATTTATGCTAGATACTTGCATTACAACCTCATCCAAAACTTGATCTCATTGATTACAGATTTCTTTTTGGTGCTTCCACCAAATAGAGGCATTGGGAGGCAGGTAGACAACAATACTACATCATATATCAGAATTGTAAGACCTCGGGTGGGCATCATTGCTCGATTAGCTAGACCATTACAATTGATCCTATTGCCTATGTTTCAAGGATATCTCACACCACACCAGTAGTTAGGTTACCTCATCCAGGTCACGTTTGTAGACTTTTGTGTCTAGACAATGAAACATATCTCATATCTTATCCCTAGGCTCTTTCAGATCAGCCGACTAGTCATCTATTAGGTGTTTCTTCCCTTCGGCCTTGGATGTTAGGAGAGAGGGATTCAAGGGATGTTGAATGTGCCCCAGGTGAGAAATCCCCCCGGCATGGCCAATGGATCTTGAACTTCGATTTTGTATTGCATTTGCATGTATATGCATCATTGCTTTATTTCACTTTTCCATGCTAGACTTAGGTTTTGGAATCTTCTTTATATAGTATATATTTGCTTTTATCGCGATTTTCCAAGAGTGGCTTTGTTTCACTTTGTAATCTAACTGATATACTTAGCAGTTCCATAGAGCCTATTTAATATAATGTTTTGCTAGTTAACACCTCAATCTACAAATTGTGAGATCAATTTGATTCCATACAAATTGTGAGATCAACTTTTGTTGTTTGATTGTCCGTTCACAAACTTGGCTTATACCTTCCTTTGCTAATTCCTCCATGGATTCCACAAGCTAATCAAAGGAATATTGGTCTAGCTCACATAGTCTCACATACAATGATTAATAAATTACTCCTGTAGCTGATATACAGTACTAAAAGTGAATTTAGTAGTGGAAACAAATAATTTACAATAGACTGTCCTAAAAGATCATGCACAATAAATTATATCAGCATGCAGTAAAGGCATTTAGACACATAATGTTTGGTCAACCATGACTCTGGAAAAACCCCACACCTTGAGGAAAACTAGTAAGAGGGAGATTTATTTATCTTCTTGAATAAAGATTACAACAAAAAGAATTAACTTCAAAAGTTCGTACAGACATTACACTCAGTCACAGAGCCAATTAAATCTTGAAAACAGTGCCTACTTCAACCCATTAGAGTGCCTTCTTAAACCTGTGAGCCTAGGCCTCATGCACGTACTATTGGGCCGAGAGTGATCATGCGATTGTTGTAGCATTCTACGAATGTTTGCTAACTATTTCTCTTATTCGGTGGAGTGTAGGTACAACCGAATAGGTATTTGTCAGATCTGTCATCCTTGAGTGAGGAAAGATCAACAAGACTAGAGGAAAGTGAAACATCTAGTAGGCCCAAAAGAGCGAGATCAACTAGATGTCAAAAGATTAGAAGTAAATTCAATAAACAAATGGAAGTTTTTCTCGCTGAAGGAGGTTCATGCTCTTATGATGATGAGACCATAGGCAACATCGATGTGCCGTTGAGGTACAAACATTTAGTCAAACAATGGGTACCGAAGGATCTTCCTCCTCTAAACATAGATTTTTGCGTGAACGAGAGGATATTTCGGATTGCACCTTCGTCACTACATGGTTTGGGGTTGTTTTGCATGGATGGCATAAAGGTGGGTTACGACAGATGTACCGAATTGATGGAGTTTGTTGGACCTTGCTACAATTACAGAGATTGGATGTGGTTGGTCCAATATACACGCAGTATGCGTAGATACGGATTGTCTACAAATTATTTAGAGTTAAAAAAAATAATCAAAGTAAAGGAGCGAGTATGTACATTGACGGAAGGCCCAAAGCATCAGGTAATATTGCGGGGTTTATAAACAGCACACAACCTGGGTCTACAAATAAACAACCCAATTGCATATTCGAGGGGTGTGAAGGACACTGTGTTTTCGTCTACGCTATAAAATCAATAGCATCAGGGGAAGAGTTGCTGATCAGTTACAATCTGAATCGGATAGATACATATGCAGATACTTTGAGAGTGGTACATATAACATTTCACCAAACCTGTAATCAATGAATATAGTATCTTTCGTTTTTGTTTATGTTATTAATTTCGCAATATGTTTTCCATTAATTTTTTTTTAAATATGCCTTTAAATAAGATTTTCCCCGTGTATTGGTTTCAGTTCGAAATTAATGTTTTCAATTACTTTGTTGCAGTTAGTTGATCGGGGCAAGTCCCCAATGGAGCCTCGGAGGTCGACAGCCCCCTACAGGTGACAGGTATATATACCACACTTTTACTTATCTGCTTCTTTCAAAAGTACATTTGTTTAACTATGATATCAACGTGGTCAAATTTTGTTTGTAGGTTGAGGATCCGGGCAAGAGCCCCATGACGGGTGATAGGACAGATGCATCGACTATGCCACAGCAGGTATACCCCATTGTAAAGTTTCGAAATTGAATATAAAAAATATGTTTTTAATTAAGATTTTATCAATGTATTGGATGTTTCACTTCGAAATTAATGTTTTCAATTCTTGTGTTGCAGTCAGCCGATGGGGGAAGGCCCCCAATGGATCATAGTGTTAGCACGCCACACTCATCAGGTCATGAGCAGGTATATAGCACGTTTTGAATTTCAGAAACTGTATTTAAGCATTATGTTTTCTAATTATATTAATGATTTCAAATTGATATTAATGTTTTCTATTTTTATGTCGGATGATACTTATCTATCGACACAGGATCTGAGGCATATGGATTTGGGGAACATTGCCAATGATATTGACCTCTTGAATTCAAATAATATCCAGGAGGCAGTTGAGAAAGGAAAATCAAAATTAAATGATGAGGTCGTCGGTCTGCTACTATCTCATCCGCGAACGAATGAGACTAAAGCAAAGATAGATCTTCTGTTGCTTAGAGTACATCGCTTGGATGTAAGATGCAAACTCTTTAATTATAAGTCTATTTCAAATGCATTTTTTTTTCCTATTCATATATGAGTAACTAAATTATTATTTGTTTCTACAGGCATTTTTTTTCCTCGGTACTACTGGTGAGGGGCATGCTAGTACCACTGAGTATGAAACCCCCACCGTCACTGATCATGTATCTTTGCTGTCTGGCCAGTCGGGAATGAAAATTGAGGTAACCGAGACAGAACATGAGAGTACTACACCCTCTGGTGGTCCAAGCACGACAGGTCGTGCTGACCAGGATCAGGGGGTACATGAAGAAGAGTATGATAGTGATACTACCCTCAATGCATTTCTTGGATCTTTCCGTGTCACTAGCACGGGAACAATTGAGACTACTTTTTTGGTGGATGAAAATCTCGTCCCCTATAAGATGAGTAAGATTCCAAGTACTATTTACAAAATGTTTTAACTATTTATTATAATTTTATTGGAATATAATTATGAATCATTCTTTTTACACTAATTAACACATACTCGTTTATGCAGGAAATTATGTCTTTTACAGACATCTAAATGATTGGTCTTTAGAACTATTTGGGCCCACCATCCGCACATGGTGGAACTGACAAAGTAAATTTTTGAAAGATGACCTTATTGCTCGCATGGTTGGGTTTTTTGGTGCTAAAACCTTCAACCATAAAAAGGTTCCTGAAAAAGATGGCCAACATTTACACATTGTAAGGGAGCAATATAGGAACAACTTAGCAAAGCATCCAAAGTATGAGCGCCCTCCGATGATTCCAACAAGGGAGTGGAAAGCCTTGCTGGATGATGGAAGGGAGATCGCTATGGGTAAAGAGGGCAAGCTAGAACCAGGTGCAAAAAGGTATGCAATACTTTCAGCAATGCAATTATATCATCATTACACTTTATTTCCCATTATTTTTCAATGTCTAACACACTTAAAATTACTTTTATAGGCTACCAAATACCTCGAAGGCCACCTAGGCAAGAGTAGAGAAACATGGGCAACCCAAGCTTGGGCCTAGTGGATATTCAAATCTGGTAGCACGATTCGTAAGTATCAATAATTATTTTATTGTATAGAAATGATTATAGATTGCATTTAAAATTGTTTTCATGACGATATAACAACAATGATGATGATCTAATTGAAAATTACAGGTCGAAAAATTCAAAGAAGTGCCCACGGAGGAAGCCCTAAGGATTGGCTACCAATGTGGGTTTTTAGGTGTTGTTGAACATCGAACAAGCAAAAGTGCTAGCCAAACAGAGTCTTCCATTAATCCATCCTGCGCACAGGTAACTACAACAAACAAATTCTATTTAATATTAATTCATTGTGTTCTCTATTCATTAATAAACTAGTCCATAAAATATTGAGTCTCTTTGTGTTAAGCCGCCCAATGAAAGTAGACAAAATACGGAGGATGGAGGAGAACAAAATATTGAAGTTGAAGTTGAGCAACATCCAGGTAATTAACGTATTCCTCTGTTAAAAAAAACCTAGTCTGGATTAAAGTCTCAAATATTAAATTGCAAATACTATAGTATTGTAAGTGTTGATGTTTTAATGCAGAGGGTCCTCATGTACAACTTGAGGTAGCAGCAGAAGAAGAGCAAACACATGATATTCATGTGGCCTAGTTGCCAGGTAAAAATTACCGCTCTAATGTTTTTTTCTTAATGAAGGACTTATAATGAAATAATAAAAACACATCAAGTAATTAATATTTCTTCATTTTTCCAGTAGATCCAGGCACCTTACAGCAGCCGCGTACACGTCGTGAGCACATGATACGATAAACAAGATCACATGCAGCTACAGAGGGAATAAGAAACATAAAACAAGTTGTAGAAGAGGATGTCACTCTTAGAGAATATGTGGACAAAAAAAAGCATCAAAAAAAGTAGTGATTGTAATAAGTACACAATTACATTATTTTTGTATGCATTGTCCTCGGATATTATTTTTGATATTATCGAGTAATGTCTTCAACTATTTCTTTTCCTATGTGTGAATGAATGAATGAGTTAATGAATGGATTCTATAAACTAATTAATGATCGAATGCACATAATTCTTTTAAGACAAGAAACTCAAGATGTTCGCACAAAAAATCATTTATTCCCAAGCACATGCATTGGGTATGGGGAATTGAGAGTGATGTGAGGGGGGGGAGGGGCCATATGAGCTTCCACCTTCACGCGGTTGGCCCTGTTTAGTAGAGAATATTAAACTATTCTCGAAACAGAGAGGAGCTCAATAAGGTAATTAAAATGCTCTTCTATTCATATTTATTATAGATTTTTGTCAATTATTCATATTTATAAAACCTTCATTCTTCATGCTGCAGGGTTCAAAACCATATAATTTGTTTTTCAGTGATGAGCTTAGCTGCGATGAAAACAATGAACAAAGAGGATAAAGGAAATGAAGGAAATAAAGCAGCACCAAATGTTTCTTTACAAATGGAAGAAGCCACATCACTATGGTAATGCTTGCTATACATTATGATTTAGATATTTAGATTTCAAGTTTACAACCTCCGTGTCACTTTCATAAACTTCAAGAATAGTCCTCCGTCAGTGAGATTTACATCAGAAATGTGGCATCCAAATGGTAGGTTTCCCTTATCTTCATAATATTTACAAATATATATAGTTTTCTGGTCTGTAGATTTCATTTCCTAATCTATAAATTTTAATTTGCGACTCTTATTTCTTGGTACATTGTTATATTTTGGATGCAACAAGAGAGTAGTTCGAAGCTGCTTTAGAGGTTATTGTTTGGTTATTTGATCATTTACAGTTTATGTTCTTTTTTTTCTAGTCCTTAAATCATAATGCCTAGAGAGTCTGACGTTTGTTGTCCATTAAATTAGCATGTGCATTAGAAGTACGTGCATAATGTTTCAAAATTCTGAAGATGTTCATGTTAAAGAAATCTGGGCTTGTTCCGGAAGATGTTTTATGTGAAATTCATGGTAAATTACAATAACTATACCTTGAGTTTATTGACTGGCAATATATCAGAAGGTTACTAATTAAAGTTTGTTACATCTTATGGTTTGGTGGTAGTGGACTGTGGGGGTTGTGGAAATGAGAGAATTGGCAGGGAAAAAGGCAAATCTTGTAGCTGCGGATCTTGCAAAATGATCAAGACATGCTTTTGGTAAGAAATTATTTTGTCCAGGAGCCCATTTTTTAAGAGATTAACTGATGGAGTTGATAAAGCTAGTGAGTAGTGCTTTGCACTTTTCTGTGTTAATATGGGATCACCTTCTGTACATCTGCTTTGCACTTACCAGATGCCATGCAACAATCATACAATAGGGCCATAAAGCAGTTTTGTACAGGCCATACAACTGTTGTCTCACTTTCTATAGGTTGTACTCTCTTCAGCAGGGCCATACACATGAGTTCGGGGTGGATTTATCAATGATACATCTGCTGGTTTTAAGCAGTCTGTGGAGTTCGTCTTGTAAGTTTTGATTATTGGAATGGTAAGCTGATTCGAAGGAGAAATTTCCTGTGTATGTGTGTATTTGATTTACGATTTCTGCTATTAATATTTCTAGCTATTGTGTGATTGATGTTATGTTCAGGATTTAAATTTCTGCAATTAAATGAGAACATAAGGACAACAGTCATCTAGGCTAGGAAAATTTACAAGGGCTACAATTAAGAGGGCATTGCAATGACTAGAATCACAAGGAAGGAGACCCACAAAGCACACATGTGAATCTAAGCAATGCTAGTACTAAAGTGAGGGAGAACCATGCTTAAAACATGTATGAAAATACCATTGTAAAACATGCGTATGCATATGTCCATGCAATTCACATGGATACTTCAATGAATAAAGTATCATAGGGAGTTTTTTTACGTTTAATACACAAGGACTTACACTCACATTTGTAGGAGAGACACATAGAAACAACATGATCTATTTAGCCCATATGACACATAAACAGTGCATTCAACCCGAGTTCCAGTTTTGCATTGTGTCACCTAGTTGAAACCCTAGAATGGGCCATTTAGGGATTATAAAATGCAAGTTTTCTCATCAAACATCTAATTTCATTTCTGCTGAATTCAATCATAAAACATGCAAGACTATGTTTAGAACAGTGTATATATTCAATTTTTAAGAGGGTTTCTTAAAATGGGTATAACATAATTAAACCCTTTGACAACATCTGCAAATGGAAGTCTCTCTTTTGGAACCAATCACCTGCAGAACATGTAGAAGAGATTAGAAACAATCTTGTTGAAATTGGTTGAAAATGCAAGATATGAGTAAGGGGACCGTCCCTTCTATTATCCAATAGCATGCCTCCATGCGTGCCAAGATAAAGGAACAAATGGAGCATTCCACAAATAATGATAGACAATAGTGCCAAGATGCCATCCACATGCTAAGAACCAAGGGTGCTCCAATAAAACTGGTAACCGATCATGCGATGATGTCAACCATGTGTTTAGGAACAAAGGTTCTCCAAGGGATACCCATCCATGTCAGCCATAAGTGTAAAGGAACCCGAAAAGATACAACACTCCATATGGAATGTGTGCTATACCCTCATACATGTGCTGGAATGGGAGGTGCTATATGGAAAATCACCAATAATACATCCTCAAGTGTAAACCATGCCACTTAGACTAGAGCACTGTCATAGAAGAGCCTCCAAGTGCCATCACATCATGCAAATCATCATATAACATCATCAATAATCATCCATATGAGAGCACATCAATATGAAGACATCATGCAGAAAGCACATCCCACAGCTAATACAACATGACGAACCACCAACCAATCAACTAGGGCATCATCAAAAAGTCAGTCATGACAAATGAGGGGTAACAGGGTAACAGGAAGATCACATGGAGTGCAGTTACATGATAGAAATGTGTCGCAAGTAGAGAATCATTAGTAAAGGATCCTGTACTAATGAACTCTTCCACATATGGGAATCTAGCTGTAATTTAGGAGACCATTGAGTTAAAGTTTTCAACAATCAACAAATTGAACAGATGATTATAACAAATTGTTTAGCATAAAGGAGTTTCCTACTACTTTGAAGTTTGAATGCCAAGGGATTATTTGAAAAGGAAAAGATCTTTATATTCATCATACTAATAAAATTTTAGTTTATGTTTCTTAAACTGTTGCATTGACACAATGAAAACACCTTGTTACACAGTTTTGACATGAAGTTTTTTAACTTTAAGGACTTGACATAGTGTACCCATATAGCACAGGGGTAGCCCCAACCACAGTTACTTTGAAAATCATCTTTGGTGTATGTGAGAGAGGTACCATGCCATTAGATTTCGTCTGGAATTTGATATAACTAAGTGTTTTTCCATCCTTTTTAAAAAGATTCAGCAATATTCCTTAACAAATGAGTTGAAGTCAAATTCATTGATTCAAATAAAATGCAAAAGTTTTGTGTGATTAAAGTTTGTTATTCTTAATCTCAAAGCACTTAAGAAATTTCACTACCTTTATGAGGCCATGAATCTCTGTTTTCATTATTAAAGCATATTTGAGTAGGAAACAAATTTATCTTAGGAAAGATCAAATTTTTACTCAAACATCATGACATTGTCCCTGCCCTTTCTTTCCCTTGTATTTGGCAAATGTTCATGTGTTCTCCGTAATGTATTAGATATCTCAGTTTGCATTACTGGTCATATATGATTATGATGCCTCAGTGGGAATTAAACAATGAAACACTTGATGTTACTGATAACAAGTGATGTCACCAGAAGATTGCTAGTGGATAGGGAATTAAAAGGTGCAACCCATGTAGTTGTGGATGAAATTCATGAACATGGCATGAACGAAGGTAATGATGTTTTCAGTACTATAACTTATTTGTACATTGTTATAAATTGATATTGCTAGAAATGCATTGTTACCTCATATGATGGCTCTTCCAACTTTATTTTTGATATGTAGTTTGTATGTATTTTGTTACCTCATATGATGGCTCTTACAACGTATCTTCATCTAGTTTTTCAAGTCCCTATAATTGAAGCTTCATGAATCTGTTGGTTTCCCATCATTCTTCTACAACGATGTGTAGCGATGGTACCAAATATTCCATATGCATGATGGATTCTTTTTCGAACACTAGTTTGAATGGTGTTTGACCCAATCATGTTTTCCAGGTGGTTTAATATGCCCACACAGTTGTGTGTATCTAGTTTTCCTAATCCATTCTTTTCAGGTCACAAACTTGTGTTAACACTAAGACGAGGATTTTGTTTGTGCTTTATGCCTATCTGTTCACTCTTGGTTAATATGGGTTTCTCTTATTATGCAATACTCATAATGTATCCATCAAATGCTTAATGACTCAGGTTGTGAAGCATGTTTCTGTCCCAATGCTATCTAGGTAGGGCATCCAAACTAGCAAAATATGTCTTCAAAAAGGAATTTAGCTATTACCTTCATTGTTGTCATTCTTATGGCTCTCACTTTTTCCCACTTGGTGAATAGGTCAGTTTCCATGATGACATTAGAATTTAAGTTTTGGGTGGATATTCTTTTGGGATAATCTCAGCCTGATGTTAGGTCACGTTTTTTTTTGTTTTTTAATTATAGGCCATCGCTTATTCGACGTCCTATGAAATGTAATTGTTTTTTAAAAATATACAGGCCGTCGGTTCACCAATGGCCATGCTATACCTGCGACAGTAGGTGACCGTCGGTGGAATAGTCAACCGACGACCTTGCTATACCTGCGATGGAAGGTGACTGTCGGATTGTTTTTAAAAAATGGCTTAAGGCGTCCGTGAACCGACGCTTGGAAATTGGCTATGCATCGTTGAATCGACACCTGCGTTAAGTTTTTAATTCTTTAAAATAAGAACTACACGTCACAAAACCGACAGTTAAAGTACCATCGACGGTACCAATAAGCCATTGATTAACCAACAGTAAAGGGGAGTGTCGGATAACCTACAGCAAACCACCGATGGCTAAAAAAAAAGAAAGTGAAGTATATGTGACCGACAAGTGTTGCATATTAGATGATTTTGCCGTCGGATTTTGGGTCAAAATGTAGTTGTGAATTGGCCAAGGCGTCAGCAACGGTGTTCATGTCTCTAGGAATATGCAGGTATTGAATGGACTCAAAGGACCTCTCCAAGAGACGTACTCGTCGAAATAGAAGGAGTAGCATAGGTTCGTGGATAGCGTAGACACGGTTGAGATGGAGACCACTAGTTGTGATTCAAGGTAGAAAACAATGTGGTCCATACCCAGGGAAAGAGCGTCAATCAACAATCCAATTACCGCGTGATAGTCAGCGGCATTGTTGGCTGTGTATCCTAGACAACTTCCTCCTGAACTAATGAGCTCACCGGTAGGGGAATAGAGTACCCATGTTGTCGAAGCGAGGCTACGGGTATGCCAGCTAGCACAATCCACAAATCCAAAACACGTTTCCATTTGCACATCCAGGAAGAACATGGTATAAGTGTAAAGACAAGACCTAACACACTCAAAGTAAAGCGTCACACAACAAAAAACACACATCATGTACAATATATACACAATACTAATGCATAAAATAATTAGGCATAGTACCGCTTTAGGTAGATCACATTGCGAGGATCCCCCAAATATATTCTGTCATAGTCCTCAAGTTCATATGCTCCTTTTTCCAACACGCGGTTAACTACATATGGACCGTTCCACATGGACTCAAGTTTTCCTTCCCCCACTTTATCATGTTTTTGGTCGTATGTAAGGACCAAATCTCCCTCATTGAAGATACGAGGTTTGACTTATTTGTCATACTAGGCCTTGATGCGCTTCTTATGAGCTTCATTGGCTAGGGCATCATCACGGCAGGTTTCATCGAGTTTTTACAAGTATAGGAAACATTCTTCCTCGGCGGTGGTGTTGGGTAATATTTCAACGATGAGTTTCAATGACAGAATATCGCACTCTATTGGTAGTACTGCCTCTAGTCCGTATACCAATTGAATAGGCGTGAAGCCAGTGGCAGTTTTAACAGAAGTCCTGTATGCCCATAGGGCTGAAAAAAGCATAGTGTGCCAGTTGGACTTATGTGTTCCTACCATCCTTTGAATCATGGTTTTCAATGCCTTATTGATAGCCTCTACTTGTCCATTAGATTGAGGGTAGTAAGGAGTTGAGTTCTCATGTCGAAAACCCAGCCTGGTGCTTAATTCATCCACCATCTTGTTCTAGAAATGGGATCCATGATCAGTGACGATGGCTTTGGGGACTCCGAATTGTGCAATGATGTAGTTAAACATGAAGAGTATGGAAGTTGCGTCGTCATATTTGTACGTAGGCATAGCCTCGGCCCATTTGGTATAGTAGTATACAGCGACAATAACGTAACCATGACCCCCGGCTGAGGTAGGCTTACGATGCATAAAGTCAATGCCCCATTTGGAAAAGGGACCGATGACGATAACTGGATGTAGTGGGGTGGGATGAGAGCGCTTTTTGTGATGAAAAATTTGACAAGGTGGACACTTCTTGACTACTTCGATACAATATTTGAAGATAGAAGGCCAATAGTATCGAGTGCATACTATTTTCTGAGCTGTAGCCATCCCAGAAAGATGACCACCACATGCCCCTAAGTGACAATCATTCAGTGCGTTTTCAGCCTCCTCATGATTTAGGCAGCATTGGAGGATAGAATCGACACCACAATGATACAATGTGTCACCAATGATTAGGTAATACTTTGAGTGGTTACGCACACGACGGCGTTCGTCATGAGATAATTGAGTATTGAACCGTTGGGTATGGAGATACAATGTAATGTCTCCATAGCATGGGTTAGAAGTACTAATAAGAAACAAGGACTCATCGGGTATAGAGTCCATGGGCTCGGTTTCCGTATCAATATGGGGAAGATCGCAAATCAGCTTCGCAAAAACCAAAGACTTCTTGGATTTAGCCTTCTCAAACTGGAGATCGGATTCCTGAAGAATCACAATCTAGCGTGAATATTTTCCCCCTAGTACTTGGCGTGTGAGAACGTGGTACATGGGGTTAGAGTTGGAAATGATGGTGGTAGTGCGGAGGAGGATATAATGGCAGAAATTTTGGACAGCAATGATTGTTGTGAGAGCTAGCTTCTCAACATGTGAATACCATGTTTCAGAGTCTATGAGACCCTTACTGAGGTAGTAAATCATGTGCTCTTGGTCATTACTATCCTCCTGAACCAAAATCATAGCGATGGTGGTAGTGGAAGCAACAAGATAGGGATGTAATCCTTGGTATAATTGGGTGGTTGTAACACAGGTGCATGGGTGATAGCATGTTATATGTTTTCGAAGGACTGCTGAGCATAATCATCCCAAATGAAAGGGACATCCTTCTTAAGAAACCGCATGTATCCCTATGTATTTTCAGCGAAATTGCACACCCAACGCCTAGGACAGTTCTCCTTCCCCTACAAACTTTGAAGTTCTGGAATATCCATTGGTGGTGGTAGAGCAACAATAGCTTCCACCTTCAGGGGATCAATAGGGATCCTATCTTTCGAAATTATGAAGCCTAGAAAGCGTCCAGACTCAACACAAAAGGTGCACTTGTGAGGGTTGAGATGGATATTGTACCTTCTACATCTGAGGAATACAGTCATCATATGATCAATGTGGAACTCTTGACAATTCGAATGAGCAGGGAGATCATCTAAGTAAGGTTCCACAAAGTCCTTCACGTTGCGTAAATCGTACGACATAGCCCACTGGAATGTGGCACCAGCATTTTTAAGGCCAAAAGGGAGTTTGTGAAACGCAAACGTACCCCAAGGGAATATGAAAGTCGTCTTGTGTTGATCGGAAGGGTGGATATCTATCTGATTGTAGCCGGAAAATCCATCCATGAATGAGAATATAACACTTCTGGCATAGTTGTCAATGATCTAGTCAATGAACGAGGTGGGGTAATTGTCCATGGGATAAGCCTTATTAAGATCCATGTAATCGACACAGACCCTAATGGTGCCCTATTTTTTGGTAAGGGGGACGACATTAGAGACCCAATCTATTAAGGGTACAGGATATATGAACCCAACCTTCAAGATATTTTCAATTTCTGCCTTTATAGTCGCATTTTTTCGAGGGTGCACGGGGCATAACTTTTGCCGGACAGGTTTTGCGACGGGATATGTTTGAATCTCATGCAAGACAATGGCAGGATCAATCCCAGGAATTTCCTCGTAGATCCATGCAAAAACGTCATGGAGATGTTTAAATAAGGCTGTAAAAGTGGTGACTTCTTCCAAAGAACAAGTTTGTCCTAAATGAATTTGTTCCACGACTCTTGGTTTCATTGAGATGTCGATCAGAATGGTGGGTGTGATGTTAGCCAAGTTCCCTTCGGTTACCATATCCAATGCCAGGATAGGATGTTGAGGGAAATAAAAGACATTCGGTGAAACAATCGTTTCAATAGCGTTCTCTACTGAATCTAACGACGAAAGGAAAGATGATATATGATGGAGGTCTTCCGATGGGGGTTCATCCGCGTTCATAGTCTCCATGATGGACTAATTAGAATGAAAAGTCCGGAGTAGAGGATATGGTTGGGATCAGCTCCGTTGTAGTGGGAGAGAACGTGAAGTGGATGCCACTGTAGAGTGGGCATCAGGTAAATCAGGTGCCGATTGGATGGCCCCATATGTAGCTTCTTCAAGGCTGAGAGGCATCACATATCCAATTGTATCCAAATGGTCTGGATCGGGCAAAATCCATTGATCATTGGAGGAATGCGAGGATGAAATCATGTTCACCATGTAAACATGGATAGGGGGATCTGATGTTGGAAAGACTCCCATGAGGGATGAATCCTTAAGGATTCCTACCCCCACACTCTCATATATCTACGTTGAATGTCCTAAAAGAGAGACATTGTATGCAAGATGAGTAGTGGTGTCAGGTGTACATAATTCTAGTTGATAAATAGTGACAATCTTCCCTTGGTGGGGAAATTGCACTATGAGGAAGACTGATGATGCTACCGCATTCATGGCATAAAACTAATTGCGACCAAGTAGTAAGTTGTAATCCAATGGGGAAACAACGAATTCCATGTTAATGGAAACGCTCTTGCCTCCCAACTCAACGGTCAAGGATCATAATAGCCTGTGTGGTCGAAAGCCACATCCATCAAAGGCCTTCAATGTAGTAGGGGAACGGTTCAACTCAGGAGAGTCAATGGCTCGCCAACAAGATAACGACATAACCGAGGTGGAGGATCCTTCATCTAGGATAGTGCGATGGATTCTTTTCCCATCCACGTTAGTAAATATTTGGAAAGCAATTTGGTGGGAAAGCCTCGGTTTGAAATACTCTAATTTGAACATAATGGTATTGGAGGAATCCGGGTCTACAACTCCAATTGCAGATAACAGGGTCTTACGCTGAATGGGACAGTTTTGTAAGATCTCTAGCATTGACATAGCACAAGGGGCTTGTGCTAAATCCTCTACTATATTGTAGTTCTGAGCAGCCTGAGCATTAGGATTGAAAGTGGCTTTTCTAATCGTCCTCTTGGGTGGATGCGATACGAAATCCAGTGAAGGTTTCTCTATGATGAGAGGACCTTAAGGTGATGGGATGGTAGATGTAGAAGAGGGGACCTTTTCAGGATTACCCCCATCAGATTCCTTTACAGGAGGAGAGTCATATGAATGTGATCGAGTATTCAAGTTGACCGTTTCACTCTGCATCATGAGAACATGAGTGGTGGATGATGTTTCTCCTTGGGAAGGAGATGGTTTTTGTGTGATCATCTGGTGTTGTTGTGTGGGGAAGGGATCGGTTAAAACTGCGGGTGTTGGGTTCCCCTTAAGGAAATTTTGGACCTTGTCTCGATGTGGGCACTCTTTGGTGAAGTGGTCACCACCGCACAGTAAACAAGGATACTTAACCTTCTGCTTTTGTTTGGTTTCATCAGGATTGTTCTATTTGGGATCCTGCTAGTTATAATACTTTTTAATTTTACCTTTGTTCATATTTTTACTACCGGATTTCTGAGGTGAAGTAGATTGAACTGAATTTGCTTCTTCGGTGGCAGTAGGGATGGGTGATCTGTTGGTGTTATTCCCATCCTATGATGAGGGTGGATTTGAGCTATGATGGATATGCAATCCACTGGATTGTGTAGTAGGTTGGGTGTGAACGGAACCAATGATTCCATTGGCATGAGGTCCCGTAGGTGGTTTTTGCTGGGTCATATGTGGGGCGGGGTGCATCAGGGACAATATCATATAAGGTGCCATATTGAGCATAGACAAGGTCTAAATACTGATCACGGGCTCTAGCTTGTTCCTCTGTGACGTTCCCACCCATAGCTACATCTTTGGATATGATAGGTAGTAGTGACTTTGTAAACCAATATGCAAGGATTTGGTCGGGAATGGGATTTTTAATCAAACATTGTCTACTCCTCCACTCGTGAATATGATCAGAAATGTGAGTGGTAGTGGTTTGACAGAGATAAGTCAAAATCTCCGTGTCGTTTTTGTAGCGGATCGGTAGCTGAAAATGTGTCAAAAATGACATGGCCAAATATTGAAAATCGGGAAAGGAGTGTGGTGGCAACTCAATGTACCACTTTGCAGCAGTACCAGTAAGGGTTCGCTGGAATAACCTCAAACAGATGGAATCATCCATTAAGGAAATGGACGAACACCAAAAATGATAAGTCATTACATGGTTTTTCGGGTCCTCATTGGGTTTGTTGTCAAACTTCGGGATATCAGATGGTAACTTCACCGGATTGGCTGGCCAATTTGTGACATGATAAATTGGATCGTTAGTCAACCGTGATAAGTTTGGCAGATCAAGTGTAGCCATAAATGGTAATTTTTGGTTTGGTTGCGGATACTGGTAGTAGTGATAAGGCATTTGTGTACCAGTAGGACCATGGACCGATTGGTCGTAAGGTCCTCCCGTAGGAAATTGACCATATGGGGGTGGGCCTTTCGGGTTGGGAGGTGGGCCTAAGGGGGTTCCTCCACTTCCCAAATAAGGTGGGACTCCGCTGGAAGGTGGGTTTCCGCCTCCTCCAGAGTAAGGTGATCCTCTTCCAAAAGGTGGGGGTCCTCCTCCTACGGAATGGGGTGGTCCTCCGCCGAAAGGTGGGGGTCCTCCTCCTCTTGAACCAGTAGGTCCTCCGCTAGAAGGTGGGGGTCCTCCTCCTCCGGAATGGGGTGGTCCTATTCCGAAAGGTGGGGATCCTCCTCCTCCAAAATGGGGAGTTCCTCCGCCAGAAGGTGGGGGTCCTCCTCCTCCTCCAGAATGGGGTGGTCCTCCGCTAGAAGGTGGGGGTCCTCCTCTTCCAGAATGGGGTGGTGGTGGTGTTGGTGGACAAGATGGTGGTGGAGGTGGTGGGATAACTGGTGGATGTGGGGGGGGGGGGGTGGTCCACTGACTGGAGGTCCAATCGATGGGACATTATGGTGCCCCCAAGGGGTGTTTGGGTTTTCGGGATAAGGTAATCCAAGAAGAAGGTTTCTTGGATAGTTAGGTCCTATATTAGGATTGTGATGTACTGGAAAAATATGCCCCCATGGGGGATGGGTCCAAATAGATTCCCCCCCGTATGATGTGTCCAGGTGAGTTGTCCCATGGTTGGAAGAGAACTTCCAACCATGTTACAGCTTGTATGTGAATTATATCCTCCACTCACATTATGTATGCTAAGTGGGTGATGTCCCCCAGTCAAATGAGTTCCACTAGCTAGGGATTTCCCCCAGTCGAAAATTTCCCACCTACTGGAGTGTGCCCAGTAGTTGAATGTTGACCACTAATATTGGGTTGACTCGTAACAAATGGTTGACTACTAACCGAAGGATTACTTCCACTCGACTGTAAACTAATAGGTATATTATAACCTCCTCTTGAATTTTGAAGAGGGGGAGATGGAGGTAATGTCCCAGTAACACAGTTAATAGAGGTTAAAGGTTTCCCTTCAGAGGTTGGGGTCAAAGGAGGTGTAGAACTGATCTCCTGACTTTGAGGTGTACTCGTAGAAAATGAGGGTTGACCTGGTTCATAAGTGGTTGTGTTGGGTATGGATGTTTCTGGTGAAGAAAAAGATAAAGAACGTATAGGGGAATGCCAAAAAATGGGTACTTCTAAACTTACTCTACATGAGAGACTTTGACGTCTGAGTTGTTCGCCAGCCATGTGTAACTGGCTCATTTTCTCATAGAGTGGTGCAAGAAAATCGTCGTTATAAATCCATCGCGAGGTATAGTTTCTTCCATGGGAAGTGACCCAAAATCGGAAACATGTCGACCTAAAGAAGTGTCCCAAAAAGATGCAGTTGGACCAAATAATGTTGATACAGGGTCATCCTGGGGTTGACTGAAAACCCAATATGTAGCTCCAGGATGTCCTTCCATCAAATGATGGAAAGACATGTCATATGAAGTAGGTTGTTCCACGATCAAAGGTACCATAGGATCAAAGATAGTTGGATTGGCAAGAGGTGAATAGTTCATTCCCAACTTTAAGGTAGAGGTATCTTCTTCATGTGACACAGACGTAGTAGGTTGATCCATGTTTTCTCCTGAGTTCTCCTCCTGATTAAGGGGATATTCAGGTGGCAAGTTCAAAATCCTTTGATATCTTCTCAAAGGTTGATCAGTCAGCGTGGTTGAACCAAAATTTCTCCTAAGTGTTTTCTATACAAAAAGAAAAATGCAATCCAAAATCTACACAAGCTAAAGCCCCAAGCAAACTTATGTGGTAGGTGTGGATTCAATGGTATGGAACCTCATAGGATTATCAAGGCGGTGCAAATCGCGATACACCACATGGTCCAACAATACTCGGCCCAATATTTCATTGCACTAACCATGGAGGATTAGGACCCTAACCCTGACCATATAACCCGACTACTTGAAGCATGTGCGTAGTAGTTCCCCGAGTGTTGTTCTTGGTGTATTTACATGCCAAGAAAGCCAATAGGTTAACTCGGATGGTTACAGGAATCCTAGAAGGGTCTCTCGATATACTCAAGGTAAGCGGGAGCTCAAATCCGTAGTGGTGTTGTCTAATGCACAATCGTACGACAAGATCCTTCTGATATACTACCGAGTACGTGAAGTACCTTTATATATACCCAAGGGTACATGAAAGGCCATTCGATATACCGGTTGTAGTGCTGGAAGAACTGCAATTCCTCGGGATGTAGTGCTGGAAAAAAATGAAAGCTGCCACGCTTAGAGATGCCGGAACACCTCTCTAACTTAACACACAAGTTTCTATACAGTTTTAACCTAACACTACCAGTAAATTTCTCTTTTACGTTTAGGTGAATGCATGAGGTGTAGACTGGAATTTAAGAAGAAAGCAAACCTAAGCTACATGCAAATGCAAATGTTTTCTTTTCTTTTCGATGAAATCTATCTATGGTAAGGAGAAATTTTCTTTGTTTTTGACAGTAAAAAATGAGCAAGTACCCCTATACTTCAAAATCAACCAAAAGACTAATGAAGCACTCTTTTCACTAAGCCAACAAAACAATAGAATAACACACACCAAATATTAAATGTTTTTTCTTTCTCTTTTCAAATTTGAACGAATCTACACTAAGATGAAAAGGATAATTTCTTTTGAATGCAATAACTTCAATTTTCCAAAATAAAGGTCAACAAGTGGGAGAAAATTAAAAAATGCAAGAATCTTTCAATCTTTGGAAATGCTTTGTAAAATTTCTAATGCACTTGAAATTTTCAAAGGAATGATAAACACGTTTTCACAACTAAGAAAATGCAAGATAATGATGATGCTTTAAAACTTTTCAAATATCTTTTAATCATAAATTCCAAAGTATGAAAAATCTCTACAACAATTTCAATAAAGAAACTCGGAATGAAGATAATAAAAACTTTTGATTTTCTACTCAAATGCACTCAACAGATCCGAGAATGATGCTACTTTCCAGATCTATATTCAGAAAATGAAAGAATACACTATTGCAAACTCTAAATGGTGATAAATTCCCAAAGAAGTGTGATAAACCAAAATCTCAATAACACTCAAACACACACAAAACCAAGCAAAAAAACACAATCACAAAAAATGAGAAGGCTTGGAATTCAGATTAAACCAATCGAACAGATCTGGTGCAACGATCGAGAGTCACAAGACTAAGTATATCGACAAGGGATTGAAATTTCCAATAGCGACTGAATCACTCGCTTAACTAGATAGGACCCTAATCGGCGCTTGAACTTCACAATCAATCCAAGGATAAACTATGATGTGCCTAGGGGTTCTGTGACTGCAAGGAACAAAATATAGAACTCAAAAAATAATCAAACCAAAAACTAACTTAAATATTTTTATACCAAGTGTTGGATAATATAGGGAAACGTACCCTGTAGGTGTGCACTAGGGCGTTGGAAGGTCCAACAACGCACTATATAAACGGGTAGGTCGTGTCAACGATGCAGGTTGCAAATAGAGAGATGGCGTTCGCGATGCAGTTTAGCATCCAACAAGGAGCATTAGAAACATAGTGAAGCGAGGGATGAACAACCCAAGTGCATCGGGCGGGATCCAAATCACAAAAATAAAAATAAAAATACTTCAAGAATAAAAGGGAAAAAGGTCTGATGATAACCCTAAGCAGAGTCAGGATAACCCAAAGACTCACTGATGTTCAGATCCAATGGAAGGAAAGGAAAATTGAGGCTCAATCAAGAAAAATCAAGAACATGAAAAATTTTAGGGGCTAATCTTAGCCCATGGGCTAAATTTAGGGATTTTAATTTTTTAGTGGGCTATTTTTTTACTAAACCATCATTTACTATGATTAGCCCAATTTTTATGTATTTATTTTTAATAAATGGCACATTATCCCAATAAAATATATAAAGAGGAATTTAAATCTAACCATTTCACCCAGGTTTGATTCGATTTGGAGCTCCCATAGCCCGTAAAATAATCCCGCTCCCTCTATTTCGCCCAAAATCTGTAGAAATGGCGGGTGTTGAGGGTAAATTCGCCCTTCAGCGATCATGGAAATGCTAGTTTTTGGTAAAATCGCCCAGGTATTATGGATTGAAATCGATTTTCAATTTTAATTCGCCCCATATATATGATGTTTTCGATTTGGTTGTTATCATATCTTAAACGATTTTTTGTTTCTCCAAATTTTATGGTTTTGAGTCTTTGGAGTGAGCAATCAAAGATTTTGGGTCTTTTTTTTCCAGATCTCAGAATTTTGGGCCTTTGGAGCAAGCAGTCAAGCTGTTCTCAGGCTGCTCTGTCTTCATTCAACTTCCAAGCAAACAGACTAAGGCTTTGATCCAGGTTATTATTTTTATGAATCTCGTCTGGTTACCGGCATTATTCCAGGAATTATTACCTACTAGATAACTAAAGAAAATATGAGAAACTGGAACCAGAGCTCAGCACAAATCAAGCAGTGCGTTTTAAATCCACTTTATTATTTCGCCGGGTGAAATTACTTGTTTAAACCCTCATCTTACATTATTTCTAGTATAGTGATCCACTGCATAGTTGTATTTCATGTCAATTCAAATATTCCCTTGGTTGGTTTTTACTTGCCGTGATCATATTGGCATCGAGTATTCATTTAAATAATGCCAACGGCAGCAGACATCCAACTTCAATGATCCCAAATACATGAGCTCCTTTCATCTATTATGACTCCTGCTTCAATGATCCCAAATACATGAGCTCCTTTCATCTACAACGTATTGTTAAATATATAAATTATTCATGTGATGAAATATAAAGTTTTTCCACTGAGAGTATGCACAGCTATAAGGGATGCAAGCCAGTCTCTGTTTGAGTAGGTATCTCTGACCAAAGATGAATTGATGTTATCAATTTGGGTCCTAACGATTTAGCTTGAAACAAATCCTTTAACACCCTTACCTATGTCTTACTGTTCTTTGAAATATGTATTTTGAAAATTATGTATGTAAATAGTTATCATTGTGGTTGATGACTTTGATGTAAAATGAAGTATAAAAAGAGGTATTTATTTGAAGGAAGAAAGAGAAAAATGGTGAGCCAGAGTATCCGAAAGTCTAGCAGTCATTCTACATAGTGGTTTTCTAAACTTAATGAAAGTCTAAGATCCTCATTTACAACCAAGGAATTCTCCACATTGAATGATTTTATGAGTGCTCAGTTCAGTTACGATGAATGGATTTTTGCTTTAGTGTTGATGGGTATCCTGTAAATGAATAGTTTGCTTATTAATTCTGGAACTGGTAACCTATCATGCGAGTCACATTTAAGTAGTTAGCACTATGGAATGGTTATTGGTTTTGTTATGAACATCTTCTGCCTGCATAATTTTCTTCAGAAAGAGAAAACATGGTTCCATTTCCAAAGTTCACCCTCTTGTGGCATGGAAGATGGGATGAGAATCCTGAAATGTCTATGGAGTGGGCATAACCAACACCTCCAACTTCAGACAAGATCCCATACCTCGGTTGAATCTGTGTTGAGAGATATAAGAAATTCCCTTGCCAGTAGGGAGAAATTAATCATGGATTCAAGCTACAACGTGTGCATTGCAAAGATCAATTCTTAAAGATAGATCTCTTATGTCCATTAATTCTTGTTTATATTTCTACTTGAATGAGTAGCTAAACTACAACAAAAAAGGTCATTCACTCGTGTGTTCCAAGTTTACAATTCATTTTGCACAACTCCTACATGTAAATCTAACTAATGATGGTTATTGCTTACTAGTCTTGTAAATTTATGATCAAATTTGATTTTATAATGTCTATCTAATAATTTTGTAAATTGTCTATATTTTTATTTTACCTTTCTGCTTATTAAATAGTAGCAATAAGATATGCTTCGACACTTCCTATACTTTCACAGGATGTACTTTGGAGGCCCAATGACTTATTATTGTGGTCCATCATTGGACATTAATATAAAATTATCTTATCTTATTATCTTTATGAACCATGTTAGATATTTTGGACAAAACATATTCTTTAAATTCTCAATTTCTGAGCATTTTGAACCTTTAACCATTCCTTGTTTCAGGTACTGCAAGAAAAAGCGGCCTAGATATAAACACTAAAAAATTAAACAAAATGAAACATAATGGTGTAGTGCAGTAACCCTGGAATATGTATTTTAATGTCAACTATAGGAGTCTGAATTTTACCTCTCTTAGAACAAAGACATGGTTTAGAATACATATTGGTTCCATTTCATTCAACACTGAGCAACAACTTGTCAACCTTTGCACTGCAGCCTCCAACCTGACATTTCAATGATAACCCATTTAGGATCTATATAGAATTAATACAAACCACATCACATAAAATAACAACAGGCATCAGACCATACATTTTAATGGTATCTCTATTTGAAGGTTCACTCTCATTTCCAGGCAAAGGAAAATCTGAACTGCTCTTCATTGACTTGGTAGAAGGCATGGAAAATTTAGCGGTATGATTGATGCGGATAGCTGCTTGCTATGGTAGGAGCTATCAGAACCATAACAAGAAAGATGTTAATTTTTTGTTCAAAAATCATGGAATGACTCTGTTTCAAGGAAAGATTTATAATTCTTGATGAAGCAAATAGTTTAGACATACCTTGTATTCTAAGGAACCATAACCACCTTCAGAATATAGAATATTGATAAGCCCTTCCAATCCTCCCATGATGGATTCTATAAGAGACTCCACATATGATACTGCATCCCGGGCTATTTTTATAATCTACATTTAAGCAATAAAAGAGGGGAACATTAGAAAATGCATACAATCCTAGAAGCTAAAAATGCAACATAGCTGGAACCATGTTGAAACATGCACATTGCATAATACATCAATGTTGTTCTTGTTCTAGATACCAACCTTCACTAATTACTGACTAAAATCCTTACCAAAGACCATGCTAAGATATCCCTTTTGTTCAAAGTTTGATTTGAATCCCAAATTTGCATTAACAAATGTAGTGCACTAAGGCTATTCCTTATCAAATGTTTCTTGATTGATTCCAAGATTAGTATCATATGTTGAAAGGTTGGTTGCTTATGTTAGGAAGCGATTAAGAAATCAGAATATAGAAAGCAATAGTGTACAAAAATATAAAAATTTTGCTTGTGACAAGAGTGCCTAATGTAATAAGAAATGAGATAATAGCACATATGTGCTTATCTAATTAAGGCCTTTGGTTTGCATGGAATTTCAATTTCTCTTTCTTGTATACACTATCTCAAATCCTTTTAATGTTTGCACAAGGCTTGAGCTTGGGATCTAAAAGATATGATCTAGATCAATCCTTATCTAATGAAAATATGGCCTTTGATTTCAGGTGAATCCACTATTTGGTTTCTTGTCTTCGATGATCCATTCAAAAGCTATTGCAAAATTGTCTTCTAGAATTGTGTCTGTTAGCATCCAAATAAAGCCAGAGACCTTACCTGCACCAGGATTGATGGAAGACCTGATAATACTTTTCAGGTATGATGCATCACCATATGGTTGCATAAACCTTCCATTTTTTGAGAGAAATGTCTATAAAATTCCTCCATCTCTTCACATAATTTAACAAGCATGGAGTTAAAATCATAAAACACAAGACAAGATTTTGTACAATGTCTTTTGTTCCATTTATCTTTCTAAAATTAGTCATGGAATGCTTCATGTTGATCTCACACGGCTATCCAGAAATATACTTGGCCTTGTACTGGCTAAGTTTATAGCATCCAGTTGTTAAATGAAATGAGCTAGAGCTTGGACCAGAGATGGGACTGGGTTTGGAATGACAGAATGCAAAGGATGGGTTTGTATTTAAGTTTATGCACATAATATAACCATATGTGCATGACAAAAATTCTATGATATCAACATAAATTCTTGTTTATATTTCTATTTGAATGAGTAGATCTATTATGTCCATTAATTGGAATGCATGTCTATTGACATGAATGCATGCATGGGTTTAGCTATGGAATAAGATATTGAACTTTTTTTATGTTTTGGGTAAGTCATTGTTACCCAATTGTATTCATGTTGAATGTTTTGTTATGTCATGTGCTTTGAATGCTAGTTTTGTGTTGGTTATATGCCACTTTTCAGAATAATGTTATTTTGACTTCTTTTTAGCATAGCCTAATTGTACTAATTTTATATTATTTTTTCATGCAGGTTTTACTTCTGGTTTCTAGATCGATTTGGAGTTTCAATTGTGTAATATCTAGTTAGTAAGATGTCAAACACTAACTGTGGGAATAAAACATCAAGACAGAGGGATGTACTATCATACTTCCAAAAGCCTCAATCTAGGAATCCACATTCTATTCATGCCTCAAGCTCTTCTGAGAAACCTATTAGTGAGAGATTTGTTAACTCTTGTGAGAATGCATTAGATATCCTTATAATGGATGGCATAATAGGTTCCTCTAGCGATCAAAGTGAGACAAATGCAATTTCATCAGAAATTGGTGATAAACATGTTGAATATTTTTCCTTGGAAGGTGACACAATCCCTTCACGGAAAAGGAAAAGAGGCCATGGACAATGGGACATAAGGAGAGTATTCCAAGCAGGATGGGTCTCACAATTTCCATTTATTGAACCAATACCTCCAACAAATGACAAAGAGACTTCACGAGAAGTTAAATGCATAGAATGTAGTTGGAAACTTGGGAAGGTAGTGAAATTGCAAATGAAGTTAGATACACTAGAGAAGCATGCGGGAAAGATGTATGTTAAGGAAACTATAAATGGAAAGGAGAAATCTACTCCTAGATGGAAATATAGTGAGGAATGTCAACATAGAGAATATGAAGATGAATATAAGAAATTCGTAATTAGTAAGGGAAAAATTGAGGCAAGTGGAGGAACCATCCTATCTCTATTTGGAAAGACTATGGAAATAAATTTGTTATCCAAGACGATTCAATTATGCACTGTATTTCAAATCTTATCTAGTGGTCGTCCTATGACAGATTATCCAAATTACATGAAATATATTTCTTTTCTTCAAGTGTCAAATTTTCCATCTTCTCATTGGTCTGTAACAAGTGGTTGGGAATGGGAAAAATATCTAGCTCAGGTAGAAAAGGAGGACATGAAAGAGAAGATTGCAAATGCTAGGTTTATGTCATTGTCTTTGGATGAAGTTGCAGCTATCAATAATACTTCACGGATCTGCATGAACATTTATATAGTTAATGACCATATTAGGAATTCATATCTTCTTGGGATTCATAAAATGAGTAATAGTTCTACGGCGGAAAATATTTATGAACTTGTTATTAATAGTTTGAAGGAAATTGGTGGTATGGATAATTTAATGATTGCCAAAAAGTTGGTATGTGTTGGAGCAGATGGAGCATCAGTAATGCAAGGACAAAGGAATGGCCTTTGTGTTAGACTACAACTATCAACTTCACCATATATGCTTGGAATTCATTGCATGGCTCATAGGATGAATTTTGAATTTAAAATAATAAGCAAGTTTCCATTAGTTTCAAAAGTTGAAGATCTTGTACATGAGGTTCATGCATACTTCTGTCGTAGTCCCAAACGATTTTTGGAGTTTCAAAAATTTGCTGATGGTGTTACAAATGAAAAAAAGTTACTAAAAGATATTGATACAATATGGATCTCATTGAAGGGACCAACTCAAATACTATTTAGTGAGTATGAATCCTTGGTAGGGGTGATGTACGAACATCGCTTCAGTGTAGACAAAGCTCAAGATATTCTATTTCGACTAACTGATATAGAGACATTATTAACATTGGCTGGAATGCTTCCTATGCTACATGAAATGAATGTCCTCGTGAAAATGTCTCAGAGTCGCACAGTGTATATTGCAGAATACACAAATGCAAGAAAATTAGTGTGTGTTGCATTGGACAATTTGTATATGATGGTAGAGTCTTTTACAGGTCTAAAGTTTACAAGTTGGACTAGGATTATCAATATAGAAAATGCTGAATTTTTTTTTAAGTTTGATGAAAAACGGATGTTATGTACGGCAGTGCGTGGGTATATGGTTCCATTTCATTATATTCGTAAGATATGATGAACCACGAAAGAGTGCCTTGTTCCAAGAGAAGAATTTGACAATGTTGTGATTTCAGTGAGACATAATTTGATAGAAATTGCAATATCACTAGCATCAGAGATAAGAGAAAGATTTCCTTGAGATAAATTGTTGGAGGCCATGTTTGTGGTATACCCTCAATATTGGAACACCTGTCAAAATAGAACAACTTTAAGGCAAGACGTTTTAGCAAAAGCAAAGGTTTTAGAAAACCACTTTTGCCGAGAGACCCAGATACATGGAGAACATATTCAAGGTATTTTAGATGAGGAGAAATTGTTTGAACAATCCCAATGCTTTGGTGCAACAATGTGGGATAAATTTACTAAATTGGATAATCCTCTAGAATGTGGTGCAATAACAAGGTTATGGACCATTTTAGGTGCTAGCCAATACCTACAAGAAAATATATCGGAATATTTCAAATTAGCAGATTTATGTCAAACCATGATTTTGGGATCAGTGGAGGATGAGAGAATGTTTAGTGCACTATCCTTCTTGAAGTCAAAGTTGAGGAACAATCTTGATAAAAACATGGATACATGTTTAAGATTATATGCAACAAAGTATGACATTAACAATTTTCCATATGAAAGAGCACTAGCTCTTTGGAGATCAGATTGTGATAGAAGGGGAGAGAGCAATATAACGAATTGCTCTGATGAACTTGATATGGAACATAATGTTTCCCAAGATCATAATGACAGTTCATCAGGAGAAGATCATGCTCAGAATGTAGAAAATGAGCACCAAGCTGGCAATTTCAATTGGGGATTTGAAAGTTGATAGACCCCACGATTTTAATATAATTTAATATACATGAAGGTAATGAGGACTCTTATCAGGGTATATATTTTCAATAATAATTGGTGGTGCAAGATTACTATGTCAATTTGAGGTTTCATTTTAGGTAAAAATATGTTCTATATTTTGTATTTTCGTTGTAACATTAGAGCTACATTTCCAGCATTTATGTTATTTTAAGATTGATGTTTTGATATTTAATTAATACATTGTCTCTTTCTTATGTGTGACAAGAAATGAAGCTAGATTTGATGAAGTTGGGACCTATCTCTTTTGACATAGATCACTATATGTCAATTTGAGGTTGCATTTCAGGTAAAAATGGATTCTATATTTTGTGTTTTTCATTGTAAAATTGATGATTGGAGCTACATTTTCTTGATGTAAGTTATTTTAGGATTAATGTTTTTATATTTAACTATTGCATTGTTTCTTTCTTGTTTGTGACATGAAATGAAGCTGGAATTTGACGAAGTTGGTGTTAAATTTAATGTAGCTACGAAATCCATTCTCTGGGATGATGGAAAATGAGATCTCAAAAGGATTTGATGTTTTTCTTGTAGTTGGAAAACAACATATGATGATTTCCTTGCAACCAACCAGCCTTTTCCACAATCGGTTCCATTACCTGTGAGTCCTCTCTACAAATCTTGTCTCTATTTTTCATAACAGTCAATTTTATTATTACATGGTAATTTTTATCTTTTTTAGGAAACCTATAGGCATAGAGACCGACATGAATTAATACCTACAAGCAAACCCAGTGTAGTCAAGTGATTTGGGTGACATCTCAAATCTTATCAAAGTTGGTTGAGAATTATGCAAAGTGTATGTGAATCTATAAGAAATCATAGAAAAGATTAAATTCAGTCAACATTGTTACCAATGATTCCTTAATTATGTGGTCAAAGTCAGTGGTCAAACGCATCATGCTTATCCATCATCACAAGCCTAAACCAACAGTCAAGTCAATCGAAATCAGTGGAAAAACTAAACACCATTTTAGTGTCCATTTTCTTGCTGGCCTAAGTCCTGGAAAAGTATCCTTAACAAGTCTGAAACTGCTCTCAGCATAAAAGGCCCGTTTCAGCAGTCATCATAATTGAAAAACACATGTATCTATGCTCAAATCTAAGATAAAAACTCAGTCACACTCATAAGAGGGATTGTGAACCAAAACCCATGCTTGTATTTGCTAAGGTGACCATGAGCTAAAAACCTTTCTTCATGGTCGTAGGTTGATAAACGATTATGCTAGGAAGAGCAAGTTTGAGCCCCAAGCAAGTCTTTTCGTTATTCAAAATTAGACAACCTGTGTGCTTGTAAGGGTGATAACACTATCTAACTTCACAAGAAGAATTGGATCTCTAACATATGTTTGTGTTCATTATGGGAAGCCACTACCCATAACATTATCTTCACCCTTGACTAGGTGACATCATTATCTAACAACAACAATTGGCACTTCACTTCACATTTGATGGGGTGATTGTTCTATTCTCATTGGGAGGAATAGATCATTCACTAGTACTCGTGAGATAAACCATGAAACATAATTATTCATTTTCATTTGGAGTGGTGATATGACCATTTGTTGGGGTTTGAGTTATAACAATAGGACACTCACAAGTAGAGAGGTAAATTATTAACTAAACATTATCATTTGGGATAGTGATGCTATTGGCATATTGGCAAAGGAAAGGGAGAGACCTAACATTCTCCATTTTCAAGGTTTACATGAAGTTGTTGTGCTTTCATAATTGGAGGAATAATTATACAACCATTTACTAGGGTGATTTCAATTAAAACAAAGGCTTCACCTCGTGCTCATGGATTCCAATGCAAAATTACTATTTTCCTAATAAAAAATAAGTTTCTAGGGTTGGGACATTTTATGTGAATCAAATAACTTCCTTATTCTTTTGGAAAGGTGAAAACAAGGTCTGGATAATTATTATTTAAATAGGGTAATTTTGACTAGGATGAAAGTCCTAAGGTCTCATCATGAAATAAAACACTGAAGCTAAATGGGAAAATAGAAACCTTCTATATATTACTTATTCATGATGACCTAAACTATGGATAGGATCATAATCTAGTAAGATGTTGAAATAAGCATCAACTAGCACTAGTGTTTGATCATTGTTACAAGGAATCCATGAATAAAACAAGACCCTAAGGCAATGAGAAGAGGGGTTGAGATTCTGAGAGAAAGGGGGGGCCACATGCATATGGAAATGTTGTGGGCTCAACAAGCATTGATCCTCCCTGGAAGTAGATCCTCTCCTATAGTTTGGTATTTATGAAGAAAGGAAATTGCAAGCCTAGAGATGGACTCAAGGCACAAAGGATGGGCCTTGAACTTTACCTAGGCAATTTTTAGAGGAACTATTCATTGAAACACATGAAATATTATAAGATAATGATATGCTCCCTTTAGAGGAACTATTCGTTGAAACACATGAAATATTGTAAGAGAATGATATGCTCCCTTCATCCCTATTGAGTTGGACCAAAGTAGACTAGGTCCCCAAACCTTTGAGCTATAAAGGGTAGTGGTTCCAATTATTGTGTCCAAGAAGTGTATATTGGAAGAGATGTCTTGGAAGTGAAGTTGGAAGCACTATCTCTCAAGCTAGGATAGGGAACCATAACCATTGCTAAGTTAGGGATGGAAGGCATGCCTCAAGCTAAACTAAGGAAATGAATGTTGGTGAAAAACCCAATCTAGGGTATAAAAAATCACCACATGGCTAGTGCCAATGCCAGATTTGACCATTGATCCCTTATATCTCTTATATTTAGCTAGTAAAAATACCACCAAATCAACCTTTGCAAACAATACATAATCGATCTTAATTTTTGATAAAACCTACCCCATTATTGCCTTCATGGGAGAGTATTTATTGATGCCATCCTTTTGTTCTGTAGATAATTATATTACTATCCAATTAAATACCACAATAGTAGGTTAATTGGAATTAAAGTACAACCAATGTAAATAGGAAATTTGAGTGTAAAGGAACTCCTATTGCTACTATACCAAATAAAAAAAGGAAACAAGAAATAAATAAATAGCTAATAGAAATTAATAAAAGTAATGCAAATAAAAAGATATAAAGCCATGTTAAGCAACAAGTGTAGGCTTCAAGATACACTTGAAATAGAGTCATCAATAATAAGAATACTAAGTCTCCCCATTAGAGTAATCAATTACAACATCAAGGTCAATACATTGTTTAATGATGTCATCAGGAGAATAATTTTCTGTTGCGGAAAACAGACCCCTATATTTGGGATCTATTTTATGCTACAGGAAATAGTGAATGGTGATGATGTGGAAGTTGTGGTGCATGCATGTGAGCTTGCTTTCTCTTCCATGGGATTTGATTTAATTTCAAAAGGAATTGATAAAGCTAAGAAGTATGTCATCTTGAAGGTGTATGAAATCCTTTACTGTATGTCTACATGAAACTTCAAGAAAGTAGACCAAATATTTATGGATTCTATTTCAACATTCAAAACCTCTTACCTTTTCCCATATGATATGTTCATATTCTACATTATGCTGAAAAGTATCATCTCACTTGATAGAGTCTCCCTAAGGCAAAAGGTAGCCTCCAAAACAACAGTAAAGGGAAAATATGTGCATAAAAAACAATAGTATGAGGCATTACTTTTAGGTCTGGGCATATTTAATTTGAGCTTAATATGAATTGATTTCCTGCAGTGGTAGCCCCAAAAGATAGTCTGATTTCTTGATACCTATGGAAGGTCTTTAAGCTTGCAGGTGGTCTACGGAAACATCGGTCTTCTCAATGTGGAATGCAAAGACTCTTCAAGATCAAGGGAAAATTCACACGGTTCAATATTTTTTAGTTGTGATTTGGATTGTTGAAATTGCAGTTCTGGCTGAGTGGAAGCCACATGTATATGACAATGTTGGTATCATTTCCTTGACAACAACTTCAACGCAGAGAAATTCTCCAAATGTAAGTTTTACTTTGATTTATTTTTTCCTTTACTATGAAAGTGTGAAATAGGGCACTTCGTATGATATAGATTCTACAAATTTATATGTGACTAGGTACTTTGAGACAAAGTTGTTCATGCTACCACTATATGTTGTACATTATGCTAAATGGTCCATAACGTGTAAATTGTTTTGTAAGATGAGATTCCCTATTGTCTAAGTAGACAGTGTGCTTCTATGTCTGCAGATTCAGAACTTATTGTAGCATTGGATATAGTAAGGTAATCACTTCTCTATTTGTACATATTTATTTTCTGAGGAACAAACCTCGAGGAATGGAAATACAGTTGGTAAAATACAGTCTGCTAATCTGACAGATACAAAACAGACTTGCCCCCCTACTTGGGAATTGCCAAAAAATAAAAGAGTAGATTATGTCAATAATTACAAGTTGTTTGGTTTTCATTTAATTGATAATGTTACACCAGATGAGATGACCCTAGAAATAACCATGTCCTGTGTTAGTATGGAGGATTTGCAATCGTATAATGCTTTGAGAGAAAAACAAGTGCAAATTGCTGAGGCTGGCCAGGTTTCAGACCCACCAAAACTAAGCAAATATGAGCAAACTGCTGTAAGCTGTGATCAGGAGAAATCTCTGCATAAGTTATCAAAAGAATCTCAAGTCAGAACTTATGGAAACCCTACCAGGAGTTGTACCAAGGTATTTCTATGCTTGGACATATAGATTTCCAGTATTAACAAGTTGGATCCCTGGAAATTCCATTTGGCTTGAGATATATATGATTGCTTGACACCACTTGTATATTCATGCAGGTTCATAAGCAGGGAATTGCTCTCGAAAGAGCTATTGACCTTACTAATTTTTAAGGTTACGAAGAATTAATTTGTGAGCTTGAATGCATGTTCAACATTGAAGGAGAACTAGGGGATCCTAGCAAAGGTTGGCAGGTTGTGTACAAGGATAATGAAGAAGAAATGATGCTCGTTGGTGATGATCCTTGGTAGTGAGTGTTCACAATAAAATATGTTTTTCTTTTGTTTTATTTTTGAGTATTTGATAATGTTAAATTATTATTTGGTATGATGAGTGCTTTTTTATTTTGTCTAATCAAAGTGTTTTTGTATTAAAACAGGGAGTTCTGTAGCATTGTGCGCAAGATTTTCATTAATACTCGAGAAGGGGTGGAGAAAATGACTCCTCAAAAGCACACTGAACTTCAAGGATGTTCATATGAGAAACCAATAACCATAGAAACATCTAAGCATTCCCTCTATGATATTCAAGAATCAACTTTACTTGCAGCCAGTGTAGATGGTTGATATTGTCAGAAGATTATCATCAAGTTTTTCCCTTCTTGATTGATGATTACCATGGAGTATGAAGGGCGTGATTCAAATATATTTTTTTCAGTGGGACTGACAGGATGGTTCAAAGGAGTTTGTAATAATGTATGTGGTGTGCTTTCCTGATATTGACACACTTGGCCTAAGTGCGAAACAAATTTTCCTGGAACTGCACCCTTGTGATCTGGTCTAGCCATCTTCAAGGAATGCTGTAGTATTGGATATCTGGTGGAAATAGTTTGTTTTGATAATGGTTATACATGACTTTATATAGAGGAATATGTTCCAATACCAAGTTATTTCTATGCTTGGACATATAGATTTTCATTATTAACAAGTTGGATCCCTGGAAATTCCATTTGGCCTGAGATATATCTGATTGCTTGACACCACTTGTATATTCATGCAGGTTCATAAGCAGGGAATTTCTCTTGGAAGAGCTATTGACCTTACTAATTTTGAAGGTTTCAAAGAATTAATTTGTGAGCTTGAACGCATGTTCAACATTGAAGGAGAACTAGGGGATCCTAGTTAAGGTTGGCAGGTTGTGTACAAGGATAATGAAGAAGACATGATGCTTGTTGGTGATGGATGATCCTTGCCAGTGAGTGTTCACAATAAAATCTATTTTGCTTTTGTTTTATTTTTGAGTATTTGATAATGTTAAATTATTATTTGGTATGATGAGTGATTTTTTATTTTGTCTAATTAAAGTGTTTTTGTATTAAAATAGGGAGTTTTGTAGCATTGTGCGCAATATTTTCATTTATACTCGAGAAGGGGTGGAGAAAATGACTCCTCAAATGCACACTAAACTTCAAGGATGTTCAGATGAGCAACCAATAACCAGAGAAACGTCTAAGCATTCCCTCTATGATATTTAGGAATCAACTTTTCCTGTAGCCAGTGTAGATGGTTGATATTGTCAAAAGATTATCATCAAGTTTTTCCCTTCTTGATTGATGATTACCATGGAGTATGAAGGGCATGATTCAAAAAGATTTTTGTCAGTGGGACTGATAGGATTGTTAAAAGGATTTTGTAAGAATGTATGTGGTGTGCTTTCCTGATCTTGACACACTTGGCCTAAGTGCGAAACAAATTTTCCTGGCATTGCACCCTTGTGATCTGGTCCGACCATCTTCAAGGAATGTTGTAGTACTGGCTATCTGGTGCAAATAGTTTGTTGTGATAATGGTTATGCATGAATTTATATAAAGGAATATGTTCAATATGTTGTGATTTCCTTGTTCTCGATATTTCTTTGTCTACATTTAATGTATTGTCTTCAGTTTTTATTTATGTTGTACATTTGCTTTGCTTTAGTAAAATAAGCAGGCTATAATGTTATGCCACCATTTTATTTTGTTTGTTTTACTTGTGGCTGTTCGGATATCCACATCATCATTTTCAGGACCTTGCATGCAATTAAGGTTTGCATGCATTTTGCATGCAGCCCAGTCACCATGTGATGCCTCCAGCACCTTACCCACCTTATTCTAGCACACGGGAGCCACTTACTTCATAGTTTTATCCCTCCTGGTCAGGAAGGCGACCAGTTCTCACCTACTGCCAGAGAAGGGTGCACTTCTTCACCTACCACTGCAGTTCCACTTCAGTTACACTCAGTTAGCTCCGATTCTCCTTGATTTGAGGCTAGTTTCACTCCCGACTGACTGTTTCACTCCGTTGGACCTCCAAATTGACTAGATGACTTATTCTGACTTTAGTTAAGCCTCCCATGTGCCCTCCACTGAGTCTCCTTCCCTATATCAGTGCTACACACTTCAGTTACACATGACACACTCAGTTAGACTCAGCTTGACACCTGGATGACTGGTTCTTGTGCATTAATGACCACCACTAATTGATGATGAGGACTCCTAGTTGGAGTCAAGCTACTCCATTCAGTGATTCGAATGACCTCCTTAGTCAATTCGAATTGCTCAGTCATTGTCAGATTATTGTATTGTAATTATTCACCCTTATTGGGATATTGAGCACTATGCATGTTTTACACAGTTTTACACCATATTTTCTATGTTCATCTGTTGTGATTGATTTACTTGTTCATTAGATCTGCTGTGACTAATTTTACATGGTATTAGAGCCATGGTAGGGACAAGAATTCTTTTCTGTAGGTGTTCTACATGAAGATTGAGTGAATTACTCACCAATATATTTCAACAACGACATGCAAAATATCATGTGCATTTGCTCATGTGCATGCAAGGCTGAAAACATAGTGTTTGTTTGTGTGTGATTTGCAGGTTTCTTACTTCCTCCATGTGCATTCGCTAATGCAAAGATGGAGACTTCTTCTTCACAAAATATTCTTACTCCATTCAACTATGATGAATGGAAACCAAAGATGATTGCATTCTTGAAGAGACAATGTCTTTTTGATATGTGCATTGGTAATACAAGAGATTTTGATTCCGATGAAGAGGAGAATGATTGGCTCAATGATTGTGACAGAGATTTTGGAGCAATGTGTCTTGCTATGTCTCCTTGTATGCGCTACCTCAGTAATACTGCTGAAAATCCAAGTGATCTATGGGTCCAACTTGACAGAGAATTTGGAAAGCAGGAAGAAGAGGATCATGCTAGACTTTTGGAGAACAAGCCTAGTGAGATCTCCTTATGTGTTCTTTCCGATCATGTCTTGGCCTCAACAATTGTTCAAGATGAAGAAGAAACTGTAGATTCAAAACTCACTCTCTCAATGTCTTCTATTTCAAATTATGAGCAAGATAAACCAGCTCATACTCTAGATTCCGAAGAGGTTCTTGAATCATCTCCTTCACATGAGTTTGCTGGCATGCAGAATAATGATCTACTTGAAGTTTTGGAGGTAAAATCTGATTTTGGAGGTGAAGCATTCGCCCTCCTTGATTGCATGCCTCCTATAGACTTATTTTCTATAATTTGCAAATTTTCTCAGATTTTTAATGAAGATGAAGAGCACTACCATTCGCTTGAGTTCAATTCTCATGCACTTTTTGCTGATTTTGGTTTTGATCTCACCCTTGTTGGTTCAAAGGAGATCTCAAGAAACCATTCATCTATTTTTGGAGCTGATTTAAATTCTATTGATAAGAAGTTCAAGTTTCAATATCCATTCGATTCGATTGGAGCTATTCCTACCTCACTTGGTTTGAATCACAAGTTCCAGGATCATCCTCATATTTTCAGATTTGTTCTCACCATTTTTGGTATGAAGAGCAAGTTCATAAAGTCTCCACATTCGCTTGCATCCACTGATGGAGAATTCAAGCACATGTTTCTGGAGCATGATCCATTTACTCCCAAGAGTAAGATACCTCCAGACATATCTACTTGAGTTTGGGGTAGTTAAATCTTTTGGTGTGTTACAATCCATTTTGAGGGGGGGGTTTTCCCATGAGGTTTTCTCCATTTCCTCGGTTCATGGATTGTTCTTTATTTGGATTATTATTGTATTGGGGTGACCTTTGGTCTTAGTTACCAGGGCCCGACATTATTTTTGCACATCATAGTCTAGCTTGAGGGGGGGTGTTCGGATATCCACATCATCATTTTCAGGACCTCGCATGCAATTAGGGTTTGCATGCAAATTCTAGGGTTTGCATGCAAATTCTAGGGTTTGCATGCATTTTGCATGCATCCCAGTCACCATGTGATGCCTCTAGCACCTTACCCACCTTATTCTAGCACCCGGGAGCCACTTACTTCAGAGTTTTAGCCCTCCTAGTCAAGAAGGCACCCACTTCTCACCTACTTCCAGAGAAGGGCGCACTTCTTCACCTACCACTGCAGTTCCACTTCAGTTACACTCAGTTAGCTTTGATTCTCCTTGATTTGAGGCTAGTTTCACTCCCAACTGACTGTTTCACTCCTTTGGACCTCCAGATTGACTAGATGACTTGTTCTGACTTCAGTTAAGCCTCCCATGCGCCCTCCACTAAGTCTCCTTCCCTATATCAGTGCTACACACTTCAGTTACACATGACACACTCAGTTAGACTCAGCTTAACACCTGGATGACTGGTTCTTGTGCATTGATGACCACCACTGATTGATGATGAGGACTCCTAGTTGGAGTCAAGCTACTCCATTCAGTGATTCGAATGACCTCCTTAGTCAATTCGAATTGCTCAGTCATTGTCAGATTATTGTATTGTAATTATTCACCCTTATTGGGATATTGAGCACTGTGCATGTTTTACACAGTTTTACACCATATTTTCTATGTTCATATGTTGTGATTGATTTACTTGTTCATTAGATCTGTTGTGACTAATTTTACAGTGGCAGGTGGTCATTGCTAGAGAAGCATAGTTGCTCAGCTTCAAAGCTTCATCTGAAGCTGAGGCATTTCAAGACATTTGTTACTGCTCTTATTGGTTTAATGCATTTCCTTGTAGGAGATAATTCTTTTGAAATATATGTTATACAATAAAGCTTCATATTGAAGATATGGCTTGTCTGACTGGTAGTGCACTTCACCACTTTGCTAATTGAATTTGATGTCAAGGATTTTCTTGTTTAATATATAGGGGACATCATCTTCTGAAGGATCACAAAAAGAAAAAATGAAAAGGGCCTTCCCAGGATGTTGCCTCCTCTATTACTGGTGTGACTGCAACAGGTCCAAGCAAAGTAGTTGTCAGTGATCCTGAATCAGCAAAAGCTTTGTCCATGGAGGCTCAAAGCGCTCAGAAATCAGGATCTGGAAAATTGCCTAATGTTTGTTTAAGTTGTAGGCGGATATACTACAGACTATTGTAAGTATGTGTTGTAATTGAAAAGGGATCCATTGAGGACACATGTTGGAAATCAATGATCTATTAAATTTTCAAACTTAAAATATTTTAGTTAAATGTTATAATCAGGGGGTATGGCTGGTTGAGTTACTAGAGAGTAAAGAAATAGGGTGGAGAAGTAAGATTTGGTTGGAGAGGATCATATATGTTGGATGAAGAGTCATCTTCACCTTCCCTGTTCAGTGATTCTCATGAAGATATACCCGTTTTCCTTCAGGAACAGGTGGGTAAGTGGTTGTCCATGATGGTAATGAGGAAGAGTAAATTTTGTAACACATCAGGTGCATATTGATATAAGTTGATGCGGCAAGTAATTAATCTATATATGTTGAAAGGAAGCTAGTGAAACAATATAATGAAAATGTTGCTAATGATTGTTTAAATTCTATCCAGATATACTATCTATTGTAATTGAAAAGGGAACCCTTAAGAACACATGTTGGAAATCAATGATTATTAAAACTTAGAAGCTTTTAGTTCAATGTTATATTTAGAGGGCATGGCTTAACAAGTTAGTTCTGAAATGTTGTTCCTTGTACTATAGAGAAATGGCTATCTATTAGTAAATTGGTTCAATGTTTTTCATGGGCACAACTTATCCAAAAAGTTGGCTCAATGCAGGTCTAAAACAAGGTTATGGGTGGGGGTGCACGTGCTTCTGCCACTAATAGTTAATTGTATATATTGTGCTCCAATGTTGTTTTATATTGGGATCACTTCTAGATAGTGTTAAATAGTATCCTAACAAAGTTCATCATAGCTCCAAATGGATGATTCTGGGGAAATGTGATCAAATTTGAGTTCAAGTTGTTGGCTTCTTACCTATGGCATAGGAGTGAACTTGCTCAAGGATATCATCTATTAATGTGCATAGCTATACTCAGTAGAATTATTTATGTTGTTGAAGAGAGCATATTTCATGTATAGATATATATTTAAAATTTTCTACAATTACACATTATAGAACCAATACACTGTGGGTATGATGAAGGGGATACTATGCTCAACAATTCCTGCAAAATATTGAATCGAAATTATTTTTCCATATTTAGGGAATTAATTTGTTCTTCTTACCAAGGTCTCAATTGATAATGCACTTTGTTATTTTACTGGCATTTCTTCTTTCTACATCCATTGGCACATTGGCATTTTTTAGTGAATTTTAAGATAATAAGGTGGTTTAACCTGTATTACATGCTATATCCACAAACATCTTAGAGGAAATATTGGTATTATTCAAGTATTGAATAATTTTTTGTGTTGTTTTGAAGATGTGAACTTTGGTTGGGTATGTACTTATCAATCCTATAATTGTCATTATGTCAGAAAAAATATCAACATTTGTTCTAGAGCATTTCCTTATGATCTATTTGAAGAGCTAACTTTCTTCAATGTACTGAGGTACTCCAGTTTAACCAGCTAGATTGGAACATACCCTTTTTGCTAGAAAACATTTTGTGTTAGCAAACATTATTATAACTTTTATTGTAAAGTTTTATATTGGACAAGTGTCCAAGGATGACTGTAATTCGCACAATATATTATTATTAAATAAATAAAATAGGAGACAAACACCTAAGAGGACTGTTGAAAGAGTGGTTACTGATCCACTAGGTGGAATGGAATCTGGGGTAGAAGGAAATGGACAAGTGGCAGCATCATGATGCAACTAACTAGCTGTTGGTATGGGACAACTCCCTTGAAATGTGGTCATAGTGACCTGAAAGATGGGACTGGAGATTGAGGCTCATTTATTCCAAACTAACCACTAGAGACATAGGTAGTCTATATAATAGCCATCAAATTTTGAACTGAGGTTCATCACTTTTCTTGATGAGGAAATTTACCTTGGGGTTTTGCTGTGTTTGCACCCAAGAGATTTGATGAGGGGATATGCTATGTTGTTGATCATGTTGTAAGTGTGCCAAACTCTTATTGAGTTCAGGAGGTTGATGCTGAGTGGAGAAGGCATGTTATTTCAGGAGGTTGATGCTAAGTGCCAAAGAAATTTTTGAGTGTCTTTCTTTTACACAGATTCCATCTACTTAGTGGTTCAGTAATCAGGCTCGGGGGTTCACAAGAAGCCAGCAGTTGAGCTGCTTCTTTTGGAATAGGTTGGGAGGAACAGGCCTCCTTGGGTGTTTGTCGACCCTATCTTCATTTACAGTTTCTATTTGCTTATATGTTATTAAGTAGTTAAATCTGTTTATTGCAAGTATTAAATTTTAATTACAGAATGTGTTTTGGTTTAGTTACCCCTACTTTTAGTTTCTGAACCAAATTGAAATTATGAATAGAATTGATGAATAAAATAAATATTCTCTGCATTTTTCCCCATGCTATAGGAACTGCATTGTACTCTGGTACAGAGGAAAATTAAGATAGATGGTTATGATAGGCAAATTGCCAAGATGATGAAAAGAACAACTCTGCATAAATTGTTAATTTTCCTACTGTTAGAAATTAATGTTGATTACTGTATTTTGTTACAGTACTATTTTTACTTAATCAAATAGAAGTTTACTATCTTAAAGATTACTGCTGTGATTTATATTTATTATTGAAATCATTGCTGATACAGAAATTAAAGAAGATTGCATAAGTTTATCATACAGAACTAATATGTCATTTTCAAGTTTTAAATCAGAGTTTATAGTTTCCATATTTTCTTCTCAAAGTTTACTATAGGCCACTGTTATTTTCACTACTGTACATACAGGATAGATAAGCAAACAAAAGTCTCATATTACAAACCTAGGGTTTGCACTTTTCATTTTCAAAGCCATACATTAAAACTATTGAATTTATCGTCGAACAATAGCAACAAAGTGTAATGCCCGCCTCGGTACCTTAACTGTTTAGAATAATGAGGTACTAGTTTTGAAATGAACCGGCTCAGTAAAACACGAACCATTTGAATTTACTTTGAAAATGCTTGAACGACAGTTATAGAAACTATTACTTTACTTAATAAATGAGTGCTCGACTGATTGAGATATTATGATGGACGATGAAATATTTCATAGTGCAGCACTACTAATGTGCGCTTGAGTGTGTGTGTGTGTGTGCAGTGGCAAGTAAGATGATTTACCGACTGACCCACAATGGAATTATACGGGTCGTAAGAACAGAAAGAACACTTAGGGGTACGACAACTGACTGTCGACCCTGAACTAGTAATCCACGCATGGGTGAAGCCATTTCAGCTCACCTGGGGACACGTATGCCATACAGGCAAGACCATAATGATTTGGTCGCGTGCGATGAGTTGAGGGGTGCGCAATAAGGAGAGCCTTATCCCTCAACATCCCTTAGTCTCCAAGGAGCGTAGTTGAGATATCGTGGTAACGACTCCCGATCGCTACGCAGTACTCCCCATAAGAAGAAAGAAATATACTGTCGGAAGGGCCCACCGAAGAGGTACCTAGACGAAAGAAGAATGGAAAAAAAAGAAAACTACTCATACATACATAATTAAATAATATACATGTGGAATTTTTAGAGAATTTAATAATAAATTATTCAATATTCTATTATTATTATTATCATGATGTCATGCTGGCCATGATGCATGGGATTGAAAGCTTTGGTGGGCCATAACCCACAGTTGTAATTATTTTTGTTTGTTTGTAGGAATCTTTGCTTTCTGTAAAAGTTGTGTCGGTTCGGGTCCCCATATGTCACTGACTACTAAGGGACGAGATAACAATCGTGACAGTCCTCATGATTGCCCCGAATCTTTGCTTTTGACCAACGTCTGCCGGTCCTTCCTGCTTTTATGATTGAGAAAGAAATTTAAAATTTAGAAAAGATAATGTTCTCTTTTCTTTAATTAATGGAAATATATTTTAATTATTTCAAAATGAAAATATTTAAATAGAATAAAGAATTATTTTAAATATTTTCTTTTTACTATAAAAGAAAAAGAAAAAATGGTAAATAGAATAAATAATTATTTGAATAATATATTTCTTTTATTTTAGAAAAAGAAAAAGAAAATATTTTAAATAGAATAAAAAACTATTTGAATAAAATATTCTCTTTTATTATAAAAAAATAAAAGAAAAGAAAAAGATTTGAATTTAGTATGAAAATATTTTTAAATAAAATATTTGCTTTTATAAAACAGAAAAAGAAAAGGAAAATAATAGAATAAACTTGGATCTTTCTACAACAACTAGATTGGAGAAGACAAACACAACTAAAACTCTCTTAAAGACAACTACACCTACTTTGCACTGATTTAGGGAGTTAGGTGTACACTTTGAGTGAGAAGCATACACTTGTAATTGAGAATAAAACTAATTAAAATATTAAATTAAATTAAATATGTGTATGGACAGACACATGGCACACAGGCTTTTGCTATATAATGAGGGAGGAGAAGAAGAGAAATACATCTCTTGCTCCCTAATGCTGGATGGTCATTATAATCTCGGATTATGTTATGATCCTTGGAGTTGGGAATAGCCGGAACAAGGATTGGGAGATCCTTTCGGGAGGCTAGCTAAGTGTGTTCTTATGACCCCATTAGCTCGGGGGTTCGAGGTGAAGAATGTTAGCCTCGATACGGTAGGGTGGTCAACTGAGGGGTCACTCGGTACTTCGTCAGGAGATTGGATTGGATCGTGCGGAAACCACTTCGAGGACTCCATCGATTCGTTGGACCAACAGTCGAAAACAGGTTTGAAGTATTTTTTATTTAAATTATTTTGCTAAATATTTTCGAGAATGAATAATTATGAGAATCTAGTTTTATATATTGACATTCATGAACTAGATCTGTGACTTCTATATCTTTTTTCTGAAAAATTTGTACTAGATTTTTTTTTGGGGGGACCCTGAAAAGGGGGTTCCTACATTTGAAAAGGGGTCCCTACATTTGGTATCAGATCCGGTCGAGCCTTGAGGGCACCGAACACATATTCTTTAGGGGTTGTCGGAATCTTCGTCTCAAAGTCGGATCCGGACAGCCAAATCAGTTACTGCTACAACAATCTACCCCATCTCGACTCGACCGTCGAATCAGGTTCAATTTTTAGTTCATTTATCTTGTTAAAATTCAGGTGGGGTGATATGTGATTAAGAGTGCATAGTTTTATTGTCGAAATTTAATTGACTGGAAGGGATAGGTCCAGATATATATCCTTATTAATTTTCTGAATAACAGTACTAGGATTTCTGAATTTGCTATACTCTAAATCTCTGTAAAAATTTGGGAAGACGATCTGTATATTGAGTTATTCAAACTCTGTTGTGAGATTGTGGCAGTAAGAACGTCCCATCTCATCAGCATGGGTCGGCCTCTGTGTTTCATTTAATTAGAAATCTATTTGTAATTCAGTGAACAGTCCAAACGTTGTAGATCTCTGGAAGAAATCGAACTGTATGCTTCATTTAATTAGAAATCTATTTGTAATTCAGTGAACAGTCCAAACGTTGTAGATATTTGGAAGGAATCAACCTCTGTGTTTCATTTAATTAGAAATATATTTGTAATTCCGTAAATTACCTCCTAAATGTTCTAGATCTACGGTATTGAACTCCTCCAGACCAATCAGATTCGACCACCCGTCTTCTGATATCATTAAAACTTGCCATCTCAACTGCAACACAGTGCTGTACCCACCACCAGAGGTTTCTCAGATTTATGATGTCAATTCCTTTTCATACCGAGTAAGTTTTACATTCCGCCTGTGACTACACTATAACTCAGTTAGTTCTTCTGCAAAAAAAAAAATCGTGTTTTCTTGACTTCCTGCCGGATTGATGGCGTTAACCCTTCTTATACCAATCGAGATCTACAGGCTGATGGTTTATCCTTTCCTCAGCTCAGTCGATTTCGTGTCAACCTACTATAGATTCTGTGTTCCAATATTTTATCCTTCGTGTTGTTAAAAATGCTATCTGTCCCTGTGAAGACAACGCATACCCAACTGGAGTGGTCGAGCAATGCTTTTGTGCGTTATGTTGTAGGTTCTCTCCAATTCCGTGGACCTGCAGTTTGATAGTAACATCAACACTTAATTAACGAAACTGTAACCCTGGATCCCTGCCCTGCGTTGTTCCCTTTTAGAAGGTGGGTATGAACTTAAGAATAAAATTATCGACCTCCATATCAAAGAAGTATGGAGATAAGAACAAGGGTATGAGTGATGTTTAATTATTGAGTGTTCCACGCTGGAATTATCCTATCTCAGACTCTGCTTTTTATATGTCATTTCTCTGTTGGTTAAACGCCTTCTTGATTTCCAACTCACAAAGTTTAAATTGATCCCTGCGTTTTGTTCCTAATCGAATCCCTATATTACCTAAATGACCAGAATCACGAATCATCAGCAATTAAAGCTTCATTTAAAATATTATTTAAACCTCTATCCTTTTAACCTGCATATCAAATCAAATTATTTTATTGGAGAATTGATACCTCACGGTGACTGTGCTCTGCACCCTATGCTCCGAAATTTCAGCTTATTTAACTCTAAGATGTTACCCATTGCATTCTACTCTTTCACGTTGTTTCAGCTGAGCTATAATTTAGGTAATTGGCGTTGAACCCTTGATTCAAGAGCAATTAATTGCAAGGTCTATTTAGTAACACGAATCCTGTAAACCAAGCCGTAGTCACAACCTTGATCCATCGAATCGATTGGTGGCCCTAACTGAATGCATTGTGGTTGTCTTCCTGGTTTGGTTAGATTTGGTAAATATTTGAAATCAGTGAACTGTTCATCGCCTTTCTCTTTATGTCCTAGTGATCATGCTTTGTTCTCGACACGAGATCAATCGACTTATGGTGCTCGGTGACACCGTGAAGGTGAAAGTAATGAACCTGGTTTCTCTTTCCTCCAACCGTGTACTCATTATGGACTTGAGTCGCTGTTAATTTCCCTTGATTCCGCTACCTCGGCCATGTCACCGATGTAGCGAGAGCCATCGCCCTCCTTAACCTTTATCTGCGCGTAATTCCATTTCTGTTACAGGATTCTTTCTTAGCTGCATTATGTATATCATATTCTTTTATTAAAAGCATCATTCTTATCGACATGTGGACTTTTAGAGTGGCAGTTAATTTAAGTGTAAAGTAGAGTGTAAATAAATGCAAATTTAATCAATTTACAATCGAGCCTCCCCCTCACATTAAGGTATAGAAGCAGATATAAGAGATAATGTATTAGGGCTTACTTCATAACTCTTTTATGGAATGGTTGTATAGGATAACGCCATATCAAATTTATAATACATTTATATGATGATAAGAAATTAATAATATTTTACTTCTGAATTATTGATGTATTGATATGAACTGAATGGATTTGTAAGGCATTAGGGTGTTTTATATTTCATTTATAGGTAGCTAGAAGTAGAAGGAAATTGTTTTATTGACATGTTGGAAAAGATAAATATATATTATTATATGTTAGAATATATTCATGTGGTGATCAAGATCTAGTTGGAGGATATTGTCATATTATAATTCATATTTCATTTGTGTAAGTATTAAGTATTACTTCATTTATGGAATAATTAGAGGGAGAGGGAAAATTTAACATTTTGTTTATATTTTGTAATTTTCTTATGGCATGGTTGATAATTATATTATTTTGAATATTTTTTTTTTCCCCGAAAAAAAAGCGTAATTTTATTTCATCTTGCGAGTACAAAATTACATTGGATCATCATCACTCTTGCAGAGTGTATATGCTGCTAAGCAGTACCAATAAAACTTACAACTTTCATCATCACTCTGGCAGAGTGTATATGCTGCTGAGAAGTACCAAAAAAACTACTTCTAACTTACAACTTCAAACAAATATGAAAAACACAGATACTGAGGAACCTCAGTTAAAAACTACAGATAAAAACCTAAATCCGGCCAACCATAAATGGCTCTACAAGTAAAAACCAGCAGAAATGCCGAGAATGAAAGGCAGAAGTTACAGGAAAACGTTTCCGGAATCCTCAAAAAAAAAGCAGTGCGACTAGCATCTGCAGAAGTTAACCCCAAGCCTGCCAAAAGGATGAGTCGTTGGCCCATGAAAACTCCCAGGAAGAAGCCACCGTGATCTACCGCCGCCATCAACGAACCTTCAGCATACCAGGGGCATTGAATCCCCATCGCGCGCCCTCCTCAACCTGTTCGACGTCAGTAACGAGGGATCCTAGAGCCCAATCTCAATAGTCCACCAATCTGCCGCCGACACCCTGCCGAAGAACGCCCCGTCCTGGAGCTGCGACCCTCTGCGGAAATGCTACCGCCGCTACCACTGGGGAGCCGAGGCTCGCTACCAATGGGTCACCGCGCCAACGCGCCACCGTTCGATCCAAAGCGGAAAAAAAAAACCCTTTCAGTCGGCCAGAAAGATAGCGGACTCAGGGGAGGAGGAGGGCGACCATGGAAGGATCCATGGCCGCCAGAACCAGTTTCGAAGACCGCCAATCAAAACCCTCTATATTTTGAATATATTTATGTAAGGATAGGAATTAGTGAAGGAGATTTTCAGAATTTAATTTTATATTACACGATGCAATGACATGAATTAGGTGAAAGGATAATGCATTATTATAGTTCATAATTAGTAAATATGATAGCTAGCGGTAAGAGAAAAAAATATTAATGGCTTGTTTTAATTCATAATTCTTTTATGGAATGTGTGAATGGATAAGGTGTTATCATACTTACAATACATTATATGGTAATATAAAATAGAAAAAGAATATGGTAATACTACAATAATTCATTTATGTGTCAATATGAATATGAATTACATGGAACCATAGGTCATATTTGTATTTCACTTTTTCGCATAGGGAATGGAAGAGTTATGAAGGATTTAAACTTAGTCTCCCTTTTCTTGTGATATTATTAATTATAACTCTCATTTTAGTGGAGTCACGATCTTTAAGGAAATAAAATCTCTGGTGTGATCGGATATTTTAGAAATGGTTAAGATGTAGCCTAGATAGTAGTTGTCAAACTACAACTCTAAGATCAATTGGTACGTGTACCTATTTAAACTGTAACCGAACATTGATCAACACTCCTTGCTCAAAAATAAAGGATGATCCATAACAAACAAACCAATGAGGAATTCAATTTGGAAATCAAGAACAAGGAAATTGATGAAAGCTATAATGGGAATTAGAAGCGTTGGAAATATTTTTGAATTAATTAAAAAGGAATATCTTAATCATGTATAGGGGGGAATTGAAATAGGTGATGTATAATGGCATGGTAATGATGAAGTGTAACATGGAAAACCTGACCAAGGGACAAACGTAAACGATTAAGACGAAAGGGTAGTGATCATCATACTATAAATTAAATAATGACGACTAGAACTAAGAGGATATTTATTAGACACATTACAAGCAACTTTTGTGCATGTTGCTTGAGATCGAACGACCTTGTGAAAAGTAAAGGAAAGCATGAATCTAGGATAAGACATTTTAAAAACTTTTCCTACATAACCATGATAAGAAGACAAGTGGACGAAAATATTGGTAGATTTATTAAATGATGGGAAAATGATAAATTATGACTAACAAGACACTAAGATACTCAAATTGACGATACTTTAAGAGATTGTCGAGGGAGTGAAACGAACTTAAATTTTGAAAACGAGATATCAATGTGATCGGTATGATGAGATAAAATCAACGACATGCATTTTTCATTATGACAAAACCATTTACGAAAGACTCAGGACTACAAACTTGAAATTTGACGATGTCAACGAAATGGTCAAGTGAAGACAATGTTTCGTAAAAGGAATTATGGAGATGACTAGCATAATAAACTGAACGCAATGAAGCTAAACTTAGGTCATAATCAACTTGATGAAATGACAACTAGCCCTCGAGATGGAACTGGATGGGGCTAAGAAAACACACATTGTACGAATGGATTAAACTAACGAAGTGGTCTTATGAACAACATGAATGATGTAATGAGGTAAGGATGTGATAATCTGTTAACCACGAGTAATGATACTGATGAAAGGACTAGAGATAAATTTTAATATGTTCAACTAAACCGTTAAGTTTCGACCCTAAAAATCCTATCGAATTGAGAACCGACATTTAGGAAATTTGGAAGTAGTCTTATGGAACTTGGATTTGGGGACAATTTGAGGGTCTCTCCTGATATGTTAAAACCGTGATTATATCTTACCCATCTATATTCAAATGAATATTTATGATGTTTACCTTCTCGCCTTGGAGGAAAGGATAGCCAAATAGATTTGAAACCTTGCTTGGATTAGTTATGTTGATAAATTATTGGGTTGCTATTGACGCAATGTAGATTGTTGGAAATTTGAACTTCGTAGACCCTCGTGAACGAATAAGAGATATAGGAAATCCTGTTGGGGATGACAATTATGGAATGTATTATCGGATTGATATGAGACGAAGTTACGATTAAGTTCCTGAGAGTGTATTGTAACTGTACTAGATAATATAGGAGCTAATGAATGTAACCACTTGTGCTTATAGCCTTGATTATTGGAGAAAACTAGAATTCAATGACGATAGGGATGTATGAATCTCTTTATTATATACATGTATTGTGTATCAATATAATGTATTTTTAAATCTTTTTGAGAATGACTGTTACACTATTGAATTAAATAGATTATGTTCAAATAGAATGTAAAACATGGTTATTGTGGATGTATTTAATGATAAATGACAAGTAATGACCATATATGAACTTAAAGAAAGAAGTGCTTAGATAATTTTGAAGGTGGGATGCTTATGATTTATTATCATGAAGGAATGAATATATATAATGTTTAATAATGGGAGATTGTGACTTACGATGAGCGATGCATGGAGATCGACACAGAAAAATTTAGAGCTGCAGTTTTACTTCTTCTTCTTCGGTAAGGATACTCCCAGCTTCTCGAACAAGTTAGAATTATTCTCCTCTAAATTGGCTAGCATGTAAGATTGAATTGCATTCAGGGTTTGTATACTTTTGATGAAGGGTTTTGCGTCAAGAATTTTATCAATTGGTAGTAAATGCTTATTTTGTAAATCAATACGATGACTTCATGGGTATGCACTACTAGTTGTAATCATGCTTTGGATTGTGAAAAGAGAGAAGTTATACTTACGTTGAATTATAGGATCTTGAGTAAGGAAGAGAAGAAAGCCTTACGTAACTTTGTTTATAAAATTGAGATTATACTTTTTAAATGGCCCTGTAGTATTTAATTGTACCTTAGATTATGAGAAGAGAGAGGTTGTATGTAAGATTAGTTTATGAATGGCTGTATTGCAGAATAGAAATTGGAAGGGTTAACTCTTATTTTGAAATTCAGATACTGTTTAAAATACATGATAGTTATACGTAACTATAGAAAATGGAGAAATTGGGATTGAATATTTTATCCCTTATGTTGAAATGTGTCAGTGCTTTAAGGATTTTCGTAAATGATGTACTTAATAGTTTTGTTGAATGGAAGGAATTTGTTGTAGACGATTTCAATCCCGGTTACAATTAACGATGTCAAGGGAGAACTACTATGGGGATTGCAACACTACGAAAGAAATGGAGGTGAAGAGGAAGTGAAAACTCACCGTGGAAGCACATGAGACTTAACTTCAGGACGAAGTTTTAATAAGAGGGGGTGTATGTAATGCACGCCTCAGTACCTTAACTGTTTAGAATAATGAGGTACTAGTTTTGAAATGCACTGGCTAAGTAAAACACGAACCATTTGAATTTACTTTGAAAATGATTGAACAACAGTTATAGAAACTATTACTTTACTTAATAAATGAATGCTCGACTGATTGAGATATTATTATGGATGATGAAATATTTCATGGTGCAGCGCTACTAATGTGTGCTTGAGTGTGTGTGTGTGTGTAGTGGCAGGTAAAATGATTTACCGACTGACCCACAACGGAATTATAGGGGTCGTAAAAACGGAAAGAACACTTAGGGGTACGACAACTGACTGTCGACCCTGAACTAGTAATCCATGCATGGGTGAAGCCATTTTAGCTCACCTGGGGACACGTATGTCATACGAGCAAGACCATAATGATTTGGTCGCGTGCGATGAGTTGAGGGGCACGCAATAAGGAGAGCCTTATCCCTCAACATCCCTTAGTCTCCAAGGAGCGTAGTTGAGAGATCGCGGTAACAAATCCCGATCGCTACGCAGTACTCCCCATAAGAAGAAAGAAAGATACTGTCGGAAGGGCCCACCGAAGAGGTACCTAGACAAAAGAAGAATGGAAAAAAAAGAAAACTACTCATACATACATAATTAAATAATATACATGTGGAATTTTTAGAGAATTTAATAATAAATTATTCAATATTATATTATTATTATTATCATGATGTCGTGCTGGCCATGATGCATGGGATTGAAAGCTTTGGTGGGCCATAACCCACAGTTGTAATTTTTTTTGTTTGTTTGTCGGAATCTTTGCTTTCAGTAAAAGTTGTGTCAGTTCGGGTCCCCATATGTCACTGACCATTAAGGGACGAGACAACAATCATGACAGTCCTTGTGATTGCCCCGAATATTTGCTTTTGACCAACGTCTGCCGGTCCTTCCTGCTTTTATGATTGAGAAAGAAATTTGAAATTTAGAAAAGATAATGTTCTCTTTTCTTTAATTAATGGAAATATATTTTAATTATTTTCAAAATGAAAATATTTAAATAGAATAAAGAATTATCTTAAATATTTTCTTTTTACTATAAAAGGAGAAGAAAAGATGGTAAATAGAATAAATAATTATTTGAATAAAATATTTCTTTTATTTTAGAAAAAGAAAAAGAAAAGATTTTAAATAGAATAAAGAACTATTTGAATAAAATATTCTCTTTTATTATAAAAAAGAAAAGAAAAGAAAAATATTTGAATTTAGTAAGAAAATATTTTTAAATAAAATATTTGCTTTTATAAAACAGAAAAAGAAAAGGAAAATAATAGAATAAACTTGGATCTTTCTACAACAACTAGATTGGAGAAGACAAACACAACTGAAACTCTCTTAAAGACAACTGCACCTACTTTGCACTGATTTAGGGAGTTAGGTATACACTTTGAGTGAGAAACAGACACTTGTAATTGAGAATAAAGCTAATTAAAATATTAAATTAAATTAAATATGTGCATGGACAGACACATGGCACACAGGCTTTTGCTATATAATGAGGGAGGAGAAGGAGAGAAATACATCTCTTGCTCCCTAATGCTGGATGGTCATCATAATCTCAGATTATGTTATGATACTTGGAGTTGGGAATAGCTAGAACGGGGATTGGGAGATCCTTTCGGGAGGCTAGCTAAGTGTGTTCTTATGACCCCATTAGCTCGGGGGTTCGAGGTGAAGAAGATTAGACTCGATACGGTAGGGTGGTCAACCAAGGGGTCACTCAGTACTTCGTTAGGAGATTGGATTGGATCATGCGGAAACCACTTCGAGGACTCCATCGATTCGCTGGACCAACCGTCGAAAACAGGTTTGAAGTATTTTTTATTTAAATTATTTTGGTAAATCTTTTCGAGAATGAATAATTATGAGAATCTAGTTTTATATATTGACATTCATGAACTAGATTTGTGGCTTCTATATCATTTTTTGAAAAAATTGTACTGGAAGTGTCTTTTTTGGGACCTCAAAAAGGGGGTCCCTACAATTTAAGTACATGAATTATGTCATGAAGGCTTTTGAAGTCCATCGTCGTTACACGCCATAGAGTTATAGTTGCTATTGTTATTACACAATTGCATTTTTTAATTGAACAATATCATTGACTATAGTAGAAGTATAGTGCAAAACATCTGTAGCTACACTTACAAGTGTTAGGATAAAAATAGTACAGATTGATAAAGATAAACTAAAATTCCATACCATTGACACCTTCAAGCACGACAGTATATACATCTATCTTAAAAACAGAGATGACTAGCTGAAGCTTATAACCTATCTTGAAATACTGGAATTATTCTATTACCTTACCTGTAGATCTGCGAAAGAAAATAATCCAATGCTTTAACTATCAAGTTAAGTAAACCCAAGGGCACCCAGTAGGAACCCCTTCAAAAATATGCAAACAATCATCAGTATTGTTACTAGATCATTACACATAACGAATAAACATTGTTCTATCACATCTCATCTATAATCAAGTATCTTTTTATGTTCAAGAATAAATACGATAATTTTATGAAACTGTTATTATCTATTAGTTAAATAACTTTCATTCCGCAGATAGCATTTCTCTTATGATTTAGGATATATCAAAATTTTTTAATTTTTGCAATTTTTTTGGATGTTACATCTGGTATCAGAGCGCAAGTTCAAACTCTAGTCCTGATTTAGGCTCATGCGCACAAAAAAAAAAACAAATCAGAAGTTTACGTTACTAACTTTTGCAATTCAATTTTATTTTTGTACAGAACAGATTGACCTTTAAATTGCAGGTATGGAAATACCAGAAGAATCAGCAGAGGACAGATCTCCTCGTAATGAATGTATTAATCATAATAATTCTGAAGGAATTTATGTTGAATTAAACAACTAGTCTTCTAAAATTTTACGCACTGTACAGGATTTAAAATCTAAGGTAAAAGTAGTTAAAGAAGAAAATGAATGGATCCTTAAGGTACAGGAAGAGTTACAACAGAATTTAAAAGGAAACTGCCATAGTGATGAAAGAGGCAGAAAATCAGAAATGAAGGCTGATTCTGAAATAATGTCCCACCAACATAAGCATAAGAAAACAATAAATGATAAAAGGAACAGTTACTCATCCTCTAAATCTGAACCGAGTAATAATGATATTAATTATGACAGTAGTAACAGTGAATGCTGCTCTAAAAAGAGGAAACATAAACATCATGAACAGATGATTGGGGAATTTAAAAAAATTAAGCCACCCACCTTTAAAGGCGAAAGTGAGAAGGGTGAGACAACAGAAGCTTGGCTGTCGGGAATGAAGAAATACTTTAATATCTATGACTACTCTTCTCAACTGAAAGCCAAGATGGCTATTTACAATCTGACCGGGAAGGCAGATATATGGTGGTAGGATCTTAAAGGATCAAGAGTATAAAAGAAAAAGAAGTAACTTGGACTATGTTTCAAAGTTTGTTTAAAAAGAAGTTTTTGTCGGAACAATATTTTGAAGACAAGTCAAAAGATTTTTACGATTTAAAGTTGGGTATAATGAACATGAAGGAACTTTGCAGCAAGTTCCTTAGTCTGCTGAGGTATGTACCTTATATGGTCGAGGAAAAGCCTAAAGTGCAAAGGTTTCTCAGTTGTCTACCTTTTAGTATAAAATACTGTATCGAGTATGATAATCCTTCCACTTTGGAAGAGGCCATGAGGAAGGCAAATTTTTGTTTTGATCAAAACATAAAAAGAGAAGGAACAACTAGCTGGAAGAGCAGTAAGACTAATCAGATTGACTATAAAAAGAAGAATTTTAATCATAATTCTGGAGGTTTTAAGAAAAAATTTAATAACAGAAATTTTCCAAATAATTACAGGAATAATGCATCTCAGAATTGTATTGCTGCAAGAAACGTACCTAACAATAATAATCACAGCAATAACAATAATAACAACAACAGGTATGCTGAACAGAAAGGACCCATAAAGTGCTATGAATGTGGCGGACAACATAAGAGAGCAGATTTCCCATGCAACAAGAGGACAACCAACAATATTCACATTATGCAAGCATAACCTACAGTTGGAGATATCGCAAGAGAAATGCCCATGATAAATGCAGCACTGGAGAACCATCAAGCGGACCATCAAACATCCATGGTCGAAATTGAAGGTATGATACAAAATGAGTCTATTTCTATTCTAATAGATCCAGGTGCAAATCTGAGTTATATTTCACCTACTTTAGTAGATCGTTGCAAGCTAAAATTAGAGAAATTTGATAATGCATGGTTAGTTCAGCTTGTAACAGGAACTAAAAGAAAGGTTACAGATTATGTCAAGAATTGTGAAGTATTTTTAAGTCAGTTGAAAACGCAAATTAATCTGAATGTTTTACCCTTACGGTCATATGATTTGTTGATTGGTATGGACTGGCTTGAATAGCATAGAGTTTTACTGAATTGTTATGATAAATCTTTTACATGTGTAAATAATGAAGGTAATACAGAAACAGTAAAAGGAATTCATAAGAAGATTTCAGTAAGGCAGATTTCTGCCTTAAAAGTAAAGAGAGCTGCCAGAAAAGGTTGTATAATGTTTGTTGTTAATGTTGTTAATGACGAGTGTACATCTAAAGAAGACAAGTTAAAACTAGAGGATATTCCCATCCTTAGGGACTTTTCTGACGTATTCCCGGAAGAAATTCCATGATTACCTCTGAAAAGGGAACTTGATTTCACCATTGAGTTGGTACCCGGTGCGGTACCAAACTCGATGGCTCCCTATAGGATGAATATTATGGAGTTAAATGAGTTAAAATCTCAGCTGAAAGAATTAATAGATAAAAAATACATAAGGCCCAGTGTGTCTCCTTGGGGAGCACTAGTAATTTTTGTTAAAAAGAAGGACGGTACCATGCGTTTGTGCATTGATTACCATCATCTTAATAAAATGATGATTAAGAACCGACATCCCTTACCCCGCATAGATGATCTATCTGATCAAGTATGCGGAGTAGAGATATTCACTAAAATTGATTTAAGATCGGGTTATCATCAAGTACGGACAAAAGACGAGGACATATTCAAAACTGCATTCAGAACGCGTTATGGACACTACGAGTTCGTAGTTATGCCTTTTGGGCTAACCAACGCACTGACAGTGTTCATGTGTTTAATGAACAACGTTTTGCATAAATATTTGGATAAGTTCGTAGTGGTATTCATTGATGATATTCTGGTTTACTCAAAAACTAAAGAAGAGCATGAAAAACATTTAAAAATCATTTTACAAATACTTAGAGAACATCAACTTTACGCTAAGTTCAGTAAGTGTGATTTTTATAAAGATAAAATTCAGTATTTGGGTCATATAATTTATAAAGATGGTATTTATGTTGATCCTGATAAGATAAAAGCAATTAATGAATGGCATGTCCCTAAAGATGTAACTGATGTATAGTCATTCATGGGAATAACGGGTTATTATAGAAAGTTCATTGAAGGGTTCTCTAGAATTGATAACCCCATCACTTCTTTGCAGAAGAAAGGGAAGAAATTCGTATGGGATCAAAAGTGTCAAGAAATTTTTAATAAGTTAAAAGAGTTATTAACAACAACACCCATTTTAAAAATTGCAGATTCCAATAAGGATTTCGTCGTATGCACGGATGCATGCAATGATGGACTTGGAGGGGTCTTAAGTCAAGAAGTTCATGTAATTGCTTTTGAGTCAAGGAAGTTAAAAATACATGAAAAGAATTATGCAACATATGATCTTGAGTTGGCAGCCGTGATACATGCTTTAAAAATGTGGCACCATCACTTGATTGAAAGAAAATTCATTTTAATGACTGATAATAAAGGTTTAAAGTATTTATTGGATCAAAAAAATCTTAACTCAAGGCAAGCTAGGATGTTAGCTTTCCTTAGCGAGTACGATTTTGAGATTCATCACATTAATGTAAAGGAGAATAAAGTTGCTGATGCTTTGAGCAGAAATGCTAGATTGAGGTTTATGGTAGCAATCAGTACTTTTAAGACTGATCTGGAAAATCAGATCGAAGAAGGAATTAAGCAAGACGAAAAATACCAAAAAGTACATGATAAAGTGGCTGAAAATTCATCTGAAAATGTTATAACAGATTATAGTATTAATGAAAAAGGCTTCTTAACATATAAAAACAGAATTTATTGACCTAATGTTTCAAAGGTTAAGCTGCTAATTTTAGATGAAGTTCATAAGAGTCCTTATTCAAGACATCATGGTTATCAGAAAATGATAACTATGTTAATAAAGGAATATTTTTGGCCCAACATGAAGACTGAAGTTGTTCAATATATAGCTAGATGTTTTGAATGTCAGACTATCAAAGCTGAACACCAACATCCAGCTGGACTATTGCAGCCTTTACCAATACCAGAATGGAAATGGGAAATTATAAGCATTGATTTATTACAGGTTTGCCTAAAAATCAGAAGCAGAATGACTCAGTCATGGTTGTTGTTGATAAACTTAGTAAAGCTTCTCATTTTATACCTATTAAAACTACTTTCAAGGCTTCTAACATTGCAGATGTTTTTATGAAGCAAATTTTTGATTTACACAGAATTCCAAAGGTAATTATTTCAGACCGGGACTCTAAGTTCACTCGTAGTTTTTGGACAACACTGTTTAAAGGATTAAATACTAAATTAAATTTCAACACTTCTTTCCACCCAGAAACTGATGGTCAAATAGAAAGGGTAAATCAGATTTTAGAAAATGTGTTACGATTGTATGTTAAAAATCAGCCATCAAAGTGGGAAGATTTCTTACACTTAGCAGAATTTGCCTACAATAATAATTATCAAGCATCTGCTAAGTTAAGCCCATTTGAGATTTTGTATGGAAGAAAATGTTGTACTCTAATTTCTTAGGATAATCCTATAGACAGATTAATGTTAGGACCAGATTTATTGAAAGAAATGGAGCTAACTGTGAAACAGGTTCAAAGTAACTTAAAGGTTGCCCAAGATCGGCAGAAAAGCTATGCTGATTTGAAACACACTGAAAGAGAATTTCAGGTAGGAGACCATGTTTTTATAAATTTGAAGCCCAAGAAAAGTTCTTTGAAGCTCGGGAGTTGTGCTAAACTAGCACCAAGGTATTGTGGACCATTCGAAATCCTATCAAGGATTGGAGCTGTTGCATATCAATTAGCATTGCCATATAATTTAAAAAACCACAATGTTTTTCACGTTTATGTTTTAAAGAAGTATGTGCACGATGCTACTCATGTGCTGAATTGGAATGACATACAGGTGGAACCCGAAGGAGATTTTCAGGTGGAACCGGACTGTATTCTCAATCGAAGTGAAATTATGCTTCAGAATCACAACATAGGGCAGGTAAAGGTGCAATGGAAGCACCTTAGCCCTGATGAAGCTACTTGGGAACTGGAAAGTAATATGCGGGCAGCATATCCAGTTCTGTTCCATGAGGAAATTGATGATGAATAAGCAACATCGAGGACAATGTTGAGCTTAAGTGGTGGTGTTTGTAACATACATTTTTTGCTGGAAAACATTTTGTGTTAGCAAACATTATTATAACTTTTATTGCAAAGTTTTATATTGGACAGGTGTCCAAGGATGACTGTAATTTGCACAATATCTTATTATTAAATAAATAAAATAGGAGACAAACACCTAAGAGGACTGTTGAAAGAGTGGTTACTGATCCACTAGGTGGAATGGAATCTGGGGTAGAAGGAAATGGACAAGTGGCAGCATCATGATGCAACTAACTAGCTGTTGGTATGGGACAACTCCCTTGAAATGTGGTCATAGTGCCCTGAAAGATGGGACTGGAGCTTGAGGTTCATTTATTCCAAACTGACCACTAAAGACCTAGGCAGTCTATATAATAGCCATCAAATTTTGAACTGAGGTTCATCACTTTTCCTGACAATAAAATTTACCTTAGGGTTTTGCTATGTTTGCACCGAAGAGATTTGATGAGGGGATATGTTATGTTGTTGATCATGTTGTGAGTCTGCCAAACTCTTATTGAGTTAAGGAGGTTGATGCTGAGTGGAGAAGGCATGTTATTTCAGAAGGTTGATGCTCAGTGCTGAAGGCATTTTTGAGTGCCTTGCTTCTACATAGATTCCATCTACTTAGTGGTTTAGTAATCAGGATCGGGGGTTCACAAGAAGCGAGCAGTTGAGTTGCTTCTTCTGGAATAGGTTGGGAGGAACAGGCCTCCTTGGGTGTTTTTCGGCCCTATCTTCATTTACAGGTTCTATTTGCTTATCTGTTATTAAGTAGTTAAATCTATTTATTGCAAGTATTAAATTTTAATTACAGAATGTGTTCTGGTTTAGTTACCCCTACTTTTAGTTTCTGAACCAAATTGAAATTATGAATAGAATTGATGAATGAAATAAATATTCTCTTCATTTTTCCCCATGCTATAGGAACTGCATCGTACTCTAGTACAGAGACAAATTAAGATAGATAGTTATGATAGGCAAATTGCCAAGATGATGAGAAGAACAACTCTGCATAAATTGTTAATTTTCCTACTGTTAGAAATTAATATTGATTACTGTATTTTGTTACAGTACTGTTTTTACTTAATCAAATAGAAATTTACTATCTTAAATATTACTACTGTGATTTATATTTATTATTGAAATCATTGCTGCTATAGAAATTAAAGAAGATTGCATAATTTTATCATACAGAACTAATATGTCATTATCAAGTTTTAAATAAGAGTTTATAGTTTCCATATTTTCTTCTCAAAGTTTACTATAGTCCAATGCTATTTTCACTACTGTACATACAGGATAGATAAGCAAACAAAAGTCTCATATTACAAACCTAGGGTTTGCACTTTTCATTTTCAAAGCCATACATTAAAAGTATTGAATTTATCATCAAACAATAGCAACAAAGATATTAAAATATATATTTTATTTAATCGATTCTCAACTTAATATTCATTCACATGTTTCTATTTCCATAAAACAAAAATACACAGTTGCCTTCTTTTCTACAGAATCGAGCTAGTTAAACAAACTCACTATCGTTTAAAAGTTCCATTATTTCATTAACAGTAGAACACCTCTAAACAACAGAAGCAAAACAAGTTTCGATTTTCCGAAGGCTTGACGACGAGTAAACCCATAAACCTATAGAGACAAACCCTAATCCTTGACAAGCTTTTAGAATGAAAATACAACATCATGTACAAATCGACGAGCTTTATACAGGCCAAGACCATACCATAGATTACAAACATTTAACCATTGTTTATTGACAGCAGTAGTCTTCCCATTATTCACTTTTATCACACGATTTCCTTTCCCATTGTTTACATTTCATAACTTCACAGACCATAAAAGAGAATGATAGCAACAGGTGTATTAAAACCTAGTTATACAAACTACATCTTCGGATTACATCAAATTCAAATGCAGAGGTCTACTGAAACACAAGTTCATTTCAACATTTTAATCGACGAGTCACAGATTTTGTTCACGGACCAAGCCCCAAAACAACGAGCAAAACAATTACTGCAATATAGACTTGTAAATATTCTTTTATTTAAAAACTTGATAGAGATTGAAGCCCTCGTTGACAGAGGTACATTGCTTAGTTCAAAATCAGAAACCAAAACACTGTATAGTAAACTACAAAACTTTTACATCGACTCCACAAGCCGAGAGGCATCCTAACACAGGCATAACACAAAACAACATGGGTTTTGAACCACGATTTCCAGGACAAAGTTGTTACAACTTCAAATGATGGCCAAAATCTTCCACTAGGACCTACAGAGGGTTATGCCACCGGGGCTTACCAAATTGCAGCATGCCATTCTTTGCCAACAAACCCCAGCACTCTAAAATCCACAACGAAGGCAGTAACTGCCACACAAACTGCAAAAAGTTATACTGAATTCAATCAAATACCATTTAAACCCAAACTGTAATATTAAAACAACAGTGCTACGATTCGACTTACCTTCACTTTGACAGACGGATGGAATGCGTCATGTTTCAATTCCTCCAACCAATGCAACAAGGCAGCATACCACTGAACCTTTATCAAACTCGTAGTTGAAATCTCACCGAAAACCCAACCTGTCACACGATGGAAGCCACAAGGCTTCATTGCCTTACACCCTTCGAACCCGAGCAAATTATACAGTAAGTTTCACCATAAAAATTTCAGAGATTGGAGTTACAGAGCCATCAACAAACCACCCAGGGTCGAGCCCTGCTATCCAGTGGCCTGTCGGCCTCTTCCCCAACCCAGAAAAACCAAATGAATGCGTTAAGGCAAACAACAAAAAGAAATGTGAGACTGCCTTAGGGTTTAGAATCTCAATGATCGAGGCAGTTAGATCAACGATCAAGATTTGGCCAGCCAAGCCACGACAATACCAAGGCAGAGAATACGATCAATCACCATTAATAACATCAATAAATAACCAACATAGTTGGAGTGCCATGTCACCAAGGCAGAGCCTACAGCTCGGCGAAGTTCTCATCATTCATACAAACTATATCACGTGGAGCCAGATACACGTTGGAGCCATCGAGACAAACCACTGCCATTGCACAGGGTTTACATTTAATTTCAGATCTTATGTATCACCTGCCAGGCCATTACCTACAACTGCATTAAAATCATGTCAGCATCAAGTTAAGGTTTACAACACGATCTTGGGATTATATCACCACTATATTACAACTACATTACAATCCTGTTGTATAGTTTCAACCATAGAGTATTATCATATCGTGATATTCCATTTACATATAAAGTTTCAAACCATGATATAATTCGTATGACTTGTGTGCATTGCATTTCGAACCATAGGTTGGATGCATATCACGTTTCCAATGTCAACTTATCGCATAACAAAAGCCAAACCTTATGTTGTATTCATATAACCACGATATGAATCAATTCCAAACTTTATTACATCGTATAAAGTCTATGTTTCATAGGTTAAGTCACCAGTTACATAGGGCACACACATTTCAGATTCAAATGTTAAGTTATCGTTTGCTTAGTATGCACATAATGTAATTCGAATGCTAAGTCTCACAAACATAGTATGCACACAATAGAATATAGTGCTAAGTTTCAAATTTGTATATGGTTTAGCATTGTAACCCTAACAATTATTCCATAGAGTGTTATGACAATTTAATTTAAGACACTAATACATAACAAACTATTATCTTGTCCATGCAGTAACATAGTCAAATAGTATTATAGGAGCATATATGATTTAAGTACATGAATTATGTCATGAAGGATTTTGAAGGGCATCGTCGTTACGAGCCATAGCATTATAGTTGCTATTATTATTACACAATTGCATTTTTGAATTGAACAATATCATTGACTACAGTAGAAGTATAGTGCAAAACATCTGTAGCTACACTTACAAGTGTTAGGATAAAAATAGTACAGATTGATAAAGATAAACTAAAATTACATACCATCGACACCTTCAAGCACGATAGTATATACATCTATCTTAAAAACAGAGATGACTAGCTGAAGCTTATAACCTGTCTTGAAATACTGGAATTATTCTATTACCTTACCTGCAGATCTGTGAAAGAAAAGAATCCAATGCTTTAGCTATCAAGCTAAGTAAACCCAAGGGCACCCGGTAGGAACCCCTTCAGAAATACGAAAACAATCATCGGTATTGTTACTAGATCATTACACATAACGAATAAACATTGTTCTATCGCATCTCATCTATAATCAAGTATCTTTTTATGTTCAAGAATAAATACGTTAATTTTATGAAGATGTTATTATCTATTAGTTAAATAAATTTCATTCCGGAGATAGCATTTCTCTTATGATTTAGGCTATATCAATTTTTTTTAATTTTTGCGATTTTTTTGGGATGTTACAGGTGGTATGAGAGTGCAAGTTCAAACTCTAGGCCTGATTTTTGTATAGAACAGATTGACCTTTAAATTTCAGGTATCAAAATACCAGAAGAATCAGTAGAGGACAGATGTCCTCGTAATGAACGTATTAATCATAATAATTCTGAACGAATTTTTGTTTAATTAAACAACCAGTTTTCTGAAATTTTGCACACTATATGGGATTTAAAATCTGAGTTAAAAGCAGTTAAAGAAGAAAATGAACGGATCCTTAAGTTACAGGAAGAGTTACAACAGAATTTAAAAGGAAACTGTCATAGGGATGAAAGAGGCAGAAAATCAGAAATGAAGGTTGATTCTGAAATAATGTCCCACCAACATAAGCATAAGAAAATAAGAAATGATAAAAGGAACAGTTACTCATCCTCTAAATATGAACTGAGTAATAATGATATTAATTATTACAGCAGTAACAGTGAATGCTGCTCTAAAAAGAGGAAACATAAACATCATGAACAGATTACTGGGGAATTTTAAAAAATTAAGCCACCCACCTTTAATAGCAAAAGTGAGAAGGGTGACACAGCAGAAGCTTGGCTGTCAGGAATGAAGAAATACTTTAATATCTACGACTACTCTTCTCAATTGAAAGCCAATTTGTCTATTTACAATATGACAAGGAAGGCAGATATATGATGGCAAGATCTTAAAAGGATCAAGAGTATAAAAGAAAAAGAAGTAACTTGGACTATGTTTAAAAGTTTGTTTAAAAAAAAGTTTTTGTCGAACAATATTTTGAAGATAAGTCAAAGGAGTTTTACGATTTAAATTTGGGTATAATGAACATGAAGGAACTTTGCAGCAAGTTCCTTAGTTTGCTGAGGTATGTACCTTATATGGTCGAGGAAAAGCCGAAAGTGAAAAGGTTTCTCAGTTGTCTACCTTTTAGTATAAAAGACCGTATCGAGTATGATAATCCTTCCACTTTGGAAGAGGCCATGAGGAAGGCAAATTTTTGTTTTGATCAAAACAGAAAAAGAGAAGGAACAACTGGCTGGAAGAGCAGTAAGACTAATCAGATTGACTATAAAAAGAAGAATTTTAATCATAATTCTGGAGGTTTTAAGAAAAATTTTAATAACAGAAATTTTCCTAATAATTACAGGAACAATGCATCTCAGAATTTTACTGCTGCAAGAAACGTATCTAACAATATTAATCACAACAATAACAATAGTAACAACAACAACAGGTATGTTGAACAGAAAGGACCCATAAAGTGCTATGAATGTGGCGGACCACATAAGAGAGCAGATTTCCCACGCAACAAGAGGACAACCAACAATATTCACACTATGCAAGCAGAACCTACAGTTGGAGATATCACAAGAGAAATGCCCAGGATAAATGCAGCACTGGAGAACCGTCAAGCAGACCATCAAACATCCATGGTTGAAATTCAAGGTATGATACAAAACAAGTCTATTTCTATTCTAATAGATCCAAGTGCAAATCTGAGTTATATTTCACCTACTTTAGTAAACTGTTGCAAGCTAAAATTAGAGAAATTTGATAATGCATGGTTAGTTCAGCTTGCAACAGGAACTAAAAGAAAGGTTATAGATTATGTCAAGAATTGTGAAGTATTTTTAAGTCAGTTGAAAATGCAAATTAATCTGAATGTTTTACCCTTAGGATCATATGATTTGTTGATTGGTATGGACTGGCTTGAACAACATAGAGTTTTACTGAATTGTTATGATAAATACTTTACATGTGTAAATAATGAAGGTAATACAGAAACAGTAAAAGGAATTCATAGGAAGATTTCAGTAAGGCAGATTTATGCCTTACAAGTAAAGAGAGCTGCCATAAAAGGTTGTAAAATGTTCGATGTTAATGTTGTTAATGACGAGTGTACATCTAAAGAAGACAAGTTAAAACTAGAGGATATTCCCATCCTTAGGGAGTTTTTTGACGTATTCCCGGAAGAAATTCTAGGATTACCTCTGAAAAGGGAACTTGATTTCACCATTAGGTTAGTACCCGGTGCGGTACCAAACTCAAAGGCTCCCTATAGGATGAATATTCTAGAGTTAAATGAGTTAAAATATCAGCTGAAAGAGTTAATAGATAAAAACTACATAAGGCCCAGTGTGTCTCCTTGGGGAGCACCAATAATTTTTGTTAAAAAGAAGGACGGTACCATGCGTTTGTGCAATGATTACCATTAGCTTAATAAACTGACAATTAAGAATCGATATCCCTTGCCCCGCATAGATGATCTATTTGATCAAGTACGCGGAGCAGAGATATTCACTAAAATTGATTTAAGATCGGGTTATCATCAAGTACGGATAAAAGATGAGGACATATTCAAAACTGCATTCAGAACGCGTTATGGACACTACGAGTTCATAGTTATGCCTTTTGGGCTAACCAATGCACCGGCAGTGTTCATGTGTTTAATGAACAACGTTCTGCATAAATATTTGGATAAGTTCGTAGTGGTATTCATTGATGATATTCTGGTTTACTCAAAAACTAAAGAAGAGCATGACGAACATTTAAAAATCATTTTACAAATACTTAGAGAACATCATCTTTACGCTAAGTTCAACAAGTGTGATTTTTATAAAGATAAAATTCAGTATTTGGGTCATATAATTTCTAAAGATGGTATTTATGTTGTTCCTAATAAGATAAAAGCAATTAATGAATGGTCTATTCCTAAAGACGTAACTGATGTACGGTCATTCATGAGAATAACGGGTTATTAAAGAAAGTTCATTAAAGGTTTCTCTAGAATTGCTAACCCCATCACTTCTTTGCAGAAGAAAGGGAACAAATTCGTATGGGATCAAAAGTGTCAAGAAAGTTTTAATAAGTTAAAAGAGTTATTAACTACAACACCCATTTTAAAAATTGCAGATCCCAATAGGGATTTCGTCGTATGCACAGATGCATGCAACGATAGTCTTGGAGGGGTCTTAAGTCAAGAAGGTCATGCAATTGCTTTTGAGTCAAGGAAGTTAAAAATACATGAAAAGAATTATGCAACGTAAGATCTTAAGCTGGAAACTGTGATACACGCTTTAAAAATGTGGCGCCATCACTTGATTAGAAGAAAATTCATTTTAATGACTGATAATAAAGGCTTAAACTATTTATTGGATCAAACAAATCTTAACGCAAGGCAAGCTAGGTGTTTACCTTTCCTTAGGCTGCGAGTACGATTTTGAGATTCATCACATTAATGGAAAGGAGAATAAAGTTGCTGATGCATTGAGCAGAAATGCTAGATTGATTTTTGTGGTAGCAATCAGTACTTTTAAGACTGACCTGGAAAATCAGATCGAAGAAGGAATTAAGCAAGACGAAAATTACCAAAAATTACATAATAAAGTGGCTGAAAATTCATCTGAAAATGTTATAACAGATTACAATATTAATGAAAAAGGCTTCTTAACATATAAAACCAGAATTTATGTACCTAATATTTCGAAGGTTAAGTTGTTGATTTTAAATGAAGTTCATAAGAGTCCTTATTCAGGACATCCTCGTTATCAGAAAATGATAACTATGTTAAGAAAGGAGTAGTTTTGGCCCAACATGAAGATTGAAGTTGTTGAATATATAGCTAAATGTTTTGAATGTCAGACTATCAAAGCTAAACACCAACATCCAGCTTGACTATTGCAGCCTTTACCAATTATAAGCATTGATTTTATTACAGGTTTGCCTAAAAATCAAAAGAAGAATGACTCAATCATGGTTGTTGTTGATAAACTTAGTAAAGCTACTCATTGTATACCTGTTAAAACTACTTTCAAGGCTTCTAACATTGCAGATGTTTTTATGAAGCAAATTTTTCATTTACACGGAATTCCAAAGGTAATTATTTCAGACCGAGACTCTAAGTTCACCAGTCATTTTTGGACAGCATTGTTTAAAGGAATAAATACTAAATTAAATTTAAGCACTTCTTTCCACCCACATACTAATGGTCAAACAGAAAGGGTAAATCAGATTTTAGAAAATATGTTATGATTATATATTAAAGATCATCCATCTAAGTGGGAAGATTTCTTACACTTAGCAGAATTTGCCTACAATAATAATTATCAAGCATCTGCTAAGTTAAGCCCATTTGAGATTTTGTATGGAAGAAAATGTTGTACTCCAATTTCTTGGGATAATCCTGTAGATAGATTAATGTTAGGACGCGATTTATTGAAAGAAATAGAGCTAACCATGAAACAGGTTCAAAGTAACTTAAAGGTTTCCCAAGATCGGCTAAAAAGCTATGCTGATTTGAAACGCATTGAAAGAGAATTTTAGATAGGAGACCATGTTTTTATAAATTTAAAGCCCAAGAAAAGTTCTTTGAATCTTGGGAGTTGTGCTAAACAAGCACCAAGGTATTGTGGACCATTCGAAATCCTATCAAGGATTGGAGCTGTTGCATATCAATTGGCATTGCCATATAATTTAAAAATCCACAATGTTTTTCATGTTTCTGTTTTAAATAAGTATGTGCACGATGCTACTCATGTGTTGAATTGGAATGACATACAGGTGGAACCCGAAGGAGATTTTCAGGTGGAACAAGACTGTATTCTTGACCCGATGGAAATTATGCTTCGGAATCGCACCATAGGGCAGGTAAAGGTGCAATGGAAGCACCTTAGCCCTGATGAAGCTACTTGGGAACTGGAAAGTAATATGCGGGCAGCATATCCAGTTCTATTCCATGAAGAACTTGATGATGATTAAGCAACATCGAGGACGATGCTGAGCTTAAGTGGGGGTGTTTGTAACATACCCTTTTTGAAGGAAAATATTTTGTGTTAGCAAACAGTATTATAACTTTTATTGTAAATTTTTATATTGGACGTGTCCAAGGATGACTATAATTTGCACAATATATTATTATCAAATAAATAAAATAGGAGACAAACACCTAAGAGGACTGTTGAAAGAGTGGTTACTGATCCACTAGGTGGAATGGAATCTGGGTTAGAAGGCAATGGACAAGTGGCAGCATCATGATGCAACTAACTAGCTGTTGGTATGGGACAACTCCCTTGAAATGTGGTCATAGTGCCCTGAAAGATGGGACTGGAGCTTGAGGCTCATTTATTCTAAACTAACCATTAAAGACCTAGGAAGTCTATATAATAGCCATCAAATTTTGAACTGAGATTCATCACTTTTCCTGACGAGGAAATTTACCTTGGGGTTTTGTTGTGTTTGCACCCAAGAGATTTGATGAGGGGATATGCTATGTTGTTGATCATGTTGTGAGTCTGCCAAACTCTTATAGAGTTCAGGAGGTTGATGTTGAGTGGAGAAGGCATGTTATTTCAAGAGGTTGATGCTGAGTGCTGAAGGCATTTTTGAGTGCCTTGCTTCTACACAGATTCCATCTACTTAGTGGTTCAGTAATTAGGCTCGGGGGTTCACAAGAAGCCAGCAGTTGAGCTACTTCTTCTGGAATAGGTTGGGAGGAAAAGGCCTCCTTGGGTGTTTGTCGACCCTATCTTCATTTACAGGTTCTATTTTCTTATTTGTTATTGAGTAGTTAAATCTGTTTATTGCAAGTATTAAATTTTAATTACAGAATGTGTTTTGGTTTAGTTACCCCTACTTTTAGTTTCTGAAGCAAATTGAAATTATGAATAGAATTGATGAATGAAATAAATATTCTCTTCATTTTTCCCCATTCTATAGGAACTGCATCGTACTCTAGTACAGAGACAAATTAAGATAGATAGTTATGGTAGGCAAATTGTCAAGATGATGAAAAGAACAACTCTGCATAAATTGTTAATTTTTCTACTATTAGAAATTAATATTGATTACTGTATTTTGTTACAGTATTGTTTTTACTTAATCAAATAGAAGTTTATTGTCTTAAAGATTACTATTGTGATTTATATTTATTATTGAAATCATTGCTGATACAGAAATTAAAGAATATTGCATAATTTTATCATAGAGAACTAATATGTCATTTTCATGTTTTAAATCAGAGTTTATAGTTTCCATATTTTCTTCTCAAAGTTTACTATAGTCCACTGTTATTTTCACTACTGTACATACAAGATAGATAAGCAAACAGAAGTCTCATATTACAAACCTAGGGTTTGCACTTTTCATTTTCAAAGCAATACATTAAAACTATTGAATTTATCATCGAACAATAGCAACAAAGATATTAAAAGATATCTTTTATTTAATCAGTTCTCAACTTAATATTCATTCACATGTTTCTATTTCCATAAAACAAAAATACACGGCTGCATTCTTTTCTACAGAATCGATCTAGTTAAACAAACTCACTATCGTTTAAAAGTTCCATTATTTCATTCATAGTAGAATGCCTCTAAACAGCAGAAGCAAAACAAGCTTGGATTTGTCGAAGGCTTGACGACGAGTAAACCCATAACCCTATAGAGACAAACCCTAATCCTTGACAAGATTTTAGAATGAAAATACAACATCATTTACAAATCGATGAGCTTTATACAGGACAAAACCATACCATAGATTATAAACATTTAACCATTGTTTATTGATAGCAGTAGTCTTCCCATTATTCACTTTTATCACACAATTTCCTTTCCCATTGTTTACATTTCATAACTTCACAGACCATAAAAGAGAACGATAGTAGCAGGTGTATTAAAACCTAGTTATACAAACCACATCTTCGTATTACATCAAATTCAAATGCAGAGGTCTGCTGAAACACAAGTTCATTTCCACATTTTAATCGACAAGTCACAGGTTTTGTTCACAGACCAAGCCCCAAAACAACGAGCAAAACAATTACTACAATATAGACTTGTAAATATTCTTTTATTTAAAAAATCGACAGAGATTGAAAACCTCGTTGACAGAGGTACATTGCCCAGTTCAAAATCAGAAACCAAAACACTGTATAGTAAACTACAATACTTTTACATCGACTTCGCAAGCCGAGAGGCATCCTAACACAGGCGTAACACAAAAAAACATGGGTTTTGAACCACGATTTCCAGGACAAAGTTGTTACAATTTCAAACGATGGCCAAAATATGCCAGGCGGACCTACGGAGGGTTATGCCACTGGGGCTTACCAAATTCTAGCGTGCCATCCTTTGCCAACAAACCCTAGCACTGTAAAATCCACAACGAAGGCAGTACCTCCCACACGAACTGCAAAAAGTTATACCGAATTCAATCGAATACCATTTAAACCCAAACTGTAATATTAAAACAACAATGTTACGAGTCGACTTACCTTCACTTTGATAGACGAATGGAATGCTTCATGCTTCCAATTCCTCCAACCAACGCAACAAGGTAGCATACAACTGAACCTTTATGAAAATCAGAGTTTAAATCTCACCGAAAACTGAACCTGTCACACGACAAAAGCCACGGGGCTTCATTTACTTACACCCTTCGAACCTGAGCAACTTATACAGTAAGTTTCACCATAAAAATTTTAGAGATTGGAGTTACAGAGCCATCAACAAACCACCCAGGGTCGAGCCCTACTATCCAGCAGCCTGTCAGCCTCTTCCCCAACCCCAAAAATCCAAATGAATGCATTAAGGAAAACAACAAATAGATATGCGAGACTGCCTTAGGGTTTAGAATCTCAATGATCAAGGTAGTTAGATCAATGATCAAGATTTGGCCAGCCAAGCCACGACATTACCAAGGCAGAGAATACGATCAATCACCATTAATACATCAGTAAATAACCAGCACAGTTGGAGTGCCATATCACTAGGGCAGAGCCTACAGCTCGGCAAAGTTCTCACCATTCATACAAACTATATCACGTGGAGCCAGATACACATTGGAGCCATCGAGACAAACCACTGCCATTGCACAGGGTTTACATTTAATGCCGGATCTTACGTATCACCTTCTAGGCCATTACCTGCAACTGCATTAAATTCATGTCAACGTCAAGTTAAGGTTTACAACACGATCTCGGGATTATATCACCACTATATTACAACTACATTACAATGCCGTTGTATAGTTTCAACCATAGGGTATTATCATATCATGATATTCCATTTACGTATAAAGTTTCCAACCATGATATAATTCGTATGGCTTGTGTGCATTGCATTTCGAACCATAGGTTGTATGGATATCATGTTTCCAATGTCAACCTATCGCATAACAAAAGCCAAACCTTATGTTGTATTCATATAACCATGATATGAATCAATTCCAAACTTTATTACATCGTATAAAGTCTACGTTTCACAGGTTAAGTCCCCAGTTGCATAGGGCACACACATTTCAGATTCAAATGTTAAGTTATCGTTTGCTTAGTATGCACATAATGTAATTCGAATGCTAAGTCTCACAAACATAGTATGCACACAATAGAATATAGTGCTAAGTTTCAAATTTGCATATGGTTAAGCATTGTAACTCTAACAATTATTCCATAGAGTGTTATGACAATTTAATTTATGACACCAATACATAACAAACTATTATTTTGTCCATGCAGTAACATACTCAAACAGTATTATAGGAGCATATATGATTTAAGTACATGAATTATGTCATGAAGGCTTTTGAATGCCATCGTCGTTACAAGCCATAGCGTTATAGTTGCTATTATTATTACACAATTGCATTTTTGAATTGAACAATATCATTGACTACAGTAGAAGTATAGTGCAAAACATCTGTAGCTACACTTACAAGTGTTAGGATAAAAATAGTACAGATTGATAAAGATAACTAAAATTACATACCATCAACACCTTCAAGCACGACAGTATATACATCTATCTTAAAAACAGAGATGACTAGCTGAAGCTTATAACCTGTCTTGAAATACTGGAATTATTCTATTACCTTACCTGCAGATCTGCGAAAGAAAAGAATCCAATGCTTTAGCTATCGAGCTAAGTAAACCGAAGGGCACCCGGTAGGAACCCCTTTAGAAATATGCAAACAATCATCAGTATTGTTACTAGATCATTACACATAACAAATAAACATTGTTCTATCGCATCTCATCTATAATCAAGTATCTTTTTATGTTCAAGAATAAATACGATAATTTTATGAAGCTGTTATTATCTATTAGTTAAATAACTTTCACTCCGCAGATAACATTTCTCTTATGATTTAGGCTATATCAAATTTTTTTAATTTTTGCGATTTTTTTTGGATGTTACATGTGGTATCAGAGCGCAATTTCAAACTCTAGGCCTGATTTAGGCTCATGCGCACAAAACAGAAAACAAATCAGAAAGTTTATGTTACTAACTTTTGCAATTCAATTTTATTTTTGTACAGAACAAATTGACCTTTTAATTGTAGGTATGGAAATACTAGAAGAATCAGTAGAGGACAGATCTCCTCGTAATGAACGTATTAATCATAATAATTCTGAAGGAATTTATGTTGAATTAAATAGCCAGTCTTCTGAAATTTTACGCTGTATAGGATTTAAAATCTGAGTTAAAAGCAGTTAAATAAGAAAATGAACGGATCCTTAAGGTACAGGAAGAGTTACAACAGAATTTAAAAGGAAACTGTCATAGTGATGAAAGAGGCAGAAAATCAGAAATGAAGGCTAATTCTGAAATAATGTCCCACCAACATAAGCATAAAAAAATAAGAAATGATAAAAGGAACAGTTACTCATCCTCTAAATATGAACCGATTAATAATGATATTAATTATGACAGCAGTAATAGTGAATGTTGCTCTAAAAAGAGGAAACATAAACATCATGAACAGATTACTGGGAAATTTAAAAAAATTAAGCCACCCACCTTTGTTAAATTTTTAGAATTTACTTCAATCTGATCTAGGATCTTAACTGAGAGAACAACGTGTACAACAAATCTACAGCATATCAATCATGGACACAATAATGCAAGCACACAAGAGACACAGAGTTTACTTGGGGAAAACCATAAAGGTGAAAAACCCCAATAAATTCCTCAGAGATAGATAGAGCAATGATACAACTAGAATACAAGAGATAGTATTCTCCTAACAGCAGAGCCTCCTCCTCACAAGTGTGCCACTTTCCGAATAAGAGAAGTGTGTGAATGAAGGATCAAATAGAGATCTACCGATCTCTATTTATACTTGTTCTGTCCTACCCAATAAACTAATGGGGCCTATATGTCTAGCTTAACCCATGGTTAACTTAATCCAGGCCGACCCCACACTTGGTGGTCTAAAAACCCATCAAGTATAAGTTACGACACTTACAATATAAATGACGACACTTCCGTATAAAGGAATAATAACATCTCTATAGGAATACAAACACTTCCGTATAGAGGAATAATGCCATCTATATAGGAGTACAAAATACATATATGAAATACATGGGTGAAATACATTCTGAAGTTACATATACATCAACATTCCCTCTTAACTAGGAAGGTATTTCTCGACACAGGTCTGCTAGCACAAGTCTTGTTCTCTGGATCATCATCAGCGAATCATCATCCTCGAATCATCGTCATCGTCACTGCTGCTGCTATCTCAATCAATCACTGAATCTACTTGTCATAGGAATTTCTACAGAGCCAGTCCTTTTTCATACTGGATGTAGGCCCACCACCTGTAGGTCTTCATCACCACTAGCCATACTGTAGAAATCTCAGGACTTATTACGTGCGTCACAAAACCTTGCAAGAGCATCCAGGCTATTACGAGCATACAGCTCTAGCTGTCAGATCTCCCAGGGACATATTATATGTGACTATCACAAAAACTTAAAAGAGTTTCTTGACTAGCAAGAACCCTAAAGAGCATCTGAGGCCTTTTTCATCCTGTCCAGATCTCCAGGACTTATTGCATGTGACACCTACCACAAAACCTTGCAAGAGCATCCCAGGACTTATTACAGGCACACAGCCCAACCTATCGGATCTCCCAGGGCCATATTACATGTGGTCATGGCAAAACCTTGCAAGAGCATCGCAGGACTTATTACGAGCATACAGCTCAACCTATCGGATCTCCCAAGGCCGGATTATATGCCATAGGAAAAAACCTCAAAAGAGCATCTGCCAGATATCCCAGGGCCAAATTATATGCCATAGGAAAAACCTTGCAAGACTATCTGTAGATCTCCCAGGGCCAAATTATATGTCCTTCCAAAGCAAAACCTCGAAAGAGTGTTTTCCAGATATCCCAGGGCCACATTACATGCCATAGGAAAAACCTTGCAAGACTATCTGCAAACCTCCCAAGGCCAAATTATATGCTTATTTGCACAACCTGTTCCATGGCCATAAAGTATCAACCTGATACTCACAATACATCATCCTGATGTACACATGATCATCATCACTCCATCATCCTGATGCATGTCAACTGGAGCAACATCCTAAAGCTCACCATCCATGATCATCCTGATCATACAATGCATCCACCTGATGCATACCAAGTATCTACCTGATACATATCATCATACATGATCCACCTGATCATACCTGATACATATCAACATACATGATCTACCTGATCATACAATGTATCCACCTGATACATATACAGATACATGGTCCAAGCATCCAACATGATGCATATACAAATACATATAAATGATCCAACTGATCATATCCAACATCCAACATGATGCATACATACATAAAAATGTAAATGATCCAACTGATTATACCGAGCAGAAACTAGAACATCATCCTGATGTTCATTTATCCAGCACTTACATCCACGTCCATGTGAAGGATCCTCCTTTCAACATGCTTGGAATGGCTTCAGCAAATGTCTCCGTCACTTCTCCCTTGAAGTGTCATCGATCTGAAGGACACCAAGCCTCTCTCTAAAGTACTCGAACTTCACTCTGGCTAGTGGCTTCATCAACTCATCTGCAATCTGCTCATTCGTCGCAACATACATGAGCTTCACTTGTCCTCTCTACACCATATCCCTGATATAGTGATATTTGATCTCTATGTGTTTCGACCTGTCATGAAACACTGGGTTCTCAAACAGCTTCACACAACTCTGGTTGTCACAAAAAGATACCAGTAGCCTCCAGCGGTAGATCAAATAACTCAGACAGTAGCTTTTGAAGCCATACTGCCTCACAACTAGCCAAACAAGCTGCAACATACTCTGATTCGGCTATACGCAGTGCTACGCAGGACTGCTTCCTGCTAAACCAAGAGATAACACTTGATCCCATACCGAAGCAACACCCAGAAGTGCTCTTCCTATCTGTAGCACTGCCTGCTCAATTTGAATCAATATAACCCTGCAGGTTAAACTTTTGATTCGCATCATACGTGAGCTCATAATCAACCGTACCCTTCAAGTACCTCAGAATATGCTTTACAGCAACCAGGTGAACACTCCTCGGATCTGTCAGGAACTGGCTCAATGTTTTCACCACAAAGCAAATATCTGGTCTCGTGTTCATCAGGTACATCAAGGACCCAATCATCTGACGATACATAGTGACATCAACCAGCTCAGATGAAGCATCACACAGAAGATTTAGGTTTGATGCCATAGGTGTGGTCATGTCTTTGCAGTCCATCATCCTGAACCTCTTCAGGATCTCTACTACATACTTCCCTTGTCCAAGGAAGATTCCATATGCACTCTGCCACACCTTCATGCCAAAAAACAAATAGTGCATCATCCCCAAGTTCTTCATCTCGAACTTGGCAGTAAGCTTCCGCTGCGTGTCAGCAATCAATCTATCTTCACCTGTAATAAATAGGTCATCCATATACAAAAGCAATATCACTAGATTGCCTTCCTCAACCTTGTAGTAAAGGTTAGAATCCGCTTCACTTTTGGTAAATCCCAAACTGGATAGAAAGCTGTCTATCCTACCATACCAAGTTCTGCACATATATGACTCCCTGTCATGTGTCTCAGAACCAAGCGGCTGCTCCACATACACTTCTTCTTCAACTACACCATTCAAGAAGGCTGTCTTGAAATCCATCTGGTGTATCTTCCACTTCATCACTGTAGCCGGAGCAAGTACTGATCTAATGGAAGTGTATCTGGCTACAGGAGCAAAAGTCTCTATGCTACCACCTGCAACATGCTTGATCTTATAGATTCTCTTGGAAGTCACTGCAGACTCCCCTTCAGGTCTTGGGACTGTATCCCAAACATCTTCATGATCGACTGGTACTCCTCGATCATGGCATTCTTCCCAGATCCTGGGAACTTCAATATCTTCAATATTTTTAATAGATGACTTTGTTGCTGAACAAATGTTGTAGTCCTTCTTTTCTAGGTGATGATATATGATCTTTCCTACACAACAAGTTAAATTGCATGATTATAAAACATCTTATAGTTTTCAGAACAAACTCTTACACATAAATAAATATGTCATAGAGTCGTGCAATTATCTTAGCCAATGCTTCAATACAACATTTATCCATATCCTGTAACTTTCTAGATGCCTTCCAATCTCTACCAGAACATTGTTAAGAGTTTGCACTACTCCTAACATGTCAGCAAAGAGGTTTCATTCTAGATAAGTAGCAATGGAATTTTGCATAGTGCCATAGGCCACTTACCCATCACATTCATATTAGTAGTATATTGTTCATTAATGCAATTATTCTAATATGCATAATACACAACCTAAGCCTAGGAACATAAGCATATACATCATTGAATAACATTATTTAAACAAACAAATATGTAAGAAATGATAATTCAAATACTTATCTTTGTTTGGTTGTTGGGTTGACTCCCTCTCAGTCTTTGTTTCTTTTCTGCAACTCCATTCTGATGTGGATTGTGAGAAGTGGTCAACTCCCTCTGAATATCTGCATCCTTGCAAAAACTACTGAAGTGTGCTCCTTCTTGATCTTTTCTTCCCTGCAGGAACAACTGGAGTGTCCTCCCTCTTGATCTTTTCTTCGCGGATTACCTGTCCTTAAACTTATATCCATCCTTAATCACTATGTATGCTTATTAGTATCATCATTTTGTTATTGTTGAGGTCTCATACATAATCATACATTCATTAGTATATTCTTAATACTATCAAAACACAATAATATTAAGCATGTATAGTCATGATCATTTCAAACAGAAATAATAAGCATTAGTATTCAAGGTTTATATAGGACTCTTATGGTTAGTCATATCATAAATTATGGTAAGAAACATAATATGCATACAACCATGACTATTCAAACCTTTGACTTCATGAATAATCATTATCAACAACACAACAGTATAAGATCCTAACACAAGGTAGGATTCTAGCTTGATATAGGAAAAACATACTTGGATTAGCATGCTAGCTAGTTATGTCTAACATACCCGTATAATGTCTTCTGGTTCTCTTCAATGACTTGTGCTAGTAACCTGCATGTCTCATAAGTTATCCATTGTAGAACCAAGTTATACATACCTCGTAAGTAGATCTTCTAAGTGATCCATGACAATGGATGAATCTTTGTCTTCATGTCATCATGATCATATGTTCTTGAACTAGAACATGATTTGTCTTTCTTGGTGTACCTTTCATGTTAGCGGACAACATAAACCTCATACAACACGATAATGCATTAGTACAATCATAAGTGTCAACACCCTAATGAATGCATTCATAATTTTGTTAAGGTGATACGACAAGTCTAAAATCAAGATTGTTCTAACCGTAATAACATGAAGACAAACATATCATAAACTTAATCATGAACAAATCTCGAGACATACCTGGATAAGTCATACCTGTCGAGATTGCTTGTAATCTTCTTATGTAATGCCTTAGCCTCATCTCCCTCTGAAACAAGAACTTCTTCACTTATGCAGGTGGCCAATCCATCCTCTTTTAGGATTAAACCAATCCACTTGATTTGCAGGAACTGGATCTGGAGCTGTAATAGGGTTTGTCAGAGAAACCCCAAAAACTCAACCTTTGAATTTCAAACTTCTGAAAGGATAGAAATATGCGCCTTGATGAGCTGATCAAGCTGGTATATTCAGAATTTGAAAACTGCAAAGTTTCACTCCTCAAATTTGCCTTTGAAACTTCCGGATTCACTGGACGTGACTCCGAACTGGGGTTTGATGAAGACCACTCTTCTGCCCAATCAAAAGATTTGATCCAAAGCTCTAAGCTTCTATTTTTCTGAGGAGCTTCCAGTCGTGGTCACAGATTTCAAAAATTCCCATTTTTCCAAAAGCCCTAATTTTCCACTTTTCCAATCAAAGTCCCAAACTAGGGTCTGATCAAGCCCGCTCTTCTGCCTAGCCAAAAATTCTGATCTTGGTCTCTAAATTTCTATTTTGATGAGTAGCATACAGCCGTAGTCTTCGATTACAAAAATTCCAACTTTCTCTGAAACCCTAAATTCTGGAAGCCATGAATGAAGGTGCTAAAAAAGTATTTCTGTTTTGACAGAAATATGTACCTGATTGTTTCTGGTGTAAATCCACACTTTTCGATCCACAGGGTCTAAAAACGTTTCCTGTGGTAGCCTAACCTGTCATATTTCCATCCCGACAGGTATGACCTCAATTGGATTCTCTGAGAGAGATTTATGCCAAGTGTCACAACGTGACCTATTTATGGGATAAAACAGGAGAGCGAATTTGTATGGCATGCCACGTGTCATTGGTTCAACTTCGGCCTCTAAAAACGTTTTTTGAGACATTACAGTCTATGTACTACCTGCTACTTTTTACGAAATTTCATTTGGAGCTTCCTTGCCCAAGTTATGACTTTTTTTCCAAGGTCACCTGTTTTTGACTCAGATTTGGAAGAAGCAGAAACCCTATATTGTACAGATCATACATCACAAAGTACAATGAATTAGAGGTTTTCCTTTTGACAAAAGGTACATTGAGACCTGACCTTTGACCTATAAAATTTTTAGATCCGAAAACTTTGCCAAAATGGATTTATAGAGAAAGTGCTACGATGACTAGTTTTTGCTATATCAAGCCCTAGCATCGTAAGTGCAATAAGTGTCATACATGCCATATCATGCCTTCTTTCAGGCTAGCTCTGATACCATGTTAAATTTTCAGAATTTACTTCAATCTGATCTAGGATCTTAACTGAGAGAACAACATGTACAACAAATCTACAACATATCAATCATGGACACAATAATGCAAGCACACAAGAGACACAGAGTTTACTTGGGGAAAACCATAAAGGTGAAAAAACCCAATAACTTCCTCAGAGATAGATAGAGAAATGGTACAACCAGAATACAAGAGATAGTCTTCTCCTAGTAGCAAAGCCTCCTCCTCACAAGTGCGCCACTTTTCGAATGAGAGAAGTGTGTGAATGAATGATCAAATAAAGATCTCCCGATCTCTATTTATACTTGTTCTGTCCTACCCAATAAACTAATGGGGCCTACATGTCTAGCTTAACCCATGGTTAACTTAATCCGGGCCGAACCCACACTTGGTGGTCTAATAACCCTTTGACCCACATGGCCGACCCCCAATAGGGTGGTCTAATAACCCTTCGACCCACATGACTTATACAAGGCCGACCCTAACAAGGTGGTCTAATAACCCATCAAGTATAAGTTACGACACTTACAATATAAATGACGACATTTCCGTATAGAGGAATAATAACATCTCTATAGGAATACAAACACTTTCGTATAGAGGAATAATGCCATCTCTATAGGATTACAAAATACATATATGAAATACATGGGTGAAATACATTCCGAAGTTACATATACATCAACAACCTTTAATGGCGAAAGTGAGAAGGGTGAGACATCAGAAGCTTGGATGTTAGGAATGAAGAAATACTTTAATATCTACGACTACTCTTCTCAACTGAAAGCCAAGATGGCTGTTTACAATCTGGCAGAGAAGGCAGATATATGGTGGTAGGATCTTAAAAGGATCACGAGTATAAAAGAAAAAGAAGTAACTTGGACTATGTTTAAAAAGAAGTTTTTGTCGGAACAATATTTTGAAGATAAGTCAAAGGAGTTTTACGATTTAAAGTTGGGTAAAATGAACATGAAGGAACTGTGCAGCAAGTTCCTTAGTTTGCTGAGGTATGTACCTTATATGGTCAAGAAAAAGCCTAAAGTGCAAAGGTTTCTCAGTTGTCTACCTTTTAGTATAAAAGACCATATCGAGTATGATAATCCTTCCACTTTGGAAGAGGCCATGAGGAAGGAAAAATTTTGTTTTGATCAAAACAGAAAAAGAGAAGGAACAACTGGCTGGAAGAGCAGTAAGACTAATCAGATTGACTATAAAAAGAAGAATTTTAATCATAATTCTAGAGGTTTTAAGAAAAATTTTAATAACAGAAATTTTCCTAATAATTACAGGAATAATGCATCTCAGAATTTTACTGCTGTAAGAAACGTACCTAACAATAATAATCACAGCAATAACAATAATAACAACAACAGGTATGCTGAACAGAAATGACCCATAAAGTGCTATGAATGTGGCGGACCACATAAGAGAGTAGATTTCCCACGCAACAAGAGGACAGCCAACAATATTCACACTATGCAAGCAGAACCTACAGTTGGAGATATCGCAAGAGAAATGCCCAGGATAAATGCAGCACTGGAGAACCATTAAGAGGACCATCAAACATCCATGGTCGAAATTGAAGGTATGATACAAAACGAGTCTATTTCTATTCTAATAGATCCAGGTGCAAATCTGAGTTATATTTCACCTACTTTAGTAAACTATTGCAAGCTAAAATTAGAGAAATTTGATAATGCATGGTTAGTTCAGCTTGCAACAGGAACTAAAAGAAAGGTTACAGATTATGTCAAGAATTGTGAAGTATTTTTAAGTCAGTTGAAAACGCAAATTAATCTGAATGTTTTACCCTTAGGATCATATGATTTGTTGATTGGTATGGACTGGCTTGAATAACATAGAGTTTTACTGAATTGTTATGATAAATATTTTACATGTGTAAATAATGAAGGTAATACAGAAACAGTAAAATGAATTCATAGGAAGATTTCAGTAAGGCAGATTTCTGCCTTACAAGTAAAGAGAGCTGCCAGAAAAGGTTGTAAAATGTTTGTTGTTAATGTTGTTAATGACGAGTGTACATCTAAAGAAGACAAGTTAAAACTAGAGGATATTCCCATCCTTAGGGACTTTTTTGATGTATGCTTGGAAGAAATTCCAGGATTATCTCCGAAAAGGGAACTCGATTTCACCATTGAGTTAGTACCCAGTGCAGTACCAAACTCGAAGGCTCCCTATAGGATGAATATTTTGGATTTAAATGAGTTAAAATCTCAGCTGAAAGAATTAATAGATAAAAACTACATAAAGCCCAGTGTGTCTCCTTGGGGAGCACCAGTAATTTTTGTTAAAGAGAAGGATGGTACCATGCATTTGTGCATTGATTACCGTCAGCATAATAAATTGACGATTAAGAACCGATATCCCTTGCCTCGCATAGATGATCTATTTGATCAAGTACGCGGAGCATAGATATTCACTAAAATTGATTTAAGATCGGGTTATTATCAAGTACGGATAAAAGACGAGGACATATTCAAAACTACATTCAGAACGCGTTATGGACACTACGAGTTCGTAGTTATGCCTTTTGGGCTAACCAACGCACCAGCAGTGTTCATGTGTTTAATGAAAAACGTTCTGCATAAATATTTGGATAAGTTCGTAGTGGTATTCATTGATGATATTCTGGTTTACTCAAAAACTAAAGAAGAGCATGACGAACATTTAAAAATCATTTTACAAATACTTAGAGAACATCAGTTTTACGCTAAGTTCAGGAAGTGTGATTTTTATAAAGATAAAATTCAGTATTTGGGTCATATAATTTATAAAGATGGTATTTTTGTTGATCTTGATAAGATAAAAGCATATAATGAATGGCATATCCCTAAAGACGTAATTGATGTATGGTCACTCATGGGAATAACGGGTTATTATAGAAGGTTCATTGAAGGGTTCTCTAGAATTGTTAACCCCATCACTTCTTTGCAGAAGAAAGGGAAGAAATTCGTATGGGATCAAAAGTGTCAAGAAAGTTTTAATAAGTTAAAAGAGTTATTAACTACAACACCCATTTTAAAAATTACAGATCCCAATAAGGATTTCGTCGTATGCACAGATGCATGCAACGATGGACTTGGAGGGGTCTTAAGTCAAGAAGGTCATCCAATTGCTTTTGAGTCAAAGAAGTTAAAAATACATGAAAATAATTATGTAATGTATGATCTTGAGTTGGTAGTCGTGATACATGCTTTAAAAATGTGGCTCCATCACTTGATTGGAAGAAAATTCATTTTAATGACTAATAATAAAGGCTTAAACTATTTATTGGATCAAACAAATCTTAACTCAAGGCAAGCTAGGTGGTTAGCTTTCCTTAGAGAGTACGATTTTGAGATTCATCACATTAATGGAAAGGAGAATAAATTTGCCGATTCTTTGAGCAGAAATGCTAGATTGATTTTTGTGGCAGCAATCAATACTTTTAAGACTGATATGGAAAATCAGATCGAACAAGGAATTAAGCAAGACAAAAATTACGAAAAATTACATGATAAAGTGGCTGAAAATTCATCTGAAAATGTTATAACAGATTACAGTATTAATGAAAAAGGATTCTTAACATATAAAAATAGAATTTATGTACCTAATATTTCGAAGGTTAAGTTGTTGATTTTAGATGAAGTTCATAAGAGTCCTTATTCAGGACATCCTGGTTATCAGAAAATGATAACAATGTTAAGAAAGGAGTATTTTTGGCCCAACATGAAGACTGAAGTTGCTGAATATATAGCTAGATGTTTTGAATGTCAGACTATCAAAGTTGAACACCAACATCCAGCTGGGCTATTGCAGCCTTTACCAATACAAGAATGAAAATGGGAAATTATAAGCATTGATTTTATTACAGGTTTGCCTAAAAATCAGAAGCAGAATGACTCAATCATGGTTGTTGTTGATAAACTTAGTAAACCTGCTCAGTTTATACATGTTAAAACTACTTTAAAGGCTTCTAACATTGCAGATGTTTTTATGAAGCAAATTTTTCGTTTACACGGAATTCCAAAGGTAATTATTTCAGACCGGGACTCTAAGTTCACTAGTAATTTTTGGACATCACTGTTTAAAGGATTAAATACTAAATTAAATTTGAGCACTTCTTTCCACCGACAAACTGATGGTCAAATAGAAAGGGTAAATCAGATTTTAGAAAATATGTCACAATTATATATTAAAGATCAACCATCTAAGTGGGAAGATTTCTTACACTTAGCAGAATTTGCCTACAATAATAATTATCAAGCATCTGCTAAGTTAAATCCATTTGAGATTTTGTATGGAAGAAAATGTTGTACTCCAATTTCTTGGGAAAATCCTGTAGACAGATTAATGTTAGGACCAGATTTATTGAAAGAAATAGAGCTAACCGTGAAACAGGTTCAAAGTAACTTAAAGGTTTCCCACAATCAGCAGAAAAGCTATGCTGATTTGAAATGCACTGAAAGAGAATTTTAGGTAGGAGACCATGTTTTTATAAAGTTAAATCCCAAGAAAAGTTCTTTGAAGCTTGGGTGTTGTGCTAAACTAGCACCAAGGTATTGTGGAGCATTCGAAATCCTATCAAGAATTGGAGCTATTTCATATCAATTGGCATTGCCATATAATTTAAAAATTCACAATGCTTTTCACGTTTCTGTTTTAAAGAAGTATGTGCACGATGTTACTCATGTACTGAATTGGAATGAGATATAGGTGGAACCCGAAGGATATTTTTAGGTGGAACTAGACTGTATTCTCGACCCGAGGGAAATTATGCTTCGGAATCGCACCATAGGGCAGGTAAAGGTGGAATGGAAGCACCTTAGCCCTGATGAAGCTACTTGGGAACTGGAAAGTCATATGCGGGTAGCATATCCAATTCTGTTCCATGAGGAACTTGATGATGAATAATAAATATCGAGGACGATGTTGAGCTTAAGTGGGGGTGTTTGTAACATACCCTTTTTGCTGGAAAACATTTTGTGTTAGCAAACATTATTATAACTTTTATTGTAAATTTTTATATTGGACAGGTGTCCAAGGATGACTGTAATTTGCACAATATATTATTATTAAATAAATAAAATAGGAGACAAACACCTAAGAGGACTGTTGAAAGAGTGGTTACTGATCCACTAGGTGGAATGGAATCTGGGGTAGAAGGCAATGGACAAGTGGCAGCATCATGATGCAACTAACTAGCTATTGGTATGGGACAACTCCCTTGAAATGTGGTCATAGTGCCCTGAAAGATGGGACTGGAGCTTGAGGCTCATTTATTCCAAACTGACCACTAAAGACCTAGGCAGTCTATACAATAACCATCAAATTTTGAACTGAGGTTCATCACTTTTCCTGACGAGGAAATTTACCTTGGGGTTTTGTTGTGTTTGCACCCAGGAGATTTGATGAGGGGATATGCTATGTTGTTGATCATGTTGTGATTCTGCCAAACTCTTATTGAGTTCAAGAGGTTGATGTTGAGTGGAGAAGGCATGTTATTTCAGGAGGTTGATGCTGAGTGTTGAAAGCATTTTTGAGTGCCTTGCTTCTACACAGATTCCATCTACTTAATGGTTCAGTAATCAGGCTCGGGGTTTCACAAGAAGCCAACAGTTGAGCTGCTTCTTCTGGAATAGGTTGGGAGGAACATGCCACCTTGGGTTTTTGTCGGACCTATCTTCATTTACAGGTTCTATTTGCTTATATTTTATTAAGTAGTTAAATCTGTTTATTGCAAGTATTAAATTTTAATTACAGAATGTGTTCTGATTTAGTTACCCCTACTTTAGTTTCTGAACCAAATTGAAATTATGAATAGAATTGATGAATGAAATAAATATTCTCTGCATTTTTTCCCATGCTATAGGAACTGCATCGTACTCTAGTACCGAGACAAATTAAGATAGATAGTTATGATAGGCAAATTGCCAAGATGATGAAAAGAACAACTCTGCATAAATTGTTAATTTTCCTGCCTGTTAGAAATTAATATTGATTATTGTATTTTGTTACAGTACTGTTTTTACTTAATCAAATAGAAGTTTATTGTCTTAAAGATTACTACTGTGATTTATATTTATTATTGAAATCATTGCTGATACAGAAATTAAAGAAGATTGCATAATTTTATCATACAAAACTAATATGTCATTTTCAAGTTTTAAATCAGAGTTTATAGTTTCCATATTTTCTTCTCAAAGTTTACTATAGTCCACTGTTATTTTCACTACTGTACATACAAGATAGATAAGCAAACAGAAGTCTCATATTACAAACCTAGGGTTTGCACTTTTCATTTTCAAAGCCATACATTAAAACTATTGAATTTATCATCGAACAATAGCAACAAAGATATTAAAAGTTATCTTTTATTTAATCAGTTCTCAACTTAATATTCATTCACATGTTTCTATTTCCATAAAACAAAAATACACAGCTGCATTCTTTTCTACAGAATCAATCTAGTTAAACAAACTCACTATCGTTTAAAAGTTCCATTATTTCATTAAAAGTAGAATGCCTCTAAACAGCAGTAGCAAAACAAGTTTGGATTTGCCGAAGGCTTGACGACGAGTAAACCCATAACCCTACAGAGACAAACCCTAATCCTTGACAAGCTTTTAGAATGAAAATACAACATCATTTACAAATCGACGAGCTTTATACAGGCCAAAACCATACCATAGATTACAAACATTTAACCATTGTTTATTGACAACAGTAGTCTTCCCATTATTCACTTTTATCACATGATTTCCTTTTCCATTGTTTACATTTCATAACTTCACATACCATAAAAGAGAATGATAGCAGTAGGTGTATTAAAACCTAGTTATACAAACTACATCTTCGTATTACATCAAATTCCAACGCAGAGGTCTGCTGAAACACAAGTTCATTTCCACATTTTAATCGATGAGTCACAGGTTTTGTTCACGGACCAAGCCCCAAAACAACGAGCAAAACAATTACATCAATATAGATTTGTAAATATTCTTTTATTTAAAAACTCGACAGAGATTGAAACCCTTGTTGACAGAGGTACATTACCCAGTTCAAAATCAGAAACCAAAACACTGTACAGTAAACTACAAAACTTTTACATCAACTCCGCAAGCCGAGAGGCATCCTAACATAGGCATAACACAAAACAACATGGGTTTTGAACCACGATTTCCAGGACAAAGTTGTTACAACTTCAAACGATGGCCAAAATATGTGAGGAGGACCTACAGAGGGTTATGCCACCAGGGCTTAGCAAATTGTAGCGTTCCATCCTTTGCCAACAAACCCCAGCACTATAAAATACACAACGAAGGCAGTACCTGCCACACGAACTGCAAAAATTTATACCGAATTCAATCAAATACCATTTAAGCCCAAACTGTAATATTGAAACAACAGTATTACGAGTCGACTTACCTTCACTTTGACAGACGGATGGAATGCTTCATGCTTCCAATTCCTCCAACCAACGCAACAAGGAAGCATACTACTGAGCCTTTATCAAACTCAGAGTTTAAATCTCACCGAAAACCCAACCAGTCACACGACGAAAGCCATAGGGCTTCATTTCCTTACACCCTTCGAACCCGAGCAACTTATACAGTAAGTTTCACCATAAAAATTTTAGAGATTGGAGTTACAGAGCCATCAAAAAACCACCCAGGGTCGAGTCCTGCTATCCAGCGGCCTGTCGGCCTCTTCCCCAACCCAAAAAATACAAATGAATGTGTTAAGGCAAACAAAAAACAGAAATGCAATACTGCCTTAGGGTTTAGAATCTCAATGATCAAGGCAGTTAGATGAACGATCAAGATTTGGCCAGCCAAGCCATGACAGTACCAAGGCAGAGAATACGATCAATCACCATTAATAACATCAATAAATAACCAGCACAGTTGGAGTGCCGTATCACCAGGGCAGAGCCTACAGCTCGGCGAAGTTCTCACCATTCATACAAACTATATCACGTGGAGCCAGATACACACTCGAGCCATCGAGACAAACCACTGCCATTGCACAAGGTTTACATTTAATGTCGGATCTTACGTATCACCTGCCGGGCCATTACCTACAACTGCATTAAATTCATGTCAGCATCAAGTTAAGGTTTACAACATGATCTGGGGATTATATCACCACTATATTACAACTACATTATAATCCCGTCGTATAGTTTCAACCATAGGGTATTATCATATCGTGATATTCCATTTACGTATAAAGTTTCAAACCATGATATAATTCGTATGGCTTGTGTGCATTGCATTTCGAACCATAGGTTGTATGCATATCATGTTTCCAATGTCAACCTATCGCATAACAAAAGCCAAACCTTATGTTGTATTCATATAACCACGATATGAATCAATTCCAAACTTTATTACATCGTATAAAGTCTATGTTTCATAGGTTAAGTCCCCATTTGCATAGGGCACACACATTTCAGATTCAAATGTTAAGTTATCGTTTGCTTATTATGCACATAATGTAATTCGAATGCTAAGTCTCACAAACATAGTATGCACACAATAGAATATAGTGCTAAGTTTCAAATATGCATATGGTTAAGCATTGTAACCCTAACAATTATTCCATAGAGTGTTATGACAATTTAATTTATGACACTAATACATAACAAACTATTATCTTGTCCATGCAGTAACATAGTCAAATAGTATTATAGGAGCATATATGATTTAAGTACATGAATTATGTCATGAAGGCTTTTGAAGGCCATCGTCGTTACGAGCCATAGCGTTATTGTTGCTATTATTATTACACAATTTCATTTTTGAATTGAACAATATCATTGACTACAGTAGAAGTATAGTGCAAAACATCTGTAGCTACACTTACAAGTGTTAGGATAAAAATAGTACAGATTGATAAAGATAAACTAAAATTACATACCATCGACACCTTCAAGCACGGCAGTACATACATCTATCTTAAAAACAGAGATGACTAGTTGAAGCTTATAACCTGTCTTGAAATACTGGAATTATTCTATTACCTTACCTGTAGATCTGTGAAAGAAAAGAATCCAATGCTTTGGATATCAAGCTAAGTAAACCTAAGGTCACCCGGTAGGAACCCCTTCAGAAATATGCAAACAATCATTAGTATTGTTACTAGATCATTACACATAACGAATAAACATTGTTCTATCGTATCTCATCTATAATCAAGTATATTTTTATGTTCAAGAATAAATACGATAATTTTCTGAAGCTGTTATTATCTATTAGTTGAATAACTTTCATTCCGCAGATAGCATTTCTCTTATGATTTAGGCTATATCAAATGTTTTTAATTTTTGCGATTTTTTTGGGATGTTACATAGATGGCAATCACAGTTTTTAATTTTATTTTTGTGACACCAGAGGTTTCTCAATTAAATGTCAAGGTGGTTTATTAGTCCCATATGTGCTAGGTAGGTCTATAAATTCCAACAAATTTTCATTCTACAAGGTCAAAAGACAAATGTGAAATCAAGGGTATCTTTAAAGTTTAACCATCCCATTCTGAAATAAACAAAATTTGGGTTAAATCTCTTGAATCCTATGGTGCATATCTAGACTCGTTAGATTGCCATAGCTGACTGCACAAACTACACAAAACCATATCTGTCATTGTTAGCCCCAATGATCAGAATATTGTGTTTTTTGTTATTGTCTATTTTGTGACTTATACATGTGCTAGATGGAGTTATTATTGTGATGATGGTGCAATCACTTTAACAGCTTATGGGTATTTTGTGAGAGAAATCACGGCAACACCATTTTGATATATATGTTTGGAAGTTGTAATTGTTCTTCAATCATTTGTGTATGTTTACCTCTATGTGCATAAAGTGCCCCCTTAGCTTGAACTAGATTATCATGAGTGGAGGCAACATCATTGCTTCTTGTGCATCAAACCTCTATATTTGTCGTTTACAATGAGTTGATAAGAGCTTCATGACGTTACCTTTGTTATTGTGCATAGATATTCTACTTGTTAAGTACATCTCTGTCATTATTCTAAATTTGTAACTCAGGTGGATTGACACAATATTTGGTGTTGTTGTTAATTTAGTGTTTGACAAGGGGAGTTCCAGTACTAGTGTTATAAAGATTCGCCAAGTCTTTATAAGGTTTTATGATTTTGTGAAAGATTCACCAAGATTTTACAAGGTTTTACAATTTAGTGAAAGATTCACCAAGAATTTACAAGATTATACAATTTAATGATAGATTCGCCAAAAAATTTTATATACATAATATAACATTGCTAAAATAGCCTTCATATTTTCCGGTATATCATGGAGATTCGCCCAATTTTAATACATAGAAATTTAGGGGGGGGGTCTTAAAATTTTGCCTGATCAAGAATTGAAAACAAATCAAAACTATGATCTATAACTCCCCAGTATGGTCGCCATTTCTGTATGAAGTCAATCTGTTAATGCTGACAAAAATGGATCTCTCTAGCCTAAATGGTTTAGGTCTAGTACAAAAGAGTACACAATATAAGTTATTTCCTAGTTAGATTAAATTGCAAGGTGATTCAAGGAAAAACTTACCTTATGATCGCAATTACTTTCTCTTTACTTGATCTACTTCCATTCCATCGATCTCCTGCTGCGAGACAAGATAGAGCAAATGGAAACAAGCAAACGATGTGAAAGAATATAATTATGAATCTAACTAGATAAGCAGTCAAAGAAGCAAATCATGAACAACATTACAAAACATAACATGTTTATGGAAAGACACTTATATTAGATGCAATTGCAGCAAATACAGCATAGGGAGAGTTACAATCGATGCTTTGACGTTGTTACTCCAACTCCAATGATCTTTCCTCAAATATCCAAAGCCTCCTAGTCTCCTATGGATGAAGAAGATAGTCTTACCAAATTCCACCAGCATATGGGTGCATAATCCTTCCTCCCTTAACAATGGAGAGGGGGGTTGCATATATAGGGCTAAAGTGAGAGAATAGGTTGAGGATTTATGGGAGAGGTATAATGGATCATCCCACTAGGTTAGGGGATCGAGAGCCACCCATCCAAGCATCTAGGGATAAGCCTCCACATCACCAAGCTTTGAGAAATCGCTCGAAGCTTCCTTTTATCCACTTTAACCAACTCTAAAGCACTTTGCATGAAGGAAACCTGTGTCAGAATTAGATCACCGCATCCGATACAAAGGCACACTACATCAGCAATGTGCTCTGCTAAGGTGCAGAGTGCGTCACCTTGAGTTCAATTCTCCTTGCATGAAGGCAAGGTGCGTCAGGGTGAATACCAAAAAGTAAAGGGAAAGGACAACAACCTTCCTTCTGATGTTTTATCCCAGGGAACTTCAGGTATTCAGGCATGGAGATGACACATAACTCATGATGATGATATTTTGGTGTAACAGTCGGATATCTGACGAGATTTCACCGGCGTTTAAAAAAAAAACTTTGTTGGATCTTAGACAGAGTGTAGTCGAAATTCAGACAAATATGTCGTCGGATTTTGGGTTCAAATTTCCCCGTGAATTATCATTCCCAAGAAATACTGCATTTATTTCTTGTTTATGTGCATATATATTAATTTGTGTACTGGCCTTATTTGATTCTAGACCAATCAAAACATCATCTTTTGAAATGATGTGACCAAGAATTTTTCCCTCTAAAACTACAAAATATTCTTCTTTAGGTTAAGGGATATGCCATACTTCATTCATATTTCAAAAAAAAGATATGGTGTATGTGGTATGACCTAATGTTTAAATAAACTATGACATCATCAAGGTATATTGCCACACTTTATCTAATAAGTCCTCTAAAATCTAATCTCATAGATCGCTACAAAGTGGCTCTGGAATTGATCAATCCAAATGGCATTCTATGTTAGGATAAATTTCCCCATTTACTAGAAATTTAGTTTTCAACCTATTTACATCAGCCATCGATACTTCGTAATAACCAAAGAAATTTTCCAAAAGTGAAAAAATGTATGAACCTTGCATGAGCTGCAAAATATGTTCCATTGGAGGAATGGGATAGTTTTCTTTATGTGATGCTCTATTCAAATTCTACAATTCAACACACAATCTAGTTTCCTCTTATTATTTTCTAGTTGGTACAAAGTTTTTCACCCATGTTGAGTGTTGAACTTTGAAAATAATTTTGGCATCCAATAGTTTCTTCAATTCTTTTTTAATCAGTGACTCTAACATTACATGTATTTTCCTTAGTTTATGCTATAATGGTTTAGCATATTATTTTAGAGGAATGACATGTTGGATGATTATCATGTCATATCATGTATTTAGGTCTTCGTATGTCCCAATGAAAGCACCAAAATATTGCCTAAACAAATCAATGTAAGTCTATTTTTCTATTTGTGAAAACAAAAAATCTAAGATTAATGTTTCTAGGATTTTATCAGTACCCATGTTAATCACTTCATAATTTATGGGATATCTGCTAGTCTTGATTTTTACATATTTTTGAAATCTTCCCTCTAATTCAAGCAACTTCTCCAATCTTAAGATTCCTTTAGGAATTGAATCTCAATTAAGATTTTTTTATCATGTCTTGTAAATTTTGCATGGATTTTGAGTGTTCTTAATCATTGATTAATAAGTCTTTCAAAGTGTCCCTATTGGTCAGGAACTATATAATATTCTAATCATCATTAAACACTCTCCAATTAGTAATGTTGTTAGGGACTAAACAGTTGAAAATAAGTTCAATAGAGAATCCATCAGTGAATGGATATAATTTAGAAGTAGTATTAGCCAAAATATCAACAACAACATTCTTATATTGTGTAATAGAATTGATATAAAGGCATCAAATTTATTAATCAACTTCCATACCTCTAACTAACCACTTTTCAAATGAGGTTAAAGGAAGTGGATATAATTCTTTATCTCCCTCGCTATTGTCTCTGAATCACAATACACTTTCAAGCATTTACCTTTTTAGACCTTGAACCAAATCATCATATTCAATAGTATTGTTGGTTCATTCAAACTCAAGTCTACAGGAGACAAGATGTCATTGTCTTGTTGTGGATTAATCAAAATGCAAATAGCTCCTATGCTTTACTATGACATAGAACCATCAAATAAAAAATTACATTGTCAATATCAAAATTTAAGTTAGATGAACTAACATTATCTATATATAGTATGGTACAGTCATCATTCTCATTAGTCTGAGCGCAATGAAGGGGTTTAGACTGTTTCAAATTCCAAAGGTGATTCTTTTATTGCATAACTACCAAAATCAATTTCAAGGAAATAATTTCCCATAATTATATGTGTAAATTGTACAGGTTCATTTGGTCCTTCCAATTACGTAGCCATGTGCTCCACATGAGCTTCATGATCATTGCAATTTTGATTCTATTGTCCCTTTCACTGTTCGGATATCCACATCATCTTTTTCAGGATCTTGCATGCAATTAGGGTTTGCATGCAAATTCTAGGGTTTGCATGCACCTGCATGCACTTGCATGCATCCCAGTCATCAGTTTGATGCCTCCAGCACCTTAGCCACCTCATTCTAGAACCCGGGAGCCACTTACTACAGAGTTTTAGCCCTCCTAGGCTGAAAGGCACCCACTTCTCACCTACTACCAGAGAAGGGCGCACTTGTTCACCTACCACTGCAGTTCCACTTCAGTTACATTCAGTTAGCTCTGATTCTCCCTGATTTGAGGCTAGTTTCACTCCCGACTGACTGTTTCACTTCCGTTGGACCTCCAGTTTGACTAGATGACTTGTTCTGAATTCAGTTAGTCTCCCATGTGCCCCCCACTGAGCCTCCTTCCCTTAATCAGTGCTACACACTTCAGTTACACTTGTTACACTCAGTTAGACTCAAATTGACACCTGGATGACTGGTTCTTGTGCATTGATGAGCACCACCGATTGATGATGAGGACTCCTAGTTGGAGTCAAGCTACTCCATTCAGTGATTCGAATGTCCTACTTAGTCAATTCGAATTGCTCACTCACATAGTCAGATTGTATTGTAATTCATTCACCCTTTCTGGGATATTGAGCACTGTTGCATGTTTTGCACAGTTTTACACCATATTTTCTATATTCATCTGTTGTGATTGATTTACTTGTTCATTAGATCTGCTGTGACTAATTTTACATGGTATCAGAGCCATTGCAGGGATAAGATCTCTTTTCTACAGGTGTTTCTACAAGAAGATTTGACTGAATTGCTCAAAAATTGCAAAAAGTTTTGGCATGAGATATCTCAAGGGCATTCGCTCCTGTGCATGCAAAGCTTGAAAATACATCCAATACCACTCCAGAAGCTTGAGTTTCCACATAATTCCTGGATCTGATACATTGGACCCATTCAACATTGTTTGATCTCCAATCCCAGGTGTGATGCAACTCTAAAAGGGTGGATTGTTCGAACTTACGGTTCTTGGTTTGATTGTGATTTGCAGGTTATCAAGCTCCTCTTTTGCATTCGCTACACTGTGCATGCAAACTCCTCTTTTGCATTCGCTACACTCTGCATGCAAGCTCATCTACATCAGTTTGACTCGCTCCTAGCAATGGAATACTCTTCTTCAAATCCTATCCTCACCCCATTCAATTATTTTGATTGGAAAGATGATATGGAGATCATATTACGTTCAAAAGGTTACTACCGAGTCACTCTTGGTCTTGAATTGGAGCCAAACAATGTGTCAGATCGAACCAAACACTACAACAAGCTTGATGAAGCTTATGGTCTTCTTTGTCTCTCCATCTCCAAAGATCTTCACTTCCATCTCAGCGGATTGAAGACTCCAAAAGCCATATGGGAGCAACTTGAAACACTATTTGGCAAGCAGGATGAGCTTAGGGCTTTTCAATTAGAGAATGAATTGATTGGCCTTAATCCTGAGAATTTCGAGACCATCAATGAATTTTTCACAAAATTCAAGAACTTGAACTTGAAATTGAAGAACAGTGGAGTTATCAAAGAGGATAAACAATTGATCGTCTCCATTCTAAGCAAGCTTGGGAAAGATTATTCGGTATTTGTCTCTACTTTCAATTCCGGTCGGCTAACTACCCCGAATTGGAAGATGCCTACCTTGAATGCCTTCATTGAGTCCGTCACAAAAGAGCATGACAAGTTGATTCAAATGGGGTCCATAAGCTCCAAAGATTCAGCCCTATATGTTCAAGGACCCAAGATCTCGAATGGTAAAGGAAAGCAAAAGAAGGAGAAGCCCAAATTCGAGCCTCAAAAGCAAAAGGACAAAGGCAAACAAACGGATGCACCATCCAGTTCGAAGTTCAAGCAAAAGGGCAAAGAAGGTAACCAAAAATATAAATGTACTTATTGTAATCGTGGCTTTCATCCCGAAAGTTCATGTATGAAGAAGACTATAGATCAAATGGCCCTCCTTTTGGAAAAGAACAACATAACTCTTCCCGACGGTGCAAGGAAGAAGGATAGGAATGATGATCATGAAAGAGGACAAGCACTCATGGCAACGGTTTCGAAGCCCACTACTCTCTTGATAGATTCGGGTGCATCAAATCATATGGCTGAAAATATTGATTCTTTTTCCTCATTCGATCCAAACAGCTCCATCCCCATCCATTTGGGAGATGACTCAAAAATTTCTTCAAAGGGCAAAGGTACGATTCATGTAGAACATGGAAGCTTTCAGAATGTTCTCTATGTGCCTTCCTTGGCTTCAAATCTCCTTTCTGTGTATCAAATGACACACACTGGTGAACCAAAGCAAGTTACATTCAGCCCTAATACAGTTGAAATTTCTGATATCAAAAGTGGAAGACTAGTTGCAGTCGGAAAGGCAAATCACACTGCAAAATGCTATGAGTTTTCACACTTTATTCCGCTTGCAAAGCCCACTGCTCTTCGCACACATGGTAATGAGGTTAGTAGGCTTTGGCATGAAATATTTGGACATCTTAATTATAATTATTTGCTGCTGCTATCAAACAAATCCATGGTAGATGGCCTTCCACAACTCAGTTCCTCGAAGGGAATATGCACCGGTTGCATCATTGGGAAGCACCCCGAGCACAGATTCGACCGCGGCAAAGCTAGCAGAGCTTCTACTATTTTGGGGTTGATCCATTCTGATATCAGTGGTCCGCTGCCCCATATGTCATTAAATGGTTCAAGGTATGTTTTGACATTTATTGATGATTTTTCCCGCTTTACATGGGTATTCTTTCTCAAAAACAAGTCAGAAGTGCTTGGAAAATTCAAGGATTTTAAGGCTTCTGTTGAGACCACCACTGAGAGCAAGATCAAAGCTCTTAGATCTGATAATGGTGGAGAATATATTAAATCCAAGTTGCTGCAACTTTGTTCCCAAAGCAGAATTCAGATCCAACATACAGTTCCCTACACACCCCAGCAGAACGGTGTAGCGGAAAGGAAAAACCGGTCACTGAAAGAGATGGCTACATGCATGATTGAATCAAAAGGTTTGGCTGCAAATATTTGGGCTGAAGCAATCAATGTTGCTGCATACATACAGAACCGAGTTCCACACTCATCCGTGAAAGGTATGACTCCTTTCGAAGCATTCTTTGGTCACAAACCGGATGTGTCAAATTTGAGAGTTTTTGGCTCTACTGCATGGGCTAGAATTCCTTCTGAGAAGAGACGAGCTTTGGATCCACAAAGTACCGAGTGCATACTGATAGGATATGGGGAAGAATCAAAAGCATATAAACTCATGGATATCAGATCTAAAAATATATTCATAGAGGGCAGTGTGCAATTTGAAGAACCGCTTCAAGAATTGCAACTAGTCGAGGAAAAGACTGTCGATTCACCGCCTTCACCAGAAGAAGATCCGTGCAGCGGTAATGAAGGTATGAGTTCTGATATTTCTGATATTTCAGCAGCATATGATGATCATGACATATCAGGTTTGGAATCCGACCATTATGATCCTCCTCAGTTACCAAAGTGGGCCCAAAACACTCTCCAATCTGCTGGTTCGGACCTTGGAAATCCTGCTGATCCGAGACGAACAAGAGCAGACTTTCAAAGAGCAGGTATGGCACTATCTATTGCTGATCCATTACTTCCTGAGATTTGTTATTTGATGGCTGGTTCAGATCCCACATCATACTATTCTGCTCACCGAGATCCGAGATGGCAAAGTGCCATGGATGAAGAGTACAGTTCTCTTCAAAAGAACAACACATGGGAGCTAGTTTCTCTTCCACCTGGAAGAAAATTAGTGAAGTGTAAATGGGTCTACGGCACGAAAGTTGCTGCTGATGGATCTATCAGCAAATACAAAGCAAGTTTGGTGGCAAAAGGTTTCTCCCAAGTCCAAGGAGTGGACTACACTGAGACTTTTGCACCGGTTGCAAAGATGGATTCCATCCGCCTCGTTTTAGCTGTTGCCGCATCCAAGCACTGGGAAGTTCACCACATGGATGTGAAGAGTGCATTTTTACATGAAGACCTTGCTGAAGAGGTATATATGCAGCAGCCAGAGGGATACACATCAGATCCATCATTAGTTTGCAGATTGAAGAAATCTTTGTACGGGTTAAAACAGGCCCCAAGAGCTTGGTACGCAAAGATGGACTCCTTCCTTCTTTCTCAGAATTTCCAAAGATGCAAATCTGATCCGAATGTGTATCTTCAGTGAGTTAAAGGTAATTTGTTGGTTATTGTACTTTATGTTGATGATCTTCTCATTACTGGTAGCACACTTACTTCAATAAACAAGCTAAAATCTGCCTTAAATCTAGCTTTTGACATGAGCGATTTGGGCTTGCTGAGTCACTTTTTGGGCTTGGAGATAGCTCAAAATTTTGATGGGATCACTATATCTCAGCAAAAATATGCTTCCGACCTGTTATTGAAGTTTAATATGGCTGAATGTAAGGCAGCCCCATTCCCATTCCTCTCGGGAATCAGTCTTGAGGAGGGAGATTCTACACCGCTTGCAGATTGCAGTATGTATCGACAGTTGATTGGTTCACTACTTTATTTGACACACTCACGGCCTGATATCTCATATGCCATGAGTGCCGTGTCAAGATATATGCAGCATCCACATGAGCTTCATTGGCGAGCATCCAAGCGGATCTTGCAATATGTGCAAGGTACGAGACAGTTTGGCATACATTATGCTGCAGATTCTGAGCTAGATTTCATTGGTTTTACTGATTCAGATTGGGCAGGTGATAGCATTGATCGAAAGTCCACTTCCGGTTATGTTTTCATGATTGGTCATGGTGCTATTTGCTGGTCCAGCAAAAAGCAAGCAGCCATTGCACTTTCTTCAGCAGAGGCAGAGTATCGAGGGGCAGTCAATGCCTGCATTCAGGCAGTTTGGTTGCAGGGTATTCTTTCCGAGTTTGGTTTTGGTGGCACTACTTCGAATGTCCTATTTTGTGACAATCAAAGTGCTATCAAGATATCCACAGATCCAGTTCAGCGGCAGAGGACCAAACACATTGAGATTCATATGCATTACATTCGACAGTTGGTGCATGACCGCACCATCATTCTGCAATATTGCCCTACTGATGAGCAAATTGCAGACATCTTCACCAAGAGCTTCACTGAGAAGAAGTTCTCTTACCTCCGTTCACTGTTGGGGGTGAGTTCCATCATGGTGGAGACAGATTGATTCATTATTATGCTTTAGCTTGAGGGGGGGATTTATTCCCACTGGGTTTTCCTTCTTTCCTCACTTAGTTATTTTCAGTATTTTTTGGATTATTGTACTGGGGTGACCTTTGGTCTTAGTTACCAGGGCCCCACATTATTTTTTTTGCACATCATAGTCTAGCTTGAGGGGGGGTGTTCGGATATCCACATCATCTTTTTCAGGATCTTGCATGCAATTAGGGTTTGCATGCACCTGCATGCACTTGCATGCATCCCAGTCACCAGTTTGATGCCTCCAGCACCTTAGCCACCTCATTCTAGCACCCGGGAGCCACTTACTATAGAGTTTTAGCCCTCCTAGGCTGAAAGGCGCCCACTTCTCACCTACTGCCAGAGAAGGGCGCACTTGTTCACCTACCACTGCAGTTCCACTTCAGTTACATTCAGTTAGCTCCGATTCTCCCTAATTTGAGGCTAGTTTCACTCCCGACTGACTGTTTCACTTCCGTTGGACCTCCATTTTGACTAGATGACTTGTTCTGACTTCAGTTAGTCTCCCATGCGCCCCCCACTGATCCTCCTTCCCTTAATCAGTGCTACACACTTCAGTTACACTTGTTACACTCAGTTAGACTCAGATTGACACCTGGATGACTGGTTCTTGTGCATTGATGAGCACCACCGATTGATGATGAGGACTCCTAGTTGGAGTCAAGCTACTCCATTCAGTGATTCGAATGGCCTACTTAGTCAATTCGAATTGCTCACTCACATAGTCAGATTGTATTGTAATTCATTCACCCTTTCTGGGATATTGAGCACTGCTGCATGTTTTGCACAGTTTTACACCATATTTTCTATATTCATCTGTTGTGATTGATTTACTTGTTCATTAGATCTGCTGTGACTAATTTTACATTCACGGTAACCATAGATGAGACTAGTCTATGGTGAAATATCCCTACAACCTCTAATACCAATCCTTGTTAAGTAACAAACCATAAAATTCATGGATATCAATGAGAATAATATTTATAACTTGACATACATTTGGATCGGATGCCACTTTGATTAAAATGAAGCTCCCCAAGAACCTTTACATCTGACATGTCTAACTAAATAATTTGGGTGGATCATTTAGTTGGTGTAGCATTTAATTTGTTGCATACATAGTAAGGAATTACATTTGAAGATGCTTCCTAATCTACTAGGCAGTTATACACATTGTGGTTGAATATTTAAAAGGTCAATTTAAAGGGAGTGGTTTGAGAGTTGGATCAATTACCAATTATAGAATCATGTACAATAGTTTTTTGTTTAAGTTAAACATTTAATTCTACTACATCATGCCTTTTATTTACTTCAAGATTATCTACGACTTTTTGGAGTGGTTCAGGTGATGTCTTGAAAGGTTTTTACAATGAGGTTTATTTGTTGTGAAATACTGTAGCTATTGTAAATGGAAACATTTGCTTTGTTTTTCTTCATTTCCCCAAATACATTATAATTCATGCTCATTATAGGAAAATTATATTTGGTATTTTCCTTTAGTGGAGTGCGGATTACATTTTTTCTAGGTGTTGTAGTGGGTTCTAAATTCTCGAGGAGGAGATGAAGGAAGAGTCCCCTTACTTTTAAGATTGTAATATAGTTCTACCATCTAAGTGGCCTAATTTTCCTTTACCACCTCCCCTTCTTCATCTTGTATTCCAAGTGACATATCCCATGGAAACATCATTGCCTCTCTAGTTAATTCTTATTCTTCTACAACTTCCCCTTGTTCAACTTCCTAAGCAAGAATTTAAGATCATTTATGTTGGTCAAGAAATTGATTTGCCACTAAATTCATAGAGTGAATGCATTTGGGTAAAAATAGGGCTATTTGCATGATGATATGTACAATAATTGGGCATCCCTACATCTTCCAAGTTCAAATTAATTTTGAAGGTTCAAGAGGTTTTGGGGGATGTAATTCATTTTCTATAAAAGGGTATGAAATCCCTTGGTTTTGAAGTACCCTTTCCAAAATTATTTTTCAAACCAATAATTTCATTAGACAGTTTATTTACTAAATGTAAACACTGTCCATGTATGTGGTTTATTTATCTTGTGTTTCAACGTTTGTTTTTGCTAATAGTATGGGTAAAAGAATAAATTTATTAGTAGTAGTTGTGACTTTAGTGTCTTCAACTCTGGTATTTCCTACAAAAATCATGATTTCCTTCTCCACATTATTAACCTCTACAAAATTATCAGCTAAATAGGTCTTACATCTCTTTGGGAAAACATGGTAATGGATGTAACAAGGAAAATGTAAAATATTCAACCACTACATCTTCAGCGAGTGCACAAATTGTTTGGAATTTCTTAAGAATGGTAGTAAAAATTTGTCTTAAGTATTTTTTTTCTTTTTATCCATATTAATAGAAATTAATTCTTTTAAAAAGCGTAGTTGAGTTTATTCATCACCAAAATTACCTATAAATGATTTTTCAAAATCATCCTGATCTGTAACTAATCCTATAAGCAAGTTGAAATACCATGCAGAGACTCTTTTTTCAAAGGTCTAATGAAACAATATACATACCACATCTTTGTATTCAACATTTGTTAATCAAATGGCCAAGTAAAAGCTTTTTATATGATCATCTAGTGACCCTAATTTATCTAGGCCACATTTTGGAATAATACATTCTAGATTATTTGGCATATTCTAGAGATGACCTATTAAGTCGAAGTCATCCCAAGTTCTCTAAGTGGGTAGCTAAGGTTCATTTATAGCCACTTATATAACAATAATCCTTCTTGATATTTCATATGATTGTCTAGCAACTTTAGGATCGATGTTGGGATCTGAATAACTTAAATAATGTGTATGAAATAAGAGAAATTGATGGAATTACATTTAAAGGCTTTGGAATTTTGGTCAAAGGCAAGATCAAAATTGTCTATTGTGTACACAAAATTCTCTTCATGGGTTTGAATGATTTTATTTGTATTTCTCCTTCATTTAGGGGGTAAATGAGTGATAGGTAACTCTACAATCTTCTTACTATATGCTTGTGTAAGATGACAGAACTTGTTAACTTCTTGATTAGGACCAACGTATAATGGCTTGGGTTCTGTAAAAATAGGATTTTTTAAATCAAAAGTACTATATTGATTTTTTTTAGGACTATAATCTTCCCCTTAGGTAAATACATGATTATGATACAAACTTCGATTAGAAAAATCACTATGAAAATGTCATGATTGAGATGCATCTCTTTCATCCATTCAAGGTCCTCTTTCCAATACCAAAATTGTTGATAACGTAAAATTGTCTTATGTAATTAGCAGGGGTTCTCCCCAATGAGAGGCACCAATTATACCTCACATCGTTTGGAATAGGGATCCCTTCCAATTTCTAGCTAACAAAAATCATTGGTTCTACCATGCCAAAGTTGAAGGGATGATATATGTCCACCTATTATTATTTCAATAGTGAAAAGTGAAACCACATAATGAGTTTCATGTGGGGAAATGTGTTGCCACTTAGGGGTGGATATAGCATATGTTCCACTACCCACTTATATTGACATTGGGATTAATAGAAGCAACAATGAACGTGGAAACAATTGAGAAGGAATATTATTCAATCATGGAAATGCAATTTTTTGCATTGAATCAATGACTATCGATAAATAAATGTATGGATGATTGATGGGTATAAAATTTATATAAGGATATATTTATATACAATTAGGATAGCTTGCTATATGATTAGGAGAGCAAAGAGATATTTTCAAATCACTAGGAAATGACTGGTCTAATGAGAAATCATTAGTCTAATGGTATCGCCCTAATGAAACTTGTCTAATGAGTGAGGAAAAGACAATTATATCACTCCCTCTAATAGAATTATTGATGGTTGAAATCATAGTATCCTCATCATAGACTCATGAAAAAAGAATGCATATAAATAAAACCACTTAAATCATCATTTTGATTCATGGTTTAGGGCCATTTGACCCCTCCTTTAGTGATTAAGTCCATCAAGATCCTATTTCATCAATTTTCTTAAGAAAGATGACAAGTCGAGTTCAAGTATACACCTTGATTTGCATGACCCTTGCATATTTATATAAACCTATACCTGTACGTCCACATCTCCCATGTAGGAGGGGAAGGGAAATAAATAGTTTTTTCACATGAATAGTTCATTTTTTATTGGTCCTAAATATCTTACATGAATATTCAAGTGACTTATTTGCCTTTGAATTTGAACACCTCTTTGGCTTGGACTGTGGTGGGGAAACCTACCTCCTGCCTGGATAACCACTCACAAGGGTGGTAACAACGCCCTTATAGCTAGACTTACTAATTAGTTGATGTCTCTAATCGTGAAGTAAGGTTGATATTACCAAGGCAAGGGTACATGCTTTGCGTTCCTATGTTCCTCAAGTTGGAAGGGGATTTGTCCATAAGGTTGGGTTTGGGAAGGAAATTTGCAGCAAATGGAGACACACTACTCAGATGAAGAATATCTAGTTGTATGGGGGGAAGAAATTCACATATGAATACAAAGAGGCAGCAAATGTAAAATTGGTTGTTTAGGTTGGGTGGCTAAACTATATGGTCCCAAGTCCTTATTGTGCACCCCCTAGTCTAATCCTTGTAAGTGACCAAGTACACGACCTACCTTCACGGTATCATGCATATGACAAGAAAAATTCACTCTCACTTTTTCCCAACTCGCAATATGTACTAATCGCTACTCTTACTACCTTTCTTCCCATTCAGACCCATTACCTGATGTGGATCGATTGGAAATCGTGATCCTGTACATGCGCATGAAACACCACGTGCATCAAATCTTTCAAAGAAAAATCATAACATATAAATTTACGTTAGATTAACATCACCTTCCATGGATTCCCAACTCAATCTGGAGTCTATGCAGTATCGATGCAACCTTGTGTCGCATGTACCTATCTTTCCCTGTCACACTTGAAAACCTATCAAAAGTACATGATATACATAACATAATTGTAATAATTTAATTGTCATTTTATAATTTCACGAAAACATAACTATTTGGTTATCATCAAATCATCACTTCACAATTTCATGGCAACATAAACATTGATCACCATCATATCATTATCTCATAATAGATAGCTTTAAAAACATTTAACTCAGTCATCAAAGTACTAGTTTCCACACATAGTCGGGTCATTTGAAACTAAATTCCCTCAAATAATAGTATCGCATAATAATCCAAGTCTAAAGTAAAAGTGGGGCACTACATAAAAGGAGGCTTTGTACTTTTAGAGTTCATTATTGATGGTCGGGTGGTAGCCTTTTCTTCTCTACTAGCCGATGGAATTTTTATGTGCCTTATTTCCAGTTATTGAGCTAAGGGATAACCTCTTGACCCTTGGTATTATAGAAGACATTTGATACCATGTATAAATTCTAAATAGGTTCAACACCATGCACGAATTTCAACAAGCTAGTATCTAGAAACAAAGTAGTCCTCACCAAGAATTTACACGAGATTAGTTGAACTAAGAAGAAATATTGAAGAAGAAACATAAGAGAGAGAACTCAATTGATGTAAACTTCATATCTATATTATTCAACAATATGAATACAATATATAATACATCTCATAGAAAAAATTTGAGAGGCTTGGAGGCAACTTGAGTAGCTCACATGTGGTAGGATTAGAATCGACCAAATCTCCATCTATGACAAAATTCAATCTCCAAATCATAGTGGATGGTCACGAATTAGCTAAGTGGTCCTAGCTAGTCCATGAGTGACCAAAAATAAACTAGTGGGTGGGTTTTAAGGAGAAAAGGAAGGAATATGTTGAAGAAAAAAGTACCAAACTTGCCCAAGTCATCCTAGTACTCCTAGATCATCCTAATCCAAGTAAAAAGCGGAATAAAGATTCCTTAACTCACAAAAGTTGGATAAAAGTAGGATGGGCGCTTTAGCTTAATACAATCATAGTAAGAGCATCCAGTGGGAACTATTGTGGATATGGTGGACAAATAATGCAGTAGGTATCCAACTAACATAGTCTAAACCACTAGGAAACCAAATAATGGCATATACCGAGGTCTAGATGGTTAATTTGTTCTAACACCCCCCCCCTTAATCCTAACTTATGTGAGTGAAATATAGGGACCAACAACAAAGGCTACGGTCACCCTTTACAATTTATTAGTCCATGTAAAGTGAGGAAAGAGATAAAACCACATGGGAAGAAACCCCCCCTCAAAATGGACATGAAACACAGCAAAAGTAAATTGCTCCAAACTCCAAGTAGGTGTGAACTTAATTAGATGTCTAGAGGAATATTCTTCTTGGGAAGAAGTGGAATGTGCTCAACTGAATTAGGAACATAAACAACTGCATGATGGACAATGTAACCATGTAGAGCAACTGAGATCCAATGATAGAAGAGAAAATATAGGTTCTTAGTAGACTTGAACTTCCCGAGATCAAGTCCAAATGATTCTTGACGTTATCCATCTTCTATGCAAGAGTCTGAGAACAAGTTCCAATCATAATCATGCAATGGATAGGAAGCATGAGACCAAGGAGAGTGAATGCATAATCTCCAAACTTTGATCTATCCTTCAAAACATCCAATAACACACCAAATTGCAAACCAATGAGAGGCTCTGAGTGTCAATGAGCTGCAAAAATTGGCTTATCATCCTCATAATTCTAATGAGAAGACATATGGGAGAACACAAGGGTGTCTCCAAATTCTTGAGGAAATGTGCTAGCAACCATGTAGGAACTTGCAGGAACCTGGATAGTGGAATTGAGAGCGCAACTAATAGCTTCAGACTGCATACTAGACTTCCCAATAACCATTAGATTACCATATTTCACACCAATGCGCTCATTGGAAAGAGAGGAATCGAATTCCTCTTCAGCTTCTAGAGCAATAGCTGGTATAGGATCCTTACAATTTGAAGTATGAGAGGAGAACAATGATAAGAGGTGGAAGGAGAGTTTGTCTTCAGCAATGGAGGTTCGAATGTCTTCTCTTGTATCAGTTGCATGTCTTCTCTTGAACTTCTATAGAAATAGGAGAAGGAATCAATGTGACAATCTGCAGAGAGATCTCACAGCTACAACAAATCTCACTCAAGAATTGCAGAGAACAAAGAAGAATAAATAATCACTCATGACACAGAAAATGGAGAATAGTAGTATAATCATACATCAGTTGTAAGCTAGCACTCTGAATAACTGAATACAATACAATAACTATGAAGAGAATTCAAATTAACCAAAGGTCATTCAAATCATCCTCAGTGTGTAGCTTGGATAACATTGGAAACATCATCCAATCAGTGGCAGTAGTCACAAATAGTCAAAATTCAGTCAAATGAGTCTAACTGAGTCTAACTGAGCCATGTGAGCACAAATCAGGGGATGGAGACTCCAAGGAGGGCACATGAGGCTGTCAGAACATCAAGTGGCACTCCAAAATAGACAACTGGGAACTACAAGTAGTTAAACTGAGGAATAAATGCAAGAACTGGTCAATCAATGCTCTAACTGACTGTTAAACTCCCGGTAGGTGAGATAAGGCACACACGTCATCGAGGTGAGGAAAACAAGGCACATCAGGTAGGTAGGATGGCTACTAGTGGCTGAAGGCAGGCTCTAGGGAGCTGAAAATATGCTCTAGGTGTTGGGGAGACCACCATACTGATGACTGGATGCATGCATGAAGATATAAAAAATGATGGTGATAATATTTCAACACCCCCCTGCAAGCTATACTATGAGGTAATAACTGAAAACTAAAAAAGTAGGGCCCTGGTGATTGAGACCAAAGGTCACCCCATACAACAATCTAAATAATAAATGAGGAAAGAGGGAAAACCCAGTGGGAAGAAATCCCTCCCTCAAAATAGACTGAAGGATGCTAATGTAGCATGGAAATATCACTCACCCCAAGAAGAGATCTCAGTAAGTGAACCTCTTCATCGTGAAGGTCTTGGTGAATATGTATGCAATCTACTCTTCTGTAGGACTGTAGAGCAGTGTGATGGTACTGTCATGCACTAATCCTTGAATGTAATGCATGTGTATCTCAATATGTTTGGTTCTTTGTCTCAGAACCAGATCTATGGAGATCCTGATGGAACTCTGATTATCACAATAGATGACTAGTGGAGTACTGAATCGAATCCCAAACTCTAACAAGATACCCCACAACCAGACGCAATGTGTGGATGCATTCATAGCACCTCTATACTCGGCCTCAGCTGAAGAAAGAGCTAAAGCAATCTTCTTTTTTCTCGGGCGATAGATAGGTCCAGATCCAATCATGAAAAAAAAAACAGATGTAGACTTCCGGTCTGAGCTATCTCCAGCCCAATAAGAATTAGTATACCCAACTAGGTTTAGAGGAGACCTAGTTACATATAAAATACCATGTGTCTTTGTCCCTTGCGCATAATGAAAGATCCTCTTTGCTTCATTCCAGTGAAGCTCATGAGGCTCTTGCATGTATCTGGAGACATCACTGACTGCATAGGATAGATCAGGTTGAGTATGTGTAAGAAACAAAAGACTCCCAATCAACTACTGATACAAAGTACTATCAACCAAAGGTGTAGAAGAACCATCCTCAAGGATGATCCCTGAAAGAAAGGGGAATGTTGTTGGCTTGCATTCGCTCATATGAAACCTGTCAAGTAGATTTGAAGCATATTTGGACTGTGCAACTTTGATTCCTGAATCACTCTGAGTGACTTCAAGACCAAGAAACTGCTTTAGTTATCCCAAATTTGACATAGAGAAGGAATTCTGCAAAGCAGTTTTGATAGATCTAATGCATGAAAAATTGCTCCTAGTAATCAACAAATCATCAACATAAAGAACAATAAGAAGAATGGAGTTACCATCATGTCTCATGTAGACATTCGAATCTGATTTGCATCTCTGAAAATATTGTGAAAGTAAGAAGGAATCCATCTTGGCATACCAAGCTCGGGGAGCTTGCTTAAGCCCATACAAGGACTTCCTCAATCTGCACACAAGTGAAGGATCATCAATATACCCTTCAGGTTTATTCATGTAGATCTCCTCCTCTAGATATCCATGAAGAAAAGCACTCTTGACATCCATGTGATGCACTTCCCAATGCTTGGATGAGGCAAGAGCAAGAACAAGACGGATGGAATCCATCTCAGCAATAGGTGTGAATGTCTCAGAATAGTCAATCCCATGAACTTGGGAGAAACCCCTTGCAACAAATCTAGCCTTATACTTCTTGTGACTCCATCAGAATCCATCTTTGTTTTGTATATCCACTTGCATTGAACAAGCTTCCTCCCAGGTGGGAGAGAGACAAGCTCCCAAGTCTCATTTCTTTGAAGAGATTGATACTCTTATTCCATAGCATCTACCCATCTTGGATCTTGGGATGCCTCAAAGAATGTTCTTGGATCAGATCCAATCATAAGAAATCATCTCTCAGCTAGAAATGGATCTGTAGGAGAGAATGCAACTCTTGTATCTTGGAGATCAATGGTGGAAGCAGGAGTGGTGGTGGCCCATCTAGCAATAGGATTTGAAACAATAGGTGCTATATCTTCAGGTTCTTGTGGATCTGGATCTAGCATTCGTACTTCTTCATGAATCATCTTTTTCTCAATCTTCTTTGATGGATCCTTGCCATTCAAGCAACCTTTAAAGGTTCCTTGGGAAAATCTGAGATTGGGAAGGCCTTCAACCACCTTTTGAGTTTGCATGACTTGCAAATCCTTGTAGTTGAGATGTCCAAATCTCTCATGCCATGGTCTACTCTCTTCATTTGCATGAGTGTGAAGAGAAGACTGCTTGGAGAGAGGAAGAAAGTGTGAGAACTCATACAGTTTCAAACTTTGGTTTGCAACACCTTTTGCAATGATTTTTCCTGAAACCATGTCATGTATTTCGACCTTATTAGAGAGAAGATAACCCTCTTGGGATATTCAGTATGGTTCACTCTCTTTCTTTCTAGCACATGCAGGTACTGGAATATTTTTTTTTCAAGAAGTGAATCCATGAGATCTATGGTCTTCTTCATGCATGAACTCTCAGGATGATATCCTCTATTGCAGTATGTGCATTTGGATTTTCCCTTCTGATCTTGCTTGTCCTTCTTAGGATTCGAAACTCCATCTGGCTATTCTGGAGCCTCCTTATGCTTTTGGTCATTCGACCTCCTTTCAGAAAAAATTTGTTTCCCTTTACCATTCACTCTTCTAATATCAGTGCCTGCAAGAGATGAATCCAACTTGGTTTTTATCACTCCCATGTGCACTAGCTTCTCCTCCTCAAGTGTGAGGGATTGGATGAAGTCTTTAAGCGAAGGGAACTTCCATTTTGGAATGGAAAAATTTGCTGACTGGAAGGTCAAAATAAACACTGAATAATCAGGGCCTAGCTTCGACATAATGGAAATGATGAGTTGTTTCTCTTCCTTATCAATCCCATACCTCTTCAATTATGAAATCATGTTCTCGAACTTATTGAGAAACTCAGTGATAGTTTCAAAATTGCTTGGGCTCAAGGAGATGAGCTCATTTTCTAACTTATGACCCTTCAAGTCATCTTTCTGGCCAAGAAGAGATTCGAGCTTGTCCCAAACCTCCTTTGGAGTCTTCAGATCAATAACATGAAAGTGTAGGTCTTCAGAAATGCTAAGTAGTAGTAGTCCTACTGCTTCATCAAGCTTGTCTAAGTACTTGGATTTCTATACTGCACCAGTGGGCTCAACTGCAGATCCATTCACCACTCTGGAAAGGCTCTTCGACTTCAAGAATATGTCCATATTTTCCTTCCATTCGAAGTAGTTGAATGAATTCAACTTGAGATCCATGATACCGCAGAATTTGAAGTTGAAGAGAGGATAGTCCTACAAAAAAAATGAGAATTATGAAATGGAGATCTATTGCAATTCGAATTGAACACTGCCTTAGGAAACTGAGCACATATGACTGGGTCCTTCACACCTAGCTAGACCTCACTATATTTCTCCAGTGAATTCAAGGAAATAGCACCAGGATTTGTTTTGGAAACCCATAGGCTTATGGTGCTCAATGAAAGATAGTTGCTCAAAGAATTGTTGCAACTACTACTGTTGCAATTCGAATAGCTGCTTCCAGCTTTGATACCATGTGACAAACTATAGGGAGATCTCGCAGCTACAACGGATCTCACTAATCTCACACAAGAATTGAAGAGAAGAAAAAAGAATCAATAATAACTCATGACACAGAAAATGTAGAATAGCAGTATAATCATACATCAATTGTAAGCTGACACTCTGGATAACTGAATACAATACAATAACTATGAAGAGAATTCAAATTAACCAGAGGTCATTCAAATCATCCTTAGTGTGTAGCTTGGATAACATTGGAGACATCATCCAATTAGTGGCAGTAGTCACAAATAGTCAAAATTCAGTCAAATGATTCTAACTGAGTCTAACTGAGCCATGTGAGCACAAATCAGGGAATGGATACTCCAAGGAGGGCGTGAGGAGGGCGCATGAGGCTATCAGAAGGTCAAGTGGCACTCCAAAATAGACAAGTGGGAGATACAGGCAGTTAAACTGAGCAATAAATGCAAGAACTGGTCAATCAATGCTCTAACTGACTATTAAACTCATGGTAGTTGAGATCAGGTGCATATGTCATCCAGGTGAGGAAAACAAGGCGCATCAGGTAGGTAGGAGGGCTATTTAGCTTAATAAAAGAAGCATGGAAGATTTAGCTTAATAAAAGTAGAGTAAAAGCATCCAATCGGCACTATTGTGGATATGGTGGACAAATAATGCACTAGGTAGCCAATTAACATAGTCTAAACACTAGGAAACCAAATAATGGCATATACCAAGGTCTAGATGGTTAATTTGTTCTAACGGCTTTAACTTTCCCTTGTATCTGGAAATTGAACTTGTTAATCATATATGTTGCAAGGATTAGGGTTGGAAATAATAAGGAAAGTTGACTACAACAAAATGAACAAGGATTTGGACATAAAGGATTAGGCCCATGAAATTTTATTCTAAGCCAACTCTATAACAAGCTTACTAAGTTTGAATTTGGACTTAAGATAATAGACTACATAATAATCCTTTCTATAGTATACCTAATCTATAAAGGAAGGAAACCATTGATTAAGGAATAATTTTGATTAAGGAACCGGTGATCAAAGCACTTATTAAGGACTATTATTTGTTTTGTTCCCTATAAATATGTATCTAGTTTCCATTAGAAATTGTGCCAAGATGCGTTGTGTGATTAGTAACACTACTAGAGGAAATTTGAATGAAAAATGGTCCTCCTAAGGAAAATAATAACATAAGCTTATATATAGAGAGAGAGAGAGAGTAAAAAACTATTTTTTCTCTCATATTTTCAACTTATCTCTTTGTAGGTTTACTCAAATTTCAAGCGGGAACACTCGTTGGATGTGGAATTAAATTCCACATCCAACGAGTACTCAACATGCATACATTTAACAACATCGACATCATGAAAAAGTAAAAATACAAAAAAAACAATTGTGTTTCTACTTAGATAAAAATGTCTTTTTATGAATTTTTAGTTTTTCGTGATGTGGATGTTGTTAGAAGTATGTAGTTTGGGTACTTGTTGAATGTATAATTTAATTCCACATCCAATGAGTGCACCCTCTTGAAATTTGAGTTAACCTACACAAGGAGATAAGTTTAAAATACAAGAGAAAAAAAGTAGTTTTTATTTTTTCCCTCCAATTTTTTTATATGCACCTATTTTGAATTTTAAAGCATTTTGATTGGATAATACATGATGAAATGGAATTTGAATTAGGTTTTGGTGCACCATTTTTCATCCAAATTTCCCCTAATTGAGCAAAGAGCAAACAATCCCAAAGTAGCAACCAATATTAGCAACATACCTTACATGACATATACAAAAACTAGTAGTTATAGTACCAAAAGCCTATAGGTGGACTCATTAGGGAAAAACACATTCTCATCCCCAACAAATGGCCCATGAACATGTTCTCATATTATTTCTCCAATCTTGCTCCTTTGACTTGACCCATCTTTTGGTGCTCAATTAATTATAGGTATGTTACTAGAACTATTGTTGGCTATCTTTTATGCTCATATAGACAAGTTATGTGGTAAGGAGTGTGTTAGTTTTTTAGTAAATTCGAAATGGGGATAATTGTCAAGGCTAATTTTATTTTTCTAAGAAACCAAACTAGGAGATGATTCACAAAAAATCAACTTTCTAAGAAATCATTTTGTTCTACCCTATAAGTATGTTTCTATAACTACTATCTATTAGTTGCTACTTTCCACTATGTGGGGTAACTAACACCATTGATTATGGTTATAAATGGAATATGTTATGATAATTAGTGAACATGGTTAAGAGCCTTCTCAATGACTATCTAAAGAAATAAAAACCCACATAAAAGTGGTTCCACTACACAACATATACAATATCTCAAAAACATGCAACATGACCATTATGCGGAAATAAAAGCAAAACTTGCATTTATCTACCTTGATGAGTGTATGTGGCATAGCTATCAATCTTGGCATTGAATTGGCAACATCTAAACCAAGTTGTTATCTAGTTCTTGGTTTAGGATTTCTTCTTTTCACTATGGTTATTCTTTCTAGAGAAATATGGGATAATGAAGTATGGGGATCTTATTGGAGTTGGCATCCTAAAGAGGTTTGGGAATTCAATAAATATTGTTCAAAATAAAACTTTGAAATGATAAAATGAATGCCATTTTATTTTATATGCAATATGTAGTTTTACTCTATATGCTTCCTATAAACCAATAACTAAGGGATTTCGAAGAAATAATGAATTGCACTTCTACTTCAATAAATAGTTATTGAGTAATTGATGTAGAAATATATATAACTAGTTATTAATTAAGAATAGTTTATAATTTAGCAAGTGTCTACAATTTTTTATCCAAAGGCTCTAGTAAAAAAACTGAGAAATAAACCAAAATAGGATTGCATCATAAATTACATAAAAGTAAACACATTAAGAAACATTATGGTAACAATGGAAACGAGCAACATAAGAAATTCCATATACATTACAATAACATAATCATAGTTTCTCCCTGAACAACTTAGCTAGTAGTGGATTCTCCTCATTAATTTTACAATGTTACATTTATAGATTTTCTAAAAATAATTGCTTCTTGAATATGTCTCTTGGACTTTGGTATCCAAAACACATATTTTATATAAATTTAATAAAGCTTATATTCTCCCTTCATATTTATTTTCAAAATATGCAGTCCACACTTCATGTGTTGATAATAATCAAACAGAATGTGGAATTGTTAGCTACTCCAATTCCACCTCAAACATGATTGTTGATAATAATCAAACAAAATGTGGAATAGTTAGCTACTCCAATTCCACCTCAAACATGATCACTTCTAAAGTCACTTGTAAAGTATCAATGAATAAATTAATCAAATTATTCTATTTTTGATGGTGGGGTTATATATTATTTGAAATTTTTGGTTATGCTTGGGGTTTTTTCTGTAACTACCTATTCCATCTTTATATTATTCTTGAGGTTCTTCATACATTGATTTGTTGTTCTACTTTCACTTGGATTACCAATAGAAGGAATATGGCATCTATAAATACCTCTTGTAATTGCTTCAAACATTTGATAACATTTCCTAAAGGAACTTTCGAGTTTTCTAGGGCTACAAGGTGACAATCAATATTCTTTTATCTCATTCTTGGGAGATATGTAGGGTTTTTTTGTTTCTTCGTGCTTCCATTTCCTTGAACTTTCAACATTATTGTCCAATTTAGTGTAAGTTTATTTCGAGTTTTCTAGGGCTACAAGGTGACAATCAATATTCTTTTATCTCATTCTTGGGAGATATGTAGGATTTTTTTGTTTCTTCGTGCTTCCATTTCCTTAGTTTTATCAATCCCATTTGTTCTCCCTCTTGTTGAAATTTTATGTTTTTTATTTTTCTCTAATAATGTTAGGAACTATGAAGAATACATTTGCAAATCATGTAATTTTTTAACCATAGCCTCTAAGTTACATTCAACTCATCATGTAATTACATTCCACATGCTTTATACTCAGTAAGGCTGGTTGTTTCTGTTGGCTCGGTTTTGCAACCAAGCTTAGTGCTATGGGCACCTACTAACTAGTAGTAGCAGTTTCAATAGAAATAAAAACAATAAACTAAATAAACAATACTTTTCATGGATCTAAACAAGAATCTAAGCAAATAATGTAAACATTTCAAAATCAAGAACAAGAAACATAATAAATAATTTTTGTATTGAAAAGTGGGGGGCAAGCAAGTGCTTGCGATATTACCTTCAATGGTGAAGGTTGATGTTGAGCAACTCCCAAGATGAGTAGCTCCAAACTCCAATAGGTCTCTTTCTCCAAGGTTGCTTCAATGGCTAAAAGTGCTCAGGGGAGATTTCAGCAGCATAAGGATGAGATAATGGAAGGATATGAAATGAGGAGCCCCTACCACCTTTTATAGGTTTTGGTGGTGAGGAATACCATTTGTGGTTTTGTGGAAACCAATGGTATTGACCAACATGGTTTAGGTAATTTTCCCTCCTTTTTCCTTTTTTGAATAAAAATAATATTTTAATTCCCTTTTTAATATTTTTGGGAATTTGGACCCTTTTTGAGGGTTTTTTATGATTTTCTTGGAAAAATAATCTTTTTTTTAATGGAAAAAGGGGTGTACCAAGGTCTTTTGGTGACCTTTTGTTGGTTTCAGAGGCTCAGATGGTGGAAAAGTGGACAAATGGGTCATGTGAATAGGAAAATGAGCTAGTGAGCACTTTTTGGGTGTTAACAGATTGCCCCCTGATGTGTGAGGGCAGGAGCTCATCGTATGGCCGATAGACATCATAGTTCATTTGTCTTTTTCTGGGGTTTTAGGGGAGAGAAGAGACCGTTTGGAGACTGGAGCCACGGCCCTTGGAAGCTGCAAAAACAAAAAATATTACATGACCTCAATATGGATGAGGTATAATCTTTGATAAAGGACGAGGCGGGCATTCCCGTGCTCGTATCAAGACATATACAAAACAATTAGTCCCAAGAAGGGGGATCTAATACGTAAAGAAATATACTGGTACATCATAATGGTCCAGAGGGGACATTATTGTGGGATATACTCATGATCATGACTGATCTCAATAACTGATACACTGGAATAACTGTTGAACTGCTGAAACTGAAGGTGTCCAACATCTGTAGGGACTCAAAGACTATGAGTCATCTCTGAGCAATAATGTAACTGTATACTCAAGGGAGTATGAAACTGGGGTAAATCTGAATATTGTCGCCATGCGCAACCCGGATCTCTATAGACAAAGTGTAACTGGTGTTTATCCATAGGTAGACTCTCAAATGTGGAGGAGTCAGGTGGCATCCGGGGTCTTCGACTAATAACTGAACGGACTAATCCCCTGTGCGAGTCTCAACGATGCGATCAAAGTGTTGAAGTCGAGCATGTGAGAGACAACCATTCGGAGAGGTACTGAGGATTCCTCTCGAAATGATTCGTAGGCACTCATCATAAATGGTAATGAGTCCAAGACACAGGGACCTCTAGGTCTATCCTCTGGAATCAATGTAGTTGTCGTCGACAGAAGGAGACCAGCAACTAACAAGGCAATGATGTTTCCTTGATAGGAGCACGAGGTGTAGAACTGAAGCGATGTAGTACTGCTGGTAGGACTGACATACTTGTGGGGAAGGGAAATAACTGGGTCAAAAAGTGGGTAGACTCAAACTTCCTTTGTTCAGAGCATGATGACATGGTTGACCTGGCAGCGTAGGGAACTGACTTGTAGGTGTGGGGATCATTGGTTTGACTGAATGGTATATATTGACTCTGGGGGGGAGGACGAGCTGATAGGTGCCGTCGAGGGGTTATCAAGGTGACATACTGCAGGATACTCTGAACAAAGGCGACCAGAATGGGGAAGCTGCTATGTGAGTAGATATGATCTGTCGTGGCGCCAAGAGGCACCCTTCTTCCTTCTTCGTAGTTTTAATGAGCTCCAAGAAGGGATAAAAGTGTGCTCTGAAATGGTACTGTCCTGTGGATTTTGTGAGCCCAGGACGGCGCATGCTCATGGTTGCTATCATGTTTAGAGAGTCTGAAAGCGGTAGGTGGACTCTATTGGTGTTCTTTTTCGTAGTTTAGTCTCCAAGGCCCGAAAAAGCATAAAATGATGCGGATGGAGAACTCTTCTAGGCGATGTGACTAGAGTATACCTTTTTCGTAATTAGTCTACGAGGTCCGGAAAAGGGGTAAACTTATACCAGGTAGACGCCCTTTCAGATACGTTTAGCGAGCATGAAAGGAAGCAAGATTGCTCGGCGATCTTTTCATTGTTTTAGGAGTCAGAAAAGAGCTTAACAGAAACTCCCTAAGTGCCTTTTTCGTAAAAGGGGTTGCTCGGCCCGAAAAAGGGATAAAATTATACCGAACAAAAATGGATTGATGAGGGCGAGAAAAGGTCTCAAGCATCGTCATCTGTGCGGAAAACTGGATCCGGTGACATAAGGATTGTCGAAAACGGAGAACGGCCGATGTGGCACGCAAACCGAGGTGACGAGGGGGCGTGGAAAAAATGCCCGGAAAATCTAAGGGTGAGAGCGAGAAATGATCTCTAGCATCATCAAGAGCGCGGAAAACTGAATCCGGTGATATAAGACACATCGAAAATGGAGAACGGCCGATGTGGCACGCAAACCGAGGCGACGAGGGGGCGTGGAAAAAATCCCCGGAAAATCTAAAGGTGAGAGCGATAAATGGTCTCAAGCATCATCACGAGCGCGGAAAACTGAATCCGGCCATATAAGACACATCGAAAACGGAGAACGGCCGATGTGGCACGCAAACCGAGGCCACGAGAGGGGCTAAAAAATGGTCAAAAAATGGACCCCGTGAAAAACGGGAAACGGAAGGAACCTCTATGAAGTTCTCGCTGTGCTGATCCCAACGGTTTGAGAAATGGACTTCGTATGACACCGCAATGGTTGTTTGAAATTTGTGGAATTTCTATAAATAGGACGTGGGGCCCAATATGACATGTCATTGTTACGTGCGAGTTTGATAGAGCTGTCAGAGCTTTTTCTTGATTTCCGGGAGATTTCACCGTTGGTTTTCGATTTAGCGAGTTGCAGGTAACTCTATTTGCCTTAACCTTGTCAATTATGTCTTTTCTGGTTGGCGGTGGGCCCCCGAAGGCCGCGAAATTCCACGTTGACTCTCCAACGTGGAACCGCGCGGGTTTCGGGGCTGAACCCACGATGAACCGCGCGGGTTTCAGGCTCACAGTCGCGATGTTCATCGCGACTGTGAGGTCGGAACCCGCGATGTTCATCGCGTGTTCATGGGTGATAGTCGCGATGTTCATCGCGACTGTCTGGACAAAACTCGCGATGGTCATCGCGGGTTTTTGCATGGATCCCGCGATGATCATTGTGGCTTTTTGTGGAAAAGACGCGATGGGCATCACGGCTTTTTGTGTAAAAGCCGCGATGGGATTTTTCTAAAATTTTTATGCTGGGGCTAAAAATTTCCTGTGTTTTCTTGGCAGGATGTTGCGGAGAGCTCAGTCCGTGTGGCGGGAGAGAGAGATTGATGGTGAGCTTATGTTGAGGATCGAGAATGATGGAGGGGTGAGACAGACCCTAGCCATGAGCGGACTCTTGAAGTTCGCTCAGATACCTCATATCCGTTCAGTGAGGAGACTCCTGAACAAGCTCGTGCAGTGGTGGGTGCCGGCAGAGGGTGCCTTCATTATTGGTGGTGAGAGGTTGGAGATTACTCTCACTGATGTATATTTTTTGACCGGTTTGCCTCGCTTGGGTGAGGTGGGTGATATTTCTCCGAGGGTGCCTCCGGGTGTGGATATGGAGGACCTCTTACAGACCTTCTGTGTGGATGACGCTGTTTTGGTAAACAGCTCTATTAGTCTAAAGTTCCTACGTGAGTGGGATATGCGGGCTGTTGGTGCCTGTGTTCTGAGGGTTTTGGGTGCTGCGGCCCCACATCGTATGTCTGGGGGGCAGACGATGATGGTGGACTCCGTTCTATGGGGTACTTACTACGCTTGGGCGCAGATGTTCTTGGCCGGTGTCCGGAGAGATCTGGACAAGGCCGTGAGAGAGGGGGGTGAGTTTTGTTACGCCTCTCTTTTATGCTGTTTTTTCTTCGAGCGGGTGCCGACCTTGCGGCCACATGTACCCGTTCGTGCTGGTCTGCCGAGCGAGCCTCGTATGATGAGGTGGGGGCAGATGATGCCCCGTGCTGGCGGGTGGTATCCGTGGCTACTTCACAGAGGACTTTTTTCAGCAGTGGGAGCAGATGCCTCTGGTGATCGAGGACTATCCCTACGCCGGCATGGATTACAGAGGTGACGCGGAGATGCCTCGTGCCCCAGGACAGGCCTGGGGCTTGGACGGTATGTTTTGTGTTTTATTTGATGATGTATCATATGTTGTATGGTTTATGATGATTTTGTTATATAGTGTCTAATGGTTTACTTGCTTTGTGCAGATGTGGGTCCAGTACCACCACCTGACTATGTGGCTCGGCAGGGGCGGGCGATGGTGGTCGTTCGTCCCCCAGTACCTGTACGTCCTCCGCGTGGTGGAGGATATGCAGATCGTGGGCGAGGGGTTGGCCCTGATGGTGACGCTATAGATGGTGTCCGGCGTACTTTTGCCCGGATCCTAGCTAGGTTCCCTGAGGATGGTTGGAGGGATCTGGATCGGGATGTTTTGCAGGGATGTCTTGGTGCGCCACCTGAGTGGCAGTCGCTCCTGTTGAGGACAGCGGTGCTTGCGGCGAGGCACGGGGGTGGTGGAGGAGATGCTCCGGCAGGGACGGCTCAGGGGAGGATCCGTTTGAGGGATGATCCAGCAGGGCCAGCAGAGCGGCGAGTTCGGGGTCGTCCTGACCCGGCTGGGCCGGCGGAGGTGGAGTCGGAGGAGGAGCCGGAGGAGGAGCCCGAGGATCCTGAGGATCCAGATGAGTAGACGACATTGTACTTGCCCCCAAATGCTCATGAGCATATGGGGAAGCATTTTTTGTATGACAGATGTATTTTTTGTATATTGAGTGCTGGGGGCACTTATGACATGTTGACTATTCGATTTGTATATATATGTGGATATATATTTTGGATATATTGTCGTGTATGCACGTGGATGCACATTTGTCTTTTATGTATGCCCATGGAGGCACATGTTATGCACGTGGATGCAGTGTGTTTGTAGATTTATATATGCCCGTGGAGGCACATGTTATGCACATGGATGCATTATTTTGGTTTGTTTGTTTTATGCCCGTGGAGGCACATGTTATGCACGTGGGTGCAACATTGGTTTTTTGTATATGCCCGTGGAGGCACATATTTTGCACATGGATGCATTTTTGTTTATGGATATGACATGATGTGATTGGTGTGCCAGTCGAGGACACTGTTGGCCATATGGTCTGCTACACTATTGAGGTGTCTTGGGACATGTGTGAATGTAATGGATTCAAACTATCTCACCATTTGTTTAGTGCGCAGGAATTTTCTGAACAGACAGGGATCGCGTACCTGGTAATCATTGTTGAGCTGGGAAACTAGGAGCTGTGAGTCCAAGAAAACGTTGAGGTGACGTATGCTCATCTGGAGAGCAGCGGCCAGGAGACCGGTCACGGCATCGTATTCAGCTTGATTATTGGTGGCGGCACCTAAACATACTCCATCTATGTGAATTAACTCATGTGAGGGGGAGTATATTACCCAAGCTGCGGAGGCGAGATTGGGAGACCGACGGCTTGCACCATCAGCGAAACCGACATGGCAGAGTGGAAGAGGCTCCATCTGTGGTCATGCAGAGAAAAAAAATATTTAGGTTTTTTTTTTTTTTTTTGAAAAAATTTTTGTGAACGAAAAATGTATGCCTATACTAAAATGGACGATGGTGTCCATGAGATTTTTTATGGGTAAAATCTTTTAAGGTACAACCCGTTGTGTGGGTTGCGTAAGGTGTTGCCTTCTGAATCGGTCAGAATGTATGCCCCTTGCCCGAGGCAGGTGTGTATGATGTAGGGGCCTTGCCACATAGACACGAACTTTCCCTTTCCGGTTTTATCATGAGCTTGATCGTAAGCGAGGACAAGGTCTCCCTCCGAAAAGGTTCTTGGGTGGACGCGTTTGTCGTAACTTAGTTTCGATCGTTGTTTAGCAGCTTCCATGTTTTGAATGGCGGTGCGCCGATCTTCATCGGCCTGCTCTAGGAGCAGTAAACGTTGCTCGATCGGGGAAGTATCCGGTAGGAGCTCAACGGCGATGGTTAGAGCAGGGATCTAGCACTCGATAGGGAGGACAGATTCGACACCGTGAACTAAATGGAAAGGGGTAAAACCGGTGGCGGTTTTGGTTGAGGTGCGGTAGGCCCATAGTGCCGGGAAAAGCATGTGATGCCAATTGGATTTGTGCTTGTCTACAGTGCGTTGGAGAATGGTCTTCAAGATTTTATTGATCGCTTCGACTTGGCCGTTTCCTTGGGGGTAGTAAGCGGAAGAGAAATGGTGTTCAAATTTCAACATGGTTGATAATTCCTTCCAGACGGCATCTTCGAAGTGAGAGCCGTGGTCAGAGACTAGCTGTTGTGGTACTCCGAAACGAGCGATGACATGGTTGAAGAAAAACCGTGCCGCAGTGTCGGCTTTGCAATTATAGGTTGGCATGGCTTCTGCCCACTTGGTGAAATAATCTACGGCCACAATGATGTGTTTGTGACCACCGGCTGACGGGGGGTTGCAGTCGAGGAAGTCTATGGCCCATTTGCAGAATGGTCCAACAGTGATGACTGGATGAAGGGGGGTAGGGGGGGTTCTTGCTTTGGGGGCAAATAGCTGGCAGTTCTGGAAATGCTTGACTGCTGTGATGCAATCAGTAAACAATGATGGCCAAAAATAACCGGCCCGAATGATTTTCTGGGCGGTAGCCATGCCGGAGAAATGGCCTCCACAGGCACCGCTATGACAATCATTGAGGACTTGTTCTGCCTCACTATGGGACAGGCAGCGGCGTAAGATAGTATCAACGTCGCGTCGATAAAGTACATCCCCAATAAGTAGGTATCGGGGGGTGTGGTGTCGTATGCGACGGCGTCCATCACGATCGATGTGTGGTCGGAATTTTTGCGTACGAAGGTAAGTCAAAATGTCTCCGTACCAAGGGTCGTCAGACGAAATGACGAAGATCTGCTCGTCAATCAGGTCCGTTTGGATGACGGGTGATGTTGAAGAGGATGGGAGATCTGTAATGAGGTGAGCAAGTGCGAGGGCTTTGGTGCTTTTGGGAGTCTTGAAAGTAAGGTCATATTCCTGGAGGATAATGACCCATTTAGCGACACGACCCTGAAGGAGTCGCCGGGTGAGGAGGTAGACCATGGGGTTGGAGTCGGCGACGACCGTGGTATGACTAAGCAAAATATAGTGTCGCAGTTTTTGTACGGAAAAGACTACAGCTAGTGCTAATCTTTCCTCGTATGGGTAACGTAGAGGTGGGCCAGATAAGGTCTGGCTGACGTAATAAATCACATGCTCTTTGTGGGAAGCATCTTCTTGTACCAAAACTCCGGACACGGCATGTTCAGATGCCGAGACGTAAAGGGTGAAGTCTTGGGAGAAATCCGGTGGGGATATCAAGGGGGCTTGTGTGAGAGCTCTCTTGAGGGCTTCGAATGCCGTGTCTGCTTGCTCATCCCAAACAAAGGGTATGTGGGTACGAAGTAAGCGTAAGAACCCGTGGACTTTGGTGGCATAATCAGGGACGAAGCGCCTAAGAAAATTGGACCGCCCTTGCAAGCTCTGAAGCTGTCGAAGCGTGCGAGGAGGGGGAAGTTCTAAGATGGCTTTGACTTTCAGGGGATCGACAGTGATCCCATCTTGGGAAACAATGAAACCCAACAACCGGCCCGCTGGGACGCAAAAGACACACTTGTGTGGGTTCAAGCGGATTTTATATTTGCGACAACGCAGGAAAACTTGCCAGAGGTCGTTAAGGTGGTCTGATCATTTTCGGGAACGCGCTGTGAGGTCGTCAAGATAGACTCGCAGGATATGGACCAAATCGTGAAAGCAATAGGTCATGGCTCGCTGGAATGTGGCCCCAGCATTTTTAAGGCCAAATGGCATGACGCGATAGGCAAAGGTGCCCCATGGGGTGGTAAAGGCAGTCTTGTACTGATCCTCCTTGCGGATGTGAATCTGGTTATATCCAGAAAACCCGTCCATGAAGGATAGGACCTCATGGCCCGCACACTCATCAATGAGTTGGTCAATGAATGGCGTGGGGAAATTGTCTTTTGGACAAGCGTGGTTTAGATCGCGGAAATCAGTGCATACTCTAAGGGTGCCTTGCTTTTTGTTGACAGGAACGGGGTTCGACACCCATGTGGTGTACGGAATAGGGTAGATGAAACCTGCTTTTCGAAGTTTCTCGACTTCAGCCTTAACAGCGGGGAGCTTGGCAGGGTGAACAGGTCGATGTTTCTGACGAACAGGGGGTACTTCCGGGCATGTATCGATGTGGTGTTCAATAATGGCGGGGTCGAGACCAGGCATCTCGGTATAGGACCAGGCGAAGACATCGCGGAACTCTTGAAAGAGCTTTTTGTACGCCTGAGTTTCTGCTTGAGTGCAAGATGCGCCCAGCGAGATGAGCTGAGGTTTCCCTGGTGTTGTGGAAATGTCTATCTGTATAGTGGGGGAAATGTTTGACATGTTCCCTTCTTCAAAGGCATCCGGTGCTGGGATGGGGTCCTTTAACCAATCGACCCTAGCGGGTATGAAGTCTTTCGACTCGACTGATAGCTGGTTGGATGCGGTGGAGGTAGATGCTTCCGGGAGGAAGTACGAGCGATGATGCATATCATCCCAAGGGTAGTCGGGTGCAGTGAGTGTTTCCAAAATCTGCTCGTCAGTATTGAAGTAGTCAGACCATAAATCAAGGGGTTCTGGTTTGAAGGTTGTCGAAATCATATATATCGTATTGACTCCTTCTGACGAGGATGATGGTGGAGGGTGAATCTCCTCGATGAGGGGAGGAGATATCTCTAAGTCGGCATTGTTTAACTCGTACAACGCTGCTCTATAGTCAGGTAGATCAGGGCAATGGTGAGAGTAGTGGCCGTAAATACTGCATATAGCACAAGGATGGTTAGTGCGCAGTGTTTTGTCGCGAGGCTATAGAGGTGGCTCTAATCTGACTACTGGGATGCCGATGTCATCGTCCAACATATTCATATACTCTTGGAGTGCCGGTAAATGTGGGCATTGATGAGTTGGATGGCCAATTTCATCGCATAATGAACATTTGGGGGGAGCTCGAAACACCGGTGGGGGTTTGGCTGCCTTAGGAGGTGGTATAGCAGTGTATGGTTGTGGACCTCTGCCCCCAGTGGGCTTAGCAAGGAGAGGGGGATCCTTTGACGTCGAAGCAATCGTGGGACCAGGAGGAGGTTTCATTGACGACGAAGGAATATTGAGGTTAGGAGGAGGTGTCGTTGGCGACGAAGGGATCGCGACACCAGGAGGAGGTTGATTTGTGGTAACAATAGGTTGTACCGGTTGGAGGATGACGTCTGGTGTCGGTAGTCGAACGGGAGGCGGAATATACCACACGGGCAATCCCAATGTTAGCCCGGGTAGGTTAAGGGTAGCCATAACCGGGGTGCTTACTACACCCGAAGGAGGAAATAGGAAGGGGATGGTGTGGATGGGTGTAACACCAATGTGACTGGGGATCAATGGTGGTTGACCACCGGACGTTTGCGTATTCTGCGAAAGAGTACAGAGGTTTGCGACTTGGGTCTCCGGTGACGGTGGTGGAATGGCCTGGAATGTAGAGGTCATTGGTGTATCCGAATAAAGTCCGGGTGCCACAGAAGACACAAAGGATGTAACTGCACTAGAAGCGGGTTGTTCAATCATGGGGAGAACATTCTCGGGTGCTGCAGGGGCGTTGGGATCATAGTAGGTGAGTTGGTCAATTTTGACCACGCGTCCCTCGTGGGGGAACATCATGGTGCGGAATACGGAGGAGGCGACCGCTTTCATGGCGTACATGTAACTGCGGCCAAGTAAAAGGTTATAGTCGAGCTGGGCGTTAATGACCTCTATGTCGATGAGCACAGTTTTCCCACCTAATTGGACGGGTACTTTGGGTAATAAACCTTGAGGTTGAGCTGACCTCCCGTCGTAGGCCCGCAATGCAGTGGTGGATTGCTGGAGAGCAGGGGATCCCAACTTTTTCCAAACAAAAGTGGACATGACGCATGTGGAGGCACCCTCGTCGATGATACATCGATGGATGACAAGATTCCGTATGGAAACGGAAACTTGGACTGCTATGGTAGAAGGCAGCCGTGGTTCAGATTGGTCTAAATCAAAGGTCATCAATTGCGAATCATTTGGGTCAATCGCCCCAATGGCGGAAAGTAAAGTCTTGCGCTGAGTAGGACAGGTCTTTAAGACTTCTAACGCAGACATGGCTGCGGGAGATTGAGCTAAGTCATCTACAATGTTGTAATTGGACGCAGCCCGTGCATTGGGGTTGTTGTTGATTCGGCGAAGGGGGAAGCGAGGTGCTTTAGGGGCGCCATCGAGTGGAACCTGAGGTATACGCAATGTCTGATCAGTGGGATTAGCATTAGTATCCTTTTCAGCGGGGGGGGCTTCAGAAGTCGGTCCGTATTGATTCCGACGGGTTTGGATATTGACGTCAGCGGTGGACATCATCAATAAGTGGTGGGTGCCTGAATCAAACATGGGTTGGTCAGGAGCTGTGTAAGTAATTTGTTGTGGTTGCACGTTTCCCTGTTGGGGAGCTGACGGCTGAGTGTTCACCACTCCTTGTGTTGGAAAGGGGTTTTGGAGGACCAAAGGTTGTTGTGGAGGTGGTGGGGGGTTGGGTGGTGGCTGAGGAGCCGCCTGCCCTTGACGATGGGCGTCATTTGTCCATAGTTGTCGAGCTCGCTCCAGATGTGGGCAAGCGTGGGTATAGTGGCCATAGACACCGCAAATGGAACAAGGATGGTTTGTTCGTAAATTAGCATTTTTGGGTTGCTTAGGTGGCCGATCAGGATTCTGATGAGTGGGCGCCGCGTTATTGTTTTGCGGAGGATGGGTAGGTTGTGGAGCTTGGTTACGGTTTTGATTGTTTCCACGGTTTCGTCCTCTTCCTCGGTTTGGTTTCCCACCCTGGTTGCGTTGATTATTTTGGTATTGGGGCTGATGTTGTTGTGCGTAGACGTGCCCTTGAGCATTGGGGGGATTCTGAGGAGCCGCAGGTGCGGTAGCAGGTTGTGGTGGATAGTATGCAGGTGGAGCTGGAGGTGGTCCAGTTGCCTGTTGGGGTTGTTGGTACCCCTGAGCTGGTGGAGGTGTGAGGTTAGCCGGTGCAACCGGTTGTGGGTAATGCATGGGCTGTTGTGGAAACTGCATGGGGTTTTGTACCGTAGGTTGAGCATAGTATGTAGGAGGTACATATGCTGATGGCGCTTGGCCATAACAATGTTGTGGACAAGAGGGTCCATGAACGTGATGGGTTTGGTTTGTTGGAGCATAAGAGTTTGTCGCTCCGGAACTAGATGTAACCCTAGAAAGGTCTGGGGCGGGCATGGTGCTCACCATACTGAAAGGTTTTGCTTGCGGTGTAATTTGGCCAATAATGCCATCAGCGGCATGTGATGCCCCCGGTGTGTCACCGCGTGCGGAGTCACCTCGTGGGGCGTCAGGTATGATCGTGTATAGGTAACCTGACTGGGCGTAGATAAGATCAAACTGTTGGGCCTTAAGGATGGCCTCCTCCTCCGACTGGGGTCTTTCAGATGCTACATCCTTCGCAATGAGAGGAAGGAGGGATTTAAGGAACCAGTCTAAAAAGATTCGGTCGTCTAATTTGATCTTGCATAGGCTTCGGCGCCGACGCCAATCATGAATATGGTCAGTGATATGCGTGGCCGTGTTCTGTCTGCAAGACAGTAGGATCTCGACGCCCGCATCGTAGCGGACAGGTAGCTGGAAGAATTGTAGAAAGGTCGAGGCAAGGGAGGTAAATGTGGAATGCGTCCCATGGGGTTGCTCGATATACCATTTGGCTGCGGAGCCAGTGAAGGTGCGTTGTAAAAGCCGTAGGCGGATGGAGTCATCCACTATGGAGTTGGAGGAACACCATAAATGGAATGACATGATGTGATTTTGGGGGTCTTCTCCGGCTTTACCCTCAAATTTAGGGATGTCAGAGGGAAGCTTAGTGGGCATATGGGGCCAAGCAGGATCATGCCTGATGGGGTCATTTGTGAGCCTAGCTAAATCTGGCAGGTTGAGACTTGCCATGTATGGTAGACTAGCGGATGTGGTGACCGGAACTGGGACCTGCCTAGCCATTGTGGTATGGTGTAGGGGTCCAGTAGCGCCTATAGGTATGCTAGGTATGGAGGGTATGTGCCCTCCAATAGGTGTGGCCTGATATGGGTTAGCGCTCCCAAGTGCAACATGGGTTATACTTGGGTTAGGAATCGCACTAGGGATTCCTGGTATAGCACTCCCAAGTGCAACATGGGTTACACTTGGGTTAGGAATCGCACTAGGGATTCCTGGGATAGGGTTTGTGGAAACCGAAGGGGGTATGACCCCCATGTTGGGCATGCCCATGACAGGTGGTGGTCCTGTGCTAGGCATTCCTGAATGTGGAGTGTTACCCATATTGGGCATACCCAAGGGGGTGGCTGTTGCCGTTGATGGTACTCCCGCAGAAGGGTCTGCGGATGTCTGACCTATGGTTAATGTATATAGTGGATCAACTGGTGTTCCAGACATAATTGTGGTTGGTGGTAACTCGGTGGGGTTTTCGGATTCTACCTCCAAATCAAAGGTGAAGTGGGGTATGTCAGAATCGGATGACTGTCTAATTGATTGACGATGTGCCGAATCAAGGGATAATGCTCTGCGTCCGTGACGTGGAGATCCAAGTGGACTAAACTCTGGGAGTTCGCCCCATAGACGACGAGAACGTCTAGAATTCTCAATGGTGAGAATATGTTTTTTATGTAAAAAATTGTTTTAAGTATCAGGTGGTGATATATATGTAAAAGACTCAAAACCCTAATGCAACCAAGGGTGCAAGAAGGGGAGTGAAAAAATAAGGCTCACAGGCCAAAAAATCAATCCTCAAAAAATGCACTTATCCTAGCAGCTGTGCTACAATAAGTGGAGGAATGCAACAACCGGTCAGAATACCAACATGCAAGCGGCTCCTAGAAAAAAAATAGGTGTAACTAGACTCAAAAGGTGGTAAAGATCATGCAAACACCTAATCTAAAAGTATTGTGACTCAAACAGACGATATCCTCTACAAGGTGATGAAATCCAAGTCAGACAATATGAATGTAGAGACAACGGCTAGATATCCCCCTACCGGGAGGGACACCGGGTAATCAATCCTAAAAGACAGGCTACTAGGATACTCCGTTCATGACGCGTCGAGAAAAGGTAAATCTGCCGTTTGGTCCTTTGATCGCAATATCCCAATACAGGGATATCCCGAGAACTGCGAATGGTAGCCCTTCGGTTACTGAATGGGTTTCGGTATCCCACTCAGGCTTCCGGAACCATCCTCGCGACTTCAACCCTCCTAGGGGAGAGGCCTTCCCACAAACCGGTTGTGACCGCGCCAAAAAGTACTAAGAGATTTTAGCTCCCTAATTGGACAACTTCTATGTCTCAGATGTATGAACTGAGGGGTGTTATTGGAACACCTATCCCCCCAATACTACCTAGCTACAAGAATTCTTTTCGTGTTCCCCAAGTGGGGTTAAGAGTGTGTTCAAATTAGGGTACGTTTTAATTCTTAGTTCAATTAAGTGATCGTGTGAGTGCACGTGAGGTGTTGTAAACTGAACTTGAAAAAATTAAATGCTTTAAGGGAAATTTTCAAAAAATAAAGGACTTTTTGAAAATACAAAGCAAATATTTAAGACTTTTTTCACTAAAAGGAATTAATATGCTTTTCAAAAAATAACTCAAAAAATAAAGGATTTCTTGGATTTATGAAAGCAAATAATAAACTCCTTTTTAAAAGAAATAAATGGATTTCTTCATTTTAAAAAATTGCTAAGGGCAAGATTCTAAAGAAGTAAACAAGAAAAAATTTGAATCTAGATAAAGAATGCAAAATGAGTCTTTCTTTCACTTTCTTGAAAAATTTTTAAAAAGATTTCTAGGTATGCACTTTTAAATAGTAAAAAAAAATTTCAAATCTGTAAACTATGCAGAATTTAGTACTGTAAAAAATGTGCTATGGGCAGAAAGTACAGTAAAAAATATTTTTCAAAATCGGGATGGCCGAATGAAAAAATTCAGCCGCGCGGGTTTTGGACGAACAGCCGCGATGGGCCGCGCGGGTTTTGGGCCGAACAGTCGCGATGGACCGCGCGGGTTTTGGACGCACAGTCGCGATGGACCGCGCAGGTTTTGGGCGCACAGTCGCGATGGACCGCGCGGGTTTTGGGCGCACAGTCGCGATGGACAGCGCGGAAAAAGGCCGCGAAGCCGCGGTGTGCAGCGCGGAAAAACACAGAAAAGTCGCGATGGACCGCGCGACTGTCTGGAAAAAGGCCGCGATGGACCGCGCGGAAAAATGCAGAAAAGTCGCGATGGACCGCGCGACTGTCTGGCAAAAAGCCGCGAGGCGGAAGCCGTGCACGGAAACCGAGAAACGAACCCAAAAATTGAAAATTTAGGGCTGTTTTTGGGGCCAAATCTCAGACCAGCAATGGATCTGCTGTCTAAGATGGTAGATCTATGGATCTAAAGGTTAAAAATTCATAAAAACTAAGATTTAATGGCAAAGCTAGAGATCTAAAGTTCAAACCAAAGCGGAGTCGCCAAAAACTGTTGGCTCGGTTTTGCAACCAAGCTTAGTGCTATGGGCACCTACTAACTAGTAGTAGCAGTTTCAATAGAAATAAAAACAATAAACTAAATAAACAATACTTTTCATGGATCTAAACAAGAATCTAAGCAAATAATGTAAACATTTCAAAATCAAGAACAAGAAACATAATAAATAATTTTTGTATTGAAAAGTGGGGGGCAAGCAAGTGCTTGCGATATTACCTTCAATGGTGAAGGTTGATGTTGAGCAACTCCCAAGATGAGTAGCTCCAAACTCCAATAGGTCTCTTTCTCCAAGGTTGCTTCAATGGCTAAAAGTGCTCAAGGGAGATTTCAGCAGCATAAGGATGAGATAATGGAAGGATATGAAATGAGGAGCCCCTACCACCTTTTATAGGTTTTGGTGGTGAGGAATACCATTTGTGGTTTTGTGGAAACCAATGGTATTGACCAACATGGTTTAGGTAATTTTCCCTCCTTTTTCCTTTTTTGAATAAAAATAATATTTTAATTCCCTTTTTAATATTTTTGGGAATTTGGACCCTTTTTGAGGGTTTTTTATGATTTTCTTGGAAAAATAATCTTTTTTTTAATGGAAAAAGGGGTGTACCAAGGTCTTTTGGTGACCTTTTGTTGGTTTCAGAGGCTCAGATGGTGGAAAAGTGGACAAATGGGTCATGTGAATAGGAAAATGAGCTAGTGAGCACTTTTTGGGTGTTAACAGTTTCTACTTTGTAATACTCAACCTCATGTTCTAAAGTTTATGTTCTAAAGTTTAGATTCTTTTATGGGATTCTTCCAATTTTTTCACCATCTTAATCACATTCAACGCTCTTGCTTGAAAAAAATCAACCCCTAATAAGATTGTTTCTATTGGGTCTAATTTTGTTCCATTCAGAATATGGGTTTCTATAGTCACAATTAATTCATCTTTTGAAATATTCTTGTAAAAAATAAACAAATCAAGAATGTCTACTTGCTCCATGACTTCCTATGATGTTTACCTTGTGTTCAATCCTGGAAAATAATATGGCCTCTTATCACTAAATGTATTGATGGAAATTATTTTACTCCTAGGGAAATTGATTCGTGTGGATCTGTTGTTCCCCACCTATCTATTGGATTAAACCCCCCTAATATTATTCTCTCATTTTCTTCTCTTCAACCTCCATGGCTTTAGCCCCTGCTTCAAGTCTTTGATATTTAAATCCCTTACTCTAAGCTTCATGTTCTTGATTTGTTCTTTTATTCATTATTTGCATTGTTTTCAACATCATCTTATTATTTCCTTAATATGTGTTATTGATGAGTTTCTTTACCTATAGATTCATAATCAAATTTATTTTTCCTCTCTTCCTCTTTCTATTTTTTATTTGTATGTACTCTTTTTACCCTTATCATGACCTCTCCATATCATCTGGATCTTCTGTAAATATTTTTTCAATCTAGGTTTAATGTTGATATCTATAAATATATTTGTGTAGTGAGAAATAGTTGAGAGCTATGAGAATAGGGCCATGTATTATAAATATTTACTCTACAAATTGTTAAGGTGCCAAATCATCTCCTTTTCGAGGTAAGAGAATCCATCAAATGTGTCAAAATTAGTAAAAAAGGAAAAGATGTGTGTTGATTTTTTGCAAACCCTATATTTCAAACTTCATAGATGTGAGTCCATCCTCAAGGGATCACCTTGCAATAATGGGATCCATTGAGTATGGACTCACATCTATGAAGTATGAAACATAGGGTTTGCAAAAAATCAACACACGTGTTTTCCTTGTTTAGTACTTCTCCTTTTTTGTAGTTGATTTTATGATACTATGAATAATGGAAAGGGAGGCTAGCGATCTTTATTATCCCTTACTATAGAGTATCCAAGTCAATGCAAGTATGTTTGGTAGAAAATATCTTAAATTATAATATTATTTGAGATTAAATTTGACAAGAGATAAAGGGGGTTTGAAATATCCACACACTCTAAGATATGTGTGTATCCTTCCATCAAATTATACCAATCCCCTAGATTGTTCACTACCTACATTTCTTCTTCAATCATGCATGGGGATGGTTTGTATAAAATTAGAGTGTAAAGAGCAATGATGAAGTTACCGTAAATCCTTAAGTATTTTATCATGTACTTGTGTTCCCATAAAATTTGGAAATAGACGTGAAATGACTTGTTTTGTAGTTGCCATTTCCATCCTAATCATGTAAAATGATTTGTTTCACACACAATGACCATCAATAAGGATGAAATAAAGAATTATTGGTGGGTTCCCAGAGTGTGATATTTGGCATAGTTGATGGTGTCTCTCATGGTTGTAGACAATATGCTAGATCAATTGGAAACCTTGCCAAATTCTACTACTTGGTTAATCAATGGGATCCATGATTCCCATGATTCTTTGAGAGTAGTAGCATCTTCTCCTAGTACAATCTACGCATTAGTGCTACTACATATCTATATGGATTCTAAGGCAAGTGGTTGGATAAACACCCTTTTGACATGATTTGGATGCCTTTTCTTTTATCCACCACCCTTTAAGTATCTTATCATAATTTTTACCTTATTATAAATAGTTTTAACCACTCATATATCATGCTTCTTATTTGGGAAACATGTACTATATATCTAGGTTTGAAGAATGAAATGAGGCTATGGCTTTCACATTTTCATATTTGATCAATTTGTTGTTAATATTAGCATGCTTGATCAACCACAAAACTACCTCTTCTATTATCATAAGAGATGGAAGAGAAACTACTCTATAGAAGTGATGCGTTATAATGTGCTAGTATACAATCATGTATGGGTCATGTTATATTGATTGTAAGGATGAATCTTGATAATTATTTGTTATTTAACAAACCCTTAAATTATCATAAGAGACAATAGTACACACCATGTACAACTAATGTAAATGTGGAGCATAACTCCAAGCTAGGTAAGAGATATGAGTTATCCAATAATCCCTTAAAGAATAGGAGAACATCCTCCAAATAAACCAAGACATTCATCGATCCTATTCACAAGTTCCCCTCAATAATGACTACATGTCTTATATATATAGATATTCCAACTCATTGCACATGTGACCCCTTTCATATTAAGTTGACCCCATTACATATACATTTACATACATTTTCCTCCACATATGCTCCCCTTGGGGTCATATCATATTCATTTAATCCCATATATTCCCTCCTTGAATCATATCACATTACCCTCCATCAAAAGGCTTTGTCCTCAAAGATTTGTACTTAAGTTTTTTACAAGTTATGAAACCAAATAATAGGATTCCCTAAAATTCATGCTTTCTCTCTACCATTAATGATTATCCATCCATTCAAATTCAATTGATTTTGGTCTTAATAATGGATAGTTGGTTGTTCTTTAATTTTATTTCCTTTGATTTCATGTATTGTTGTTGTGACTTCTCCAATTTGTTGCAATTTTTGGTCTCTGATAATATATTGTCAAGTAATGGTTTTATAATTCCATTTTCCATGAATATTGTTGATTATTCCATCTTCTTCCTCAGTAGGGTCAATGTAGAACCTCTATCTTTATGGAAAACATTCATGGTAATGAGGATCTTGATATCATATACATTTACTCCCATAGATGGCTCCCTTGGATCATATTATTCTCATATTTAAACATATGGTAGATTTATCCCCACTATGATTCTTCACTTGGAGCCATCTTGCATTCAATATCTCCATAAAATGACCTAGAGATTTCTTCAAATATTGATTTTGTATAGGTATCTCGTTCCAACACAACATGTTGGGATTTTCTTTTATTCATCAATTTCCTTTTTGGATGCATATTGATATCCTGAGATTCTTCAAAATGACTACATCAACTATTAATATCATTAGCAAATAGAACTAAAGTTCATCCATGGTTAGTTCCTTAAGAATTAATAAGTATGGTGTTTGTGGTGAGCTTAGAAATAAAAATCCATGTTTAATGATCCACATGTTATGAATATACCAAGCTTAAGGTCATGGAATGCTCGGTTATGAGAAACTTGTGTTGAGAATAACTTAGGTGAGAATTTGAATAATTTGTAGGCTCTAATACATAATTTGTTCATGGCAACATCTCATATTCTTATTAATAAGACCAAGACCTATAAATTTAAAGGAGAATTTTCCAATAGATTAAAATGAGGTTAAATCCCTAAGGATGCAAGTGCATAAGCTTCTCTCAAATATGCCAACTTTCTTTAAGTATACCTTGTATGAGAATTGAAATCTAGGGTTGGGGAATTTGTGCCATGAACCAATAAGTGGCTTATAATATTAGGCCTTTGTATAGTCCCTCCCAATGATAAATTGATGGAGGAGAATGGGATTGGAAAAGGAATTCGATAGTATCTAAGAAGTCAATCCATTTTGTAATAGGAAAGGAAAAATCAAGGCATAGGGCCGGAACGCCTCTATTATGAATGCAACCATTAATAAGAAACAATGTAATACACAGGTAAACAAACCAACATACCAAATTTTGAATCCTATAAATAGAATATGACAAGAATATTCAAAAAGGGGATCCTAGCTATCAATATTTTGATTTTAGTTTCAATTCCAACCCACTGACAAGTGGAAACCCTATGTAATGGGATACTAATAACTTGCATATAAATTAAGTAAATGATAACATGATTATGTATTCTCTTTTCTTTTTTAATCAAATTATTTTCTCACAATCATGGGTCCATGAAAACCTAGGAAAGAAAAAATGGTAGAAGTATAAGAAATGTAGTGTGAAGTATTCTAGTTGTGTGAGTCAATACATAAAGTGGGTCATCCTTTTCCTTATAAACACTTATATTAAAATACCATTTCTTCTAATCCAGTATTGTTGGGAATACGTTTTAGTCGCAAATAAACTCAAACACATATGAAGCACGAGACACAAAGAGTTTTCACTCAAGAAACCCCCAAAGGGGAAATTCTATCCAATAATATCATTCCCATGTGAGTTTCTATTGTACAATAGGTCCCTTTATATAAATATAGGTGACCATAACAACTATGCCATATTTAATATATTTAGTTCAACCATCTCCATAATTATCTCCAATAGTATCCCTGTGAATCACTCAACTTGATCTTATGAGATCCACATCCCTAACTTCTCTCATTTTCGTTATCTTTGAATCATAAGTAAACTTTTATGCATAGTCTTCTTCATAAACATATTATAAAAAATTCATTAAATATCACAAGTAGAATTTAATCCTTCAAATATTGGAGAGAAGTGTGATAACAACGCAAGGGTTTTAATCTCCCCACTCACACAGTAGCTTGAGTTTTATCTCTCTTTCAACAATTTATGATGTTTTCCAATGGAGCATGCTTATTTAAAAGATAGAACTCTGTAGACTTTGCAATGGATTTATGGACATGGATTTTCGTCGCATCTTTTAAAAACTTTGAACTTTTCTTCAATTTCAACATGGCCTCATCTGTCAAAAAGCTTATCTTTTAATTTTTTGCGATGTCTTGGGGATTCGTTGCCATAACCATGAATATGGACTTTGAAAACTTTGCGATGGATCACAAGAATTCTAAAAAGACAACTTTTGATAGGGTGCACCAAGATATTTCATCGCATCATTTGAAAACTTGTAAGATTGAAATTTATGCAATGTTATCATCATGAGACCATAGGTTGAGATCACATCCCTTAAAGACTTTAAACATTTTGAGAGTTGCCACATGGTCACTCTCATGCCAAATTTTATCTTGACCAATTGTGCGATGACTAGGTGAACCCATTTCAATGTGCACAAAGATAGAAATTCGGAATGAGTCTGCAACATTGAAACTTAGTCTCAAACCTTGGAAAGGTTCAAACTTTGAAGGAATGCATAATAACATAAGAGTCCATAAAATGATTTTTAAAACAAGTGCACTAAGTCAAATATCTCTAAAATGCGTGATAATTTGAACAATTGTGCAAGCTTCATAGAGCTATATTTTCTTGCGTAGATGCGCAATTATATCATAAAGTTTGAAAAGGTTGCAAACGATGCTTATTGAAATATGAGAAAATTTATGATACTTTGATGATGTGTGCAATGGCACATAAATTGCACATATAAATAATTTGTACACTAACCAATCAATATTTCAAGCAATGATTGCAAGCAAGAAAAAGAAGAATTTATTAGGCAAGTGTGCAACATCCCAAACTTTAAAGTGTTGGAATATTCTCACCATCTCATTTTGGTCTTGCACTCTTTGCATGAATTTTGCATGCATCCATGCATTCCATGGATTAGCAGTTGAGTCTCCTAGCACCTAGTCCTTACTTTGGCACCCCCAGAGCTTGTTTTTGGCCATCATTAGCCCTCCTATCCACTCACAGTGCCTTGGTTACATCAATGAAGTCTAAATCTCCCTCATGCATGATTTTAGGAGTTAGCACAGTCAATTCCATGATTTAGGGCACCTTGTCCCCTTGATTGCCTAGTTAACTGACTGTTACACCTAGTTTCACTGCTGCTAAGTGTAGGAGCACCTATTTTGACCACTACAAGTCAGTATTTCGCCCCTTTGGAGTCTCATCCCCTATTTTGGTGCACACATGATTCAATTATGCTCAATTTTACCTCAGTTAACTTATTATTCATCATCGATGGCCACTGAACCTTATCGGGAGATGGTTCCAATGCAAACTAAGCCTATACTTGAGGTGAATTCGAATCCTCCCAGGAGTATCGAATTAATTCTATTGTATTATCATATTTTTGCTAGCTTACATTTGATGAATGTATCAATGACAGTTTCTCATATATTTTGAGTTTCATGAGTGAATTTGATCATATTTCTTGCTAATTCTTCTCTGCAATAAACAATGTGAAATTGTGAGGTTTGTTCAAGCTTAGTGATCTACCCCTGTGGAATTTCACATGTTATCAGAGATCGTGATATATTTTGAGTGCACCAGTATCAGCAGTTGCAGCAGTTCCAACAGTAGATTGAGCAACTGCTTTCAGTAGAGCACCAGAAGCCTCTAGATTTCCACAGAAAATCATGGTGCCATTGCATTGAATTCATTAGAGATATCCTTTGAGGTCTAACCAGGTGTGAACGATCCATATAAAAGTGCCTACTTTCCTAAAGTAGTGTTCAATAGATTCAATGACAATCCTCCAGATATTTTTCCATTGTTTTTGCAGGTATTCTACAACATCTTCCATGAATCTCAAAGCAATTCCTCCTCTCTCTCCATTCAACTATGATGAGTGGAAACCAAAGATGATAGCATATCTGAAGAGACAAGGTCTTTTTGATATGTGTATTGGTGTTATGCGAGATTTTTCTTCCTATAAAGAAGAGAATGATTGGATAAATGAATGTGACAGAGCCTTTGGAGCAATGTGTATTTCTATGTCTCCTATTATTCTCTACCTCATGGAAACTGTTGAATATCCAAGTGATCTATGGGACCAACTGGACAAATAATTTGGCAAGCAGAATGAAGAGATTGGTGCAAATTATTTGGAGAACAAGCACAGTGATACCTCCTTAAGTGTTCTCTATAATTATGTCTTGGCCTCAATCAACTCCTGTGATGGAGTTGTTCAAGATGAAGAAGAAAGTGCAGATTCAACACAGAAAGTTCATGTTGAAGACATTCCTTCCTCTGTTGATCTAGAAGTTGAATACAGTTTCGAATTGTCCCCTTCCCATGTAGCTGATGCAGATGAAAGTGATACAGCTAATGAAGATTATCCTTTTGTAGATATTATCCATTCCTCAATAATGTTCTCAATTTATTCTATTTTGAATTATGAGCAAGATAATCCATTTCATGCTCTATAATATGAAGAGGTTCTTAAATACTCTCTTTCACATGAGTCTGCTGGTGTGCAGAATGATGATCTATTGAATGTTTTGGAGGTTAAAGCAGAGTTTGGAGGTGATGAATTCGCCCTCCTTGATCACATGCTTCCTATGTAATTCTATTCGATCATTGGAACATGCTCTCATATTTTCACTGAAGATGGAGGACACTACCATTCGCTTGGGTTCAAGTCTTAGGAACATTTTGGTTTTGATCTCACCCTTGCTAGTTCAAAGGATATCACAAGAAACCATCTATCAATTCTTGGAGCTGATGTAACTTCCACTAATCAGAAATTCAAGTTTCACAAGCAATTAGATCTAATTGGAGCAGATCCTACCTCCGTTGGTTCGAATTACAGGTTCCAGGATGATATTCATATTTTTGGATTTGTTCTCACTGTGTTTGGTCTTAAGAGCAAGTTCAGGAAGCCTCCAGATTCACTTGTATCCACTGAAGGAGAATTCAAGCTCATGTTTTTGGAGCATGATCCACTTCTTCCTAAAAGAAATATACTTCCAGACATTGAATCAACCATCACACCTACTTGAGTCTTGAGCATCAATTTTTGGTGCGTTTCAGTCTATCTTGAGGGTTTTTTTTTCCCATTGGGTTTTCCCTCTTTCCTCACTTTTTTAGATTGTTGTACGGAGTGACCTTTGGTCTCAGTAACCAAGGCCCTAATTCTTATTTATTTTTCCTCATATTCCGGCTTAGGGGGGGGTGTTGGAATATTCTCACCATCTCATTTTGGTCTTGCATGCATCCATGCATTCCATGCATTAGCAGTTGAGTCTCCTAGCACCTAGTCCTTACTTTGGCCCCCCAAAGCTTGTTTTTGGCCATCATTAGCCCTCCTATCCACTCAGAGCACCTTGGTTACATCATTGAAGTCCAAATTCACCCTCATGCATGATTTTAGGAGTTAGCACAGTCAGTTCCATGATTTAGGGTACCTTGTCCCCTTGATTTCCTAGTTATCTGACTGTTACACCTAGTTTCAGTGCTACTGAGTATAGGAGCACCTATTTTGACCACTATAAGTCAACATTTAGCCCCCTTGGAGTCTCCTCCCTTATTTTGGTTCCCACGTGATTCAATTATGCTCATTTCTACCTCAGTTAACTGAGTATTCATCATCAGTGGCCACTGAACCTTATCGGGAGATGGTTCCAATGCAAACTAAGCCTATACTTGAGGTGAATTTGAATCCTCCTAGGAGTATCGAATTCATTCTATTGTATTATCATATTTTTTCCAGCTTACAGCTGATGAATGTATCAACAACATTTTCTCATATCTTTTGAGTTTCATGAGTGAATTTGATCATATTTCTTGCTAATTCTTCTCTACAATAAACACTTTGAAATTGTGAGGTTTGTTCAAGCTTAGTGATCTACCCCTGTGTAATTTCACATAAAGAAATGCAACTTTGAAAAATATGTGATGACATCATTAAATCTAAGGGATCAAACTAAATGGGATTTTTCCAAGATTATAAGAGTGAGGATACATATAAAAAAATTGAGCATGTCCCTATTTAGAGTATAAGAGAGAGAGAGAGAGAGAGGGAGAGAGAGAGAGATTGGAAGTTAGGGGTCTATATATATATTCAATTGAATTTATATTATAATAGTACAAGTATTAAGCTTAAACTTACTGGTATAATGGCCTCAAGAAAATTTGTTAGCAATATCTTCTTTGCCACTGATAGAAAAGTTGCATGTAGGTTTTGGTACTACTTGGAAAAAATAAATACCAACTTCACCCTAATATTATAATGGTTCTAGCTTACTCCATACAAGGCACATGCAATAATATACCATGAGCAAAGTATTTATATGATAGATTAGTGCGGTAACAAATATAGTTGTTTATAGAAATTTATTGCTTTTTATGCTCATATGAGATATTATTTACCTATCTAAAATTCAAGAATTGCATTCTTGTATATGCCATTATTGCAAGAATGCATAGCTTCCATCATTATATCTTGCATGTATAGACATGAAACAACATATTAACCAAACTTGAGCTTTAGCATGTTGTCGATCATCAATGTCACATTCTATTTCAAAGCATGAAATGAATTTTGAGGATATGGCCACATGACTTTATCCAATAGATTTTAATAATTCATGGCATGCTAGGAAAATTCAAAATAGAAAGTCCATATTTCAATGAAATTCTTTAGTCTCAATACTTTGTCCTTCCCTTATTCCCCTACTAGTTCCAATGTTTATGCTCCAGTCAAATTTCATATTTCTTTCTAATAAATTCTTAAATTCAATTCAACGTTGCAGCTCAATTTCATCCGTTCCATTTCCCCATTTTAGTGTGCTATGATGTCTCATGAATTGATAATTGTTTTTGCAGTGAAATTCTATCAAGAGTAGGAGGATTGAAGTTATGGGCATGCAACCCAACATCTATTATGAATTTATATTCAATAAATAAAAATTTCCCCTAAGAAATAATAACAAATAAAATGTCTGAAGGTGTTTTCAATGTCATCAAAGTTCACTTGTAATCATCCACTAAGGCATTACATCTAGTGAATAACATGGATTTTAAATGAGAATGGCTATTAGAATTTTCCCGTCTTCCCCCAAACTTTAATTGTATAAAGTGTAACTTCATCAAATAGAAGGTGACGATTTCATAAATATTTAAACCAACACAAAGGGGTGTTCACAAATAGTAGAAAAATATTTGCACATGCAACTGCATGCACAAATTTTGGAGGGAAACATAGGAAAAACTCATTTTTCTCCTTTTGGTAGCCTAATTTCATCTCTTTTGTGGGGAGACAATCTCACAATGGCCTCCCTTGTATAATAAACATCCACATAAAATCCTTCACTGTAACTTTACTACTCTCCTTCCTCCACCCTTATCTCATTATCATTGCTCTCTTTATCATCCCTTAAATTTAGTCAACACAACCTTTACTCCTCTCTTCTCCACATGGGATTAACAAAGTTTTGGTCTCTTTTTTTGAAGGTAGGAGGAGGCCCTTCGTTGGAAAATATCCCTCCTATGTCCTCACAATTCATGGTAAGGTCAATTCCACTATTATTATTATGAACAATAGAAAAGTACCTTGCAATCCAAGGGCCTCTTCTAAAGGCCTCTAGATGGGATTTGTAGATGTCCTATATATCAATCAAAACCAAAAAAGGTAGAGGGATGGGAAAAAGGGGTGATCAAATAAAGACATGAGAACTAATACAATCAAAAAACATGGAACAAAACATTGCAAATGACTAACCTTATGTGCGTATATAAGTATATAAACATGTGACGAGAGAATCACATGGTGTTGGTGTTGTTCGTGTGTTGTTCACATGTGGCCTGCATGGGTGGTGTTGGGACTGGGATTGGGGTTGTCTTTCAATATCCACAAAGGTGACCTTTCTTCATAAAGAATACAAATACAACGGTTAGGTGTGAATGATAATGTTCTTCCTTTGTTGGTCAGTAGCATATATAGTAATGGCATTGTACTTGGGTCAAGATTGTTTTCCACTTTGAGTCCTTGAAATCTATTTTCAATGAAAAAATTATCATATTTCATATGGATCTATTTTGATTTCGATTTATTAGGGAAAGTTAAGGCTTTTGTTGAAGAAGTTCATATTGTGTTAAATTAATAAAATCTAAAAATCATGCCATTGTTTTTAATTGAAAAAAATTATATTCTATGTCTATGAAATATTTTGTTTTTCACAAAGAAAAAAAATTGTACTGTTATTACAAGTATAAAAGTCTAAACAGATCCTTACAAACTTCAACCAACAAATAAATTGCTTTCTCATCCACCTTCATACTAGAAGTAAACCTAATTGCCTCCCAAAAAGAAAATTCTAGCAGAGGAGACCATATATAGCTAGTTATCCCAAACTATAGTTGATAGTGTAGACTAGAAAATTTTAAAAATATTGCTTTGCATAATAGACATTAACATCAAAGCATAGACCAAAACAAGAGAACCGATAATCAACTTCCAAAGGTAGAGAAAAAAAACCTTCTGAGAGGATATTTGAATAAGCAATGTATGAATAACGCAAAATTCTTTCCATCAAGTCCAAAGCTTGCTTTGAAAGGACATTAGCTTCCCCATTGCATTATTGATATATATGTTGAAAATTGATCCCATCAAACTTAGCCTGAAGCTTTCTAATTCATTATTTCCATCCTTCAAGAACCACCACCTATAATCGGCATTCTTGGATAGCCCAATCAATGATCACTTTGTAATCTCCAACAACCAGCAAAGGAATTATTCTTTTAGAATGAGAAAAAAATAAACAAAACCAAAGGGAAATAATTCCACCTTGAGTATTGGTACGAGAACCATGATCCTGTGAAGCACCATAAATATATCTTATAGGCCAATTATTGATAAAGGATGGATCCCTAGCAAACCTCTCATTTCTTACTCCCTTCTCTCTAACCAATTCCCCAAAGTAGCCCCAATATCATTTTGACTCACCCTCAACACATTCTTTTTCTTCCCTTCAAACAAAACACCATTCATATGCTTCCAAATATCCCAACATATAAAACAACACAACTCTCTCCATAAGATAGATTCAGATATCAGGTTTTGAAAACATTGAGACAAAGACTAACCAAACCATATATTTGCTATCTAAAATTTCTTATTTACCTCCAACCATACAAGTTTTGCAAAGGAACAATTGATTAATAAATGGTCAATAGACTCAACTTCATTTTTACAGAGGATGCATATATTAGGACCACTTCCACCCCTCTTAACATAATTATCCCATGTTAGTATCTTATTTTCCAAAGCAATCCATCAAAACAATTTAATTTTTAATGGAACATGTCATTTCTAAATTTGAGAAAATCGCCATCTAATATCAACTTCTAAAGTAGAAACTTGCCATGAATGCTTCATAGGCCACTTTTGCATTTACCTTACCATTCTTCTCATTCCAGGACCATACAATAGAATCCTCATCATTTGAAAGGTTAACCCCTCATTTGAAGACCAAAAATATAATTGTTCCATTGATCTTTTTTAGATCCCTGCAGCTCCAAATATTCAACCAAATTCCATATTTGACTACCTCCACTTCCATCCTCAAAAATACCAACCTATGCTAAATACTTAATACCTTTGGAATGAAGAGAACTTACCAAATATGAAGATAATTTACAGCATCCATCTCCCCCAATGAAAGGGTTTTCCCCAAATCTAATACACCCTTCATTACAAGGTTTCCAAACCAACCAAACTCCCAAAAAATGATTAGAACTAACCAGCCAGTTCCAAATATTTGAAGCTCCTCTTTATTTTTCTTTCCTTTGTTCTTATCCAATCAATGATAGACCTATGTTTCAAGTATTTGTCCTTAATCACCTTGCTCCACAAACTAGAAGAAAATAAGCCTCTCCATAGGATTTTGGTAGATAAATCTTGGCCAAAATAGTGGATATTATTGAAACCCCTACCCCCAAGTTTATTGGGTATAGCAAGTATTTCCCATCTTACCAAATCAGCTCCCTCCTTTTTTATTACCATTCCATGGGAAACTGAAGACCCTCTTTATTATTTTATCCAATATCGAATTTGAAATCTTCAACAAAGATAACCAAAATACCGAAATATTCTCAAGGATAACCTTCACTAGAATAAATATGCCTCCTAAGTACAATCATCTTAAGCAAAAATTACCAATTCCTTTTTCAACCTTTCTCAAAATCCATAGCCAATCCTCTATTAGATAATTATTAGGATTCAATATGTAGCCCAAATATTTCAACTTATAATGTAGTTCCTTAATATAATAAGGAAATAGTTGACCAATTTGGGATAAGATATCCTCATCAAATCCATTTTCCATAAAAACAAACTTAGCCTCATTAGCAGCCATACTTGTAGCTTCACAAAACACATCTAAAATTTCCTTATAAACTTCTCATGCATTCAAAGACCCTCTACCAATAAGACATCATCTACAAAAAGTACAAAAAGTAGATGAGAGATTCTAATCATTAATGAAATTTTGACACCTTCCATTCTTCCATCTATTTTGGCTTGCTCAATCAATCTACCTGATCCTTCAACAGTAAGGAGAAAAAGAAGAGGGGGAAAGAGGACACCCTTTCCTGAGTCTTCTCGAACTTTGAAATAAATTCATAGTGGACCAATTAACTAAAACAACAAAATTTGCCAAGCATACACAACTCATTATCTAGTTTGTCACTTCAAGACTAAGGCTAATCTGAAGAAGCACTAGTCTCAAAAAACCCCAAATGATCCTATCTTACGCCTTTACTAGATCTATTTTTAACACCATTTCCTTTTTTCTGACTTTTATGCTATGAAGGCATTCTTGATCCACTCCAACAACATCCAATATCTAACAATTGTCTAAAAAAAAATTGTTCCTTTGATATGAATTCATACAACATAGGCTTTATTCTGGTAGAAATTATCTTATATATGATTTTGTAAACCAAATTGCACAGAGATATGGGTCTAAAGTCATTGAAAGACTCAGACATATAATTTTTTAGAATCAATGCTATAAAAGTGGGATTCATTACCCCAATAACTTTACCTTGGATCTTGGAATCCTCCTTTGCATCTAATAGGTCAAGACCCATAATATCAAAGAATTCCAAAAAAGGTTCAATAGTCCACCCATCAGGGCCTGGACTTTTCAATTTATCAAAACCTGTTAAAATATTTTTAATTTCCTCCATGGTAACAGGATCTGCAATACTCTTTCCTTCCTCCTCTGAGAAGAAACGACGATAGCATTGAATAACATTCAATTGACTAATAATGGAGAGATTCCTTGGGTATTTGAATATGTTATAAAAATGCCTCACCATTGCATCACTTATCTGCTTTGAGTTAGTGATAGTACTTCCTTCATCATTGTATAAATCCCAAATAGAGTTAGAGATTCTTCTATGCTCTGCATAACTATGGAAAAACCTAGTATTACGATCACCTTGAGCTATCCAAATAGCACTATTTTTGAGGTGCCAATTTTCCTCCTCAATTCTTAAGATTTCCAATCTTATTTATTCTAAGGAGGAAATCAAATGTCTATCATGATCCAATAGAAAACCTGAAACATTTCTTAAGAAAAATACTTCAATCTCCCCTTCTATGTTTAGTATTTATTCCTTCATTTTTTTTCTTTTTATCTCTTTCCTAACCAATCACCGCCGCTTTTAAAGCTTTGAGCTTGAAAACCAAAGAATGCATGGAATAGATGCCTACATCCCTCACCATTGAGCCCCAATGGTATTTAATTAATTCTATGAATTTGTTCTCCTTCTTACATACATGATTGAATTTAAAAGGACATTTAATCTTCTCACCTTCAGCATCCAACTTCAAAACAATCAGCATATGATCTGATATCAAGGTGTTTACCACCCAAGACATGTATCTAGCCACTACTCCAGACTCAACTCTTCGTATAATAAAAATATATTCAATCTTTTGGTGACCCCGTCGTCTCCCATCCTATTGTTCCTCCAAGTCAGTAGCAATGAAACGGACATAAAATCTATTAACTCGACACTTTGAAAAATCTGGTTGAGATAAGGAGAAAGCATATCCAACCTTGACCGAGAACCCACACCTCCCTAGCGAACAAGATTAGATTTAAATCTCACCCAAATATCAAGTTTGGGTCTTTTAATAAGCCATCTTCTTCCACGTTACTCAAAAAATATTTCCTATTTGAATAAGGACCATAGAAATTCACCAATTTTAAATGACAAGGAATACCTCTATAAATCCCCTCTAATAAAATTCCTCCAAAAGACAAGAATGAAACAAAATTATTATTCTTGGTATTCCACGTTGATAGAAGGCCACCCAATTTCCCATTTGAATCCATATTACACATTTCCCAATCCCTGAGAATTTTTGCAAAAATATCTCTAGCTTTATCCCCACACACCATAGTTTCTTGAATAAAAATTATATATGGATGGAACAAAACTCACCCCATGCGCTTATCCTCCCAATACAATGGTCCTCAATATGAAGAAAACATCCTATTTCATTTCTAATGGTAGCAAACACATCTGGATTCCAGTGTTCAAGAGGGAATCTTGGGACAACCCAAATATGCCTAAACATAATACAATCTTTAGATGGACCAAAAGTATGAGATCGTCTCTTAAGCATAAGACTCCCTTTACTGCAAATCCAAATTCCATCCAAAATATGAGTCACATCTTCCTCCCTTCTAAGGAAAAGCAGTGCCAACACTTGATCAATATTGAAATCTTGGTACTATGTCCTAATATTGGCTCCCACTTATCTGAAACTCGTGCACCAATATTCTTTCGATTCATGGAACCATAGCCAAACTTCCCCACCATAGTTGTAAGAGAGAGACTTGCAACATTATGAAAACCCACATCTCTCCCCAGAACCATCTTGTGCTTGTTAGGATGAACATCCCAAACCCTATTCTGTCGATTACCAGCGGTTTTCCTCACATCCACTCTATTTGAGGGTTTGAAAGGATTACTCGCTATGTTAGGGTTGTGAGAAATATGAAATCCATCATCAATAATACACTCAAAACTAGAGGAAGATAGCACATGATGACTCCCATCACATAATACCTCTAGAACATCCCTCGCATTAACAACTTGAGCATTTAGACAAGACCTCTAGTTTTCCTCCCGAGCAAAAGTCTCACTGAATCACTTGTACGATTCCATCAAACGACTCCGTTGGGTGGTCATATGGCACAATACAAAAAATATCTAACAATCCCTCCTAACACTTGTCAGTGCCTTGAGCAGCTCACGTCTACTGAAGTAACTATCTATATTCAACATCCGTCTGAAAAATCCCTTCTTGGGCCGGGATTACATCATCTTGCATATCCAAGAGAAAATCCACCTAATCACTCAAATGGTTCCAAACGTCCACCATCTCTACAATCCCACTCCAAGTTGTAAATCCGCTACTAGACCTATTGCCCCCTCCCTACAAAACTGCATAACCCTAGCAAAAACCTCCATTTCCCTCCCAATTTTGTGTTCACTACATTAAAGTTTCAAATAATAATAATCTATTTTTAAGGTCACAACCAACCCTCTAAGCAGGGTATGTAACTGCAAAAGTCTACAGAGGTGTACATACATTAACCCCCTCCATATTTGAGCCTATGACCTCCTAGGAGGAAACACATGTTCTTAACTGTTAGGCCTACTGATGCTAATTTAGTTAACAAGATTGTTAATTTATGTCGTATCATAATTTTAACAAAATTGAAAAAAAAATCATATCATAACATTTTTTAGAAATTTATATTCTATTTAAAAAAAAAAAATCATAAAATTAAAACATTATATCACAAGTGTAAACAAAATTGAATACAAATTATTGATAATAATCTCCTTCCTTCCAATCCTTCAATGAATTACAAACCAATGTAGTGTATTGACATGGGTAGACGAGAAGTGTTATGTTATATGGGGTTAAATGTATATGATAAGGGTGTGCAAAATGAAGAGAGACCATAAAGGTGAAACCATATCAATACGTTAAATACCAATAAATTTTCCAAGAAAGACAAGAAGATCTACATCAACACTTCCAAGGAAGAAGATGGAATAATTAACAATATTAATGGAACAAGCCATCAAAAGACCATTATTCAACAAGATATTATCAGAGACCAGAAACTACAACAAATTGAAGAAGTCAAAATAACAACACATGGAACAGAAGGAAATAAAATTATGTAACAACCAACTACCAAGTATTAAGGCCGAAAAGAATCGAATTTGGATGGATGGATCATCATTAGTGGCAACAATAAAGCAGAAATATAAGGAAATCCTATTACTTGGTTTCATCACATATAAAGCCCTTAACTACAAAGCTTTAAGGACAAAGCGTTTTGAAGGATAGTATTATGTTATGACCCAAGGGGGGCATATATGGGGTTAAATGTATATGATATGACTCCCAATGAGAGCACATCTGGGGTTAAATGTATATGTAATAGGGTTTGCCTAATGAAATGCCAACGAGTGCAATGAGTGAATATGTATGTATAGAGGTCATGTAGATATAGGAACATGTGAATTGGATGTATGAATGTATTGGGGTATTTGGAAGAGGTTCTCCTATTCTTTAAGGAATTATTGTATAACTCATCTATGTTATTTATCTTGGACTTGTGCTCCACGTTTACATTTTTGTTTACATGGTGTGTACTCTAATTTATGCTCCTCTAAGGCTTTGGTTCATGACATGCTCCTTCTTACTTCTTAAAAAAATAAAAATATGATCATTAAAGGATCTCAATTGCAATTTTCCTACCCAATTCCGAAAATAGAAAAATAGTGTACATTGTATTACAATTTGATTTATTTAAAGGAAAAAACCAATGTAATGTATTGACATGGGTAGAACTGAAGTGATCCTTCTTACTTCTTATAAGAATAAAAATGTGATCAATGAAGAACTTGAAATGCAATCTTCCTAACCAACTTCGAAAATGAAAAGGATTTGTGTAAATTGTACTTAAAAAAGTATCGGAGAACTAATGCAATAAAAAATAAATGAAACTTGCTTGCAACTTAGTCCCTACCTTTTGATTTAAAAAAAAAAATTATTAGAAATTAATTTAAAATTAAAAATAAAATCTAAGTAAAATTTTATATAAATAAGCAAAATTAGTATATCAATATAAAGTGCTTTATATCCATATCAATATGTATCAAATTTTAATATCTAAAAATCTTAAAAATTGTGAAATTGCATATTAAATGTTAATATTTAAAAATCTTAAAAATTGTGAAATTGCAAACTATTGAAAAGAATAGTTTTAAATAGGTGAACCTAAATAAGTTAAATATATTTATTTTTGAAAAAATATTATAAATTACAATATAAATAAATAAATGTGAGTTTGTTGAATTGTTTGTATTGTTTTGACATCAATATTTAATATTATTAATATATGAACCATTTTTTAAATTACTAAATTATTTTAAAATATCAAATTCAAGAATACAATCAATACAATTTATCGCTATAAAAAAATTCAAATTTAAAATGGATACTTAAATTACAAATAAAAACTAATTAAATCATAATTACTAATATTAAGAAAACAACTTATCTTCTTTTATAAATAATAATCCATAATCCAAAAGTCAAAGTATGTTTTAAAAGGAAAAGAAATTCAAATTATATATATATTTGAAATGAAAATGAAAATTGTTTTTTACATTATTTATATTATTATTTTAAAATAAAATGAAATATTTTTTATTGATTTGTAATGAAGTAAATAATATAATAATAATTTACTATTTCATCATTCAAACTTTAACTTGTAATTTATTATTGTAATATAGTAGATAATATAATAATTTACCATTTCATAATTCAAACTTTAACATGCAATATGTATTAATAAATATATTTTTAATTTTAAAAATTAATTTTAAAATATTAGAGGATAATTATATTTAGTATATTATTTATAATTTTGGGGGAGGCAGGTGTGGGAGGAGTGATCTCAGACCCTGGCAGAAATACAGTTAAAACTTTTGCATGGGGATTGGGAAGAGGTTCAAACAACCAAGCAGGACGATATGCCTTGTTTCTTGGTCTAAAACTGACACTTGATCTAAAAGCCCATCCTTTAATTGTTATCAGAGATTCTTTGATCATTTTGTCTCAGGTAAGAAATGGCAAACCCATCTCAGATCCTTTAGCCGGTCGTCTTCATCAACGCATTTTGAGCATCCTTTCAAGGTCCCAGTCCATCAATTTTTATCATGTCAAGAGGTCATTGAACCCTCTAGCTGACATTTATGCAAATCAAGCCTCCCTCATACAACAAGGGGGTTTAAAGATTGATGGAGGGCCTATAAATTTTTTTTATGTCCCTTAAAGGCTTTTTAATGAAGATTATTTACTTCCTCATGTGGAGGGATCCATGGAGCCTCCACATCATCTCCTCAGACAATGGGGATGGTGAGTTGCTCTCTCTGTATGCAAGTGTCGTTTCTATTAATTTTGGTAGTTGGAGCATTGTAAAGGATTGTCCCCTCAGGTTTGGGATTCATTCCTCCTCGTCATTTGCTAGCCCTGTGGTTGCTTCTGGTTTGAACTTGATCGTGGAGATAGCTGGTGCAAAACTTAGGGATTGCTCGTTTGGAATGGTGGTAGGTACTGCGACTCTTTTCGCCTTCTCCTTTTATTGAGGAGTAAGGCCTCATGTGTCAATTTATCAGGTAATTTGTATCGATTCCCCCTTTGGCTTTGCTTTGGGAGCTTTGGGATACTAGGCTAGGTGGGCACATAGAAAATTTTGGTTCTGGATTTAATCGTGGATGGGAAATAATTTGTATATCTGAGAAGGAAATTTGTGGTTTTCCCTTTTCCAGTTCTGTTTCTGTTGTTGTGGATCTTGTAAATTTTTGGTTGCATCCCTTAAGGTATTTTATTGTCACTGGGTTTGTAATTTTTTTGTCAATGGATATAGAAAAGAGATTTGAACATCTCGCGGAGCAGGTGAACTCTACAACTACCAGTGTAAATGACTTTATATCCATCTAAAATGCATGAGGGACCGAATGGAAGGAATTTTTCAAGTTGTGAATCAAATTGTAGCTCACTCTTTGGCCGTGGATATCACTTGGAACAGATAGAACAAATGTACCAGGAGCTAAATGGGAACATGGAAGCTCGACTCAATAAGTTACAGGATGATGTCAAACAATGTGCAGATAAGGTATATGGTATGGCGGTTTTAGTCTCCAAGCATGAAGAACAAATAGGGGGTTATTCTTCTAAAATCGATGGGAACAAGTCTATTATTCCTAATGGGGATGGTATCTCCATTCATCAACCAGTAATTGAGGGTTCTGTTAAGAGAAGAGTAAATTCAGGGAATCATAGCAATGAAGTCAATATAATTGTTAATATAGCATCATCATACCATGACGAGGACAAAGAGGTTGAATCAGCTGAGGAGTCTGAAGAGAAATCTGGTTTTGTTTCAGAGCTTGGACCTGCTAGACAAATGGAGATAGACTCTTATGATATTGAGGTTGATGATGAGGAAGCCAACACAGTTTCTGAAGCTAATAGCCTAGAAAGCAAAGAAGTTGATGTAAATTCTCAGTTCCAACGGTTTACTAGTGATACGAGTAACTACTTTGTTTTTTTTATGCTCCATTTTTGTATCTTACTGCTAGGACAGTTTGTTAAGATTTCCAGTCATTTAGGATGTCTAGTATGTTTGAAAGCTTATAGCTTATACCGGATTACTGTATATGTCAGTCCTTTGAAGTCAAATTTCCTATGCTACTTTGATGAACTATATCAGTACATTTTTGTATCTTTCTGCTGAACTTGTTCAGGCATTTTCAATATAAATATAACCGTTCTTGTTAAAAATATATATATAATTTTAAAAGTTAATTTAAACATTATATTAAACTAAAAAAAAAAAGTGAAAAACGAGAGATTTTTTGTGTTCACACTTTAGAAAGAGCATAAATATAAATATTGCATATTTTGTTTGAAAATTAGTTTAGAGATTGCATAAGAGTATATTAAAGATGTTAATGGTACTATCTCAATATAAACATATAAATTTAAGTTGTATAAAGTTTTGGAACATGTAGAGAATATATATATATATAGGAGTAAAACACTATAAAGTGTCAACACTACAACTCTCACATAAATATTTCATAAATTTTTTAAAATTTGCATAATGTATGTAATTTTTATTTTTATTATTATTATTATTATTATTTTTAATTTGGTCAATGATAAAATTAGTCTTGTCAAGATTTATAGACCAATCAAATTCAACACATATGAAAATAAATTAAATAAAAAAACAAATTAATATTATTTGTCACGTACTTTAAAAATATCTTTGATTTCTTTACAAATATCTTTGGTTTCTCCACATTGTTATTTATATTAATTTTATGTTAATAAAATAAACTGAAACATATAATCTTTGTTTATGGTAAGATTAATAAAACATCGTAAATTACTCAACTCCACTAAAAGAAGTATACATAAATATATGTATATAAATATATAAACATGAAAAAATCACGTGGTGCTTGCCTGCATGAATGGTGATGTTCTTTCTAAATACTATTGTTAGGTGTGATTGATAATACTTTTCCTATTGGGCCACTATTGCATATAGTAAGGAGTAAGGTCATTGTATTCGGTCAATAATGTTTTTTTCTTTAAAGTCTTTTTAAATCTATTTCTAATGAAATTATTATAATTTATATGTATTTATTTTGATAATTATAATTTATATTGATTTAGATTTAATAGAAAAAGTTATGATTTTTATTTAAGAGATTTATTTTATCTTTTTATGAATATGTTTAATTAATAAAATAAAATAAAATAATGTTATTTTTTATTTTTTTTTTTATATTTTGTATCTAGGAAAATTTTATATATTTAATAAAATAAAAAATTGTCATATCATCGTTTTTAATAATGTTTAAAATAATGACATATCATAATTTAACCATTTTCATATTACTTAAATTTTTAATAATGTTTAAAAAAATGCCATATCGTAATTTAACCATTTTCAAATTACTAAAAAATAATTGATAAAATTTTAAATTTATCATAATTTTTTTTTTAATTTTTAAAAAATTTATATTTTTTTAATTTTATTCTTTTAATAAATTAAACATGGTTTTTTTTTATTTTTTATATATTGTATTTATGAAAAATTTATATAATTAATAAAAAATTGTCCTATCATCATTTTTAATAATATTTTAAAAAATGACATACCATAATTTAACTATTTTCAAATTACTTTAAAAAAAATAATTAATAAAATTGAAAATTTATCATAATTTTTTTATTTTTAAGAAACTTATTTTATTTTTAATTTTATTTACTTAATAAAATTAAACATTATATTATAATTGTAGTTAAAAAATACAAAATAATGAAAATAAACTCCTCTCTTCCTATCTTTCAATTAATTACAAACCATTGTGATGCATTAACTACAAACCATGGTAATGCATTGGATGGTACTTAAGAGAAATGCTCCTACTTCTTATAAGAATGAAAATGTGATTTTTGAAGAATCTCAAGTACAATCTACCTACCCAACTTTGAAAATGGAAAGGCTTTGTATGCATTGTACTAAAGTTAGTATGTTCAAAAGATAAAGTCAGTGCAATGTACTGACATGGTTAGAAGTGAAGTGCTCTTTCTTATTCTTATAACAATAAAAATGTGACTAATTAAGAAAATCAAATGCAACCTCCATACTTATTTTGAAAATGAAAAGGATTCATGTACTTTGTACTAAATTTAATATGCTTGTACTAAATTTAGTATGTTTAAAGGATATAAGTTGCCTTTGTCACTTTTGTTCCAAGTCAACATTACAAGACATCCATTCATATCCTTTACACATATACAATAGAAATAACTTATTCATCCATATGTAAACAATAAAACCAACCCAATCCTAACAAAAAATATATCAACCACATAGACTAGCCTACGAGATGTTTGCAATTTGAAGTTGAGCGTATGGAAGCAAAGAGACTTGACCATGCACTTGAGGCAATCTAAGAGTCTAATAAATCTACATATTATTTATCGAAATATGTTGCAAATTGAATCAATCCATTCTCTTGGAAAAAATGAAATATAGGAATGGAATTGGTTGTATGGAATTATAGAGCCCCACCATTCTTAATGGTTGGACCCAACTCCTAGCCCAACCACCATGAATAACACGAGTGGTTTTCATAATAGGCTAACACAAGTATGACTATGGAGCAAACCAAATCTATTGTTGTACATATTGACCCACCCCGTATTTTGCATGGGATTTAAGGCTTGCGGGAGGAATGGTTGCTTATGATAGGAGGGGAAAGCTACCACTTCCTTCCACATGTCAATCATGAAAGAGAAATAGGATTTACACTAAACTATGGCATTTTGATAGAATCCAATCATTAGTAATATTTGAAAAACAAAGGCAATGTGGCAAACCAATAACGAAATGATACCTCATCTAAAATCCTAATAAGGGATTCATAAACCGATTAAGATTGTTGTTCATTACCATGGAAATAGAATTGTTCTGCAAAACAAATGATTTGCACACTTTCTTTGATACCTCATCTTGTCTTGAAATCAGTAAGGTTGCTCTTAACAATGTTTGGAATTCAATATCAAACAAATATTAAATATCATATTTTTAATTGTTTTTTTTATACAATAGTTATTCTTACAACAGGTTGACTTGCTCGGGGAAATTGCTAGTTTAAAATAGTTTTTGCATGTAGTGTTGTCAAATTAGTTATATGAACTTCATAGAACAATAAATATCCCCACTAGATTGAGATATTTGCAGTGGAAAACGTTTTTTTGGTTGGAAGTGAGGGGGCGATGGTCGCCATAAACTAAGTGAGGGAGATCTCAATGTTGGTGTTAGGGTATCTAGAGGGAATGAATTGAGGGATTAGGAGTGTGTGTTTGGAAGAGAATTGAGCCCACATGTTTCAATGTTTGATCATGTGGATAATTAAATGATGTTAATGGCCAAGTAGTTATAACAAAAATGAGGGAGAGCTTGGTGTTGGTGTTAGGGTATTTGAATGGAATGAAGGGAGGGACTTGAAGTGAGAGTTTCAAGTTTCTTTTGCCCCACATATTTTAGTGTTTGACATGGTGTGCGAGAGAGATTGGTGTTCATGTTAGGGTATTTGAATGGAATAAATGGAGGGAATCAAAGTGAGTGTGAGTGTTTTAGGTTTGTTTGACCCACATACTTCAACATTTGATAGCATTGATAAATTTACTTAGTTTTCAAGGTAATTCTTTCTCAAATCTACTAGTAGGAATTTCTTTAGGAATCATGGTCCCACCTAATTGATACTGGATAGGAAATTTGACCATTAGGATTTTCCCTTGAGGGTTTTGGCCTATTTTAAGATGGATTGAACCACCAAAAATTGAAAAAGATAAGAGAATTACGACAAACTTTGCCTCACTAAAAGAAAAGTGATTTTACTCACATCATTACATAATATTATATCATGTTTATTCATGTTGGAGGTTTTAAAATTACTTGAAATCCAAGCAATTTGTAATAAGGGTGGAAATGGTATTTTAATATATATATATATAGAATAAGTATTGTGGAGGGTATTTTTTTCCAAAATACCTTTAGTGGATGGTGGTCCAAATAATCAAAGTCGTCCATTTGTAATTGCATCGTAACTTCCATCCATAATTTGAGACTTGTTTCATTTCCTTGTCAAAGTGATTTGCATGCACTTATATTCCACATGTCCTCTCGCTTTTCTACTATAATACTATACTATAATTATCGTTGCAATATGGTATTATTGTTGGCAAACTGGATCTTGCTGAAGGTGTGGAGAAGATCAGCAGCACTCGGGAGAAAGCATTAATGAACACACTAAAGGTCTCTAGTTCAAGTCTCGATGGCACCATTGTTGTTATTGTCATTTCCCTGCTCCAATATATTTTATTTTATGGGACTATAGTATTATTATCATTTCCATGATCCAATATATTTTCTTTTGTAAGCCTATAGTGTGGACTATGGTATGGATTGCACTTGTATTTATGTCCATTGATCCATTATATTTTCTATTCTGAGCTTGTAGTGTGGACAAGGGGATGGATTGCACTTATATTTCTATCCACTGGAAGAGTAAATGATCAATTGTGTGCACAAATTCCATGGTGTTTTTGTTTATCACGTATGTCTAACAAATTCAACAAATCCAGTTCAAATTCAAGCAATACCAAAATTATTATTATTTGTCTAATCCAAGTCAGATCTCTAGTTTGAATCTAAGCAGTCCTAGTGACTTTTTGTTGACATGTTCCACACCAAGACATGATAAAATCTAGTCTCTTAATAAGCATCTCTAATATGTTGCAATCCAAGAACTTTTATGTATTTTCTATGTCACTTGTTTTCATCTTTAATCGAGGAAACTCACTATGCCATTCTCTTTCAACTTTTATCATATTAGTTCATTTTCAAGTGTTATCATGTTACCTATGCCATCCTCATACAAATGGTACGCACAACCCAAAAAAAGCTAGCGCCAACATTTTAGAAGTTTCCTTATTTTGATTTATTTTTAAATCAAATAAACTATTACTCATCTAAGAATTATGCATTTATATGAAAACGTTGTAAGAATTGTATGAGTTACAATATTTGAGATAAAACTAAAAGCCATATTTTTATTTGATGATAAGCACTTATGATTTAGTTAGCAGATGTCATATTGAACACAACCACTTAGAAATTCAATTCAATAGTACTTTAGGTATTCACCATAGAATTGAGATGTATAAACCTGGCTTCCGTTAGAGACCCAACAAGTATGTATCATGTTGATCAATGGATTCTTTGTTTCATGTGTGATGCATGTGATGCATTCTTTAAAACTTATCCGGTTTGGTTTGGTTGGATGATTACTCTTATCATATTGTCCTTCACCTTACATCTATAACCAAAATAAGTTGTTGTGGTATTCGTTGCATTCATCTCCCCATAAAAGCCATTACCACCTTTTATAAAAACATTGCACTAGTTTTATAAAAATAAATGAGTATTAATTGTGTGTAGTCAAGTATGATAAGAAATGTCACTATAATGCTTACGGTGGTGTAGATCAAGTGGCGATAGAGTGTACTGTTAAGGAATTCTTTATGATGTCATGTGTTCAAATCTAGGCTAGCTCATACTTCATGATGGGGGGTTGTGTGGGTGCACCTAGGGGTATAGTGGTATAAAACGGGAATCAACCCCATGTCACACAAGTACAAGCCCCACCCAGTTGTTGATTCCTGTAGTAAAAAAAAGGAATGTCACTGAAATAGCACAGTGTTGGTCTTCATTCAGATATATGGTTATTAGTTTGTGTCCACGGGCGTAGTGATTGGCCCAGGAAAATTTATAGGGGCGAAATTTCACCAACTGGCTATTTTTTGGGCATTTTTTCAAAAAATAAATTCGCTATTTGGTCATTTTTAGTCTCTAATATCACCTATATTTACATAAAATATGTTTTGTTATCATAATATTCGCCAAAATTTACAAGTTTTAGGAGTAATTGTATGTTTCATGTTTAATATTTGTCTACCTATTTATATATATGTTTTCTCTAATCCAAAATAATTGCCTAGAATACTATACTTAAGTATACTATTGGAATCTTTAAAAAATATCTTGGATTGGCCCCACCAAGTAACAAGGTCAACTCTGTGAAACACTTGAATTCTCCTCTAACCAAAGATAAATGTGGAGAATCCCTTATCTAATTGATAAATTATTTGTTTATGTGGGTCATTGTAGCACAATGTGATGCTTTTTTTAAGGCATTGATATAATGACTAATTTGTTTGGCCTCCACTCCAAAGGTATTGACTTAATAAGAAAGGGTATTGGCATTCCACCAAGCACAATCCACCTACACTGGTTAAGCACCATTTTGATTAATTATGTTGGATATAGATAGAATAAATAATGATGATTGAATTTATAATAAATAGTACTTTATATTTTTAAACTGGAGCGTTTCATTAAAAGGTCATATTATCCATCAATGCCTTTGATTCAATGGGAAAATGAGAATTATGACCCATCTTTGCATAATTTGTGGCATCAATACCTTTGAGTTGATTCAATGGGGAAATGAGAATTATGACCCATCTTTGCATAATTTGTGGCATCAATACCTTTGAGTTAATAGGAAGATGGAAATTTATATTTTTGAAAATTATGAGAATATATATTTTCAAAAATTATAAACAATAATTTGTCACACAATGTGTTTGTGTTTGAGGTTAATGAGAATGCATATTTTGGAAAATTTGAATAATTATTTTTATGTTTCCACTCATTATAATTAATAATATTTTTTTAATCACATAAATAAAAATCAATATTCTTAAATCTATAAAACTACACACAAATTAATGTAGAATATGAATAGGTGGAGTAAGAAAATAAGTTGTCAGAGTTTGACATTTATAACCAAGATTTTTAAAAATTTATGTCAGATTTTTTCAAAATAATACCGAAAAAATCAAAGTTTTTCGTTTAAAATCATAAAACTTTGAAATCATAAAACTTTTAAACTATGCGCTAAGAAAAGTTTAAATACATTTGAGACTCCTAAAATGATAATAAACCATCTATTCTTTTCATTATAGAGAAAACAAAATAAAAAAATAAATTACATATATTCATCTTTCTCGACATTTTCTTGAAAGGGCTTGTTTTTTTTACCAAATGTGTAAAACTGAATGAATTAGCCCACTACCCACATACTCTCTTTTTTTTAATTACCTATTAATACCTTAAGCAGTATCTTTTAATGTTATGAAAACAAACAATAAAGATAAATTTATAATGTAAATATATAAATGAAAGTACATGGAGTCTGCAACTAGGTTTCTGTAGGATTCCTTGTGCTTTTTTTGTTGGTATAGATATGGGGCCAGGTTTATACTGTGGTAGAACTATAGGGGGTGCCAGGTTTTAGATGGGGTTGAACTATAGGGGGGAACCCTTCTTTTTATTTTGATTTTTTGGCCTAGGTTTACTATGGTTTTGCTGCAGGGGCCCTTTATTGTTTGATTGCATTGAGATTCTATGGTGCGAGTTAGCTGTCACATCTGACAGGTGATTAGTTGTGAGGGTGACAGATTGTTGGGTTCATTGTGCTATGTCAGGGGGGTATTACCAGTCCGGTCGGTCTTATGGTGCGATGTCCTCGCTCAATGTGCACCCTGGTGCTTCATTTTCACAGACCGCCGGTGGTGCTTAGCCCGTCGGCTCGACTGTATACCCTAGCTCTGGTAATGCGGCTGTTAGAAACCCTAATTTTCATGGTGTAAGGGCTAAGAGCAGGAGATGGTCAAAAACCCTAAAATCTAGGGAGAAGCTTGATAGATTTGTTATTCCTACGGGTTCTAATCTAGATAGGGTTGAAATGTTGGCCGGTCATGCGTTGGTGGGAAGGCTAGAATTTGCATCCAGGTCAAAGGAGAAAATTGTGGAGTGGGTAAATTGGTTTTGGTTGCCTATTATTGGTAACACCCCACGGATTAATTTGTTAGTGAATCGGTGGATCCTGTTCATATTTCCCAGTCTGGAGGCTTCTTCAAATATTTTAGCAAGCACCTGGCTGTTTAAGGAGGGGTCTTTGAATCTTAAATGCTGGCATGTTTCTTTTGACCCCATTAGAGAACGTTTTGGTATGCGGCACCTCTAGATGATCATCCCTGGCCTCCCCATTGAACTCTGGACAGAAGACATTGTGGTGAGGCTTGCCAACTCTGTGGGGAAATTTTTCAGAAGGGATAAGAAATCCATTTTCGGCATTGACAGACGTTATGTGAAGGTTATGGTGGAAATTGATATGAGTCTGGGGCTCCCTGCTGCTATTGAAATTGAGTGGGGTGAACGCATTTGGGTTTAACAGTTGGATTTCTTTAGGAACCGATTTAGATGTTTCCACTGTCAGGATATCGGGAATATTAAAGCAAAATGCCCTGCATTACTGTCAGATTTGGTGTCCTCCGGCCGCGGGATGGATATCAACCCTCCAAATCTTGGTCTCGTCACTCCTGATATTGGTAAGTCTAAAATCCCTCTGGAATCTGCTTACTCTGATTTATCTAAAGCAGAGTTAGAGTTTATTTCTGATAAGGAGTTGGATTTAAATAGGCGCATTTTAAGTGGTGAATTTCATTTGAGGCATGGTATTACTATTCCTCAGTGTGTCAAGCCGTCTATTGCTTATCCTGTGTCGGGACCCTCTTCGGTTGTTAGATGTCTTGATAAAGAACTTGATGTTGTTAATTTAGATTGTTGCCCGCCCATCATTTGTCTTGAGAAAGATGTTGTATATGCTTCTAGTGTTGGGGTTTCAAACGTTTCTGAGTCTATTTTTCCCTCTGCTCCTATTACTGTGGAGAGTTCTCCTCCTTTTATGGTTGAGGGTTCCCGGGATGGGGACATTGCCTTGGTGGTGCCTGGAAAGGAGACTGATGTTTCTGTCAATATGGGTGAGATTGAGCCTCATGTTTCTACTGGGTTTTCGCCCCTCCCTATTTATTCAAAAAATCCATCTTTGGATTTGGTGGTTCTGCCTATTCAATTCCCAAAATTTCAAAATGTGACTATCCGTAAAGGGAAAAAAAAAGAAAATTGCTCTAGACCCAGGTTCACTGGTGGATGGGGTTTCAGCTGTTGAGGTGGTGGGTGGATGTTTCTATGTCAGGCATTAGAGCGAAGATGCCCGTGGTTGATATTTCTTAATGTCTCTGCTTTCCTTGAATGTGCATGGGTTGGGTGGGGTTTCTCGGGCAAGGGCCCTCACCAACCTGTTCCAGTCTACTTGCTCGGGTATTGTTCTTTTACAGGAGACCATGTGCTCCTATTCTGATGCTATTTCGAAAATTGGGGGTTTGTTTCCGAATTGGGAGGTATCGGACACAAATTCTTCAGGGCTTTCTGGTGGTCTAGTGGTGGCATGGAACCCTCAGTTGTTCTCTTTTAAATCTTATAGAACTGATTGGGGGATATTATTGGTGGGTTTTTGTATTGGCCTTAATTTTAAATTATCTGTGTTTAACTGCTATACCCCCTATTCAAACAGATAGACTTTTTGGTATTCTCTTGCCAGTTCTGGGATTTTAAATGCAGATAATCTTATATTTGCAGGTGACTTAAATTTCACAAAGTCACCTTCAGAATTATGGGGGCAGAAAGCTAGATCAGATCCTCTGTCTGATTAATTCTCAAAGATCCTGATGGATTATGAGCTGGTTGACATTTCTCCCACTAAAATGCTACCAACCTGGACAAATGGTAGACGAGGGGGGGAAGGCATTCACAAAATACTGGACAGGTTTTTGGTGAAAGTGTCATTATTGGAATTATTCCAGAGATTCAAATCGTGGGTGCATGAGTCAAAGTTCTCTGATCACTAGCCCATTGTTTTTCAGTTCGATGATTATGGTTTAAAGAAGAATGTCTCTTTTAAGTTTAATTCATCTTGGCTGTTGCAAGAGGATTTTTGTAGATTGGTTAAAGAATTCTGGCAAGGTGTGAATGTTGTGGATGATAATCCCATTGACTTGTTTTGTATTAAAATGAGATTACTTAAGAAAAAGGTTGTGAGTTGGATCAAGGCTCGAAAAGAGAATGATAAGAAGGATTTGGCTCTCCTGGAGGCTGAAATTCAGAAGTACCATTCTGTCAATATTAATGGTTTTTTGAATGAGGAGGAATTTGAAGTGGTTAAGCAATTTGAGAAGAAAAAAGAGGAGATCCTTATTCAGGAGGAAATGGAATGGCAGTTGAAGAGTAGGGCTTTGTGGATTAATCTTGGTGATCGAAATACTAAATTTTTCCATTCCTTTGCTTCTGCTCGCCGAAACATGAATTCTATTTGGTAATTGGAAAATCTAGATGGTCATATTATCTCTGGGGGTGATGCTTTAAAAGTTGAAGTTGTTTCTCATTTTGGCAATATTTATAAGGAAGAAGGCAATAGATAACTTATGGATTAGATTAGGGTGGCTGAACTCTACCCTCGTTTTTTTAATGATGATGAGGCTGCTGAGTTGGGGAATGAGGTCACTCTTGAGGAGGTGGAGAAAATGCTGAAACTTTTTGCGAGGGAGAAAAGTCCTGGTCCGGACGGTTGGCCTGTTGAAATTTACACTCATTTTTTTGATATTATGGGTATGGACATTCTGAGAATGGTGGAACATACCAGGCTATATGGTTTTTCTTCTGGGGCTCTGAATTTTTCTTTTATTACTCTGATTCCAAAAGAGGGTAAACCTGCAAATTTTGGTGACTTCAGACCGATTGCTTTATGCAATTTAGCCTACAAGTTGGTTTCAAAAATCATTGCGCAAAGGATTAAATATGCTCTATCTGATCAGATCTCTGAGGAACAGTTTGGGTTTTTGCATAATCGACAAATTCATGATGCCATTGGTACTTCTCAGGAGTTGCTGCATACTATCAAAGCTCGGAATCATAGTGCAATGCTTCTGAAAATGGACCTGGAAAAGGCTTATGATCGAGTCAATTGGACTTTCTTAAGACTCATTTTGATACAAATTGGTATTCCTCCTCTTGTGCTCAACTGGATTATGAGTTGTGTCTGTACGGCCAGCATTGCTGTATTGATCAATGGATCGCCTTCTAATTTCTTCAAATGTTCTAGGGGGCTCCGTCAGGGATGCCCATTGTCCCCATTGTTGTTCTTGTTAATAATTGATGGGCTCAGCAGGATGTTGAACTATGCAAAGAATGATGGCATGTTAAAAGGTATTGAGATGGGAATTGGCTGTGTTATAACTCATCTTATCTTTGTTGATGATATTTTATTGGTGGGGTTGGCTACTATATCTGAATGGAGGGTATTCAAGAATATTATCATGACTTTTGCAATGTATCTGGAATGAAGGTAAGTAACTCTAAATCTAGTTTCCATTATATGAATGTGGAATTAGATAGGAGACGTGAAATCTCATGTTTCTTGCCTTATAGTTGCTTCCCAATTGATGATGGTCTTAAATATTTGGGTTTTTTTTGAAACCTAATAATTACCAGATTAAAGACTGGTGGTGGCTTATTCGAAAAGTAGAATCTTGAATTGATCACTGGGCTTTCAGGTTGCTATCTGTTGGTGGCAAGCTAACACCGATTAAAGCTGTCTTGACAGGGATTCCTGTTTATTGGATGTCTTTGCTTGAAGTCCCAGTCTACATTATTAATGTTATCGGAAGATTAATCTTCAATTTTCTGTGGTCCGGAGGAAAAGATCAATCCAATTTGGTTATGACGGGGTGGGAGACTCTATCGTGGGCTGAAAAATTTGGGGGTTGGGGGATAAAATACCTCGATTCATTTAGCATGGCACTCAAGATAAAAAAAATTTGGAGGTGTCTATTCAAGAACACTCTTTGGTCCAAAATTATTAATGCAAAATATATTAAGATGGATGTGATTAACTGGATCAGGAATTCGATGCCTCTTAGGGGAAGTCTATCTCCTATGTGGCGTGGTCTAAAGAAAGTGTCGAACTGGATTGTTGGTGAGCTGAAATGGGAGGTAGGTAACGGTGAGATCATCAGGATTGGCCGAGACTATATTCTGGGTATTGAGGATTCTTGTGGTCTTCCAAACAAAATTCGGGATTATTTGAAGATCTATGGGATGATTTATCTAAAAGATATCAGAAATAGTAATGGTGACTCATATTGGTATAAATCCAAGGATTTGGGGTTGGATGGTAATGATGCTATTGTTTGGGATAATTATGTTCATGCCCTTAACACTGCTGGCTATGCTTTGTCTACTCAAATTGATAGATTGGTTTGGTGTGGAAATGGGAAAACTGGTATGGTTACTGCAAAATCAGCCTATGACAGAATAATGCAAGAGAGATACATATTTCCACAAAACTGGTGGTACAAGAAGATTTGGAAGTGGGATGTCCCATTAAAAATCAAATGCTTTCTTTGGCATGCCTTGTAGGGTTCATTGAAAACTTGGGATAATCTTCTGAAGAGGGGATGGTGTGGTCCAAATTGGTGTATATTGTGCAAGGAAAAATCTGAAAACATCTGTCACTTGTTTGTTTCCTGCTCTTTTGGAAAGATGGTATGGAACTTCTGTTGTACATAAATGAAAGTCAATAATGAATGGGATGCGGGTAATTTTGGTCAATCTCTTCTTAACTGGTTCAGAAATTCTATGGACTCATTATTTATGCCCATTTTTGTGTCTTGGGCAATTTGGTATGCCAGGAATTGTGCTACTTTTCAAGGTCAATATTTGGATATTAAGGCGTGTGGGATGATTGCTATCAAACTTGCCCATCATTACATATCGGTGAAGGACCCAGCTGGGGTAACAAATATTGGTCAGTTTTCCTTGACATTTGACCAACCTATACTCCTGTTTGATGGGGCTGCAAAGAATGGTTACTGTTCAGATTGGAGTGTCATATATTTAAACAAGGATCATCACTTCTCACTAAGGCTGAATTGTGGAAATGGAAGCAATATGAAGGCAAAACTGTTAGCTTTGTGGAGTGTCCTGAAATGTGCAAATATTTTTGGGTTGGTTAACTTAAAGGTTTTTGGTGACTCTTGAGTCACTGTAAAATGGGCAATTGGAGAGCATGAACTCAATATTCTAGAGCTTAATCAATGGTGCATGCGCATAAAGGAGGAGACTGCTAAGGTCAAGTGCATATCCTTCAATCATATTTATAGGGAGCACAATGATATGGCTGATAAGTTATCCAAGCAAGCTCTTCTGGATTTAGAAGGTCATTTGTTTTGGGAGGAATGGATGGATTCCATTCTGCTGGACAAGGGTGATGTTGTCTTCTATGACTAGGTGTTGTCTGCGGTTATTTTGATTTTTGAAGTTTGTAAATTTGGAAATTGGGTCCGATATGTAAATTTTGTATGTATTTAGGATATGATAGTAGTTTATGGACTTTCTGTTTAGAAGCCATGATCATGATGCAAAAACCTTGATGTATAAGGTTGACTATCTTTGTACTATTTGATTCCAATGAATAGCAACAATACGTTTTTTTTTCGGTTGAAAAAAAAATCTTTTAATATTAAATAAGTTTATTATTACTTTTACGTAATAAAATAATATTATAAACTATTTTGTATTGCCTATTAATACCCTAAGCCGTATCTTTTAATGTTAAATAGATTTATTATTACCTTTACATAATAAAATAATATTATAATTTATTTTTTAAGATGAAAAACATATCATCGAATGCAATTGCTTCATAAAGTGTAACACTCTAAACCTAACATTCACGCCTACTCCTATAGAATTTAACACTTTTGACCTAACATTGACGCCTACTCCCATAGAATTTAGCACTTAAGTTAAAAGAGTAAACCTATTAATACCATAAACTACAAAGTATACATATTACAAATTAATTTATAAAATTGAACATGGTGAAGGAATGCAACATCCAATGAATAACAAGATCTTTATTTGAAGCAATCATCTAATGGCAATGACATGCTCACAAGCCCTCGTTACTTTTGTGGAGTCTTGGATTTGTTGACTTTTTTTTCGTTTTTAATAGGATATTAACAAATCCATTAGATTTAGTATTGAAAGAACTCAAAATATACTTTAATTATAAAAAATTAATACAATATAATTGGGATTTTAGCCCTAAAGGGTAGCTTGGTTGGTTGGAGCTTTCGAGTCCAGGATCAAAGTAGTCGAGGTTGGAGGTTCAAATCTATGGGTCCTTTAGGGTTAGACTCCCACCCTGAGAATTATTACCATGATTGTAGCCAGACCTCCATCTTTCAAGATTGTGAACCACATGAAATATAAATATATATATATAGATAGATAGATAGATAATCGGGATTTTTAAAATAATCCGTAAATTTTTATGATAAAATATTCAATATGTAAAAATACAAATAAGTAGAATAATTAAATTTGAACTTAGTTGGATAACTATTTTTTCAATAGAAAAAAACTATACTTGATATTCAAAGGAGAATCAACATATACATATTTTGGTGCATGATCAAAAAAATCCTATTTACCCACTTGCAATATCCAAATCTTTAGGAGATCTGTAAATTCTACAAAATTTTCACCATCCAACCAAAGACACATCAAAGGGGAACAATCCAAATGGTTGACATAAACATATTACTGACATCTAAGAACCCCATCACCTTAAATATAGAAAACCAATAGAGTTCAAAACATAACTACGAAAAACATATGGCTGACATAAACATATTTTGGTGCATGATCAAAAAAATCCTATTTACCCACTTGTAATATCCAAATCTTTAGGAGATCTGTAAATTCTACAAAATTTTCACCATCCAACCAAAGACACATCAAAGAGGGACAATCCAAATGGCTGACATAAACATATTACTGACATCTAAGAACCCCCGTCACCTTAAATATAGAAAACCAATAGAGTTCAAAACATAACTACGAAGTTAAGATCTCAGCTAGCCATTAATTGAAAATAGGAATAGATCCAATATGAATCATCCTGTCATTTAAAAATTCTTCAAAATATATTTTTCCTTCGGGACAACCAAAAGCCCTCTTTGATAAATCATCATCCACCGTATTGAACTCTCTAAAAATATGTTGAAAATGTAAATATGAAAACTCCTCCTAGAGAGCTCTAACTTTCTGATGCCACCAAGATAACTGAGCAACCTATATATTGCACATGTGACAAGCCCAATCCATCACCACTTTAAAGTCACCTACAACCTGAAAATTTGAGATATTCTTAAGAGAAGAAAAATAATGAAGACCCCATAAAGCTAAAAAAATATATCGTGTATTTGAGATTTTACCACAACCCATCCAAATCTTATACAAATGACCATGTTGAAAATCTAGGACCATTCCAGCACTTCCATTTTCCATATCATCTTAAGAAGCCCCATCGAAATAGCCAACTTGAAAATTTGTTTCAAAGACAAGAGTAACTAAAAGTCGATCCTACTTATACTTTGGAAACTTGTAATGCTCCAAATAGGACCCTACAATAGACATGTTGAGTCTATGAACATTAATAGGAATGTTTTAAAAAATGACAAGGTTATGATGTTTCCATAAAAACCAACTAGCTAAGCAGGGAAGTTCCCTCCATTTAATGATAGAAGAGAACCAGTGAAACAAACTCTATTCAAAGGAGTGTGTTTCCCAAATATTTGAAATCTTGAGCACAATTTTTACCTCCTTCCAGACACTCTGTCAAAATTCATAGTGAACTAGCAGATGATCCACAGATTCTAAGTCTTTTTTACATAGGACACATATACCAAGGCTGACACCCCATCTTTTGATATAATTGTCTAGGGTAAGTACTTTGTTTTCTAACCTGATAACCAACAAAATTATTTTATTTTCAAGGTACAATTCCACTTCTATATTTTTTGATACCATCATTTTTCCTCATCTTGAAACACTGGAAATGAAAGAGAGTCGTAAGCTAGTTTCGTTATAACCACCCCATTTGTGATATTCCAAGACCAAGCAAGATAGTATTCAACATATGTTAGAAAAATACCATGGTGTTCTAATGCTTTGATGAAGTTAGACCATTCTAAATCTAGGTCCTCTTATAACCCCAAGTCATATGAGGATAGCCACAGTTGATTTAGATTAGCCTCCTCTACATGTGAACCAACTTGAGATAAGACCAGGCAGCCTTTTTCTCTAAGCAAAGGAACCAAATTATCTGAAAGTTTGAAGAAATTAACCCATCCAACAAAGGGATCTACCCCCAATATTGCCTTAGATCCATTTCTGATCCTCTAATATAACAAGCTACCAATAACTGGAAAAGAGCTGGAGATTATTTTCCAAAGGTTTGAAACAGAGTTGCTAACCTTTATATCCCCCATGCACCAATTTTCCAATTAAAGTTGTCTTAAATATGTGTCCCTTATAAACTCACTCCACAGACCTCCACTAAAGAAATTTCTCCACAAAGTCTTTGTTGCTAAGGCTTGTCCAAATTTTTTAAAAAAAATTAAACCCCACCCTCCAACACTTTTGGGACGTGCTATCCTTACCCATCTAACTGTTAGTTCTAAACGTGATTAAGTGTAACAATGCATACAATTCTTAGGCATAAACAGAAAGTAAAACAATAGCGCACACACACATTACACAGAGATTTTACCCTGGAAACCCTTAACCGGGAAAACCAACTTAACTAGAGCTTCACCACTCTCTTTGTTTCTTTCATTGTATTAAATCAACTGTTTAGAAAACAATATATAAGTCTTTACCAACCTCCAAAACCCTAATTCCTAAACCGGAATCAAAATACAATGGGTTTAAAACAATTGGCCAAAAATAGCTAGAAATGGGGCAAAAAATAGCCCAATTTTTTTTCCTCGGGGGCGCATTACCCCCCATCCAAGGGGTAGGTTCCCCCCGAATCCCCACCATATGGTGGTTAGTCATGCAAAGAGTGTAACACATACCCATCACTAGCAAGATGTATACCTTATTTTTTCTTGTTACCTAACCAAAGGAAAGAAAAACAACACTATCTAATCTTGTCCAGAATTGATTTAGGAATTTTGGCCAATGAAAGCCAATAAACAGGGATATTTTCAAGGACATCCTTTACCAATACTAACCGGCCCCCTAAACAAAACCATATATACACCCATTTGTCCTGCTTCTTTTATTTTTTCTTCAGTAGTCACATCCATTCCTCCTTTAGATAATGATTTGACTTAATGAAGTACCCCAGACATTTCAGACCCTTATCAATGGGGTCCATCTAAAAAGGAAGAAAACCATTAATCTGAACTTTTATATTCTCCTCAACTATACATTCTAGAAAGGAATATTTTGAAGCACTTATCTCCATGCTCGATGCCTCACAAAAAAACAAAAGTATTTCATTAATAGTAGACCACTCTTCAGCAGTTCCTCTCCCAAAGACCAAAACATAATCAACAAACAGAAGATGTGTGATTTTGTAAATATTTGTTATCTTGACACCTACTATATGCCCATCAATCTTTGCTTTGTGAAGAAGTCTGCTCAAACCTTCCACTTAGTTGGATAACTTTAACATAATGCAATTAATTTCTTTTATAGTTTTATATACTTTGATATAATAATTACACTTGGACTATGAGATTTTCATACAATGTAGTATCATTAAACCACAGTTATGCCATTTTGGTCTAATACTTGGATATTTTGACAATAAACTCATTAATGGTTTATAGCTTGATGTGAATTTAATGGTTTGTAGCCTTGATGATATGGGCAATAAATTTAGTTTGTAGAGTGACCTTGAGTTTTCTCGCCATCTTAATGCCCAAAATCTCAATAAATTCAAGTTAATGATTAATGATTTGTAAAGAGGCCTTGAATTTTCTTGCCATCAAGTAATGAGCAAAACCTCATTGTTTTCCATATAGTACAATGGTACAAGGGATAATAAACCCTCTTTGAAGCTTTCTTAATCTCAACATCTCATCCAATTTTATTGAGAGAAACCAAATACACCACTTTTTTATATGAAATTTGTATTCATCACTTTATCAACACATATTTGCAAGGGGGCAATTGCTAATAATATATCTATGGAATAGGTACTGTCGGGGATGTATTTTATTTTACCTATGGATATATGGATTTTAAAAAGTAGAGGGAGGAGGAAGTGTGATCCAATGTAAGCAAGGATGGGCCATGAAAAATAATAGTGGGGTTTGATTGTAAAGGAATGAGCAATTTCTATTTAGACTAAAGTAATTATGCAAATCTAATCTTTAAATTAAAGAAGAAAAACATCCAAATAATTAAAAAAAAATTCACATTTATACTTATTAACCTTCAACAATATTACTACTATAGATCCATCTTAACATGGGATCTATCATTAGCCAAGAGGAATTAGTGAAAACTCTTTTTATAGTACAAGATTTGAGGAAATGTTTGCACTTAGAGGGATTTGTTCCTTCTCTGCATAGAATAGATCTAAAGTTAATATGGATCTACAATGTATTCTACAAATCACACATGTTCAACATAATTATTTTTAATAATATTATATATGTGTGTTTGTGTGTTAATTGGGTCTAGTTGGAGTGGTTGTGGGATGAAGTGTATCCTCCCCACCTAGGTTTACGGTGGGTGCCATCTTCTCTGAGGCTATACATAATTTCTTAGTACAAACCCTATATCACCAACTAAATTTTACATAATTGCAAAGAAACCCGAGGTAGTTTGCATAAACATTGTACTGGTTTTATAAAAATAAATGGGTACTAATTATGTGGAGTCAAGGACGATAAGGAATGTCAACACAATGTCACATTGTTGGCCTTCATTCAAATGTATGGTTATTAGTTTGTGTCCATGAGGAAGTGATCGTCCCCATTAGGTTACAAGGTCAACTCTATGGTACCCTTGAATTCTCCTCAAGCCAAAGATGAATGTGGAGAATCCCTTAGAGTTGATAGTTTATTTGTTTATGTGGGGTTGTTTTAGCACGGTGCCTTGCCCCTTTTTTAGGGTATTGATGTAATGACCAATTTGTGTTGCCTCCACTCTAGAGGTATTGACGTAATAAGCAAGGGTATTGGCATTCTATCAAGCATGGTCCACCTCCACTAGTTAAACATAGTCTTGATTAATTATATTGGATATAAGTCTAGAAAAATATATGTATAAAAGATAGAATAAATAATGATGATTGAATTTACAATAAATAGTACTTTATGAATAATTTTAAATGATTGCTTTTCATTAAAAGGCCATATGACCCATCAATTCCTTTGAGTCAATAGGAAAATGAGAATGACTCATTTTTTTCATAATTTGTGACATCAATGCTCAATAGGAAATGAAAATGCATATTTTTTAAAATTATAAAAATTTATATTTTCAAAAATTGTAATACATAGTATGTCATATTAATGCCTTTGAAGCTAATAAGGAAATTATAATGTATATTTTTGAAATTTGAAAAATGATTTTCATATCTTTACTCATTATAATTAATAGTATATTTTTTTAAATTACAGAAATCAAAACCTGGGGCTTCTAAATCTATACAACTATACATTTTAATGAAAAATATAATTATTTGAACCAAAAAAAATGTATATCCATTTGAACCTCCCGAAATAATAATAACCCATCCATTCTTCTCATTATGGAGGAAACAAGGAAACAAAAGAAAAAAAAATTACATTTTCTTGAATGGTCTTGTGTTTGTCTAAATGATTTATTTTGTAAAACTGAATCAATTGGCCCACTACCCACTTGTGCCTATGAATACTCTAAGCCATATCTCTTAGTATTATATAAATTTATTATTACTTTACATAATTATGCCGTAGGTGTTCACCAAGGAGAAGCATTACTTCCACATTAGCAAGATTCCTCGCTCATGGAGCGAATGGAATTTTTCCGCGTGGATGGCAATGCTTCTCCGCAACTTGCCTTCTACAACGCGATGCTGTCTCATTGAATGAACAATTTTGCCCTTTATTTTCAATTTTATCGTGTCACAGCTCACCAGTGACCAAGCGGTTCGCAATTTCTCTTTTAGTTTCTTTTGCCTTGCACGGAGACCGCCGCTCGCCGACCCGCGACACAGTCAGGCGCAAATCGTTTTGTTTTTCCATGTCGCCAGCGACCGCCAACCAATGTGATTACTTGATTGGTCCTTTGTTTATATGATATTTGGAGTATTGGTTGTTGATATGATGCATGGTTCTCAGCCCCAGGAGATCGAGTCTATGAGTCTTCTGAAAACGCAACACACACACCTTTTTGCAGTTGTTTTAAACAAGGGATAAGAAAATAATACTAAATGTGATCCCAAATCTATTCACAGATAGTTTATCCTATGTAAAATTCATATGTCGAAAGAGGAAGATCGACGGTGCAGCGTTGAGAATCCAGATCGACGGTCCACATTGACACCTGCATTGCCAAAGAGCTCGAGAGATAAGTAATAAAACCGGTGTGGAATACAAACCACCATCACACGTGTCCATTCTTGATACGTTCGCATATGGAAAAGTGGTATTGCAAACCTCTCAAAGGGCAATGCGGAACCACCCTTTGCACGTGCAAAAATAATACTAAACGTGATCCCAAATCTGTTCATAGATAGTTTATCCTTTGTAAAAGTCATATGTCGAAAGGGGAAGATCGACGGTGCAGCGTTGAGAAGCCAGATCGACGGTCCACATTGACACCCGCATTGTTAAAGAGCTCGAGAGATAAGTAATAAAGCCGGTGTGGAATACAAGCCACCATCACATGTGTCCATTCTTGATACGTCCGCATATGGAAAAGTGGTATTGCAAACCGCTCAAAGGGCAATGTGGAACATGATCCCAAATCTGTTCACAGATAGTTTATCCTTTGTAAAAGTCATATGTCGAAAGAGGAAGATCGACGATGCAGCGGTGAGAAGCCAGATCGACGGTCCACATTGACACCCGCATTGCCAAAGAGCTTGAGAGGTAAGTAATAAAGCCGGTGCAGAATACAAACCACCATCACACGTGTCCATTCTTGATACGTCTGCATATGGAAAAGTGGTGTTGCAAACCACTCAAAGGGCAATGCGGAACCACCCTTTGCACGTGTGAAAAGACCATTTCCAAAAGTTATTTATTAGGTTAGATAATGCATTGTTTTTGTTATTTGCACTTGAATTCTTTTGTAACCTCTACCCTGTCTTAAATTCCAGAATTTTACAGTTAAGCTATTCCATTGATTTCTATCTTTGACTGGTCTACGCGCAATGCTTCTCCGCGACTTGCCTTCTACAACGCGATGATGTATGGTTGAATGAACAATTTCGCCATTTATTTTCAACTTTATCGTGTCGCAGCTCGCCAGCGGCCAGTGCAAGCGGTTCGCAATTTCTCTTTTAGGTTTTTTTGCCTTGCACGGAGACCGTCGACCGCCGACCCATGACACAGTCAGGTGCAAATCATTTCGTTTTTCCATCTCGCCAGCGACCGCCGACCAACGTGATTACTCGATTGGTCCTTTGTTATCAACTTTGTCATGTCGCAGGTCGCCAGCGACCATTGCAAGCGGTTCGCATATTCTGTTTTAGTTTTTTTAGGCCTTGCATGGCGACCGCCGACCATTGAGACAGTGATTCATATTTTCATCAATCTCATACCTTAATCTGAGGAACAGTAAAGTGCATTCCTGGTCTCTCAGCTAAACCAATTAGATCATGATCCATGTATTCAAATAGAATGTATCTCTGAATTTATTCTATCAGTATCTCCTATGTTGCTCCGATGGCATTTATATCGACTATGGATTCATTTATTTTAACAATTTACGGATTAAAACAAACTGATGCAACTCTGCATGAACAAATATTATGAGATATAGATTTTTTTTTCTACAGTTGAGCATTGAATTACGGATTGGACATGGAACAACTTTCCATCGGGTTTGCCGCGGCAAAATTTATTTCTTCGGGTCTACTCGATTACGAATTTATGAATCTTGATTCAATAGTACTCATTCCTGCCTATGAACGTATTTGTGAATTTGACGGATTGGACCTTCTGCAGATACGAGAACAGATTTCAATGCAACAATGGGTAAATGTGCTCAAACACCAATGCACTGCCTTTAGCTGCAACATTTATAAATTTGGATGGATAAAGCTTATGTGATTGTATTCTTGTTTGTTGTTGTTATTGTGTCTCAGTTTTTTCTTCAGCTCAACAACCCTCTTCAAAAGATCAAGTTTCTTGTTTTCTATTGAAAATCAAGGTTCTTTACTGAAACCAAAGTTATATTTGTTGTTATAATAACTCATATTTCTTGTTTAGTGTCTCAACTGCGATTTATTTACTCGTTTTACTTGTATGTTAAACCTTTAAAGTTATAATTTAATCATACATCTTATTTATTTACTGCTTTAACATGGAACGATGCTTCACTGACATTTGTGCTGCAACAGATATTTTCTCCTAGATAAAATGCCCATTCCAGAAAAAATAAAAATAAAATTAAAATTAAAAATAAATTAAATTAAATTAAAAAATTAAAATTAAAAAATTAAAAAATAAAATAAATTAAAAATAAAAAATAAAAAATTAAATTAAATTAAATTAATAAATTAAAAAAAAAATTAATAAATTAAAATAAATAAATAAAAATTAATTAATTAATTAAAAATTAAAAATTAAAAAATTAAAAATAAAAAATAAATAAAAATAAAAAAATAAAATCTTTTTTACTCACAATTGTGTTTTTCCCTCCTCTGAACTAATTTTCTCTGGTCTAAGATGTTTTTCCCTTTTCACAATTGTGTTTTAATTTGTCTATGTTCCTATTCTGCTTTTTTGCTGCAACAAGTTTTGTCTCCTATTCTTAATGTATATTTTATTGTCTAATGTATATTTTTGTCTATATATGCTTTAGTGTATGTTTTCTAAGACCATACGATTTCTTCCTTTTGATTAACCAGGTCATCAACAACTTTGTAAAGCAATTGGTTTTAGCCCAAATACAAAAGCTCGTACTAGGAAAAGCCTTGCGTTGTTGGAATTGTCTTTGAAGTAACTTGCACCTTTAAAATAACTTTCTCTGCTCTAAGGGTTTTTCCCTTTTCACAATTGTGTTTTTCTTTGTCTATGTTCCTATTCTGCTTTTTGCTGCAAAAGGTTTTGTCTCCTAAAGAAGTTATCCATTCCAGAAATTATTTCTTTAATTTTGTCAGAATTGTGTTATTGTTTGCTATTGTTATTGTGTCTCAGTTTTTTGTTGCTCTTCAGGAGATAAAGCTTCTTGTTTTCTACTGAAAATCAATTGTGTTTTAATTTGTCTATGATCCTATTCTGTTTTTTTGCTACAACAGGTTTTGTCTCTTATTTTTAATGTATCTTTTATTGTCTGATGTATATTTTTGTCTATATATGCTTTATTGTATGCTTTCTAAGACCATGCAATTTCTTCCTTTTGATTAACCAGGTCGTCAACAACTTTGTAAAGCAATTGGTTTTAGCCCAAATGCAGTAGCTCGTACTGGGAATAGCCTTGCGTTGTCAGAATTATCTTTGAAGTAACTTGCACCTCTAAAGTAATTTTCCCTGCTCTTAGGTGTTTTTCCCTTTTCACAATTGTTTTTTTCTTTGTCTATGTTCCTATTCTACTTTTTGCTGCAACAGGTTTTGTCTCCTAAAGAAGTTATCCATTCCAGAAACTATTTATTTAATTTTGTCAGAATTGTGTTCTTGTTTGCTATTGTTATTGTGTCTTGGTTTTTTGTTCATCTCAACCAAGCTCTTCAGGATATAAAGCTTCTTGTTTTCTACTAAAAATCAAGGTTCTTTTCTGAACCAAAGTTATATTTGTTGTTATAATAACTCATATTTTTTGTTTGGTGTTTGGACTGTGGTTTATTTACTTATTTTACTTGTATGTTCAACGTTTAAAGTCATAATTTAATCATGCATGTCATGTATTTACTAGTTTCAAATGTTTTCTATTGCAATAGATATTGTCTCCTAGATAAATTGTCTGCTCCAGGAAATAACTCTTTTCTTTACTAACAACGGAATTTTTCTTTGCTCTAAAGTAACCCTATACTTCGTGTTCACTCCTTCAAATTCCTTGTTCATCCATGTTCTCAAATAACCTATACCTGCTGTTCACCCTTACTCACAATTGTGTTTTTCCCTGCTCTGAAGTAACCTATACTTCTTGTTCACTTCCTGTTAAAATTAGTTGCTCTTACTGTTCCTATTCTGCTTTCTGCTGGAACATGTTTTGTCTCCCAAACAACTTGTCCATTTCACAAAATAATTCTTTTATTTTCTCACAATTGTGTTCATCCCTGTTCTGGAATAACCTATATCTGCTACTGCATCTGCTCCTTTATTGATTTTTGCTTCAAAACCATGTCCTCTCTTCTAAAATACTGTGAAATTTTAGACTTACTAAATAAATTGCTCCTTTGTTGTGACTGGTATATATTCAGTTCTCTAAGTTTACCAATATAGATTCTTCCAATATAGTTCTTTTTCAGTAAATGATTCTATCATTTTCTTAGAATTCAGGTTTTTCCTACTCTAAAATAAACTTTACCTGTTGCTCACACCCTGCTGAAATTCCTTGTCTATTCTGGACTTTTGTTGGTATATATTTAGTTCTTAAAGATTTAAGCAAAGTAATAAAAACTTAGCAAACCTTCATTACTTGGATACACAGTTATCGGTGTGCCCCAACATGAGCATGCATCATAGGTTTTTTACCAAATTGTTATTCAACATTTGATAAGTTTACCAATATAGATTGAAGAAAAATTCACATTTAAGAGAAGTAATCCAAAAATTAGCAAACCTTCATTACCTGCATACACAATTATGAGTATCCCCCAACATGAGCATCCATTATACATACAATAGTTCCAATTTGACTAATCATTAGTACTTCTTATTGGATCATTTCTTGTCTTCTTATAAACAAAATATTGTTTACTCAAAAAGGGTTTAGCTCCATTTTCCTTGAAGTTCACTGAACTTGGGCATTCAATTTTTCCTTTTTTCTATCATCATATTAAAAATAAGGCTCAAAGGACTGAAAATCACCCCATAGAGTTTTACCAATATAGATTGAAGAAAAAATCACATTTAAGAGAAGTAATCCAAAAATTAGCAAACCTTCATTACCTGCATACACAATTATGAGTATCCCCCAACATGAGCATCCATTATAGGTACAATAGTTCCAATTTGACTAATCATTGCTACATCTTATTGGATCATTTCTTTTCTTCTTATAAACAAAATATTGTTTGCTCAAAAGAGGTTTAGCTCCATTCTCCTTCAAGTTTACTGACCTTGGGCATTCAATTTTCTCTTTTCTATCATCATCTTAAAAATAGGGCTCAAAGCACTGAAAATCACCCCATACAGTTTTATAAATAAATAGACATGCGCAGAACTACTTCTTATCTTTCTACCAGAGTACCCTTTGTTTCATGGTAGATATGTTTAGCCGGTTTCTTTTTTCAAAATACTTGTTCCAAGTTCCCTTAAACTATGGTACTATTATAACCAACCGTGATATCAATTTTTAAATGAGTACTCCCCATAGCGAACATTCCCAACCTGAATCAGAATTAACAAAAATTTATTGTTCACATTCCACAAAGTTCATTGCTCTTAACTTGCTACCTAGAATCTAACAATGTAAGTTTCAAAAACAAATAGACAATCTCTGATGTTTTTTGCACATGTTTCCTTATTACTTTAATAGGCACGTTCATTGCTAAAAGCAAACCAATTTGAAACCTTTCATTTGTTTATTCTTCTATGTTCTACATGTTCTCGTACATCTTTTATATTTACACTTAATATTAATTTCAACCATTTTCCAGGTTGCTTTTGCATTGCAACTATTTTCAATACAACATTATGGACACTCTATTGACCGAAAATGCAGTTTCACTTCTAATGAATGGTGCTGTTGACCTATGCCCACTTGTACAAGTTGTTGCTCTCGATCGAGTAAGCTCTCTTAATTCAACAACTACTCGCTACCGAATCATTATCTCAGATGGAATTCATAGCCACGATACATTGCTTCCAAGTAGGTACAATAGCGCTGTGGAAAACCACCAACTCCAAGCAAGTTCAATCATCAAAATCATCAAGTGTACATGCAACACTATGCATAATGCGATGTATGGTTTGCTTATCGCATTTTATTGTAACTTGATTTCAATTGCACTCCCAACAAATGTACCAATTTTTTTACTTTTACTTACTTACCTTAATTCTTCTTTCCAGGACGATGCACTGGACATAATCGAAATTGTCACATTGCAAACAGCGATAGTTGGAGACCCATCACCTTTCAACTTAACCCCCAACTTTACCTCCCCCAGCAGTTCATCTGTTACAAGAATCAGCACTCTTGATCCCAAAAACCCATCAGGTATCATACCTTATTCGCAAAATGCAATTGGAAACCCTATTGAACCTCCTCTTGCTTTTACATCACTCAACCCTTCCACCAAAACTTGGACCATTCAAGGTCGAGTTATTGCAAAAAAAAATATGACTACCTACACCAATCAAAAAGGGCCTGGTCAACTTTTTGGCTTTGACCTTGTTAGTGCTACCAAAGATGAGCTTCATATCTCTGCTTTCAATGAACTAGCCACCTTATTATATGACAAAATAAATGTTGGCATAGTCTACACCATCTCAAATGGCACAATTAAATTGGCCAACCCAACATACAACCATTTGACAAGCCCCTTCGAGGTTTTTCTTAACCCCTCGTCAACCATTCAGCCATGTTTGGAAGAATGTCCATTAATCCCTTTTCATTGCTTCCACTTTAAATCTATCCATGACATCAAAACTACACCCCTCAATTCCATGGTTGATGTTATTGGAATTGTCATTTCTGTTTCCCCTGCATCAACTATACGCAAAAGGGATGGCTCTGAAATCATTCGACGAACAGTTGGGTTAAGGGACATGTCTGGGTATAGCACAGACATCACACTTTGGGGTGATCACTGCAAAATGGAGGGTTCCCACCTTGCAAGCCTTCGAGGTTTTCCTACTCCCCCTATCCTTGCAATTAAAGGTAGGCGTGTTACTGAGTTCAATGGAAAAACCATTGGAACCATATCCAACACCAACCTCCTTATAAACCCAAATATTGAGGAAGCTCAACTTCTCCAAACATGGTTTACTAGCAATGGTTTCCATTCAGCCTCGCCATCTTTGAGCAGAAAATCCACCTCGCCTTCTTCTAGCTCTTGCAAATGCATTTCCATTTCTACCCTTCAAGCTCTCCAACCCTCTGAAAAAGAAACCTGGTATTCAATTATTGCTACAATCACCCATATTAGCACCGATGACTTTCATTTCCTTGCATGTCCTTTGTTTGTCGATGGCATTCAATGCATGAAAAAAATTTCCCACAAAGTTGGTAATGTAGGGCATTGTGCAAAATGTGATGGGGAATTTACAGAGTGTGCTTATCGATACATACTCAAACTTGACCTAATGGATGCGACTAGACAACTATACAATGTCATAGCTTTTGATGATTTTGTGTAGCAACTGATGGGCATCTCTGCAAAAGATTTATGCCTTCTCTCAAATGATTCAACATCTATTTTGGAAATAGTTCAACATGTCTGTGCTCGAAAATACCTTTTAACCTTATCTGTACGAACAGAGACTTTTAATTCAACATCTCGCTTGAATGTGTTTCTCATCATGTCAGAGGAAGCTTCCTTATCATCATCACCTACTGATTCCCTTGATGGAAATGAACCCATTTTGCGTACTACACGTCCAATAGCTCGCAGCCTTTGAACTCTGCCTTTGATAACACTTTCCCAACAAGTTTCTACTCTTCAATTCTACCTTTTTGTACTTCATACTTGCTACTTATCCATTGCAAGCTTTTGTATTAACACTGGTATGTAAATTATACTTTTATGCATCATGGAGCATGCTTTAATATTATATGCTTTACTTTTTCTATAACATTTTGTTAAATTGCATATTCATTGCAACGTCTCTTGTCACTTTCAAATTTATGCTTACATGAAGATTCATTTATCAACTTTATACTTCTTTTCTTTATAAACACTTTTCAAAACGATTCACATTTCTTTCTTGCAACAACTTACCATAAATTATGCATGGTCCATTTATCTTTAACAATCTACCTTTGTTTGGTTATTCAATGGCTTAATATATAGTCTGTTTCTCCTCAAACAAATGCATTATTAAGTTCTTAACCAAAAAAACATGTTTCTTGTAGTCATGTCAACAAATGAGCACAATGATCATATCAATGGACGCAGAAGAGTTCTATATACTGAGAAGAAACAACAAAACAACAAGCGCCAATGCCTTCTATATAAATCTTCTCGCTAACTTGTTAATATCCCTGCTCCATTTGACATTGTCCAATCTCCCTTCGGGCACTCTACATCATCTGCATCAACACCCAACAATCAAGGAAACATTCACCTACAAGGTATACAACAACAATTCCGTACAAGGTTGGACAAATTATCTCCCATGAATGTATGCTCTATATGCATGGAGTCTTATCCTGGTATTAAGACAAGGCACTTTTCTAATGCATTTTCATGTTCACGATGCATTGGGGAAAAAAAATTTCATCGCTACTCCTTGGCAAACAACATGGATCCTGGGGTGCAACCACTTGTGCTCGCTATCTTTACTCAAGTTGAAGAAATGCTCATTTCTCGTGTTAACCCAATTTTACAAGTCACTCATGCTCGTGGGGGTCAATATACTTATTCTGGCCACACTATTAGCTTCCCCCAAGACATTACAAGCATTGCCACTTTACTCCCCTGCTTACTCTCAGACATTGACATCCTTATCGTTCATAAATGCAATCCTAACAAGAAGCCTTATGAGTTCTTTGTTAGTCGAACATGTGTTCTTGTTGTTCTCCAATTCAAGCTGTCAAATGATCCCTACTATAAGGATGTTCAAGTTAACTCAATTGCATTGTCTTCTTTGCCTATTGAACCAACTGACATTTCCTCCCTTCTTCGCCATATCAGACCTGAGGAAACCCTACTTGCTGAGCATACCTCAAATGCTAATATCCAGTCATCCAACTTCCTTGAACCCCATGAAAAACAATCCTCTTCCTTTATATCTACCCAGACAAATAGTAGAACTGAGGTTGATGAAATCAAACGCTTCTTAGCAACAAGCAATGCACCCACTCTGCCTTGCATTGACTGGCCACCAATAGATACTTCCCCTATCAATGAATACAACACAATAGGCCTCCTCTCAATGGCCTTCCCAACCCTGTTTCCCATTGGAATCACAATGCTTAAACAACCACGCATTGAAGAGGTTGGTATTGACAATTATGCATTGCACCTACTTCGATACCACGACAATCGATTTGGCCAACATCCTCGATTTCGTTATTACATATCTAATCTCATGATGCGCCACTGCAGCCATTCTACTGCTTCTGTGTTTGTAAAACGTAGTATTGAATATACACTTCCTCCAATGGTTTCAGAGCTTCTACAACAATTACAAGAATTACCAAATGCTAAGATAGCTGAGCAAGTCATGCGGTTTGGCTCCAACCTTCGTGGGACCTGATCCTACTGGAACAAAAGCAGAGTTGAACTAACTGACATGATCACACAGCAAGGAACACCAACATTCTTCTTTACACTCAGTGTAGCTGACACCAAATGGCCAGACCTGCATTCTTTCATGCCTGGACATGCTCTAGTAGCTTCACATCAACAGTACCAATGGAGAATTTGCAACCTTATATCAAATCCACACGTTGCATCTCAATACATGGAGAAAAGATTCAAAATATTCCTAGAAGAAGTTCTTCAAAAAGGGCTTGCAACAAAAGACTATTGGTACAGGTTTGTAACAAACCATATTCCCATCAAATTTCAGTGCATTCAATACCTCAACTCTTCATTTCTAATCTTAATATTTTCCATGCAGATATGAATGGCAACATAGAGGATCAGCACATGTACATGGCTTCTTGTGGATGGACAATGCACCCGATATGGACACATTAGACTGGGCAGATCATGCTAGGGTTGCAGATGCAAAACAGTACTTTGAAAATTTTGTTACAGCATGGAATCCATGCATCAACCATTCTCAAACCCCATTGTTCCAATCCTCAACTATAAATGATCCATGCACCATTGGATCACATTCTATACTTGCAAGTGATCACTTACATGACTACGAAGAACTTGTTAATTGTGTCCAAAGGCATACAAAATGTTCCAAGTCTTCATGCATCCACAAAAAAGGGTCGACTCTTCAATGTCGTTACGGCTTTCCATTTAAACTACAACCTACCTCTTCCTTTTTCATTGATGCAAATGGACGAAAAACATACAACCCTGCCAGGAATGATGCCCTCCTTAATATTCACAACCCTACCATGCTCTCCATTTGGCGAGCTAACGTTGATTGCCAACTTGTTCTCTCTACACATGCTGTACTCAAATATATTTCAAAATATGCAGCAAAGATAGAGCCAAAATCAGAATCCTACCAGGCACTTCTTTATCGCATTGCACATGCAACTCCACATGATGCACCAATCCTACAACCAATAAGACGCTTCCTATCAGAAACTGTTGCCGATTGAGACATTGGTGCACAAGAGACATGCCACATGGTCCAAAAGCTCCCTCTTTGTCTTTGTAGTCGTTCCTTTCTTTCCTTAAATGTTATCCAAAGTGTTTTTCGACGTATTTCCAATGACTGTCTTGATACCCCACCAACACCAACCTTCATTTTTTCCTACATGCAACAACCCCCTACACTCGAACATCTTACTCTTCTTGAAGCTGCACGCTCTTAGTCATTCTCATCTCGTAGAAAGCACTCCCAATGGAAACCAAACCACCCTCCCAAAATCGTTCGTGTCTTTCCTCACTTCATGAGCATTCCACACATTTCTGAAGATGCCTGTGTTTCCTTCTGTTGGAGTGAGCTCCTGCTATACAAACCTTTTCGCACGTTGCACAATGACATTGGAGCAATAGAATTAGACATAACTTCTAATTGGCTTCGCATTAAAGACACATACATTGCATGGCATGTTGATCGTTTACCATAAACCCCCAACACACCTCCCTCTGATGACTCTAATTATGCTTCTAACCACTTTCCCTTACCACCTATTATGGATGAATGGGAATTTCTTTCCCAACTCCGCCCTGGAAAAAACCTCTATGTTGACGACCTTGATATGCTTGGCCATCGTGATTTTGATAAAGAACACAATTGGACCGAAAACCATATTCCTTCCCACATGCATGCAACAGCCATATCATTCACTGACCTCACGCGTTTATCCTCCCACATACACCATGACACATATTCATCTTCAAGTCCCGTTGCCTCCTTGTCTCCCACACAACGAATGGCCTTTGACCTTATCCTAAAACACTCAACAAGTTCTACAAACCCTCCCCCACTCAAAATGGTCATTCAAGGCACTGCGGGGATAGGCAAGTCTTTCTTAATATCTTGCATTAGAACTGCACTTCATCCTGTCTCTAGCTATACACCTTCCCCCTTGCTCCTGCTAGCTCCAACTGGTATTGCTGCATTTAACATACAAGCCCTAACAATCCATTCAGCTCTTCGCATACCCATTGTTGAGATGCACCCTCTTGAAGGACAATCCCTTTCGTCCTTCCAAGAACAATTCCGACATATTCGGTACATCATCATTGATGAAATGAGCTTCGTTGGCCCAAAAATGCTTTCTCGAATAGATGATCGCTTACGTCAAGCCTTCCCTTCCCATTCAACAACTCCCTTTGGTGGTTGTTCCATCATATTCCTTGGTTATTTTGGACAACTTCCCCCTATAAAGGAAATCCCCATGTATGTTGGCGCATCTCGAGGGAATAGTCTATGGTGCACATTTGACACCTTCATTACACTTTCAACTATCTTTCGACAACAAGGGAACAACGCTTCTCAAGTTTCCTTCTGCCAACTACTGCTTAATCTTCGAAATGCAACACTGACTCCTGAAGATTGGACCCTCCTGATGTCCAGAACAACCTCAAACCTTTCACATGAAGAGAACCATACATTTGACAACTGCACTCATTTGTACACAACTAATAGCTCTATTGAAATGCACAACAAACAGATGCTGAAACACCTTAACATGTCAGTTGCACATTGCTTTGCAAAGCAAAAGAAACAACATCTCCAATCCTCAGTAGATGATGAACAACTTCCATTCAAGGTTCTACTAGCAATTGGTCAACAAGTCATGTTGATAGCCAACTTGTGTGTCTCTGCAGGTCTTGTAAACGGGTCGCTTGGGGAAGTTATTGCAATTGTCTACAACTCCAACGATCAACCACTGAAATTGCCATCTTATGTTGTAATTGACTTCCTCCACTACAAAGGCCCCCCATGGGATTCTTGCAATCCAACTTATGTGCCCATCCCTCCTATCACAAGGGGTACACGAAGGCAAGTACCACTTTGAATGGCATGGGATTTAATAATTCATAAAGCACAAGGGATGACTCTGCAAAATGCAACAATTGATATTGGCAACATTGACCGACAAGGCCTTACATTCACTGCAATATCAAGAGTTAAATCTTTATCAGGCCTTCGTATAGCTCCACTTTTTTCCTTTTGTAGGTAATCTCGAATTAAAGATAACCCCTATGTGCAACGTAGAATACAAGAAGAGACCTTACTTTCTTCAAAGTCTTTGCAACCACATTCTCCATAGAGTTACATTCCACCTCCTTTACATGCCTACTTTGTATAGCTATCACTTTACTCCCTTCCACTTTTCCAAAATGACTTATCTACTTTGTTCATATCTTGTATTCCTACTCCTACTATCATTGAATATATTATACTTCTTCAGGTCAATTACAGAAGATAGGAGTTGAAATGGAGGCCAAACTACTGACCAGTTTTGACATAGAAATTAAAAAAAAAATGTGCACCACTGAAATAAATGATTGTCCACTGTTATTATTTCTTCAAAAATCAATACTTAAGAAACTGTAGCAAAAGTAAATAGATGTCAACCACAACAACAAAAAATAACAATGAACACTAAGTTGTTTGCTTCAAATAGTATTCAACACATGTATATATATGGTCTCTGATTCTAAACCCCTTTACATCTTTTACACGTCATACTGTTTGATAAATCATCTTCTCACTACATACTAAACATTTTATACATCTATTTGTAATGCTCCTTTACATCTAAACCCAATTCGAAGATAGATCTTTCACTATTTTTTTCCTCTCTCTTGTATTAAAATAGTGTCAACAAATCCTCGAAAGTTGGATTCACAAGTCACAAAAAATAACTCTTCTACTACCTATCAGGTACCCAAGATATAGTTTCCAATAGTTTCTAAATATTTGCAAAATAAATTGCATCTCCCTGATTTTCCTGAACACAAAAAAAACAACCAGGTCATAAAAGTAATTACAAAATTGCAATTATTTGCACCTCAACTAACTACAGAAAAAACTTGTCCCAAGCATTAGCTTCTTCAGCAATAGTAGTAACTCTGCTTGGTTCCAAAACTTGCAAAGCAACTTCATGATATGACAATTGAGTCTCAACATATTCCCTTCCTTCTTCTGCTGCTACACAACTTTCTTCTAACAAATATGCATGTATGGATACTTGGCCAACCATATGGTGTACATCTTCTTCAATGAGGGTATCCAACTTTCTAATGTATTCTAATTCTCCTTGCAACGCAGTGTTGATCTCTGTCATTTGAAACTCCTCTGCAGGAAACTCATCTGTAGGTGGAAGCGGACAAAGATGACAATTCTCATAAACCTTCTGAATTCTCTTGTAGAAACCCAGACATGCCCCAGTAGTCCTTGTAATGTCAGTATTCAGCTTTAGAGATGCCTTTCTACAAAATTCTAGAAGTTGCATTTTTTACTTTAAATCCAAAACTGTTTTAGGCACTAATTCTGCAGGGTATTCATAGTTTGGCTCTCTCCAAACCATATGTCGTTTAACCTTCTCTGCTACATCAAACTGCCTTCCTCTAGCTGCTTGCGCCTCTACAGCAATTTCATCCATTTGTACCATCATTTGTTTCAAGTTGTAGACTTTCTCCATAACAGTCACTTGGAAATGATACATATGCTCAATTACTTTGCAAGCTTCATCACAAAACACAGTTATTTCTACCTTTCTGTTGTTTCTTGTTTCAAGCCGTTTTTTCAAGCCTCCATTTTCTTTCTCTAACTCTTCAACCTTCAACTTCAACTCTTGGAGTTGCTGGTCAGTAGCTAATTGTTTTGATTTTAACTGAGTGGTCGCAACTTCAAAATCATTATTTTCTCCTTCCAAAATCATCACCTGAACCGCCAATTTATCTTTTTCATCATCCAACCTCCATAGATCTTCAACCATTTTCTCCTTTTCAGATAACAAGTCACTATATTTTCTTTTCAGCTCTTTCCCTCAATCCTCTTCTCTATGTAGATTTTCTCATACCTTGGATAGTGTTTCCTTTGCAATTTCAAGATGGCCTACCAACTCATCCACATTATGCGCACTTGCCTAAGCCATCGCTACATTTGCGGCAGCTGCAAACTTTGGATCATTGTTAATTCCCTCCAAGATTGGAGTTTCTATTACTGTGACAACATCTTCATAATTGGCACACTTCATTCTTTTCTCTGATTTCCTAATGATCACTTTTCTATCAGGATCAAAAAAAATTGAATCAAGATTTGCCACCTCATTCTCTTTACAAGGACTATAAGGGACGAGTCGAAGCCCTGGTAGTGGACAATACCCTCCACTTATACTTTCTAAGGGCCCTACTTCCATATTTTGTACATGAGGACACTTTGACTCTTCTTCTTGATTAGCTTTTACCTCTTCTTCTCTTATCCTGCCTTCTTCCGCTGATCCTAATAGCCCTACTTCCATATATTGTACATCAGTAGTTTTTGCCTCTTCTTCTTACTTAGATTTTCTCTCTGCTTCTCTTATCCTGTCCTGTTCCACTGATTCTAGGGAACCTACTTCCATATTTTGTACATCATCACTGTTTGCCTCTTCTTGTTGCTTGGATGTTCCCTCTTCTTCAGTTTCTTCTCTAAGCAGTCTATCTGATGCTTCTTTTACCACCTTCTCATTCTCCTCCTGCTGCACTTTCTGAACTTCAACTTCCTTCTTCTTCTTCTCAACCTATGCTACTGACCTATCTAATACTTGTTCATGATGTGTATCTACCTCAACCTGCTTATCCTTATCAACAATAGGACTAGAATTCATTCCTTTTTTAGGACGATATCGGTTGTTTAGATCAATCATGTTCTTTGCGCTTCGATAAAACTCCTCATCCTTCCAAAATAAGTGGCCATACTCATAGCCAATCCTACAAAAGCCACGGTGTGCTTGCATCTTTCCTATTTTAAAATTTTCTTTTAAAATAAAAACATCATTTTTGCCACTTGACAAGAGTTTCTGAATGCATCTTCATATATGAGCAGAATATCTCTGTCTTCCATATTTATCCACATAGTTCCATTGGTTAGCAGTGGGCATATCATAACTAGTCATTTCCTTTATTAAGACTCACATTTCAATGTGACCTGTATAAGAAACAAGAGGAAGATTCTCACAGATTGAGATCAACATATTTAAAATTTCAAAGTCCTCTGCAATTTTCTCCATTAGAATCTTTCCAGTAAGCATATGATCCAAATGCTGAAACTTTTCGTGATTCATTCTTATACCAAACAATAACCTCTTATATTCATTTGCAGAAATCAATTCATGATTTGCATCCCAAAAAGCAGGGAATCCTTTGATTATCAATTTTTCAAATTGTTTCTTAAACCTGTTTACTTCCTCTCGTACATGTCCAGCTTTAACTTCAATATTTTCAATATGTGAATACTTCCCTAAAAATCTTCTAGCCCATGTAATGACTGAAATTCTATTCCTTATATCCATTGTTGTCAAATCCGCTTCAGTCAAACTATTTACGAAAGTTATTGCTCTTTGTGCTATTTCCTTTGGCTTTTTGTTCAGATTCTCTCTGGCTTCTCTACAGCTTTCAAAAGCATCTTTGGCCACTTTTTCTTTAACCTTCATATAATCAAGATAGGCTCTCAATTTTTCAACTTCTTTTATAATCTCATCCCACACCATATGCTTACAACCCTGCATTGCAGCTTGTCCTGTTACATGGGATGACAATCTTCTATTGTTATCAGACAATTCTTGATTCTTTGCTTGCAAGGCTTCAATTGCCTTATCCTTTGTTTCATTGTCTTCTTTTAGCCTCTGTGTTCCATTTTTCAATTCTTTAATCTCAACATCCTTCAGAATTATCTGGGACATGGCTTGTAAGAGACTGTTTGCTCCAGCTTTCTCTTCACTTGTACCTACATATGCCTGTTGCTGACCTAATTCTGTTAACTTTTTATTTACCTCTTCCAATTGCTCTTCCAAACAAATCTTCTCTTTTTCCCAATGAACTTTTTCTTCAGCGAGCTTCACCATTTTTGCAGTAATATCTTTCACTTCATCTGACAGCTCTTCTTTTTCCTTCTCTAGTACAGTTAGTTCGGCTCCCTGGATAAGCTGAGCATCTGGGATTTTCAGCCTTTGCTTTAACGTTCGAATTGTGCTGTCCTTTTCTTTGAGTAAATTTGTTGCCCCATCTCCGTCTTTGTTTACCAAATATGATTGCAATCCTTTTATTTGCTGTTGTCGAGACTTATTTTCTGTCTTTTCTTGTCTCAACTGGTTATTTAATTTGTCTACTAAAATCTTCAAATTGTTAACTTTTATGATCTCTTCCAAATAATCTGAGTATATAACTTCTTCGGTTTGTCTATGCAATAAGATTATGTCTGGAGCATTGATTTTATTCAAGTCAACTTTCATTTCTGAGATCATGTCTTTGGTAACAACTGAAAATTTAAGAGAGTTGTCTTTAACATTTCTACTAGTAAATAAACTGACTTTTGTGCTAGATATACTCCTAAACTTTGGAAATAATTTACTGGTTTGCCAGGAAGATTCTTGCTTGTTTTGACAGTGCTCATTAAAAACATCCATTATATTACATGGTTTATTTACATCTTTTTCCACCGGGGCTTCCTGAATACTATATTCATTTACTGTGACCTCTGGTATTTTGATTTCGGTTTTTTCTTCCTTTTCTGAAAATGCCATTAGATCTTGTTGCTCATCCATTTTTAACTTTTTCCCTTTTTCTTCTTCTTCAGTCTCAATGTTAGCTATGTCTTGTGCAGACCTTTTAGACCCCACCATTGCAGTGTTCACCGTGCTTATTGCCTCTACCATCGTACCTATCAATATCATTTCTTTTTCTTGAGAATCGGGAACAATTTCTTTGGTCTCCTTATAGTCCAATCAATTTGCTCTATCAGACATTCCCTCAATCACCTGATGATTCGGCGCTTTGATGCGATGACCCGTTCTCCTTTTTGAAATTATGTTTAACGGATCATATTTGATGGCTAGGTCTGTCTCAAATTCCATATCTTTCAATAATTTTTCTATATAGATAGCATCATTTTTGTTCTTCACTGTGAATGGACCAAGTGTAAACGGATACTTAATATCTGTTGCTTGTTTGAAAAACAAGAAATTATTATCTTCAACAATTAGTTTCTGCCTAAGAAACTCCAAGGCGAAAACCCTTAAGGTAAGAAACGCCGGTAAAATGTAGGGTTTATGTTTAAAGCCATATAACCTAATCACTGTATTGTCTTTTGACAGGAACCAATCCCCTATAGCATATTCAGTACTTAATTGCATCCATGTCTGCATCTCCAATAGTACTCTAGGCAACCTTTCTCCATAAATCATTCTGTAAATTTCTGAGAGCATATAATTTATGTAATTAAACATATTATTCTCCAATAAATTTGTTAAAACTATCTCAGGGAATTGTAGGTCTTTGTGATTGGTCATCGTGATCATTCTCATCAAGAATGACTGAAATCTAAAGTGTCTGAGAGCAGGGAAATTAACCATCTGGTAATGGATCTTTTCAGCTAACAATTCTTCAAATTTAAGTCGAGGAATTTGACTTTCATCAATCCCCAGTGGAACTATACTCATTCTATACAAAAGGCTTAATTGAAACTCAGTTATGTACATGTCTGTGTCGAAACCTAGGACCAAAGCTAACAAGGTTAAAACCAACTGGGTATTTTCATCAAATAGAGTGGCCTCTATAGGGTAAGCGATATCTGAAGTCCTTGCTTCCGGTTTAAGACATGTGGACATGAACTTTTCTCTACTATATTGAAGGGCTTGGTGATAAAACTCAATAGCAGAGGTTTCCGAAAAAATTTCAGATTCGAAGGTTTGGGAAAACTTTATTTCTAGGGCTTCAATTATGACAACGGGCTCTATTTTACAGACGGCTCTGCTTTTCTGACCGTCTAACACAGTCCTTTCTTCTCTGGAATAATTATCAACACAACACGACACTAATTCTGGAAAAGACGGGATTTGGTCAGGGCAGAAGGTTAGCAAGGATGACTGGTGGACTCTGTGTACGTCTATACCTTCTTCTAACAACCTAGAAAATTTAAGCTTGATTTCAGCGACCGGTAACCTAATTAGGGTATCGTAAATGTCCCCATCTCTGTCTTCTAGGGATTCTTTGGCTTTAAAAACGTCTATATCATGCACAATCTCCATTTAAATTATTTTTTTTTAAACAAATTGCTTTAAAATATGCGAGACAGGTCACCAGACCCTACCTATGCAGGCACGTCCTTTATCCTTCTGACGTAACTGGCAATCTCCACTGGTCTTCAAAACTCCCGAGAACAACAACACATAGACAAAATGTCGTTTTTGAAAACCCTTTTGTTTTATATAAGCTCTTTTTCTTATCTTTCTTGCAGCTTTCCGGATGTATTTTCTTTCCAGCTGTTGATTGCACGTATTAATGATTTGAGCCATCAGATCTTGCGCCCTTTATTCTCCACAGCGGTATCCACGATCCTACATAGTGGTTTTCCTTCCTGGTTTCGACTGCATGCGGATCAACCATCACGTGACACCTGTCAAGGTGGTTTGTTTACCGCAACCACCCTTTCCCTTATCGAGTGCGCATTTCCCCTCATGCGGATGCATCTCATCCCTTGATCCTTTCTTAATGCATATCGTCTGTCCGATCATCATCAATGTATGGTGCATCTCCCGTGTATTTTTTGCATCCGCCACGTGCCATGGCCCACGCTTCCACATTTTACTCTTTGGCGGTTCTGCATAGCGCTTCAGTGGTTTGTGATACCACTATCGCGTCGATGCGGGACAATAGCATTGCGCCAGGTATTCCAGTGGTATTGTATCCACAACCGCTCACCATCATTTTCACATGAGAGTTTTGACGATGCGGGAATCCACAACAACCATCGATCTTTTCTTGAGCCATCTCCGCCATTGGAACTTCGTCAAAATTTAATCTTTTCCTTTAAAATATGCGAGATAGGTCACGAGACCCTACCTGTGCAGACACGTTCTTTATCCTTCTGACATAACTGGAAATCTCCACTGGTCTTCAAAACTCCCGAGAACAACGACACATAGACAAAATGACGTTTTTGAAAACCCTTTTGTTTTATATAAGCACTTTTTCTTATCTTTCTTGTAGCTTTGTGGACGTATTTTCTTTCCAGCCGTTGATCGCACATATTAATGATTTGAGCCATCAGATCTTGCACCCTTTATTCTCCACGAGGGTATCCGCGATCCTACATAGTGGTTTTCCTTCCTGGTTTCCACTGCATGCGGACCAACCATCGCGTGACACCTGTGAAGGTGGTTTGTTTACCGCAACCACCCTTTTTGTTATCGAGTGTGCATTTCCCCTGATGCGGATGGGTCTCATCCCTTGATCTTTTCTTAATGCATGTCGTCCGTCCGATCATCATCAATGTATGGCGCATCTCCCATGCCACGACCATCTCCACGTGCATCTCCTATGCGTCCGCCATGTGCCATGGCCCACGCTTCCACATTTTACTCTTTGGCGGTTCCGTATGGATGCGATAGTGGTATCAGGATCAACCATCGCATGACACCTGTGAAGGTGGTTTCTTTACCACAACCACCCTTTCCATTATCGAGTGTGCATTTGCCCTGATGAGGATGGGTCTCATCCCTTGATCTTTGCTTAATGCATGTTGTCCATCCGATCATCATCAATGTATGGCGCATCTCCCGTGCCACGGCCATCTCCACATGCATCTCCTGTGCATCCGCCACGTGCCATGGCCCACACTTCCACATTTTACTCTTTGGCAGTTCTGCATGGCACTTCAGTGGTTTGGGATACCACTATCGCGTCCATGCAGGACAATAGCATTGCGCCACGTATTCCAATGGTATTGTATCCGCAACCTCTCACCATGGTTTTCACATAAGCTTTTTGGCGATGCGGGAATCCACGATGGAATACTGCTACGTGTAGCTTTTCCTTTTGCTTTTATCCATGGATATATTAAAAAAATGACTAACCTCTGAGCTCCGAAGTAAGAGCGTTTATTTCGTCTGGGCCTTGAGTCCCTTCACGAGCAATGACGGCTCTGTCCAGAGAGCGGGTGGCCTCGTGGTGCCTCCGACCCTGTACAGGAATAATAAGAACTTTATAAACAAAAAGAAAAAGCCCATGAAAAAAATGCAGAGCAGAACCACGATGATAATCACCCAGGATGGATTAAAATGAGCATTGAAGCAAGAATGAAGATGGTCCTACGCCCTTCCCATAGCTTTCACCCACAAAAAAAAAACGTATTGATAGCAAGAATGAGGATTTTTCCTCTTTTGCGTAGGTCGTTTCTTCTCCTCATATAGAATATAATATGTAAAACAAATTAGAATTTCAAATTGACAGAGTTTTGTTCAGAACTTCACTGGAATTTAATCTTTTCCTTTAAAATATGCGAGACAGGTCACCAGACCCTACCTGTGCAGACACGTCCTTTATCCTTCTGACGTAATTGGCAATATCCACTGGTCTTCAAAACCCCCAAGAACAACGACACAGAGACAAAATGTCGTTTTTGAAAACCCTTTTGTTTTATATAAGCACTTTTTCTTATCTTTCTTGCAACTTTCCGGAGGTATTTTCTTTCCCGCCATTGATCGCACGTATTAATGATTTGAGCCATCAGATCTTGCAGCCTTTATTCTCCACTGCAGTATCCACGATCCTACATAGTGGTTTTCCTTCCTGCTTTCGACTGCATGCGGATCAACCATCACGTGACACCTGTGAAGGTGGTTTGTTTACTGCAACCACCCTTTCCGTTATCGAGTGTGCATTTCCCCTAATGCGGATGGGTCTCATCCCTTGATCTTTTCTTAATGCATGTCGTCCGTCCGATCATCATCCATTATGGCACATCTCCCGTGCCACGGCCATCTCCACGTGCATCTCCCGTGCATCCGCCATGTGCCATGGCCCACGCTTCCACATTTTACTCTTTGGCGGTTTTGCATGGCGCTTCAGTAGTTTGTGATACCACTATCGCATCCATGCAGGACAATAGCATTACGCCACGTATTCCAGTGGTATTGTATCCGCAACTGCTCAATGTGGTTTTCACACGAGCTTTTTGGCGATGCAGGAATCCACGATAACCATCGATCTTTTCTTGAGCCATCTCCGTCGTTGGAACTTTGCCGGAATTTAATCTTCCCAAAAATTTCTTTCGGACTATAGCGCTTAGCCCCTAGCGACTAGCCCCTCAGCGTTCATTTTACCCCTCCCGGGGTGAATGCTAGTAAAATAATATTATAATCTTCTTTTAAAATGAAAAATGCATTATCGAATACAATTGCTTCCTAAGGTGCACACCATAACATTAGTGCTTACTCCCATAAAATGGCGCTTTTTAAATTAAAAATAAACATATTAATAATGTGAACTACAAAGTATATTGCAAATTAATTTATAAAATTGATCATATTGGAATGAAACATCCAATGAATAACAAGGTATTGATTTGAAACAATCATCCAAGGGAAATGACAAGCTCACAAGCTTTCGTTACTTTGGTTGAGTATTAGATTTTTTTACTTTTAAACTTTTTGAATAAGATATTAACAAATTCATTTGATTTAGTATTGAAAGAAGTTAAATTACATTATTGAAAGAAGTTAAATTACATTTTTATTATAAAAAGTTAATATAATGTAATTAGTTTATATTTTTTATGAAAAAATATTCAATAATAGAAATAAATTGAGATTTTAATTAGTTTATAATTTTTTATGAAAAAATATTCAATAATATAAATAAGTAGGATAATTAAATTTGAATTCAAAACGGTTTTTAAATTTTTATGAAAAATATCTTTTAAGTAAAAATATAAATAAGTATAATAATTAAACTCGAACTTAGTTGGATAACTTTAATACAATGTAATTGATTTCTTTTATAGTTTTATAAATTTTGATGGAATAATTATATTTGGATTATGAGATTTTAGTACAATGTCATATCATTATGTCATTTTGGATTAATTATTTGGAGATTTGGACAATAAATTCATTAATGATTTACAACTTGATGTAAATTTGATGGTTTGTAGCCTTGATTATTTGGACAATATATTATGTTTGTAAAGTGAACTTGAATTTTCCCGCCATCTTAATGCCCAAAACTTCAATAAATCCATTAGCAAATAATGGTTTGTAGAGAGACCTTGAATTTTCCATATAGTACAATAGTACCGATGGATGATGAACCACTTATTAAAGCTTTCTTTATCTCAACATCTCATCCAACTTTATTGGGAGAACCCATATTTGCCCACTTTTTTAATCTTAAATTTGTATTCATTATTTTATCCACATATTTTTGCAACTTTGGGGCAATTGCTAATAATATATTTATGGAATAGGTATTGTGTGGGGTATATTCTATTTTACGTATGGATATATGGTTTTTTTATGGATTTTAAAAAGTAGATGAAGGGGAAGTGTGAGCCAATGTAAGGATGGTTTGGCAAAACATAATAATAGTGGGTTTTGATCATACATGAAAGGAAGAAGGAATTCCCATTAGACCAAAATAATGATGTAAGTTTAATCTTTAAATAGAAGAATAAAATCCAAATAATTAAAGAAAAATTTTAAGTTCATATTTATTAACCTTCAATGATATTACTTGTGTAAATCCATCTTAACTCTGAATCTATCATGAGTTGAGAGGAATTAGTGCAAACCCTTTTTCGAGTACAAGATTTGAGGAAAAGTTTGCACCTTGAGGGATTTGATCCGTCTTTGAGTAGGATAGATCCAAAGTTAAGATGGATCTACACAATGTTTTGCAAATCGCACCTCTTCAACATAATTATTTTTATCAATATTATATATGTGTGATAATTGAGTCATGTTGAAGTGGTTACGGGATGGAGTGTTATCCTTGCTACCTAGATTTATCGTGGGTACCATTCTCAAAATGAAGAGGTAAATATCTATATGTGTTTAGAGAAATGGGCTTTTCTATTTCCCACTATAAGATATGGGTATCAAAAGGGGACTTTTCTATATCTCACTATAGGGATATGTGTGTGTATACATATATCTCCATATTGGATATATATATATTTACATATCCCATTATGGGGATAATGGGATATGTAAATATATATATATATATCCAATATGGAGATATATGTATACACACACATATCCCTATAGTGAGATATAGAAAAGTCCCCTTTGATATCCATCAATATCCTCCTCCATATTGAGATGTAAAAAAAGCTTTTTGAAACACCATTAAGATGTAGAAAAGTCCCCTTTAATACCCATTTATATCCTCCTCCATATTGAGATGTAAAAAAATCTTTTCGAAACAACAATTTTAAGACCTCCTCCATATTGAGATGTAAAAAAAGCTTTTTGAAACACCATTAAGATGTAGAAAAGTCCCCTTTAATACCCATTTATATCCTCCTCCATATTGAGATGTAAAAAAATCTTTTCGAAACAACAATTTTAAGACTCCTTAGTTCCAGTTCTAATTTATATACATTTCAGAATTCATACAATGTTATTCAACGCATAGATTTCTCTTAGCCCAAAAAAACAAATCAATGAGGAATTTCAGATTCAACCTTTCATAACATCATAATTTTCATACAATATTATTCAGTGCATAGATTTCTCTTAATCACATTCATACAATGGTATCAGTCCATAATTCTCTTAGCCCAAAAAAACAAATCAATGAGGAATTTCAGATTCAACCTTTCATAACATCATAATTTTAGTTATCCTCAAGTCCAATCCCTATAAATTTCCAGGCACAAGGTTCATAAAACGACATTCAAGACATCACTTTCTCCTACTCAATAAAATTTAATATATAAATTGTAACATCACAGGACCGATTTTCATGGGTAGAAAGTAATTGAAATCAGACAGTTTGTACTCCAAACCTTTTGCTATCTTCCACAGGGGGTAATGAGTGATCCAGTTGGACATGAGTTACATGTTTGCCAATATGAATGGAACAAAGTCCAATCTATGGCGCGAAAGAAAAAAGAGTAAACGATAGATTTATGAATAGACAGGCGATGCTTCGCATGTGCCCACCCACCCAGTGAATCAAGGGAGGGAGTATATGTTTTAATCAGTTGGCTGTCAGTAATAATGACGAGCTGTGGATTTGTCCACGTCCTTGCAACTGCCCAGTGTCCACCCACCCAGTGAATCAAGGGAGGGAGTATATGTTTTAATCAGTTGGCTGTCAGTAATAATGACGAGCTGTGGATTTGTCCACGTCCTTGCAACTGCCCAGTGTCTCTGCTCTTTCCATGTATCTTACCAATGGCCGATGTTTTTGAATAATCAAATTGTTTATTCAACAGAAGAAAAAAAATCTTTTACATAACAAAATTGCCCAGTGTCTCTGCTCTTTCCATGTATCTTACCAATGGCCGATGTTTTTGAATAGTCAAATTGTTTATTCAACAGAAGATCCAAGTTTTGAAAAAAAAAATCTTTTACATAACAAAATTTCCAGTTTTTATTGACTTATTGGGTCGTTATGTTTATAAAATTTGGATGGATTCAAAGACTTTCAAACTTGATTTAGTTATAGGGTTTTGGATCGATTCAAAGACTTTTCAATTTCGTACGAAATTGTTAAAATATTGCATCAATCCAACATATAATGATATCAGAAGTGTTTACTTGTAGTAAAATCGTAACGATTAAAAAGCAAATTCCTAACTTTTTTGATAAGATTTGGAAAAACAATTACTGTTCTTCATCTTCAACCAATTCGATGTAAAGAAAAACTAAATTCACATTCAATCAAAAAAACCCCTTTTAGGTCAGCGATATTTTCGAAGTCTATATAATTATCCCGACCATGGGAGCCCACTGCCCATCGTCATCGTCACGCACTTTACTGTGGGGACTGGGGAGACTTCGAGTCTTCCCTCCCTGTACGCTCATGAATTTTCCTTTCTCTTTCCCAAAGTCTCCAGTTTGAATGACCCTGACTTTGCACTGCTCATGGATCGTTCTTATCTTTACCATGGCCACTGTGGGCATCCACAATTGCAAATTACTATAAATCCCAAGCAGCAGAGAAAGAAGGTGAAGCTCTTGGAGCAGAGGAATCAATGGCGAAAGCCCAGAAATGTGCCGAGGAAGAAGTATGCCACCCGATTTCTACATGTATTCCGGGCATAAGTATTCATATCTTTGTGCCCATGATGCTGGTGTCGTTGGCTCTCATCATTAGGAATTGGGAAGTTGTAATGGAGGCTCTGCTCAGTTCCACTCCTATATGCTGTTTCCCTGAAGTTTGGCTTCGGCGTCCCGCTTCGGTTTTCTTGTTGTTTTTCTGTAATTTCATCATAGTTGTTCTCTCCATTGAATCGGGATTGTTGTGTGTAAATTCCGGTACTGATCAATATGGAGATTCAAGTTCATCTGTGAAGGAAAGTGAAATCTGGCCAAAGCTGCCGAACGTGTTGGAAGGGACTGGGACGGAAAGCAGAGAAGCTCCTGGGAAAATCAAATGCATTAATTCCATATCCATGAGTGTTACTGTTACACAATCTGAGCAGAAACAGCCAGCTGCTAAGCGCACCCGCAGTGGCAATAGTAAAAGGGGATATGCACAAGGCAGAGGCCAAGACGATTTTCACATGGAATCGACAGTCCAAGATCAGAATCTTGTGGAATTTGAACCGATGGCCCTGGACCAGGCCCAGGCTCAGGCTCAGGCTCTTGTGGAATTTGAACCAATGGCCCAGGCTCAGGCTCAGGCTCAGGCTCTTGTGGAATTTGAACCGATGGCCCAGGCTCAGGCTCAGGCTCTTGTGACAGTGGATGGGGGCGATGATGAACTAAAGCAAAAATGCGATGATTTCATTTCTAAAGTTCATCATCAAATACGTTTGCAGAGTTCATACTTCAAATAAAAATCATAACAGTTGGATATGTCTATCTTATTAGGACTAACAGTTGGATATGTCTATCTTATTAGGACTAAGAGCAGCAAGATATGTCTATCTTACTAGGACTATGAGGACTAAGAGCAGCAGGAATTCTTGAAATCGTTATGGACGAATGTATTAATCATAACAGTTAGATATGCCTATCTTATTAGTCCTAATCCTAATAGGAGCAGCAGGAATTTTTGAAATCGCTATGAACGAATGTATTAGTCTCTACAAGGTTTTCAATGTATTAGTCTCTACAAGGTTTTCAGGGCACAGTTCTTTTATATGCTTATCTTATTTTGTAATTTTTGAATGCCCTTAGAGTTTATACTTCAAATAACAATCATAACAGTTGGATATGCCTATCTTATTAGGACTATTTTGTAATTTTTGAATGCCTTTAGAGTTTATATTTCAAATAACAATCATAACAGTTGGATATGCCTATCTTATTAGGACTAACTAAGAGTAAAGGAATTCCTGAAATCTTGAAATCGCTACGGTCTGCATAGTTTTTTGATATGCCTATTTTATTTTGTAATTTTTAAATTAATTTTCAAAACTCATATTTCAAATAATAATCATAACAGTTAGATATGTCTATCTTGTAATTTTTGAATTTGTTTTCAGAATTCATACTTCAAATAACAATCATAACAGTTGAATATACCTATCTTATGAAAACTAAGAGCACCAGGAATTCTTAAAATAGCTATCAAATAATAATCATAACAGTTAGATATGTCTATCTTGTAATTTTTGAATTAGTTTTCAGAGTTCATACTTCAAATAACAATCATGACAGTTGGATATACCTATCTTATGAAAACTAAGAGCAGCAGGAATTCTTGAAATCGCTATGGAATGTATTAGTTTCTGCACCGTTTTCAGGGCAAGGTCTTTTGATATATATATTTTTTTAGTTTTTGAATTAGTTTTCAGAGCTCATATTTCAAATAACAATTATAACAGTTGAGTAAGCCTATTTTATCTTGTAATTTTTGGATTACTCTAATGGAATATAGATTTGTAAACTTATGATTATAAAAAGTTTCAAACTTTTCAATTTTTTTCTTCATTTTAATTTTGATATTAACAATGCAATACCCTTATTTTGTAATGTCTTACAGTTATAAAATAATCTGTTGACATTTTATCATTGTAAATATAAGCACTCTGGTTATTTATTTTATTCTGAAATATGTAACTAAAATAGATTGCAATTTAGTTTCATTGGAAGATTTCCTAAATGTATCATATCATCCACATTGCAGAGGGAAAATTATGATATATGTATATAAGATAAAAGCATGCTCCTGGGTATATTATTGTTTTGCTTTCACTTTTAAGTAAATAACAGAGTAACCCATTTTGAGAATTTACAAATAGTTCTACTTTTTCAGTCTCTTAGCCTTCACATCCAGATCAGGCTAAGAAAATTGCAGTTTTATTTAGCTTACTCTTTAGTTCTATTTAAACAGTTATTATAAGCTAATCTTTTCATGGTTAGTTTGGTTTAAAACTATATTTTGAATATCAAAATAAACATTAAACCAGCTCAAATTCATCTTTTATGTGTTAAGAGGGATCAAATTTTTAAAAGTGCAAAGTTTTTTTAGAGTACAAAAATTTAATGAAAGGTTTGTATTTCTAAAGATTTGATCCTTCTATGCTCATGATAGATGCAGAGTTAAGATAGATCTACACTGACTCATGTTAGATCCAAAGTTAAGATTGATCTACTAGATCGGGAGTTAAGATAGATCTACTAAATCCAGAGTTAAGATGGATCTAAGTTGGTATTCTGCAGATTACAAATAACCTTCTACAATCATATTTCTGATAACTAAGCAATATATATTCACAGTTAACAATTATTTTTATTAACTTTTAAGTAAAATGTGTCGGTGGTAAGTTAAGCACAACAAGAATTATACATCTCCTCTATATTGAACTAACTTTTAAGTAAAATGTGTCGATGGTAAGTTAAGCACAACAAGAATTATACATCTCCTCCATATTGAACTACAGAAAAAGCATTTAAACATACCAAAAAATTTATCAAAATAATATGGTTAATGACCCCTGTCAACTGCTTCAGCCGGGTAGTGGGTTGATAGGGTTCTCATACCTTTTCTCATTTTGTGAATATATATTTGTTAGATTGAAGTTTAATAGTTGAAACAGGGCATGTAAACGGTCCAGATTTAAAATTCCATTGTTTTCTGTTCTGTATGAAGGCATTTTCAGTAATCTCGTTTTTTGTTGGTGTTTATTAGTATCCTTATATAAATATGAGAGAAAGGAGGTTGACCTCTAAAACTTCATTTTTTCCATCATCAAATACACTAGTATATGACTGAAGGTGTTTTCACTTCAAAGATCCAATTTAACTGGATCACAAAAAAATAAAATAGAAAACTTAACACTGCAAACTTGATTGGAAACTTTCCTACTCACTACTGTGCATCAGAATCTTGCCAGTAATACCCTCCCTTTTGCTCATATTTACTTGTGATTGGCTCCACGTGGCACAGAGTCTCAGCAAGAGAGTCAATTTTCCCCTTCTGATATCAGGAGAGTTCAGGTTCAGTTGTTTTCACATCCTCCATAAATTGCCCTCTAGTGTGGGTCAAGGTCATCAGTGGCAACAAAAAATGGGCCCTCTCCACCCGAAATTCTGGCAGTGAAGCATCAGTATTTTTGGATTATATCTGAGGTTGAATGGTTCTGGTTTAGCGTTTATGCCAAGCTTCGCTTTACTGTATTACAGTGCAAAACAAATTAGCCAGAAATCAAAGAGAATTGAAGTTCACGTTTCATTTTCATTATCCCTTTATGGTTAAGTCATATAAGAATATTGTGAAATGTTTTAATGTTTTGAGTGGATATTCTATGTATTATCGTGGGATTTAGACAAAACATCTATCATAATATAATTTTCAGAATTTTTTACACAATGAATTATTGGGAAAACCTCCACAGTCAAATATGTGAGACTTTTAGCAATTTTTTTTTTGTTTATTCATTTTTTAAATGTTAACATAAAATTGTTTAAATAAATATGAGTTATCTTCAAGGGGGATTGAATACCTGTGTAGAGTTTTTGTTCTCGACGCGTTTCGGACTCCATAGTTGAGTCCATCGAGAGAAGGTATCTCAAATGAAAGCTACACGAATTTTACATTATTTATATTGTCATGATATTTTTATTTAAAATTATTTAAAGAACCAATTTTGATTAATTAATTTACCTTAGTGTATATATTTATTATTCAATGATGTGTATTTATTAGTAATCCTCATTAAGCTTCAAAGTTTGTTTTTATTAAATGTTTTGATTATAATAAATTATTATAAATTTAATAATGTTCATATTATTAAGAAAATTCTAGTAAGTACTAAAAATTGTTAAATTATTTAAAGAATTTTTTATAAATTTTTAAAATTTTAATCTTAATCTAGAAATTTATATTATAAATTTTTCAATTTAAATTTTATAATTAAATTTTTAATTTAGAATTCTAGATTAAAATTTTTTATTTTTTATTTTAATTATAATTTTTTAATTTTAATTTAATTTTTAAGTAAAATATGTATTCAATGTTTAGTTTTTAGAATTATGTATAATAAATTTTCCAATTTAAATTTAAATTTTGTAATTAAAATTTTAATCTAGAATTTTATATTAAAAAAAAAAATTAAATTAAATTATAATTATAATTTTAAATTTAATTTTTATGTAAGAAATGCATTCAATGTTTAGGTAATATTTAATTTTTAAAATTATGTATTATGAATTTTTCAATTCAGACTAGGTTGAAGGAGCATTGTGCACAGTACTCCTTCAACCTAATATGAATCACAATTTTTCAACCTCCATCTCCACAGTGCTCCTTCAACTTAGTATGAGTCACAATTTTTAGTACTTACTAGAATTTTCTTAATAATATGAACATTATTAAATTTATAATAGTTTATTATAATCAAAACATTTAATAAAAACAAACTTTGAAGCGTAATGAGGATTATTAATAAATACACATTATTGAATAATAAATATATACACTAAGGTAAATTAATTAACCAAAGTCGGCTCTTTAAATAATTTTAACTAAAAATATCATGACAATATAAATAATATAAAATTCGTGTAGCTTTCATTTGAGATACCTTCTCTCCTGAAGATGGACTCAACTATGAAGTCTGAAACGTGTCGAGAACAAAAACTCTACACAAGTATCCAATCCCCCTTGAAGATAACTGCAACTGTGAAAGTCTAAACGTAAACATAAGTTGACAATTTTTATTTTTTTTAAATAAAATGTTACTTACTAAAACAAATATTATAAAAAGAATTTTAACTTAAAAACTCTACTTCTGAATTTTCATTTAAGAACTCCACTTCTATCAAAATTTGAAAAAATATGTTTCTTCAAAAATAAAAATAAAAATTATGCTCTCTAGCAAATATTTTAAAAAATATTTGACCTTTCAATACATAGATACATCACTTGATTATCTAATAACTAATGATTTATTATAAACCATAACTAAGTCTTTAAAATAAAAATTATTTTCAATAAAATTAAAAATATTTTCAATAAAAATAAATTAGAATATTGGTAAGAACATTATTTTCTAGGTTTAAAAAGACTGTAAATAATTATTTTATTAAATAATCTAAACTTTATATTTAATTTGAAAATTAATATTAAAAAAATTAAATGTTATCGGCAAAATAATTACCAAAAGCTCCATTAATATTACAGAACTTTGGGCTCATGACCATGGAGGTGCGAAAGCTTGCGACTAGGGTTTGCAGGCGGCAGTCTAGCCAGCGGATAGGCATATGTTGCTAAGGTGTCGTGTTTTGTTTTCTTTTCCGTGGGCTGGGTTAGGCGCAGAAGGCATCGCCATTCCTTTTCTCGAGGGAATTGTTTTCACTGTCTGCGGTTTTGTCAGGGTTTTCTCTGACTATTTTCCTTTTTTACCCTTGCTCTTTGACCCGGGGGTTTTTACTGCACTTTACTGACAATGGAGTTTCAAGATCTTGTGGACTACTCTAGCGACCACCTCGAGGCGAGTGATATTTGGGTTTTTCCAGCTGGCGACTGCAAGGCTGAGGTGGGTACTCGGTCTCCGGAAGGGTTTGTGAGTGTATTTCCTGAGGTTTTCCAACCCCCCCTCCCATTCCCGGTCTTTATCCCACAGACTTTCTGAACCTTCATTCTTCATCGGAGTTGGATCAAGGGTTGCCATTCTCGATCGGTTTTGATGCAGGGTTTCCTTCTGATGCGCTAGGGGGGACAACTTGGGGTTTTTCGGGTCTTCAACACCCTCTGTTTACTGCTCAAGGCTTCTAGTCTAGACGGCGTTCTTCATATGAGTTTCTGGATGGATTCAGTGCGGGCTTCCGCCCAGGCTTAGGCAGGTCGGAAGGGGACTCCCGGAGTCACAAGGGAGTTTTGTTTTAGGTTTGGTACAACAGAGAGACTCCAGGTTCTTAGTGGATTTCCTTGGGGCTCTAGAACACAGAGGCTGCCCTAGCCCGCATCCAAGTAAGGATTCAAGTTTGAAATTCAGAAGGGGCCCTGAGGAGGAGGTTTTGGAGAATATTTCACGGAAAAGAAACAGGAGGAGATGGAGGAAATCTAAAGGGAAGGGCTCCAACTATACATTAGGAGAAGACATCGGTTTTTACCAGGTATTGCATATGGCCAAGTAGACCTTAGTCAGACGGGCTTATGGGCGATCCTTTGCTTTTCGGATAGTGGTCGAATGGGCAGAGGAGAACTAGAAGGAGAAGCTGGGTTATGTGCCGGAGGTGGTGGCTCTTTCAAGGAATTGGTTTGCCTTCAATTTTCTCCAGGACGAACATGCTCTTTGGGTTTTGAGCAGGAATTGGAATCTGGATCATGCCCCTTTTTTCCTTAAACCTTGGAACCCCCTTTTTTATGCGAGCAGGGAAAGGATGGATACAATCCCTCTGTGGGTGCACCTCCCTGGCCTCCCTCTTCACTACTGGTCAGAGGAACATCTTAAAAGCATTGGCAACATTCTGGGTACTTTTTTAGAGGCAGACTCATCCTTTCTAGAATCTAAACAAAGGAAGGTTGCTCATGTCCTGATTAGTATCAATGTTAGAGAGGGTCTTGTTGAAGAGATGGATTTGTGTTGGGGTCCTTTTGTTTTTACCTAGAAACTAGACTATGAGAACATTCCCTTTCGTTGCCGCAGGTGTCATGATTATGGACACCCTGTGGCAGATTGCAAGCTTCAGCTTAGGACCTTAAACGACTCTCACTCTTAGAAGGAGGGGGGATTTGAAAGCGAAGCACATCCAATTCAGGAACTGCCTCCTCAGTCAGTGCCTTCCCAAGAACCTGACAAGGATCATGTGTTTGAGACTAGTCAGGATGAAGGAATTCTTTCTTCAACTCCAGAGGAGGAATCCGATTGTCATAATGTTTTCCAAAGTCTTCAAGTGCATTCTTTCACGGGTATTTCTTCTCCCCCTCTCACTCAGTCCATAAATTTTTTCTGAATAATGTTTCAATTTCGGGTCTTGATTGGTTCGAGGGCATCAAGAATATTTCCATTTCTCCCCACTTTCCTTCGGCTCCCCCATCCTTACTTGGTATCCCCTCTAAAAATCCAATTGAGGTTTCCCTCCCCCCTAACTCCGACCCTCCCATGTCTGAAATCGGCTCCCCATCCTCTCCATCTGATTCCTCAGATTCTGGTTATTTTCTTCATTCTACCTTCAAAAAAGCCTCTGGAGGTCTTGGGAAAGGCAGGAACCAACCTGCCAAAGGTAGAGGTCGAAATTCCTTTATTTCTAAGGTGCATACCAAAGCAAGTAAGGACCTTTTGGAAGGAAAGCAACAGTCAATTGAAAGGGCGCTTAGAGTAGTGCGAGCCCAGAAGAAGGGTTGCAAATGAAATTGATGTCCTTCAACTGTAGGGGTCTTGTTGGTCCCCCCATAAGATCAGCACTCAAGAGGGTGGTCAGCCTTGAACGTCCGGATGTAATTTTACTTCAAGAAACGATGGGAGTAGGGGAAGAGGTTAAAGCTAGGCTAGAAAGTTGGTTTCCAGGCTGGCTTTTTGAGGCTTCGAATGCTCAAGGTAGGTCTGGTGGCCTAGATTTGGGGTGGAATGAAAGAACTGTGAAGGTTTCAAACCTGTGGGGGGTGGACTCGGTCCTAGGTATGACCTTCTCAGCCCTAGACATTGGTGAGGTTCTAACCATCTTTAATGTGTACGAGCCTTATCAAAACAAGATTCCCTTTTGGGAAACTTTGTTCAACAAATCCTTGTTAAAAGGCGAATCGATGATTCTGGGTGGCGATTTAAATTTTTCTCTAGGGCAGGCGGAAGTTTGGGGGCCTCATGCTCTTGCAAACAATTTCACTGATTCTTTCACTCAGAATCTAGCAGAAAGGAACTTGATTGATTTAGAACATGTCCGTATCAAGCCAACTTGGAAAAACGGTAAAACAGGAGAAAAACGAGTTGCAAAAAGGCTGGACAGGTTCCTAGTTGCAGAACAGTTGGTGGACAGATTTTTCCATATCAGACATAGGATTGGTAGTGGGGGTAGTTCTGATCATTTTCCCATCTTTTTGGAATTAAAGAATGGCCCGAGTAAGCCTCCAAGCCCCCTAAAATTTAACAAAGTATGGCTGAAAGATGAGTCCTTTATCAATTTGATAAAATCACTGTGGATTCCATTCAGTCAAAGGGATCCTCGTTCTGCTGCTTTTCAATTTGCAGCGAACATTAAAAGATTGAAGGGCCCAATTTAAAATTGGGCTTTGGCTAAAAGGCAAAGGGAGGACCAGGAGTTAAAGCAGATCGAGGAAGAACTATCCAAATTCTATTAGGAAGAAGGAGGGGGATTACTGACTCAGGAAACAAAATAAAACTTGGTTAGACTGGAAGGTAGAAGGAACACACTGTTACTGGAAAAGGAAGAGACTTGGAGATTGAAGAGCGGGGCAATTTGGTTGGAAAGCGGTGATGATAACAAAAAATTCTTTCATGCATATGCCAAAGGTAGGAAATCTTCCAATACAATTTGGAGCCTAGACAATTCTCAAGGGGAGGCTCAAACCACTTTTGAAGGTATGGCCAAGGTTGGACTGAACCATTTCCAGAATATCTTCAAAGCAAACAATCGGGTTTCCATTGAGGAAGTCATCAGATTGGCTCAACTCTTCCCTCGTTTTGTGGAAGAGGAAGACAACAAAACCTTGATGGAAGAAATCTCAGAAGAAGAGTTGAAAGAAGTCTTATTTAGCTTCCAGAAATATAAAAGTCCCTACCCTGATGGATGGACGATTGAATTCTTCCAAGAGATCTACAATTTCCTTGGAACATATATTTTGAGAGTGGTAGAAGACACCAGGAAATCTGGTAGAATCCCTGCTAGATTCAACTCTACTTTTATAGACTTTATTCCAAAATCTAATTCCCCTTGTTCTTGTTCGGGTACACAGGGTACTACCAAAGGACCGAACACCAAGAGCAACCACTTCACACAAACAGATCACAGATCAACACACCGATGTTTTGACGTGGTTTAAACCCTCTTGAGGGAAACACTCCACGGCCCCGGCCAAATAGCTTCTACGGGACAATTTATTATGCAAAGAAAGAAAGTTACAAATGAGCTTCTCATAATCGATCAACTAAACAATGACCCTCCATGCTCTTTAAATAGACATCATGGACCAATCAGGTGTTAAGCCACGGATCAAGGTTAGGTTTGATCTAAGAGAAGTTGAGCCGTCGGATCACTCTATGTCGGGAACATATCGTGACCGTCGGATTTAAGTATTTACAAATGCATACTAATGCATACTAAAGAAACACACTATCCCTAATGGATATATTACACAAGTTGATCTTAACTAACTCCTAAGTGTCTAAATATCCTAACATTCCCCCTTAAGAACAACTTGGGATAGGATTGAAGGATTTACAAAAGTGACACTATTAGGAGAAGGAAGGAGGCATTAGAGCCTATCCCCCCTTAATGACAAGTTCCTGAACTCCTAACATAGATCGAAGTTTAGAAAACTTCGCTTCTGTAAGAGACTTGGTGAAGATGTCTACAACTTGATCATCTGTAGGGCAAAAGAGCACTTCAAGAACACGATCATGAACAAGATTTCTGATGAAGTGCATATGTAGCTCAATGTGTTTGCTGCGTTGATGTAGAACTGGATCTTTGGCAAGATTAATGGCACTTTGATTGTCGCACCAAAGTGGAGTAGGTTGATGCTACTCGAATCCAAACTCTGAAAGGATCTGTCGAAGCCATAAAGCTTCCTGACTGGCATTAACTATTGCTCGATATTCTGCCTCTGCTGAAGAAAGAGTAAGAGCTTGTTGTTTCTTACAAGCCCAAGTAATAGGTCCAGATCCCAGATTGAAAACATAACCTGTAGTAGACTTTCGATCATCAGGATCGCCGACCCAATCTGAATCAGTGAAACCAACCAACAAAGGTTTCCCCCCTGTACTGTAATGAATCCCAAACTAAACTGTACCTCGAATATATCGAAGTATTCTTTTAGCTGCTTTCCAGTGACTTTCATGAGGTGTCTGCATATAACGGGCAACACGACCAACGGCAAAGGAAAGGTCAGGACAGGAATGAGTCAAGTATAAGAGACTACCAACAAGCTGACAATACAAGGTGGCATCAACTTCAGGTGAAGTACAAGTGGCAGAAAGTTTGAGTCCAGACTGGAAGGGAGAAGGGGCTGGTGTACAATCTTCCATGTGAAGCGACGAAGAAGGTTACAAGAATACTTAGACTGAGAAAGAAAGATTCCTTCTTTGGTTTGCAAGACTTGGAGACCAAGAAAATAATGCAAATGTCCTAAGTTTGACATTTCAAAATTTGTTTTAAGACTGGATTTCACATGGGTTATAATCTTAGGGTCACTAACAGTAAGAATAAGGTCACAACATATAGAACAAGTATGATGAGATGGTTTCCTACTTTCTTGGTATAGACATTGGGATCAGAATGGCATCTAGAAAAACCAGTGTCAAGGAGAAAGTTATCCATTTTGGCATACCAAGCTCTAGGAGCTTGCTTAAGGCCATATAAGGATTTCTTAAGGCGGCAGCCAAGGCTAGAGTTATTCTGAACATATGCAGGAGGTTGTTCCATGTAAATTTCCTCCTATAAATCACCATGTAAGAAGGCAGACTTGACATCCATTTGATGGACTTCCCAGTTGTGTAAGGTTGCAAGGGAAAGAACAAGGCGGATGGAGTTCATTTTTACGACGGGAGCAAAGGTTTCATTGTAGTCAATCCCTTCAACTTGGGAAAAACCTTTGGCAACTAACCTTGCCTTAAGTCTTTCAACACTTCCATCTGATGCATACTTAGTTCTGCAGACCCATTTACATTTGACAAGTTTTTTTTCTTTTGGAATAGGTACAAGATCCCAAGTATCGTTCGCCATTAAGGAACAATATTCTTCATCCATGGCTGCATCCCAATCTGGATTCCCTGAAGCTTCTGCAAAAGTTTTTGGATCATGATTCTCGGAAACTTGAGCCAAAAGAGAAGAGGCTCGCTAAAACTGAGAACGTGTTCGACGTTGATCTCTAGGATCACCGACAAAATCACCAGTTGCTTCACATGTTGAACGGACCCATCGAGGAAGCACTTGTGCTGGTGCAACTGGAGGAACATGAGCAGGCGGAGGTGGATTTTCATCCTCACTGTCATCATCAGAAACTGGAGTTGGAAACCTGCCAAGGAAGTTGGAAGAAGAAGAAGAAGGCACAAACGTCGAATCAGGCTTGCAGGCCAAAGATGGCACAATCATCGAGTTAGGCTCGCAGGCCAAGAGATTTTCATCAAATTTAACATCTCTTCTAATGATTATATCATGAGAATGTGGTTGAAGAAGTCTATAACCTTTTACATCTTCAGAATATCCAACAAATATGCACTTTTCACTTTTAGGCTGCAATGCTTTCCGTTTTTCATCCGGAATGTGAGCCCATTCTTCACTACCAAACACACGGAAGTGACTTACATCAGGTTTAGTTTTACTCCATGCTTCTTCTAGTGTTATACCTTGTAATGCTTTAGTGGGGGTGCGATTAACTATGTAATTTGCACAATTAATGGCTTCAGCCCAAAATTGAAGACTTAGTCCCTTAGATTGGATCATGCAATTGGCCATTTCTTTTAAAGTGCGGTTCTTCCGCTCAGCTACACCATTTTGTTGTGGTGTATATGGAACAGTGTGCTGTTGTTGGATGCCTTGTTCAGTGCAGAAAGTAGTGAACTTATTGTTAACATATTCTCCTCCATTGTCAGATCTTAACTTAATAATTTGATGACCAGATTGTTTTTCAACAAGGGCCTTGTAGGCTAAGAACATGTTAAATACTTCGCTCTTAAGTTTTAGGAAATAAACCCAAGTGTGTCTGGTGTAATCATCAATGAAAGTTAAGAAATATTTGAAACCAGAAAAGGAAGCAGATGGAAGAGGACCACACAAATCACTATGCACAAGCTCCAAGGGAACCGAGGCGTGCCAAGAGGCACGTTTGTCAAAACTGTCCCGATGATGCTTTCCGAGTACACAACCGAAGCAAACACCATCCCTGTAAGATACCATCGGAAGACCTGTCACCATATTTTCTTTACATAGTTGTTGCAATGAGCGATAATTTAAGTGACCAAATCGCTCATGCCAAAGTTTGCTCAAGTTATCACTATGAGAAACAAAAACTGAAGGGAAAGGTGATGACCCAAAGTTGTTAAACTTGTACAACCTGGTAATATCATCAACAATTTCGGTAGCTAGGACCTGTTGAGGATCTTTAAAATCCTTGATTACAACTTGGTGAGGTGTAAAGGTCACAGTTTTACCTTCACCAGAATGAGTGATCTGATACACTGATAACAAATTGCAGGAAATTCGTGGAACACATAGTACATCACTAAAATGACCATTATCTACTAGAACTGTTCCAGCTCCTACAACACTTAGAGATCTATCATCACCAACAAATATTTGTTTGGTGTTACATTCATGCATAGTAGAAAAGATGGCTTGATCCTTAGCTATATGATAAGATGCTCCAGAATCAATGAGCCATTCATTTGAAGTAGAAGAAGAAGATGCATTATAAGAATAACCAGAAGCACAAAGTGCATGTCCATGAGAGGCAGATTCTGAAGGCGAATCTAGGCTAATGTGGTGCTTCTTCATTGCTGCTTCCAAGGCTGCCATCTTCTTGAAACACTTAGATTCATCATGATTATCTTTCCCGCAATAGTTGCAATGATGCTCAGTCTTCTTGCCTTTTGGCTTGGATCCTTTGTCATTTTTTAAAGAAGGATCTGACTGAGAGGGTTTTGGACCCTTGTTTGACTTATTATTGCGAAAATTTTGTTTCTTGGGAGGCTTAGACTTTTCTTTCTGTTGGGACAATAAGGCTTTCCCAGATGTATCTGCATTTTTTATTATTCCAAGATGAATGAGTTTATCTTGTTCCCTAATCAAGGAATCACAAAAGGATTCAAGACTAGGCTCTTGATAGCTAGCTGCATTCAAGGATGCTTTCATGGAGTAAAATGTAGATACAAAAACAGAATATGCAGGTCCAAGTTTGGAAAGAATATGATAAATGCATTGTTTGTCTTCCCTCTCAATTTTACATTCTGCACATAAGAGTTTAAGAGTTTTGTACTTAGATAAATAATCTTGAATGCATGAAAAGTCACTTGGATTTAAAGAAATCAACTCATTTTCGAGTTGGTGACCTCGAATTTCATTGTGTTTACCAAACACAGATTCCAACTTGTCCCAAGCAGCATTAGGTTCATCAATTCCAGATATGTGGAATCGCAAATCAGTAGAGATTGACATCCCAATCAATCCACGAGCTTCATCACATCTATTTGCCCCTTTTATTTTCTTATCATCATCAGTGGGTTCTTTTTCTATCCCTGAGGTAATTCTGAAAAGTCCCCTACTTCGTAGAACATCCTCCATACGAGATTTCCATGAGAAATAGTTGGAACTGTTAAGTAGAATATCACAAGGGGCGGCCATATTTGTAAATTAATGGCTGTAAAGGAAGCCGTCGGATTTAAGTATTTACAAATGTATACTAATGCATACTAAAGAAACACACTATCCCTAATGGATATATTACACAAGTTGATCTTAACTAACTCCTAAGTGTCTAAATATCCTAACAGTTCTCTAAATGACTTTAGGCCGATTTCTCTCAGTAATTGTATCTACAAGGTGGTTACTAAAATTATAGCCAGACAAATCAAGGCTATTCTCTCAAACCATATTTCAGGGGAACAATTTGGGTTTCTGGAGGGAGACAGATTCATGAAGCTATTGGCATAGCTCAGGAAGGTTTGCACAGTTTAAAAACCAAGAAGTTGAAGGGGGCAATTCTTAAAATTGATTTATCAAAGGCCTATGATAAAGTGAGTTGGTTGTATATTCACCTTTTGCTCACTCATATAGGTTTTTACATTGGCTTCATTAGGTGGATTATGTGTTGCATCACTACTATTTCCTTCTTTGCGTTAATTAATGGGGCAGCTTCTCCTTTCTTCCATTCTGAAAGAGGCCTTAGAAAAGGATGTCCTTTGTCTCCCCTATTGTTTCTTCTAGTTGCGGAAGGTTTGAGTCGTGCATTAGGAAAGCCAAAAGGAAGGGATATTTAAGGGGTATCCAGATTTCTCCAGAGCTCCATATAACTCATTTACCTTTTGTAGATGATGTGCTTATTTTCTGCACTGGTTCGGAAAGGGATGCTAATAAGCTGTGGGAGATTCTTGAACTTTTCTCAAAGGCTACTGAGATGGAAATCAATGCTGGAAAATCTACCCTTTCCACAAATCTTCTTAGTGTAGAGGAAGTGTTAGCCTGAAATAGGTTTTTTCCCTTTAACCACATTCCTTTGCAAGAAGTTCTGAAGTATCTAGGTTTTAACCTGAAACCCAATGATTATAAAAAACAAGATTGGAAGTGGTTGTTAGAAAAGTTAGAAGAATATTGAAGGTGTGGAGTCGTAAATGGCTCTCCCAGGTAGGGCGGTTGGTGTTGGTTAAGTCAGTGCTGGAAGCAATTCCTGTGTATTGGATGTCCTTGTCTTGGATCCCAAAGGGAATTTTGGAATCAGCAAGGATAATTTGTTTTCATTTTTTATGGAGTGGAAAAGAGGATGCCTTTGTTTCGCCATGGGTAAGATGGGAAAAGATTTCCATCCCCAAAGCTTTGGGAGGTTAGGGATTGAATAATATCTTTCTTTTCTCTACAGCGTTAGCAATAAAAGGTGGATGGAGATTTCTCAAATCAGATAGTTTATGGACTCAGGTGGCGACTCAAAAATACATTGCTTCGGATTCAATTGAAGACTCGATTAGGAATCTTGGGAAGTCTCACTTAGGAGGTTCAGTGATTTGGAAAGCAGTTGTTTCCTCCTTCCAAGTTATTGAAAATGATCTGGTATGGAACATTGGAAATGGTTGGAAGGTTAGAATCGAAGAAGACCCTTGGGTAGGATGTGATCAACAACACATTTGACTAGTCCAGACGGTGGACGCCTTGAGGCTGAGGGGTTTAGTATATTTAAATCAGCTTGTTGATCCCTTAGTGCGATTTACGTGGATTCAAGCTTGGAGACTGGCAAGCACTTTGGGTCTAATTGAAGCTGATGAAATTGAACTCACTAGATACCTTAGGGATCTCAACAGAGCTCAAATCCATCTTAGCGATAGGGAAGACGAGCCCATTTGGGATGCAAACCCATTCGGAGATTACACTCCAAAAGGTGGTTATTTACGTCTAAGTGAAGATTTATTTCAAAGAATCTCGGTTTGGTGGTGGAGAAAACTGTGGAAAATCAAAATCCCTCCAAAGACATGTCTTTTTATGTCAAATGTTTTGGAAAACAAAGTGCCTACTTGGGACAATCTTCAAAAAAGGAACAAACATGGTCATGGTTGGTGTGTTCTTTTCAAATATGATGAAGAGTCTGTCCTTCATCTTTTCCTCAAATGCAATTATATTAAAGAGGTCTGGGTTGAATGTTCTAGAATTCTTGGTCACCAGTGCAGATGGGTCGGAATCACAATTGATCAAGCGTAGAAATCCTGGTATTCTGATCCAATTTTCAAGGTAATCAAAGCTCTCCCACTACTGGTTCTCTGGGGGTTCTGGTTGGTAAGAAATTGTCTCGTCTTCTCAGAAAAAAAAAAGTACCCCATAAATTACAGCAGCTTCTAGTTGTGGTCTTCTTTCTTCTTTCCCACAAAACAGCAGAGCATTAAGACATAGGATTATTCAGGCAGTGGAAATCAACAAGACTCAGTCGTGGGTTTTTTTTTACGGTGCTTCTCAAAATAACCTCTGTGGGGGGGGGGCTTTACTTTTCCTTTCTGACGATCATTTCTTCGAGATGTCCCTGGGCCTTGGGGAAGGAAGCAACAATTTTGCATAACTATTGATCCTAAAACTCCTACTTATCTTTGCTGCTAAAAAAGAGTGTAGGAACATATCTGTTTTTGGAGACTCTTTAAATGTTATAAATTGGATAAGGGGCATTCAATTTAATTTTATAATTATGATTATAAATTTTTTTAATTATGATTATAAATTTTTTTAAATTTTAAATTTTTTTCTTCATTTTAATTTTTGCATCGAGTGAAACTAGGTGTTCTATAATTCAGTATGGGGGAGATGTTGTAACATGTGTGAGTGTGTCATGTAATGTTACTAACAAAATAATTAAAAAAATTCATGTCGACTCATAAAATAAAAAAATTAAATTATGGAAAGTATTTAAAAAAAAATCATGTTTGTTCATAAAATAAAATATTATGAAAAGTAATTAAAAAACAGATGTTCATTTATATAATAAAAATTTAAAGCTTAAATCCGGATCTATCAATCAAGAGAGATCAAATTTCTTGAGTTTAAATTTTAAAAAAGAAATACACCTCAAGAAATTGGATCCCTCTCGGTGCTTGATAGATATGAATTTAAGATGGATCTATGCTGATGATATTAACAATGCAATATGCTTATTTTGTAATGTTTTACAATAACATTTACAGTTATAAAATAATCTATTGACATTTTATCATTGTAAATATAAGCACTCTGGTTATTTATTTTATTTTGAAATCTGTAACTAAAATAAATTGCAATTTAGTTTCCTTGAAAGATTTCCTCTAATGTATCATATCATCCATTCCAGAGGAAAAATTATGATATATATATATAAGATAAAAGCATGCTCCTGGGTATATTATTGTTTTGCTTTCACTTTTAAGTAAATAACAGAGTAACCCATTTTGAGAATTTACAAATAGTTCTACTTTTTCAGTTTCTTAGCCTTCACATCCAGATCAGGCTAAAAAAAATTGCAGTTTTATTTAGCTTACTGTTTAGTTCTATTTAAACAGGTATTATAAGCTAATCTTTTCAGGGTCACTTTAGTTTAAAACTATATTTTGAATATCAAAATAAAGATTAAACCAGCTCAAATTCATCTTTCAAGGAATCAAATTCTTAAAAGTGCAAAGTCTTTTTAGAGTGCAAAGATTTGATGAAAGGTTTGCATTTTTAAGGATTTGATCCCTCTATGCCCATGATAGATCTAGAGTTATGATAGATCTACACTGACCCGTAATAGATCCAAAGTTAAGATTGATCTACTAGATTGGGAGTTAAGATGGATCTACCAAATCCCGAGTTAAGATGGATCTAAGCTGGTTTTCTGCAGATTACAAATAACCTTCTACAAGCATATCTCTGATAGCTAAGCAATATATATTCACAATTAACAATTATTTTTATTAATTTTTTAAGTAAAATGTGTCAAGTGTACGTCAAGCACAAAAAAAATTACACATCTCCATATTGAACTACAGAAAAAGCATTTAAACGTGCCCAATTTTTTTTATCAAAATCATATGGTTAGCCCTATAGCTGACCACTGTCAACTGCTTCACCTGGGTAGTGGGTTGATAGGTTTCTCATACCTTTTCTCATTTTGTGAATATCTATTTGTTAGGTTGAGGTTTAATAGTTGAAACAGGGCATGTAAACAGTCCAGATTTAAACTTCCATTGTTTTCTGTTCTCTATTGAGGCATTTTCAGTAATCTCGTTTTTTGTTGGTGTTTATTAGTATCCTTAAATAAATATGAGAGAAAGAGGCTGACCTCTAAAACTTCATTTTTCCATCATCAAATACACTAGTATATGACTGAAGGTGTTTTCACTTCAAAGATCCAATTTAACTGGATCACAAAAAAATAAAATAAAAACTTAAAACTGCAAACTTGATTGGAAACTTTCCTACTCACTACTGTGCATCAGAATCTTGCCAGTAATGCCCTGCCTTTTGCTCATATTTACTTGTGATTGGCTCCACATGGCAAAGAGTCTAAACAAGAGAGTCAATTTTCCCCTTCTGATATCAGGAGAGTTCAGGTTCAGTTGTTTTCACATCCTCCATAAAGTTGCCCCCTAGTGTGGGTCAAGGTCATCAGTGGCAACAAAAAATGGACCCTCTCCACCCGAAATTCTGGCAGTGAAGTATCATTTCTTTTATTATATCCGAGGTTGAATGGTTCTGGTTTAGCGTTTATCCCAAGCTTCGCTTTATGGTATTACAGTGCAAAACAAATTAGCCAGAAATCAAAGAGAATTGAAGTACACGTTTCATTTTCATTATTAGTCATATGAGAATATTGTGTAAGATTTTTTAGAAATTATGGTGTATTCGAGTTTAGAAATGTTTTAATGTTGAGTAGATATTTTATTTATCATCATGGGATTTAGCCAAAACATCTATCATAATATCATTTTTAAATTTTTTAAATAATAATAATTCATGGTCAAAACTTTCATAGTCAAATATGTGAGATTTTTAGCAATTTTTTTTGTTTATTCATTTTTAAAATATTGACATAAAATTGTTTTTTTTTTCCATCAGAAAAAAAAATCGTACTATTGCTATTCCATTGAATCAAATAGTAGAAAGATAGAGTGAATATCATAGATCAAGATATCCAAACCAAAACTTGTTCTCAAAAAGATCATCAGCATAGCTGCTATACATAATTATAATCGCCCATCATAAGGAATTTACAAACAAAAACTGTTCATCATCCCAAGAGTACAAAATATCTTAAAAGAAATATAAGTTACCCCTGTCAAGCAGACATGCATCCATCCATTCTTCCCATAAAGAAAACCTTCAGGACCAGCAAATGCATCTTTTGAAAGTTGATCAGCTTGAGAATTGTGTGACCTGAAAATATGTTCGAAAGAAATCTGGTCCAGCTTTGCAATCTCCTGACGCGTTCGAACACACCAATTTTTTAGATCAATAACATTGAGATTGTATTCATTTGAGGCCCATTTTATTGTTACTCAGGAGTCCCCAAAGACTTTGAGATTCACCAGGCCAAATGAATTTGCCACCTTTAGAACAACCCAAAGTGCCAATAACTCTGCTTTCATATTGGTACCTCTGCCACCATTAAGACGAAGAGAAAAGTAATGGTTTTCATTGATATAGATGACCCCACCAGTTGCACACATACCATCCTGAGAAGCCCCGTCAAAGAATAAAATCGGCTGCGAAACCACATAGGAAAAAGAACTCTCACTCACAACATTCTTACCATGTTCCACCTCAGGATAATTCTGTAACAAATTACAAACAGACTTTACACACTGCACAGCATCAGGCTTCTTATTCTGAAAAATCACTTCATTCCTTGTAAACCAGATGACCCAAGATATAAAAATAGGAAGGAAGAGTGGCTTTTTGTTATCCCTAACCCAATTGAGCAGACCAGTGCCAAAGTCCAAATCATCCCAAACAAACAGCAAATTGAGATCTTTACAACACAGAAACCAAACTTTTTGCAAAAATGAGCACTTCACAAAAAGATGACCAGCAGATTCAGAACTTAAATTACATAAACAGCACCAGCTAGGACCAATCCAGCCACGTTTAAGTAAGTTTTCCCAGGTCTTAAGACTGCCATTGAGAGCATGCCAAAGGAAACATTTCACCTTCAAGGGGATAGACCAATTCCAGATTTTTGAATACCACCACTGATTAGGATAAATACAATGAACCTGAATAATCCTGTTATAAGCAGAATTTGCAGTTACAGAACCTTCTTTAGGATTACCTGCCCAAATTAACTTATCAGGGGTCCCCGATAGAGCAATACCAGCCAATCTTAGAGCCCGAATAAAACATTCCCATTCCAGCGCGTGATCCGGGTTCTCCCACTCTAAAGTACTTAACCAACCAATACCAGAACGATGAAACAGGTCAATATCATGAACATCATTTAAGGTTTTAAACCCCATAAAATTTAACCGAGATACCAGACTATCTGACAGTCTAAAACATTCCTCCATACCAAGCACAGGATCCACCCCGATTAGGATACTGCAACCATTACCAACCTGCCAACAAATATCTTTGGCAATCCATTCATATACTTTAAGAAAACCTCTCCAGACTGGAGACAGCAAACCAGAGATTCTCTTGGGCTTCCTCAACCAGCTGATAAAATCAGATTTAATATATTTGAGATGGAGAACCTTCGACCAAAGAGAATTACTGAATAAACCACGCCATAAGCTCTTCAATCTAAGAGCTTTGTTGAAAACATTAATATCTTTAATACCCCACCCACCAAACTTCACCGGCCGGGCAAGAACCTTCCATTTCACCATCACCAGATTTGTGCCATCACGTTTACCAGACTAGAGAAAATTGAAAATAAGCCTCCTGAGCCTATTGTTTAAGTAAACATGGGTTGACAATTTTTTTTTTTTAAACAAAAAGTTACAACTAGAACAAATATTATAAAAAGAATTTAACTTAAGAACTCCACTTCTGAATTTTTATTGAAGAATTTGACCTTTCAATACATAGATACATCACATGATTATCTAATTAACTAATAACTTATTATAAACCATAATTAAATCTTAAAAATAAAAATAAAAATATTTTCAATAAAAATAAAATTAAAATATTGGTAAGAACATTATTTTGTAGGTTTAAAAAGAGTAAAAAATTATTTTATTAAATAATCTAAACTTTACATTTAATTTGACAATTAATATTAAAAAAATTAAATATCATCTGCAAAATAATTACCAAAAGCTCCACTAATATTACTAAACTTCCAAATTTAAATTATTTAAATCTGTGATTTTAGAACTAACCATCTAAAGGATAACAAAATTAAAACTACAATGTGGATTTTGTTAACCATATAACTACCAAAAGCTACATTAATAGTTCAAAACTTTCAAATTTAAGTTACCTACTTGAATCTCGTGATTCTAACATTAACCATTCCAAGGATGACAAAATCTAAATTGCAATACTCACTTACGAATCTAAATAAGAAAAAGTACTTGTCCTATTATCCATTTTATAAGATTCTTAATATTATTTTTCTTATAGAAGTGCAAAATGTAAATTGCGATCTCAAACCCAATCAAGAAGATTTTTGTTACTAGATGCCAAATCCTTCTTAATTGCTCGTCCCTTACATGCTACTTTCAAAGCCACTACTACAACACTCTTCACATCAGATTTTATGGAGGCCTTTAGGAGTGAAGATATTATAACACAAGGTATTCCATTGTTCATGTTGTAAGAGGGGCATCTTGATTCTTATTGTTATCCATAAGGTCTGTCAACCCAAAGTTTCCTAACCGAGCATTGGAGCTTGCATGCAACATAATATTGTTTGCCTTTGCATTTTTGCAAATAAACCAATTTTTTATGTCTAAAGTATGTCGTTATAAGAAAAACTTCTGCTAGAAATTATAGTCTATCTTTTTAGTATAACAATCATTCAACCATACTATAGAAAAAATCCTCTATAATCAATCCCAAATGCGTCATAACCCACTACTATGTTTGTATTGAATCCCATGGAAATGTTCAGCTCCTTCTAAGTAAATTTTTAGGAAGTATGTACCATATCATACTTGAATGAAACATCAAAAGGTAATAGTATTACCTCGCCTCCTCCCTATGGCTCAAGTCCATATTTTAACTATATCGTGGCGACCTCATATGCACAGTGACGACCGCTCTATCAGTCCCTCAGCTGCTTCTGCGCATGGCCAAAATACTCCTGCTAAAATACTCAACGATGTGTTAGCAACTACACCCATACTTCCAAAAATTCTCACTCTCTACCCATATCGACAAACTCATGCAACTAGTTTGCACATGATAACTTTGCCCAGACTCGCCACCGTCTGCAATATCGCTCTTGCACGTCCTTGACACCCTCAAGCATTAAATACGCATAAATACTCTGGCTTCCAGAGTCTACCTAAGCCTTAAATGGCTTCTACAGTTTTACCGGTACATTACAGTGATACACAGAACTATCACCATTCACCTGGAATGCTCAAACACACCGTTCATCGAATGCCAAGAACAAACAACCAATTATACAGATACTATATTCAACAAATTTTCAACTACGGTGCTTTCAAATCGTCACAGAAGTACAAAAAACCCCAAATATGATGAACTTGCCTTTTTCCTTTCATTCCCCTCGACGGTAGACTTCTGTATTCAGAGTTACATAGAGTCAAGCACAATTTCCTCATTAATTAATATTCACCATTAAATTCACATTCAAAAAGATGCATAGACACACCCAGGAATGGTGGATCTCCATTTCTCATTAATGAAGGGAAATTTGTACATCCAACTTCAAAAGAACCCTAATCTACTCTGCCTCCCTTCTCCTACTGCCCGTAGGCTTTTTCAAGGCTTCTCCACTGGAGAGTTACCCATAAATTATTCCATTCTAAGAGGGCGTTTTCTTCAGCTCCTCGACTTCCCCTAAAAACTTGTAACTGATCCCTAAATTTCAGCTACAGGTCCTATTTTAGAAAAAAACAAACTTATGCCTAATTTGTGACTCACACCACCGAGTCCTATCTTCCTACAGCTCTTCCCAAATTCCCTCTTGGTTCATCCCGCTACTTTAGGAATTTGTTACATAATTGACACCTATCAATTTAAGCATTTATTAGGTTTATGCTTGCTAGGAAAATGAATCCTTTTACAAAGATGTTTACAAGAGTTTTACAATTGGCCCTTCCTGGGCTAGTTTCTAGGCCTTTAACCCCTCAACTAGGGTTTGGATTGGAGAATGAATGCTCCTGCATCAAGATTTAATTAAGAAATTGGAATTTTGGATGTCAAATCAAGTAGCAATATTGATTTAAATGTCCATGGTGAAAATTATCAAATGATTTCAATAATTTGGATAAGGACATTAAAATAACATATTTAAAAAAAAAAACTTAGAGGAACTCAAGAATGAAGCTAAAAGCATAGACAATTCCATTCAAACTCTCTTGACACAATAGATAACAAACCAAAATCCCACTGAATATTATTAATCCATTGAGCTACTTCTTGCAATCACCAAATGGTGTTATTTCACTCAATCCGCCCCTATTCACTTAAGTGAGGATTAGAATCCAAATGTCAAGAGTCAATGGCATGATTGCAAGAGAAAGTGCCAGATGGATCAACAAAGCAAATCAATACCTCAAACTATACACCATTAAAGATGACATCAAAAATTGAAATTACTTTCGAAGTTTCATGCATTTTGATGGCCTTTCATATGATTTCCATTTGGATTTTTGTTGTACAAATTGGAGAACGCTTTCTACACGAAATGGATTGTGCACGAGCCTGAGTTTTGATGGATAGTGCTTAGCTTAATGCTTGGTAATGAACTTGGACCCTGGTTCTATGAAGGATGGAAATTAGAATAAATTGATTTGTTAAGGAGCATGGTGCAGTGGCTGGAGATCAACTTGATGAAAGCGCATCTACAAGGGAATATTCGAGTGTATTAGAGAATCAACTTTTGATTTTGTACATAATTTCAACTTATGGACAATGAAAACACTCTATCATTTGTTTAAATCAAAATTAAAAAATTAAAAAAAAAACAATTCATTTCTTTTTGATATTAGTCCACCTACCCTAATTACCACACATGCTTTAATAATCTTGAAGGTGCACTTCTAGACAATCTAGTGTTCAACAATGCACTTCTACACACCGTCACGACCACTATCCTCTACCTCTCCAAGAAATCCATGTCAATTTTGGAGTACTGAAATTTGTGTCATTTATGGAGTATTGTATTGGTACTGGTACAGGACAAGTAAGGCCGTGTATTGTATTTACAGGACAGGTGTTGCTACCTAATTTTGTTGTTTTATAAATTAATTTTATTTGGTTTTAAATTCTGAAAATTGAAACCAGTTCTCTAGGGTTTTATGTCCCATTAGAATGTACTACACAAATAAAAAAAATTGAATTATTGAATTTTAAAAATTGTTATAATTGTTTTCATTTTTCAAAATATTATGTTTAATAACAAAAAAACACAAAACTTTAGAAAACTTTGTAAAAGATTTTGTGACAAAATGCAAATTAATATAAGTAAAAAAAAGTTGAGTAACAGTGGATTAGTATAAGGGAATAATAACAACATAGGCTTTTGTATGCATATGAGTTGGATGGTTATTAGCACACTAACCATCATCTAGAACACATATTGATGTAAATTAAAAAAATAAAATAAAAAGGTTAACCATTTTTTTTTGTTTTTCGAAGAAATAAAGTTCAAGATGTAAATGGAGAAAGATATTTTCCGAAGATACAAATTTATATAAGTAAATGTAAGTGCATATTTAGATATCAATTTAATCATATCAATATATTAAATATTTTTTTAATATGTTAAAAGAATTTTTTCATAGTTTATATATATACTTTTTAATTGGGCTATCAATTTCATTTGTGCAATATGCTAAAGAGATACTTATTTGTATATATAAATATATTCATGTATACTTTTTCGTTGGGCCATCAGGACCATTGTTGGCTAAGTAGCATTAAGACCATATTGTGCTCAGTATGAAGGGTGTCTCAAAACATATATCAATTGATATTTAGTTGTAAAATCTAATTCATTAAGTTAATTTTAGTATAATAAAATTTATTATTTAAATTATGATGTAATTAAAATTTATTTCAGTTGATATGATAATTAGAATTTTTAATTAGAATTTTTAATAATGTTCAGAGGTTTACATGTCTAGGTTTACATGTTCATATATAATTTTTAGCATTTTGCTTATTAGGTTGGAGTGTTAGGGAAGAATGACCTTAAATGTAATGTGTATCCACATAAAAGGTATATATCTTTCTTTCTTTCTTTTTATAGCTAAGAAGTAAGATCTTTTAATTGTATGTTTAAAAGTTTACAAACTTTGATAGTCATAGCTAGCAAAACCACAGATATTGGCTCTCCTGAGTGGAAAACAAGCTATAGAACTAGTCTTTGCAACATCATTTCTCTAGATAACATTTCCTAACTGAAAAATAAGTTCAATGAAAAGTGGAGAACTGGTTATTGTGGGTTATCATCAAAACTGGAGGAGATAGTTGCAGTAGATTTGGGTGAACAACCAAAGTGAGGATGCAAGCTCGTATCAATACCTAGACCAGCCGCAATTAACTTCATATCTCTCTCCGTATCTTTGATTTTTTCTTCCATGGAATCCAGTTGAGTTTGAATTAGATTGCATCCAATTGAAACCCTCTCAATCAACGCCTTCCCTATCAGGTACTTATCGATCTATAGCTCTGCAACAATACGTTGAAAAAGAGAGGTTCGAGCCCTGTTGTTGCACGGGTCTTCAATCCAACTGTTGACCTCTAAATTTAAACGAATTTCTTCATAAGGAATAAACTAGATCTCAAGCCTTGCTTCTTCCTCAACCTCCTTAATGGTGGACTGCATGTTCTTAGAATATCGCTCCTATAAGCATGCACCACAAACATTGCTCTTCTCATATGGAAGGTGACCGAGGTTGGGGATTTGGAGGTACCCCTTTTATTTCCCTTGACCCTTCGAGCCATGAGAAACATTGTGCTTGTGTTGGATTTGGCTCTCTGCACTGAGTGGATGGTTAAAACCTTCACTCTCTAGGTGGTAATAGAGCTATGGGCATGAATGAAGCAGATGCAAGGTGGCAGTTCTCTTTTATGCTAGCTTCCATACTTATCCCGAGTGCCATAATATCCCATTGTGATCATTATCACGGAGAGAGGTGCTAAGATGACTAGTTCAAGAACTATCGCATAGGAGTGTTGCTAGTCCAGACTAGGATTTAACCTTTCCAACCAACGATCCATCTAAAAAAATAAATCCTTACATGTGAGTTGCAGGCATTCCATCCTATTGCTTGTACATGGGTCATGCATGGTACGGGAACCAACTGCACCTTACATGGAGGAGGTGGTATCATTAGGAGTCGTGGGCCCCCTCGTACCACATGCAACAACAAGTTTATTGCATGGGGTGTCTTAGGTTGGCACCCTATGTGGGGTGTGCATGTCTTCAATTTCCAAAAGCTGATATTGCTCTCATAGAGAGGAGGGGGTCACATATTCTAATGTAGAGATGATCATTGGAGCATGGGGACATGTCCTTGCATTGGCTAGGCAGTCAACCACTCTGTTGGAAGTTATTTGGACATGCTAGGGGATGAGAGTGTCAAATTGAGAAATCAAGGGGGGAAGAAGTTCGAACATGGTCTCAAGGCACCATTTTGAGGATAGTTTGGACAACTTCCTACCATGTTGGATCTTTATAACCAAGGGTATCATGATTTTGGAATCTCCTCCCAAGATCATAATGTTCCATCCTTTCTCATTTGCAATCTGTTGTCCTCTGATTATTACTTTGAGTTCGGTTGCGTTATTTGAGTTGATGCCAATGTATTCGACATAGGTCGAAAGAATGTTTCCCGGACTATTTCTGAAGATACCACCAACTCCTGCTTCCCCAATATTTCTTTTAGAAGCTCCATGAAAATTTAGTTTGACAAAGATCATTGTTGAAGGAGATCAAAGGGTGGGAATGCTTAGAGAAGGATTAAATCTTGGGGCATGAGAATGATTCACATGAAACTTGATGTTCCAAGCTTGAAGAATGGGGTATTCCTGATCAAAGCAATTTAATTCCTCCACTTTTCAAGTTTCTGATTGAATTGTTTCTTGAATCAATTTGGTAATTGTGAGCCAGAGGGATTCAGGTGTCGATGATGAGTATTTGAAGTTTCAGCCATTGCGTTATTTCCAGACAGTCCATACTAGGAATCCGGGGAAGAGATTCCAAACTCTGTTAAGGAGAGTATTTTTGAAGGGGCTAGGTCACCATAATTCTAAAGTTTGATAGATAAATTCTTGGAAACGGTACGATTGTTTGAAGATGTTGGATCCCTTATCCCATACAGAGCTAGACAGGGGGTAATTGTTCAGAAGATGGTTTGAGTTCTCTTGTTCTGCTTAACACATGACACAGATCGAAGACCCCATGAATCTCCTCTTGAGAAGATAGTCCCAAGTTAGAAGATGACCTTTTTCAATTAGCCAAAGACAAGTTGATATTTTGGGCCAGACATGAAAGGTCCATATTTTGATCCATATGCTATCATGTTGAAGGTTGTTATGACCTGAAAGGAGGGAGTAAGCCTCCCTAATGGTGAAACCTCCCTTTGACTAATGTTGCCATCTAAGCTTGTCTTATTGCTCAAATATTTTAATGTGGTGGGATTGTAGACCAAAGTAGAATTCAGTCCATCCATCCAATGTGGGGGATCCTGACCAGTTGTTTACTAGTTTCCATTGTTACCATTCAGAATTTGGATGTTGGGATCTTAGTATTGTCTGACTATAGTGACTTGATTATCGATTAAATCATCTTTAATTTGTTGAACATCCTATATAGAGCAGATTGGATGGAGCTATTTCTAGCTATCTTCCTAGAAGAGACTGTCCTTCCATCCCATACCTCCCAAAAGTTGTGAGCTCTGATCAGTTCCCGTTGCTCCCACACCACATTCCATATGAGAGAGAGGCTTATATTATCTTCTAGACAAATGAGATCTTGATGAGGGATGCTTGGAGTGTACTTCTACTTCCATAATATAGTCCATTGGTTGTTGCTTTTAGTGAGGTTGCACCACCATATTTTTTTCGTGAGATCTTGGTTGATATTCTCTAGATCTCAAAGGCCCACCCCTCTTGTTGATTTTGGGGTGCAAATATTCGACCAACCCACTAGAGGTCACCTTCTTTCCTTGGTAGCTCCTCCCCAAAGGAAGGAGCATTGAAGGTTTCTAATGGATTTGAAAATGTATTTAGGATTTTCCATTATAGAGAAAAGGTATAAAGTCATTGCTTGCAAGAATGATTTGAGAAGGATCAGATGTCATGCTAAATTTAGAGCTCAAAAAGTACAGTTGGATAGTTTTTGATCAAGTTTGGCTAGGAGGTGCTTCCAAGTTGCATTCTTGATCATTGTATCTACTAAGGGTGCTCCTAGATATTTGGATGGAAGGGAGCCCTGTCAAAAACCCATTGCTCGAGTAATGCTTCTTTGCACAATCAAAATTGTAAAAAAAAAAAAAAAAAAAAAAAAATTCAGATTTGCATTTATTGATAGCAGTACTTGAAGCCTCTCAAAGATAGCTTGCTCGAATTATTCCCTTGTGATTTATTTGGGAAGGTTGATATTATGATCATGGGTGACTAGGGAGGGGATGTTCTAAGTTATCTTCCGAATCCCAAAAACTGTGTTCAGACATGGTTCATTGAGTAGGTTGTTGCATAAGACAAGTAATTCATGTTCTATGTCTTTATGCTTCTCAAGGTGGAGTTCCTGAGCATTTTTTAGGTAGACAATATGATTGTGTTGCTGCCTTTGAACCATGGAATTGTGGAAAAAAAGGAATAGTTTTCCCATCTTTGAGCCAGTTGGCCTAGCGTTTTCGCTTCCACGGAGTCTCATCTTGTTGGTCACAAGTGTGTATTTGACTGTTGATTTTCTCATCCAAGAGTTTGTACTCATATGTGTAACCTTCCTGAATAATATTGCATTGTAGGTTCCTCATTTCCTCCTCCAATACATTTTTATTTTTGGAAATATTTTCCAATTCCTCTTTGTTCCAAGTTTTGAGTTTGAATTTCAGGTTTTTGAGCCATTACTAGAATCTATACATGATAGTTCCCTCATTAGTATCCGCCTCTTGCCACCAATGATCAATGTTTTCTTTGAAATTAGGTTGGTTGAGCTAGAATTTCTCAAATATAAACGGATGAAAGGAGGGGGGGCTCATGTGTCTATAAGCATATAGATGGTCCAATGGCTTGTTCCTACGGTGGGAAGGATTGTGGTTTCCAGATTGAAATTGTTACTGGTTAGAGGAGTGACCATGAATCTATCAAGTTTATAGGAGATTTGATGGGACCCTCCATGCCTGTTATTCCATGTGTGAGTTCCATTCACCATGCTTATTGCATTTAGATTAGAATCATGAATGAAGACTTGGAAGGATAAACCATCTCGATCCATGTGATGAATGCCTCCCTTTTTTTTGAAGATTAGCTATCATAATAAAGTCACCGCCCATAATCTAATTTTGTTGGGTGAGGATTTTGTTGAGACTTGCTGCGTATTGAAGAAGAACAAGTTTTTGGTCTAGGGGTTGGGGTCTATAGACATTGGTAATGACCCCTGGGTGATCAGTACCCAAAAGATGATATTATCCTGATATGGTGTTATGATTAAATAAGTTGTCCTTAAGTTTGAGAGTGCTAGGATTCCTTATTAGAGTCAGGCCTCCCCCATTTCCTTGAGCCTCCACTGCTATTGCTTCTTCATGTTTCCAAAATATGGTGAGAATCTATTGAATGCTTTACCCATTGCATTTCATTTCTTGGAGCATCAAAAGATCTAGATGATGCTACCTGATTACTTTTCCTAGCATTTTGTGCTTTGAGGTACTGTTTATTCCTCTCATATTCCATGATATAATCTTCATATTTTAACTTTTTTGGATGGGAGGGTAAATTGCCATGATCGGATTAGATTACCTAGAACCGATTAAGATGGATCTTGCTTCTTTTATTAGCTATCTTATGGTTTTTCATCTCCTTATTTATCTTCCTACTAAATTTTTTGGGCCTCTTTTCTTTTGAGAATACGAACTCCTGAATGGCTGTTGTTGGGTTGCTTGACTGTTGAGTAGGAGACATTGAGAAGGGGAAGCTGCGTAGCTGGAAGTGATTGAAGTTCCTCACAGGAGAAATCTTTCATGACTATTTCCAAGTTTAGTTCCCCGAGTTCCATGTATTCCCCTTCCTCCAGGTCTTCCTATTCCATGAGATCAAGTGTCGAATCTGGGGTTTGAGACTGCAGAGGGAGATAATTCGAATAAGAGGGATCTTCCATAGGGGTGGGGACAGAAATTCATGCTTTAAATGGAGGGGGGATTTGGTTTTTAAGGGTGTGGTTGCTTGGTTTAGAGTGTTGTTCATCATTCTGCTGCAGTTGTTAAGAGAGAACCTAGAAGATATTATTGGTTGAGGGAGTAGAAGGGTTTCGAGGTGGGGGAATGTGATGACCAGAGCCTCATTTGGAGCATGCATTAGAAAAAACCTTCTTTTTCTATTTTACTTGAGTTAGGGGGGAATTAGTCTTGGATTTGAGAGGGTATTCATGAAACAGGTTCTCGTGAACATGGCATTTACAACATTGAAAAGGTATTTGCTCATAGTCTGTGTTTTGTAGCCATTCATCATCTCAGTGGGATAGGCATATTGCCTTTGGGAGAGGCTTTGAGACATCAAGATAGATAAAGAGGTGTGCACAGGCCATGTAATGACCTATCCGAGTTGCATCAGATAACTATACAAATTTCCTTAAGGAGTTGCATATGCCCTCAAGGGTTCCAAGATCCCAAAATTCCTATGGTAGAGAGAATAACTAGATCTAGATTGGGTCATCCTAAAATCCTCTTTTTATGGGCATAATATTTATTTCCAATCTCGCATGAACAATCCAAAAACGTTGAAGAAGTATGGACCTCCTTGAAAAAATTGATTTTTATCCTTTATGTTGTGGAAGATCACGGTAAAGAACCCTTTGGAGCCCAATCTTAGGTCACATTGGCCTTTGCATTTCCATCTGTTCTTTATCCAACTGAACAACACTTGTTTCGTGGATTAGAGTCCCATGAATTTACAAATTAAAGCATGATCCTACATGCATTGAATTTTTGGCTAACAAGAGTAGATTTGACTTCATACCAGGGGATATAGTTGGCTTTCGGTAGACATTTGCTTTCTACTTAGTTTGCATCCCAGAAGAGCCTAATTGCAACACATTTGTGGTGGTTGATGGCTTTTCTACATCTCCCATTCCATGATCAAGGGAGGTTTTCTTCATGTTTATGGTAGATCTTGAGGGCCTATATGTAGGTCCGTGTTGGGAAGATTAATTGTCTAATTAAATAAACAGCTGAAACTCCCAGAACATAAATTTTCAACTCGAGGAAGTCTTTTATTTCAAAGTTATCATGCAATATCTATGCAAGCACAATTTCTACCTGACACTATTGATCTATTGGTATGAAATCGAAACTCATTGTAAACTAGATCACACCTTCTTGAAAAGTAATCGAACCCCAAACATATTCATAAAACCACACCATAAATCTAATCACACTTCAAACATTGCAATAAAAATCAACTCTTACAAAGCAATATCTAATTACATAAATTTGAAAGAACTGCTATGTTGGCCAACGATCTATCAAAACAAATTAGCAAGAACAACAACAATGATAAATCTAACAATGAATGAAAGCATGAACTAAATAATAAACAAATTCACATATAACACACTTACAATAAACATTACCAGCATATACTTAGGGAAGAGGGCCCTTCCTCCACTGAGCAGAGCTAGATCTCCACAATGAAAGTCTACATCTCTAGATTATGAAATCTCCAACATGTACTATCAATATAAAACCATTTATAGCAGAGTTCAGATCTGAAGAGAATAATGAATTTCAATACTAATTGTTCAACCCCCCATACATGAGACTAGTTACATATTTATACATAAAAATCTCTCATGAGAATGAGGAACCGAATTCCCAACTTGGAATCTGTTTTAACAAATTGCTAATTTGAAACACTGGACGCAATAGTAAATCTGACAAATTCCCTTTAAAGAACAACTCGTATCTCTCAAACCATGGCTGTTTTGATAGGTTTTCACTAAGACAAGTTGTTAAGATTTAATATGCTAAGACAGAAAATAGCAGCATTACATTCCATTTCACAATAATAGCATATACAGGATCACTGAAGAAACAACAAGCATAGCATAAACACAAGAGACAGAGATTTATCCTGGGAAACCCTCATGGGGTAGAAAACCCAGCAAAGCTTCCTCAATATAGATGACCAGCAATATACAAAGATGAAACCCTGAGACATGATCTCCTCCTCCACAATAGCAGACCTCTCCTCCACAAGTGCGCTATCCTCAAGTGAGTGAGTGTGTGTTAAATGAGGAACACACCTCCTCTATTTATACACTACTCTGACATATCTTTTACACAAGTACACGTAGGCTCGTATTTAACCAATTGGTTAGATACCCCACTACAACTGACTGGGCTGACCCCTCTAGGGTGGTCTAATAACCCTTTGACCCACATAACACTTAAAGGGACGACCTCCACTAGGGAAGTCTAATAACGCGAGTTACCACATTTTGACGGAGGAATAAACATCTCCGGATATACAATAATATCTTTACGGAGGAATGAAACATCTCCAGAATAATAAAGTACAATTATAATATTCTTTGAAGTTACAATATTCAACACTCCCCCTTAACGAGAAGGATATTATAACAACATCTGCAGGAGCAATGAGTCATACATCATACATCTATATATCATCGGAAGCTTTCTTCAGTTCATCATCATCAGTAACTTAACTAGTTACTGGAGCATCGATATTGTTAACACCTAAAAAGTGCTCACTAGCTCATTCCCTTACTCACATGACCCATTTGTCCACTTTTCCACCATCTGAGCCTCTGAAACCAACAAAAGGTCACCAAAAGACCTTAGTACACCCCTTTTTCCATTAAAAAAGATTATTTTTCCAAGAAAATCATAAAAAACCCTCAAAAAGGGTCCAAGTTCCCAAAAATATTAAAAAGGGAATTAAAATATTATTTTTATTCAAAAAAGGAAAAAGGAGGGAAAATTACCTAAACCATGTTGGTCAATACCATTGGTTTCCACAAAACCACAAATGGTATTCCTCACCACCAAAACCTATAAAAAGGTGGTAGGGGCTCCTCATTTCAGATCCTTCCATTATCTCATCCTTATGCTGCTGAAATCTCCCCTGAGCACTTTTAGCCATTGAAGCAACCTTGGAGAAAGAGACCTATTGGAGTTTGGAGCTACTCATCTTGGGAGTTTCTCAACATCAACCTTCACCATTGAAGGTAATATCGCAAGCACTTGCTTGCCCCCCACTTTTCAATACAAAAAATTATTTCTTATGTTTCTTGTTCTTGATTTTTGAAATATTTAAATTATTTGATTAGATTCTTGCTTAGATCCATGAAAAGTATTGTTTATTTAGTTTATTGTTTTTATTTCTATTGAAACTGCTGCTACTAGTTAGCAGGTGCCCATAGCACTAAGCTTGGTTGTAAAACCGAGCCAACAGTTTTTGGCGACTCCGCTTTGGTTTGAACTTTAGATCTCTAGCTTTGCCATTAAATCTTAGTTTTTATGAGTTTTTAAACCATTAGATCCATAGATCTGCCATCTTAGACAGCAGATCCATTGCTGTTCTGAGATTTGGCCCCAAAAAACAGCCCTAAATTTTAAATTTTCGAGTTCGTTTCTCGTTTTCCGTGCACGGCTTCCGCCTCGCGGCTTTTTGCCAGACAGTCGCGCGGTCCATCGCGACTTTTCTGCATTTTTCCGCGCGGTCCATCGCGGCCTTTTTCCAGACAGTCGCGCGGTCCATCGCGACTTTTCTGTGTTTTTCCGCGCTGCACACCGCGGCTTCGCGGCCTTTTTCCGCGCTGTCCATCGCGACTGTGCGCCCAAAACCTGCGCGGTCCATCGCGACTGTGCGCCCAAAACCTGCGCGGTCCATCGCGACTGTTCGCCCAAAACCTGCGCGGTCCATCGCGACTGTGCGTCCAAAACCCGCGCGGTCCATCGCGACTGTTCGGCCAAAACCCGCGCGGCCCATCGCGGCTGTTCGTCCAAAACCCGCGCGGCTGAATTTTTTCATTCGGCCATCCCGATTTTGAAAAATATTTTTTACTGTACTTTCTGCCCATAGCACATTTTTTACAGTATCAAATTCTGCATATTTTCCAGATTTAGAAAAAAATTTTACTATTTAAAAGTGCATACATAGAAATCTTTTTAAAAATTTTCAAGAAAGTGAAAGAAAGATTCATTTTGCATTCTTTATCTAGATTCAAATTTTTTCTTGTTTACTTCTTTAGAATCTTGCCCTTAGCAAATTTTATTGAAACGAAGAAATCCATTTATTTCTTTTAGAAGTTTATTATTTGCTTTCAAAAATCCAAAAAATCCATTATTTTTTGAGTTATTTTTGAAAAAGCAATTTAATTTCTTTTAGTGAAAAAAGTCTTAAATATTTGCTTATTATTTTTCGAAAAGTCCTTTATTTTTTTTGAAAAATTTCCCTTAAAGCATTTAATTTTTTCAAGTTCAGTTTACAACACCTCACGTGCACTCACACGATCACTTAATTGAACTAAGACTTAAAACTTACCCTAATTTGAACACACTCTTAACCCCACTTGGGGAACACAAAAAGAATTCTTGTAGCTAGGTAGTATTGGGGGGATAGGTGTTCCAATAACACCCCTCAGTTCATACATCTGAGACATAGAAGTTGTCCAATTAGGGAGCTAAAATCTCTTAGTACTTTTTGGCGCGGTCACAACCGGTTTGTGGGAAGGCCTCTCCCCTAGGAGGGTTGAAGTCGCGAGGATGGTTCCGGAAGCCTGAGTGGGATACCGAAACCCATTCAGTAACCGAAGGGCTACCATTCGCAGTTCTCGGGATATCCCTGTATTGGGATATTGCGATCAAAGGACCAAACGGCAGATTTACCTTTTCTCGACGCGTCATGAACGGAGTATCCTAGTAGCCTGTCTTTTTAGGATTGATTACCCGGTGTCCCTCCCGGTAGGGGGATATCTAGCCGTTGTCTCTACATTCATATTGTCTGACTTGGATTTCATCACCTTGCAGGGGATATCGTCTGTTTGAGTCACAATACTTTTAGATTAGGTGTTTGCATGATCTTTACCACCTTTTGAGTCTAGTTACACCTATTTTTTCTAGGAGCCGCTTGCATGTTGGTATTCTGACCGGTTGTTGCATTCCTCCACTTATTGTAGCACAGCTGCTAGAATAAGTGCATTTTTTGAGGATTGATTTTTTGGCCTGTGAGCCTTCCTTTTTCACTCCCCTTTTTGCACCCTTGGTTGCATTAGGGTTTTGAGTCTTTTACATATATATCACCACCTGATACTTAAAACAATTTTTACATAAAAACCATATTCTCACCATTGAGAATTCTAGACGTTCTCGTCGTCTACAGGGCGAACTCCCAGAGTTTAGTCCACTTGGCTCTCCACGTCACGGACGCAGAGCATTATCCCTTGATTCGACACATCGTCGATCATCTAGACGGTCATCCGATTCTGACATACCCCACTTCACCTTTGATTTGGAGGTAGAATCCGAAAACCCCACAGAGTTACCACCTACCACAATTATGTCTGGAACACCAGAAGATCCACAATTTACATTAACCATAGGTCAGACATCCGCAGACCTTTCTGCGGGGATACCATCCATGACAACACCCACCCCCTTGGGTATGCCCAATATGGGTAACACTCCACATTTAGGAATGCCTAGCACAGGACCACAACCTGTCATGGGCATGCCCAACATGGGGGTCATACCCCCTTCGGTTTCCACAAACCCTATCCCAGGAATCCCTAGTACGATTCCTAACCCAAGTGTCACTCCTGTTGCACTTGGGAATGCTATCCCAGGAATCCCTAGTGCGATTCCTAACCCAAGTGTAACCCACGTTGCACTTGGTAGTAATATACCAGGAATCCCTAGTGCGATTCCTAACCCAAGTGTAACCCAAGTTGCACTTGGGAGTACTAACCCATATCAGGCCACACCTGTTGGAGGGCACATACCCGCCATACCTAGCATACCTATAGGAGCTACTGGACCCCTACACCATACCACAATGGCTAGACCAATCCCGGTTCCAATCACCACATCCGCTAGTCTACCATACATGGCAAGTCTCAACTTGCCAGATTTAGCTAGGCTTACGAATGACCCCATTAGGCATGATCCTGCTTGGCCCCATATGCCCACTAAGCTTCCCTCTGACATCCCTAAGTTTGAGGGAAAGGCCGGAGAAGACCCCCAGAACCACATCATGTCCTTCCATTTATGGTGTTCCTCCAACTCCATAGTGGACGACTCAGTCCGCCTCCGTTTATTACAGCGCACCTTCACTGGCTCTGCAGCCAAATGGTATATCGAGCAACCCCATGGGACGCATTCCACATTTACCTCCCTTGCCTCGACCTTCCTGCAGTTCTTTCAGCTACCGGTCCGCTATGATGCGGGCGTCGAGATCCTACTGTCTTGCAGACAGAACACGGCCACGCACATCACTGACCATATCCATGATTGGCGTCGGCGCCGAAGCCTATGCAAGATCAAATTAGACGACCGAATCTTTTTAGACTGGTTCCTTAAATCCCTCCTTCCCCTCATTGCGAAGGATGTAGCTTCTGAAAGACCCCAGTCTGAAGAGGAGGCCATCCTTAAGGCCCAACAGTTTGACCTTATCTATGCCCAGTCAGGATACCTATACACCATCATACCTGACGCCCCACGAGGCGACTCTGCACGCGGTGACACACCGGGGGCATCACATGCCGCTGATGGCATTATTGGCCAAATTACACCGCAAGCAAAACCTTTCAGTATAGTGAGCACCATGCCCGCCCCAGACCTTTCTAGGGCTACATCCAGTTCCGGAGCGACAACTTCTTATGCTCCAATAAACCAGACCCATCATGTTCATGGACCCTCTTGTCCACAACATTGTTATGGCCAAGCGCCATCAGCATATGTACCTCCTACATACTATGCTCAACCTACGGTACAAAACCCCATGCAGTTTCCACAACAGCCCATGCATTACCCACAACCGGTTGCACCGGCTAACCTCACACCTCCACCAGCGCAGGGGTACCAACAACCCCAACAGGCAACTGGACCACCTCCAGCTCCACCTGCATACTATCCACCGCAACCTGCTCCCGCACCTGCGGCTCCTCAGAATCCCCCCAATGCTCAAGGGCATGTGTACGCACAACAACAGCAGCCCCAATATCAAAATAACCAACGCAACCAGGGTGGACAACCCAACCGCGGAAGAGGACGCAACCGTGGAAACAATCAAAACCGCAACCAAGCTCCACAGCCTACCCAGCCCCCGCAAAACAATAACGCGGCGCCCGCTCATCAGAATCCTGATCGGCCACCTAAGCAACCTAAAAATGCTAATTTACGGACAAACCATCCTTGTTCCATTTGCGGTGTCTATGGACACTATACCCACGCTTGCCCACATCTCGAGCGAGCTCGACAACTATGGACAAATGACGCCCATCGTCAAGGGCAGGCGGCTCCTCAGCCACCACCCAACCCCTCACCACCTCCACAACAACCTCTGGTTCTCCAAAACCCCTTTCCAACACAAGGAGTGGTAAACACCCAGCCGTTAGCCCCCCAACAGGGCAACGTGCAACCACAACAAATAACTTACACAGCTCCTGATCAACCCATGTTTGATTCAGGTACCCACCACTTATTGATGATGTCCACCGCTGACGTCAATGTCCAAACCCGTCGAAATCAATACGGACCGACTTCTGAAGCCCCCCCCGCCGAAAAGGATACCACTGCTAATCCCACTGATCAGACATTGCGTATACCTCAGGTTCCACTCGATGGCGCTTCTAAAGCACCTCGCTTCCCCCTTCGCCGAATCAACAACAACCCCAATGCACGAGCTGCATCCAATTACAACATCGTAGATGACTTAGCTCAATCGCCCGCAGCCATGTCTGCGTTAGAAGTCTTAAAAACCTGTCCTTCTCAGCGCAAGACTTTACTTTCCGCCATTGGGGCTATTGACCCAAATGATTCGAACTTGATGACCTTTGATTTAGACCAATCTGAACCACGACTGCCTTCTACCATAGCAGTCCAAGTTTCCGTTTCTATTCGGAATCTTGTCATTCATCGATGTATCATCGACGAAGGTGCATCCACATGCGTCATGTCCACTTTTGTTTGGCAGAAGTTGGGCTCCCCTGCTCTCCAGCAATCCACCACTGCATTGCGGGCCTACGACGGCCGGTCAGCTCAACCTCAAGGTTTATTACCCAAGGTACCCGTCCAATTAGGTGGGAAGACTGTGCTCATCGACATAGAGGTCATTAACGCCCAGCTTGACTATAACCTTTTACTTGGCCGCAGTTACATGTACGCCATGAAAGCGGTCGCCTCCTCCGTCTTCCGCACCATGATGTTCCCCCATGAGGGCCGCGTGGTCAAAATTGACCAACTCACCTACTATGACCCCAACGCCCCTGCAGCACCGGAGAATGTTCTCCCCATGATTGAACAACCCGCTTCTAGTGCGGTTACCTCCTTTGTGTCTTCTGTGGCACCCGGACTGTATTCGGATACACCAATGACCTCTACATTCCAGGCCATCCCACCACCGACACCGGAGACACAGGTCGCAAATCTCTGTACTGTTTCGCAGAATACGCAAACAGCCGGCGGTCAACCACCATTGATCCCCAGTCACATTGGTGTTACACCCATCCACACCATCCCCTTCCTATTTCCTCCTTCGGGTGTAGTAAGCGCCCCGGTTATGGCTACCCTTAGCCTACCCGGGCTAACATTGGGATTACCCGTGTGGTATATTCCGCCTCCCGTTCGATTACCGACACCAGACGTCATCCTCCAACCGGTACAACCTATTGTTACCACAAATCAACCTCCTCCTGGCGTCGCGATCCCTTCGTCGGCAACGACACCTCCTCCTAACCTCAATATTCCTTCGTCGTCAATGAAACCTCCTCCGGGTCTCACGATTGCGTCGACGTCAAAGGATCCCCCTCTCCTTGCTAAGCCCACTGGGGGCAGAGGTCCACAACCCTACACTGCCATACCACCTCCTAAGGCAACCAAACCCCCACCGGTGTTTCAAGCTCCCCCCAAATGTTCATTATGCGATGAAATTGGCCATCCAACTCACCAATGCCCACATTTACCGGCACTCCAAGAACATATGAATATGTTGGACGATGACATAGGAATCCCAGTAGTCAAATTAGAGCCCCCTCTACAGCCTCGTGATAAATCACTGCGTACCAACCACCCATGTGCGATATGCGGTATTTATGGCCACTACTCGCATAACTGTCCTGACATCCCAGACTACAGAGCAGCTCTCTATGAGATGAACAATTCGGACCTAGAGACGGCACCCTCTACTATCGAGGAGATCTACCCTCCCGCATCATCCTCATCCAGAGAGATTAACACCATCTATATGATCTCTTCGACTACCACTACCTCATCACTCGATTTGACCACTCAAAGGTCCCGCAATGATGAAGAGGTTCTCGAGACTCCTACTACCTTTGATTATCCCGGGGAAGACATGCACCATCGTCCATACTTCCTCCTGGAAGAGACTTCATCCACCACCGCTACCCAATCCGCGGTTGAGTCCAAGGATTTCCTTCCTACTAAAATCGACTGGTTAACGGATCCCATGGCCGATATTTCTCCCGTCATCCACATTGACATCTCTGACCCACTTGGTGCCCTTCATACCATCACATTAGGAACCTCCCACAGTGAGCATGAGATCGGAGAATACCAACAACTGTTCCAAGAATTCACTGATGTCTTTACTTGGTCAGATACCGAAATGCCTGGCCTTGACCCCGCCATTTATATGATCTCCACTGGATACCCCTCTGTCCGGTCGGCCCCTTCCATTGATCCCTTTGACACACAGGTTGAACCCTTTCAAATCAACCAGGAAACCACATGTCCACAACATGGGGGCATGCCCAAAACCTTGCCTACTCATCATCACCGTGATCCTCGTCGGAGATACTGGGGGCATCCACCCCACAAAGGGAATCCCCCATCATCATATCATCACTTCAGTATGCCACCACGACCCACAGCCTCATGGTATAACACCCCGCCAGCAGTTGCTCAATGCCCTATTGATCTCTCTATGAGACAACATCTGCACCACATTGACACCTCTGAGTTAGGGGGCATAATAGATTACCTCGACCCCGGGATAGGGGGCATGATCAATCATTTTGAACCTTCCCCATCATCTCTATCTCAACACCTCAATGAGCCCATCGTTCAAACCAACACATATGTGATCCACAATCACAAACCCCATGCACATAGCATGGGGGCAGGTCATTAACCCTGCTCACTTTTTCATATTCGTGATCTCAACCATTTTTGAGGTCATGTGTCACTTGTATATTTCAGTTGATTTGATACACCTAGTATTTTTCCCCCACGGGTAATCATTTCTCCCCACCATTGCATCCTTGGCTTGGTGGGCTCACCTTTATTTACAACCATTTTTTAACTTAGTTATTTCCTTTGACCATTCTGGAGTCCTTATGACCTCCGTTTTTCGCACCATGTGCACCGCCGGATTCATATTTCCGTGCCCGTGATGATGCTTGAGATCATTTCTCGCTCTCACCAGGACCAATATCAACATTGTGTCCCGACACCTTGTCACCTCGGTTTGCATGCCACATCGGTCGTAGCCCCTTTTTTGACGTGCCTTATATCGCCGGATTCAGTTTTCCACGCTCGTGATGATGCTTGAGATCATTTCTCGCTCTCACCTTTCGATTTCCCGGGCATTTTTTCCACGCCCCCTCGTCACCTCGGCTTGCGTGCCACATCGGCCGTTCTCCGTTTCCGACAATCCTTATGTCACCGGATCCAGTTTTCCGCACTGATGACGATGCTTGAGACCTTTTCTCGCCCTCATCAATCCATTTTTGTTCGGTATAATTTTATCCCTTTTTCGGGCCGAGCAACCCCTTTTTACGAAAAAGGCACTTAGGGAGTTTCTGTTAAGCTCTTTTCTGACTCCTAAAAACAATGAAAAGATCGCCGAGCAATCTTGCTTCCTTTCATGCTCGATAAACGTATCTGAAAGGGCGTCTACCTGGTATAAGTTTACCCCTTTTCCGGACCTCGTAGACTAATTACGAAAAAGGTATACTCTAGTCACATCGGCTAGAAGAGTTCTCCATTCGCATCATTTTATGCTTTTTCGGGCCTTGGAGACTAAACTTACGAAAAAGAAACACCAATAGAGTCCACTTACCGCTTTCAGACTCTCTAAACACGAAAGCAACCATGAGCATGAGCCGCCCTGGGCTCATAAAATCCACAGGACCGTACCATTTTAGAGCACACTTTTATCCCTTCTTGGAGCTCATTAAAACTACAAAGAAGGAATCAATGGTGCCTCTTGGCGCTACAACACATCATGCCTACTCACATAGCAGCTTCCCCATTTTGGTCGCCTTTGTTCAGAGTATTCTGCAGTATGTAACCCTGAAACTCCCTCGACAGCTACCATCAGCTTCACCAACCTAGAGTCAGTGCATACCCTTCAGGACCTAAAAGATGATTCCCACACCTACAAGTCAGGTCCCTACGCTGCCAAGTCAACCATGTCATCATGCTCTGAACAGAGGAAGTTTGAGTCTACCCATTTTTTGACCCAGTTATTTCCCATTTCCACAAGTATGTCAGTCCTACCATCAGTACTACAACACTTCAGTTTCACACCTCGTGCTCCTATCAAGGAAACATCATTGCCTTGTTAGTTGCTGGTCTCCCTCTGTCGACGACAACCACATTGATTCCAGAGGTAGACCTAGAGGTCCCTGTGTCTTGGACTCATTACCATCTATGATGAGTGCCTACGGATCATTTCGAGAGGAATCCTCAGTGCCTCTCCAAATGGTTGTTTCTCACATGCTCGACTTCAACACCTTGATCGCATAGTTGAGACTCGCACAGGGTATTGGTCCGTTCAGTTATTAGTCGAAGACCCCGGATACCACCTGACTCCTCCACATTTGAGAGTCTACCTATGGATACAACCAGTTACATTTTTTCTATAGATATCCGGGTTGCGTATGACGACAGTATTCAGATGTACCCCAGTTTTATACTCCCTCGAGTATACAGATACAAATACTCCCTAGAGATGGCTCACAGTCTTTGAGTCCCTACAGATGTTGGACACCTTCAGTTTCAGCAGTTCCACAGTTATTCCAGTGTATCAGTTATTGAGATCAGTCATGATCATGAGTATATCCCACAATCATGTCCCCTCTGGACCATTATGATGTACCAGTATATTTCTTTACGTATTAGATCCCCCTTCTTGGGACTAATTGTTTTGTATATGTCTTGATACGAGCATGGGAATGCCCGCCTCGTCCTTTATCACAGATTATACCTCATTCATATTGAGGCCATGTAATATTTTTTGTTTTTGCAGCTTCCAAGGGCCGTGGCTCCAGTCTCCAACCGGTCTCTTCTCTCCCCTAAACCCCAGAAAAAAGGACAAAAGAACTATGATGTCTATCGGCCATACGATGAGCTCCTGCCCTCACACATCAGGGGGCAATCTGTTAACACCTAAAAAGTGCTCACTAGCTCATTCCCTTACTCACATGACCCATTTGTCCACTTTTCCACCATCTGAGCCTCTGAAACCAACAAAAGGTCACCAAAAGACCTTAGTACACCCCTTTTTCCATTAAAAAAGATTATTTTTCCAAGAAAATCATAAAAAACCCTCAAAAAGGGTCCAAGTTCCCAAAAATATTAAAAAGGGAATTAAAATATTATTTTTATTCAAAAAAGGAAAAAGGAGGGAAAATTACCTAAACCATGTTGGTCAATACCATTGGTTTCCACAAAACCACAAATGGTATTCCTCACCACCAAAACCTATAAAAAGGTGGTAGGGGCTCCTCATTTCAGATCCTTCCATTATCTCATCCTTATGCTGCTGAAATCTCCCCTGAGCACTTTTAGCCATTGAAGCAACCTTGGAGAAAGAGACCTATTGGAGTTTGGAGCTACTCATCTTGGGAGTTGCTCAACATCAACCTTCACCATTGAAGGTAATATCGCAAGCACTTGCTTGCCCCCCACTTTTCAATACAAAAAATTATTTCTTATGTTTCTTGTTCTTGATTTTTGAAATATTTAAATTATTTGATTAGATTCTTGCTTAGATCCATGAAAAGTATTGTTTATTTAGTTTATTGTTTTTATTTCTATTGAAACTGCTGCTACTAGTTAGCAGGTGCCCATAGCACTAAGCTTGGTTGTAAAACCGAGCCAACAGATATCACTCGATCATCAGCATCGATATCATCGCTGTCATCAGTATCGTCATCATATGATCAGCATCCTCATCACACGATCAACATCGTCATCATACGATCAATAACATCGTCATCACACGATCAGTAGCATCGTCATCACATGATCAGTCGCATTGTCATCACACGATCAGCAGCATCGTCATCATACGATCAACAGCATCGTCATCACACGATCAGCAGCATCGTCATCACACGATCAGCAGCATCGTCATCACACAATCATCAGCATCATCATCACACGATCATATTACAAGATGATCAATCCTTATCTCTTTTAAGACAAGTCTCATGTCTAGGGACACTTCAATCCCGACCACAGTGCCAGTCCTCTTTCATACTGGATGTGTCACATCTACAGAGCCAGCCCTGTTTCATGCTAGATGTATCACAACTACAGAGCCAGCCCTGTTTCATGTTGGATGTATCACAACTACAGAGCCAGCCCTGTTTCATGCTGGATGTAACACAACTACAGAGCCAACCCTGTTTCATGCTGGATGTATCACAACTACAGAGCCAACCCTGTTTCATGCTGGATGTAACACAACTACAGAGCCAGCCCTGTTTCATGCTGGATGTATCACAACTACAGAGCCAGCCCTGTTTCATGCTGGATGTAACACAACTACAGAGCCAGCCCTGTTTCATGCTGGATGTAACACAACTACAGAGCCAGCCCTGTTTCATGCTGGATGTATCACAACTACAGAGCCAGCCCTGTTTCATGCTGGATGTAACACAACTACAGAGCCAACCCTGTTTCATGCTGGATGTATCACAACTACAGAGCCAGCCCTGTTTCATGCTGGATGTAACCTAGAGCAATTCTAGGATTTGTCACGTACATTTTGAACCGAGGTCCAGGGACGATCCAGTCCTATCGTGTACCTTTTGAACCGAAGTCCAGGGACGATCCAATCCTATCGTTCTGTTATCGGAGACCTCATGTCTACGGCTCTTCTTTAGGACTGAAGTCCGGGAATGATCCAATCCCCTCACATGTTCACTAAGAACTTCATTTTCGAAGACATACGTCTACGACTCTTCTTTCGGACTAAAGTCCAGGAATGATCCAATCCCTTCACATGTTCACCAAGAAATTCATTTTCGAAGACATATGTCTACGGCTCTTCTTTCGGACTGGAGTCCAGGAATGATCCAATCCCTTCACATGTTCACCAAGAACTTCATTTTCGAAGACATACGTCTACGGCTCTTCTTTCGGACTGAAGTCCAGGAATGATCCAATCCCTTCACATGTTCACCAAGAACTTCATTTTCGAAGACATACGTCTACGGCTCTTCTTTCGGACTGAAGTCCAGGAATGATCCAATCCCTTCACATGTTCACCAAGAACTTCATTTTCGAAGACATACGTCTACGGCTCTTCTTTCGGACTGAAGTCCAGGAATGATCCAATCCCTTCACATGTTCACCAAGAACTTCATTTTCGAAGACATACATCTACGGATCTTCTTTCGGACTGAAGTCTAGGAATGATCCAATCCCAAAAACATGTATCCTCATCACCAAAACATGTATCACCAAAACATGTATCATCATCATCAAAACATGTATCATCAAAACATGTATCATCATCATCAAAACATGTATCATCATCAAAACATGTATCATCGTCATCAAAACATGTATCATCAAAACATGTATCCTCATCATCAAAACATGTATCCTCAACATCAAAACATGCATAACATCTATCATCAAAAACATGCATAACATCTATCATCAAAAGCATGTATACATCTATCATCAAAAGCATTTATATCTAACATCAAAAGCATGTATACATCTATCATCAAAAGAAAAAATATAAGATTCCTAAATCTAAATAATTCTAAGTAACTAGGTGCAGTAAAAAGGTAACCTCATCATTGATGAGACAGACTTGTTATCAGATACTATGCTACTCCCCCTTTCGAGGAGGGTCCTTCTGGACTATACCAAGCTTGTCTCGGAACTATTCAAACTTTACTCGAGACAGAGGTTTAGTCAAGATATCAGCAATCTGATCCTCAGTGCTTATATACTCTAGCTTGATAGCTCCTCTCTGCACCATATCTCGTATATAGAAGTATCCGATCTCTATGTGTTTTTGACTTATCGTGGAATACAAGATTTTCTATCTTGATGCAGTTTTGAATGTCACACATAATCATAGTGGAATTAATTTCTAAGTCAAACACTCCATATAATAGCTTCTGAAGCCACACTGCTTCACAGCTGATAGAGCAGACAGCTATATATATATACTGCTTCAGCAGTACTGAGAGCCACACTAGATTGTTCCTTGCTGAACCATGAGATCATGGCATATTCAAGGCTATAACATCCACATGATGTACTCTTTCTGTCTGAGGCACTTCCTGCCCAATCAGAATCTGAGTAACCATGTAAACGGAGTTCATGACCTCCAAGATAATATAGACCAAAAATCTAAAGTACCTTTTAGGTACCTCACTACATGCTTTGTAGCTATTAAGTTAACCTTTCTAGGTTCTACTAGATACTGACTTAGGGTATTTACAACAAAGCATATATCTGACCTAGTATTTGTTAAATACATCAATGACCCAATGATTTGTCTATATAGGGTTAGGTCCACTAAATACGATGAGTCATTAACTAACAACTTCAAGTTGGAGTCCATGGGAGTGGCCATGGCTTTATACTCCAACATATCAAATATTTTTAGAAACTTCACAACATACTTACCTTGGTTGAGAAAGATTCCTTCTAAGCCTTGCCATACTTCCAGACTTAGGAAGTAATGTATCAATCTGAGATCTTTCATTTTTCATTTCTGCAGCCATCTTCTTCTTTCTTTTCATGATCTATTTCTCATTCCCTATAAGAAGGATATCATAATAATAGTATGATCCATAGCCTTAAGGTAAAGGTTAGGAACAACTTTAATTTTTGGTAAAGCCCAAGCTTATCAAGAAACTGTCAATTCTCCCTTTGTGACTGAACATCATTCACACTCTGCATTGAATGATTTTCTGCATATCTATCTGTGCCATCTCTCGATAGATGGGTCTACTGATATGAGCCTCAATATTATTCAAACTTTGTGGTGAGTTCCTTCTTGCATCCATGTCATCTGTGTATAAAAACCATGTTCAACCTTGTAGCAAAGGTTGAGATCCACATCACCCGTGGTGATCATTAAGCTCATCAATTGATTATCGATCCTGGGTACCCATACAGAACCTGAATCACACTTCTTCTTTAATTACACCATTAAGAGAATGGTTTTATCTATCCTCTTGGAACAAACATCTCATCATGATTCTCTTTCTCTTTTCTAAGAGAATCTTCTAGCCACAAGCCTTCTATAGTGTGTTTGATTTGTAAATCCTTTTGTTGAACATCCATCGCTTGTTCATCATTCATCATGATTTTTCCTACAAATCAAAATTAGGTACATGATTAGTAATACTTCATAATCATCAAATCATATTGACATGATAACCTATTATGCATACAGATATCATTTTCATAGTTATGCAACTATCTTGACCAATACTTTGGCACAACACTTTCCCATATCCTGTATGCATATAGTGGCTATCTAGATGCCTTCCATCTCTACCAGAACATACTATCGAGAGTGTGCACAACTCTCAGCATGTCAGCAAAGAGGTTTCATTCTAGACAAGCAACAATGGAATGTTTGTCCAACTTACCAATCATATGCATATTAGTAGTATACTGTTCAATGTTCTATGAATATTTACACTTAGCATGATATATTATAGGAATACAAATATGCATACAACCTATTACAGGCAATATCATTTACTTTTTCAAATAACAACTCAAATACTTATCTTTTATGTTTGTGTGGTTGCCTCCCGCTTGATCTTCTATATGTCTTTTGAACTTCTATTCATTATGTACCACTGTGCATGTTCAAGTGTCATCCTCATGATCTCATACACAAACATACACCCATTAGTATGTTCTAAATGTTATCAAAACATTATAGTTCTAAATAATCTTGAGAATGTATAGTCATGATTATAGTTAATAAACATTAGTATTCAAGATTTCAAGGAAGTCTTATTTTACTCATGCATATCATCAATCAAGATAAAAGACATAATATGCATAATCCCTTGATTACTAACTTTATGAATAAGCATAACCAATCATACCAAGTATACTTATATAAGGGATCCTAACACAAGGTAAGATTCATGGGAAACATACCTGGATTAGTATACCTACTTAGTTATGTACAACATACCTAAACAATCTCTTCAATGATTTAGAGATCCTGAGCTAGAACCTGCATGTCTCATAGGTTAAGCATAATATAACAAAGTCATACATACCTCGTAAGTAGAACAAAGATTATGGATGAGTCTTTGTCTTCATGTTTTCATGGTCATGGAACCTGATTTGTCTTTTGTGATGTACCTGAGCCTTGTTAGCAGACAGCATCAACCTCACACAACATCATAATGCATTAGTACAATCATATAGCCCTAATCAATGAATGTCTTTGATCATTCACATGCATTCATACTGTTACTAGGGTGATAAGACAATTCTAACATTAATCAAGATTGTACTAATAAATAATATGAAGACAAACACATCATGAACTTAATCAAGAATTAGATTTCAAGACATACCTGAGCCTCCTTAAGTCATACCTGTCGAGACTTCTTGTAGTCTTCTTATGTAAGGCCTTAGCCTCAACTCCCCCTGAAACTTGATCTGGAGCTTAATTAGGGTTTTCTAGAGAAACCCTAAAAATTCAATCTTTGACTTTCACACTTCTGAATGGATGAAAGAATATGTCTTGCTGAGCTGATCAAACTAGCATACTTCAATTTTGGAATTTCCAAAATTTGACCCCTCAAAATTGCCTTTGAAACTTCTGGATCTTCTGGACAGGATCCCGAACTAGGGTTTGATGAAGCCCACCCTTCTGCCCAAAAAAAAGGTTCGATCCAAGGCTCTAAACTCTTATTTTTCTTAGGAGCTTCCAGCCATGGTTACAGACTTCAAAAATTCCAACTTTTGCTGAAGCCCTAATTTTCCATCTTTCCGATCAAAATCCTGAACTGGGGTTTGATCAAGCCCGGCCTTCCACCCAACCAAAAAATTCGATCTTGGTCTCTAAATTTTGATTTTCCTGAGTAGCATTCAGTCGTGGACTCCGATTCCAAAAATTCTAACTTTCTCCGAAACCCTAAATTATAGAATCCATGAATAAAGGTGCTCCAAAAATAATTCTGTTTTGACAGAAATATGCACCTGATTGTTTCTGCTATAAATCTAAAATTTTTGCTCCACAGGGTCTGAAACCCTTTTTCTACAGTAGCCTGACCTTTCATCTTTCCATCCTAATAGGTCTGACCTCAATAGGGTTTTCTGAGAGAGAGTTATGCCAAGTGTCGCAACATGACCTGTTTATTGGATAAAACAGGAGAGAGAACTTGTACGGCATGCCACGTGTCACTGTTTGAACTTCGGCCTCTGAAAAATTTTTCTGAGATAGCTCGACCTGTTATCTTTCCATCCTGATAGGTCTGACCTCAATTGGACTCTCTGAGAGAGAGTTATGCCAAGTGTTGCAACATGACCTGTTTATGGGATAAAACAGGAGAGCGCACTTGTACGACGTTCCACATGTCACTGGTTCACCTTCGACCTCTGAAAAGGTTTCCTGAGATAGTAGAGTCTATGTACTACCTGTCACTTTTTATGAAATTTCATTTGGAGCTTCCTAGCCCAAGTTATGATCTTTTTTCCAATGTCACCTGATTTTGACTGAGATCTGGAAGAGGCAGAAACCCTAACTTGTACTGATCATAACTCACAAAGTGCAACGAATTTGAGGATTCCCTTTGGACACAAGGTACCTGGGGATTTTATCTTCGACCTGTAAACTTTTCAGACCCTGAACCTTCGCCAAAATGGAGTTATAGCGAAAGTGCCACGATGACTGGTTTTTGCTATGTAAAACCCTAACCTTCATATTGTCGTAAGTAAAGCAAGTGTCATAAGTGCCATACCTTGTCTTCCTTCAGGTTAGCTCTGATACCATGTTAAGATTTAATATGCTAAGACAGAAAATAGCAGCATTACATTCCATTTCACAATAATAGCATATACAGGATCACTGAAGAAACAACAAGCATAGCATAAACACAAGAGACAGAGATTTATCCTGGGAAACCCTCATGGGGTAGAAAACCCAGCAAAGCTTCCTCAATATAGATGACCATCAATATACAAAGATGAAACCCTGAGACATGATCTCCTCCTCCACAATAGCAGACCTCTCCTCCACAAGTGCGCTATCCTCAAGTGAGTGAGTGTGTGTTAAATGAGGAACACACCTCCTCTATTTATACACTACTCTGACATATCTTTTACACAAGTACACGTAGGCTCGTATTTAACCAATGGGTTAAATACCCCACTACAACTGACTGGGCTGACCCCTCTAGGGTGGTCTAATAACCCTTTGATCCACATAACACATAAAGGGCCGACCTCCACTAGGGAAGTCTAATAACCCGAGTTACCACATTCTGACGGAGGAATAAACATCTCCGGATATACAATAATATCTTTACGGAGGAATGAAACATCTCCGGAACAATAAAGTACAATTATAATATTCTTTGAAGTTACAATATTCAACACAAGTAATTGAGGTCATTCTGCACAAAACCCATGTCCCATATTTTCGAGATTCTTCTTCATCTGCCTGCAAATCGTGATGCAAATCAATGTTTTCTTATCTAGCACGCGTTTTTGGTTGGGATTGTTTGATAATGAGCTAGAGGCTTCCATGTTGGACTTGGGCACGAATTGAAATAAAAAATACACATAATCAATCCTAGGAATGAAACCATGTTGTGAATATCCATGTGGACGTGTGCTATCATGCCAAATTTGGAGGCTTGAACGATGAGTGCTACTGCTGCTAATATGAAAAATCACTCCACAAACCATCATCAGTAAAATCATGCATAATAGTCTTTAATTTATAAAAAATAAAGGAAAATAATCATTAATAACCATTAAAGCATCAATGAGACTAATATGGTATTTTCCGAGCAGTTACAACAAATGGATGGAAAATGGAATGATAAATGGGCAATAATAGGAAGAAGATGGATGAAATAGGTGTCGATAAGTAATGAAAATAGGGACAAATCCGTGACCCAACATCTCCCCCAAACTGAAATTGTTGCATGTACTCATGCAACCTAATACCTTTTCATCGATCAAGCTATAAAAACTCGTTTGGATTTTGCTGTTACAGTGGAGTTTCAACAAATGATGAAAGTTGGTGGAGTTTCAACAATTAGCGAAAAATTTAGTGGAGAAGTTGGCGGTGTTTCAGTAATTTAGGGGAGAATTTGGCAGTTTTCCAACAAATATAACAGTGAACTTCTTAGACCATTTCATCCTAAAGTACAAAGTGGATTTTGTTGAAATTTTGCAAGCATGTTCATACTTACGGGCAATGCTTCTTCACACCAAAAATCATGACAATTCAGTTCACCGATCCCAAGATATAAATAGATAAACCGTGTATCAACAAATAAGCCACTACAGGTGTTTCAACAAAATTCTTGAACCAATTTCTCACAAAATACAAACTAGGTTTGGCTGAAATTTTTCAAGAAAGTTTTTACTAGTCCAACGCATCTCCACGCCGAAAATCCAAGATACCCACATCACGGATTTCAATAAAAATGCAAATTGGCTGTAGGTGACGATGGTCATTTTTTTGAAATCCGTGAAGCATTTTTTCCTGAAAATTGGTGAGTATATTTCTCTTAACATAATGCTTCTTCTCCCCAAAAATCATATCCATCTGATGCACGGATATCGATATATAGGAAAAATGGATGTAGGCGATGATGGCCATTTTCTCAAAAACTGTGCATTGGATTGAGCTGAAACTTACCAGAGTTGTTCTTCATGATGTTATTCATTCCCTGTCCAAGTTTCATGAAGATCCATTTTACCAATTGCAAGATATGCTCACTTTAATTTCCGCACTTTTGCAAGCTGTGAATGAGTAAAAACAAGTATGTTTGCAAGATTGATCTAAGCATTCACATTAGCAGACAGTGGTTAGAAATGAATTACACAAATAATGCCAAAAACCACTCCCCCAAACTGAATATGTTGCATGTCCTCATGCAAAAGAAGAGTTGTCATCTTAGTTGTAAATAGCCATCTCCCCCAAACTTAACATGATCTCATTCTCAATTACCTTGGAAGATATAAACCAATATATGCAGCATTCAATGATTCTCAAATTAATTTTCACAAACATTTTCATCTTTAACAACTGGCCCATTTCTCCATGGAAAAGAACATATCGCAGATTTGTTTAGGATGTTGCTACATGAATGTAGATATCAGATTTATGTGGCTCTCCATCACTCAACAAAACTCATGCATATAAATTTTGTGATAGCATCAAACCTAATTCAAATCAGCTCATGGTATCAAAATTCCAAGTTTACCATGTAATTAAGATGACCCAACAAAGATGTGGCTGCCCCAAGACAAAATATGGAAATTCCAATGAGTTTTGTAGCCCTCCAATCTTCATGTGGAGAAAAGAATGTCATAAAATTGCCTCATCTTATACCTACACCACAATACTGTTAAGGATGCGGTGGAGTATTGCTATAATTACTGATTTTGAAATATGCCCATGGAATGCTTACTTAATAAATGTTGAAGCTTTTTTTATTATTTCACACTCCTGTCATATACAAATTGATTTGGATCCTTGATGGAATATATTCCAAAAGAGTGGATTTTACACTACCAATCCCATGAGATCCATGTGTATAATCAAAACAAGGACTGTCAATAAAACACCATAAAAACCTTCTCACATACAAGTATCTATCAAGTCTTGAAAAACATGGCTAACCATTGTTATAAAATATGTTGAAACTTATATCAGAAATGTTGATAGTCAATAACCAAACAATGGAAGGCAAGACACAACATCAAGTATGTAAGGACCAAAGCATTTATCATCACTATGAAGTGCACATGACAGCAGTTGTAAATCAATGTAGGCATCAGTCAACCATGAAAATCATACCTCTGAATGTACTCTCTATTGTATGGAAGCATAGGCTTCTTCCACTATAGGTTCTCATGAAGCAACAACTATGCCTTGTGTTCCTACTGTTGGTTCTTCTATGGCAGCAACAGATCATTTTCTCATGCTTGGATGTTGGGAAGGACTTGAATTGGGTGTGCATTTTAGAGATGGATGGGAATGGTAATGGATGAATAAGAGAGGTAATGGTACGGTGTTTCCCCCCAAACTAGAATCTTTTTATATCTTTGAAAAAATGACAAATGGTAAAGGAGGGGATAATGCTTAGTGGCTTTTCATGACTTTCTCCTAAATCTTTAATAAATCAATGCTCACACTATTTTACCTCAAGTTTTACCTCCGTGGAATCCTTGGTTGACATGAATGTATCGATGCATGTTGGGGCTGATGTATGCTGCTAACTACTGCTAAGAGATGTAGCTGGAAGCTGAAACTGATGAAGGATGATTTGAAATGAGGAACTGTGCAAGCTAAACTGAATGAAAAAGTATTTTTTTGTCTATATTTTTATAAGGGTTAGATTTTAATATTGTTTAGTAATGAGGCTTAGGTCATGTTAACTTGCTTTTTTGCCTTTCTAATATTTTTTTCAAGAACTTGCTATCATTTTCATTTAACTTCCTATATTTTTTTCAAGAACTTGTTTTTTTGGCTTAGGTCATCTTAACTTGCTTTTTTGCCTTTCTACCCACAAAAGGTCATTATAAAACGGTTGTGGCAAGGAAATTCATGGAAATGCTATTTTAAGTCCAACATATTTCTAGCTTAAGAATTGCATCACCTTGTCAAATCTAGATTCTAGTTAAATATTTTCGGGTGACAAGTTGATTTCATGGTAAATAACATTCATTCTAGTACTAAAGTCATTTTTTTATTATTAAATTAAGTGGTACTTTTCTTGCTTGTGATTAATATTGTGTTTGTGATGCTTTTTTTTGTTATGAAAAATTTGTGATGCTTTTTAAGCTATGAAACATATTCAAGAAGCTTATGAAAACATATTCACGAGAGTTCACAAATAGCCCATCCCTATTTCATCTACAAGATAAAAATCTATAATGCATAAAGCTGGTTCTTGTTCAAATACTACATCTCCAAGTTAGGCCACTTGAACCCATTCTCTTACCAATTCTCTTTGTCACCATAAGTTATGAAACACTATAAGTGACATAATCTCCTCTCCTAGTTCTAATGCGTACCACATTAATGTGTCCTACTAAGCTAGGGCTTATAACTTATTTTGTCAATATTTACAACAAATAAATACTAACCCTACATTCTTCCTTTAGTCTATATTCAATATCTTTAGTTTCTCACTCATCACCACATGACATCAATATTGGCATCTTTGAAAATGTTTTCTCTTGCAATTGGTACTATCTCTAGTGTGTTTGCAGTCCTATATAACATTTGACATACATAATGCTTGGGATCTATTACAATCCTTTCTTCTTTTTGCTTTGCATATTCAATGTCTATATGGATCCAATTTTTTTATGGCTTGACCTCATCAAGATTTGCTACTTACCTAATTACTAGTCTTCAAATATTGCAATGGATCGACTAAATAGAGGATTTTCAATAGTTGACCTTTAACCAACTCATTTCTTAGCTCTTATGTGCACTTCTTAACATCATTGATTTTCTCTATCGTACCTCGAACCATTATTACCTCGAACCTATAAAGTATGATTATGGACTCACACCCTTCAGTACCTAATAGATACTTCACAATATTTGTCAATAAACTAGTTAATGTTTCCAACCAAATTTGAGCTTCCCAAGGTGATATCCCATGTCATGTGGGTGAAATACATCTACAATATTGGTTAAGATCCTACCCTCTTTGGTGGTCAAACTATATGATCAGGTCTTCAAACTATACAAGTAGTTATCAATTTTCCAATATTTTTGGTTCCTTAACATTTGACATTTACCATTTTTTTTAGTAACCAACCAGAACCACTTCTAATTTTAGTGCTCTTGATACAATGCATTCCTAAAAATATGGAAAGAATATTTATTTAAAATTCCAACCACTACATGGGTACAATCTCCCTCCAAGTGTTCACATTAAACGTTAGATTATATTAACTTACCATCTTTCCATTCTCAATTCACTTTCTCACAACCAACTTACCATCTTTCCATTCATATTAACCTTAGTCTTCATGTTTTTCTTTATAAATATAGAAAATTTTGGATTATAATATACTATATTCAAAAATGTACTTATAATATCTAATGTAATTGACAAGTTATTGTTTTGTATGGTGTAGGTAAGACAATTACTTGTACCACTACAAGGATTTGTCACTATGAATGAAAATACAAGGAAGCTTGCTCAGTTTAGAGCTGCATTAGAGGCGAGATTAGATGGAAAATTTTATTGTCCTTGCTTTGATTGCAGGGGCTTTCAAAAAAGAAGACTTTTAATAGAAACAGCTGAAAGACATTGTAGGGAGAAGGGGCACGTCGAAGGGGGTTATGAATATCATCCCCTGGTAAGACTATTTTTGGGGTTCAATTTTAATATATTCAGTGTAATATTCATCATGTCTGCATGAATTTTAGTAAAATGTCTTATTTTTTTACTATATTTTCTATACAAACTAATTTTTCTATGTTGTTTGTAAATTTATAGACAATGCCCCCAAAATGTCGCGTTCCAGAGAGTTATTTGCCAAGTACTAGCAGAAATACTCATTCACAGCCTGATAAACTTCTACATCAGAATATTGAAGATGATCAAGTAGTTATTTCTGATGATATAATGGATGTAGATAACATTAGTGATACAAATCAGGAAGATGAGATACATAGATTGATCCAAGACACATTTGCTCCAATGGATGAGGACAACCAGGATGATAGTGATGATGTTGATCCTCTACTTGAGAAGTCACGTCAACATCTTTATGAAGGCTGAAAAACAAATCTTTTATCTTCTATATTGTTGTTAGTGAACTTGAAGGTTTTGAATGGATTATCAAACACCTGTTTGACACAGATACTAAGGTATGTAATTTGTTTTTTTATTTTTGTCTGCATGTTCACAATATCTATATATAGAAAGGGTTGACTTTTTTCCTATATTGTTGCTATTGTTATCTAATATTGTGTAAAGTTTGGATGTGATATTGATGATTAATATTGTTTTCATTGATTTATTCTTTTTAATTTTGTAGATTGTTAGGTGAATTTCTATTACCAACTTCAAATATTTTACCACGCACATATCGAGGGATATATGTCATTATGAAAGCATTTGGTATGGAGTATCACGCTATTGATGCATGTCCTAATGATCATATCATATACTATGGACAATACGCATTAGAAAATGAATGCCCACAATGTCAAACAAGTAGGTATCGAACTGATAAAGTGACAAAAAAGGTGCCTTAAAAAGTTCTTCGTTATATTCCGATAATCCCACGTTTCCAGAGGTTGTTCAGGTGTCAAAGTATAGCACAGTTTATGGATTTCCATGCAAAGAATAGAAGTCACGACGATGTTCTTCGAATGCCTACAGATGGTTCTACATTGAGTTACATCAAAGAAAAGTGGCCAATTTTTAAAGAAGATCCTCGTAATCTTAAACTTTCTTTGGAGGCTGATGGTGCCAATCCATTTGGAGAGATTCGTTCTACCTACTCTATGTGGCTTGTTTTTGTTATAAAAAATAACCTCCCTCCTTGGATGTCGATCAAGAGAGAGCACACAATGTTGGAAATGATTGTTCCAGGTATTTAATTAATAGGTATTTTTTTAATTGAAAGTCTGATCAGTAAATATTTCATTGATTTGTTTTGTGCATGATAATTATGTCTTTTATATATAACGACATATAGGCGCTAAATATAATTAATCATGTATGACCAATTAGGCAAGTACCAGGTTAAAGATATGAACGTATATCTTGAGCCTCTTATCGATGAGTTGTTGAAGTTATGGGCTGGCATCACTATGTATGATATTTCTAGACTAATTGGGCAAAGACGATTTCAATTCCATGGAATACTTGCATTTACAATTCATGACGCTCCCGAGTTAACACATTTTTGTGGTATGTTGTTACTTTCTTTTGTTCCTTTATATTTTATATATTTGTTGATAATATCATGCATTATTTTAAATTGTAATGCTAATTTGCTACACCAATTCGTATATCTTGTAGGTCTTCAAACCAACGGTAAATTTGCATGTCCATTTTGCGGTCCCAGGATAAAATCTCATCGTTCAAGGAGTTTAGCAAAGGAAGTGTTCTATGAGTATAGGCACTTTCTTCCTAAGAACCATAGTTATTGAACTACAGACAAAGAAAAATTTAATAGTAAAGAAGAGAATGGAAAAAAACCACGAAGAATGACACCTCACCTATGGAAGGTGGAATATAATAGAAACCGTCAAGGTATGCCAATTTTTTTTTGTATTGAATTATGTTCAACGTGATATGTTATACCATTATTGATTAATTGGTTTTAATTTGATTTTGTTGATGTTTCATGAATGTCATTAAGGCACACGGAGAATGAAAATTTACCCGATTCAATTAAGTAGGTTGCCATACTACGAGCACCTGCAAATAGTTCATTTGTTTGACACAATGCATATCAGGAAGAACATAACAGAAATGTTATGGCGAATATTAGATGGAAGGACTGACAAAGAAAAAATTGGAAAGATTTGCAGTGACATCCAAGAATCTAATCACGCATTGCAAAGTGTGATCATTAATTCTAATGGCGATGGCCATCAATAGAATATTAGTCTTCCTTGGTGCTTGATGGAACAACAGAGAAATATTGTAAGAGAGGTCATTAAAAATATTAGGTTTCCGACGAGTTTTTCGTCAAACATAAAGAATATCTTGATGAAAAAAGGTGATTTTGCAGGGTTAAAACACATGATTGGCATACATTCATTAAGGTAATCATTAGTCTATAATATATTTCATTATCAGTATGCACTATTTTATTAATTTTATTCTCTTATTTTGAAATAAATATTAATAATTATGTGTTTTTTGATACAGTATGTTCTACCTTTATCTCTCCCAGATGACTTTGACAGCAACATAAAACATATTTATGTTCTTGGAAAATAAATGAGGTAAGTAATGTTTTACTTGGAAAATGTACTTGGTTTGTGGTCTGTAGCGGAACTTATTGACATATATTAACTTTTTCCCACAAATATTATATATGCCTTGACATATTGTTTTATTGCATCATTTGTAGGTGGCTTTCATCAAAAGAAATCCATAAAGAATATATAAGGCATTGGAAGAGAGAAATTCCCCAACTAATGTGTGAAATCCAACAGTATCTACCTCCAACATTTTTCAATGCACAAGAACACTACCTCATACACCAAGTTGAGGAGATTGAATTATGTGGACCAGTACACACAAGGTCAATGTGGATGGTGGTGAAATTGAAGTCATTGAAGGATTTTGTTAGACAAAGAGCGCTTCCTGAGGGTTCTATGGTTGAAGGATATATGGTATATCAATGTATGGTGTACATTAGTGAATATCTACCTAAATTAGCAGAAAATATGAATGTGCCTCGCATTTGGCATCTCGACTCCACCAACAAATTTGAAGGGGAGGTCCTACTGGGGAGAGGTAAATTGAGGACTATGAAAGGTAATTATTATTATCCGTTGTTGAATTAATATCTTACAAATTTATTTTTTCCAATTTTATATTATCATACTATTTTTTAACTCTTTTTAATAATTATGCATTTTCATCTATATTAAACTATGTTCCTTTAATGGTGATCTAATTAATTATGAAATTGAATTGTTTTTTTATCCTATAGTTGGTCGAGTGTGGGATGGTTTACATTTATACATTGCAAACAACCTTGATTGGATGGAGCATTGGATAAAAGATTTTGAATAATTATTCGGTAGGTTATCGTGGGAAGGGGTCAGTAACATGATTAAAACAGCTCATCGTCTTCGACACCAAATTCTTGATCTTACGTCACAAAGGGAAGTTGATTTAGCCTATTGTTTAAAAGATAAAAAGGAAAGTAATTTTTTTACCCACATTTTTTATAGTTACTTCGATCCATTTTTCCAATTACATTTCATTTATTTAAGTTTTCAATTATATTTACTAACTCCTATATGACGTTTATTAATTCACAATGTATTTTTACCTGTTGTCAATGTTGCAGCTCAAACATCACAAGGCTATGTTGTGTAATGGTCGTAAATTTCGTATCAAAAAGTTGGATGATAACAGGAAAACCTTGGATTGTGGGATAACTGCAGTGTTTAAGGTCACCAATGTTTCCTCTAGAAGTGATAGACACCCAGAAGAAACCGAGAATAGGTACTATGGGAATTTGGAGGACATTGTTGAGTGTGATTTTAATTCCTTTAAAATAGTTTTGTTTGAGGTGAAGTGGTACAGGCTACAGATGCATGAACGTGATCCTGAAAGAACTGTTATTGAGCATGCTAATGGATTTACCATGGTTAATACAAGGGCATTTGAACCAGGTACAGAGCCTTATGTTCTTCCAAGTCAATGTGAGCAAGTCTACTACTCCAAGGTACCAGGTAAAGCAGGTTGGTCATACGTTGTTCGATACGATCCAAGAGGAAGACCAGTAAAGTATAATCATGTACTAGATGATGAAGATAATCACGAAGAAGAAGAGGATGATGATGATTCAGATCAGGATGTAGTCGATGTGTTAGATGAAGAAGTTGAAGAGGATGATCATGCAAATGTATCAGACGATGATCTCATTGACGATATGGATGACTATATTAGCGAAGATGACTTTGATGTTGATGATGATGTGAATGATCCTTTCATCAATATCTATTTAGAACCAGATCTGATACAGATGTTGAGTTGGATGAAGAAGAAGATGAATGATATTTAATTGTTGAAAAGTATAGGTACGCAATGTTTTTATGTTAAATTAAATGCACTCACCATATGTTCATTTTGTTGATTAACTTGGTTATATTTGAAAATTAGTTTTCTAATCTAATTATGTTCTACATGTGCAGTAGCGTGGGTGTTCCTGGAGGTTGTAGTGTTGATGGTTTGAATCGAACATGTGTCGATTGAGCAAGATACAAAATTGTGTTATAAGATTTATGTGTTATTTTTTGGGTTATTTCATATTAGAACTCTATTAGACTCATTGGAAACATAAAAAAACTTATTATGAGTCTTTCATTGGAAACATAAAAAACTTATTTTGAAAGGGGTTCTATCCTTGTTGGTCTTTCTAAGCTAGTTTTAATCTTGTTGATCGTTCATCACTATTTGTAAGTCCCCTTAATCAATCAACCACTTTTGTTTCGTGAGAACTAGATCTTGCATCGTCTGATGACGTCTTTTGCAAATATGTCAACATTTGGATCCACTTCATCGGAATCAAATTGTACACTTTTAGTTCATCTAGTACTATATCATTCTTCAATATCTACATCTCAATGGTCTAAACATCCCAATCATTATGATCGAGTGCATCCTTGCTCTCTATCCATATATTGAAATTCCTATTGGTATGCTAATTAGTATGCTAATTTTTAATTTTTAATTAGTATTGTTATTGATAAAATTGTTATATAAAACAAAAATTGTTATAGAATATGATTTTATTTTTAAAATACAAATGTGAGAACCTTTAACATTGTTGACCTTGGTGGGTTAAAAACAAAAACAAAAACAAAAATATATGTTATGTTGGGTTTGATGTGATTACTTTGGTCATTTTCTAACTGTCTCTGTCGAGCTTAACGAAAAATGCTCTGTTGTTCTCGTTCGACCGCACCAGCTAGTGTTTGCAACCGGCTACAATTCCATTTCCTCTTGCAACTCTCACTGTGCAATTGCTATGAGGGGGGTTGAAGTTGGTTTCGTGTGCTCCGACCGTTTCTGCAAATCCCCGTAGACCCTCAATGGCAACCGTAAGTGGATTCTAATTCACCAGACTTGCAGTAATGGAACTCAAATTTGTCTAAACAACAATGTTGGAGATAGAGCTAGTATTGGTAGACCCTAAATGGTTGCTTGTGTTGATTGCTGAGATAGGGTTTTTCGTCCTCTTCCAACTATTGATATCTATGTTGGAGATATGTCCAATCATGAATTGATTATGAATGCTCTAGTAAATTTGATATGGAAATGAGTATTTTTACAGGTTATGTGTGGTCCTTTGTTACTCGTTATGCTTCGGTAGGGTTTTTGCTATGTTATTAGGGAGGTGCCATAACAATTATGCATTGGAATGTGAGTATGTGGAACCCATTTTGATAAACTTGTTTGCAAGTATGAAGGTAAATTTTGGGGTTGAGCTGGGAGGGTTTTGCGTAGCCATTCCCTCATAGATATTCCACCCCCTGCAACCATCTCTTGGTCCGTGACCTCCTTCACTGTGCGTGTTCCTTTGGGATTTTGAAACCCTCCTCTATTGAGTCAAATTTTTGCATTTTTGGGTGAGAATTAGGTGTTGTTGATTTCATTTGTTAATTGGGTGGTTTTGATTTTATAACAAAACCAACAGACATGGAATGCTTGTTTTTGATTGATGTAAAGACTGTAGTTCTATTTAACAGAGAAATAGTGGTCCAAAGTTCATTGATATGGTTTTTGAAAACAGTTGCAAACCAATTTTATTTGGATATTTTTGTGCAAGTGGATTCTAGGAATATGAATTAGATATGTGCTCATTATCACATTTTGAGGGTGTTTATGCCTGCAATTTAATTTTGATTTTAAGAAGTTTTAAATCTCTCTGTCAGTAGCAACATTCTCCTTGGTTTGAGATGATGTGAGTTTGGAGCTTTGCTGTAATCCTAATTTTGGTTTGAGCAGTTTTGTATCTCCTCCTTTTGCCACATTCTCTTGATTTGAGCTGGGGAGAGTTTGAGGCTTTTCTGTTATCCTGCAAGCATTTCTTGGGTTGTTTGCCCATGATTCAAAGGCATAGTTTAACCTTCATGGCCATAGAAGAATGATTGTCTCAATGATATTGTACCTAGCTTTCAGATTTTGGTTTTGGAATTTGAACCAGATTGCTTTCCAAGTTGTATGTGAAAATTTTAATAATTTTTTGAAATAAAACACTATGTTTCTGGGTATCCATGCTCAGGATGTGAATTCTCATTTGGTCTATTAAGCTCATCTGGATTTATACGTAGATTTTGGATATGATCGCTGTTTTAATTGGCGATATTAATGTGATTGCTTCAAACTAGGTCTTGAATTTCAACTTTTAGCCCTGAAAGTGCTCTGGATATCACTGCTTTGAACACCATCAATAGATTCCATAAGAAAACTTGAGTAAGATGTAAATTGTATTCCTTTTGATAGAAAATATGCACTTGTGTTCATTTCCCTCTAGAGATTATGACAGGAAATGTTATTAAAAACAGACTCACATCAGTTTCACCTGCTTGTAAATTACCTCTATGTTAGATTGTTCACGGAGTAGTCTAATGCTTCGAAAATTTTGCTTGCCGTTAAGACTATTTTTTCACATAGACTACTTTGTCACCTTCTTCCACAATCCCTGTCATTGTCTTCAGCAATCCCCTCCTTGGTGCCCACCTCATCAGCGCATCACCTACTCTAGGTCTCTCATTAATTCACCATAGTGACGGTTTGGTAATTCCCAGTCCTGCCTACCTTGCTCCCAATTCACTCTCACCTCTTCATTCGCCTATTTCAAATGACCCCCCTGCATTTGCTGAGCCATCTTGACAATGCCAAACTCTGCTCAGATTATCTCCTTTTACCCTTCGGTTATTTTCTTTCCTCGGAGACTCACTTCATATTACTTGGTTGAAATTCACTTGATACAATGTGCATATTTATAGCACATAACATGCCTCCTAGGCATCAATCATGGCTTGTCTTTCATAACCATCTGCACATAGTATTTAGACGATGCTCCCGAGTGTATAGTATTCCCCACACATTTGATTGCAACTACAAGGTACTATCCACAGTGATTTGACTCTGAATCTTGATTCACCTCAGGCTTAGATCTAAGGTGTTTTAATGTGTCAATGACTAATAAGAGAATATTTTATTCACAATGGTTACTAATAAGAGAATATTTGACAAAGAAGAATGATGTTAATTTTTAACAAGCGGGCCTGAAACAAGCGAGCCTGGTGCAAGCGAGCCCGAGGCCCACAACCCACAAGTAAACATGGAAATCTCTGCTTGGACCAATGGAAAACATCAGATCTATACTATTGATGATAATATGATGTGGTTGGATTATATGCAAGACTGGAAACCTAGGTGGGAGTTGAGACATACTGAAGTGTTAGATGCTAACTTACAGGGATCTGACGCTTTTATTAGACTAGTGCCACAACTCAGAAGAATGCTTATGGGATCCAATATTGTACCAGGGAAGATTTACAACAACTCCCTGAGAAAAGAAGTCGATGCAAGCAATTCATTAACAAACCTATACCATGATCTTACCTTAATCTCGACAGAGCGCTCTACACGTCACCCCAGGCTACAGCTAGACCAGCAGTACTACTGTATTAACTGGATACGTTCTTTGGAAGCATGGCCACATAAAGATGCTAGTCTCCGGTTTCCAATTACTGCACATACTTATGAAAAATATACAAAATTATGGTGGAAATTCTTGAGAAAAGAAAATATAGATAGAACATGTTATACCATGCTAAAGTTTGGACTTCAAATTCCACAAATCTATGAGGATCCTACATTCTACATCCCTGATTGGACGAGACACTAGTGGCAGTCATTCGGCATCAACCTGACAGCATTATCACCAGCTGCTATTTATAATCTGAAACGGGGAGTTGGAGAGTCTCTCGAATAGGTCAAAGATATTTTGCAGACAAAGATTACCGAGGATCAAATCCTTGGGTACTACATTAAATACAATCAACCATGGCTTTTCAAAACTCGCATAGACGTCCACATGCATCATAATAGACGCGTGGTTCGGAGGTCTATTTATTCAAAGGCATGGTGCAATGAGGACAACGCCTATCGAGAAATTTTTGGTCCACCATACTCCAATGATTTGTAAATATCTCAAAAGTATTTGGCTATGAGTGGGGCCTGTCCATTCAGAACTTCCCAGATGTGAGGTATAAAGCATGTTCATTGCCTTCCATTATCCACAGTTGGCATGGGATGCCAAAAATTCATTTTACAACTAATAAAAAGGAAAAATCACACTTTAGACTCGTGAATTGAATCTGAAAGTACATTCTGGTAGCTATTATAGCAAAACTATTTTTCATTAGAAAACCCACCGACAACTTGTTTTACAGCTTTAGGAGCAAGTGAATTTAGCATAAATAGTTAAGATAGAAATTTGTGGAAATTGACCATGGGAGCATATATGAATAGGTATCTTCATAGGGTATTGAAGAACAAAACACTATAAGAAGATTTCATTAGTGATAAACCCTAGGTGTCACACTACTATTTTTTTGGTTGCTTTGTATATATTCATATTATTGAGGAGAAGGACTGAATTGAAATCCTCCATTTCGAAGTGTGTTTTTGCTGGATATAGTGAGTACTCCAAGGCTTACCGAGTAAAAAATCAATGTTCAAAAGCTTCCTGAAACCAATATTTTTGCCTTGTCTACATTTGGTCTAGTTCTCTTAATGTTGTGTGTTACCCCCTTTTTGTGATTAATGTGTTTATCTTACATTACATGTCACTGAAAATTGTGTTAGAACATTGACCTAACCAGTAGTTTTGAATTTTCTTGAACATTGACCTAACTTGGTTGAATTTTCATATGCATTAGGATAAAATACCAGCATGTAAATTTTAAAAATGAAGGGTAGGATGCCAAAAATATGCCATTCAAAGAAAGAGGGTAGGCTGCCAATAATATGCCCAGTAGTGTTGGAAGGACCAAAACTGGGTGATATACTAGTTAACTTCCTACATCCACCAGGGTTAGGCATGTCCCTCTTAAGCCTCAGATTTGAGGGAAGTAAATGTGTTTAACTAAGTAAATGTGTACTTTCAAAGAAGAGAGAAAGGACCGTCTTGTTTATTCTTGTTTTATGGAGTGTAGGTACCACCAAATAGGTATCTGTGAGATCTATCTTCCTCAAGTGATGATGAAGATATACTCAGAGAGGTTGAAAGTGAGGCGAGTTGTACTAGATCTACCGGTTTTATATCAACTAGATCTGAAAAGATAAGGAAAAGATTTCCTAGACGCATGAAATATTCTATTGCCAACGGTGGGTCGTGTAATTATGATGCTGAGAGCATAGGAGACATGGATTTTCCATTGAGGTATAAACATCTAGTGCAACGATGGGTACCTAATATGCTACCTCAAGTGGACACAGATTTCCTCATCCAAGGGAGGATGTATCGCATTGCACCTTCCTCCTTACATGGACTGGGGTTATTTTCCATGGATGGAATAACGGTCTGCTATGGCACTGTAACCGAATTGATGGATTATGTAGGACCACTATACAGATACAATAACTGGTTGATCTTGGTCCAATATACTCGAAGTACGCAGAGATACGGAGTTGCCGCAAATTATATTCAAATAGCAGAAAAAAAAAAAAAACAAAGGGGCGACTATGTATATTGATGGGAGACCAAAAGTGTTCAAAAACGTTGTTGGCTTTATAAATAGTACACGACCAGTGACAACAAATAAGCAACTAAATTGTGAATTCGAGGCATGCGAACATCATCGTATATTTGTATGTGCAATAAAAACAATACTTGCAGGTGAAGAGTTGTTGATCGATTACAACTTAAATAGAATAGATGTGGCTTCCGCAGTCTAGGGGAACCATGGACCATCAGAAAATATGCCTCATAAGGTAAATGCTAAAAGTAGTAACTAAACATGACTACAATAACTAAATGTTTCATTTTTTTTCTATTAACATTCAATTTCCATTGTTGCCATTCGCTTTATTCATGCTTATTATGAATATTTCCATGTGATTACATGGTAATTACATTGCTATGAATACCTCATTTTTGTTTTTGATGCAATTATTGACTATTGAATTTTTTTTTAGGGTGGCGGCAGTGGAAAAACACATGCCTCTTCCACGGTCCAAGGTGACCATGGAAGGTCAGCATCTATGCCTCGTCAGGTAAATGTTAAATATAGTAAATAAATATGACTACAATAACAAGATGTTCCGATTTTCACTGTTAGCATTCGCTTTTTCCGTGCTTATTGTTAATATTTCCATATGAAAGCATGCTTATTAAACTGTGGCAGGAGTCTACTCATGGCCATGGAGCAGAACATGTATCTTCTACTTCTTAGGTAAAAAATAATATTAATGCAATATCTCATTTTTCTTTATGTTACAATTATTTAGTCTGAGGTAAACGTTTATTTATTGATTTATTGTGTCGGTGTGGTGCCATTGGAAAAGCACCTGTTGCTTCCATGGTTGAGGGTGATCGTGGAAGGTCACACTCTTTGGCCCGTCAGGTAATTGTTTAGTAAAATAACTAAATGTTTCGATTTAGTACATTCACATTTTTCTGAGTTTATGATGGATTACTGGTTCATTTTTCTGACATTATGGTGGATTACTGGTTCATTCAGGACCGTGGAAAGGCACCTGCTGCTTCCATGGCGACGGTTCATCGTGGACACTCACCGGTCATAACACCGCATCAGGTAAGTGTTAGTGCATAATAGTAACTTAATCTTCATTACAATATCAATATTTGAATGATGTTAAAATTATATTGCTTAATTTAATTTATTGTTTGATGAATTTAGTCACGTGCACACGGTTTGGGTGATGAGGGGTTTGAGGAAGAGATTTTATATTCCACTGACCCAATGCACACTTTTAGAGTAGCCTTGAAAAAGGAAAATTGTGAAATGCTTGCCTTGGCTCGCCAAAGGCCCTTGTCACAGGAGAACAAGGCAAAGATTCTAGAGCTGCAAGAGCTTATAAAGTCTTATGGGGTAAGTGGCATCTTCACAATTGTTTTTAAGCTATGTTGTGATTTCATATATGATATTATGTTTTTTATCATTCCAAGTGATTTGATAAAGTAAAGTTTATTGTTTGTAAGATTTTTTAAAACCCGTGACTACAGAACCTGCCGCGACAGGTATAGGTAGCAGTGATGGTCCAATGCAACAAAAAAGAAGCAATGTACCAATGAGGCTTTTTGGCACTCCTGCAGTTGGCCTCGATTCCATTGATGATGGAACTGGTGAGAGAGAGCATGATGCCATGCCAGATCATGATGCAATGCCGGAGCATGATGAGACGGAGCCTAGGACTCCACATGAATCTGGAGATGAACGTACTGTAGACAACCAGGAAATTTTTCCTGGTGCAACACGAGTTAAAAGCACCGGAAAACTAGATCTCACCTTTCTGGTGGATGACTCTTGTGTTCCTATCAAGATCCAGAAAATTGCTAGTATGTATCCATTAATTTTTTGATTTTAATCATGAAATTGAAATAGACATACGTTGAAATTGTTATAAATTAATGGATTACATGTTTCTGCAGGAAACAATGTCTTCTACAGGCTTTTGAATGACAAAGACTTGGAGCTGTTTGGCCCCACCATTCGCACACGGTGGAATAGCCAAGATAGCACTAAGAGAGATGAATTGATTGACCACATGGTCAACTTGTTCGACAATACTTTCAACAAGAAAGTTGTTGCAAGGTTAGCTGGTGCGAATTTGAAATATACCACGGCTCAATATAGGGAAAGATTGCAAGCTGACCTCAGGCACGAGTGCCCTCCCATGGTTCCTGAGAAAGAGTGGAAGCTGCTGATAAATGATGCAAAGGAGAACTTGCAAAAAAGACAAGGAAAACAACCACGGCCTGGTAAAACAAGGTACAACATATATCATCTTTTTACTGAAATAAGCTCAATTGTTTTTTTCTTTTTTGTTTTAAGTAATATTTTTTATATCTAAGGTTTTTGAAAATTTTCATATATAGGCTACCTGACACCTCCAAAGCAACCAAGGCTAGAATGGAAAAGCATAGGAAACATAGAATGGGCCAGGGTGGCTATAGAAAACTAAAAGAAAGAATTGTAAGTATTAAATGATTAATTGTTGGGAATATTTATTTAACAGTACCGAACAAATATTTGATTTTGATACTAGAAATTTTAAAATGGGTTATCATGCATTGCAGGGAAATACGTTCCAAGCTGCTGCCACCAACGAAGACCTAAAGCTTGGTTTCAAGTTTGGTTTTAAAAGTGTGGTTGAACATCGGAAAAGCTTGGGGCAGACTCCAATCTCCTGAATGACGCAAATGCAGGTATATCACCAATTATAGTATACTATTAAAGTCTATTCAGTACTTTTGATTATATCACCCATAATTAAAAATTTATATTTGTTTTTAAGCAACAATGCAACTGCAGCAGTGAATCTAGCAGTACTCAGCAAGTACAAGTTGATGTTGGGGTGAACATGTCCCATGATAGTGTGGAGCATAGTGTCCATTCTGGTATGTATGCTTTGGAAATAGAAAAGTATACTAGTATTAGATATATATATTTCTTGAATCAAGGAAGGGAGTATATGTTTTAATCAGTTGGCTGTCAGTAATAATGACGAGCTGTGGATTTGTCCACGTCCTTGCAACTGCCCAGTGTCTCTGCTCTTTCCATGTATCTTACCAATGGCCGATGTTTTTGGATAGTCGAATTGTTTATTCAACAGAAGATCCAAGTTTTGAAAAAAAAATCTTTTACATAACAAAATTTCCAGTTTTTATTGACTTATTGGGTCGTTATGTTTATAAAATTTGGATGGATTCAAAGACTTTCAAACTTGATTTAGTTATAGGGTTTTGGATCGATTCGAAGACTTTTCAATTTCGTACGAAATTGTTAAAATATTGCATCAATCCAACATATAATGATATCAGAAGTGTTTACTTGTAGTAAAATCGTAACGATTAAAAAGCAAATTCCTAACTTTTTTATAAGATTTGGAAAAACAATTACTGTTCTTCATCTTCAACCAATTCGATGTAAAGAAAAAACTAAATTCACATTCAATCAAAAAAACCCCTTTTAGGTCAGCGATATTTTCGAAGTCTATATAATTATCCCGACCATGGGAGCCCACTGCCCATCGTCATCGTCACGCACTTTACTGTGGGGACCGGGGAGACTTTGAGTCTTCCCTCCCTGACCTGTACGCTCATGAATTTTCCTTTCTCTTTCCCAAAGTCTCCAGTTTGAATGACCATGGCCATTGTGGGCATCCACAATTGCAAATTACTATAAATCCCAAGCAGCAGAGAAAGAAGGTGAAGCTCTTGGAGCAGAGGAATCAATGGCGAAAGCCCAGAGATGTGCCGAGGAAGAAGTATGCCACCCGATTTCTACATGTATTCCGGGCATAAGTATTCATATCTTTGTGCCCATGATGCTGGTGTCGTTGGCTCTCATCATTAGGAATTGGGAAGTTGTAATGGAGGCTCTGCTCAGTTCCACTCCTATATGCTGTTTCCCTGAAGTTTGGCTTCGGCGTCCCGCTTCGGTTTTCTTGTTGTTTTTCTGTAATTTCATCATAGTTGTTCTCTCCATTGAATCGGGATTGTTGTGTGTAAATTCCGGTACTGATCAATATGGAGATTCAAGTTCATCTGTGAAGGAAAGTGAAATCTGGCCAAAGCTGCAGAACGTGTTGGAAGGGACTGGGACGGAAAGCAGAGAAGCTCCTGGGAAAATCAAATGCATTAATTCCATATCCATGAGTGTTACTGTTACACAATCTGAGCAGAAACAGCCAGCTGCTAAGCGCACCCGTAGTGGCAATAGTAAAAGGGGATATGCACAAGGAAGAGGCCAAGACGATTTTCACATGGAATCGACAGTCCAGGATCAGAATCTTGTGGAATTTGAACCGATGGCCCTGGACCAGGCCCAGGCTCAGGCTCAGGCTCTTGTGGAATTTGAACCAATGGCCCAGGCTCAGGCTCAGGTTCTTGTGGAATTTGAACCGATGGCCCAGGCTCAGGCTCAGGCTCTTGTGACAGTGGATGGGGGCGATGATGAACTAAAGCAAAAATGCGATGATTTCATTTCTAAAGTTGATCATCAAATACGTTTGCAGAGTTCATACTTCAAATAAAAATCATAACAGTTGGATATGTCTATCTTATTAGGACTAACAGTTGGATATGTCTATCTTATTAGGACTAAGAGCAGCAAGATATGTCTATCTTACTAGGACTATGAGGACTAAGAGCAGCAGGAATTCTTGAAATCGTTATGGACGAATGTATTAATCATAACAGTTAGATATGCCTATCTTATTAGTCCTAATCCTAATAGGAGCAGCAGGAATTTTTGAAATCGCTATGAACGAATGTATTAGTCTCTACAAGGTTTTCAATGTATTAGTCTCTACAAGGTTTTCAGGGCACAGTTCTTTTATATGCTTATCTTATTTTGTAATTTTTGAATGCCTTTAGAGTTTATACTTCAAATAACAATCATAACAGTTGGATATGCCTATCTTATTAGGACTATTTTGTAATTTTTGAATGCCTTTAGAGTTTATACTTCAAATAACAATCATAACCGTTGGATATGCCTATCTTATTAGGACTAACTAAGAGTAAAGGAATTCCTGAAATCTTGAAATCGCTACGGTCTGCATAGTTTTTTGATATGCCTATTTTATTTTGTAATTTTTGAATTAATTTTCAAAACTCATATTTCAAATAATAATCATAACAGTTAGATATGTCTATCTTGTAATTTTTTAATTTGTTTTCAGAATTCATACTTCAAATAACAATCATAACAGTTGAATATACCTATCTTATGAAAACTAAGAGCACCAGGAATTCTTAAAATAGCTATCAAATAATAATCATAACAGTTAGATATGTCTATCTTGTAATTTTTGAATTAGTTTTCAGAGTTCATACTTCAAATAACAATCATGACAGTTGGATATACCTATCTTATGAAAACTAAGAGCAGCAGGAATTCTTGAAATCGCTATGGAATGTATTAGTTTCTGCACCGTTTTCAGGGCAAGGTCTTTTGATATATATATTTTTTTAGTTTTTGAATTAGTTTTCAGAGCTCATATTTCAAATAACAATTATAACAGTTGAGTAAGCCTATTTTATCTTGTAATTTTTGGATTACTCTAATGGAATATAGATTTGTAAACTAACTTTTATACTTATGATTATAAAAAGTTTCAAACTTTTCAATTTTTTTCTTCATTTTAATTTTGATATTAACAATGCAATACCCTTATTTTGTAATGTCTTACAGTTATAAAATAATCTGTTGACATTTTATCATTGTAAATATAAGCACTCTGGTTATTTATTTTATTCTGAAATATGTAACTAAAATAGATTGCAATTTAGTTTCATTGGAAGATTTCCTCTAATGTATCATATCATCCACATTGCAGAGGGAAAATTATGATATATGTATATAAGATAAAAGCATGCTCCTGGGTATATTATTGTTTTGCTTTCACTTTTAAGTAAATAACAGAGTAACCCATTTTGAGAATTTACAAATAGTTCTACTTTTTCAGTCTCTTAGCCTTCACATCCAGATCAGGCTAAGAAAATTGCAGTTTTATTTAGCTTATTGTTTAGTTCTATTTAAACAGTTATTATAAGCTAATCTTTTCATGGTTAGTTTGGTTTAAAACTATATTTTGAATATCAAAATAAACATTAAACCAGCTCAAATTCATCTTTTATGTGTTAAGAGGGATCAAATTCTTAAAAGTGCAAAGTTTTTTTAGAGTACAAAAATTTGATGAAAGGTTTGTATTTCTAAAGATTTGATCCTTCTATGTTCATGATAGATGCAGAGTTAAGATAGATCTACACTGACTCATGTTAGATCCAAAGTTAAGATTGATCTACTAGATCGGGAGTTAAGATAGATCTACTAAATCCAGAGTTAAGATGGATCTAAGTTGGTATTCTGCAGATTACAAATAACCTTCTACAATCATATTTCTGATAACTAAGCAATATATATTCACAGTTAACAATTATTTTTATTAACTTTTAAGTAAAATGTGTCGGTGGTAAGTTAAGCACAACAAGAATTATACATCTCCTCCATATTGAACTAACTTTTAAGTAAAATGTGTCGATGGTAAGTTAAGCACAACAAGAATTATACATCTCCTCCATATTGAACTACAGAAAAAGCATTTAAACATACCAAAAAATTTATCAAAATAATATGGTTAATGACCCCTGTCAACTGCTTCAGCTGGGTAGTGGGTTGATAGGGTTCTCATACCTTTTCTCATTTTGTGAATATATATTTGTTAGATTGAAGTTTAATAGTTGAAACAGGGCATGTAAACGGTCCAGATTTAAAATTCCATTGTTTTCTGTTCTGTATGAAGGCATTTTCAGTAATCTCGTTTTTTGTTGGTGTTTATTAGTATCCTTATATAAATATGAGAGAAAGGAGGTTGACCTCTAAAACTTCATTTTTTCCATCATCAAATACACTAGTATATGACTGAAGGTGTTTTCACTTCAAAGATCCAATTTAACTGGATCACAAAAAAATAAAATAGAAAACTTAACACTGCAAACTTGATTGGAAACTTTCCTACTCACTACTGTGCATCAGAATCTTGCCAGTAATACCCTCCCTTTTGCTCATATTTACTTGTGATTGGCTCCACGTGGCACAGAGTCTCAGCAAGAGAGTCAATTTTCCCCTTCTGATATCAGGAGAGTTCAGGTTCAGTTGTTTTCACATCCTCCATAAATTGCCCTCTAGTGTGGGTCAAGGTCATCAGTGGCAACAAAAAATGGGCCCTCTCCACCCGAAATTCTGGCAGTGAAGCATCAGTATTTTTGGATTATATCTGAGGTTGAATGGTTCTGGTTTAGCGTTTATGCCAAGCTTCGCTTTACTGTATTACAGTGCAAAACAAATTAGCCAGAAATCAAAGAGAATTGAAGTTCACGTTTCATTTTCATTATCCCTTTATGGTTAAGTCATATAAGAATATTGTGAAATGTTTTAATGTTTTGAGTGGATATTCTATTTATCATCGTGGGATTTAGACAAAACATCTATCATAATATAATTTTCAGAATTTTTTACACAATGATTTATTGGGAAAACCTCCACAGTCAAATATGTGAGACTCTTAGCAATTTTTTTTTGTTTATTCATTTTTTAAATGTTAACATAAAATTGTTTAAATAAATATGAGTTATCTTCAAGGGGGATTGGATACCTGTGTAGAGTTTTTGTTCTCGACGCGTTTCGGACTCCATAGTTGAATCCATCGAGAGAAGGTATCTCAAATGAAAGCTACACGAATTTTACATTATTTATATTGTCATGATATTTTTAGTTAAAATTATTTAAAGAACCAATTTTGATTAATTAATTTACCTTAGTGTATATATTTATTATTCAATGATGTGTATTTATTAGTAATCCTCATTAAGCTTCAAAGTTTGTTTTTATTAAATGTTTTGATTATAATAAATTATTATAAATTTAATAATGTTCATATTATTAAGAAAATTCTAGTAAGTACTAAAAATTGTTAAATTATTTAAAGAATTTTTTATAAATTTTTAAAATTTTAATCTTAATCTAGAAATTTATATTATAAATTTTTCAATTTAAATTTTATAATTAAATTTTTAATTTAGAATTCTAGATTAAAATTTTTTATTTTTTATTTTAATTATAATTTAATTTTCAAGTAAAATATGTATTCAATGTTTAGTTTTTAGAATTATGTATAATAAATTTTCCAATTTAAATTTAAATTTTGTAATTAAAATTTTAATCTGGAATTTTATATTAAAAAAAAAAAATTAAATTTAATTATAATTATAATTTTAAATTTAATTTTTATGTAAGAAATGCATTCAATGTTTAGGTAATATTTAATTTTTAAAATTATGTATTATGAATTTTTCAATTCAGACTAGGTTGAAGGAGCATTGTGCACAATACTCCTTCAACCTAATATGAATCACAATTTTTCAACCTCCATCTCCATAGTGCTCCTTCAACTTAGTATGAGTCACAATTTTTAGTACTTACTAGAATTTTCTTAATAATATGAACATTATTAAATTTATAATAGTTTATTATAATCAAAACATTTAATAAAAAGAAACTTTGAAGCGTAATGAGGATTATTAATAAATACACATTATTGAATAATAAATATATACACTAAGGTAAATTAATTAACCAAAGTCGGCTCTTTAAATAATTTTAACTAAAAATATCATGACAATATAAATAATATAAAATTCGTGTAGCTTTCATTTGAGATACCTTCTCTCCTGAAGATGGACTCAACTATGAAGTCTGAAACGTGTCGAGAACAAAAACTCTACACAAGTATCCAATCCCCCTTGAAGATAACTGCAACTGTGAAAGTCTAAACGTAAACATAAGTTGACAATTTTTATTTTTTTTAAATAAAATGTTACTAAAACAAATATTATAAAAAGAATTTTAACTTAAAAACTCTACTTCTGAATTTTCATTTAAGAACTCCACTTCTATCAAAATTTGAAAAAATATGTTTCTTCAAAAATAAAAATAAAAATTATGCTCTCTAGCAAATATTTTAAAAAATATTTGACCTTTCAATACATAGATACATCACTTGATTATCTAATAACTAATGATTTATTATAAACCATAACTAAGTCTTTAAAATAAAAATTATTTTCAATAAAATTAAAAATATTTTCAATAAAAATAAATTAGAATATTGGTAAGAACATTATTTTCTAGGTTTAAAAAGACTGTAAATAATTATTTTATTAAATAATCTAAACTTTATATTTAATTTGAAAATTAATATTAAAAAAATTAAATGTTATCGGCAAAATAATTACCAAAAGCTCCATTAATATTACAGAACTTTGGGCTCATGACCATGGAGGTGCGAAAGCTTGTGACTAGGGTTTGCAGGCGGCAGTCTAGCCAGCGGATAGGCATCTGTTGCTAAGGTGTCGTGTTTTGTTTTCTTTTCCGTGGGCTGGGTTAGGCGCAGAAGGCGTCGCCATTCCTTTTCTTGAGGGAATTGTTTTCACTGTCTGCGGTTTTGTCAGGGTTTTCTCTGACTATTTTCCTTTTTTACCCTTGCTCTTTGACCCGGGGGTTTTTACTGCACTTTACTGACAATGGAGTTTCAAGATCTTGTGGACTACTCTAGCGACCACCTGGAGGCGAGTGATATTTGGGTTTTGCCAGCTGGCGACTGCAAGGCTGAGGTGGGTACTCGGTCTCCGGAAGGGTTTGTGGGTGTATTTCCTGAGGTTTTCCAACCCCCCCTCCCATTCCCGGTCTTTATCCCACAGACTTTCTGAACCTTCATTCTTCATCGGAGTTGGATCAAGGGTTGCCATTCTCGATCGGTTTTGATGCAGGGTTTCCTTCTGATGCGCTAGGGGGGACAACTTGGGGTTTTTCGGGTCTTCAACACCCTCTGTTTACTGCTCAAGGCTTCTAGTCTAAACGGCGTTCTTCATATGAGTTTATGGATGGATTCAGTGCGGGCTTCCGCCCAGGCTTAGGCAGGTCGGAAGGGGACTCCCGGAGTCACAAGGGAGTTTTGTTTTAGGTTTGGTACAACAGAGAGACTCCAGGTTCTTAGTGGATTTCCTTGGGGCCCTAGAACACAAAGGCTGCCCTAGCCCGCGTCCAAGTAAGGATTCAAGTTTGAAATTCAGAAGGGGCCCTGAGGAGGAGGTTTTGGAGAATATTTCACGGAAAAGAAACAGGAGGAGATGGAGGAAATCTAAAGGGAAGGGCTCCAACTATACATTAGGAGAAGACATCGGTTTTTACCAGGTATTGCATATGGCCAAGCAGACCTTAGTCAGACGGGCTTATGGGCGATCCTTTGCTTTTCGGATAGTGGTCGAATGGGCAGATGAGAACTAGAAGGAGAAGCTGGGTTATGTGCCGGAGGTGGTGGCTCTTTCAAGGAATTGGTTTGCCTTCAATTTTCTCCAGGACGAACATGCTCTTTGGGTTTTGAGCAGGAATTGGAATCTGGATCATGCCCCTTTTTTCCTTAAACCTTGGAACCCCCTTTTTTATGTGAGCAGGGAAAGGATGGATACAATCCCTCTGTGGGTGCACCTCCCTGGCCTCCCTCTTCACTACTAGTCAGAGGAACATCTTAAAAGCATTGGCAACATTCTGGGTACTTTTTTAGAGGCAGACTCATCCTTTCTAGAATCTAAACAAAGGAAGCTTGCTCATGTCCTGATTAGTATCAATGTTAGGGAGGGTCTTGTTGAAGAGATGGATTTGTGCTGGGGTCCTTTTGTTTTTACCTAGAAACTAGACTATGAGAACATTCCCTTTCGTTGCCGCAGGTGTCATGATTATGGACACCCTGTGGCAGATTGCAAGCTTCAGCTTAGGACCTTAAACGACTCTCACTCTTAGAAGGAGGGGGGATTTGAAAGCGAAGCGCATCCAATTCAGGAACTGCCTCCTCAGTCAGTGCCTTCCCAGGAACCTGACAAGGATCATGTGTTTGAGACTAGTCAGGATGAAGAAATTCTTTCTTCAGCTCCAGAGGAGGAATCCGATTGTCAGAATGTTTTCCAAAGTCTTCAAGTGCATTCTTTCACGGGTATTTCTTCTCCCCCTCTCACTCAGTCCATAAATTTTTTCTGAATAATGTTTCAATTTCGGGTCTTGATTGGTTCGAGGGCATCAAGAATATTTCCATTTCTCCCCACTTTCCTTCGGCTCCCCCATCCTTACTTGGTATCCCCTCTAAAAATCCAATTGAGGTTTCCCTCCCCCCTAACTCCGACCCTCCCATGTCTGAAATCGGATCCCCATCCTCTCCATCTGATTCCTCAGATTCTGGTTATTTTCTTCATTCTACCTTCAAAAAAGCCTCTGGAGGTCTTGGGAAAGGCAGGAACCAACCTGCCAAAGGTAGAGGTCGAAAGTCCTTTATTTCTAAGGTGCATTCCAAAGCAAGTAAGGACCTTTTGGAAGGAAAGCAACAGTCAATTGAAAGGGCGCTTAGAGTAGTGCGAGCCCAGAAGAAGGGTCGCAAATGAAATTGATGTCCTTCAACTGTAGGGGTCTTGTTGGTCGCCCCAAAAGATCAGCACTCAAGAGGGTGGTCAGCCTTGAACGTCCGGATGTAATTTTACTTCAAGAAACGATGGGAGTAGGGGAAGAGGTTAAAGCTAGGCTAGAAAGTTGGTTTCCAGGCTGGCTTTTTGAGGCTTCGAATGCTCAAGGTAGGTCTGGTGGCCTAGATTTGGGGTGGAATGAAAGAACTGTGAAGGTTTCAAACCTGTGGGGGGTGGACTCGGTCCTAGGTATGACCTTCTCAGCCCTGGACATTGGTGAGGTTCTAACCATCTTTAATGTGTACGAGCCTTATCAAAACAAGATTCCCTTTTGGGAAACTTTGTTCAACAAATCCTTGTTAAAAGGCGAATCGATGATTCTGGGTGGCGATTTAAATTTTTCTCTAGGGCAGGCGGAAGTTTGGGGGCCTCATGCTCTTGCAAACAATTTAACTGATTCTTTCACTCAAAATCTAGCAGAAAGGAACCTGATTGATTTAGAACATGTCCGTATCAAGCCAACTTGGAAAAACGGTAAAACAGGAGAAAAACGAGTTGCAAAAAGGCTGGACAGGTTCCTAGTTGCAGAACAGTTGGTGGACAGATTTTTCCATATCAGACATAGGATTGGTAGCGGGGGTAGTTCTGATCATTTTCCCATCTTTTTGGAATTAAAGAATGGCCCGAGTAAGCCTTTAAGCCCCCTAAAATTTAACAAAGTATGGCTGAAAGATGAGTCCTTTATCAATTTGATAAAATCACTGTGGATTCCATTCAGTCAAAGGGATCCTCGTTCTGCTGCTTTTCAGTTTGCAGCGAACATTAAAAGATTGAAGGGCCCAATTTAAAATTGGGCTTTGGCTAAAAGGCAAAGGGAGGACCAGGAGTTAAAGCAGATCGAGGAAGAACTATCCAAATTCTATTAGGAAGAAGGAGGGGGATTACTGACTCAGGAAACAAAATAAAACTTGGTTAGACTGGAAGGTAGAAGGAACACACTGTTACTGGAAAAGGAAGAGACTTGGAGACTGAAGAGCAGGGCAATTTGGTTGGAAAGCGGCGATGATAACAAAAAATTCTTTCATGCATATGCCAAAGGTAGGAAATCTTCCAATACAATTTGGAGCCTAGACAATTCTCAAGGGGAGGCTCAAACCACTTTTGAAGGTATGGCCAAGGTTGGACTGAACCATTTCCAGAATATCTTCAAAGCAAACAATTGGGTTTCCATTGAGGAAGTCATCAGATTGGCTCAACTCTTCCCTCGTTTTGTGGAAGAGGAAGACAACAAAACCTTGATGGAAGAAATCTCAGAAGAAGAGTTGAAAGAAGTCTTATTTAGCTTCCGGAAATATAAAAGTCCCTGTCCTGATGGATGGACGATTGAATTCTTCCAAGAGCTCTACAATTTCCTTGGAACATATATTTTGAGAGTGGTAGAAGACACCAGGAAATCTGGTAGAATCCCTGCTAGATTCAACTCTACTTTTATAGACTTTATTCCAAAATCTAATTCCCCTTGTTCTTGTTCGGGTACACAGGGTACTACCAAAGGACCGAACACTAAGAGCATCCACTTCACACAAACAGATCACAGATCAACACACCGATGTTTTGACGTGGTTTAAACCCTCTTGAGGGAAACACTCCACGGCCCCGGCCAAATAGCTTCTACGGGACAATTTATTATGCAAAGAAAGAAAGTTACAAATGAGCTTCTCATAATCGATCAACTAAACAATGACCCTCCATGCTCTTTAAATAGACATCATGGACCAATCAGGTGTTAAGCCACGGATCAAGGTTAGGTTTGATCTAAGAGAAGTTGAGCCGTCGGATCACTCTATGTCGGGAACATATCGTGACCGTCGGATTTAAGTATTTACAAATGCATACTAATGCATACTAAAGAAACACACTATCCCTAATGGATATATTACACAAGTTGATCTTAACTAACTCCTAAGTGTCTAAATATCCTAACATTCCCCCTTAAGAACAACTTGGGATAGGATTGAAGGATTTACAAAAGTGACACTATTAGGAGAAGGAAGGAGGCATTAGAGCCTATCCCCCCTTAATGACAAGTTCCTGAACTCCTAACATAGATCGAAGTTTAGAAAACTTCGCTTCTGTAAGAGACTTGGTGAAGATGTCTACAACTTGATCATCTGTAGGGCAAAAGAGCACTTCAAGAACACGATCATGAACAAGATTTCTGATGAAGTGCATATGTAGCTCAATGTGTTTGCTGCGTTGATGTAGAACTGGATCTTTGGCAAGATTAATGGAACTTTGATTGTTGCACCAAAGTGGAGTAGGCTGATGCTACTCGAATCCAAACTCTGAAAGGATCTGTCGAAGCCATAAAGCTTCCTGACTGGCATTAACTATTGCTCGATATTCTACCTCTGCTGAAGAAAGAGTAAGAGCTTGTTGTTTCTTACAAGCCCAAGTAATAGGTCCAGATCCCAGATTGAAAACATAACCTGTAGTAGACTTTCGATCATCAGAATCGCCGACCCAATCTGAATCAGTGAAACCAACCAACAAAGGTTTCCCCCCTGTACTGTAATGAATCCCAAACTGAACTGTACCTCGAATATATCGAAGTATTCTTTTAGCTGCTTTCCAGTGACTTTCATGAGGTGTCTGCATATAACGGGCAACACGACCAACGGCAAAGGAAAGGTCAGGACAGGAATGAGTCAAGTATAAGAGACTACCAACAAGCTGACAATACAAGGTGGCATCAACTTCAGGTGAAGTACAAGTGGCAGAAAGTTTGAGTCCAGACTGGAAGGGAGAAGGGGCTGGTGTACAATCTTCCATGTGAAGCGACGAAGAAGGTTACAAGAATACTTAGACTGAGAAAGAAAGATTCCTTCTTTGGTTTGCAAGACTTGGAGACCAAGAAAATAATGCAAATGTCCTAAGTTTGACATTTCAAAATTTGTTTTAAGACTGGATTTCACATGGGTTATAATCTTAGGGTCACTACCAGTAAGAATAAGGTCATCAACATATAGAACAAGTATGATGAGATGGTTTCCTACTTTCTTGGTATAGACATTGGGATCAGAATGGCATCTAGAAAAACCAGTGTCAAGGAGAAAGTTATCCATTTTGGCATACCAAGCTCTAGGAGCTTGCTTAAGGCCATATAAGGATTTCTTAAGGCGGCAGCCAAGGCTAGAGTTATTCTGAACATATGCAGGAGGTTGTTCCATGTAAATTTCCTCCTATAAATCACCATGTAAGAAGGTAGACTTGACATCCATTTGATGGACTTCCCAGTTGTGTAAGGTTGCAAGGGAAAGAACAAGGCGGATGGAGTTCATTTTTACGACGGGAGCAAAGGTTTCATTGCAGTCAATCCCTTCAACTTGGGAAAAACCTTTGGCAACTAACCTTGCCTTAAGTCTTTCAACACTTCCATCTGATGCATACTTAGTTCTGCAGACCCATTTACATTTGACAAGTTTTTTTTCTTTTGGAATAGGTACAAGATCCCAAGTATCGTTCGCCATTAAGGAACAATATTCTTCATCCATGGCTGCATCCCAATCTGGATTCCCTGAAGCTTCTGCAAAAGTTTTTGGATCATGATTCTCGGAAACTTGAGCCAAAAGAGAAGAGGCTCGCTAAAACTGAGAACGTGTTCGACGTTGATCTCTAGGATCACCGGCAAAATCACCAGTTGCTTCACATGTTGAACGGACCCATCGAGGAAGCACTTGTGCTGGTGCAACTGGAGGAACATGAGCAAACGGAGGTGGATTTTCATCCTCACTGTCATCATCAGAAACTGGAGTTGGAAACCTGCCAAGGAAGTTGGAAGAAGAAGAAGAAGGCACAAACGCCGAATCAGGCTTGCAGGCCAAAGATGGCACAATCATCGAGTTAGGCTCGCAGGCCAAGAGATTTTCATCAAATTTAACATCTCTTCTAATGATTATATTATGAGAATGTGGTTGAAGAAGTCTATAACCTTTTACATCTTCAGAATATCCAACAAATATGCACTTTTCACTTTTAGGTTGCAATGCTTTCCGTTTTTCATCCAGAATGTGAGCCCATTCTTCACTACCAAACACACGGAAGTGACTTACATCAGGTTTAGTTTTACTCCATGCTTCTTCTAGTGTTATACCTTGTAATGCTTTAGTGGGGGTGCGATTAACTATGTAATTTGCACAATTAATGGCTTCAGCCCAAAATTGAAGACTTAGTCCCTTAGATTGGATCATACAATTAGCCATTTCTTTTAAAGTGCGGTTCTTCCGCTCAGCTACACCATTTTGTTGTGGTGTATATGGAACAGTGTGCTGTTGTTGGATGCCTTGTTCAGTGCAGAAAGTAGTGAACTTATTGTTAACATATTCTCCTCCATTGTCAGATCTTAACTTAATAATTTGATGACCAGATTGTTTTTCAACAAGGGCCTTGTAGGCTAAGGACATGTTAAATACTTCGCTCTTAAGTTTTAGGAAATAAACCCAAGTGTGTCTGGTGTAATCATCAATGAAAGTTAAGAAATATTTGAAACCAAAAAAGGAAGCAGATTGAAGAGGACCACACAAATCACTATGCACAAGCTCCAAGGGAACCGAGGCGTGCCAAGAGGCACGTTTGTCAAAACTGTCCTGATGATGCTTTCCGAGTACATAACCGAAGCAAACACCATCCCTGTAAGATACCATCGGAAGACCTGTCACCATATTTTCTTTACATAGTTGTTGCAATGAGCGATAATTTAAGTGACCAAATCGCTCATGCCAAAGTTTGCTCAAGTTATCACTATGAGAAACAAAAACTGAAGGGAAAGGTGATGACCCAAAGTTGTTAAACTTGTACAACCTGGTAATATCATCAACAATTCCGGTAGCTAGGACCTGTTGAGGATCTTTAAAATCCTTGATTACAACTTGGTTAGGTGTAAAGGTCACAGTTTTACCTTCACCAGAATGAGTGATCTGATACACTGATAACAAATTGCAGGAAATTCGTGGAACACATAGTACATCACTAAAATGACCATTATCTACTAGAACTGTTCCAGCTCCTACAACACTTAGAGATCTATCATCACCAACAAATATTTGTTTGGTGTTACATTCATGCATAGTAGAAAAGATGGCTTGATCCTTAGCCATATGATAAGATGCTCCAGAATCAATGAGCCATTCATTTGAAGTAGAAGAAGAAGATGCATTATAAGAATAACCAGAAGCACAAAGTGCATGTCCATGAGAGGCAGATTCTGAAGGCGAATCTAGGCTAATGTGGTGCTTCTTCATTGCTGCTTCCAAGGCTGCCATCTTCTTGAAACACTTAGATTCATCATGATTATCTTTCCCGCAATAGTTGCAATGATGCTCAGTCTTCTTGCCTTTTGGCTTGGATCCTTTGTCATTTTTTAAAGAAGGATCTGACTGAGAGGGTTTTGGACCCTTGTTTGACTTATTATTGCGAAAATTTTGTTTCTTGGGAGGCTTGGACTTTTCTTTCTGTTGGGACAATAAGGCTTTCCCAGATGTATCTGCATTTTTTATTATTCCAAGATGAATGAGTTTATCTTGTTCCCTAATCAAGGAATCACAAAAGGATTCAAGACTAGGCTCTTGATAGCTAGCTGCATTCAAGGATGCTTTCATGGAGTAAAATGTAGATACAAAAACAGAATATGCAGGTCCAAGTTTGGAAAGAATATGATAAATGCATTGTTTGTCTTCCCTCTCAATTTTACATTCTGCACATAAGAGTTTAAGAGTTGTGTACTTAGATAAATAATCTTGAATGCATGAAAAGTCACTTGGATTTAAAGAAATCAACTCATTTTCGAGTTGGTGACCTCGAATTTCATTGTGTTTACCAAACACAGATTCCAACTTGTCCCAAGCAGCATTAGGTTCATCAATTCCAGATATGTGGAATCGCAAATCAGTAGAGATTGACATCCCAATCAATCTATGAGCTTCATCACATCTATTTGCCCCTTTTATTTTCTTATCATCATCAGTGGGTTCTTTTTCTATCCCTGAGGTAATTCTGAAAAGTCCCCTACTTCGTAGAACATCCTCCATACGAGATTTCCATGAGAAATAGTTGGAACTGTTAAGTAGAATATCACAAGGGGCGGCCATATTTGTAAATTAATGGCTGTAAAGGAAGCCGTTGGATTTAAGTATTTACAAATGTATACTAATGCATACTAAAGAAACACACTATCCCTAACGGATATATTACACAAGTTGATCTTAACTAACTCCTAAGTGTCTAAATATCCTAACAGTTCTCTAAATGACTTTAGGCCGATTTCTCTCAGTAATTGTATCTACAAGGTGGTTACTAAAATTATAGCCAGACAAATCAAGGCTATTCTCTCAAACCATATTTCAGGGGAACAATTTGGGTTTCTAGAGGGAGACAGATTCATGAAGCTATTGGCATAGCTCAGGAAGGTTTGCACAGTTTAAAAACCAAGAAGTTGAAGGGGGCAATTCTTAAAATTGATTTATCAAAGGCCTATGATTAAGTGAGTTGGTTGTATATTCACCTTTTGCTCACTCATATAGGTTTTTACATTGGCTTCATTAGGTGGATTATGTGTTGCATCACTACTATTTCCTTCTTTGCGTTAATTAATGGGGCAGCTTCTCCTTTCTTCCATTCTGAAAGAGGCCTTAGAAAAGGATGTCCTTTGTCTCCCCTATTGTTTCTTCTAGTTGCGGAAGGTTTGAGTCGTGCATTAGGGAAGCCAAAAGGAAGAGATATTTAAGGGGTATCCAGATTTCTCCGGAGCTCCATATAACTCATTTACCTTTTGTAGATGATGTGCTTATTTTCTGCACTGGTTCGGAAAGGGATGCTAATAAGCTGTGGGAGATTCTTGAACTTTTCTCAAAGGCTACTGAGATGGAAATCAATGCTGGAAAATCTACCCTTTCCACAAATCTTCTTAGTGTAGAGGAAGTGTTAGCCTTAAATAGGTTTTTTCCCTTTAACCACATTCCTTTGCAAGAAGTTCTGAAGTATCTAGGTTTTAACCTGAAACCCAATGATTATAAAAAACAAGATTGGAAGTGGCTGTTAGAAAAGTTAGAAGAATATTGAAGGTGTGGAGTCGTAAATGGCTCTCCCAGGTAGGGCGGTTGGTGTTGGTTAAGTTAGTGCTGGAAGCAATTCCTGTGTATTGGATGTCCCTGTCTTGGATCCCAAAGGGAATTTTGGAATCAGCAAGGATAATTTGTTTTCATTTTTTATGGAGTGGAAAAGAGGATGCCTTTGTTTCGCCATGGGTAAGATGGGAAAAGATTGCCATCCCCAAAGCTTTGGGAGGTTAGGGATTGAATAATATCTTTCTTTTCTCTAAAGCGTTAGCAATAAAAGGTGGATGGAGATTTCTCAAATCAGATAGTTTATGGACTCAGGTGGCGACTCAAAAATACATTGCTTCGGATTCAATTGAAGACTCGATTAGGAATCTTGGGAAGTCTCACTCAGGAGGTTCAGTGATTTGGAAAGCAGTTGTTTCCTCCTTCCAAGTTATTGAAAACGATCTGGTATGGAACATTGGAAATGGTTGGAAGGTTAGAATTGAAGAAGACCCTTGGGTAGGATGTGATCAACAACACATTTGACTAGTCCAGACGGTGGACGCCTTGAGGCTGAGGGGTTTAGTATATTTAAATCAGCTTGTTGATCCCTTAGTGCGATTTACGTGGATTCAAGCTTGGAGACTGGCAAGCACTTTGGGTCTAATTGAAGCTGATGAAATTGAACTCACTAGATACCTTAGGGATCTCAACAGAGCTCAAATCCATCTTAGCGATAGGGAAGACGAGTCCATTTGGGATGCAAACCCATTCGGAGATTACACTCCAAAAGGTGGTTATTTACGTCTAAGTGAATATTTATTTCAAAGAATCTCGGTTTGGCGGTGGAGAAAACTGTGGAAAATCAAAATCCCTCCAAAGACACGTCTTTTTATGTCAAATGTTTTGGAAAACAAAGTGCCTACTTGGGACAATCTTCAAAAAAGGAACAAACATGGTCATGGTTGGTGTGTTCTTTTCAAATATGATGAAGAGTCTGTCCTTCATCTTTTCCTCAAATGCAATTATATTAAAGAGGTTTGGGTTGAATGTTCTAGAATTCTTGGTCACCAGTGCAGATGGGTCGGAATCACAATTGATCAAGCGTAGAAATCCTGGTATTCTGATCCAATTTTCAAGGTAATCAAAGCTCTCCCACTACTGGTTCTCTGGGGGTTCTGGTTGGTAAGAAATTGTCTCGTCTTCTCAGAAAAAGAAAGTACCCCATAAATTACAGCAGCTTCTAGTTATGGTCTTCTTTCTTCTTTCCCACAAAACAGCAGAGCATTAAGACATAGGATTATTCAGGCAGTGGAAATCAACAAGACTCAGTCGTGGTTTTTTTTTTACGGTGCTTCTCAAAATAACCTCTGTGGGGGGGGCTTTACTTTTCCTTTCTGACGATCATTTCTTCGAGATGTCCCTAGGCCTTGGGGAAGGAAGCAACAATTTTGCATAACTATTGATCCTAAAACTCCTACTTATCTTTGCTGCTGAAAAAGAGTGTAGGAACATATCTGTTTTTGGAGACTCTTTAAATGTTATAAATTGGATAAGGGGCATTCAACATTGCGGGAATATAAGACTATCAAACATTCTGACAAACATCAAAGAAGTTCAGAACACCTTTGACTATTTTTCCTACTATCATGTTTTCAGGGAAAACAACCAAGAGGCGGACAGGGCCTCGAAGGAAAGGTTGCGGCTGGCTTTGGGAATATGGAAGATAAAATAATATATCAATGGAGAAGCTCAGGAATATTACCACAAACCATTCATAGAATGATCAGATCTGACAGAGGCTCTTCACTATTTCAGGACTTCTCTTTTTTGTTTTTTTGTTATCTCACAGTTTTTAGTATCCTGACATTTGCGGCTCTATACTCAAATCAATGAGTCCTTCTCAGAGGAAATTTTTGATAAATCTTTCTATGTAATGTAATCAAGCAGATACTTGGTTTTTTTCTTAAGAATCAGAAACTGAATTGTAAAAAGCATAATGCTTTAGAAGCATAAAAGAATACTATATGTCTTACTAAAAGGAAATAAATATCAACAATACACTCCTCACAAAGTGTATCTACATAATGTAATTTTGTTCTCATCGGATGAAATAAAATTACGCTTTTTTTCCCAGAAAAAAAATTACAGAACTTTCAAATTTAAGTTATTTAAGTCTATGTGATTTTATAACTAACCATCCAAAGGATAACAAAATTAAAAATACAATGTGGATTTCGTTAGCCATATAACTACAAATGATAACAAACTTAAAATTACAATGTGGATTTTGTTATCCATATAACTACCAAAAGCTACATTAATAGTTCAAAACTTTCAAATTTAAGTTACCTACTTGAATCTTGTGATTCTAACATTAACCATTCCAAGGATGACAAAATCTAAATTGCAATACTCACTTATGAATCCAAATAAGAAAAATTATTTGTCCTATTATCCATTTTATAAGAATTTTAATATTATTTTTCTTATAAAAGTGCAAAATTTAAAGTGCGATCTCAAACCCAATCAAGAAGATTTTTGTTACTAGATTCCAAATCCTTCTTAATTGCTCGTCTCTTACATGCTGCTTTCAAAGCCACTACTACAACACTCTTCACATCATATTTTATGGAGGCATTTAGGAGTGAAGATATTCTAACACAAGGTATTCCATGGTTCATGGTGTAAGAGGGGCATCTTGATTCTTATTTTTATCCATAAGGTCTGTCAACCCAAAGTTTCCTAATCGAGCATTAGAGCTTGCATGCAACATAATATTGTTTGCCTTTGCATTTTTGCAAATGAACCAAATTTTTATGTCTAAGGTATCTCGTTTTAAGAGAAAGCTCTGCTAGAAATTATAGTCTCTATCTTTTTAGTATAACAATCTTTCAACCATACTATAGAAAAATTCCACTATAATCAATCCCAAATGCATCATAACCCACTACTATGTTTGTATTGAATCTCATGGCAATGTTTAGCTCCTTATAAATAAATTTTTAGGAAGTATGTACCATATCATACTTGAATGAAACATCAAAAGATAGCAACACACACTATTATTGGAAGAAGGCATTGTGTTGGCTTTGACAAGTTGGAGATGATTAACAATAATTATGATGATGAGGTGGAAAACAAAAATGATAATTTTACTAACAAGTAAATAAGTTGCATTGCAGCAAATTCCCTGCCATTATGAACCATGGGTATGAGGTAATGTTGCAGGCCAAAAAATTCATTTGATTGAAACGAAACAAAAACACACCATGAAGGAAAATAATTCTAAAATCTATGTGTTTACAAAATAATTCTTGATTTGTTTATCAAATTCGTATGCTTATATCAGCTGCATAGATGCATAGAGAATATAAATTTAGAGCCACGAACCAAGTCTCTTAAAAAAATTGGCGGTCATAAGATATCTACATATGCAAAAATGTTAACCTCCTCCTTATCTTCTATAAACGGTAACCATCCAACCAAATTTCGATAACTTGATTTTTTTACTCGAATTGGAACCAACAACTCCAATATAATTTACACAAATCATGTCGAGGATTAAGAGGAAGTGGATTGAAACCTTGTTACCATTATTCTTGTTTCAACATCGAAATCATGCCCATAATAATAGACAACAATTAATGAAGAACAAAAGTAGAATTTCAAAATATCTTTGTTACAATTGAGAAGAACAAAACCTATTCTAAAATTACATATATTCATGCCTTTGTTCCAAATACTTTGAATAATATATAGGAATTGCAAGTGCCCACCAAATGGAAAAGAAAAAGAAAAGAAAAATCGAATCGCATATATGTAATTTATTTAATGATACACATGCTTTTTTTAAATATATTTTTTAATTCCTCTACAACATAGTTGGCCATGTTTAAGTATCACATCAAATATTTTGAGAAATGGAAACCTTGTATTAAGCCAATGCGTCTATGGAACTCCAAATGGCCCAAAAATCATCGCTTTAAAGTGAATTTCTATAGGAACTCTCAATTTTTAAAACATGTCATGACACTGCCACACGACATGCAGCAAAAACCAAAAGAAATTGTTCCTTTTTACTATAATTCGCAATAATCCACCATAATACTATAGTAATCTGTAATATGTTATAGCATGTGTCGATTGGATAGATAACTGAAAATAGTTGTCATCTGTTTATCAGATTTTTGATATTATTTCCCGATTTTTCTATAATGCTCTCCATATTGTGGCCAAAATTGTGTAGTTTTCCATATAATTATGTACAACACAACATTGATAAAAAAAAATCAAAATTTAGATTTAAGGAATTCTGAATGTCAAATCAAATAGCAATATCGATTTAAATGTTCATGGTGATAAATTATTAAATGATTTCAAGAATCTAGACAAAGAGAATAAAAAAAAATATTTAAAAAAAAAAACTTAGAGAAACTCAAGAATGAAGCTAAAAGCATAGACAATTCCATTCAAACCCTCTTGACACAATAGATAACAAACAAAATCCCCACCAAATATTCTTAATCCATTGAGCTACTTCTGGCCATCACCAAATAATGTCATTTCACTTAATCCGCCCCTATTCAATTAAGTGAGGATTAAAATCCAAATGTCAAGAATCATTGGCATGACTACAAGAGAAAGTGCCAAATGGATCAACAAAGAAAATCAATACCTCAAACTATACAACATTAGAGACAACATCAAAAATTGAAATTACTTTCGAAGTTTCATGCATTTTGATGGCCTTTCATATTATTGCCATTTGGATTTTTGTTGTACAAATTGGAGAATGCTTTCTACACGATATGGATTGTGCATGAGCCTGAGTTTTGATGGATAGTGCTAAACTTATTGCTTGGTAATGAACTTGGACCCTTGTTCTATGAAGATAATTGCAACTTATACAGAGTGACAACACTCTATCATTTGTTTTACTCAAAATAAAAAAATAAAAAACAAAACAATTCATTTCTTCTCGACATTAGTCCACCTACCCTAATTACCACTCATGGTTTAATAATCTCGAAGGTGCACTTCTAGACGATCCACTGTTCAACAATGCACTTCTACACACCGTCACGACCACTATCCTTTGCCTCTCCGAGAAATCCATGTCAATTTTGGAGTACTGAAATCTATGTCATCTGGTACATAATAAGTAAGACGGTGTATAAGCACTCCTCTAAGAATTTATATCCCATTAGAAACCTAATCACAAATCACAAAATTGAATTATTGAATTTTAAAAATTGTTATAATTGCTTTCATTTTCCAAATATTATGTTTAATAAAAAAAAAATTGTAAAACTTTAAAAAACTTTGTAAAAAAATGCAAATTAATATAAGTAAAAAAAAGTACACTAACAATATATTAGTATATGTAAGAAATAATAACAACCTATACATGGTCGGTTTTTGTATGCATATGAATTGAATGGTTATTAACACACCAACCATCATCTAAAACACATATTGATGTAAATTTAATCATTATCTAAAACACATATTGATGTAAATTTAACCATTATCTAAAACACATATTGATGTAAATTTAAAAAATATATTTTTAAAAAAGGTTAATCATTTTTTTATCTTAGAAGAAATAAAGTTCAAAAATGCAAATAGAGATAGATATTTTCCCAAATACAAATTTAGATAAGTCAGGTAAATTAAGGATTTATAATGACCTAAAGTTCAAAAATGTAAATGGAGATAAATATTTTCCCAATTACAAATTTAAATAAGTGATGTAAGTTAAGGATTTATAATAACCTAGTAGTAATAGTAAGTGCATATTTATATGTGAATTTAATCATCTTGATGACAAGTACATATTTAGATATCAATTAGTTGAGAATGTAGGGTGGATACAAGATTGCTAATTTTATATGACGCAACTTACCCATAAGATAGTAATTGTAATTGCATATTTAGATATAAATTTAATGATATTAATATATATATATTTTTTTTAAATATGTTAAAAGATTTTTTTCATATTTTATATATACTTTTTAATTGGGTCATTAATTTTATTTGTCCAATATGTTAAAGAGATACTTATTAGTCCCAGCCTTCATCTCTACCAGCACCCCAAAGTGGTAGATTGTGTCACTTTATGCCTCCCAATTCCATTTGTCACTTTGTTGGTTCATTGGTTCCTGTAAGTTTTTAACTTTATGGTGACCAACTTCTGCTAATGGTTTTAACTTCTAACGGTACCCTTTTCAATGACATGGCTGATTTTGCAGATATTTGAATTCTCATCCTTTCTTAGTTCAGTTTTCCTAAGATTGTATATTTTGCCTTCATCTGCTTCACCTGTTCCATTCATCAGAAATCCAGTTTAAGAACTTATCTTTGAGGTATTTGTTTTGAAATCATTGGCTTGCTAAGGCTGCAGGACTATTGATTTTGTTGCTAAAAACCGTGTGAGGATAATTTAAGTAATACGTTCATTGGCTATGATTGCATATTTTGACTGCATATATACATATCGGATTCAATTTCATCTATGAAATCTTGTGAGATTCAAGCTTAATCTAGTCTTTATCAAATTGGATCTGCACTTAGTTGGGTATTGCACTGTGTGAAATAGGTTGGGTTCTGTTGTTCAAGTTCTTGTCAGTGTTGAAACTTGTGAGGGCCAACAACTAAAAAATAAAATATCTTCTATATCCCGTGTCATTGGCACCTAATAGTACAGTAGTATGCCAAAAATCCCAGGGAAGCTTGAAAGGTAGAGATTCCCTATTGGATGAAAATGAAATTGGTCAAGGTTTTCTTGGAATTCACAAGGCTGATGAGGAAATCTTGTGCAAAAAGTTAGCCCTTATAACTCCATATTACATAACACTTCAACTCCATTGTTTTCATTCCTTAAAAGAAGATCTTAGAAACAATTTCCATAATCTGGGTTCTGAAGCTATAATTCTAACTTGACTACAGAATTTATAACCAAACATGGAATTCGTCAGAATGAAGGGACATCTGATTCTCAAAAGTTGTATACATTAGAAGCAACTTTGTAGGGAACTTTAGCCTGCCAAGAAATATTATAGTCATGGAGGGGAACTTGCTTTTCCTTTGCAATCTTCTATGGCAATGTTTGCAGTGTTTGAAGATTCTGATGCAGGATAAGTATATGATAGTTGAATATATCCTTATGTCTTTTGCCTGAGTTGTTATTGATGATTTCAGCATGTGCAGCTGACTAGGAATGTTATCTTCAACAGTCCCAAACTCTAGAATTTCCCAGATAGTTACACTTGATGACTACGTCTCTCTCATTCTTGATACAAATTTACAATGAAAAGTTTCCTCTAAAAATGTTGTTCAGGATTTGATAACATCTTCTTAGATTGTGCATTATTATTCTGCAACTCCTAACAGAAATAGAAATATGAAATAACATTCTTTACAAGGATATGGCACCTGCCACTTATCATATGATGCAACTGTGTTCCGCCAATATGAAGTTGTCATACTATTGAATTCAAGCCATTCTGAATTGATCATGATCTGAAGTGTAACAAACAGTGATACTTAACAAAAGACATCAACCCTTTGATATGAATCAGTCTCTAAAGACATTCTACAAATGTTCAGATTTTATATTCCCACATTAAGATTATTCCTTGGAAGGCTGGGTGGGATTGGAGAAAAAATATAAGTCCTAAGTCCTAATAAGAGCAGCAGGAATTTTTGAAATCGCTATGAACGAATGTATTAGTCTCTACAAGGTTTTCACGGCACAGTTTTTTTATATACCTATCTTATTTTGTAATTTTTGAATGTCTTTAGAGTTCATACTTCAAATAACAATCATAACTGTTGGATTTGCCTATCTTATCAGGACTAAGAGTAACAGGAATTCCTGAAATCTTGAAATCGCTACGAACGAATGTATTAGTCTTTGCATAGTTTTTTGATATGCCTATCTTATTTTGTAATTTTTGAATTAGTTTTCAGAACTCATACTTCAAATAACAATCATAACAGTTGGATATACCTATCTTATGAAAATCGCTCTGGGCGTAATTTTTGTATTAGTTTTCAGAATTCATACTTCAAATAACAATCATAACACTTGGATATACCTATTTTATGAAAACTAAGAGTAGCAGGAATTCTTGAAATCGCTATGGGTGAATGTATTAATTTCTGCACCGTTTTCAGGGCAAGGTCTTTTGATATATATATTTTTTTAATTCTTGAATTAGTTTTCAGAGCTCATACTTCAAATAACAATTATAACAGTTGGATAAGTCTATCTTATCTTGTAATGTTTGGATTATTTTAATGGAATATAGATTTGTAAACTAACTTTTATAATTATGATTATAAAAATTTTTAAATTTTATTTTTTAACTTTTATTTTTATTATTTTATTTTTTAACTTTTATTTTTATTAATTTTTTAAGTAAAATGTGTGAAGGCTGACCTCTAAAACTTCATTTTTCCATCATCAAATACACTAGTATATGACTGAAGGTGTTTTCACTTCAAAGATCCAATTTAACTGGATCACAAAAAACTTAAAACTGCAAACTTCATTGGAAACTTTCCTAGTACTCACTACTGTGCATCAGAATCTTGCCAGTAATACCCTGCCTTTTGCTCATATTTACTTGTGATTGGCTCCACATGGCACAGAGTCTAAGCAAGAGAGTCAATTTTCCCCTTCTGATATCAGGAGAGTTCAGGTTCAGTTGTTTTCACATCCTCCATAAAGTTGCCCTCTAGTGTGGGTCAAGGTCATCAGTGGCAACAAAAATTGGGCCCTCTCCACCCGAAATTCTGGCAGTGAAGTATCCGAGGTTGAATGGTTCTGGTTTGGCTTTTATCCCAGGCTTCGCTTTACGGTATTACAGTGCAAAACAAATTAGCCAGAAATCAAAGAGAATTGAAGTACACGTTTAATTTTCATTATTAGTCATTATCGTTTAATTGAAGTAAGATTTTTTAGAAATTATGGTGTATTGGAGTTTAGAAATGTTTTAATGTTGAGTAGATATTTTATTTATCATCATGGGATTTAGACAAAACATCTATCATAACATAATTTTCAATTTTTTTAAATAATTATAATTGATCGTCAAAACCTTCATAGTTAAATATGTGAGACTTCTAGCAATTTTTTTTGTTTATTCATTTTTAAAATGTTGACATAAAATTGCTTAAATAAACATGGGTTGACAAATTTTTTTTTTTTAAAGCAAAAAGTTATAACTAGAACAGATATTATAAAAAGAATTTGATTTAAGAACTCCATTTCTGAATTTTCATTGAAGAACTCCACTTCTATCAAAATTTGAAAAAATAGGTTTTTTCACAAATAAAAATAAAATTATTGTCTATAGCTATGATAAAAAAAAATTGACCTTTCAATACATAGATACACACATGATTATCTAATTAACTAATAACTTATTATAAACCATAATTAAATCTTAAAAATAAAAATAAAAATATTTTTAATAAAAATATTTTTAATAAAAATTAAATTAAAATATTGGTAAAGAACATTATTTTGTAGGTTTAAAAAGAGTAAAAAATTATTTTATTAAATAATCTAAACTTTACATTTAATTTGACAATTAATATTAAAAAAATTAAATGTCATCTGCAAAATAATTACCAAAAGCTCCACTAATATTACGTAACTTTCAAATTTAAATTATTTAAGTCTGTGATTTTAGAATTAACCATCCAAAGGATAACAAAATTAAAACTACAATGTGGATTTTGTTAGCCATATAACTACCAAAAACTACATTAATAGTTCAAAACTTTCAAATTTAAGTTACCTACTTGAATCTCGTGATTCTAACATTAACCATTCTAAGGATGACAAAATCTAAATTGCAATACTCACTTACGAATCCAAATAAGAAAAAGTACTTGTCCTATTATGCATTTTATAAGATTCTTAATATTATTTTTCTTATAGAAGTGCAAAATGTAAATTGCGATCTCAAACCCAATCAAGAAGATTTTTGTTACTAGATGCCAAATCCTTCTTAATTGCTCGTCCCTTACATGCTACTTTCAAAGCCACTACTACAACACTCTTCACATCAGATTTTATGGAGGCCTTTAGGATTGAAGATATTATAACACAAGTTATTCCATGGTTCATGGTGTAAGAGGGGCATCTTGATTCTTATTGTTATCCATAAGGTCGTACAACCCAAAGTTTCCTAACCGAGCATTGGAGCTTGCATGCAACATAATATTGTTTGCCTTTGCATTTTTGCAAATAAACCAATTTTTTTATGTCTAAAGTATGTCGTTATAAGAAAAACTTCTGCTAAAAATTATAGTCTATCTTTTTAGTATAACAATCATTCAACCATACTATAGAAAAAAATCCTCTATAATCAATCCCAAATGCGTCATAACCCACTACTATGTTTGTATTGAATCCCATGGAAATGTTCAGCTCCTTCTAAGTAAATTTTTAGGAAGTATGTACCATATCATACTTGAATGAAATATCAAAAGGTAATAGTATTACCTCGCCCCCTACCTATGGCTCAAGTCCATATTTTAACTATATCGTGGCGACCTCATATGCACAGTGACGACCGCTCTATCAGTCCCTCAGCTGCTTCTGCGCATGGCCAAAATACTCCTGCTAAAATACTCAACGATGTGTTAGCAACTACACCCATACTTCCAGAAATTCTCACTCTCTACCCATATCGACAAACTCATGCAACTAGTTTGCACGTGATAACTTTGCCCAGACTCGCCACCGTCTGCAATATCGCTCTTGCACGTCCTTGACACCCTCAAGCATTAAATATGCATAAATGCTCTGGCTTCCAGAGTCTACCTAAGCCTTACCGGTACATTACAGTGATACACAGAACTATCACCATTCACCGGTACATTACAGTGATACACAGAACTATCACCATTCACCTGGAATGCTCAAACACACCGTTCATCGAATGCCAAATTTTCAACTACGGTGCTTTCAAATCGTCACAGAGGTAAAAAAACCCCAAATATGATGAACTTGCCTTTTTCCTTTCATTCCCCTCGACGGTAGACTTCTCTGTATTCAGAGTTACATAGAGTCAAGCACAGTTTCCTCATTAATCAATATTCACCATTAAATTCACATTCATAAAGATGCATAGACACACCCAGGAATGGTGGATCTCCATTTCTCATTAATGAGGGGAAATTTGTACATCCAACTTCAATCTAAGAACCCTAATCTACTCTGCCTCCCTTCTCCTACTGCCCGTAGGCTTTTTCAAGGCTTCTCCACTCGAGAGTTACCCATAAATTATTCCATTCTAAGAGGGCGTTTTCTTCAGCTCCTCGACTTCCCCTAAAAACTTGTAACTGATCCCTAAATTTCCGCTACAGCTCCTATTTTAGAAAAAAACAAACTTTTGTGACTCACACCACCGAGTCCTATCTTCCTACAGCTCTTCCCAAATTCCCTCTTGGTTCATCCCGCTACTTTAGGAATTTGTTACATAATTGACACCTATCAATTTAAGCATTTATTATGTTTATGCTTGCTAGGAAAATGAATCCTTTTACAAAGATGTTTACAAGAGTTTTACAATTGGCCCTTTTTGGGCTAGTTTCTAGGCCTTTAACCCCTCATCTAGGGTTTGGAATGGAGAATGAATGCTCCTACATCAATATTTAACTAAGAAATTGGAATTTTGGATGTCAAATCAAGTAGCAATATTGATTTAAATGTCCATGGTGAAAATTATCAAATGATTTCAATAATTTGGATAAGGACATTAAAATAACATATTTAAAAAAAAAAACTTAGAGGAACTCAAGAATGAAGCTAAAAGCATAGACAATTCCATTCAAACTCTCTTGACACAATAGATAACAAACCAAAATCCCACTGAATATTATTAATCCATTGAGCTACTTCTTGCAATCACCAAATGGTGTTATTTCACTCAATCCGCCCCTATTCACTTAAGTGAGGATTAGAATCCAAATGTCAAGAGTCAATGGCATGACTGCAAGAGAAAGTGCCAGATGGATCAACAAAGCAAATCAATACCTCAAACTATACACCATTAAAGATGACATCAAAAATTGAAATTACTTTCGAAGTTTCATGCATTTTGATGGCCTTTCATATGATTTCCATTTGGATTTTTGTTGTACAAATTGGAGAATGCTTTCTACACGAAATGGATTGTGCACGAGCCTGAGTTTTGATGGATAGTGCTTAGCTTAATGCTTGGTAATGAACTTGGACCCTGGTTCTATGAAGGATGGAAATTAGAATAAATTGATTTGTTAAGGAGCATGGTGCAGTGGCTGGAGATCAACTTGATGAAAGCGCATCTACAAGGGAATATTCGAGTGTATTAGAGAATCAACTTTTGATTTTGTACATAATTTCAACTTATGGACAATGAAAACACTCTATCATTTGTTTAAATCAAAATAAAAAAATAAAAAACAAAACAATTCATTTCTTTTTGATATTAGTCCACCTACCCTAATTACCACACATGCTTTAATATTCTCGAAGGTGCACTTCTAGACAATCTAGTGTTCAACAATGCACTTCTACACACCGTCACGACCACTATCCTCTACCTCTCCAAGAAATCCATGTCAATTTTGGAGTACTGAAATTTGTGTCATTTATGGAGTATTGTATTGGTACTGGTACAGGACAAGTAAGGCCGTGTATTGTATTTACAGGACAGGTGTTGCTACCTAATTTTGTTGTTTTATAAATTAATTTTATTTGATTTTAAATTCTGAAAATTGAAACCAGTCCTCTAGGGATTTATGTCCCATTAGAATGTACTACACAAATAAAAAAATTGAATTATTGAATTTTAAAAATTGTTATAATTGTTTTTATTTTTCAAAATATTATGTTTAATAACAAAAAAACACAAAACTTTAGAAAACTTTGTAAAAGATTTTCTGACAAAATGCAAATTAATATAAGTAAAAAAAAGTTGACTAATAGTGGATTAGTATAAGGGAATAATAACAACAGAGGCTTTTGTATGCATATGAGTTGGATGGTTATTAGCACACTAACCATCATCTAGAACACATATTGATGTAAATTAAAAAAATAAAATAAAAAGGTTAACCATTTTTTTTGTTTTTCGAAGAAATAAAGTTAGTATAAGGGAATAATAACAACAGAGGCTTTTGTATGCATATGAGTTGGATGGTTATTAGCACACTAACCATCATCTAGAACACATATTGATGTAAATTAAAAAAATAAAATAAAAAGGTTAACCATTTTTTTTGTTTTTCGAAGAAATAAAGTTCAAGATGTAAATGGAGAAAGATATTTTCCTAAGATACAAATTTATATAAGTCATGTAAGTCAAGGATTTATAATGTAAATGTAAGTGCATATTTAGATATCAATTTAATCATATCAATATATTAAATATTTTTTTAATATGTTAAAAGAATTTTTTCATAGTTTATATATATACTTTTTAATTGGGCTATCAATTTCATTTGTGCAATATGCTAAAGAGATACTTATTTGTATATATAAATATATTCATGTATACTTTTTCGTTGGGCCATCAAGACCATTGTTGGCTAAGTAGCATTAAGACCATATTGTGCTCAGTATGAAGGGTGTCTCAAAACATATATCAATTGATATTTAGTTGTAAAATCTAATTCATTAAGTTAATTTTAGTATAATAAAATTTATTATTTAAATTATGATGTAATTAAAATTTATTTCAGTTGATATGATAATTAGAATTTTTAATAATGTTCAGAGGTTTACATGTCTAGGTTTACATGTTCATATATAATTTTTAGCATTTTGCTTATTAGGTTGGAGTGTTAAGGAAGAATGACCTTAAATGTAATGTGTATCCACATAAAAGGTATATATCTTTCTTTCTTTCTTTTTATAGCTAAGAAGTAACATCTTTTCATTGTATGTTTAAAAGTTTACAAACTTTGATAGTCATAGCTAGCAAAACCACAGATATTGGCTCTCCTGAGTGGAAAACAAGCTATAGAACTAGTCTTTGCAACATAATTTCTCTAGATAACATTTCCTAACTGAAAAATAAGTTCAATGAAAAGTGGAGAACTGGTTATTGTGGGTT